>JAWXYG010000021.1:0-1200000 GCA_034222035.1 Acacia crassicarpa | reverse complement strand
GCAACAACATTTATATCTTTAAACCCATGACAGCAAGTTCTCTTATACTTTTCATAAGGTAGTAATGTAGTATGTATATATATATATATATTATGTTTATTCCTCTCTTGCCATTTCTCTCTTGCTGGGTCTCAATCTTCCTCTCACTCTCGAAATGATAAAAAAAAATACAAAGAGCATGGATATATATATATATATAGCCCAGACGCTTCTGTGTCCGAGGGCATGGTGGAGTCTAATGGGTGATTTGCTCTAGAGGCATGGTTACTGATGCTCTCGCTGGCTCTAATCCCTATGTGGTTTCGTGTCTTGACTGAAGAAGAAGAATGGGTTGAGTGTGTGTGTGTGGGGCTCGAGAAGAATGGCCACTGTCAGCTTAATGGAGTATAGCCACTGTTGTCATATCTTAATTAATGAAAAGTAGTGAAGTATGGCGTGGTAATCTGTCTAAGAATGATTAAAGCAGGTAACGTGATTTCTCACGGTGATCTTTTGCTACATTTCAATGAGGCCGAGATTGAGACGAATAATGGCCTAAAGAACCGAAATGTGTTGGGGCACTATATGGACTTTGTCTTGTTGCTATCTCCTCTGCATGTTTTGGTTGAGGTTGAGACATGGAGTAATAGCAATTGAATAAAAGGACAATAGATTAATGGATGGAAATGAATATATGGGTTTAATGAATGATAAATCGCTTTTCACGTGTTGGGCGCATAAGATGGATAGAAGATTGAGATTGGCTTTAACTTATCATTTTATCTCTTACCCATATTCCACAATTTATAATTACTTATTATAAGTAAATAAATTCCTAATTAATTTAATCATTTGGGCAAATTCCCCATTTAATTCTCATACATTAATTCTAAAATTTTTAGGCATAAATTTATCCCTTAATTAAATTATTCTTTTCCAAAAATAAATTAAGAAAAAATAAGCCTAAATCTCAATAATTATTCTCCTTATTATTTTGAGCCAAATTTCATAATTAATTTCCCACATGATATTCAAATTTAAAATCCCAAAATTTGGGATGTTACAGGTAATTTGGGTCAAATTCTAAATTCCTAATTATGTCACATAACCTAATTAATAATTTGTTAAATTTAGTAACCCAAATTAGAATTTAGGCAATTTAACCGTCTTTATATAGGATTTTTCCTAAATTATTTGAGCCTATGTGTTTGTTGTATTTAAATTATTTGGTATAGATGCACTATTTTGTTTTCATATACTCATTATTTATCAAAGTCATTTAAAGTAGTTTATATTAAAATATTTAAATGAACTTCGTTTTTCTTATTGTTTATCTTCTGGCTTTTTCTTATGTTCTCTTCTTTTTGCTGTTTGATTTGTATTTGATTGTTGTTATTCTTCCCACTATTTTACTTCTCTTTCAGGTATTCATTATTTGTTACTTTTTATTTATTTATTGTAATATCTATTATTTATTTATTTATTTTAATATTTAATATTTAATTATTTTCGTGATATGTATGAATTATTATTGTAAATAACGATACTTATATTATAATTCTTCCTTTTCCATGTCTCTCTGCTCCTTTGTTTCTATTTAATTGTTTTTCTGGTCATCCTTATTCGCCATTCCTAATTTGGTATCATCTTATTTTTCCATAACTTTTTAACTTAATGGAATTTCGAGAAATTTATATATTTGTGTTGTTTAAATAGTTTGAGTAAATTTGTTTGTGGTATTTAAATTATTTTATTTAGATAAGCTATTTTGTTGTCATGTTTGACTTATTGTTTGTTGTATATTTGTTTAGATAACATTTTGTGCTATTCAATGTATTTGAGCCAATTTATTTGTTGTATTTAAATTATTTGATTTAGATGAGCTATTTTGTTTTTATATACTCTTTGTTTAACACAGTTATTTAGAGTTGTTTATATTAAAATATTTAAATGGACTTTGTTTTTCTGATTTTTTTTAATTTTGGTTTTTTCTTATTTTCTCCTCAGTTTCTTATTTGATTCATATTATTATTATTATTATTATTATTCCCACTATTTTACTTCTCTTTCATTTATTGATTATTTGTTATTGTTTGATGTGCTATTTTGTTGTCATGTTTGACTTATTATTGTTGTGTATTTGATTAGATAACATTTTTGTGCTATTTAAATTATTTGAGCCACTGTGTTTGTTGCATTTAAATTATTTGATTTAGATTCACTATTGTGCTTTCATATACTCATCGTATATCACAATTATTTAGAGTTGTTTATATAAAATATTTAAATCGACTTGGTTTTTCTTAAAGTTTTTTGTTTTGACTTTTTCTTATTTTCTCTTCTCTGAAAGTGGAGCCAAATACCCAAGAGGGGGGGTGAATTGGGTATTTTGAAAATTTCTTGCAAAAGCTCTGTTTTCAAGTGTTAAAAACAGAGTAGAACAGAGCAAGAGAAGAATAGCTAGACACAAGAAGATTTATACTGGTTCGGTCTTAACCACTTGACCTATGTCCAGTTCCCCAGCTTCACTGGGATTTCCATTATATCAAAGATTACACACTCTGCACTCAAGAAGTGATTCTCTCACTAGAACTCACTCCCCCTTACAAGTTGTAATCAATGATTCCCAAATCACCAAGTCCCCTGACTTGTGATTCCTTACAATAAATGAATATTCAGAAGTATAACTCTCTTAAAGAGTAGATATAAATGCACACTGAAGCTCTTGTATCAAAAGATACTACACAGATGGAAACTGAAAGAATTGAATGAAGCTTAATGAAATTCGCTCTCAGTTCTTGTTCTTGTTGGAAAGACTTGAATTCTCTTCTATTTATACTCAGAGATCAATAAATGACCGTTACTTTCCAAATAGATCCGTTGGAGAAGTTGCCCAAGTGTTCTGAAGTAGTGTAAACACCTTCTCTCTCTTGTTTACCACTTAATCCAGATGTCCAAGTAAACACAGTTGACTCTCTGTGTTTTAATCCGTTAGAGAGGAGTTTACTTGTTGCAGTAATCATTCTTTAATGTTCTGTGGTTGTGTGCAGACGGATTGGGCAGAAAAAGCAATTTTCTGGACATAGCAATAAATGCTCTGAGTTGCTTTTTGCTTTAACTTCTCACCAAACATTCTTTAATGCTCTGAAAACCACTAACAAATACGTTAAACATAGCAGGGAATATCAGATAATATTATTAGAAGAGATTAAGATCAAACAACATTATTTTTTGAAATCGACAGATTCAAATTTCTGAATCAGCGTCACAAACTCGAGCTTAGTTCTTACAGGCTCGAGTTTGATACTTCAGTGTTCAAAATCATTTTAGTCTGAAACATGTAAACCTGAGTTTTGTGTTCTAAACCTGAGGTTCGTAAGTCATTGAAGAGTCATATTACTCTCGGGTTGAAATGAACTCGAGCTTGCTTGTTCTGAACTCGAGTTTGTTTCATCCAGAGAAGAATATCGCGATTTTGAAAACTGGAGACTTTAAGT
Organism: Acacia crassicarpa; assembly: GCA_034222035.1. NCBI lineage: Eukaryota > Viridiplantae > Streptophyta > Magnoliopsida > Fabales > Fabaceae > Acacia > Acacia crassicarpa. Next base: position 1,196,524 of record JAWXYG010000021.1, on the reverse strand, counting down.
TCAAAGGACAGGCTCGAGTCTATTAGTGACAGGCTCGAGTTTAAAGCTATTCAGGGCAAAACTTAGTTTTAGCTTGAAAGGACAAACCTAAGGTTTGTAGAGCAAACTCTAGAGTTTAAAACATATTGAAAGGTTCTTTGCTCTCTGTAAGATTTGAACTCGAGCTTAACATACTAGGCTCGAGTTTGACACTATTTTTGTCAAGTCTAAGTTTGTTCTTTCAAAGCTCAAACCTGGGGTTTATAAATTGAACTCGAGAGTTCTCTTAAGTTGAAAACGCATTTGCTCTCTAGAACTTTTAGGCTCGAGTTTGGTTAACTTTGAAAAATTCTGAAAGCTCTCGACCAAAGATAGGCTCGAGTTTGAAAGGGTAGGCTCGAGTTTAAAAGTCTTGTAAACTTTTCAAAACTGGAAAACTTTTCTTTCAATGAAATAGTGCAGAGTCTGTAAGTGTCTTGAATTTGAAAAATTTGTCTCGCCAGAGATGAACTCGAGTTTAAAAACTGTAGGCTCGAGTTTGAGCAAACTTTCAAAGAGAGTTTAAAATCAAACTTCAGGTTCAGTCTCGAGTTTAAAAGTTAGACTGGCAGGTTTGTGTTCTCTATCAATAACAGGCTCGAGCTTGCACTCACCAGGCTCGAGTTTGTCATGGACAGAATGTTTTTGCATGAAATTGACAAGTTTAAATCATTCTAAACTTTGACAAAAACATCTCCACATTGTTTACAATTGTTAGTAATCATCAAAACATACAGAGAACTAACATTCTCTTTCTTATTTGATTTGTATTTGATTATTATTATTCTTCCCACTGTTTTGCTTCTCTTTCGTTTATTCATTATTTATTCCTGTTTATTTATTTATTGCAATATTTATTATTTATTTATTTTAATATTTAATATTTAATTATTTTTGTAATATGTATGAATTACCGTTATAAGAAACGATAATTATATTATTCTTCTACTTCTTCCATGTCTCTCTTCTCATTTGTTTTTATTTGATTGTCTTTTCGGTCGTGCTAATTGACCATTTGTAATTTGGTATTATTGTATTTTTCCATAACTTTTTAACTTAGTGGAATTTCAATAAATTTATATGTTTGTGCTGTTTAAATAGTTGAGTTAATTTGTTTGTGGTATTTAAATTATTTGATTCAGATGAGCTATCTTGTTGTTATGTTTGTCTTGTCATTTTGATGTGTATTTGTTTGGATAACATTTTTGTGCTATTCAAGTTGTTTGAGCTAATATATTTGTTGTATTTAAATTATTTGATCATGCACTATTTTATTTTCATATACTCTTTGTTTATGACAGTCTATTAGGATAAAATAGTCTTTAGCATTATTTTGTGTGATACTGTAGATATGTCAGATGCAAGGCCCAGATACATTTGTAGACCTAATTCATTATATATGAAGGAAATAGCCAGAGCATGAACAGTACTCTAGGCAATTCATTCATTGTGTTTGTCCTTTTCTATCTTGGTATCACGAGCCAGTGCCTAGGTCTTTATTTCACCTTTCCAACTGCGCCTATTTCTACTTTTTCTTTCGCTGGAAATGGCTTCTTCTCCCTCGGTCACTTCTGATTTCTCGGAACCACCGCCTGTTGCTTTCAAAACTTACTCTCTTTTTCAGTCCTCTAGCTAGACTTCATCGATTAAGCTTTGATCGAACGAACTACTTGGTCTGTGCTTCCGTGGTCTCCCTCTAATTAAAGGAAATCACGTTCAATCTCATATTGACGCTACTGCTTTGGTTCCTCCGATGACTGTAGCTTCGCCGACCACCAAAGAGGCTATCCCCAAACCAGAGTTCGACGACTGGTTCTCAGTCGGTCGGATGCTTATTAGGTGGCTTAGGAATATGATGAGCCAGGACATCGTCACTACTACAAAATAGGGATACGGAGTCCTATTTTTTGTACTTTTGGCGTCCAATTTCGGGGGATGTCTATCTGGGGGCGCAGTAGGGAGAACTTAAGGAGTCCTATTTTAAAATTAGACGCCTAATATAAGGCATCTAAGTTTTGGAATTGGACTCCTTAAGTCATGACTTAAGGAGTCCAATTTCGAAAATTAGACTCCTTAAGTGTCACTTTAGGAGTCCAATTCCGAAAATTTGACTCCTTAAGTCTCACTTTAGGAGTCCAATTCTGAAAATTAGACTCCTTAAGTTTTTTTTAAAAAAATAATAATTATTTCGTATATTCACTATCCCACAATTTCTTACAAAAAAACATCTTTACATAAACAATCACCAGAATGTGATAATTGCATACAACACTATATGTTAAAAGGTTAGCTCAGCTAACCTTATACAGAAACAGAATACATGCACCTTTTATATAACAAATATCCCAAGATACATAGTTCATGATGAGTTGGACATAGAGGTAACAAAGTAGTAACAACAAACTTGGCTAACTTCAAATCATTTCAACCAATTAGCTCTAACTAATTCAAGTGGTAACTACTACTACTTCTATGTACAACAATCACCACAAAGTGTCAAAATATTGTCTAGCTACCTGCTACTAATCAAGTAATATAAGGACTAACTTCATTCATCTATGTGTTGCAAAAGAACAAAGTGTCAAAATGTTATTTAGCTATCTGCTACTAATCAAGCAAACCAAACAAAGATCAGCTATGGAAATCGCAAGTGTTATATGTTTACCAGGAGTCAAATGGAGACAGGGCAACACCTGTTTCTTTTAGGAATCAATCCAACAATTATTTGTTTCTTTTAAGATACTTACTTCACTGTAACTCCTTCCTTTCTTGCAATTAGTTCGTTCAAGAATCTATATGAACCACCATAAATATCCTCTAAAGCAATGATTTCATCACATGCATTTAAATTATAAAAGCGTTATGACAATTAAAAAAAGCAATCATTTTAGTATACATAATATCTGGTGAAAACTATGAAAAATGTGTTCACAAGTAGTCCATATTATATTTTGCAAATGGAAAATAAAATTTTGTGGATTTCGATATATGTATTAGGAATTAGAAAAAACTAAACAAACTAAGATGAGGAAATGTACCAAGATTAACAAGCTCACAAACAGCAGTCAAGGCAGTCATTCCACTGTTGAAGCAAAAGGCTTTATCTGCGTTGTCAAGCTTTGCTAGGAACCTGAAAATACAAATAAAGCCAAGTCAAAAAGGTATGATGGAAAGAGAAAAAACAACAATATTAATGAAGATTGGAGCTTGATACCCAAGAGGGGGGGTGAATTGGGTATCTTTAAAAATTTAAAGACCTAACTCTGTTTTGCACAACTAAGAACAGGGTATAATAGAGATGGAGAGAAGAGAAGCTATGCACAATACGATTTATACTGGTTCGGTCCTTTCTCTGACCTACATCCAGTCCCCAAGCCTCACTTGGGATTTTCAATCCACTAACTTCACAAAATTGATTATAATCTTTGTACCCAGAGTAGTTCTCTCACTAGAACTCACTCCCCCTTACAAGATGCAATCAATACACCCAACCACCAAGTCCCCTGACTTATGGTTATCACAATCAATGAATGATTTACATAAATGACTCTCTTACAGAGCAGATAAAATAAACACTGAAGCACAAGTATCAAATTGATACAATACAGATGAAAGCTGAACACAATAAATGAAACTTAACAAATTTTCGCTCTCAGTTGGTGTATCAGCTTGAGAAGAAGTTAATGCACTCTTTTTATAGGTAGAGGGCATTAATTGACCGTTGCTTGATGGATCCAACCGTTGTAGATGATTAGCACTAAGTCTGGTAATCTTCTCTCTCTTATTTTCAACTAATCCAAGTGTTAATGTGATCTGATGTGTCTTTCTGAGAATTTGCCTGTTGGAGATGACTTTGCTTGTTGTAGTAAGCATTCTTTAACGTTTAGAAGGCGTGCTCAGATGGATTAGCTGAAAGTAGGTTGATTTGCAGAAGTGCATTAAATGCACTGTACACTTTTTGCTTTATGGCTTTGACCTTCAATAATCTTCATCTGTGCTAACTGTAATTCACTCAACAAACTTGTTAAACATAGTAGGAAACATAAGTGAATGATATATGAAAGCAATTAGGTCAAACAATAAGGATTTGCAAATTCGTGTAATTCAAAAATCAGTTTTTACCGTTGCATACTCGAGTATGTTCATCCTTACTCGAGTATGGCATTGTGTGTAAGTGTCCTTACTGGAGTATCCAAAGTGATACTAGAGTATGCAACTTCCAGAGGCAAACCATCGTGAGTTGAGTTTGAAAATCAAGACCTATACTCGAGTATGTTAGTGGCTTACTCGAGTATGACACTGTTTGCTTGAGAAATTTAAGTTCAAAATGCCTTTATATTGGAGTATTCATTTGTATACTGGAGTAAGCAAGTCCTTGACAAAATGAGTGACCTCTCTCTATGGTCCCATACTCGAGTATGCAATGCCTTACTCGAGTATGTAACTCAGTTTTAAAAAGTGTGAAGTCTTTCATTGTCAATACTGGAGTATACAAAACCATACTTGAGTATATAAGAACAGGTGCCAAGTTGAAAATCAGTTTAAGAGCCCAATACTCGAGTATGCAAACCCTTACTCGAGTTTGCATCAGTTATAAAATGTTTGGCGCTCTCTGTAAGGCTCTATACTCGAGTATAGCTCCCTATACTGCAGTATTGACTTATCTTGAAAGTTTGGTTGCTCTCTAGATGGCCTATACTTGAGTATGCACACCTATACTTGAGTATACATCTATTTTCAAAAACTTGATTGCTCTCTGTGACTTCAATACTCGAGTATGGCTACCCATACTGCAGTATTGACTTGTAAAATGCAATTGAGCAATCCTTTAGCAGTCCTATACTCGAGTATGCATACCTATACTCGAGTATGCAACTGTCAAATGGTTTTTAACAAATTTTGGAAACTTCAAAACATGTTTACATTTGTTGTTAATCATGAAAACACATTAAGAACTAACATTCTCCTCCTTTTTGATGATGACAACACTTATAAACTATCTTTTTAAAGAATTTGAAAGATGGATTTCCTTTTGGATTGAAGTTTTTAAATATAAGTGTTAATTGTTAAGAAATCAACCAATTTTGCATTTTGAAACATAAAACTCAGAGAATGGCAGCATAAATGCTTTCAAAGTCATAAACAATTTGAAATATATTCATTAAGCGCAATTCATACAATCGGAAGTGATATCAGAAATGATAAACACATGTTACAAAAACACTGATAATCACTGATATCAGAAATACAGCAAGTGAAGTTTAAAAAAAAATGAAATACAAACTAAACAAACTAAAAATGAAATACAAACTAAACAAACTAGACCCTATACATCTTTCTCTCCTTTTCCCCCTTTGTCATCATCAACATGGGGAGGACAGGTAGAAGGGTCAGAAGGAATGTCAGAGGCAGATGGAGGCGGAGGAAGGAATATGACAGCTGGAGTGGGAGGCAAGAGTACAGAGGATGTGGGAATGGGAGAAGGTAGATGGAAAATCTCAGTGGAGGGGGTAACGGGAGAGGGAAGTGGATTGGGTAGAATCTCTGTGGAGGGAGTGATTGGTGAGGATAGGACAGCGGTGGCAGGTGTGGAAGTGGAAGCGGGGGATGATGAGACAGGAGGTGATGTGGTATGCAGTGGGCTAGGAAATGCAAAGGTGGTGAGGAAGGTGGAGAAGACTGGGAAGGCTGAGTCTCAGGTGCAGAGGATGGTTGGGCAACTGGGATAGGAGAGGATGAAGAAGGACCAGTCGTGAATCCGAAGGTTGATGAAGAAGCTCCAATACTGAAATGGTTGAGCAGGCGATCAATCTTATCCCGGGCCTCTGTTGCAACATCAAGTGTCATGGATAGCCGGAAGTCTAAGTCAATGCCTTGATCAAATATCTCGTCTTGCTTCTTTTCGGACTCCTCCTTCATCTTGGCCAACTCTGTCCTCATCTCTGCCTGGCCAACGATAATCTCATTCAAGTCCGTCCTGATATCATCACCAAGCTTCCCGAACTCAAACTGCATCTTCATAAAATGAGACAACAGTGCAGCATCAACGATCTCCTTGATCCTCTGATCAAGATCCACTGGAAGAGGAGGTGGTGGAGCCGACTGAGCCTCGTGCGCTACAGACTGTGATGCACGAGCTTGAGATCTCTGTGGAGCCCTCGACTGACCGGATCCTTCCGGATCAAAATGGATCTTCATGAAATTAAATTGAGTTTTGCCGAAGGGCGTGATGTACTTCATTGTCTCAGGTGGTCCCACGTACCATATCTTGTGGTAAAACAAGATAAGGGAAACCAGAGAGGCAAATGGCATGTATGATCCTTTCCGGGACACGAACTTGAAGTAACTGATCTCCTTGAACAGCCACTGCCCGATGTTGATAGGATGCTTCCGGATGAATGCGGTGAAGAAGCGATAATCCTTCTGCGTGAAATGCGTGTAGCTGCCTCCCTTCTGGACAAAATTTCGTGAATACACATACCAAATCACCCGGTGCAAGGGTGGCATGTCCGAGGGCTTAAAGGACAAATGTGCTTTCTGATCATCCGAATGTCCTTTCCGGGCACAAGTGTGGTATACACCTCCTCATTGGTGTATCTTGGTGTAGAGGCCGGAGGAGGGTTGTCAACCTTCAGTATGCGGTTGAGGATAGCAGCAGATATCGCGAATTGCACCCCTTTGACAGAAGTGGTGATTCGCTCCTCTAGTGGCTTGCCCTTAGAGTCTAGCACATGATCAGTCACCATGTTAAAATAAAACATCTTGACCAACTCCGGAAAGTAAGCGGCCTCGATGGAAACAAATGAAGCATATGGCCCGAACCACGGTGAGAGATCAACATTGCACTCTCTATACACTTGTTCCAGATCAACTGAAACAACAGCGCAAAATCCACGGCTTGCAAATTGATCTCTGAACTTGGCGTTCAAGCCGGGAGGAAGTGGAATTGGAGCAATCTTGAATCCTTTAGGTGCCGACTTGTGGAGCTTTATCTCTTCCACAACATTTGCAATCACAGGCGAAACTTCCTCTGACTCAGTCTCAGAAGCCGAACCGGTAATCTCGACAGTGGAGGGAGAAGAGACGACAGTGGTAGAGGCTTGCTTCGCTCTTGCCTTCCGGTGAACGACAGTCCTCTTCCCCTTTGCTTTACTCATCTCTCCAGTCTTCTTCTTCTTGCTTGCCGAAGGTGGTGCCGGGTCTTTTGACGAAGTACCCCTCTTCTTGGGGTTTGGAGACGATGCCTCAGGGATAATGACACCAACACCGGGAATCGTTTGATCAATGCCCGTTTGTAATCTCTTTGGGATTGATTTTGTCCTCGGTGCTCTTGGTGGTTGAGAAGAGACCGGTTGATCGGATTGGGATTGTTCTTTAGACATTCCGACGTTAGGGTTTCAGCGAAAATGTGAATGGGTAGGATTGAAAGAGATTTGGAGTGAATTTATGGGGGATTTATGAGGAAATATGACGGTTTCAGAGTGAGAGAAGAGAGAAAGACGTGCTGCTAGGGCTTTACTGGAGTAAATGGTGCAAGTATGAAAGAACACAACGGTTCAGTATAAATAGACATACGCCTATACTCGAGTATAGCTCTTTCATACTCGAGTATAGCTCTTTCATACTCGAGTATAGCATACTTTCTCAAAAATATAAAGGTGAATACTGACCTAGACTTCAAAAATGTAATGTGAATTTTTGAAACCCCGATGGCCATACTCGAGTAAGCAACTAACATACTCGAGTATGCCTGTGGCATACCTTCAGTTTTGCCCTCTGTCTCCTGGATACTCGAGTATCCAATTCCATACTGCTGTATAGCCTTTCTGAACTTCAGTTTTAGCTTTCTGTAACTTCCATACTCGAGTACCATGGTCTATACATGAGTATGCAACCTCTGAAACATCAAAATACCCTGCAAAAACTATAGCTATACACTCCGATGCTTAAGTTAGTAAAGATTAATCATAAAAAACATAACTAATCATTAAATTGAGAGAAAATTACTTACAATTCATTGCGATTTACCATTCCCAATTCTCTCCTTATGAATGTGAATTGTTCCTTGGCTAGAGGCTTGGTGAATATGTCAGCTAGTTGAAGATGGGTCGGGATGAACACCACTTTGACATCTCACTTTTGAACATGATCCCGAATGAAGTGATGCCTCACATCAATATGCTTGGTTCTTGTATGTTGCACCAGATTCTTGGCCAAGCTTATTGTGCTTGTGTTGTCACACAATATTGGAATCTCCTTAAAGTGCACTCCCAAATCAGCAAGTTGTTGCTTCAACCATAGTACTTGAGCACAGCAACTTGAGGCAGCAACATATTCAGCTTTGATTGATGACACGACCACAGTTGTTTGCTTCTTGCTAAACCATGACACAAGTGAGTTGCCAAAGAATTCGCATTGGCCACTTGTGCTCTTCCTATCAGTCTTATAGCCAGCATGGTCCGAATCTGAGTATGCCACCAAGTGCTCAGGCTGACCTTTGGGAAACCACAATCCAAGAGTCTTTGTGTCTGAGAGGTATCTGAATATCCTCTTCACGTGTTTAGCATGAGACTCTTTAGGGGCGGATTGAAATCTAGCACACATGCCAACACTGAATTGGATGTCCGGGCGGCTTGCGGTGAGATAGAGTAATGATCCAATCATTCCTCTATATTTGGTGATGTTGAAATCCTTGCCCTCTTCATTAGCATCCAATGAAGTTGTTGTGCTCATTGGTGTGTCAGTCCCATTACACTTGTCCATCCCAAACTTCTTCAACAAATCACTCAAATACTTGGTTTGAGATATGAATATCCCATCTTTTCGTTGCTTGATCTGCAGCCCAAGGAAGTAGTTGAGCTCTCCCATCATTGACATCTCAAATTCACCCTGCATAGTCTTGGAAAATTCCTCACACAAGGAGTCATTAGTAGCACCGAAAATAATATCATCAACATAAATCTGAACAATTAAAATCTCATTCAATTTATTTTTCTTAATAAACAATGTTGTGTCAGCCTTTCCTCTAATAAATCCTTGATTGAGTAAAAATTAACTCAACCTTTCATACCAAGCTCTAAGAGCTTGCTTAAGACCATACAACGCTTTCTTTAGCTTAAAAACATGATCCGGAAATTGATCATTTTCAAAACCTGGAGGTTGTTCAACATACACCTTCTCTTGAATGAAACCATTTAAAAATGCACTTTTTACATCCATTTGGAAAAGTTTAAAACCTTTAGTGCATGCAAAGGCTTGTAGGACTCTTATGGCCTCCAATCTAGCTACTGGGGCATAAGTTTCCTCATAGTCTATGCCTTCCTCTTGGTTGTAACCTTTGGCAACCAATCTTGCCTTGTTACGGACAATGATTGCCGATTCATCACGTTTGTTCTTGAATACCCATTTTGTCCCAATAACCAGATGGTCTTTGGGTCTAGGCACCAAGTCCCAAACTTGATTTTTGTCAAATTGATGCAACTCCTATTGCATAGCTATCACCCAATCATTGTCTGAAAGGGCTTCCTCTATTTTAGAGGGTTCAATATGAGATATGAATGCAGAAAAGGTTACTTCATTTAAAGTTTTATTTCTTGTTCTTACTCCTTGGTTCACATCACCTATAACTTGGTCTAAAGGATGATTTCTTATATATTTCCAAGCTCTAGGTTGGGACTGATCAGGATTTTCCAAATCAATTTGAGGATCAGCCTCAAAAACATTTTCAGAATTTTCTGAAGGAGTAGTTTTCGAAAAGAATTGATTTTTGAAAATAGTCTCTTCCTCATCATCCAAAGATTTATTGGAGTGATTTTCACTAAACACAACATGTATAGATTCTTCAACAATCTTAGTTCTAATGTTAAAGACCCTATATGCTTTACTTCTATTAGAATAACCAATAAAGATAGCTAAATCAACTTTAGGATCGAATTTACCAAGGTTGTCTTTACCGTTATTGTGCACATAGCACTTGCAACCAAAGACATGTAGGTGGCTGGGGTTTGGCTTTCTCTCTTTGTAGAGCTCGTATGGAGTCTTATTCAGCTCCTTTGTCAGGTATGCTCTGTTGGAGATGTAGCAAGCTGTACTCATGGCATCAGCCCAAAACACTTGCGAAGTGTTGTACTCGTTCAACATTGCTCTTGCCATCTAAGTGAGTACTCTATTCTTTCTCTCCACAACACCATTTTGTTGTGGTGTTCTTGGTGCTGAGAAATTGTGGTCGATCCCCATACTGTCACAGAACTCAGCAAAGGCGTTGTTTTCAAACTCGCCACCATGATCAGTTCTTATTCCTGAAATTGAGAAACCTTTCTCGTTCTGGACCTTCTTGGCAAAGGCAACAAATTGATCATACGTTTCATCTTTAGATGATAAAAATATAGTCCAAGTAAATCTGGAATAATCATCAACTATGACCAAAGTGTAAAGATTTCCACCAAGACTTTTTACTCTGGCTAGCCCAACTAGATCCATATGAAGTAATTGAAGAGGTCTGTTAGTTGAAATCTCGTTTTTAACTTTAAAAGAAGATTTGGTTTGTTTTCCTCTTTGACAAGCATCACAAATCATATCATTTTTGAAATCCAATTTAGGAATACCAATTACCAAATCCTTTTTCAATAACTTGTCAAGTTGAAACATATTCACATGAGCTAATCGCTTATGCCAAAGCCAACTTTCATTCAAGTTACTAACAAAACAATTTTCAGAAACAGAAGCATTACTAGAGAGGTTGAGAGTATAACAATTACCATCTCTAGGTGCTCTAAATAAAGCTTTATTTTTCAAATCATTTATGGAGACCAAATCCTTTTGAACAATAAAGCATTCATCAGAATCAAAGATAACTGAGTTACCCTTGTCGGTGCTTTGGCTCACACTTAGGAGATTGTGACACAATCCTTCTACCAAGTAGACGTCTTTGATGAGAGGACCTTCATTGTTGCCTATTTCACCAATGCCAGCGATTTTGCCCGATTGGTCACCTCCAAATGTGACTCTACCACCATCTTTTGGCTTGATTGAAAGGAATTTGGATTTGTCTCCAGTCATATGCCTTGAGCATCCACTATCAATATACCACTTGTTGGGTCTTGATACTCTAAGACAAACCTGCAATTCACAAGAGATCAAGTTTTAGGTACCCATCTTTTCTTGGGTCCTTTGGGGTTAGCTTGCACCTTGGGAACATAAGTTCCTTTTGGCACCCATTTATAGTTCCCTACCGGCTTAATTTTTCTTTCCTTTTTATGAAAGCAAGATGAGGTAGAATGGCCCTTCCTATTGCAATAATTACAATGTGCAAAGGGATTTGAAGAATGAACAGATTTTGTAAAATAATTCATATATGATTTTTGTCCACTCTTTTTCTTACCTTTCCTCTTATCAAAATCTGGTTTGTAACCAATGCCCGATCGATCATTTATAAATCGTTGTTGTTTGAGAATCACATTGAGCATTTCACTTCCCTTAGTGAATTTCTCAAGTGCTTTTGTTAATTGTAAATTCTTTTTCTCCAAAATAGGGCATTCATCACAGACTAGAGATTCAGGAGAAGAAAGATTTTCAATTCGTGATTCAAGGAAAGAGTTTTTCTTTTTCAAAGTCATATACTTGTCTGCAAGTTTTTCAAACTCCTTTTGCACAACATTGTATTCAGCAAATAATTCATCATAGGAGGGCAGTGATTCGTATACCTCATTGCTTTCATTATGTTGCTCTTCTTCCTCAGCAACCAGGCATATGTTAGCTTTTTCTTCTTCTACTTCAGCCTCATCCTCATCAGATGAGCTGTCACCCCATATAGCTGAAACATAAGCCTTCTTCTTGAACTTCTTGAATTTCTTCTTTTCTTTCTCTTGGTTCTTTAGCTGAGGACATTCTGACTTGATGTGTCCGGGCTTCTCGCATTTGTAGCAAATGATAGGCTTCTTTGATTCATAACTGGAACTTCCCTTCTGAAACTTCTTGATGCCTTGATCCTTTTTGTAAAACTTCTTGAATCTCCGGACCATCATCCCTATCTCTTCATCCTCATCTTCATCTTCCTCATCCTTTATCGTGTTAAGAGCAATTCCCTTGTTGCGATTGTTGCCGCTGTTGACATCATCTAAATCCTTTTTGAACTTCAATTTACTCTCGTACTCAGATAGACTACCAAACAGGGCAGCAACTGAAGTCATTGACTCTCCACGAGCCCCCTCGATAGCGGTAACTTTCGCTTCCCAATCTTTTCTCAAAACATTGAGAATTTTTCTCACTTGAGGCCCTTGATCATATATCTTTCCTAAAGCTGCCAGTTGATTTGTCAGATGAGTGTATCTGAGCTGAAATTCACCGATGCTCTCTCCTTGCTTCATCCGTAGCAGATCATACTCAGTGGTTAGAATGTTGATGCGGTTCTCTTTAATTCCAGAGGTTCCTTCATACACTATCTCCAGAGCCTTCCACATCTCTTTTGCAGTTGACAAGTTACAAATTCGAAAGTACTCCTTTTGACTAAGAGCACTTTGAAGCATCAGCCTTACTGTTGAGAGTGATGTTCTTCTTATCATCATCGTCGAATTCAGCTTCAGTCTTCGGAACAAAAATACCTCCTTCAGTTTTAACTGGTACGTAGTCTCCAATCTCAAAGACTCTCCACAATCCGTATTCAGTAGCCATCACGAACACATGAAATTTTGCTTTCCAAAAAGAATAGTGCTCGCCGTTGAAGCCGGGAGGTCTGTTGATAGAAGCTCCATCGGGAAGAATTCCTTCCATAATGATCCTTCTCGAGTGGTTAGACTCTTCTGAGAAGACCTTGCTCTAATACCAAATGAAGATTGGAGCTTGATACCCAAATATCGTCTACATAAATTTGTACAACTAAAAGTTCACTAAGCTTATTTGTTTTAATAAAAAGTGTTGTGTTTGCTTTTCCTCTAACAAAGCCTTGATCTAAAAGAAATTTACTTAAGCGTTCATACCAAGCTCTGGGAGCTTGTTCGAGACCATACAAGGCTTTCTTAAGGCGATAGACATGATCTGGATGATGTTCATTTTCAAAACCAGGAGGCTGTTCAACATATACTTCCTCCTGAGTAAAACCGTTTAGAAAAGCACTCTTTACATCCATTTGATAAAGTTTGAATCCTTTGATACACACAAGACGTAAAAGTATGCTCGAGCACCATGCTTGAGCAGGCTTAAAAGATTGCTCAAGCAAAGTCGAGCAACCTGTACTCTCGCGCGTGCATAGTCCTTGCTCGAGCAAAGAGAAAAGGGTTGCTCGAGCAGTATGCTCGAGTATAACTATGCTTTGCCTTGCTGTTCCTTTGCTCTGCTCGATGTTACTCGAGCAAGCTGAGGCTTCTACTCGAGCAAGACTCCAAACTCTTCATAGTGCTTTTGCTTGTTGATGCTCGGTCAATCATATGTGGTGTACTCAAGTAAAGATGCCAGAGACTTCCTCATGAACTCGATGTTGCTCGAGCAAGACTATATAGTCTGCTCGAGCAAGGCTTCTGTAAAACACTTGCTTTTTGCCTTGCATTCGATATTGCTTGAGTATAACTCACTACTCTGCTCGAGCATGCTTTCTATGAAACCTTTTATCATATTATCTTATTAGTTGATCTTGACTATTTTAATTCAATGGCTTAGAAATTGTGATCATCAAAACATAAGAACTAACAAAAGTATGCCTATGAACATTCATCATTGTCATTAGTTACTTCTTGCATCACAAAGTAATTAACTACGCAAATCATTTTTAGAGGATTAAAAGTAGTTATTAATCCCTAAAATTCCCTTAATAATAAAACCCTTTTTAATAATAATAATAATAATAATAATAATATTTATTTATCTATTTATACTTATTCCCTTTCCTAATAACAATAACAATATCTATTATTTATTTATTCTATTATTATTATTATTTACAATTATTTTAAACTCTTCATAATCTCTAATGTCATGGCACTATGCTTAATGTAAGGCTATTGGGCTTGTATCAACCCTCCAATGGTCCATTTTAATTTTTGAAGGCCAAACTACATATTTTGGGCATTACTTTTGATTTTTATTTCTCGGCCCAATTTTTACCAATTTATTATGAAATCTTTGAGAAATCATAATTAATTCTGTATAACTCTGATTGGGATGAAATGAATCTATGTTCGAAGCTATATAAATCTATCTTAAGAAAAATAATCACAAGATTTATTGATAATTGTATCATTCTCAAAATTTCAAAGTTGTAGATATAACTTGACGCATTACATAGGATTTTTCTAGAATTTTCTGATTAAACTTTGAAAAATCATAATTAATTCTACAAAAATCAAAATGAGGTGCTTCCAAAAGGTATGTATTTCTTAGCATGTCTACTTTCACATAAAAATAATACCAATATCCATAACACATTATATCATTCCCAGATTTCAAAAACGTGATCATTGTCTAGATAACTTTCCAAAATTGTGACTCAAATTTCAAAAATTATATCTTGAGCTATAGACCTTCGTTTAAGGTGATCCAAAGATCGTTTTAAAGATTATAATGTGTACTATTAACATCAAAATTTCATGGAAAAAATTAAAGGTTTCCCATTCCAAAATGGGACCTGAAACTGATCACTATTTCTGGAATACAAAATTCGTATAGATTTTCGGTTAAATTTCGGAAAATCATATCTCCCTTTCTACACCTCCGATTTAGGTTTTCTTTAGCTCATTTCAAAGATTAAGATGTCTACTATATACTAACCAAATTCATTGAAAATCTTAAACGTTTACTATTACAAAATGGATCCCAAAAATTATTGTTCACTTCGTTTTCCAATTTTCACTGCCTGACTTTGAAAAATCATAACTCCCAATCTACATGTCCATTTTGGCTGTTCTTTTGCTCATGTTAAACCTTATTGTGTCTACTATCTTCCATAAAAAGTTCATGAAAAAAATCAAACGTTTTTCATAGAAACGGACCAGCACAAGAAGCTCTATTCACAGCTTGAAAAACAGAGCAAGATCACGTTTTGCACAATGACCTCCTTCTTTTTGTTCGCCTTGCTCTCGTTACAACTCTTGTCTCTCCCTCTCTACGTTTTTCTGTTTCTTTCTTACTTTTCTACCTTATGTTCAGTTTATAATGAGAAGAAGTATGGTATAGACGCTGGGCTCAAAAAGTAAGGCATTCCTGTTGTGTGATCGTAGAAGACGCTGCTGCAACTTTTTTTTTCCCTATGTATACGTAAGTGACGCTGATATGGGTTGCTGGAAGGAAATTAGTGAGAGACTGAGTGTAGGAATGTGTGTGTGCATCAGGTTTAAGGAGGGAGTGAGTGTGGGTGTGTATGTGTGTTGGGCCAGATGAGAGCTAAATGAAATGAGTTGAGTGTGTATGTCAAGTGTGTGTGTGCGTATGTATGTTGTGTTTGGAAAGAAACATTGGGTTGGGTATCAAGGAAGTAAATGTGTGAGCTTGGGTGTGTGATTGGGCTTGTGTATTATGTCTAATATATGGGCTGAGATATTAAATGAATTTAGGGAGTATATATATACTTGTAGTCTGAAATGCTTCTGTTCCAAGGGTTCTGTCAGTGGGCTGATTGTGTAAATTGAATTATGAAGGAATGTGTTTACCTTATTGTCCTTATGTGACTTGCACAATATAGGAATAATTGAAAATGAGGGAATAAGTGGCGTGTAAATATTTGGCCAAATGAAAAGTGCAAATTGAAAGGTATATGGGCCAAACAATTTAATACAAGATGACATTTGACATAACTTATTGGCAATTTACAGGTTTCTGCGGAGTCTGATCTGATTGACCGGAAAACCAATTAACTCCCAACCAAGATCGGAATTGATCGCTTGAAGAAATCGGGTGAGAAAAATATGGTAGACAGAGAGAAGCGGTTCGATAGAGTGGAATGATGTGAATGACAGTTCAGTCAAAAGGCGCCCCTGACAAAGAATTCTCAAAAACAGTTGCAGATGTTGGTTCGATAGAGGGATCTTTTTCACTTATTGTCTTTCCTTTGTTAAATAGTCACTCTGAATTATTATCAGAGTACGCACGGCAGAGCATTGGATCGGTTTGGACAACTTCCAATATACTGGTAAAGTACATACATAACATAAAGTAGTCCACATAGCGCTAAGGGTACATTCGTTCAAAACAAATACAAGACAGAGAGTACGGCTCGTACAATCATCCCAATTATAGAGGTAGAAGAATCCTCTGGCCATCCTCTATTTCTTCGTCTTTCCGCATCAAGCTCTATCTTCTTCAAGTCCTCCAGCCGCTCCTAACTTACGCCTGTATCTTGGGAACCAGACTGGAGTTCAATGATGAACCCCAGAGTAACTGTTAGACTCATATACAATATGTATACAATGCATCCAATGCCAATCACAATCAGGAAGTACAAATAAACCTGCCTCTGTCACAACCAATTGACATGTAGCAACTCCGCAGGACCGCCTGGTCAAGACAAGTCCCCGGAACCAGCGCGCAAACAGGCCTCAGTAGTCAGGGACCAACCCCGACCCCTAGCCTAGGGCCTCAGTGGACACCTATAAACACACAGTCATATAGGCTCCACCTACCCCACATACCTCGGTACTGCAACAACACCCTAAGGACACACAGTCCAATAGGTACCGCAGCCCGATCCTACATGCCCTTGGTATTGTAGCAGAAACCTTAAGGACACACAGTCCAATAGGTACTACAGCCCGATCTCGGTACTGTAGCAGAGGCACTACAGCCCGATGTCCCACATCATGATAAAACACATATGCAAAAGCAACATAGAGTATGCAAGTCAACAGTTACTACCTGGAACGCCTTGCAAAATGATAAACTCTTCCTTGACATTGAAAATAGGGTCCACACGTGCAAACACCCTAGATACAGCCCAACATCATGCTTTTAGCACACATTCAAGCTTTTCTTCAAGCTCCATGAAATTCGCACAACATCAGAAATTCCAGGATTTATGTCCCAACTTCACCGATTTTTAATAAATTCCACAAACATCTTTTTAACCTGGGATCAGTGGCCTTAGAACCCTTAGAATGTCTATTTTATAGGAAAAATAATTAACAAGCTCATCTGGGTTCGAAACGCTTCCTTTTCCCCAAATACTAGCCACTGGTCCGAGAGAAGATCCAGGTTTTTAGATCATTTTCAACTGAAAAGATCTCTCGGTTGGAAACTCCAAATGACACAAAATATTATATCAAAATCATCCTCAGGATGTCTAGTTTCACCATACAAAATTTCAGAGCAATCAGATTCCATGTACTATATTAAAACCACCGATTACTACTCGCTGCCCAGAAATCATAAGAACCGACAAGTTTTCGTATAAGAAGATTTAGGGTTTTCAGAGTTCCAAACGAAATGATCCCACTTAACCCCACACAAAAATGCCTTCTGAATCCATTGGAGACATCAAAAATATGGAAAACCAACTACTCAGCCACGAAACACCACAGGGCAGAAAAGAAGAGAGCATAGTTGCCGGTTTAGGAACTTACCTCCGGATGTCGGTTGCGGGTGCTTTCTTCTTTCTTGGAGCATGACCTTCAGCTGGACCTCCTCTCCCTCACCTTGAGCACGAAATAGGGCAGCCAAAATGGAGGGAGGAGTGTCCTATTTATAGGCCCCAAGTTCCCAATTTTGCCCCTAGATATTTTTTTTTTAGTTGTAGGTTTTTGGGTTAGGGGTAATTTGGTCATTTGGTCTTGTTCTTCTTCCAAGGCATGGGCCCACACCATCAGATCTTCTAGATACATCTAGGGCTCTCTTTTGGGCAGAAAAGGACGAATTCAAGGCCCAAAATTGGTGTTCCAGATTTGCCCCTAGGTGGCCTTAGGTGTAGGTTTAAGGTGCAGGGGTAAAACGGTCATTTTGCACTGCTTCTTCTCCAAGCTAGTGGGGTCCACGAAATCTGCCCCTTGATATGCCATAATGAGTCATAATTACTTGTCATTTCATTGTCATATCAGATTCCATTTATGTGGTCCAGATTAATTCTGATTATTTTATTCTTTCTCTCTCTTCATTATAACTCTGATGTGACATTCTCTCTCCTCATAATTACATGACCAGATATTTTCTCTCTCCTCTGGGCCCACTGGAATTTCGCCCCTATCAGTATCCTGGGCCTGGGCCCCACTCCGGAAATCCTGTTCGACCTCGCTCAGCTCCCGGGTGCCGGTCCCACCTTACCTCGTAACTCGTGCCCTTCAACTGGACTTGTGTGGGCCTGGATCGTCAGTCACTTTTCCCTGACCACAAGTAGACAGAATATAATACCTTGGGGATCAAGAAACTTTTATTCCAGTTCCTCAGATCCACCTCGTAACGCGTGCTACCCGGTAATCCAACTTTTGGCCCCGAAATGCCACGTGTCCGACGTAGCACTACTACTTCTGACTTTTCCTTCCCTACTGGGTCCAAATACACCTTTTCTCTCTCTTCCCTTCTTGTCTACTTAAAAAACGCAGGGTTCCCATGACTGCCCTGAAAATGCTGTATACTTACCCGTACCAGCATATTTTTGCTCAACTAACTGTCCTACACCTTAGGACATAGTTGGGTGGCATCCTTTCCACTGGTTTTACACCGTATAGACCTTCTGTGCCCCTTTTTCATTGGCATTTCAAATTCACAGCTTATTCATACTGGTCCACTGACCTGTATGGCCAAGTTACTTAGTTCCCGAGAGGCTTCCTAACTCTTGATGTTCTTGGGTCTTTTCCTGAACTGGGCCTAGTCGTCCGTCTATTTCAGGCTTATTCTCACTTCTCAAGGTCCAAAATTCGGGGTGTTACAACTAGTGTATTGATATATGATCTAGTGACTCTCCAAGATATCTATGAGGTAGATACCAAAGAGAATAATGGATCGTTGTGCACGTATAAGGCTTTTGCCTAAAAGGGGTGGTGTGTGTGCATAGTGACAGCTGAATAGTAAATGAGAATAAAATAAATGTGCATACCTTTTAGGTTTACCTCTTATTTATAGATATTACTTTAGGGTTTGGACTCTTGGCCCCTGATATTGTGCCGTGATACCTACAGATATTCCTTCGTTATAGCCTTGATCATAGGGCGGTTAGAATCTTCCCTCATTATAGGCGGATTTTGATGCGAATGACCCCTTGTTGGGCCATATCACAAATGGAACTAAAGTAGGTCTATAACAGTTGCCCCCAGCTTGGTAGCATAGGTCTCTGGGCTACAAAGGTGAATCTAATATTTAACCTGGACGTCATATCCGAGTTGCTTCAACTTCATTTTCGTTTAGCTTTTTTGCCCGGGTTCATTGAACCTCAGATTTATTCACCTTCTAGTAATTTGCCCCAAGATGTATAATCTGGGTTAATTCACTTTGAACTTTGTTCCGGTTCATGATTGTTTGGATTTCTTGTGCATCAACATTCGAAATTCCAAGTTCACACCTTTCAGCCCCAGGATTCACCCAATCTGGATTATCACGAAGAGGAACTAGCTCAATTCATTTGTACTTCATGTACTGATCAGCTTCGTTTGCCTTGATCCCGATTGTTAGTAAACTCATACTTGGGGAACCAGGATAGACTTTGAGAATTCGTACATACTTGAGTAAGCTTCTGTTTCCTCTTCTTATGTCATCATGGCCAATTGACAACTGACCACTTTTGACTGTCAAAAAGTAAAACCGCCATACTTAGCCGCCTATGGCATTTGGGCACATTAAATGCACATACTATGCATATTAAATGCACACATAATTTCTCGCGTGTCATCATCGCTTTTTGGGTGAGTTGTCTCTTTTGCCCTCGACTCGTCAAATTCGTACCCTCAACGGTTACATTTATATTTGCATTTTCCCCTCCATTTGCACCACTTCTCACCTTGCTGCTATCTCTCTCTTCTAAGAAACGTCTCACTTTCTTCTGAAACTTACCTCCTTGCAATCCTCCCATTTGTATATTTCAGGCTTCTCACACCTTCATAACACCAGGTATTCTCATCATTTCTTCCTATTTCTTTTGCTTTCCCTTTTGTTCTTTGATTTGCTGTTGCATTGTTCTTGCTTCTTCACTTATATTTTTTGAGAAGTTGGTTTCTGAGTTTTTGGGTAAACTGAGGCCTTTAGGTTTCTTGGTGTCCCTTTTTGAGTACAAACACATTAATACTTTGATTCTTGGTATTTCATCATCTAAATCTGTGGAGCCTCGATTTGCTATATCTCCTTCTCCCACCCTTTTATCGAACATATTTTCTCTAGGTGTCCTCCATTGTAGATGGAGAAATGGGCTTCATGAAAATGACATACTATTAGTGAAAAGTCTCCAGGCCATAATGAGAGGCTTGAAGTCCAACTGAAAGCAATCAAGGACAAGCTCCGCACCGCTAGGGCCGATGTCTTGGAGTGTGCTAGCACCGCAGTGGAGTCCTTTGACAATACCTTGGAGCAGATTTGGTTTCTGAACCTCGGCATAAAGTTGAACACCTTCGGCATGCACTACCAAGCCTATGTTGAGGGTGGGAAATTGATCCTACTTGGACAAGATGAAGATGGAGGCACAGAGGTCAACGCTGCCATCTCTGCTGAAGGGGAGGCTCAATGGGAGGTTCCAATAGAGGTTCACCCTGAAATTGAAGCTCCACCTAATTGACAGGCCGAGATGCCGATTTTGCTTGTACTTTTGTTTGGGGTACTTAAGGAAATTTTTGCTTAGTAAAAACTTTTGTCGAATTTCTAACCCAACTTCTTTGTACTTAGACGGCCCAATCATCATTGAAAATTTATTCATTTTTTGACAAATCTGAATGCACTTTCAAGTCTTCCCCTCGTAACAATGAGTTAATTATCTAAACTTAAACTTATGTTCAAAGTTCTATTCAATGACTGTGTTGGATATGATTAGTTTTGATGATGTCTTATATAGATGTCATTATCTAGAGCAAAAAGTTTGCATACTACATTTATCTTCTATTTTGATCAATTATTATATTTAATGTATATGTGAAGTTTAATACAATGAAGAATGATCAAGAATGGATATTGAAGAAAGAAAAACTTGTTAAATATCATGAGAATATCAATATTCAAGTCTCTGTGATCAAATAGAAGTTGGAACGGCTCAATTTGGAGCTAAAATAAGCAAGTTCAAGCTTCCAGATGAATACAATGATTTTCACATGAACAGTGTCATGCTCGAGTATGAAAAACGTCCTTGCTTGAGCACTAAAAATAGCTTGCTCGAGCAGAAGCAAATCTGGTGCTCGAGCAACAACGTGTTTCAGCTACTCTGTTCAGCTTTGTTTCAGGTGACCTCTAGTAATTCGATGATATCTCTCAAAGAAGAAGTCCAATTGAGGTGAAACCAATTTTGTATGAAACTAGACTCCCAATGCGTAATTTTGATATAAACCTCAAGCCCAAAGGAGTTCAGATGAGAGAGATATGATTTTTTGAATTTGCAACAAAAATCAACGTCACAATCCAGACCCAGCTTCGGTATTTTGAGCATGTCTCACAAACGACAAATCCAAATGAGCTGAAATCGGTGTCATTTGAAAGTAGACTCAAATAAATTTCCAAAAACATCAAGAACACGAAAAACAAAGATCAATTGAAGGAGATATGATGTTTTGAAGTTGACAGTCAGTTCCAGATGCTGTAAAAAATGTTGATCAAGAACAACCTCCATTCATCTGATGATAACGGAGAAAGTACAATGAGTTTGGAGCTGATTCTTCTTGCATTGGAAAGAAAACTTAAAAATCTTTCTGAGCATGAGTGATTTGCCAAATTTAGAGCTATATCGAAGAAGCTATGCTCACTGGAAATTGAATATTGTGTTTCCAAAATCCTTGTTTCTTGAAAGTCTTTACATTCTGGAAGTTGAGCTTTGTAGTGGAGAGTATTATGCTTATCCACACATGATCAGGAGCTTCAAAGAACATGATGCCCAAGCATGTTTTCACAATTGATGAAGTCATGCTCGAGTAGAGCAATTGGTGTGCCCAAGCATCATCGGGCTAAGCAAGAACATTGCAAGTTGAAGAGTCATGCCCGAGCAGATAGTAAAAGCATGCTCAAGCAACATGAATATAACTAGAATCATGCTTGAGCAAGGTATTTGTAATGCCCGAGCATCATTGGACTTAAAACGAAGAAGAGCAAAATGGAGAGCAATGCTCGAGCAGACAATTGGCCATGCCCGAGCATCATCGAGCTGAGTAAGGAAATTGCAAATTTGAAGAGTCTTGCTCGAGCAGAGTAAAAGTCTTGCTCTAGCACCCTGCTCGAGCAGGGGAAAAAGGATGCCTGAGCATCATCGGGCTAATGAAAAAATCAAGAAGAAAACATGGATAAAGGCGTCGGGCCCGAGCATGAAAAGCAACATGCCCGAGCAGCATGCTTGAGAAGGCACATTGCGTTGCTCGAGCAAGTATTCTTCTAAGTCATTTCTTCTCTCTGCCTCCACCATGCTCGAGCAAAAGAAAAACACCTGCCCAAGCAGCATCTTTAAAACATGTTCTCTTTGCCTCTGTCTGACTTCTGCCCAAGCATACCCTTGTAGCTTGCTCGAGCATTGACGATATAAATGATATTTTAGAAGTGTCCAGAGTTGCTTGCCCGAGCATGCCTTTGCGAGTTGCCCGAGCATTGATGATAATGATTGATTTTCAGAAGAAGTTTGCCCGAGCAAGCTTGGTTTCATGCTCAATCACTGGGTGATCTTGTTCTCTGAAAATACACTTTCTCGTAGCATGCCCGAGCACACTACTTATTCATGATCATCCTGTTTTCAAGATCACCGTCTTTGTAAATCCTGGATCATCTATTGTGATTTTATTTCTACATAACATTACTCATAACTATTCCTAATTGCTTTTAATCATTTTGCTAATGAGTGTAAGATGATTAGATCATAGAGTAACAACAAATTGGCATAAAGCAATTTGTGTGTCAGAAGCATTAAATGCTACGTCAGAAAACAGAGGAAAGCTTCTGAGTCTAATAGATAGTTTGAACATTCTCACGAAAAGTTTGAATCTTTACAACGGCTATTATTACAACACTTAAGATGGAGCATTAATGAAGTCAATGATAAACATTGGATTAAAGCTCAACAGGCAAAAAGCAACAAAAGCTTTGACGGCTACTTCCAACCGATCTCCAACGATCAAATGCTCGCAACAATCAAAGCACAATAACCTATAAATTGCAAAGTCTTCAAACCAGAAGTGGTGACGATTGATGAATGACTTGACGAACCCAATGAAATGATTTTACTATTTCACCGTCGATAGTTCAATAACTCATACACTATGTTTCTCAATGTTTATATAGTTTACAGTAAAGAGTGAGATGATCGATTATGTACTTCAGTGATTATTATTCATCTACTCTGTGAGAGAGTCTAAACACTTATTTGATTATCTATTTAGTGATCAAATCTCAAGGTTGTGGAACCTTTGAGAGTGGGTGTACAGTTACAACTTGTAAGGGGGAGTGAGTCAGTGAAAAGATCATCTTGAGTATAGAGTGTGTAATTGTATCCTTACAATGTGTAAGGGAGAGTATCTCGGTAAGAGATTGTAAAGGCTGCACAAGTGGCCGACTAAACTTGTGAGGTTGTAAAGGCTTTCTCTTGTGCCCGGTTAAACAAGGCAATAGTGGATTGAAAATCTCAAGTGGAGCTTGGAGACTGGACGTAGGTGTTGGGATTCGTACACGCAGCGGATTAAAAATTTCTTACGAATCCTTCCGAAGGATCACTCAACGACGTTTAAATCAGAGTTAAGGAAACCGAATCATACCTTTGTTGAACTAGTCCGCGTTCCGTTCCTTTGATCAGGTGGGCTACCTTCTCGAACAACACGTCCGCGTCTCGTTCCTTTGATCAGGTGGGCGATCAACACGTCCGCGTCTTGTTCTTTCGATCAGCAGAAGTCGACTCTTGGATCGGCTTCCTCTACTGGTATCCACACGAACAATCCCCTAAACGGTTGCGGCAGCGTGCTAGCGCTTCTTGTGCGTCTCTCTCTCTCAAATTGCTCTAGGGTTTCTCGCGGCTTTTCTCAATACGCTCGACTGAAAATCCCGTAGGTTTTTCTAAACCCGATAGGCGTATTATATAACCAAAATTAATCCTTTATTAATTTTGGAAATTCGGATTTTGAATCTGGTCAGCATATCAATCACATCTATCTCATAAATGTAATTGAATATACTAAAAGCCAGATTTGGAAATTCGAATTTTTAAATTTAAATCAAATCTAAATTTAAAGCCTTTTGATTTAATTTATCATCATAAATTAAATCCGAGATATGATATCTATCTATTTAATTAAATCTGAGATACCATATCTCAATTTAATATTAAACAGATATACGATATCTTTATTCGAAATTAAATGAGATACAATATCTCTATTTGTTTCAGATATTTAATTTATCAAATAAATTAAATACTAAACAAATATCATATATAATATTATAATCTCAATTTATAATATATATATTAATTTCGAATTATATATATATATATATATATATAAATCCTAGATCAAATTTAGTATTCATTTAATCTCAGATTAATCTGAGATTCAATGAACCTGGACACCTTCACCCGTGTTGGATTATTCTTGTGTGCGACCCTGTAGGCCCATATGAGATTGGCAGTGGGCCAACACTGTATCAGCCCACAAGTCGCAAGCGGCCTCTAGCAAGACATTGCAACTACCCAATTCACATGGGGATCGATGACACGATACTACCTATCGTACAACCATGTCACGTCCCTTTTGTCACGCGATAATTCGGTCAAGGATGAGGCATGGATAATGTCAACTTCCTTTTCTTGACCAATGCTTTCTCGATTCTCGAGTAGTCTAATAAGTGAAATGGAAACTCCTTTCCATCATAGTATGGCCATACATTTCTTAGACTCACTCATCGAGGGGCCCAGCATTATCTCTCTACATATGTGAGGGACAAATCCCATCTTGACCACTCACATTCCTCCGCATGAAAACCACTGATCCTGGTCCTAGCCTTTATCATCACCCGGTCAAAGGTGACTTTTGACTAGGTCAAAGACCAGTACTCATCATGTAGGAATCTATGATGGTCTCAGGTCATAGGGCGTCGTGACGCGGTTATACATGAGATAAGCTTATGACTTAATCCATGCAGCTTTCTCATAGTGGGTCGGTCCAGCACCTTGTACTCTTACAAGTGCCCATGACTTTGATTCGTATCTCCATACCTCATCAAAGTCATACTGATCTTATTTCATCTTCACTCCCGTGTAGATGACCGACCAGGGACTTTTAGGATAATCTATAAGATTATCCAGGGATGCAGTTATCAATACGAACATGCAAACGAAAATGATAACAAAAGAGAATACTTTAAATAACTTAAATATCCAAAGTACAATGAATTGCCCCTAGGGCATAATTTCCAACAGTAGGTCAAGGATTGGGTCGAACCAGTATAAATCTCAGTTTGCATATTCTCTTCTCTAAACTCTTACATATCCAGCATATATGTTTAAATGACTGATTGTTGCTTTATAAACTAATATTGTCATTCGAACTACTTTCAGTAAGTTGTGAAAAGATTTTCAAAGTTATGTAAAGTTTTTTTAAACACCCAATTTACCCCCCTCTTGGGTGATAGCCAGAATTTTAGACTGGGTCAAGGTCAAAAATATTTACGCAGAGTCTACTTAGATATTTATCTGGTATTAAAACCAAGTATCATATTTGTGAAGATTTTAATTAATCCATCACATTACATTCCGGCTTATTGGACCAGGATCTAATCGGGAGTAAGGGCAATCTTTCACTTGTTCAAATTCAGTTTGGTAACCAAAATTTTAAGCATTTCGACCTGATCAGGGTCTACATGACAATTTGGCTCATTACCCCAGAATATAACTTTGATGCATCATGGCTATGAAGGCACTTTGTTATACCTTCTTATCTAAAAACGGATCCAACGATCTTGGCTTCATTGGTTCATCTATTTACACTTGATTTGAAAACAAGTTTAATTGCCCTGGATTCATTTATCCATTGCTCCATGCTTTATTTGAAACCGAGTTAAATTACCCTAGATTCATTCATCCATTGCTCCACACTTTATTCGAAAATCGAGTTAAATCACCCTGGATTCATTCCTTTATTCATAACTGGCACACTTTGAAACATAATTCTTAACTAAGAATTTTTTCATTTATTTGAAATCAAATGATTACAAACTTATCAAATGAACTCACCGACATAGTCGACTTTAAACAATCCCAAAAAGGGAAAATTGAATTGACAAACTCAATACAGAACTTGGATTTAACTGTCATACTGTTACACCCCTACCCGCCTTGTCCTTTCGGGTGGCGGGTTAGAGGGATCCTCATTGCTTATCATTTTTCCTTTACCAATAATCACTTTAATCATACATTAGAGTACGCGCGGCAGAGCACAAGATCGGTTTGGACAACTTGCACTATACTGGTAAAGGTACAAACAATTACATAAAATAATCCCCGTAGGGTTAAGAGTACAGTAGTCCAACGTAAATACTGGGCAATAAGTAAGTCCATACATTCATAAAAATATACAATGAGATAAGGACTTCCATACGTCTTCAATCTTTGTCTTCATTGCTCGTACCCGAATCCCTTTCCACAATCCAACCGGTCTACCGCCTTATACCTGTATCTTTTAAGCCAGTCTGGAGTTCAAAGTTAAACCACAGAGTAACTATTAAACTCAAGTACAATATGTATACAGTGCATGAAAGTAACCATAATCAGGAAATCAAACCACATATGATAAATGCATTCAGAATCACATCACAATCACAACACAACGACGTACCGTCGAGCTGCCTTGCCAAGGCAAGCCTCGGACGCCCGCGTACTATCGAGTCGCCCCACAGGTAGACCCCGAATACCCGCGTACCCTCGAGTTATCTTACAAGACAACCCCGGATTCCCTCCTCAGCGCTAGGATAAATATAGTAGCTAGGGAGTCTAACCCCAACTACCCCGAATGCATCTCAGGCTTGGTGGCGACCTAAGGACACATGGTCCACTAGGCCCTACAGCCTCATATCCTCAACCATGGAAAACAGACATACAACAGCAACATAGAATACGTGAGTTAACAGTTACTACCTGGCACGCCTTGCAAAATAATGAACTCTTCCCTTGACATTGAAAATAGGGTCCACACGTGCAAACTCCCTAGATACAACCAAACATCATGCTTTTAGGTCACAAGAACAAACTTCACTTCAAGTTCCATAAATCCACATAGCACCAGAATTTTCCAGAAACGATGACCCGACTTCCCCAACTTTTAATAAATTCTAGAAAAATCGTATCGACATGCAATGGCCATTGAACCCTTAGAATGTCTAGTTTACCATAAAAATAATTACCAAAGCCATCTAGGTTCGAGTCCTTCTCAGATTCTCAAAACTTAGCCACTGGTCCGAGACAGAGTCCAGGTTTTTAGGTCATTTTTCAACTTAAAATATCTCTCGGTTGGAAGCTCCAAATGACACAAAATCTTACATCAAAATCATCCTCAGGATGTCTAATTTCTCCATGTAAAATCTCAGATCAAACGAAGTTCATTTACTATTTCAAAACCACAGATTAACATTAGCTGCCCAGAAACCGTAAGAACTGACAGATTTTCGTATAACAAAGACTTAAGCTTTTAGGGTTTGGAAAAAGGTGATCCAACATGTCCCCACACAAAAACACCTTCTGGACTCAATGGAAACCTCAAAGATACCAAAATACTACAGCAAATACACGAAAATCACTATAGGGCAAAAGCAAGAGTAGCTAGGTTGCCAGTTAGGAGACTTACCTCGGGATTTCGGTTGTGGGTGCTTTCTTCTTCCTTGGAGCAAGACCTTCAGCTGGACCTCCTCTCCCTCACCTTGAGCACGAAATAGGGCAGCCAAAATGGAGGGAGGAGTGTCCTATTATAGGCCCCAAGTTCCAAACTTTACCCCTAGATATTTTAAGTTGTAGGTTTTAGGGTTAGGGGCAAAATGGTCATTTTGCGTCGTTCTTCTTCCAAGGTAGTGGGGTCCAGGAAATCTGCCCAAGATATGCCATAATTGCACTTTCCAAGTCATAATTACATGTCACTCAACTTGTCACATCAGATTCAAACATGTGGTCCAGATTAAACCAGATTATTTTATTCTTTCTCTCTCTTCATGATGACTTTGATGTGACAATCTCTCTCTTCATAATTACATAGCAAGATATTTTCTCTCTCCTCTGGGCCCACTGGAATTTCGCCCCTATCAGTGTCCTGGGCCTGGGCTCGACTCTGAAAATCCTGTCCGACCCTGCTCAGCTCCCGGTTGTCAGTCGCACCTTACCTCGTAATAGGTGCCCTTCAATTGGACTTGTATGGGCCCGGATCATCAGTCACTTTTTCCCAGTCTACAAGTGGACGGGGCATACTACCTTGGGGATCAAGAAACCTTTATTCCAGTACCTCAAATCCACCTCATAATGTGTGCTACCCGATAATCTAACTTCTGGCCCCGAAATGCCACGTGTCCGACATAGCACTACTACCATTAGCCTTTCCTTCTACACTGGGTCCAGACACATGTTCTCTCTCTCCTTCTTGGTTTAACATGCATACCTTGTCTCACAATGCCTGTCGCCACTTCTTCACTATACCGGTTTATATCTTCGAGATTACTTCGTGCGCAAGTTACCTCTCAATTGATCAAGGTTTTCTTCTTATTTCCTTCAAAAACGCAGGGCTCCCATGATTGCCCTGAAAATGCTGTATACTTACCTGTGCTGGCATATTTTTGCTCAACTAAGTGTCCTATACCTCAGGACATAGTTGGGTGGCATCTTTTCCGACCAGACTTACACTGTATACATCTTTTGTGCCCATTTTACATTAGCACCTTAATTCCACGTCTTCAACATTTCAGGTCTACTAACCCATATAGCCAAGTTACTTAGTCCCCGAGAGGCTTTCTAGGCCTTGAACTTCTTGGGACTTCCCGAACTAGGCCTAGTTGTCCGCCTATTTCAGGCTTATTCTCAATGCTTAGGGTCCAAAATTCAGGGTGTTACACATAATTCCAGTTTATCCGCGTATTGAGCAAAACCTACGGAATTGGAATTTAACTGAAATATACTTTTAATTTATCAACGTTCCATGTTCTTTTTATGAACTTCTTCTTTAGAGTCTCCATCATGTAGGCTCCTTTGTCGAGCTTTTCTCTAACTCGATAAGGGCCTTCTCAATTTGTAGCAAGCTTTCAATCTCTGGCATTTTTATTTCCTACATTAGCTCTTCGAAGCACCAAGTCACCCTTTTGAAATGATCGGGGCTTCACTTTTTTATTATATTTGGCTGCAACGAGTTGCTTAGTGGCCATATCTCGGCCATGGGCCGTGACTCTGACTTAATCTATTTGATCCAACTCCACAACCAAAGCTTCGTTGTTTATCTCCTCATCCTCCTGAAAAGCCTTGATTTTCCTCCATGAGGGCTGGCATATCTCCACTGGGATCATAGCCTCACATCCAAAAGTTAACCTGAACGGAGTTTCCCTAGTTGACATTTGGATACTGGTTCGGTAACCCCACAGGATGTAGTATAGCTGTTCAACCCAACTGGATTCTACCTCCTCCATTCCTCAAACCATCTATGTTGATTTTGTTCGTTGCTTCAACTTGCCCATTCGATTGTAGATGCTCTATCGAAGCAAAGTGATGCTTGATCTGGAAGCCGGACATCATTTCTTGGAACCTCTGATGGTGTTAAGTTTGGGGTACAAGTGCGGCGGTAACACTTCCCCAAGTTGTTTATTTCGAAATTCAATAATTTTATTGGAATTTTATGCTATGATAATTGTTAGAAATTGGGGGTGTTACAGGTTAGGATTTCTCGGAGTCGGGCCCAGGCCCAGGACACTGATAGAGGCTAAAGTCCAGTGGGTCCAGAGGAGAGAGAAGAGTTCTTGTCATGTAATTATGAAGAGAGAGAATATCACATCAAGTCATTATGATGAGAGAGAAAGAGTAAAATAATTAGAATTAATCTGGACCACATAAATGGAATCTAACATGACAATGAAATGACAAGTAATTATGACATATCTAGGGGCAGATTTTGTGGGTCCCACAGCTTTGGAAGAAGACGGTGCGAAAAGACCGTTTTGCCCCTACACCTAAAACCTACAACTAAGACGACCTAGGGGAAAATCTGGAACTCCAATTTTGGCCTAGGAATGTGCCATGATCTGCCCATGGAGAACTCTAGAAAGCTTCTAGAAGACTTGATGGCCAAGCAAGAGAAATGTTAAATTAATCCGAAGCATTCTTTTACCCAATGGACAATAATCAAAGTTGGACAAAAGGGTGCATCTTTGGAGCCTATAAATAGGACACCTCCTACCCATTTTTGGCTGCCCTATTTCATGCTCAAGGTGAGGGAGAGGAAGGTCCAACTGAAAGTCTTGCTCCAACGAGGAGGAAGGCACCCGCAACCGACATCCTAAGGTAAGTCCCTAACCGACGACTTGGAAATTCTTATTTCTGCCCTATGGTTATTTTTCGTGGAGTGGTAGTAGGATTTTGGTATCTTTGAGGTTTCCATTGAGTCCATAAGGTGTTTTTTTGTGGGGACATGTTGGATCACCTTTTCCCAAACCCTAAAAGCTTAAGTCTTTGTTATACGAAAATCTGTTGGTTCTTGCGGTTTCTGGATAGCGAATGAACATCAGTGGTTTTGAAGGGGTAAATGGAGTCTGATTTCTTTGAAATTTTATATGGTGAAACTAGACATCTTGAGGATGATTTTATTATAATATTTTGTGTAATTTGGAGTTTCCAACCAAGAGATCTTTTAAGTTGAAAATGACCTAAAAACCTGGATTTGGTCTCAGACCAGTTGCTAATGTTTGGGAACAAGGACAAGTTTCGAACCTATATGACTTTGTTAATTATTTTTCCTACAAAATATACATCCTAAGGGTTCTAAGGCCACTGATTTCACGTTAATCCGATTTTTCTAGAATTTATTAAAAATTGGCAAAGTTGGGTCAGCGTTTCTGGAAAATTCTGGAGTTAGACGAAATTTATGGAACATGAAGTGAAGCTTGTATATATGACTTAAACCATGATGTTCTTACTATATCTAGGTTGTTAACGTGTGTGGGACATATTTCAAGCATCGAAGAAGAGCTTACTATTTGCATGGAGTGCCAGGTAGTAA
Source organism: Acacia crassicarpa (assembly GCA_034222035.1). Taxonomy (NCBI): domain Eukaryota; kingdom Viridiplantae; phylum Streptophyta; class Magnoliopsida; order Fabales; family Fabaceae; genus Acacia; species Acacia crassicarpa. The sequence goes on along the minus strand of JAWXYG010000021.1, from coordinate 1,165,208 downwards.
CTGTTGACTTGCATACTCTATGTTGCTTTTGCATGTGTGTTTTATCATGATGAAGGAGATTGGAGCTGTAGTGCCTTTGCTGCAGTACCGAGATCGGGCTGTAGTACCTATTGGACTATGTGTCCTTAGGGTTTCTGCTACAGTACCAAGGGCATGTAGGATCGGGCTGCGATACCTATTGGACTATATGTCCTTAGGGTGTTGTTGCAGTATCGAGGTATGTGGCTAGATGGAACCTATATGACTGTGTATTTATAGGTGTCTACTGAGGCCTAGGCTAGGTGGTTGGAGTCGCTCCCTGACTACTGAGGCCTGTTTGCGTGCTGAGTCCGAGGGCTTGTCTTGACCAAGCGGTCCTGCGGAGTTGCTACATGTCAGTTTGTTGTGACAGAGGCAGGTTTATTTGTACTTCCTAATTGTGATTAGCATTGCATGCATTGTATACATATTGTATATGAGTCTAACAGTTACTCTGGGGTTCAATTTTGAACTCTAGTTTGGTTCCAAAGATGCAGGTGTAAGGCGGTAGGCCGGTTGGACTGTGAAAAGGACAAGAGTAATAAAGATGAAGATTGAAGATGTATGGAATACCTTATCTCATTTTATATTTTTGTGTTTGTGCTATCTTACTTAATTTCCTAGTACATACATTGGACTATTGTACTCTTAACCCTATGGGGTTTACTTTATGTAATTGTTTGTACATTTACTAACATATTGAAGTTGTCCAAACCGATCATAAGCTCTGCTGCACATACTCTGATATATGTGTTTGTAGTGATTAACTAACAAAGGAAAGGTAATAAGCGAAAAGGATCTCTTTAACCCGCCACCCGAAAGGGTGAGGCCGATAGGGGTATAACAGTTTGGTATCAAAGCATGGTTTAGACGGTATTGGTAAATGGTACATGGTTAAGGGTACAGATGGGCAAATGGAGCATCAAGGATAAATACCCTAAGGAAGAGGGTTGGGCTCCGGTAAGATAAAACCCTGGTGATAGAAGGGGTGGCACAAAGTATGAGTTCCGGTGTTAACCTTGGGTCCTTTGATACGGAAATCACGGACCGATTCCCCCAATAAAATTAGAAGGGAAGTGTATGAAGAAGATGGTATCTGGTTTCTAAAAAGACGAAAGGTTGGTACCCCCGGACAAGAATGGCATTCGAAAGTTAAGCGTGCTTAGACAAGAGAAATCTCGGGATGGGTGACCCCGTGGGAAGTATTATAGGAATTTAAGATTCCTTTGCTTAAGGCTTTAGTACCTTAAGTTTTGACTTATAGTGATCCCTAGAGATGCTATGAGGATGTTAGGATATGATTGAGACTAGGCTTGAATCTGATCTTAAATGTGAATGAGATTGAGATAAGGATTCTAGTACCTGAGAGTAGGAACCTTGAGAATATTGATCGATACTGAATTGTTTGGGTATGATTGAGGATTGATAAGTAATCCTTTTGGTAATAGAACAATATTAGGATATACCCCTGTGATATTAAGAGGATTGAAATAGAAATTAGAATCTCGTGAATAGTGTTGATATTAATTGAATGTTTTGAGGTTTAGACTAAGGAGATGAATTATGATCTTAGCTCCTATTTTGGGTATTATTGAGGTAATATGATTCCACAGCCTAGCTGATGTTGAGGTTTTAGGACTCAATTGGGAATTTGACGATTATCGATTTGAGGTTATTTGAGGATAGTGCCCGACTACTATAGGTTATGAATCATGATGATCGTAGCATGTTGTTCAGTATGTTTGAGGTTTTAGAATTAGGTTGATGAACCTAATGATCTGATTTGATAATGAGTCATTCTTTAGGCATTTGATTGATCTGAATGGATTGAGGCATAGTACCCATATGTATGAGGAGGTTATTAGTTGCTAGGGAATGATTTTGATCCCATGATATTCCCTGAGGAAGAATGATTAGGTGTAGAACCTTGATAATATTGCTTGATATTGTGTTATTTGAGGTATGTTTGAGGACCGTACCTACATGATATGGGATACTTTGAGGTTGATAGTTGCTGTAGCAGCATAGGGAAAGATCTTGAATACCGAATGTTCCCTGAGAGTGTATGTTTGAGAATTAGTGTCTCGGTGGAATTGATTGATAGATAGAACCTCAATAGCCATAGGTTTCAGTCTTATGATTAGGATCGCTAGTTATAGTTATGATGGTGGCTAGTGGGTTGCCGAACAGATGTAGATTAAATACCTGTTAGGAGAATCTAAATCTGTGGCCGTGCTTGGAGCTGGATCGTTATCGGAAGTTCATATATAGAATGACCCCGAATAAGGATTATTTGATATCAAGGTATTGCCATGGGGTGCTCCAGCATTATGCGTATTATGGGGAGAAACTATGATACAAGCATACAATGGGCAATGAGATTTACCAAATTGGTATGACTTCAAGACGTTGAATTAGATATATGGTCAATGAGAAGCTCTAAGTCCTATGTGACTAGTATGACCATAGGATGGTAGGAGCTCACAACTATTAGACCATGAATATCGGATGAAGTGCCGAAGAGGTTGTAAGCCTGAGGGTTGCAAGTATTACATCTGGAGTGATCGGACAAATGAAGTGGAATAGAATTGAGTGTCCTATGGATGGCTCGAGTAGCCGGGGATAGAGACTGAACATAATTGGAGTGATGACCTTCTATGTCAGTTGTCTGGTTCCTAGTGTGTTTGAAAATTGAATTTTGAACTTACCAATGCACCTGCTATGTTTGTGAAATTTTGAAATTGTTTTTTCAGAACTAAATGTTCAATTGAAATGTTTTTGAGCAAAATTTGAAACCGATCTGAAATGATGTAGTCTCATAGAAAGGGTTTGGTAGAACCCAGAATTTGAAATCGAGTTTGAACCATGTTGTGGTGGAAGCAGTACGGAACCGTGTTTTGAAGCTATTTTGAAATCGCTGGCCACTATTGAAAGTTGTTTTTGAGGGGATTAGTTTTATTCGCACCCACAGTGTATGCACCCAATCTGAGTAGTTTCACCTTAGGAGGGCGTGTGATTTGCCTTGTCTGGCCAACACCCACGCAGGCGGTTGGAGCGAGGCTCCTGGACAAAGGTCCTTTGTCCCGGGTATGGGATTCTGGTGGGTGGCCTGTTATTGTATGTGCCAATGCAGATACTGGGTCCTGGAAGGGGCGGAAACTTTCCCATATTGGCCGACAAGTGCCTAGCATTCGTTTGAACACGTGGCGAGCTCGTTGTGCAATCGTACAACGCTCTCTCGTAACCGGTTTGACCTAAGTCCTTGGGATATCAATCTAGGTATTAAATCTAATACCTAATCTGCAATTATAATCAAATCCGATTAAAATAAACAGAAATGAATTATGTTACCGATTGAAGCGCGAGTCCTTTGGATTCATGGAATCCTCAATCCATAGGTCAATCAAAGAAACCTAGCCAAGTATGGCTAGGCAAAACGCATAAGAAAAAATGAAGAAGAAGATAAACATGGTGAACAACTCAGAGAAAATAAAAAGCTTCTAATTTAATCTGAAAATCTCCTACAACGTAATTGAGAATATGTGTTTAGCCATCTAATCTAACCTATAAATAGGAAACACTAGGGCTACAAGATTGGCTCAAAAATAGGAAACCTCTAATAAATGGTCTTTTATTACAAAATTCGAGCAAAATAAAAATCCATAAAAATGGGTCTGTCTTTAGCTCCAATTTCATCCATCTTCTTGTCCGAATCAGCCTTTCGAGTCTTCATAACAATTATAGCTCTCTGAATCATCTATAAAAAAGAAGAAGAAGAAGAATCAGGGTAATTGGATATCTAAATCAAAAGTTATGGCGAAAATACTAAATCACTGTAAATCTGAAATTTAATCATGAAAATGAATTAAATCCAATTAAAAGCTCAAAGCCCAATTAAGTAACAAAATCCATTATTTATCAGTCAAACATTTCTAAATTTATTCACTAAGAGATACAAATAAGTGTAATAATATTCAATTATCAAATTCCCCCACACTTATTCTTTTGCACTCCTGGGCAAAATTAAAAGGAAAAAGAAAAAGTAAAAGAAAAACTTCTTCTTTCTAATAATTGCCAAACTTTAAAACTTGAACAAAGGTCACAAAGCTTCTCATGATCAACCAATCAAGACTGAATTTCTTTCATCTCAAATTATGAAGCATGGCAATCTCAATCAATGATGCTAATCACACAAGATGGCCTCTCAAGGATGCCCTGAATCAATCTCTCAAGTGTATAGGGTAAATAAGTGTATCGCTCAAATTCTACTCAAGAAAATAGTCCTACCATAGGCTTGCTCAATTTCTACTTCTCCATTACTTATAATATTAGTTCTCTATGTGTTTTGATGATGATTTGACAATTGCAAACCCAAAAATGAGGTTTTGTCTTGGTAAGTTGAAAAACTTACTGTCAAGACAAAACTCGAGTTTTGGCCTTGACAGAGAAGTGCTCGTTTTCACTAAACAAGAGCAAAACTCAAGTTTCCTTTGGAAACTCGAGTTTTGAACATTACAGAGAGCACTCACTTTTCATCTCAAGACAAAACTCGAGTTTCAGTATGGAAACTCGACTTTTGACTCTTACAGAGACTTATGACATTTTTCAACTAAAGACAAAACTCGAGTTTTGTTTTGGAAACTCAAGTTTTGGCCATACAGAGAGTCTCTGACTTTTGAATCCAGTTTTGCGCCAAGACTTCATCTCTTCAAGTTTTATCTAAGTTAAGAGAAAACTCGAGTTTTGATTTCAAAACTCGAGTTTTGACTTGATAGAGAGTTTCACGTTTTCACCCTGATTTTGAAAACTCGAGTATTTAAGAGAAAACTCAAGTTTCCAACTTGAGCTGATTTTCTAAGTTTTCATTATTGGATGAAAACTCGAGTTTTGGATTGAAAACTTGAGTTTTGACCCAACCCAAGAGCATTGCCAAATTTCAAAGTTTTCATATCTATATGAAAACTCGAGTTTTGATTTCAAAACTCGAGTTTTGTTTAGGCAGAGAGTAATGCATTTTCACGATGATTTGAAAACTCGAGTTTCAGTTTTGAAACTCAAGTTTTTGCCTAATTTAAATTTCTCACTGTTTTCACGATTAAGTGAAAACTCAAGTTTCACTTTGGAAACTCGAGTTTTGAGCAAACAGAGAATATGTAACTTTGCATCCTTTTGAAAACTCAAGTTTCGGAAAGAAAACTCAAGTTTTGATGTTTTGGACTCAATCAATCATATTTCATTAAAAGTCCAAAACTCGAGTTTTGATATTTACTCAAACTATGGGCCAAAAGCTCAAAACTCGACTTTACTCTCTGGAAAATGTAAACTCGAGTTTCTGTTTTGAAACTCAAGTTTAGTCTTAAGTGCACAGTTGAAAACTCGAGTTTTCATGAACAAAACTTGAGTTTCCATCGCTGATCTGCAGATTTGAATTTATCGATTTTGAAATGCTTTGTTGTTTGATCTCAATACTTTCCAGCATTAATCCTCTATATTCCCTACTATGTTTAACCTCTTTATTTGTGAGTTTTAGACAGATTAATGAAGGTTAATTGAGAATTGGAACAAAAGCAAAAAGGTAATTCAGAATATTAAATGCTAATCAGAGAGTTGCTCCTTTTTGGTTAATCCAACTACACACGTTTACAAAGCATTAAAGAATGTTTTCTACAACAAGTAAACTCTTCTCCAACGGATTAATTCGCAGAGAGTCAACTCGGATCATCTAGCCAGCTGGATTAAGAGTAATCAAGAGAGAGAAAGTGCCAAAACCACTTCAGAACACTTGGACAACCTCTCCAAAGGATCTATTTGGAAAGCAACGGTCATTTAATGATCTCTATGTATAAATAGAAGAGCATTCAAGTCTTTCCAACAACCACAACATCTGAAAACGCATAAGCATTCAAGTTATTCAACTACTTCTCTGTTTTCACTTGTATCTTGTCTTTTGACATTATAAGCTTTAGTGTTTATCATTGCCTACTCCTACAGAGAGTTTTTATCTGTAAATCATTTATTGTAAGGAATCACAAGTCAAGGGGACTTGGTGATTGGGAAGTTCATTGATTACAACTTGTAAGGGGGAGTGAGTTCTAATGAGAGAATCACTTCTTGAGTGCAAAGTGTGTAATTTTTGATATAGTGGAAATCCCAGAGAGTTTGGGGACTGGATGTAGGTCAAGTGGTTAAGACCGAATTAGTATAAATCTCTTTTGTCTTGCTATTCTTCCTCATACTCTGTTCTACCCTGTTTTCATTGTTAGAAAACAGAGTTATTTGCAAGTATTTTTCAAATACCCAATTCACCCCCCCTCTTGGGTATTTGGCTCCACTTTCATATAACACATGCATGCAAAAATCAAGAGAGCTTGTTATTGAAGGTTGTAATGGGGCTAGGGTATAGGTGTGAATAAGTATGGATATGATAGGCTAAGCACCCAAGAAATTCAAAGAACATCAGTTAATAATAGCAAATCACCTCAATATCATTTCTTTTTATTTCTCCTTCTTTACATTGCTTCCTCTCTCTCTCTCTCTCTTCTTTTCTTTTTTTTTTTTTTGTACTTTTTTTATTTTTTATTTTTATTTTTTGTATTTTTTTACTTGCTTTTTTTTTTTTTAGAATCACAATGACCAAAATCAATGCCAAATGATAAATGACACACAATCAAATACTCCCCCCACACTTAAAATGTTGCACACCTGGACAACCCCCACACTTAAACACAAAACTAAGGTGAAACCAATGCTTAATAAATTTCCAAGGTGCGGGATAAAATGGTTTTACACTCAGGCTTGTAATGTGTCTTAGAAAAGAATGAGTCAAGAAGGTACAAAGGGGCTAGCAAAGGAAATATAATATAAGGGAAAGGCTATTTGGCCAAAGTGGGAAAATGAAAGAAAGAAAACAAGCTTTCATCATACTAATGCACGTAAGTGAAAAATTAGCTTCAAATAGAAAGGGAGCAAGTTCTAGAGAACAAAAAAATTATGAGCAGATGCACACAGGAAAGAAAGAATGGTAAATGATGAAGGCCATTCATGCAAGCCCAAAATCTCACAAAGGTCAATACCAAATCATGCAATCAACATCCCAAAATTAACTACCAAGAGATATAATCAAGAGTCCAGAAATTCAGCCCCAAACAGAAGGATCCATCAAAACCAAGATATCAAAGTTCACAAGAGGTAGAGTAATCATAGAAAGAGAGTGTGTTATTCATAATTTTTTTAATACATTTTTTCAAGTAAAAACAACCAATTAATGAGATTCTCCCCCCCGGGCCCCACACACTTAATTAACACATTGTCCTCAATATTTATAAGACAACTCTAAAGAGAAAGATAAACAAGTTGAAATTCACGGCACAGTGGTACTTAAGTAGGGTACGGTCAAAGAATGTAAAGCATACATAGGGAGTTCTTATTCTACTTAATAAACTATATTATTTCTACTTTTTCTACTGGATTGTGTCCCTCCCCCACACTTATCTTCCTCGTACAACAATTAAGCCCAAGTAATCATATGAATTAGGAAAAAAATAAGTGAGGAAGGAGACAACCTTTGTTAGAGTATCTTGAGTCGCTTGAAGGAGAAGTTCTCATCTCTGATGAGAGTCATGAATTTTTCCCTTGAAACATCTTTTCCCACATTGAATTTCCTTGGTGGAGGTGGCTCAGGATCTATTGGAAAAGGCCCAAGAATGTATGATAGGTGTTGGTTCCATCGACAACCTTTCCAAGAATGTGCCTGCAAATAAGACAAGCAAATAGCAGTATCCCATCCAAAAATAGCAACATGGAGAGATTTCAAGTGAATTCAGGGCATGTTAAGTTCCAAACTCTCAAAGTAACTATCACATCCAAGGAAATCAATGATACTCCCATTAGTAGGAGTCAAGAAACTAGTCATATTGTGAACATTCTCTTGTGCTTGCAAAATGGAAGGTGTGGAATCCAACTTAGTGTTGGAGTACACCACATTATCGTTGCAATCACAAGAGATGGAAGGGAAAAAAGTGGAAGAATGAAGAGAATTTTCAAATCTGTTAGTTCTCTGATGGTTTTGATGATTGCCAACAATTACAAACAATTACAGAGGCTTTGCTCTTAAGTGTCAAAAACTCTATTTAAGAGCAAACCTCGAGGTTGGCATTGTAACCTCGAGGTTTAGACTTACAAATGCTTTAAAAATCAAGTGTTTCAATGATTCAAAACTTGGTTTCACAAAAACTATGTGAAACCTCGAGGTTGGCAAGTTAACCTCGAGGTCATGGTCACTTTAGAAAATCTCAAGTTTTGAACCAACACATAAACCTCGAGTATTAAAAGCAAACCTCGAGTTTTTAACTCATCCAGAGAGGTCATGGTTTTCAACAGGCTTGAAAACCTCGAGGTTCATATTTTAACCTCGAGGTTAGGAACTTTGTTTTGAAACTCAAGTTTTCAAGAAAACTCATAAACCTCGAGTTTTAGTTTGCAACCTTGAGTTTTCTGACTTATAGAGAGCAATTGGTTTTTCAAAGAAATGAAAACCTCGAGGTTCTGTTGTTAACCTCGAGGCTAGCCCCTTGAATCAAAATCTTGACTTTGCAAAGTCTGAAACCAACCTCGAGTGTGGATTTGCAACCTCGAGGTTATTGGGCTGCAGTGAAAAATGAAATTTTTGAACAAACTTCAAACCTCGAGGTTACCCTTGGAACCTCAAGGTTTGTGAGCTTCTGAGATTTTTGAAAAGGTTTCTTTTGAAGAGAAACCCCGAGGTTCATATGCCAACCTTGAGGTTACATGTTTTAAAATCAGTATTTGCCTGAAACCTTCAAGCAAACCTCGAGGTTGGATGAACAAACCTCAAGGTTTGTAGCCGTTGCTGCAATTTCAAATTTGCGAAATCTGTTATACCTTGTTATTTGATCTAATTGCTTTCATACATCATTCACTCATGTTCCCAGATATGTTTAACCATCTTTCTAGTGAATTTCAGACAGATTAACGAAGGTTTATTGAAGGATTAGAGCAAAAGCAAAAGTGTGTCAGAACATTTAATGCTCAGCCCAAAAACTTACTTCCTTTTGGTTAATCCACTGGTACATGGCTACAAAAGATCAAAAGGAAGATTACTACAACAAGAAACATTCTCTCTAATGGATTTATTGCCAGAAAGTCAATTCAGACTTAATGACCAGCTGTATTATGCATAAACAAGAGAGAGAAGATGCCTAAACTTGAGCCAACACTCAGCTGATGATACCTAACGGCTCTATCAAGATTGCAACGGTCATTTAATGTTCTCTAGCTATAAATAGAGTTCATTAATTCCTTCTCAAGTTGATACACCAACTCAGAGCGAAAATTTACTAAGTTCATTTATTGTGTATTAGCTTTCACTTGTAAAGTATCATACTTGATACAAGCACTTCAGTGTTTATCATATCTACTCTGTAAGAGAGTCAAACACTTGTAAATCATTCATTGATTGTAACAACTACAAGTCAGGGGACTTGGTAGTTGGGGTGTATTGATTACAACTTGTAAGGGAGAGTGTGTTCTAGTGAGAGAACAACTCTTAGTACAAAGTGTGTAATCAATATTGTTGAGTTAGTGGATTGAAAATCCCAAGTGAGGCTTGGGGACTGGATGTAGGTCAGGAAAGGACCGAACCAGTATAAATTGCTTTATGTCTAGCTTCTTCTCCCTACTCTCTCTGTTGTGCCCTGTTCTGAGTGCTCAAAAACAGAACAAGTTTCGAAAATTTTCAATATACCCAATTCACCCCCCCTCTTGGGTATAAAGCTCCTGTTTTTCAAAATCATCACCACCTGGAATATGTAAAGATTCAAAACAAGTATCTTGTTTTTCTAAATCAGGTGGCAAATCACAAGAAAGTACCTGTTGGAAAGATTCATCCACATGCAGGATTTTATCAATCAAAATTTCAGAATCTTTGTCACCAACAAGACTACAAGGAGGTAATCCAATGAGAATTTTATGCATTTGGTATTCTAGGCTATGATCTTTCTTACTCACATCAACAACAGGATCCACAAGTAATGTAGAATCACTAAGCAATTCAAAACCACCAAATAATGCACCATTAACCAAATTAGTGCAAACAGAGCACCATTCATTATCAGAACATGCACAATTGGCAGAATTACTCATACATGTAGAATCAAGATAATCAGCATACCTTGAACAAGAACATCATAAACAACATTGGCATCCATGCTTGATTCAACCTTTTCAAAATTGACATGTTTACTATCATTAATAGTACAAGAGGGTGCATTTTGATCAATGGTAGAATCAACCACTTCGCTAAATGCTTTCTTGCGAAGCTCAACAAGTAAATGACATTTTCCATGATAACAATCTACACATATTTGATATTCCTCACAAGAGCATGAAAATATGTCATTTAATTTATTGCATTCATCCATAGTACTATGAAGAGAAGTATTTTCATCAGTTAAAGCATCATATGAAGAAATAGGAATACAATTGTTACACCCCTATCGGCCTCGCCCTTTCGAGTGGCGGGTTAGAGGGATTCCTTTTTATTTAGCCACCTTGCCTTCTTACTTAGTTCAATTAACTTATCTCAGAGTTAGCACAGCAGAGCACAGGATTTGGTTGGACAAGTCTAGCATACTGATAAACAATTATAAGTTAAAGAGCTAATAATAAGTTCTCGAAGGGTTATACAATCATCCCATTAAAGTACTGTATATAAACAACAGTAATCAAAAAATTGAGAGTACAAAATGAGATAGGGCATCCCCTATTTCTTCACTTCACTGCTTCACGCCCTACCTTCTTATCATCTTCAACTGCTATTGTCTTACCCCTGCTTCTCAAAATGGTCTGGAGTCCAAGGTTGAACCCCAGAGTAACTGTTAGACTCATATACAATATGTGTACAGTGCATGCAATGCAAATCACAATCAGGAAGCAAACATAAACCTGCCTTTTGGCACAACCAACCAGCATGTAGCAACTCCTTAGGACCGCCTGGTCAAGACAAGCCCCTCTGAACAGCGTGCAAATGGGCCTCAGTAGTGAGGGAGCGACCCCAACCACCTAGCCTAGGGCCTCAGTGGACACCTATAAACACACAGTCATATAGGCTCCACCTACCCCACATATCTCGGTACTGCAGCAACACCCTAAGGACACACAGTCCAATAGGTGTAACACCCCAAATTTTGGACCCTAAGCATTGAGAATAAGCTTGAAATAGGCGGACAACTAGGCCCAGTTCGGGAAGAGTCCCAAGAAGTTCAAGGCCTAGGAAGCCTCTCGGGGACTAAGTAACTTGGCTATACGAGTTAGTAGACCTGGAATGTTGAAGCCGTGGAATTAAGGTGCTAATGTAAAATGGGCACAGAAGATGTATACAATGTAAGTCTGGTCGGAAAAGATGCCGCCCAACTATGTCTTGAGGTATAGTACACTTAGTTGAGCGAAAATATGCCAGTACAGGTAAGTATACGAAATTTTTAGGGCAGTCATGGGAGTCCTGTGTTTTTGAAGGAAATAAGAAGGGAGGAGAGAGAAAATGTGTATTTGGACCCAGTATAGAAGGTAAAGTCAATGGTAGTAGTGCTACGTCGGACACGTAGCATTTTGAGCCTAGAAGTTGGAGAAGCGGGTAACACGCATTACGAGGTGGATCTGAGGTATTGGAATAAAGGTTTATTGATCCCCAAGGTATTATATTCCGCTCACTTGTGGTCAGGGAAAAGTGACTGTTGATCCGGGCCCACACAAGTCCAGTTGAAGGGCACGAGTTACGAGGTAAGGTGGAACCGGCAAAAGGAAGTTGAGCGGGACCGGTTAGGATTTCCCGGAGTCGGGCCTAAGCCCAGGACACTGATATGGGTGAATTTCAGTGGGCCCAAAGGAGAGAGAAAATATCTTGCTTTGTAATTATGAAGAGAGAGAATGTCACATCAAGTCATAATGATGAGAGAGAAAGAATAAAAGAATCAGAATTAATCTGGACCACACAAATGGAATCTGATATGACAATGAAATGACAAGTAATTATGACTCATTATGGCATATCAAGGGGCAGATTTCATGGACCCCACTGCCTTGGAAGAAGAATGGCGCGAAATGACCATTTTACCCCTATACCCTAAACCTACACCTAAGGCCACCTAGGGGCAAAACTGGAACTCTATTTTTAGCCATTTTCTACACATGGAAGACCCTAGAAGGCTTCTAGAAGATCTGATTTCATGGGCCTCATGCTTTGGAAGATGAACAAGGTGAAATGACCAATTTACCCCTAACCCTAAAACCTACAACTAAAAATATCTAGGGGCAAAATTTGGAACTTGGGCCTATAAATAGGACACTCCCCTTGGCCATTTTCTACTACTTTTTCGTGCTCAAGGTGAGGGAGAAAGGATTGGGCAGAAAGGTCTTGGTCCAAGGAGAAGAAGAAGGTCATACGCAACCGACATCCTAAGGTAAGCCCCTAACCGAAAACTTGGAACTCTTGCTTCTGCCCTATAAAGATTTTTCGTGGAGTTCAAGTGGGATTTTGGTATTTTTGATGTTTCCATTGAGTCCAAATGGTTTTTTTGTGTGGGGACATGTTGGATTACCTTTTTCCAAACCATAAAGGCTCAAGTCTTTGTTATACAAAAATCTGTTGGTTCTTTCGGTATTTGGGCAGCATGTGTTAATCGGTAGTTTTGAAAACGTAAATGAACTCCGTTTGATCTGAAATTTTACATGGTGAAAGTAGACATACTAAGGATGATTTTGATATAAGAATTTGTGTCATTTGGAGTTTCCAACCGAGAGATCTTTCAAGTTGAAAATGACCTAAAAACCTGGACTTTTCTCTGGACCAGTGGCTCGGTTTTGCAAATAAGAAAAGGATATGAACCCAGAGGTTATTGGGAGTTATTTTTTGGCTAAACTATACATTCTAAGGGTTCAATGGGCACTGATTTCATGTCGATAAGATTTTTCTAGAATTTATTAAAACTCGGTGAAGTTGGGTCAGCGTTTCTGGAAAATTCTGGTGCTATGCGAATTTTATGGAACTTGAAGCAAATTGTGTTCATATGACTAAAAGCATGATGTTTGGCTGTATCTAGGGTGTTTGCATGTGTGGACCCTATTTTCAATGTCAAGGAAGAGTTATTATTTTGCAAGGCGTGCCAGGTAGTAACTGTTGACTTGCATACTCTATGTTGCTTTTGCATGTGTGTTTTATCATGATGTAGGAGATCGGGCTGTAGTGCCTCTGCTGCAGTACCGAGATCGAGCTGTAGTACCTATTGGACTGTGTGCCCTTAGGGTTTCTGCTACAGTACCGAGGGCATGTAGGATCGGGCTACGGTACCTATTGGACTATGTGTCCTTAGGGTGTTGTTGCAGTACCGAGGTATGTGGCTAGGTAGAGCCTATATGACTGTGTGTTTATAGGTGTCTACTGAGGCCTAGGCTAGGTGGTTGGGGTCGCTCCCTTACTACTGAGGCCTATTTACGCGCTGAGTTCGGGGGCTTGTCTTGACCAGGAGGTCCTACGGAGTTGCTACATGTCAGTTGGTTGTGATAGAGGCAGGTTTATTTGTACTTCCTGGTTGTGATTGGCATTGCATGCATTATATACATATTGTATATGAGTCTAACAGTTACTTTGGGGTTCAACTTTGAACTCCAGTTTGGTTGACAAGATACAGGCATAAAGTAGTAGCGGCTGGAGGACTTGATGAAGGTAGGACTTGGTGCGGACAGACGAAGTAGCAGAGGATGCCCAGTTGCTTCTTGTACCTCTATAATTGGGATAACTGTACGAGTCGTACTCTCTGTCTTGTATTTGTTTTGGACGATTGTACCCTTAACGCTATGTGGACTACTTTATGTTTTTGCATGAACATTTACCAGTATATTGTAAGTTTTCCAAACCGATCCAATGCTCTGTCGCGCGTACTCTGATGTATGATTAAAGGGAGTAATCAACAAAGGAAAGATAATAAGAGAAAAGGATCCCTCTAACCCGCCACTCGAAAGGGCGAGGCCAGTAGGGGTGTAACAATAGGTACCGTAGCTCGATCCTACATGCCCTCGGTACTGTAGCTAAACCCTAAGGACACACAGTCCAATAGGTACCACAGGCCGATCTCGGTATTGCATCAGAAACCTAAGGACATACAGTCTAATAGGCACCGCAGCCCGATCTCCTACGTTATGATAAAACATACATGCGAAAGCAACATAAAGTATGCAAGTCAACAGTTGCTACCTAGCACTTCCCACAAGAGGTGAACTTCCTTCCTTGCGTCGAGGATGCGTCCTATAGCAAGAATATCCTAAATACAGCCATACACCATGCTATCAATTACACTTTCAAACTCTACCTCTAGTTTCATGAAATTCGCATGGCTCCAAAATTTCCAGAATTTATGACCCAACTTCTCTGATTTTTAATAAATTCTAGACAAATCATTTTGACATGGGATCAGTGGCCTTAGAACCCTTAGGATGTATATTTTATAGGAAAAATATTTACCGAAGTCATCTAGGTTCAAAACTCGTCCTTATCCCCAATTACTAGCCACTGGTCTGAGAGAAAAATCCAGTTTTTAGGTCATTTTCAACTTAAAATATATGTCAGCTGGAAACTCCAAATGACACAAAATATTATATCACAATCATCCTCAGGATGTTTTCTTTCACCATGCAAAATTTCAAAGCAATTAGACTCCATTTGCTACCTCAAAACTACCGATTAAGCTTCGCTACCCAAAAACCAAAAGAACCGATAGATTTTCGTATAACAAAGACTTAGGTTTCCAGAGTTCAGAAAGAGATGATTTCACTTAACCCTACAAAAAAATGCCCTCTGGACTCATTGAAGACCTTAAAAATATGAAAAACCCATTGTAACACCACGAAATACCATAGGGCAGAAGTGAAGATAACTTAGTCGCCGATTTAGGGACTTACCTCCGGATGTCGGTTGCGTATGAGCTTCTTCACCTTCTGGACCCAAAGCTTCAGCTGAGCACTCTCCTGGAATCCTTGAGCTCGTGGCTGATGTGGAGAAATGGAGGGGGAGAGTGTCCTATTTATAGGCCTCAAGGATGTAAGCTTTTATCCAACTTTGGTTATCGTCCAACAGGTAAAATAGTGCTCCCGATTAATTTATTTTTTTCCCTTTCTTGCAGATCAAACCTTCTAGAAGCCTTCTAGAGTCCTTTATGGTATGAAAATGGTGCATTCCTCGGCCAAAAATAGAGTTCCAGTTTTGCCCCTAGGTGGTCTTAGTTGTAGGTTTAAGGTCTAGAGGTAAAAAGGTCATTTCGCCCTGTCTTCTTCCAAAGCTATGGGGCCCACGAAATCTGCCCCTAAATATGCTATAATTGCACTTTCCAAGTCATAATTACGTGTCATTTCCATGTCATATCAAGTTTGAATTGTGTGGTCCAGATTAAACCGGGTTATTTTATTCTTTCTCTCTCTTCATTATGACTTCGATGTAACAATCTCTCTCCTCATTATTACATGGCAAGATATTTTCTCACTCCTCTGGGTCCACTGGAATTCGCCCCCTATCATTGTCCTGGGCCTGGGCCCGACTCCGGGAAACCTTAACCGGTCCCGCTCAGCTACCTTTTGCCGGTCCCACCTTACCTCGTAATATGTGCCCTTCAACCAGACATGTGTGGGCCCGGATCATCAGTCACTTTTCCCAGTCCACAAGGGATTCGAATTTTAGTTCCTTGGAGGGTAAGAAACCCGTACTCTCATACTTCAAATCACCTCGAAATGCGTGCCATCCAACAATCCGACTTTTATCCTTGATATGCCACGTGTTTGACGTAGCGCCACTTACCATTGATTTTTCCTTCTTCACTGGGTCCAAGCACGTGTTCACTCTCTCTCTCTCTCTTGGTTAACATGCATACCCTAAGCCCACAATGCTTGTTTTCACTTTCTTTATTATGCCGGTCTATATCTCCGGGATTTCTTCGTGCACAAGTTACCTTACCGTTTATCAGGGTTTCTTCTTATTTGACTTAGTACCTTTGCTACCTACTCATAACTAATGATTTCCATCTTAAGGCCTTTGAAATAATTCTACGCCATAAATTATAGGAAATAAATACTCCAAAATTATCTCAAGGCTTCTCATTACTATGCAAGCTTACATTGATACATGCATTATAAAAGTAGGGGTGTTACAACACTCATCATAAAGTATAGTCGAATCACTGCTACTCAAGCCAGTTGGTTGAGCAATTACATTTCCAAACAATTGAGGGGATTCAACAATGATTTCCTCGTCCACCTCATTATCACTCAAATCATGAATTGCTTCATTAGCCAAAGTAGTAGGAGAGTCTACTTCTATAAGGATAGAATCATTACCAAACGGAAGAGAGGACTCTTCAATGTGCTTTTGTACTTGTTTCACTTCTTGTGCATATGTGACCATGAGAGAAGGATTTCCTTGAAATTTCATTTTCAACACTTGTGTTAGCTGCTCAATTTCTTTTCCTAATCTCTCATACGATTTCACTTGTTGTTCCATCATTCCAAAAATATATTCCATTTGTTGATGAAAGTTGTTCTCATGTGACTGCTCCTCATTTATAGCCCTAATCGTTTGATTTTGGAAATCTCCAATGACTTCACAAATGGAAGGTTCTTGGTTGGGCACACATGGTTGAGAATGAGGTCCATAAGGTGGCTCAAAAGGGTATTGGGATTCATGAGATGGATGACATGGTCCGGAAGTGGGATGAAATGAAGGATGGTATGGTAAGTGAGAGGGTTGATGATATTGTTGAAATGGGGTTGGTGGTGTAGTTCATGTAATGGGTGGTGGAAATGATCATGACATTCTTGATTGCCTACAAACGAGTGAGAATTGAAAGGTAGATTATGATTGCCATAAAACTAGGCCATGAAATTTCAATACAATTAATTCCCAAGGAATTACAAGATAACTATCTAACTATAAAAATTAAGAAAATGAATCTAATAAAAATGCAAGTGAAAAAGAAAAGAAGATATTTTTTTTTTGGGTTTTCAAAATGATAAAATATGCAAGTATGCTATGAATTAACTTGGAGACATGGTGAAATCAAACAAGTGAGCTCAAAATCATATCAAATTTGATACAAACACACCACACAGAAGCTACCAAGTCAAAACAATGTAATAATGCAATGAATGCTATGCAAGCTACTTAAATGCAAAAATCCTAAACTATATGCAATGAAAAATCAAAAATGCAAAACTAACAAGCTTCACATGAGAAACCTCTTGTCAAAAGTGAATTTGACAATTAAATCACCTAGGGAGCCAATTACTTAACTCCTCAGCAACGACGCCATTTGATAAAGACCTTTTGTCATTATCCTTGGGGCCCACAATCAACAATTAACCAAGGATTGTGTATAGGCAAACCTAGGATCATTCTCTCTTTTTGAGGAGCCTTTTATTGAATCCTAAGTAATCTAAATGTCATGCAAATGCAATGAAAACAAGGGGGATTGGGTTTTGGATTTTTAAATTAATAAACTAAAATAGAAATGCAATTTAAATGAAGCAAAGATAAAATAAAATATAAGAAAACGAGATTAATCAGATTAAAAATGATTAACCCAGAATTGGAATTCCATAACCTTCATCAGACAAAAAGATAATAACCAAACTCGTGATTGATTCTAGACAAACCGAAATCTTTGTGTTTGTCTAGATATTCCCTTGACTAGACGATCGCCTCGCATCTGATTGAACACATGGCGAGCTCACTGTGCAATTGCACAACGCTCTCTCGTAACCCGGTCCAACCTAAGTCCTTGGAATATCAATCTAGGTATTAAATCTAATACCTAATCCACAATCATAATCGAATCCGATTAAAATAAATAGAAATGAATTATGTTCCCGATTGAAGCGCGGGTCCTCTGGATTTATGAAATCCTCAATCTATAGGTCAATCAAAGAAGCTTAGCCAAGCATGGCTAGGCAAAACACAAAAGAAATGATGAAGAAGAACATAAACATGATGAACAACTTAGAGAAAATAAAAAGCTTCTAATTAATCCGAAAATCCCCTACAACGTAATTGAGAATATGTTTTTAGCCATCTAATATAACCTATAAATAGGAAACACTATGGCTACAAGATTGACCCAAAACTAGGAAACCTTTAATAAATAGGAAACCTCTAAGAATAGGAAACTTCTAATAAATGGTCTTTTATTACAAAATTCGAGCAAAATAAAAATCCAGAAAAATGGGTCTGTCTTTAGCTCCAATTTCGTCCATCTTCTTGTCCGAATCAGCCTTCCGAGTCTCATAACAATTGTAGCTCTTTGAATCATCTAAGAAAAGAAAGAAGAACTAGGCTAATTGGATGTCTAGATCAAAAGTTATGGCGAAAATACTAAATTACTGTAAATGTGGAATTTAATCATAAAAATGAACTAAATCCAATTAAAAGCTCAAAGCCCAATTGAGTAACAAAATCCATTATTTATCAGTCAAACGTTCCTAAATTTATTCACCAAGAGATACAAATAAGTGTAATAATATTTAGTGCCTGTTTGGCCTAGCTTATTTTTAGCTTATCTTATACTTATAAGCATAAGCTAGGCCAAACAGGATTTCACATAAGCTCTTATAATTATAAGAGCTTATTTTACAATGAAGAAAAAATAGCTTAAAAATAAGCTCCTCATAGGAGCTTATTTTTAAGCTCTTTTTTTATTTAAAAAAATTAAAAAGAGAACCTGTAATCTCTCGATCGACCAATACTACCACCACCGCCGCCACCACCACCACCTCGCCGCCGCCGTCACCACCACTGCCGCCACCACCACTGCCGTCATTGCCACCACCACCACCACCGCTACTGCCGCCACTACCGCCACCACCACCACCACCACAGTCGCCATCGCCACCGCCACCACCACCACCACCACCCCCTACCGCCGTCACCACCACCACCACCCTTTTATAATATACCTTTAATGATAATTTTTATTAGAAAAAGTGCTTATGACAAAAATTTTGTCAAACAACTTATTTTTAATTTCAGTTTTTAAGTAACTTTTAAGCTAAAAAATTTATATAATTACCAAACAGCTTTTAGCTTTTTTCCAAAATCTCTTTTTTTTAGCTTTAGCTTAAAAGTAGCTTTTAAGTTAAAAATAAGAGGATCCAAACGAGCTCTCAATTATCAAGCACCTCAGCACCCCAACACCTTAGCACCCCAGCACCTCGAAACCCCAGCACCTCGGATGCCAGCACCCCAGCACCTCAGCACCCCATCTCAGCAACACTACCTCGGACCTCACCACCCCAGCAACACTACCCCAGACCTCAGCACTTCAGCAACACTACCCTGGATCTCAGCACCCTATCCCAGATCCCAACATCCCATCCCGGCAGTTTAACCCAACAGCCCCTCAACTCGGTGAAATAATTGCAAGCAAAATAATGATAATAATAATAAAATTATTATTATTATTATTAGGAGAGAGAATAAATTATAATAAATAATAATATTATTTATTAAAAATGGGTATTATTACTAAGTCACGTAGTAGGGTATATTGCAACGCCAGAAGTGATTAATGACAATGATAAATGTTTATAGGCATACTTTGACACCTCTACTGATCCCAGCAATGTCGATTGGACTAAGGACTCAAGTTTGAGGTGAGTAACTGTTATCTTATTAGCTTGTATGTATGTATTCATGCATGACTGATCATGTTGCTAGATAATTTACATATGTGTATCCTAGCTATGGATTGAGGCTGCGTGTCTCATAGGGTTGCGTGTCTTAAAGCGCTGCGGTCCTTGGCCGTTAACTATGGTTACGGTGTGACTTATTTATTGTGAATTACTCTATGCTGATACATGTGTTATACTGTCTTTTACATTTCGTAGTTGCATATAAGGCTAACTATTACCCCTGGGGTTCATTCATTTGAACTCCAAACCGCATGAAAGAGACAAGTAGT
Source organism: Acacia crassicarpa (assembly GCA_034222035.1). Classification (NCBI taxonomy): domain Eukaryota; kingdom Viridiplantae; phylum Streptophyta; class Magnoliopsida; order Fabales; family Fabaceae; genus Acacia; species Acacia crassicarpa. The sequence continues at coordinate 1,145,181 of JAWXYG010000021.1, read as the reverse complement.
GGATCGAAATCAAGAGGAAAGTTGCAGCTAAGGAAGGAATACTTTGGGAATAATATGAGTCGTTGGACTGTAATTATTGTTTATCATTTGTCTATATTGGAGTTATTATATTAAGTTTCCTGATGGGATAGATTCGAGTTGTGATAAATGTATCCTCATGTTTTCAAACTAAGTTATTTTAAGAAAGTTTTTATTCTACAATTAAGTCGTCCAAATCATTTCGATGTTTATGCGCTATAACTTTGATAAATATAGGCGTATTAGGACGGGCGTCACAAGATTGAGATTGGGAAAGAGAAGGGGAACTTGAGAGAATGACTAAATTGTAATTTCCAAAATATCTATGCCTCTTTTTTTTTGGGTAATTTTCTCTAGTTCTTTACCACTAGCTGGGATGAAATTTAGCTGAGTCATCATTTTTGTCAGCCTTAATAATACAAAAAATTCAAACTAACCGTCAAGTGGTATTTTTTCTCTACTTTTGAAATCACATAGTCACTTTTACCAAAAAAAAAAAGGTGTCAAGTGCGCTTTTGGGAAAATCATATGTATATTTTTGCACCTTAATCCAAAAAATAAAGAGAAATTGATAAAAAAAATACTATTTAAAATTCAAAATCCTATTGACAATAATATTAATGGGATTAACAATAGTAGTAAAGCAATTGATAACTCATTTCACTGGAAAATCACTAATTCAATATTTTAAAATTTAAGTTATATTTTCAAAGCATTTTTCCAAAAACAAAAGTAGCGCATAGTGTATATTGGGAAAAAAAAAGGGCAACGAAAGCGTCAAATGCTTCGTTCTTAATAACCCCAATCATTGTGCTCCCAACATTGCCATCGAAGAGAGTGGTTGTGACTTGTGAGGATTGTATTTTGTTGCAGTGAGAAAGGACCATTGTAAGTGTCTGGATTTTGCTTTAATTTCCTTATTATTAATTAAATTTTTACTTACGAAGGTATTGAAGCCCTATGATACTTTCAAGGGTAAAGATTAGAAGCTTATGTAATCTCATTTATTTTAGAAGGTTTGACTGTATTATATACTAGTATATTCTTTCCTTTTAATTTACATTTGCTTTTGTCATCTCCGTATTTTATGTTTCTTATAATTATAGGTTATGATGATTGCTTAGCTTATATGTCTACTTTATACTATCTCCATGTTTGTCCGTTGCATGAAGGTGATGGATGCTTTCAAGCATGTGTTCCCTTTGGATTGTTTAAATAAATTTTCTTACTTGTTATTTATTTTTACCTTCATTATGTGGCTTCAATTCAATTTATAATTCAAATATCTAATGTTAGTTTTCCATATGTTTTGATGATGACTAACAATTGTTTCATTTGATAAAAATACTTGAAAGCAATCTTGAGTTCTTTGAAAATGTTTTAAGAAAATTAGTAACTCAAGTTGATTGATTACAACTCAAGTTACAGGACTAAAAGAATTCTCACAAAAATCATAACTCAAGTTGGAAATCATAACTCAAGTTACAAATCATTTTTCAAAGGGACATAACTCGAGTTATTGGTTGTACTTCACCTTTCCAGCAAGCCTCTCGCGATATAAATTTTTGGTCATCTGATGTAACTCGAGTTATTTGAAACAACTCGAGTTAGTACTGTAGCGATTGCTCTCTATTTGAATTTAATTTGAACATAACTTGAGTTACTCGTGTGCAACTCGAGTTAGGCCAAAAGCTTATTGCTCTCTGTATGATTTTGATTTTAAAATAACTTGAGTTATTCCTGTGCAACTCGAGTTAGGACAAAGCAAATTGCTTTCCGTTTGAAATTAATGAGAGAGTGACTCGAGTTAATGAGTATAACTCGAGTTGGACTTCTTCTTCCAAAATCTCTAGAACTTGATTGTAACTCAAGTTATCACTGTACAACTCGAGTTACCCATATCAGTTTTTAAATTCAGCGAATTCGAAATCTGAAACTCTGTGATTATGCAATGGGTACTTGATATTATTGTTTCTTATCATTTCTAATAAACCTTAATCAGTTTGCCAGTGTTTTTTAGATAGGTTTAACAGGTTTAAACTTCAAATTATCATAAAGCAAATTTTTGTCAGAAGCATTTAATGCGATACACAGACAATCACCAATTTGGCAAGAAACCATCTGTGCAGATGAAAAGCAATCCAGCTACTTTTCAGACAACATTCCTAATGAACCTCAACGGGCAATTTGAATAAGGAATGTCAACGGAGAATAACGGACAAATGTCAGAGGCATAGAAGAGACAAAGCCACAGAATTCTCAACGGTTGCATTCATTACTCACAACGGCTCATTAATCTCTTCTCAACGGTCATTAAATGAAAGCATCTATAAATACAAGAAGTATTCAAGTCTCCACCTACTGAAACTCTGCGTATTCAATTAGCGAACAATCTCATTTACTGTTTCGACAAAAAGAATCAATATCTTTTGATATTTCAATCTTCAACGTTTACTCATCTACTCTTTTAGAGAGTTCTTCATTGATTATAATTTATTGTTAGAATCTCAAAGTATTGGGACTTTGAGATTGGGTTATCTGATTACAACTTGTAAGGGGGAGTAAGTTCTAGAGTGAGAGAATTACTCCGAGAGTACCGAGTGTGTAATCATTTGAGTTAGTGAAATCTCGGAGAGTCTGGGGACTAGACGTAGGTCAAGGATTTAGACCGAACCAGTATAAATTTCCTATGTTCATTATTCCTCAACTCTACTCTGTTCACCTCTGTTCTTGTAGTGCGCTAACAGAGCAACAATCGTGGGAAAATTTAATATCCCCAATTCACCCCCCTCTTGGTGATATTCCATCTTTCATCTAAGGCCGTTTTGATTTGAGTTTATTACTAAATGAACATTATTAATCCACTATTTATGCATACTTGTCAAGATTTTTATTTACTCTTTCTTTTTGTAAAAAAAAAAATTGTATTTATTTAGGATTGTGTAGGGGAATGATGGGAATATTCACTGCATTTCAAATTTCAACACGAGTTCATTTAAAATTGGTTTCAAACCATAATGATTTTTTTTTTTTACCAGATCAAACTATAATGATGAGTTCATTCAAATTTGTTGCATTATGAAGAAAAATTCTGTTGCGCCTTAATCTTTTTTTTTTTTTTAATAAGAAGGATGGCATAAAGCCTATATTAAAGATAAAAGTTACACATAAGGGGGATTAACTCCTAAACTCTCAAGCTCCACCCAAGATCTCAACTGAGAAGGGCAAGCAGATAACACATTAGAATTAGAAAGCTCTAACTTAGCTATGAAAGACGGAATATCACTGAGAGGGGGGGTGAATTGGGGATATTAAATTTTCTCACATATGTTGCTCTGTTAGCACACTACAAGAACAGAGGTGAACAAAGTAGAGTTGAGGGAGAATGAACACAAGAGATTTATACTGGTTCGGTCTAAATCCTTGACCTACGTCCAGTCCCCAGACTCTCCAGGATTTCACTAACTCAAATGATTACACACTCTGTACTCTCGGACTAATTCTCTCACACTAGAACTTACTCCCCCTTATAAGTTGTAATCAGATAACCCAATCTCAAAGTCCCAACACTTTGAGATTATTACAATAAATGATAATCAATGAAGAACTCTCTAAAAGAGTAGATGAATAAACACTGAAGATTAAAATATCAGAAGATATTGATTCTTTTCGTTGAAACAGTAAATGAGCTTGTTCGCTAATTGAATGCGCAGAGTTTCGGTAGTTGGAGAATTGAATGCTTCTCATATTTATATATGCTTGCATTTAATGACCGTTGAGAAGTGATTAATGAGCTGTTGTGAGTAATGAATGTATCCGTTGAGATTACGTGGCTTTGTCTCTTCATATGTCTCCGACACTCGTCCGTTATTCTCCGTTGACATTCCATATTCAAATTGTCTGTTGAGACTCAGTCGGAATGTTGTCTGAAAAATAGTCGGATTGCTTTTTCACTTGCTCAGATGATTTCTTTCCAAAACGGTGAATGTCTGTGCTTCGCATTAAATGCTACTAACAAAAAATTGCTTTATGATAACTTGAAGTTTAAACCTGTTAAACCTGTCTAAAACATACTGGCAAACTGATTAAAGTTGATTAGAAATGATAAGAAACAATAATGTCAAGTACCCATTGCATAATCACTGAGTTTCAGATTTTGAGAACGCTGAATTCAAAAGCTGATATGAGTAACTCGAGTTATACAGTGGTAACTCGAGTTACAATCAAGTTCTGGAGATTGTGGAAGAAGAAGGCCAACTCGAGTTATAATCATTAACTCAAGTTACTCTCTCATTAAATTCAAATAGAGAGCAATTCGTTTTTTCCTAACTCGAGTTGCACAGGAATAACTCGAGTTATTTCAAAGTTAAAATCATACAGAGAGCAATACGCTTTTGGCCTAACTCGAGTTGCACAGACATAACTCGAGTTATGTGAAAATTAAAAATATACAGAGAGCAATCGCCACAGTACTAACTCGAGTTGTTTCAAGTAACTCGAGTTATATCAGTAGTTTGCATCAGATAATTTGTTTCCGAGAAGCTTATAACTCGAGTTAATCCACATAACTCGAGTTACATCAGATGATCAAAAATTTATATCGCGAGAGGCTTTCTGGAACAGTGAAGTACTACCCATAACTCGAGTTATTAAATGACAACTCGAGTTATGATCTTCTGCAAAACTGATTCTGCTTCAGCGTGTAACTTGAGTTATGATCTGCAACTTGAGTTATGATTTTTGTGAAAGTTCTTATGTCCTGTAACTTGAGTTGTGATCAACAACTTGAGTTACTAATTTTCTAAAATCATTTTCAAAGAACTCAAGAATGCTTTCAAGTATTTCTATCACATGTTACAATTGTTAGACATCATCAAAACATATAGGAAACTAACATTCTCCCCTTTTTTGATGATGACAACATTGTAAGTTTCAGAAAGAGGTCAGTTTGCAGAATATCAGTTAAGACTCATATACAAATATCAGAAACTTGTCAATTAGTCATTGCCAATGAAAGATAATTGTCAAAATGTAACAGAATGAGTACATTCATTTGCAAAGGACAAGTACTAAGGTTAAAATCCAAAATAAAACAAGGTTTGCACAGACCAAAAAAAAACTTAAAACTTCGTAAAAGATCATCTTCTTCTTGCAAACTTCATTTCTTCTTCTCTTGCTCTTTCTCTTTCTCTTTTTCTCCCCCTTTGTCATCAGGCAAAATGGGAGGATCAGAGGCCATGGAAGCACGCAGAGACTGGAGAATGGGTAAGGGTGAATAAAGTGTGAGGGTTAGAGAAGGTGGTGAAGGTGGGGAAGGAAGAAGCAAAGGTGAGTGAGTTTTGGGAAATGAGGGAGGTGAGACAGAAGGACTAGAGGGAAGTTCATCAAAAAGCTCTGCTGTATCTCTAGAGGATGGTGAGGAGGGGTTGGCATATTCTAGAAGAGTGGGAAAAGGAACAGTTGGGGGAGCAGATGATATGAAAGGAGCAGAAAATGGAAGAGTGGATAGTATAGGAGTGATATCAGGTTGAGATGGAAAAGGAAAAGAAGGTGATAGAACAGGAGTGGATATAGGCTGACATGTGGAGGAATGAGGTGGAGATTGGTAAGGAGAAACATGAGGTGAAATGTGAAGTGGGGAATGAGTGGGAGATTGTCTGGGAGAGGGAACTACCCTAGATGGACTAGAGGAAATGTGAGATTTGAGGAGCTTGTCAAGCTTGGTATCCAATAGTTGATATAGATCATGCATGCTCTCAAATTGATGAGACAAATCATCAAAATGTCCTGTAACATCTTCAATCTTCTCTTCAAGGTAGTCAACCTTGTCTTCAGTAGAAGCAATGGTCTTCCCCAACTTATCAACCTTGGACTCAGTAGAAGTAACTGAAGAGACCAACTTGCCAATTTCTGACTCAAGTTTATTAGATAGTTCATAGTACTGAGCAGTGAGTGTGGTTTGAAGAGTCCCAAAAGTCTCATGCATAGCTTTGGCAATAATTCCTTTGATCTCAGTAGACAGGTTGGAAGAAGAAGGTGCATGATGTGATTGAGAATGAACAGGAGAAGACTCAGCTGCTTGTGGCCTGGAGACTGAAGCTCTGGATCTGGAGGGTGCTCTAGATTGCCCTGAACCTTCTAGGAAGGAAATATTCATGTAATTCAGGTGAGTTTGACCAAACATCTGTGGTGTGACTGGTGTTTCAGTTATGTCAAGATACCAGATCTTGTTGGTATACAGTATGATGGAGACAAGGTTGGGATAGGGTATCTGAGCAGAGGATCCAGACTGAAATGTGAATCTCTTCATTTCTTGGTACACCCAATGACCTATGTTGAATGGTACTTTGTTGATGAGGGATGCAAACAGGCCATAATCAGTGGAATTGAATTGAGTGAAATTTTTGCTCTTCTGCACTAGGTTTATGGTATAAATATACCATAAGGCCCTGTATGTAGGAGACATTTCAACTGGAGACAATTTTAGTTCACCCTCATAAGGCTTGTTAGGTAAAAGAGTTTTGAAGAACTTCTCCTTGTCATACTTGATATTAGGTACATCTGGTGGGTTTTCAATGAAAAGTAGGGAGATGATCACATCAGCTGAAACAGTGATTGGCTTGCCCCTAACAGAAGTAACACACTTATCCTCAACCGGCTTACCCTTCCTATCTACCACATTTGCCATCCTCATGTTGTGATAAAAATGCTTAACCAAGGAGGGACAGTAGGCAGTGTTAATGGATAGAAGGTCTCTAAATTGCTCTAGCCAAGGAGACAAATCAAGATTGCATTCTTCCTTAAGTTTAGCTAAATCAACATATATAGTAGGACAAAAAGTTCTATTCTGATAGTTCTTCTTGAAGCTTAACATTTGTTCTTGATCCATAGGAGTAGGACAACAGATAAACTCTGAACTTGGGGGTCTTTCAAGATTAGGGGGCTTGAATACATACTTAGGTTTTGCAGGTACCTCAGAGTCTTTGATTCCAGAATTATTTGGGCCTTTTGAACTAGACGCTTGAGCATTTGAACTAGCTTGAACCTTGGAGCCCTGAGCATCAGAAGCAATCACCACTCTCTTCTTCTTCTTGTGAGGAGCAACAACTGGTTCCTTGTCCCTACGGGTGGCAATAGCAGAGTCGATAGGTTTAGAGGGAGGAACTTCCGGTGGCTCTTGAATCTTCAATTTTCTGGGATTTTTCATGGGAGGTTCTTCAATCGACATGCTCTGAAGCTTTGGGGGTGGTTTTCTCTTTCTGGCAGGTCGAGTAGATGCAGGTGGTGTCAAAGATGCTGTGGGTTCATAATCTGAGGAAGATTCTTTTTGGGGTTTTGATGATTTAGATGTTTTCACAGGTTTGGGACCCATTTGGAAGAAATTTAGAGTGAAAGAGATCGAGTTGAGGAAAGTCGAGAGAGAAGGACCTCGAGTTAGGGCAAGAAAACGCGTGGAATGAAGAACAGGCAGAGACAAATATATATATATACTAGACAGGACAGCTTGAGTTGCTTAGTGGTAACTCGAGTTGTAAATGGGCACATTTCTTCTCCGTCTGAAGAGCAACTCGAGTTATGTTATATGACTTGAGTTATACTAAGTTGCTGAGAAGCATTTGTTCTCTGACTGATGAGGTAACTCGAGTTGCCCGATGTAATTAGAGTTACTTCAAAAATTTTCAATTCCTCAGCAATAACTGAGAGCAACCCAACTTGAGTTATTTTGAAAATAACTCGAGTTATATCAGCAAAAATTCAAAACAAAGCAATGTAATCACAAAAGCATGTTTTTCACTGATATATGCTAGAATACACCTGTAAAACAATATGTAGACACTTGTTGGTCAAATTCCCTTATGGCAAGTGAACCAGTCAAACAAGTAATAAAGTGTAAGTAGAGTATCGTCCCACAGAGACTGTGATACCAAAGATTGACGCTCGGTTGCTATGATAGTTTTGAAACAGAAAATAAATAATATGGTCGAGGGAGTTGGGTACTATGCTACTAGCAAAATAACTATAACGAAAGAAGATATCAGTGATGGATTAGGCTGGACTCGGAATCGTCCTTAAGTGCTTTAATCCCCCAGTTGCGTTCACACAATGCTACGGCATTCACACTGTGCAGCTTCCGCGTGCTACAGCACAGGTGCTACTCACAAAGCTATCTGGTTACCCCACCTCTCTTGTTTACAGAAGCTTCCATGTCCGATACGTAGGATGCTACCTGTACATATTCCATATTCTTATGGTAACTTTCGAGTATAGATCTTTGCTATGCACAGGGTGTTCAGGGTGACGAGCGGTAGACCCATTCCTGAAGTCTACAATATAGGCCATGCCGTGCATGGGCTGCCTAGCAAGCGTCTGGTTCTCGTAGGTCTAACTCCATTCCTTGCCAGTAAGTGAAGCCACTGATCTAGCCCTTAACTTCTGTTAACCGAATAGTAATTGAAACAACGATAGCAAACCAAATTTATTGAATTGAAATCATGCAACTGGGTTCTTTCGACACTTAAAGACTCCTCCTCATCCAGCCATCAGAAAATTAGTTCATGACTGATAAGGAAAACGCAAAACAAACATCAACAGAAACACCCATGATTGAAATACAAAAATAACAAAGAAAACATAAAGCTTGAACGGAGTTCCAAAGCGTGAAAGGAGCCCTGTCACGTTGCTGCTTCACGACGTCTTCTCTCCGCCGAACTCAAGGGAAGGATGCTGGGTTATCCTGGAGATTGTGTGCTCTGTGATTTTGCTCACTCTTCTCAAGAGACTGTCGAAGATAGATTTCTGTCTAAGGCTCTCCGACCTCTTTAGGGTTCTCTGGCCACCTTTTATAATAGTTCCTTCGTGCGGCGCAGCGGTTGAGACTTTTCTATTCTGTCCGGATCTTCAGTATCTTCTTGATGGGATTAGATTGCATCTGCAGATCCTGCGGGATTCTTCCAAATCTTTCAGTTTCGATTCTCCGCATCTTCTTTTCCATTACGCCAGCAATCTATTATTTCCTCTTTTATTTATTTCTTGAAATCATCTAGACAAAAGAAGGTCAGATCATAAATTGCATAGCATTGCATCCTCTACTTTGCTATAGTATCCTTGTGCTTTGTATTGCTCCCCGGGTTGCTGCCGGAATGCTGTAACATCGTATCAGCTCTGCTGCACAGTTTTCCTTTAAAAACATTGCACTTTAACACATTCAGAAGATTTCCGTCTCTCGTCCCTTAGATCACGAATTCATGCCTTTTTGCTTGATTAATTCACAATTAAGCTCCCTTTTACCATTCAATTCAGTCGTGAATCATAGGGAAAATGCGGTAATATTCGTACTCATCAACACTCTGAGGCTTAAGTTAGCAATTATGAATCATCAAGAACATATAACTAACATTGAGTTAATAGGGCTTACAGCTCATTGGGATTTACCATTCCCAATTCTCTTCTTATAAAACTGAATTGCTCCTTGGCCAATGGCTTTGTGAAGATATCAGCAAGTTAAAGATGAGTTGGGATGAACATAACTTTGACATCTCTTTTCTGAACATGATCCCTTATAAAATGATGTCTCACATCGATATGCTTGGTTCGAGTATGTTGAACTGGATTCTTGGCCAAGCTTATTGTGCTTGTATTGTCACACAAAATTGGAATTTCCTTCAGATTGACTCCCAAGTCAACAAGTTGTTGTTTGAGCCATAGCACTTGGGCAGAGCAACTTGATGCAACCACATATTCAGCTTCAGTTGATGAAACAGCCACACTAGTTTGTTTCTTGCTGAACCAAGACACAAGTGAATTGCCAAAGAACTCAGCATTGACCACTTGTGCTCTTCCTATCAGTCTTGTAGCCGGCATAGTCTGAATCTGAATACGCCACCAAATGTTCTGGTTGACCTTTGGGAAACCACAATCCAAGCGTCTTAGTGTCAGCAAGATATCTAAAGATTCTCTTCACATGTTCAACATGTGATTCTTTGGGAGCAGATTGGAATCTTGCACATATCCCAACACTGAATTGGATGTCTGGGCGACTTGCAGTTAGATAGAGTAATGATCCGATCATTCCTCTATATTTTGTGATGTTGAAGTCTTTGCCTTCTTCATTAGCATCCAATGAAGCAGTTGAACTCATAGGAGTGTCAGCTCCATTGCATTGGTCCATCCCAAACTTCTTCAACAGATCATTGAGATACTTGGTTTGAGATATGAAAATTTCATCTTTTCTTTGCTTGAATTGCAGACCAAGGAAATAATTAAGCTCTCTCATCATAGACATCTCAAATTCTCCCTGCATGTTCTTAGCAAATTCTTCACACAACACATCATTAGAAGCACCAAATATAATATCATCAACATAGATTTGAACTATTAAAATTTCATTACTCTTTATGAAGAGAGTTGTATTTGCTTTTCCTCTAACAAAACCTTGATTAAGAAGGAATTTGCTTAATCGCTCATACCAAGCTCTTGAAGCTTGCTTAAGTCCAAAAAGGGCTTTCTTAAGACGATAAACATGATCTGGATAACATTCATTTTTAAAATCGGGAGGTTATTCCACATAGACTTCCTCTTGGATAAAACCATTTAGAAATGCACTTTTCACATCCATTTGATAGAGTTTAAAACCTTTTACACAAGCAAAGGCTAAAAGAACTCTTATAGCTTCCAATCTTGCCATTGGAGTATAAGTTTCTTCATAATCAATTCCTTCTTCTTGATTATAGCCTTTGTCAACCAATCTTGCCTTGTTACGAATAATGATTGCTGACTCATCTCGTTTGTTCTTGAATAGTCATTTAGTGCCAATGACCGGATGGTCCTTAGGCCTAGGTACCAAATTCCAAACTTGATTTCTATCAAATTGATGCAATTCCTCTTGCATTGCTATCACCCAATCATTGTCTGAGAGGACTTCATCAATCTTAGAGGGTTCAATGTGCGAAATAAATGCAGAAAAAGTGACTTCATTCAAAGTGCTATTTCTAGTTCTTACTCCTTAATTCACATCACCTATAACTTGGTCTAAAGGATGATTCCTTATGAATTTCCAAGCTCTAGGTTGAGACTGATCAAGATTTTTAGTATTATTTTTTAGGATCAGCCTCAAAAACATTTTCAGGATTTTCAATAGAAGCAGGAGTAGTTTTCGAAAAGAATTGATTTTTGAAAACATTTTCCTCATCATCATCCATAGGTTTATCAGATTTAGATTCACTGAAGACAACATGCACAGACTCTTCAACAATACGAGTTCGAATATTAAAGACTCTATAAGCTTTACTCCTTGTTGAATAACCCAAAAATATACCTTCATCAGCCTTGGAATCAAACTTTCCCAAGTTGTGCTTACCATTGTTGTGGATGAAACACTTACATCCAAACACATGTAGATGACTCAGGTTGGGCTTCCTTCCTTTGTACAATTTATATTGAGTCTTGTTCAACTTCTTTCGAAGATATGCCCGATTTGAGATGTAGCAAGCGGTGCTCATTGCATTAGCCCAAAATACTTGGGAAGTATTATTCTCATTCAGCATAGCTCTTGCCATCTCAGTGAGGACTCAATTCTTCCTTTCTACAACACCATTCTGTTGAGGAGTCCTTGGGGCTGAGAAGTTGTGGTCTATCCCCATGTTGTCACAAAACTCAACAAATGCATTGTTTTCGAATTCTCCTCCATGATTAGTTCTAATTCCTGAAATAGAGAACCTTTCTCGTTCTGAACCTTCTTGGCAAACACAACAAACTGATCAAATGTTTCGTCTTTTGATGACAAAAATATTGTCCATGCAAATCTAGAATAATCATCAACTATGACCAAAGTATAAAGATTGCCACCAAGACTTTTCACTCTAGCTGGTCCAACTAGATCCATGTGAAGTAATTGAAGAGGCCTGCTAGTTGAAATCACATTTTTAGATTTGAAAGACGATTTGGTTTGTTTTCCTTTTTTGACATGCATCACAGACCATGTCATTTTTGAAATGTAATTTAGGAACACCAATCACCAAATTCTTTTTCAGTAATTTGTCAAGTTGAGGCATGTTGACATGAGCTAATCGCTTGTGCCATAGCCAACTCTCATCCAAATTACTTACAAAACAATTTTCAGAAACAGAACATTTATTAGAGAGGTTAAGAGTATGGCAATTTCCATCTCTAGGGGCTCTAAACAAGGTTTTTGATTTTAAGTTTTCTAAAAGGAGAAGATCCTTTTTCACAATCAAACACTCCTCAGAATCAAAGATAACTAAGTTACCTTTATCAGTGCTTTGACTTAGACTGAGGAGATTATGGTAAAGTCCTTCCACAAGATAAACATCTTTGATGAGTGGTCCTTCATTGTTCCCAATGTCACCAATTCCAGCAATCTTTCCAGATTGATCTCCACCAAACGTCACCTTGCCACCATCTTTGGGCTTGATTGTGATAAATTTGGATTGGTCTCCTGTCATGTGTCTAGAGCATCCACTATCAATGTACCATTTGTTTGGTTTTGATGCTCTTAGACATACCTCATTATTTACTGCAGATTCTTCTTCTTCTTCTGCCACCAAGCAGATGTTTGCTTTCTCCTCTTCATCAGACGAACTATCACCCCAGATGGTAGAGACATAGGCTTTCTTTTTGAATTTGTTAAACTTCTTCTTTTCCTTATCCTTATTCTGCAGTTGAGTGCATTCTGACTTGATATGGCCAGGTTTTTCACACTCATAGCAGATAATCGGCTTCTTTGCTTCATAGCTTGAACTACCCTTGTGATTTGAATCCTTGGTCCCTCTTGTAGAATTTCTTGAATTGCCGGACCATCATGCCTATCTCTTCATCCTCATCTTCATCTTCCTCGTTTGATTCTTTAACATCTTTTGTAGCCTTGAGAGCAATGCCTTTGTTTTTGTTATGAACTTCATCAAGTCCCTTCTTGAACTTGAGCTTGGCCTCGTACTCAGAAAGACTACCAAAAAGAGCAGCCACTGATGCCATTGAATCTCCCCTAGTTTCCTCAATGGCTGTGACCTTCGCTTGTTGAGAATGTTTAGAATTTTCCTCACTTAAACCGATTGATCATACTCCTTTCCCAATGTAGCCAGTTGATTAATCAGATGAGTGAATCTCAACTGAAATTCACCAATAGATTCGCCAGGCTTCATGTGCATAAGATCATATTTGGTCATAAGAGTATTGACCTGATTTTGCTTAACTCCAGCCGTTCCTTCATGAGCTATCTCCAGAGCATCCCATATATGCTTTGCAGATGGTAAAGTGCAAATACGAAAATATTCTTGTTGACTCATAGCACTTTGAAGTAGAAGAACTGCCTTGCTATTCAGTGTGACATTTCTTCTGTCATTGTCATCATAGTCTTCTTCTAGCTTCATAACTCTTACACCATCTTCAAGAATCGTGGGCATATAATCTCCTCTCTCAAACACTCTCCATAGCCCATATTCTGTAGCATTCACAAAGACCTTGAACTTTGCTTTCCAAAAGAATAGTGCTCACCATTGAAACCAGGTGGTCTGTTGATCGAAGCTCCGTCAGGTAGAATTCCGTCCATACTGATCCTTCTCGAGATGTTAATCTCTTTAGAGAAGACCAAGCTCTGATACCAAATGAAAGATGGAATATCACCAAGAGGGGGGGCTGAATTGGGGATATTAAATTTTCTTGCGTTTGTTGCTCTGCTAGCACACTACAAGAACAGAGGTGAACAGAGTAGAGTTGAGGGAGAATGAACACAAGAGATTTATACTAGTTCGGTCTAAATCCTTGACCTACGTCCACTCCCCAAACTCTCCGGGATTTCACTAACTCAAATGATTACACACTCTGTACTCTCGGACTAATTCTCTCACACTAGAACTTACTCCCCCTTACAAGTTGTAATCAGATAACCCAATCTCAAAGTCCCAATACTTTGAGATTCTTACAATAAATGATAATCAATGAAGAACTCTCTAAAAGAGTAGATGAATAAACACTGAAGATTAAAATATCAGAAGATATTGATTCTTTTCGTTGAAACAGTAAATGAGCTTGTTCGCTAATTGAATGCACAGAGTTTCGGTAGTTGGAGAATTGAATGCTTCTCATATTTATATATGCTTGCATTTAATGACCGTTGAGAAGTGATTAATGAGCCGTTGTGAGTAATGAATGTATCCGTTGAGATTACGTGGCTTTGTCTCTTCGTATGTCTCCGACACTCGTCCGTTATTCTCCGTTGACATTCCATATTCAAATTGTCCGTTGAGACTCAGTCGGAATGTTGTCTGAAAAATAGTTGGACTGCTCTTCGCTTGCTCAGATGATTCCTTTCCAAAACGGTGAATGTCTGTGCTTCGCATTAAATGCTACTAACAAAAAATTGCTTTATGATAACTTGAAGTTTAATCCTGTTAAACCTGTCTAAAACTGATTAAAGTTGATTAGAAATGATAAGAAACAATAATATCAAGTACCCATTGCATAATCACTGAGTTTCAGATTTCGAGAACGCTGAATTCAAAAGCTGATATGAGTAACTCGAGTTATACAGTGGTAACTCGAGTTACAATCAAGTTCTGGAGATTGTGGAAGAAGAAGGCCAACTCGAGTTATAATCATTAACTCGAGTTACTCTCTCATTAAATTCAAACAGAGAGCAATTTGTTTTTGCCCAACTCGAGTTGCACAGGAATAACTCGAGTTATTTCAAAGTTAAAATCATATAGAGAGCAATACGCTTTTGGCCTAACTCGAGTTGCACAGACATAACTCGAGTTATGTGAAAATTAAAAATATACCGAGAGCAATCGCCACAGTACTAACTCGAGTTGTTTCAAGTAACTTGAGTTATATCACTAGTTTACATCAGATAATTTGTTTCTGAGAAGCTTATAACTCGAGTTACATCAGATGATCAAAAATTTATATTGCGAGAGGCTTTCTGGAACAGTGAAGTACTACCCATAACTCGAGTTATTAAATGACAACTCAAGTTATGATCTTCTGCAAAACTGATTCTGCTTCAATGTGCAACTTGAGTTATGATTTTTGTGAAAGTTCTTAAGTCTTGTAACTTGAGTTGTGATCAACAACTTGAGTTACTAATTTTCTAAAATCATTTTCAAAGAACTCAAGAATGCTTTCAAGTATTTCTATCACATGTTACAATTGTTAGACATCATCAAAACATATAGGAAACTAACAAGCTAAAGCATCAACAATTCTAGTTTCATCTCTAGAAATGGATTTTAATAGAACCTACCAATCCCTTCCCATGAATTCTCTATTTTACAACATCACCAAGCTCACAGAGTCATGATAGCCCTCTAATATCCTCCAAGTCTTAATCTCAATTTTGTAGCCGTTGCATCTTTTTTTTTTTTTGGATATAAAAATTTTAGGAAAGGGGTTGGGCTCACCCACGGTCAAAGGGCAAGACACTTGGAGCCCAATCCGTAGGGTATACTAGGTTAGAGAATACAAATGCCTCCACCTCTTTCCAATGTTTCCAATGCTTCGTAGACCCCTAGGATGCTTCCCCCAATGCCTTAACCAACTCCAGGATCGAACTCCCACCCTTTCGGTGAGAAAGTTTGACCCCTTCGCCAGTTGAACACAAGGATGAGGGGTTCGCCGTTGCATCTTAATATCGAGAAGATGGACCATTTTGTTTGCTTTTGGCCAAGCCCAAGCCCAAGTCCTAGTTCGGTCCCGTCGTTCCTTCTTCTTCTTCTTAGGTCAACACGTCATTCCTTCTATATGAAAAAAAAACACGTCGTTCCTTCTTCATTTGCGCCCGAAGGGGAGAATCGGCTTTAGAGGAGCCCGTGTTCAAACTTCCGAGCCATGAGAAAGCTATCACCTTCTCTCCAATTGGTAAGCAACAGGATTAATTAGTCGATTTTTCTCTCAAATTCTCAATGCTTTTATTTTACTCTTTTGCTTCATCTCCTTCGATTTTGTTTCATTAGTTTTCTGCTTTCTCTCCTCCTTAACACTCAACTCTCAATCCCTCTCATCTCTCCAACTGTAGTTGCCATCGATTCTTGTAAATAGAGTTTGGCCAAACCACTCATTTGTTACCCTGTCAGTTTCATATTCGTAGACAATAAGGTTGAAGGGCTTTACCTAATTCCTCATGTTTTGTCACTTTGTCCTTTAATTTAAATGGTAGTAGCAATTAAGCAATAGAGTAAAGTTGTTTTTGTGTATGTCACAGTAGGTAATTGGTGATGAAGTGCTCAATGAATCTGTAAAAAAAATATGTCTTTACTTAATAGCAGCTGATTGGTGACGATGTTCTTCAATGTGCATATGTTTCATATATAATTCAAGTGACCTACTGATGAGGACATAGGAGGCGGCATGACCAAGGCAACAAACTTGGAGGACATACAAGGTCTTGGAGGCCCAATGACAAGAGCAAAAGCTAAAACGGCTAAAGAGGCCCTCTCTTGGTGACAACCTTACTTGAGACAAGCCCAAGAAGGAAGAAGAGACTGAAATGATACACTTAATTCAGATTGAAGACCTCGAAGAATAAGCCTGAATGGATATGCATGAAGGCTTCTTTTTACTTGGCCCAAATTCTGCACTTAGTCTTATCTTTCTTACATTTAATTAAACTTTTGTAATAAGGCCTATTGGGCTGGCTTATTGGGCTATATTATTTTCCTTTTTGTGTAAGCATAATTAGGTTAAACTTAATATGGATGTTGCCCACTATATAAGGGAACACCATGGCTTTTGGGACGGCAGATTTGAATTGAAAGTTAACCTTTTTGGTGAGAGACAAGCTTCTCTAGGGTTCTTTTGAGAATCTCTGAACTTATTAAGGGCATCAATCCTTGTGGCGTTCTTGGGCTTATCAATTCTTTGGAATTGTGGCGCCTACCTATAATCTATAAACAGCAGTTTTCGTTCTAAATTTCTTGGTTTCGTATCTCCAGATTCCCTTATCCTTTTTTCGGTGTTTTTTGAGTCAAAATCGTGTTTCAGAAAGCCATCTTTCACCTCGTTTTGGAAGCACCCAAATCTGAGGTCTATAGCGTGAGATACGTTTTGCTCTTTCAGGACGCGCTGGACACTAAATTTGTAGTGCGAAATTCCATTCCTTCAGTCTTTTCTTTCGGGAATCATATCATTTGGTATCAGAGCACGGTTCTAGGATTGGAATTGGGTTATCTTTCCTCGATTGCTTACATCCAATCTGGTCACACATTTGGTAACCCTAGTCCCTAAAATTTGTGTTTTTGATTTTTGAATTGTGCAATTCTGTTTTAGCCGTTGTTATTTGTTCCTAATTTGCTCTTTCAATCTTCGGGTTGTCGTTTCTTTCAATTTCTTGTTCAGTTCACATATTTCTGCACTTGGTTCTTGGTGTTCATCCCTTGTTCATCATCGTTCTTGAATTGTAATCCTTTCAATTCATGTTTCTTGAGTAGTGTGTTGTCAGTGTGTTAAGTAATAGCTCAGTTTGTGGGGCATTCTATCTAATTTAGTTCTGAATTAGTGCAATTTCAAAGTTTGATTCCAAAATCACAAATTCCTCTTGTTGAAGAATCAGGTGTTATTAAAAAAAAATCAGTTGTTATAAAAAAAATTTTAAAAAAATCAGGTGTTATAAAAAAACGGAAAAAAAAAACTATACAACACCTTGCTATTCAATTACACACACTACTACGTGTGAATCAAGTCCAAAGTGTCTTCTTTGAATAATTCCTCCAAATTGTTTTGGTTTTTTTTTTTGTCTTGTCTTCTTTGACATCTTTTCCAATTTGTATTGTGAGTCACCGCCAATTCCAGAGTTTGGGATTGTACTCTTGGGTGTTCTTGGACATTCTGTTAAGAACTTAAAGAGAGCTATTGAGTGGTAAAAGGAAAGAGAGCACACTACACAAAAAGCCTTATAGAGAGCAGCAAACACGAGTGATACATTCTTAAGAGTGTAAACACGTGAGCGAGTGGTGAGGTCCTATTACTTTTATTCTTGTTCTTTTCCTTGAATTATGGCAGGTACAGGTGGTGAAGGTGTTCCTCCTCCTATAGGAGATAATAGATTGCTAATTGAAGCCATTACAACTCAAATGCAAAGGATGATGAGGGAACACACAGAGGAGTTATATGAGAGAATTGAGAGAATAGAAAATCAGGGGAATCATGATGAAGATAGACAGAGAGGGAGGGATGAAAGGAGGAGAAGAAGAGATAATGAGAATGATGCTAGAGAGGATAGAACTAAGGGAGTGAAACTTAATATACCATCTTTTGAAGGAAAAAGTAATCCGGAGGCCTATTTAGAGTAGGAAATGAAGATTGAGCACTTATTTGCATGTCACAATTATACTGAAGAGAAGAAAATGAAGGTGGCGGCCATGGAGTTTAATGATTATGCTCTCATATGGTGGGATCAATTACAAAGGGAGAGGGTGAGATATGAAGAACCATTGGTGGATAGTTAGGTGGAGATGAAAAGGCTAATAAGAAGAAGATTTGTTCCTTCCCATTATCATCGAGACCTTCACAATAAACTTCAAAGACTCACACAAGGTAACAAGAGTGTAGATGAGTATTATAAAGAGATGGAGGTGTCCTTGATTAGAGCAAATATTAGTGAAGAACAGGAGGCTATTATGGCACGTTTCTTGCATGGGCTGAATAGTGATATAAGGGATGTTGTGGAGTTGCAAAATTATGTGGAGTTGGAGGATTTAGTGGAACAAGCTAGTAAGGTAGAACAACAACTCAAGAGAAAGGGTGTCATGAGGAAAAACTCTTCAAATTTCAATTCTTCAAGCTGGAAGGATAGCAATAAGAAGGAGGGAGGTACTTCATCAAGCAATCCCACTGCTACACCTCAAAGGACTCAAACTAAATCCAATGAGGTCCCTAAAAAGACAAGGAGTAGTGAAATAAAATGCTTCCAAGTGTTTGGGGAGAGGTCACATAGCTTCAAAATGTCCAACTAAGAAGACTATGTTACTTAAAGAGGATTGAGAGCTTACTAGTGAGTCTTCTTCAGATTCTACCTCACAAGATGATGAAGATGAGTATACTGAAGAAATAATTCCAGAAGGAGATTTGTTTATGGTAAGAAGGATGTTGGGTAGCCAAGCTAAAGACATGGATGATAGTCAAAGAGAGAACATTTTTCATACTAGATGCCTTATCCAAGGGAAGGTATGTTCTTTAATTATTGATGGAAGGAGTTGTACCAATGCTGCAAGTGCTAGAATGGTGTCTAAATTGGGCATGGAAACCAAACCTCACCTGCTGCCATACAAGCTTCAATGGTTTAGTGAGGATGGTGAAGTGACCGTAAGCACACAAGTGGAGGTGAACTTCTCTATAGGAAAGTATGATGATACAATTTTATGTGATATGGTACCAATGGATGCTTGTCATTTGCTACTTGGGAGACCTTGGCAGTATGATAAGAAAGTTATGCATGATGGTTAGACCAACAAGTTCTCTTTTGTATATAAAGAATGCAAGACTATTCTTGCATCCTTGACACCAAGAGAAGTTAGTGAGGATAATTTAAAAATGAGAAAAAAAAAGCAAGAGAGAAAAGAGAGTGGAAGAGAGCAAGAAAAAAAAAGAGAAAAAGAGAGAAAAGCACCAAACTTGATTATTAAAGAAAAAGAGGTGCAAAAGGCAATGCATTTGAAAAAGCCAATGCTCTTACTTTTGAGTAAAGAGAATAATTTTATGGATGCAAGTCCTACTAACTCTCTTCCAAATGAGGTTTCTAATTTGTTGCAGGAATTTAAAGATGTTTTTCCTAAAGAGGTACCTCACGGACTACCTTCTAAGAGGCATAGAGCATCAAATTGATCTCATTCCAAGAGCTTCATTGCCTAACAGGCCAACCTATAGGAGTAACCCCCAAGATACCAAGGAGATTCAAAGACAAGTTGGAGACTTGATGCAAAAAGGGTGGGTGCAAGAAAGCTTAAGTCCATGTGCAGTTCTAGTCATTCTAGTACCTAAGAAAGATGGAACATGGAGGATGTGCACTGATTGTAGAGCCATCAATAACATCACGGTAAAGTATAGACATCCCATTCCTAGATTGGATGATTTATTGGATGAATTGCATGGTGCTTGTTTCTTCTCTAAAATTGATTTCAAGAGTGGATACCATCAAATTAGGATTAGAGAAGGGGATGAATGGAAAACAGCTTTTAAAACTAAATATAGGCTGTATGAATGGTTGGTTATACCATTTGGTTTAACTAAAGCTCCTAGTACCTTCATGAGATTAATGAATTATGTGTTTAAGGGAATTTTTAGGGAAGTTTGTTGTGGTGTATTTTGATGATATTTTGATTTATAGCAAATCCTATGGTGATCGTCTTGTGCATTTGAGGTGTGTTCTGGAAGCCCTTAGGCATGAGAAATTGTATGCTAACGTGGAAAAATGTGTGTTATGCATAGACCATGTAGTTTTTCTTGGTTTTGTTGTTAGCTCACAAGGAGTGCAGGTTGATCAAGAGAAGGTGAAAGCTATTCAAGAGTGGCCAACTCCTAAGAACGTAAGTGAGCATAAAGACGGTAAGAGTAAGGTTGAATATGTGCGCAAACTACATGAGAAGGTAAAAGCAAACATTGGAAAAAAGGTCGAGAGTTACGTCAAGCAAGCGAACAAAGGAAGGAAAAAGGTAGTGTTTGAACCAGGTGATTGGGTTTAGGTTCATTTGAGAAAAGAGAGGTTTCCTACCCAAAGGAAATCTAAGCTTCAACAAAGGGGAGATGGTCTTTTCCAAGTGCTAGCCAAGATTAATGATAATGCCTATAAAGTAGATCTCCCTAGTGAGTATGTTGTAAGTGCTACTTTTAATGTGGCTGATTTGTCCCTTTTTGATGCAGGAGATGAGGATTACAATTTGAGGACAAATTCTTCGAAAGAAGGAGGGAATGATGAGGACATAGGAGGCGGCATGACCAAGGCAACAAACTTGGAGGACATACAAGGTCTTGGAGGCCCAATGACAAGAGCAAAAGCTAAAAAGGCTAAAGAGGCCCTAAATCTCTTGGTGACCACCTTACTTGAGACAAGCCTAAAAAGGAAGAAGAGACCGAAATGATACACTTAATTCAGATTGAAGACCTTGAAGAATAAGCCTCAATGGATATGCATGAAGGTACTTGTCCCAAATTCTGCACTTAGTTTTATCTTTCTTACATTTAGTTAAACTTTTGTAATAAGGCCTATTGGGCTGGCTTATTGGGCTGTCTTATTTTCTTTTTTGTGTAAGCATAATTAGGTTAAACTTAATATGGATGTTGCCCACTATATAAGGGAACACCATGGCTTTTGGGATGGCAGATTTGAATTGAAAGTTAACCTTTTTGGTGAGAGACAAGCTTCTCTAGGGTTCTTTTGAGAATCTCTGAACTAATCAAGGGCATCAATCCTTGTGGCGTTCTTGGGCTTATCAATTCTTTGGAATTGTGGCACCTACCTATAATCTATAAACAACAGTTTTCGTTCTAAATTTCTTGGTTTCGTATCTCTAGATTCCCTCCTCCTTTTTCAAAGTTTTTTGAGTCAAAATCGTGTTTCAGAAAGCCATCTTTCACCTCATTTTGGAAGCACTCAAATTCGAGGTCTATACCATGAGATACATTCTGTTCTTTCAAGACACGTTGGAGGCTGAATTTCTGGTGCGAAATTCCATTCCTAGTTGATCCAATCAGCCTTTTCTTTCGGGAATCATATCACCTACCAAACCAGAAGCTTTTGTCCTTTAAAAGTGTTGGGACCCGTACATGCAACAGAATTATAAAACTTACGAATCCCATAAGAGGATCCATCAACAACATTTAAATCAAGGTTTGTTAGAAACCATACCTGTGCGAATTAATAAGCGTCTCTTTCGAATCGAACATGTGGGCTACCTACTCGATCAACCAGGAGCCGACTTTACAAATCTTCTCCCTCTACTGGTATCCACATGAATAGCACTCGAACACGGACGACGGCGTGCTAACGCCTTCAAACTTTGCGTCTCTTTTTTTTCCTCTAGGGTTTCTCGTGGCTTTTTCTAATACATCTGACAAAATGTCCCGTAGATTTTTCTAAACCCGATAGGCATATTATATTCAAAATTATTCCTCATTAATCTTGAAATTTGAATTTGGATTAAAATAATATATTAGTTAAATCTATCTAATAGATCTAATCTAGTCTATTTATTTAATCCGAATTAAAAGCTTTCTTATTTAATTTATCTCTATAAATTAAATCTGAGAAATAATATCTATCTATTTAATTAAATTTGAGATACTATATCTCAATTTAAATTAAATTAGATATATAATATCATTTATTTGAAAATTAAATTTGAGATGCAATATGTCTATTTGTTTTAGATATTTAATTTATCAAATAAATTAAATACAAAACAAATATTATATAATAATATTATAATCTCTATTAAATAATATTATTATATTATTTTGAATTTAATATATATATATCCATCCTAGATTAAACACTTTATTTATTAAATCTTAGACATATCTAAGATTTAATAAATCTGGACATTTTTGCTTGTGTAGGGCTATTCTTGTGTACGACCCTGCTGGCCCACATGAGATTGGCAGCTGGCCAATACTGTACCAGCCCACAAGTCGCAAGTGGCCTCTAACAAGACATTGCAACTACCCAATTCATATGGGGATCGATGATACAATACTACCTATTGTACAACCATGTCACACCTTATACTCTTACAAGTGCCTATGACTTTGGTTCGTATCTCCATACCTCATCAAAGTCATACTGGTCTTATTTCATCTTTACTCCCATGTAGATGACCGACCAGGAAAATTTAAGATAATCTATAAGATATATCCAAGGATACAGCTATCACTACAAACATGTGAATGAAATGATAACTAAATGGTGAACAAAGACTTGCCCCTAGGGCATAATTTCCAACAAAAAGGACATTAAGTGCATGTGCTCAAGGATTGTAAAGGTTTCTTTGGGAAGTGATTGTGTTGAGACAATTTAGTGATGTGCATGTGTAGTAGGAGTTGTTAATGTGAGGAGAATTATGAAGCTAATGCCTTGGCTAAACTTGCCCTCCACTTTGGAACATTTAAATAATGAAAAAACTAACTTCATAGTGATGGTGGAGCTAAATCACCAAAAGGGGGGGGGGGTGAATTAGGGATTTTAAAAAACTTTTTCCAACCACTCTGTTTTTCAATAGTAAAACAAAGGTAAACAGAGAGTAGAGAAGAATAGCAAGACACAGATTTATACTGGTTCGGTCCAATCTCTTGACCTATGTCCAGTCCCCAGACTCTCTAGGATTTCCACTATCTTAATTGATTACACACTTTGCACTCAAGAGTAATTCTCTCACTAGAACTTACTCCCCCTTACAAGTTGTAATCAATGAACCCAATCACCAGGTCCCTAGACTTGTGATTCCTTACAATAAATGAATTACAATCAAATAACTCTCTCTAAGAGTAGATAAGAATAAACACTAAAGCTCAATGTATCAGAAGATACTTTACAAGTGAAAACTGAAGGAAATGAATGTAGACTTGAATGCAATTCGTTTTCAGTAGACGTGTTAGTTCAGAAGACTTGAATGCAGTTCCATTTATACCAAGAGAGCATTAAATGACCGTTGTAATCTTCAATATAACCGTTGCCTTCATTAGACAAGGTTTATGTTAAGCTTTGATCTTCTTCTCTCTCTAATCTTCACTTAATCCAGCTGTGCAAAAGTTCAAAGTTGACTTCTTCAAAATAAATCCGTTGGAATGGCAACTGCTGGATGTAGAAAACAACCTTTAATTCTTTATTAAACGTGTGTAGAAGGATTACCCAAAAGTATGCAACTTTCTGGGTTTTGCATTTAATGTGTTGACGTCACTTTTTGCTTTAGCTTTTAACCTTCAATAAACATCTTCTAAATCATCTGATAAACATCTTCTAAATCATCTGAAACTCACTAACAAAGTGATTAAACATAACTATGAACATAGATGATTGATGATAGGAAGTATTAAGATCAAACAAGAAGGTTTCATAAATTCGTCAGATTCGATTTTCAAACTCAGCAATGCAAATTCGAGTTTGTTCTTTTAAACTCGAGTTTTCAACTGTGCACTTAAGGCAAAACTTGAGTTTCTATAACCAAACTCGAGTTTCCTCCATTCAAAGAGGAAAGTCGCAATTTGAACTTTGAAACACGTTTTTTAAAGAAACTCAAAACTTGAGTTTCCAAAACTAAACTCGAGTTTTGGACTTTTAATGAGAAGTTTGTGTTTTAGTCCAAAACATCAAAACTGAAGTTTTCATCCAAAACTTGAGTTTTCAAAAACATTGAAAAGATGCAGTGCTCTCAGCTTGCCCAAAACTCGAGTTTTCAAAACAAAACTCGAGTTTTCATTTAAGTATGAAAACTTTGAAAAATCTGAGCCAAGTCAAAACTGGAGTTTTCAAAACTGAGTAAAACAAGTAAGCTCTCTATCAAATGAAAACTCGAGTTTCCAAACTAAACTCGAGTTTTCTCACAACTTTGAGAAAAACTTAGACAAACTCATGGCAAAGTGAGATCCTGGTGTTTTAAATCAAAACTGAGTTTGCATATGTTGAAAATGTTGGAGATTCTTTGTATGACCGAAACTCGAGTTTCCAAATCAAGACTCGAGTTTTGTCTTCATCAAAAAATAATGAGAAGTCTCTATATAGTGCAAAACTTGAGTTTACTAGTCAAAACTCGAGTTTGTCTTGAGAAGAAAAACTGAGTGCTCTCTGTAAGACCAAAACTCAAGTTTTCTTATGTAAACTTGAGCAACTATTTATCAAAGCCAAAAGTTTTCTTATGTTTTGCTTTGTTCATTGAAAATGAGCAACTATTTATCAAAGCAAAAACTCAAGTTTTGAAACCAAAACTCGAGTTTGCTTTTAACAGTAAGTTTTTCAACTTACCAAAGACAAACTACAACTTGTGTTTACATTTGTCAGTTATCATCAAAACACATAGAGAACTAACACATAGTTCCTATTATTTATCTCAACTTCCAATTCAGTGCACATATTTTAAAATTATATGATAAACTGAACATAAAATTAAAATTGAAAATACTTATAGTTTGTAATGGTTTTTAATTGGGTCCTCAATGAACCTTGATGCTCATTATACTTGTGTTTGTTAGTTCTCTGATGGTTTTGATGATTGCCAACAACTACAAACAATGATAGAGGTTTTGCTCTTTAAGGTTGGAAAACCTTTTTTAAGAGCGAGCCTCGAGGTTGGTATGGAAACCTCGAGGTTTGGCCTTACAGAAGCCTTCTGAAATTCGAGTGTCTCATGTTACAAAACTTGGTTTCACAAAAACTATGTGAAACCTCGAGGTTGGGAAGTTAACCTCGAGGTTATGGCCTTCTTGAAAAATCCAAG
Organism: Acacia crassicarpa; assembly: GCA_034222035.1. NCBI lineage: Eukaryota > Viridiplantae > Streptophyta > Magnoliopsida > Fabales > Fabaceae > Acacia > Acacia crassicarpa. The sequence goes on along the minus strand of JAWXYG010000021.1, from coordinate 1,119,733 downwards.
TTTTTGCATTAACACTTGTAACCTCGAGTATGAAAAGCAAACATCGAGTTTCAACCCATCCAGAGAGGTCATGGTTTTCATCAAGTATGAAAACCTCGAGGTTCATATTTCAACCTCGAGGTTGGCCACTTTATTTTGAAACTCAAGTTTACAGGAAAATTCATTAACCTCGAGTTTTAGTTTGCAACCTCGAGTTTTCCTACTTACAGAGAGCAACTGATTTCTACAAAGACATATCAACCTCGAGGCTCTATTTTAAACCTCGAGGTTAGCCCTTTAAATCAAAGTCTTGTTTTTTACAAAGTTTGAAACTAACCTCGAGTATGGAGTTTCAACCTCGAGGTTATCGGGCTCCAGAAGAAAAATGTTTTTTCAACAAACCTTCAAGCCTCGAGGTTACCTTTGGAACCTCAAGGTTTGTGAGTTACTAAGATTTTTCTAAAGGTTTCTTTTTAAGAGAAACCTCGAGGTTCACATAGCAACCTCGAGGTTGGATGTTTTAAAAACTATATTTGCCTGAAACCTTCAAGCAAACCTCGAGGTTGGATGAACTAGCCTCAAGGTTTATGACCGTTGGTGCATTTTCAAATTTGTGAAATCTGCTATATCTTGTTGTTTGATCTAATTGATTTCATATATCATTCACTCCTGTTCCCAGATATGTTTAACAAGTTTGTTGAGTGTTTTTCAGTTAGCACAGATCAAGATTATTGAAGATTTGTGAGAAAAAGCAAAAAGGTGAACAGTGCATTTAATGCACCTGCACAATCTCACCTACTTTCGGCTAATCCATCTGAGCATGTCTAATGAACGTTAAAGGAAGCTTACTACATCAAGTAAAGTTAATTCCAACGGGCAGAAACTCAGAGAGCCACATCAGACAACATAAAGCCTTGGATTAGCAGAAGTTTAGAGAGAGAAGATGACCAGAACTTAAGCAAATCACTTCCAACGGTTGGAATTATCTCACAACGGTCATTTAATGTTCTCTACCTATAAATAGAGAGCATTAACTTCATCTCCAGCTGATACACCTACTCTGAGCGAAAATTTACTAAGTTCATTTATTGTGTATTAGCTTTCACTTGTAATAGTATCATTTTGATACTTAGTGCTTCAGTGTTCATCTATCTACTCTTTGAGAGAGTTTTTCACTTGTAAATCATTTATTGATTGAGATAACTACAAGTCAGGGGACTTGGTAGTCAGGGAGTATTGATTACAACTTGTAAGGGGGAGTGTGTTCTAGAGAGAGAACAACTCTTAGTACAGAGAGTGTAATCAATTTCATTGAGTTAGTGGATTGAAAATCCCAAGTGAGGCTTGGGGACTGGATGTAGGTCAGAGAAAGGACCGAACCAGTATAAATCTTGTTGTGCATTGCTTCTTCTTCCTTCCTCTCTGTTCTGCTCTGTTTTGAGTACTCACAAACAGAACAAGTGTATAAAATTTTATAGATACCCAATTCACCCCCCTCTTGGGCATCAAGCTCCTGTTTTCAGTGTTTATAATTGTGATGAGTTTTTAATTTATAATTTTAAGATAATTGATTTCTTTTACAATGCGCAATGTGCTGATTATTACTACAATACTACAATGACTATTATGAGTACTGAAGTTGGCTATCTTAGATTTAGACCTTTTCAGTTTAATGCTTTATTTATTCTATATCTACCTCTTCTCGAGTAGTCTTAAATCTTAATCACAGAAGAAGTTATATTAGGTTACTGAATTATACATAATATGTGCTTCTCATTTGCAAATTGAAGAGGTTCGGCTGTGGTTTAATCTTGATGTTTTTGTTGCTTTTGACTCTTTTCCTGCGCCTGCACCAATTGAATCATTTTTAGATATGGTAGCTATTGTAAGAACCGACTGTCACCCAAGAGGGGGGGTGAATTGGGTGTTAGATTAAAACTTGAGTTACTTTGAAAATCTTTTCAACACTAACTGAAATCAATTTGAATGACAGAACTAATTTATAAAACAATAACGAATCATTCAAATATATATGTACATTCAAACTTATATGCTGGAAATGTAAGAGATAAGGGAAGAGAATGTGCAAACTAAGATTTATCCTGGTTCGGCCCAATCCTTGACATACGTCCAGTCCCCAAGCTTCACTTGGGATTTTCAATCCACTATCTTCTTTCAACTTGATTACACGTTCTGTGCTTGGAGTAATCCTCTCACTAGGATTCACTCTCCCTTACAAACTGTAATCAACACACCGCTTGATTACACACTCTGTACTCGAAGTAATCCTCTCACTAGGATTCACTCCCCCTTACAAGTTGTAATCAACACAATGTGTTTCCCACTCAAGATTACCCAATCTTGAGTAACTCTTAGAAGAATAGAATGATTACAATAAATCTTCTCTCTTAGAAGTGAATAGATAAACACTGAAGATCAAATACAAATCACTTCACTCTCTAAGTTATCTAAACATGAAAAACAGAGTGCAAATGATGTGAGAGCAGAGTATCAGCATGTTGGAAGTGTAAGCTTGTTTCTCCATGTTTTTCTGCTTGAATCTGTCTTCTATTCATAGGTAGAGATCAATATATGACCGTTGAGAATATTCAATAACTGTTGGATAAAGAAATATAGCCGTTAGAACTTTTGCACAGCTTTTGATGTTCTGACACACATCTGATATTTTGAAGATTTGCTTCTAATCCTTCATTTTAATCATCTGAAACTCACCAATAAAGTAGTTAAACATATCTAGGAACATCAGAGATTAATCATAGTAAGTATTAAGATCAAACAAGAAGGCATTGCAAATTCGTCAGATTTGAAATTCTGAATCAGCGATGCAAACCTGAGGTTTGCTTATCTAGGCTCGAGTTTGGACTTTGGTATGTGAAAAGATGATTTAAGTCCAAAACATCAAACTGGAGGTTTTCATTCTAAACTTGAGGTTTTCAGTATTTTAAAAACTGCAATGCTCTCGGGTTGATTTAAACCTGAGGTTCTCAACTCATTGAAAAGTCACATTGCTCTCTATCTGAGCTAAACTCGAGTTTGTTCACTTATAGGCTCGAGTTTGACTTTTCCCAAATGTTCATTTCTTCTCTAGAACTCTCGAGCTCGAGTTTGTGACTGATGAACTCGAGTTTGTAAGTTGAGCTGTGACTTGGTTGTTTCTGACTTGGCCTGGCTCGAGTTTGCAACTTTGTCAACTTTCGAAGGCTATATCTCCCTGGTCTGAACTCTGTTTTGGTCCGTTCAAAGCTTGATGGAAAGCTCTGTGAGTCTAATTTCATATGCCACTAATTTCAGCTCAATCGGATTTATCGTTTGTGAGATACACCTAAAATACCAAAGGTGGGCCTGGACTGTGACGTTGATTCTTGTGGAAACTTGTAAAAATCATAGCGCCTTGATCTGAACTCCTTTGGGGTTGGATTTTATATCAAAATGACGCATTGGAAGTCTAGTTTCATATGCCACTAGTTTCACCTCAATCCGATCTCTGGTTTGGGAGATATCATCAAATCACCAGACCTCGCCCAAGCTGAACGTGAAACAGAGTAGACCATAGTTGCTGATGACCGCTGCAAACTCGAGTTTGCACTTATAGGCTCGAGTTTGCCTAGTCCAGAGACACCAGAAATGCTGAAGACACTTATGGGCTCGAGTTTGTGATTCCTTTCTCGAGTTTGAAGTCTTGAACTCGAGTTTGGGGTCCTGAACTCGAGTTTGCTCATCCAGAAGCTAATTTTTGCTGACTTTAACTCTGAATTGAGTTATTCCAACTTCCATATGATCTTGGAGGCTTCTAGCTTCAGCATAAGAACTTGAATACTTATATTCTCATTCCATTCATCAAGTTCTTCCTTCTTCCATCTCTCAACTTGATCATTCTTCTTCATTTAACTTGGGCTCATCATTCTTTGCAGCTTCTACCTTCTTCAATATCCATAAAGTGATGAAGCTTCATTCCAACTTTTGCTTATCATAAAGACTTCCAGTATCACAAGAACTTGAATGTGTTAGTTGATGATTACTAACAATTGTAAACAATATGGAGATGTTTTTGTTCAAGATTAAACTAATTTCAACTTGTCAATTTCAAGCAAAAACATTCTGTCTGAGACAAACTCGAGCTTGTTGCTTGCAAGATCGAGCCTGCTTTTGACAGAGAGCATAAACTTGCCAGCTCAATTCACAAACTCGAGACTGAACCTAAAGTTTGAACAAAAGCTTACTCAAGAGTTTAAATGAACTCGAGCCTATACTTTTAAGCTCGAGTTCATCAATGGCAGAGAGGTTTGGTCTTTGAAAGCATCTTTAAACTTGACATTTTTTTTCCAAACCTCAAGTTTGCAACCTCCAGAGAAAATCTTTCACAGCTTTCATAAGCTATGAACTCGAGCCTGTTATGGAAAACTCGAGTTCATCTCTGGCGGGAAGAAATTTTAAGCAAAGAAGACTTTCACAAACTCTGCACTGTTCCATTGGTTCAAAAGCTTTCCAAGTTTCAAAAACCTCAAGAGTTTATAGAACAAACAAACTCGAGCTTAAGACTTCAAACTCGAGCCTACCTTTGGCTGAGAGTTTTCAGAGTTTTTCAAAGTTAAACAAACTCGAGCCTAAGCTTTACAAACTTAAGCCTAAAAGCTCCAGAGAGCAAAGAGTTTTTTCAGAGTTGAATAAACTCGAGCCTAAATATTTTAGACTCGAGTCTAAAAGTTCCAGAGAGCAAAAGTGTTTTTCAACTTGAGAAAACTCTAGAGTTTGCTCTACAAACTTCAGGTTCATCTTTTCAAAGCTTGGATAAACTTTGTCTTGAATAGTGTCAAACTCGAGCCTGTCACTAATGGACTTGAGTTTGCCCCTTGAACATAAACTTTCCAAATCTCAAAATAGCGACATACCTCTCTGAATGAAGGGAACTCGAGTTCATGAAGTTAAGCTCGAGTTCAAATCAACCCGAGAGCAATATGTCTTTTCAATGAGTTGAGAACCTCAGGTTTAAACTACAAACCTCAGGTTCACATGCTTTTAAACAGAAACATCCTTGTACACTGAAGCACCAAACTCGAGCCTGCATGAACTAGGCTCGAGTTCACAACGCTGACTCAGAAAATTTGAATCTGTCGATTTCAAAAATCAACGTTATTTGATCTTAAGGCTTTGCAACATTATTCCATGATATTCCCTGCTATGTTTAACATCTTTATTAGTGGATTTCAGAGAATTAAAGAATGTTTATTGGAAAGTTAAAGCATAAAAGCAAAAAGCAAGTCCAGAACATTTATTGCAATGCCCAGAAAGTTACCTCCTCTGGCCAATCCACCTGCACACGTCTACAAAGCATTTAAGAGGGATTGCTACAACAAGAAACATCCTCTCTAATGGATTAATTCGCAGAAAGTCAACTATGATGGCTTGGCCAACTGGATTAAGAGTTAACTAGAGAGAGAAAGTGCCAAAACCACTTCAGAACACTTGGGCAACCTCTCCAACAGATCTATTTGGAAAGCAACGGTCATTTAATGATCTCTGAGTATAAATAGAAGAGCATTCAAGTATTTCCAACAACTACAACAACTGAGAGCGAATTTCATTGAAGTTTACATTCATTTCTTTCAGTTTTCATCTGTATAGTATCTTTTGATACAAGAGCTTCAGTGTTCATTTATATCTGCTCTTTAAGAGAGTTTTCTTTCTGAATATCATTTATTGTAAAGGTATCACAAGTTAAGGGGACTTGGTGATTTGGGGAATCATTGATTACAACTTGTAAGGGGGAGTGAGTTCTAGTGAGAGAATCACTTCTTGAGTGCAGAGTGTGTAATCTTTGATATAGTGAAAATCCCAAAGAGTCTGGGGACTGGATGTAGGTCAAGTGGTTAAGACCAAACCAGTATAAATCTCTTGTGTACAGCTTCTCTTCCCTTTGCTCTGTTCTGTCCTGCTTTCAACATTGAAAAGCAGAGTTTTCTGCAAAAGTTTTAAAATACCCAATTCAGCCCCCTCTTGGGTATTTGGCTCCACTTTCAGAATGTTGATATTCCTATTATATTGTGCAAGTTCTTTTGATAACATCTTTCTCTAGTCGCTTTTCTTTTTCTTGGTTATCGTCCAAAATCTATTGATAACATCTTGCTTCCTTGACAACTTCTGCAAGTTCTTCGTTCTTTAATATTTCTTCTTCTTCTTGAACTTGATATTTTCTCCAATTTCTGCTTTTTATAATCTCTTAACTCCTTCTTGATCTATAATTCAACTTGAACTAATCTACATTAAACATAGTAGTTAGTCAATGTAGGAGATAAATATATCATCAGAACTTTTTGCTCTTATAAAGGCATCTATATTAGACATCATCAAAACTAATCATATCTAACAGCTATTTTATAAATTAGACCCATATTAATTTTATTCAATTTGTAGTCATTATGGCTAATAAGGGAAAAACTATGGACTTATTAATATACAGTGCTTGCACCAAAGTATCATGAAGGATATTGCGTATCAGGAATACACAAGGCCAACTTCTATCTAGGCTCAATCCATGCCTATCGCTCTTAGCAGAAGGGATTTGTTGGGTTGTGCTGAAACTGGTAGTGGAAAAACTGTAGTTTTCACCATTCCTACGATAGAGGTCTAAGCTCTTTATACTTGGGATGTTTATCTAATTCTGTATTGTTTTCCTTAGATATCATGTGGTGGCAATCAAGCAAATAGCAAATTTAATGGCCACCATTTTCTTGTGATTTAATTTCATCCCTGTTTTATTTTGTAGTATTGCTTGGCTCAACCTCCAATTCGGTGTAGTGATGGTCCTTTAACATTGGTTTTGGCTCCCACTAGAGACCTTGCTCAACAAATAGAGAAAGAGGTGACACTTTTATTCAAACGCCATATGTTTGAATTTGTGATTGTTCTTTGTTGCTTTTCAACTCTACCTTGATGCAAGCATGGCTTGTATAGGTGCTCTTGCTCCCCTTTCATGACAAGTGTCACCTTGGGATTAGCTTGTTAACTTATCTCTTTGGCTTGTTGGACAAGAATATTATGTCATCAAGATGACATAATCAACCATGCTTAGGCGTGCCTCTTACATGTCATCCTGCTTTCCTACCATGAGATGTGGCACTTTCAAGTACATAATGCATTAAATGCTTGTCAAGTCATGTCAAATCCATTTGACTTCTTAAACAAGCTTGGTATGCTTGGAGAGCAAGCCGGACACATGTTCGGACCAGAGATCGGTGAATTCCCCAGACTCAAGTGCTACATGGCGCGTCCTGATGCTGCCAACACAAAACTGCTTTTGTACTCTGTAATCATGAAGGGGCATGTGTCGTCTTTCTATTAGACTAACACAAAAGTAGTTTTTTCTTTGTAATCATGACAGGACATGTGTCACCTTTCTATTGGAACAACACAAAACCATGTCATCATTAGTCATGATGAGGGGACATGTGTGACCTTTCTATTTGGGCAATACAAAAGTAGCTTTTACACTTGTCATGAAAATACGACATATGGCATATTCTTATTGCGCCAATGCAAAAGTTGTATCATCATTAGAAATCATGACTTACTTTATTAAAACTACTTTAATAAAACTACTTTATCAGTGCTCGCTTGGGGTCCTACTTGGGTTTTACTTAGGTTTGCGACACGTACATAAAGACCTACCAAATGACACCTATCTAGAGTGTATGTGTGAGTCTCCACATACTAGTTTCATTTCCTCAAAAACGCAGGGTACACCTATATGCCTTGGAAATGACATGTGCAATTACTATAATGGCACATTTTGCTCGACCAAGCATCCCGTGCCTCATGACATAGTTGGGTGACATCTTTCTACCAACCCAATGACACCATATAAGCGTTCTGTGCCCTTTTTCACTGACACTTTAATTCTATGGCCTACACATTCTAGGTCCTTTGCCCAGTTTGGTCATACCACATAGTCACCTGAGAGGCTTTCTAACTCTCAAACATCTAGGACTCTTCTCGAACCAATCTTAGTCGTCTACCTGATACAGGCTTATCTTCAAGTATTTAGGCCCAAAATTCAAGATGTTACAAAAACATTTATATGGTTTTGAATTTTTGATTTAAGGAGTTTGGTGCTGTCTAAGTGGATGAGGTGCTTCTAGATTTTCAAACCGATCGTGGAATTGCGATAAGGTAAGCGTATGTTTTAATTTAAACTAATTGGTTCAAGGTTTTTATGAGTTGTGGTGATACTTTTTTTCGTTAGCCTCTGTATTGATGTGTATTGGTTAAATCTACCTATTGCATGACTTTTATGCAAAGTTTCATAAGGTTGAAAACAAAATTTTGTTTAATCATTGCAGAAATCTTTAACTCCTTACAATCCTCATGAATTATTAACCTTAACTCATTAGGCTAATTAGTTATTATTCATTAATCTGTAACTCTTTACAGTACTCACTTGAACTTGTAACAATTTATGATAATCATGAGTTTTAGGATTACTCATTAAAACAACTATTGGGGGTTAGGACTACTTGATAAAATGACTATTGGAGATTAGGATTACCTTAGATGACTTCAATGTTGTTGATATCCTCTAATGTTGATCCACACAGCTATCCCCCAATTGTAATGAGAATTCTTTCTTTTGATACCTCCCACTCCTTGGATGCTAACTAAGCGATAGCAAGGTTGACGTTTCATTTTCTTGGGTTTTTGTCTTTTCTAGAAGATGGTGTTTCTTGAAATTAGGTTGAAGATAGGATGAACAAGACTGAGAACTTACCTTTTTTTTGAATTGGCGGCAATCACTTAAGATGATGAATCACATCCATATCTTGATTGATCGATGGATCAAATTCATGTTTTGATTAATTGATTGAATCATTCATTTAAGATGATGGATCACATCCATATTTTAAAATTCAAGATCATTTTTAATTCAATCTTTATTTGTTATTTCTCTTACCTTCATCCCATCTTTATTGGATCTTTAATATATATATATATATATATATATATATATATATATATATATATATATATATATTGGATAATTCAAAATTATCTTTTATAACCTAACATCTTGAATTTAAAATTCAAACTTAAATTCAAAATGTAAATTCCAAATTGAACTTGGCCTAAGACCCCATTAGGTCTTCTAACACATTTGGGCCCTTTTGAGAAACTGATTTCCCACTAGGTACTCCAAATGTGACGCCCATTTTCACTATTAGGCTTGGAGCCCTACTCCAACCCAATTACACATTTACTCTTGATAAAGCTCAATAACATTTATTAGCCCAAGATTGCTAATTTTAAGCAATCAGGAATAATCTTTGTGTGTGATATATTAGGCCTAATTAGTCAGTGAAATAAATAAACTTGGACCAATTAAAACTCCTTTAACGGGCCAAATTTATTTAATGACCTCATAAGACACTTGCAATGCTCTCTGGTCTCAAAACTAATTGAGGCCCCGTTTGTTACAAAGAAGATTTGGGGAAGGAAAGGAATGGAAGATTAGGAAGGAACTTTAAAAATGTGAGCCGTTTGGAACATTAGGGAAAGGAAGTTAGTTGAGGGAAAATAAAATGTTTGGTAGGAAGAAAAGGAAGTTGGTTAAGTGGGAAGGAGAGGTAAAATACCAATAATGCCCCTAAACAATAAAACAACCACACCATCTTCATTGCTCTCATTTGCGACCTTCTTACTCACTCTCATCTGTGACCTTCACTTCTGTCAATGGTCAATGGCGCCCTCTCCTTCATTGCAAGCTTCACTACCATTATACACCTATAATGAAAAATGGAGAAAATGATTTGACTGATTCAAATGTACGTTCGAACGATGGCGTTAAGTTCGAACGTAATACACTAAAGTGAGAATGCGTTCGAACCAAAATTCTGACAGTAACCAAACTTCGGTACAGGACAATATCAGTTCAGACACAAGCACCCGAAACACCAGAACCCGAACGCCCAGAACCCCAAGGAGGGTCCAAATAAGAAGATCAAAAGATGAGTAATGTATTAAACCAGCTTTGAATCCGAGAAGAAGGAAAAAAATTAAAAGAATAATCTTAATCAATAAAAGAGGACACAAGTGTAGACAAAAAAACGATACATACAACCAAAAATAGAAACACCCAGGCCTGCAAAATTCTCTTTAACAACCACTTGTTGACAACAATGTCGAATCTCCATCCCAGAGGAGAAAATTACACAGCAGGCACACCTCCGAGAGTATAGAAGAGAAATTTGCAAGAGATGTGATGAAATCTGCAACAGTGGCGCAAGAGATGTGATTTTTTATAGGGTATTTCTATCCAATTTTTTAGTCTCTCGGGAAGATTTGAACTTTCCCTCCATTTTCAGATGGAATGGAGGTTCCTACATTTAAGGGAAGATCAAGCGTTGTTGGAAGATGGTTTCCAGGAAGATGCTGCTACCAAACGCGTTTTGTGATGGAAGATATGTAATCTTCCCTTTCCTTCCGCCTACCTTCAGCGTAACAAACGGGTCCTGAGTTGATCAAGTGATCTACCTTTTCTATTTAGATACTGTGCAGGTATCATCCCTCACAATGTCATTCACATTTAGTCAAGAGCAAAGTTAGAATATCATCTCTCTTAATTGACTAAATGTAGCTAATTCATTGAACTGGAAATATTCTTATATTAACTCTATAACAGATCATGACTCTACATGATCACTTGCTATGCACCCAGAATTCCAAGTTAATTAGAAGCTATCCAAGCTCTATGGTCTTGTGAATTACTAATCCCTTGTAGGGAATTGTGAGTCTTCTCGGCATGTTCATCCATACTCATGTATTCAAATTACACCCAAAAGTACATTGTTCGTCCCTTTTTTAGGTGGATAGAGCTGTATGGTAAAAGTATAACCCTAGGACATAGTGTTCAATGATATCCTTAAGTCAAGGATGATCCACAACTACCAAATGATGAGATTTACATATCCAATGATACTATCCACAATGAATCTTTGTGGAGTGTCTCGACAAGTCTGTTCAGTGTTATTTGTTCTCCAACAGATCTACCCACGGCATCAGCTAAGGCATCGTCATGCCTGTATTCCATGAGGTCCCTACCTTGTATCTCTATACAAGTAGATGATATCGTACTAGTCTTATTGAGATCATCAATCCCCTTTCTTGGTGATTCAAGACTAGGAACAAGTTTTTAGGCAATAGATATGCAGTGCTCTCGAGTCCTCATGATCATGATCTCTATCATTGATTCTCGAGACTAACACATTCTATTCCTAAGTCTTTTATCTTCAAACACATATTTACCTTAAATTAAAGGTAAGATATAAATATGATAAAGATAAAATGTGCTCATTTGTTAATAATGAAATACTATAATGTAGGAAAGGTGCTCATCTGTTCTTACAGATTGTCTCTAGAATTCCTAAAGACTAACAATATGAAGGAGTTAAATTTCTCTAGTTTTGATGCTTCCAATGAGTTTAGAATAAAAAATTGTGTTTGGCAAATGTTAGGATGTGAATTTGAAAGCTTTGAAAGTAAATTGTGACCTCAAATATGTCCTGTGCTAGTTCTAGCATTATGAAATTTGAGATTCCTAACCTAGAAGGACTGAGTTGTGGAATTGCTTCACCAGATATAACTGCACCTTAGTTTGAATTAAAGCCTGTTATGTTCCAAATGTTGGAGACATTAGAACAGTTTAGTAAGATCTCAACAGAAGATCCGCATTTTCATCTGACAATATTTATGAAGTCTATGATGCCTTCAAGCTTTTAAGAGTTGCGGAAGATGCTCTGAGGATTAAATTGTTCCCATTGTCACTCTGAGATAAAGTAAGGTCCTAGCATAACACTTTTTTAGCTAATTTAATGACCTCTTGAATTGATCTGAGTGAAATGTTTTCACTGAAATTCTTTCCTACAACCAAGAATGCCAAGGTTGAAACTGATATCACTGGCTTTTAGTAGCACCATGGAGAATCCACATATGAAGCTTGTGAAAGATTTAAAGAGTTGCTGAGACAAGTGTAATAATTTTCTCTGAATAATCACAATAAACAGAAAGTTTTATGCCTCTAAACAATACTTTCTCATTATTTCCAAATGGTATATCATCACAAATACAGTATTATTTTAGGATTTCACAATGAAAGATATTACTTTTGAAATGAATGTCAAGATGATACATGATACAAATTTGCAAAGATTGAAGCCGTATTTGCCCACTAAGAACTAACTACTGATCTTCAAATAACTGAATTTTGAGAGATAAGCAGCAGAATCTGGTCGTGTAAGTTGCTGTTGGTAACAAGGACACCGCCTGAAGGGAATATAATCCTGCGGCCAATTTGATCTGCAGACAGATCTATTTCTTTACCTTCCCAGTCAGTGACCTAATCAATATGTAAACTTTCTCATCAACAACAAAACTAGACAAAAACATTCGAAAAGATCAAGGGCCAGAACGAAAGGTATAACGGGAAGTCAAGAAACAAATAATGATGAGAAACATATGCAGGTAATAAGAAATTATGAAAATAAAAGGGGAAAAATCAAATATCATTTTTAATTGCGTAATAGTTCGTTATTTAACAACAGTAATTGAATTTTTAAATTGTTCAATGTTCCAATAAGAAATGGTTTTCTTCGAGCAAAAAAAAAAAAAAAAAGAAATGGTTTTATAATAAAGCATAATTTTACTTGGTCCTCCAATGAACTTGAGAGGGTTATGATAAAATCCATCATAAAACAACCTCGAGAGAGACACTTATTCAAAGTGAGACAAAATTAATTGGTACATTAGCTAAGGTAGAAGTTCCCATTTTCAGCCACGGAAAAATATCATGGGAACAATAAACCAAAAACACCACATTATTAAGGGCCTGTTTGCTTCCGCTTTTAAAAATAGTTTTTTGTTTTCGGAAAAATAAAACTATTTTCAAAAGCGGAAGCAAACAGGCCCTTAATAATGTGGCGTTTTAAAAACTTGTTCGGAAATATGTTTTTAATAAGGCGTTTTTAAAAACTAAAAAATCAAAACAACTTTTAGGTGTTTTCTTGTTTTTCTTTTAATATTTCTTATTTTTTGTTTCGGAAAAGAGTCCATGTTACTGATGCTGATGACAATGGCCGTTGCCATGCCACCGCTGGTGACTATCGCCACGTCACTCCAAACAATTTTTTTTTTCAAAAATTGTTTATAAAAACAATATTACAAAACAGTTTTGGAAAAAAAAAAAAAAGACAAAACAAAAAACAGAAGGAGGCCCTAAATTTATAGGGTATTTTTCATGTGGTCGTGGAGACCACCAGAAGTGGTATTAGTCATACGCAACAAAAACTCTGACGTGCTGCCGCTACTATATTATTATTTCCATTGACAAATGATGAATGGGGAAATGACCAAGACCCTATAGCTTGGGAACTCCTATCACCAATTGAAGAATAACAACAAATTTTCCAAATTTCAGTTGAGACGATGATAACGATTATTTTGAAGTAGAAGTATTTTTAATGAGATAAGTTTAGAGATTCGCTGGAAGTTTTCAGGCCGTAAGAAACAGTTAGAAATATGTCCATTAGTTTTGTAAGCAACAGCATTTGTATAACTATAGACAAATTTAAATGGGTATGAATGAATTTAATAGAAATGTTTTATCTTACATTTACTAATTGCTATAGACTAAGGTTCAAAGGGTCGTGGCACTCATGATGTCTTGGGGAAATTTTAACAAGTGATGAGTCTCTTTTTCAAAGATGGCATGAATTTGAAGAATCTATGTCCCAGCGATATAGCAGCTCACCAGAAAGTTTTTGGCTTGGAAAATAAAACAATAAAAAAGAGAAGAAAATCCAAAGAAGTTTTGAACACGATCAAGAGACAGGAGTCTCTCAACTGTGGCAATAAAGAAGACTGCAGTGAAAAGAAAGTTCAAAATGATGTAGACAACGAAGAGAAACAAAAGTGCACAATAGCAATGAAGAAGATATTTACAAGGGGAAATTGAGGAGGCTGAATATAACAATGAATAGGAACTTCCAATTGGAGTCAAAGGTGTGCTTGGGAGATTAAAAAAACAATTGGAGGGGGGCGAGTGTAACACCCCCACTTTTGTCAAAGATATACAAGTATGAATTAATGAAATAATGAGAAGCTTTTGACTACAATTTGATTTGTTTTTCTTCTCTGACACATTACATTAATTACTTTGGGGACTCTGAGGTAATGAACCAGTCACCATAATTGAAGTTAAATTTCAAACCAACAAGTAGGACAATGAGAGAGTTGTCTTGCAATAAAACTAGGGCAAACAAAGACATGTTGACTTGACAATCATTAAGTGCCTAAAGGTCATTAGGGAACAAATTATTGGACCCTTGACAAGCCCAAAATTTCACCAACCAGAGTCAAGAAGAAAACAATGATAATCACACTTTGACTCGAGAATGAAGTAAATTAAGCTTATATCACCGGAATGACATAAGCTGGCATAATGAGAAGGAGATAAGGAGCATTAATAGGACATAAAATCCTTCCCTACAAGCCATGTGGCGCCGGCCAAGAAGAGAAAAGGGAGAGATCAAGCATAAAAATCACATGTAGGAATAAAAAGTCAAAGGTAATTATACTAGGAGGACACGTGGCATTCAGGGAATTAAGGCATCTGACAGTGATGACTCATCTCCTCAAAGAGAACAATTGAGCAAAATCATGGAAATGTTAGCAACACTGCAGCACACAAAGCAGCCCACTACCACAGTTGTTAGAAGAGGATTTGCTGATCAGGATGACTATTGGGAGTATGAAAGAGATTGATGGCCTCTATTATCTTGATGAAAGTGACGCTCGTAGTATGTCTCACTTATCCACTGACAAATTTTCAAGTTGCAAATGTGTTGACCAAGGTATTGTTCAAACGTGCATTTGAAAGTTGTATAACTAAGTTGGACATGATTGACATCTATGATCCAACTTGAGGAGAAGTGTGGAAATATTGGGTATTTATTTTGGATTATTTAAATTAATTGTTATTTTATTATCAAGTTTGATATTTGTTAGGAAATATATTATCATTAATATAGTATCGCAGATTATAGGAATTGTAGAGATTAGGGAATCAATCTACATAATTAGGCATTAACTCTCTTGTTCCCGCTCTTGTGTATAAATACCTGATATTACATACATGATAATAGATACTTTTGAGATCATTCTTCTCTCTCTCTCTAGTTCTACATGGTACCAGAGCTATAGGTTCTGTTATTTTTTTCCCACTGCCATTCTGGTTTATTTGGCGACAGAGAGAGAAAGAAGAGCAAATTTTCGAGTTCAGTTCCCGGCCTTTTCTCGGAACTCGCGCCCCACCATCGTCCTCCCCAGCCTCCGATCGGCGGACGCCGGAAGTTTGGTGGCCATCCGACACCTTCACGACGGCGCGTGGGGTTCATGCGCTCTCAGGCAGCGTCACGGTGACGGCTCGTGGCGGCGCGTGATGGCTCCATTTCGACGGCGACTTCTTGTTCTAGCCTTCTCGTCTCATTTTCGGCCTGATCCGGGAGTTTTGCAGTGTTTGGTTACTGGTTGACTTTTTCCGATGACCTTCCGGCGACTGTTTGTATCTTCCGGCTAGTTTTTTGTCGCCGTTTGCTGTTTCTGGATCGACTCACTGATTCCCGTTGAACCTAGGTGGTTTCGTGGTCATATCTTGTGTTTTCACCATTTGGTTTGTTCGGTTTGCTTGCTGTGGGTCTGATTCAGATTTGTCGTGGTGTCATTTTGGGTTTCTAGTGGTTCTTTGGTCCTTGTGTGACCACTTGTTTGCTGCTTTGCATTGTTTCTACTGTTTGGTTCTTGGAGTTCAAGCTGGCTTTTAGTCCTTGGTGGTTCTTCAACATTGATTTACCGCTAATAGGTGATTTGGTACGTTCTTGGCGGTTCTTTTGCACTGGTTTGCCTCTTGTAGCTGGTTTGTTGGTTCTCTAGTTGTTGTTTTCTTTGGCTTCAGCACAAGACGTTTCCAAGGGTGTACATCTATCTTGGTGTTTTATGAGATTTGTTTTCTGGTGGACTTAGTATTTGGCTCCTTCTGTAATTTTTTAGTCCAATACAGGGTTCATTGGTCTCTTTAGTGGTTGGTGATCTTCCTTGGAAAGTGTGTTGGTTGCACTCTTGATTATTTGTTGTCTGGTACTTCCTCGATTGTTTGTTGTGGAGCTCAACTTGCTCCTAGTGAGGCTCGATGGATGTATCTACGTCTAGTGCTTCGATTGCTCTTGCTACAGGTAATATTGCCAAAGTGGATCATCGATTCCGGTGCTACTGATCATATGACAGGTAACCACCATTTGTTTTCCTCGTATGCGCCTTATGCCAATCCTTCTAGTATAACAATTACAAATGGTTCTTATTCTCGTGTTCTTGGTTCTGGCATTGCCCAGCCTACCCCATCCATTTCCTTATCCCATGTCCTTAATGTCCCTGACCTTGCATTTAATCTTTTATCTCCTAGCAAACTCACCCGACAATCAAACTGTTTCATTACTCTCTTTCCTGACCACTGTTTGATTCAGGATCTCATGACGAAGCAAGTTATTGGTAGGGGCTATGAATCTGGTGACCATTACTTCCTTGAGAATCAGGTACCGCGTTCAGTTGCTTGCTCTGGTGGTTCATCCCTGTTTGATATTCATTGTCGTTTAGGTCATGTGTCCTTATCTTCTTTGAAGAGGATGCATCCTCAATTCCATAATGTGTCGTCTTTAGAATGTGAATCATGTCAGTTTGCTAAACACCATTGTGTTCACTTGACACCTCGAGTTCATAAACGAGCTGCATCTCCCTTTGATTTAGTCCATTCTGATGTTTGGGGTCCATGTCCTGTCGAGTCTAAGCCTGGTTTTAGGTACTTTGTTACTTTTTCTGATGATTTATCTCGTACCACCTGGCTTTATTTAATGAAAACTCATTCGAGTTGTTTTCTCACTTTTGCAATTTTTGTGCTGAAATTAAAACTCAGTTTGGTGTGTTTGTCAAAACCATACGGAGTGACAATGCCAAAGAATACTTTTCTGCCCAATTTCAAACCTATATGCTCCAGCATGGCATGTTTTATCAGTCCTCCTGTCCAGATACACCGGCTCAAAATGGTGTTGTCGAACGTAAGAACCGACACTTATTAGAAGTTGCTCGGGCTCTCATGTTTCAAATGAATGTTCCTAAGCCTTTTTGGGCTGACGCTGTGTCTACTGCGTGCTTCCTTATTAATCATATGTCCCCTCTTGTCCTCAATGGTGCCACTCCATACACTACCTTGTTTCCTTCCAAACCCCTGTTTCCTGTTGATCCTAAAATCTTTGGTTGTGTCTGTTTTGTTCGCGATGTTCGTCCCACTGTTACCAAACTTGATCCCAAGTCTATTCAGTGTGTCTTCCTTGGGTATTCTAGGGTTCAGAAGGGTTATCGCTGCTATTCTCCCACTCTTCGGCGTTATCTTGTGTCTACCGATGTCACATTCCATGAGTCGACTTCATTTTTTCCTATCTCTACTCCACCCCCCTCTCCTGTCTCTACCGATGACACTTCCGATAGTCTTGATGACCTCTTGGTCTAGAGGGTTTAGTTCCCACCAGTGCAAGCATCGGACTCAGTCCTTGCTAAACCACCTATCTATCATGTTTATCAGAAATGCCCTAGGGCGAGTAATGTTGTCGGCCAGGTTCATGCCCCACCAATGACTGCTTCAACGCCTGCTCCAGCATCAGTTCCTTCCGCTCCTACAACTGAACCAGCACCAGTGCCTGATATTCTTGATACTCCTGATCCTTCCGCTTCTACAACTAAACCAGCAATAGTGCCTGATATTCTTGATATTCCTGATCCTTTCGCTTCTACCTCTGAATCAGACATAGTGTCTGATCCTCCTGATGACTTGCCTATTACCTTACGTAAAGGTAAGCGTACTTGCACGTATCCTATTTCTTCCTTTGTTTCTTATAATCATTTGTCTCCTCGATCCTGTTCCTTCATAACATCTTTAGACTCTCTCACCATTCCCACTACTCTCCAACAAGCCTTAACCCATCCCATTTGGCGTGCTGCGATGGAAGACGAAATAATAGCCCTTGATAAGGCTGGTACCTGGAATCTCATTAATTTGCCTCTTGGCAAGAAGGCTATCGGGTGTAAGTAGGTGTTCACGTTCAAAACGAAAGCTGATGGTACCTTGGAACGTTTGAAAGCTCGATTGGTTGCCAAGGGTTATGCTCAGACCTCTAGTGTTGACTACTCAGAAACCTTCTCTCCTGTGGCAAAATTGTCTTCTTTTCGCCTCTTCATTTCTATGGCAGCCAATTATGATTGGAATCTTCATCAGTTGGATGTTAAAAATGCATTCTTGAATGGTGATCTTCATGAGGAAGTATACATGGAGCAACCACCTGGTTTTGTTGCTCAGGGGGAGCGTGGGAAGGTGTGTCATCTTCAGAAGTCTTTATATGGCTTGAAGCAGAGCCCTCGTGCTTGGTTTAATAGATTTAGTTCCGTGGTTAAGAAGTTTGGTTTGAGTCAGAGTAAGTGTGATCATTCTATGTTTTATCAGCATACAGATGCTGGCATGATTCTGTTAGTAGTATATGTTGATGATATTGTTATTACGGGTAGCAACGTTTCGGGAATCTCATCACTTAAGGCCTTTCTCAACTCTCATTTTCAAACAAAGGATTTGGGTCCGTTAAAGTACTTTCTTGGGATAGAGGTTATGAGAAGTAAGAAAGGCATCCTTTTGACACAGAGGAAATATGTTCTTGATTTGTTAAAAGAAACCGAGAAACTTGGAGCTGCACTGAATAGCTTCCAATGATTCCTAATCCCTTCTTGGACATTGATGACAGCATACCGTTTGATGAGCTACCTGAGGATGTAAGAAAGAAAGTTGATCTGGAGAAGATCAAGTCATTTGCCTATCCTGAGAGATGTCGTAGATTAATTGAGAAATTGAACTACCTCACGGTAACTCGTCCCGATGTGACCTTTCCAGTTAGTTTGCTTAGTCAATTCATGACTGCACTAACCGTTGCTCAGTGGGAAGCTTTGGAGCATGTGTTACATTACTTGAAGGGCTCACCTGGTCGTGGTTTACTCTATACAAATCATGGCCACAACAAGATTGAATGTTTTTGTGATGCAGATCATGTAGGGTCAAAGGCTACCAGAAGATCCACCACAGGATATTGTGTGTTTGTGGGTGGAAACTTAGTATCATGGAGGAGTAAGAAGCAAGATGTGGTTTCTAAGTCTAGTGCAGAAGCTGAGTATAGAGCCATGTCTCAGTCAGCACAGGAAATTGTGTGGATTCACCAGTTAATGAAGGAGGTTGGTATTGCCACGACATTACCTGCAAAGTTGTGGTGTGATAATAAAGCTGCTCTACGCATAGCCTCCAACTCTATGTTTCATGAACGTACGAAACACATTGAGATTGACTGTCACTTTGTACGGGATAAGATCAAGGAGAACTTTATTTCCACCGGGCATGTGCGGTCTAGTGACCAATTGGGTTACCTTCTAACTAAGGCTTTAAACAGGATTTGGGTTGACTATCTTTGTAACAAGTTGGGCTTGATTAATATATATGCTCCAACTTGAGAGGGAGTGTTAGGAAATGAAATGGATATATATTATATCTTAGTTATTTTGATTTGATTGGATTAAATTATATTCTAGGGTTAGCTATAGGTTTGCCTTCCCATATGTAATCTCTTTCGTTCATAGATTTAGAATAATATTTTATGACAAATGCTCCTGTTGTTTACAGGGGGAGAAATATAACACCCCTACTTTTGTAAATGATGTACAAGTATGAATTAATGAAATAATGAGAAGCTTTTGACTACAACTTGAATTGTTTTTCTTCTGTGACATATTACATTAATTACTTTGGGGACTTTGAGGTAATGAACCAGTCACCATAATTGAAGTTAAATTTCGAACCAACAAGTAGGACAATAAGAGAGTTGTCTTGCAATAAAACTAGGGCAAACAAAGACAGGTTGACTTGTCAATCATTAATTGCCTAAAGGTCATTAGGGAACAAATTATTGGACCCTTGACAAGCCCAAAATTTCGCCAACCAGAGTCAAGAAGAAAACAATGATAATCGCACTTTGAGTTGAGAATGAAGTAAGCTAAGCTTATATCACCAGAGCTGGCATAATGAGTGGGAGATAAGGAGCATTAATAGGACATAAATTCCTTCCCTACAAGACATGTGGCGCCGGCCAAGAAGGGAAGAGGGAGAGATCAAGCATAAAAATCACATGTAGAAATAAAAAGTCAAAGTCAAAGGTAATTACACTAGAAGGACATGTGGGATTCGGGGAATTAATGGTTGACTTTTGTGAGCAAAGTACAAGGCAATCATGAGGTTTTAAAAAGTCAAATTCCTTGCTCTCCAAGGAAGAAAATTTTGATCAGCCATAGTCAAGGAAAAGAGCAGCTGATTTAACCTACATATAAGCCCAATCACAAGGTCCAAACCCTAGGGAAAAATTAACTGATGAAAGGGAACCAACAAGGATCAATTAGAGACTTCTTTTTGAAGCAATTTGAAACAAAATTTAACCCCTCCATCAGCCATAAATAGCTTGACATATGAGGAACAAGGAGAGAAGAGAATGACTTGTAGGGTAAGCCAAGCCTTAATAAGGGGGAATTAAAAGTGATAGCTTGAAGAAGAAGCTAGTCAATTGGTACCATACATTAGAAGTCAAAATCAAATGGAACAAATATTTAGGCTGCGCAAGTGGATAAAATGGCGCCACACACATGATCAACCAAGATAAAAAATCTGAATACTTGGAAAAAAAGCAAAGAAGAAACAAGCTATTAACCCCAATACACACCAAGGACCATTGGACAAAAGGGTTACATGGATAACTCACATAACCAAAGGACACATGAAGGACTTATGGATTAAATAAAAATCTGCCCGTATGGTTCAGATTTGCGCTACCTCATGAGTCAGCCAAGGGAAATTATGAAACTTGGAGAAGAAGTAAAAGGAACAAGCTATTAACCACAATACACCCTTTGGACCATTGGATAATAGCAAGACTTGGATATTTCACATGAACATGAGTTTTATTAAAGGACCTATTTGCTCATTTCCATGGCTACCTAGGCGTGCTCAAGGAGGAGAGAAAGGGTTCAGCAAAGTTCACTCAAGAGAAGGAAGAAGAAGAGACATATACTGAAGCTCAAGATCAAGTAAGTGCAAAACTAGCTTTTATGACTTGGTAGTTGGAATTTTTGAGTTTCTGTCCAGCTGGTTCAAACATGGTGTTATGATGTGTTTTTGATGTTTTTAAGGGTCCCATAAGGTTTAACACGAAGTTTTGTATGGGAATGAGTTAAGGTCATGATTTACGAACTCGAAAAACCCTAAGCAACAAGAGTTAAGCAATCTACCAGCTTTCGTAAATCCTGAACAATCGCACTTACAAAATGGTTTAAAAATAGTAAATGAAGTCCAATGGCCACAACATTTTATAGGCTTAAAGTAGACATCCTGAGCTTCATTTTGATTTATGATTCCGTAACTTTGCGATATACCTACTGTGAGAAATAAATTTTTGAAAAAAGCCCAGGGGACGGGATTTCTTCTCTGTCCAGCGAGCAAAGTTTTGACACCATGAAAAGATATGAACCTCGATGACCTCTAGAAGTATTTTTAACATAAACTAGACATAATAAGGATTCCTTGGCCGTTGTAATCGTATTAATCGGATTTCTCTTGAATTAGTTATAAATTTTTGAAGTTGGGACACGTTTTCTAGAAATTCTGAATATAGGGAAAATTTCATGATTTTGAAAAGAGAGTTTATAAAAGGGATTTTTTTGCTTCATTTAGGGTCAATACGTGACAGGAGAGGTTTACAAGCATTGGGAAATTTTATTAATAACTGAACAGCTGTCAGGAAGTATACTAACCATTAATAACTCTTCTAAAACTCTACATAAAATTATAACTTATAAAAATTTTAATAATAAATTTGGAATGCTTGAAGTGGCAATTTGGGACGAGACAGAAAAATTAGGGAAGCCTTTGCAACTACAAATTCTCCTTTCGATTAATTAATAACTCCCTTTTCTATTTATTATTAATTAAAAATTTTCTTTATTATTTATTATCCTTTTTACTAATAATATTTATTATTATTTATTTATTTTATTATTATATATTCACATATTCTATGCTGCTGTTGTATGTTTGTATGCCATGATTGAGGAACTTGTCTTGTGAGGGGGACATGCGTAGGGCTGTAGGGCCTAGTGGATTGTGTCTTTGGGTTGCTACCAAGCCTGAGTTACGTAGGGCTATAGGGATCAGTGGACTGTGTATCCTTAGGTTGCTACCGAGCTTGAGGAGCATTCAGGGTGGTTAGGGTTTAAGACCCTGGCTACTGTGTTTTCTAGCACTGAGGATCTAGGGCTTGCCTTGTTAGGCGATCCAACGATTATGAGGACTGGGTCCTTTCGCAGAAAACATGTGCATATGTGGTATGCTTTTATATGTTACTGCGTGTGATTGTGGTTTTAAATGCATATGTGGTATGTTTACCATTGCTATTGTGATATTCCTAGTTGTGGTTTGCATACATGCACTGCATACATATAGTATATGAATTTAATAGTTACTCAGGGGTTTAACTCCAGACCATTTTAAAGACACAGGTAATAGAAGCTAAGCTCTTCAGTAATTGAAGGTAAGGGCATGATGTTGGAGATTGAAGACATAAGGGATACCCTATCTTGTTTTGGATATTTATTATTTTGGGATGACTGTATGATTTATATTTACTGTCTCGAATTTACTTTTGGATGACTGTACCCTTAATCCTACGGGAACTATTTTATGTTTATTGTTCGTACTTTTACCAGTATATTGTAGTCGTCCAAACCGATCATATGCTCTGCCGTGCACATTCTGATGTATGTTAAAGGGATTAATTAACAATGGAAAGGTAATAAGTAAAAAGGATCCCTTTAACCTGCCACTCAAAAGGAGAAAATAGAAAGAAATTGAGGGAGAAAAAGAACTTAAGAATGCAAGTACAAATCTATGCTAAAAAATGCTTATGCTGTAGCTCCTAAAGTTTAGGCTTGCTGCTTACACCATGGAATCCAAAAATTTAAAAAGAGGACCTTTTTGTGATCATTGTTAGAAGCAAGGACATACTCAAGATAAATGTTGGGATCTATATTGTAAGCCTGCTGATTGGAAACAAAAGAAAGGGCAAGGAAAGAACTATGTTGCTAAGGCATCTGACAGTGATGACTCATCTCCTCCAAGCGAACAACTGAGCAAAATCATGGAAATGTTAGCAACACTGCAGGACACAAAACAGCCCACTGCACAGTTGTTAGAAGAGGATTTGCTGATCGGGATGATGATTGGGAGTGTTAAAGAGGTTGATGGTGTAACACCCCTACGGTTGAAACCAACATACTTGTAGTTATCAATATCCCAATTAGGAGAAAACATCTGGGGAAAAGATGAAGAAAGTCCACAGGGAAATACCCTGTTGACCAGCGGGACCTACAAGGACCAATGGATGGAAACCGAATCGGGTAAAATGGAAAGACCAGGGATCTGAATTGTGGGGCCCAGGAGGCGCCACTTAGGCATAGGAAAGGTCTAGAAGGCTTGGAGAAAAAGTCAAGGGTAATTATTGAGCCCGGGCCAAAATTGGTAATTTCCATAAATTTCAAGCCAAAGTAGGTAATCTTTACTAAATGTAAAGAAAATATCTAGATATTTGTGGAAGAGGAGGCGTCACATGGCAGCAATCTAGGAACCTCTGGAATTCTCTAGAATTGCTTGGAGAGGAAGAAAAGGGAAATCAGTGCAAAGGTCAGACTGTGGGTCCCACAATCCGGAGAAAAAGGGGCAAAATGGGAATAATTGGACAAAAATAAATTTGGGCAGATGCATGGGCCCCACATGGCGCCATATATGTCCTTTTGGGCAAGTGAAATGATAGGGAAAAGTTGGTAATTATTTAAAAGTTCTGGGCCACAATTGTAATTTTCAAAAGTTACAGGCCAAAACAGGTAATTTGCCCTAAAAGCAAAAAATATCCAGATATTTTTGGATGAGGGATGCAGCACGTGGCAGCACCATAGGAGGCCCTGGAAAACTCTAGAAATACTTGGGAATTAGGCCAAAAGCCAGATACATTTTAGACCGGAGTTTACGCCTATTAGTTCTAACTTTACCAGATCAAATTTACCTTTATAAAAAGGTAATTGGCTTTTCATTTTCACCCCAAAGGGGGCAGAAATTCCAGAGGGCAGCGAGAGGGCTCAGCAACCTCCATATCCAAGCTTCAAGATCCAAATCTCAAGAGCATCCATGATTTGCTGATCTTGAGGTAACCCGAAAACTCCATCTTCTTGAGTTCTTGTTAAAGTATTTTCGTGCACTTGGTGATATGGTCTGATTTTGGAGATTTTGATGGTTCCAAAGTGTTTAAAACATGATTTTGTGTAAGGTATGGTTGTAGCTTAAATTTCCGAAGTTGAAAACAACGAAAAACCTCTTGAACTAAGCTTATCTTAAAATCTGGAATTTCTATACACATGTGATTACATTTTAGGAGTAAAAGTCACGTATTGTTAAATTAATCTGTTTTCCATTTCACGATGTTAACTTTACGTGTGGGTCCCATCATTAGGCCGTCCAATTTCTACTTTCTCTCTTTGTCTGTTCGTCCATTTCCGTCTCTTTTCCAATCTCAGCCCTCTGAGACAGTCTTGTTTCCACCATTACTCCCTCTCCCTGAGCACCATGGATTCTCCTGTCTATGGTGTCTCCACAATACTGTTTTGTGACGATCTTCATTTCAGTTTCAGATAAGTAGTTTCGCTTCATATATCATCGTTTTGAGTGTTTCTTTTTTGTGTGTATTTTTAAGGCTGGCTTGTCTTGTGAGTGAGAGAGAGATATACTAACAAAGCTTGGTTTCATTTCATGACTTCTTCATCTCTGCCGTCCTCTTCCATGTGGCGCAAGGTCAATCAATGGAGAGGCTTGAGAAAGCGGTCGTGGGGGCCGTCAAGAATTACGTACATTCGGAGGACGGCGCTGGCCTACCATATTGCTTCCCGTTCCTCCGCAGCCCAAAGGCCAAACCCAAGTTTCTTCCAGCTCCGGTGGTCGCTGCCTCTGATCATCGCACTGGTGTTGTCAAGGATATGATGACCTTCGATCATCCTCCGCCTTGGCCTTCGGGTGCTATTTTGCTATTGATATGTAATTGAGTGGGGAGCTAGGGATAATCACTTTTGATAATTAAAAGACAATACTCTGTTTCCAACACAGAAAACAAAGCCACAGTCAATGGTGGCTCTACTCGAAACTTCAACGGCAATCCAATAGTTCTCACTTTAGAGTGATGAGTGCGTAACTAGCAAGCCGCTAAAGGGCTTTGGCAGTTTAGCACTCTGGGTGAACCAAATAAAGAATAATGAATCTCAACTAACAAACAACTTTACGTGTTACAAAAACCAACCAAAATTAGAAACGATTATGTTTTTTTTTTTTTTGAACAGTTGATATTTTAAGTGTCTTCAAATATAATTAGGAAATCCTTCCATATGTAGAGTGGTCTATAATTTTCTTTTCATATACCGAAGAAACCTATTGCTACATGAGGATCTAACAAACGCGGGCCACCATGCTGAACAAAAGTGATTCCTTTCTAGTAGTACTATTTTCAGTATATTTTCCATTTTTCTTTCTTCATTTGCCCACAATCTCAATTCTTAAGCTTAATAATGTTTCTATTATTGAAAAAGAGTTAACCCATGTTTCTTATCAAGTCTAGAATACATAGCACAAGCTCTAACTAATAAGATGAGAGGAATTCATAACAGCGAATATCAGAAGAAAAATGTCAGAAATAAGAAATGGTTGAATTTACTTCATGAGAGAGAGAGAGAGGACTCTTGATGAAGCAAACTACAAACTTTGTTCTGTTATTTTAGCCGGCGAAATTCCCTTCAAAATTCGATCTTGATAAAGCAAGAAAGAGAGAGAGAAAAAAATATATATGCATATTTGATTTGTTTGCTTCGACTTCCATGCATGCAGCACTTTTTTTGGGGGTTGTTTTTTCCCTTTCTTTCTTTGCTTTGTTTCTCTCTCTAAATCCATCTTCGATTCTCGGCAAGCCGTGAGGAAGAAGAAGGTGGAGACACCATAGACAAGAGAATCCATGGTGCTCAGGGAGAGGGAGGGAGAGGGAGTAATGGTGGAAAATGGACTGTCTCCTCCGGGTTGAGACTGGAAAAGAGACGGAAATGGACGACAACCAGAGAGAGAGAAAGTAGAAATTGGACAGCCTAATGATGGGACCCACGCGTAAAGTTAATACCGTGAAATGGAAAACAAATTAATTTAACGATGTGTGACTTTTACTCCTAAAATATAACCACGTGTGTATTTTTGCTCCAAAAAAAAAAGCATATGGTGTTGGACGCTCCTAAGGATAAAACACATGTGCAATTTTGCACCTTAACCCTAGTTTCAAAATCAAAATTGGATTGAATTGAATGGACTAACAATGATATTAACCTTTAATCCTTTTTCCAAATAAGTCTATGAGGAAATTTAGATAAGATTATTTAAATAAAATATCCCAGTCTGAATAAAAGATCCTAATTATCTTACGTTAATAACAAAACAATACCACATAAATGGGCTCAGCTTTGTTTGTATTTCAAATCCCATTTTCCTGGGATATAATCGACTGCTCTGTTGCCAACTTCTTCCCCTCTTTGTATCTATCCACTCTTTTGTTCAATAAGATGAGAAAACAGAGCTAACAACTATGGGTTTGTTCATAATAACAGTTATCTTCCCAATAATATAGAATCTGTCTTTGTTTTCTCATCACCAAATTCGGACAGTAATATTTAGAAGAGATGAGATAACACGTGATATTAGAGTTGATTGACATACCATTCACTACATGGCTAACAATTAGAGCAAGGTACAATCAGATTCCCTATGTCTCACTCTTTAGTGATAACTTTTTATCCAATACAGAAAATGTATTTATTGAAAAGTTTGTCTGAAACCAAAATAAGGGAATATGCCAAAGCAGAAGATGTCTTCCATGATCAAACAAGTTAAATTTATTAAACACCTTTTCAACATGCTTCACAATACCATGTTTATTACTCATTTATACTGTTCTTTTATTATGTTAGGAATCAATGGAATAAGACCCTAAACAATGATATATTTCAACCAAAAAAAAAAAACGGAATACACTGAGTAACCAATGTCTAGAGTCAATAGACTCCCACAACCAAGAACAGAGGCAAATCTGTACTAATAGACTAGTCCCCTCCTCTCCTAAGATCTGTCGAGAGCTCTACTACTCCCACAGCCCAGAAAAGGTTCAGGTCATCCCTGAATAATCCTCTCCTCCTACAACTCTCACAAAATATTCGATGCCTTTCTCTCATGCTCCTAACGGCTAATATAGCAAAAGTAAAACAACTTTTACAAAACCCAATAGCCACCCAATTGGTTAGCTATTATCCTAGTATTACACCAAATTGGAAAGTCAACCTGGACCCCCTCAAAAGCATATTGGTCCTTGGCTGATGCTAATCTGTCTTCCTAAATTCCTAGCTTAGGTCTGGTAATTGAATAGGGCCCTTTCATTACCTTCCCCTAAAGTTTCACCTTGTCCTCAAGGTGAAATTTGGGTACGACCCTTGTCATCTCCAGAATATTCCTCCTCCCCTGTCTCGTCGGTGTCCCTGTCCCTGGGTTCAACGTCAGCGTCGATTAAGAAGACCTGGAGGTGTTTGTCCTTGCATGTATGCGCAGGGTTGTATCGTTCGCCACACTTGAAGCTTAACCCAAGTTCACGCTAGCGAGCCATTTCCGAATCAGGCAACTGGCGACTCCCTCCCGGTTTGCGGGTCATCGTAATCATGAACGATGAACTTCCAATCTGGGTGTCGGTAGGCTTCTGGTCAAGTTTTGGGAGTTGGTTCGAGTGGTTGGATGGTAGTGTTGCATGGTTGGGTTCATATGACTGTGTAACCCATGAAACAGTTGGTTGGGCCAGGTACCTCTTATACCCAGAAGTGCTGGCTGCTCTTAGGGTCCGACTACTCTTATCAATTTCCAGCAACCTATTCTTTCCATCAACGCGAACGGCCATCTTGATCAACTCCTCTAGATCTATCTCGTCGACAACTTCCAATTCAGCTTGAATTTCAGTCCTCAATCTGAACAAAAAGGCACCCATTAGGGATTCCTCCGGTGCTTCCTTTAGAGGAAAAGTTAGGCGTTCAAAGTCCTCCGCATAATCCAGGACCGATCCTTCTTGCTTGTTCGAAAACAGTTCTTTGTACTCTCCTCCTCGCTGAAACGTGTGGAAACGCTCCAATAACTTCAACTTGAACTCTGGCCAACTATTCAAAGCGTCGCGTGCTTCCTTCCACTGGAACCAGTTGAGGGCTTGATTTTCCAGACATACAAGAGCGGCTTCAAGCTTCTCTGATTCAGGTACATGATTTATATGGAAATACCTTTCCACTCTACAAAACCACCCAATAGGGTCATCCCCGTCGAACACCAGCAACTCTAATTTTCTGAATCTTCTTGCGCCCTTTTCGATGTCATTGTTGCTTTCAATCTCTATGTCAAATTAGGGTTCATTGGTAGCCCTCTTGCTCTTACTCTTCTTGCTAGAATTCTGGTCCATGCGTAGAATTAGTTCCCTCATTACATTCATGCCCTCAGTTAACTCAGCGACCTGCCTCGAAAGCCTTGAAAGTTCGTCCACCTTCTTGGTTAGGCCAGCTACCAACACACTCTTAAGTCCTTGATCTCATCTGCCATCTCCCTAGGATTCAACAGCTCTGATACCAAAATGTTAGGAACCAATGGAATAAGACCCTAAACAATGATATATTTCAACCAAAAAAAAAAAAGGAATACACTGAGTAACCAAATCTGTCTAGAGTCAATAGACTCCCACAGCCAAGAACAGAGGCAAATCTGTACTAACAGACTTGTCCCCTCCTCTCCTAAAATCTATCGAGAGCTCTACTACTCCCACAAGCCAGAAAAGGTTCAGGTCGTCCCTGAATAATCCTCTCCTCCTACAACTCTCACAAAATATTCTATGCCTTTCTCTCATGCTCCTAACGGCTAATATAGCAAAAGTAAAACAACTTTTACAGAACCCAATAGCCACCCTATTAGTTAGCTATTATCCTAGTATTACACCAAATTGGAAAGTCAACCTGGACCCCCTCAAAAGCATGTTGGTCCTCGGCTGATGCTAATCTGTCTTCCTAAATTCCTAGCTTAGGTCTGGTAATTGAATAGGGCTCTTTCATTATGTTTGTTACCTGCTTATGGTTTTTGTTAGGAAATATATCAGCAAAAATATATTATAATTAATTAGTATCGCACATAATCAAATATTATAGGAATTATGAGTGATTAAGAAATCAATCATCATAATGAGTCATTACTCTCTTGTGTATAAATACCTTATTGAGCATATGAATAAATACATTCATTTGAGAGTTATTTTCTCTATCTTTCTCTCTCTGATTTCTACATGGTATCAAAGCTTGATTAGTTCTTGGCCAATTTGAGTTTTCCGGTGGCCGCTGTCACTGTAGCATGAATTGTATTGTCGCGTGAACAGTGACATTGGCCAGACAGAGTGTGTGTGTCGGTGAGTGTCGGTGAGGTTGCTTTTCTGTGAGGTGACAGTGGCAGACAAATCGTGTGTCGATGAGTGTCAATGAGGTTGCTTTTCTGTTTCAATTTCTGGCGCACGTTTCCAGTTTCCAGCATACTTGTTAATTTCCAATGTGTGTGTTCATGTCATCTTTGTTTCTAGTTTCGCTCCTTAGCTGGCTTCAGATCTTCTTTTACGGTAAGACTAGGCTGGTTTTGTGCTCAGAAGACTAGGCCTGTTTCGTGCTTAGAAGACTGCGTTTGGCAATTGAGTTTCGTTGTTTTACTCTTCCTCAGTTTGTGTCGATTTGATGTTTTGGAACTATTCCATGGTGTTGTTTCGTGAACAGTAACCGTCTCATCACTATTTACAGGGGGAGAGAAGAAAGTTGTGTACCTCCTTGTTTGGGGTTCTTTGATTTCTAGTTGTGGAAGTGTTATTTGGTCACTGGGATGACTATTGACAAACTAGTAGAGAAAAA
Source organism: Acacia crassicarpa (assembly GCA_034222035.1). Taxonomy (NCBI): domain Eukaryota; kingdom Viridiplantae; phylum Streptophyta; class Magnoliopsida; order Fabales; family Fabaceae; genus Acacia; species Acacia crassicarpa. The sequence continues at coordinate 1,089,481 of JAWXYG010000021.1, read as the reverse complement.
ATGCCAAAGAACAGCAACAAATAGTCACACAAGGACCAAAGCAACAGTGGCACAACAGCAACCCCCAAACAAAGGAAATAGCAACCAAAAAACGAACAGATCTGTCATGAAACACAAAATAGGAGCACGAAACCACCTAGGTTCAACTGGAATCAGTGAGTCGATCCAGAAAAAGCAAACGGCGACGGAAAACTCACCAGAAAAACGAGCCATGCACCGGAACGTGAATAATACGACGGAGCTCCGGGAGGCGCGTGACGGTCCACGTGCAGGCGAAATGGTGAACGGCCGACTGGGTTCCGCCGATCGGGATCCCCTGAGCACAGAGAGACAGCGCGTGTAGTGCAATAACGACAAGGACAGAATCCTAACTCACTCTCTCTCACTGTGTCGCCAAAAAACCAAAGTCGGGCAGCGGGAAAAAAAAAACCCAAAACAAAACAAAACAAAACTCAAAAACCAGAACCTAATAGCTCTGATGGGGTTCTTTGATTTCTGGTTGTGGAAGTGTTATTTGGTCACTGGAATGACTATTGCTTCTATTTGGTCACAAATGTGATGTTTGCTGTCATTTGGTTGCTGCACTTTTTTTATGACCTTGCTTTGTTCTACAACGTCAAGCCTTCATTCCCTGTGTGTGTAGGCCGGTTCTTTGCTTCGAAGGTTGCGTTGTGAGACTAGGTTTCTACTATTTCAGCACTGTTGGCATTTTGTTTCGTGCACGTTCACTTGTCTCTAGTGGCTGGGTTCTTAGTTTGTCTCGTTTTCCAACACATTTATAAAATTCTCTTTTGTCTTGAATGTCGTGCTTGTAGTTGAGTAATTTCATTGGCCCATTCGTTGCTTTGCCTCCAGTGAGGTGATTGCCTCAGGTGAGACGTTCGGAGTATTGTTTGGTCCCTGGTGAGACTGTTTGTTGCAGCTTCTACTTTGGTTTGGTACTCTGTTATTCGAACTCTTGGTGAAGTTGTTTGATTGTTTCTTGGATGTGGCTGAAATTGTGGGTGGATTTAAGATCTCATGAAGAAGAAAATTATTGTTTGGATTTATCTATATTATTTTTTCTTGTAACAAGTTGGCTATGATCAACATCTCCAACTTGAGAGGGAGTATTAGAAAATATATCAGTGAAAATATATTATTGTTAGGAAATAAAGTAATGAAACAATTTGATTGTCGAGTAAACTTGCTAGGAAACAAAAGATTAAATGTAAGGTCAGGGGCATGAAGGACATGGGATAAGGGAACAGACGGAGTAGGTTCAATAGTGCCAGAGCCAATAACACGAGAATAAGAACCATTGGCAATTGTGATACTAGATGGATTGGCATAAGGCGTATACGAGGAAAACAAATGATGGTTACCTGTCATATGATCAGTAGCACCGGAATTGATGATCCACTTCGAGGAAGAAGTAGCAAGACTAGAAGCAATATTACCTGTACCAAGAGCAACAAAGGAACTAGACGTAGATTCAGCCATCGAGCTTCACTAGAAATAAGTTGAGTTTCACAACAAACTCTCTGAGCAAGATCACCAGCCACTAAGAATATCAAATAAGCCTCCAATTGACACCAAAGAACATACTTTCCAACCGTGAGTAGTAAGTCTCACCAAAGATTACAATGCCCAAACAACACCTTGAAACTAAAGAGAGCAGTAACCTGACTAGAGGCAAGCACCAAACAGAATAAACAGGTCACATTGGGACGAGTTACCGTGAGGTAGTTTAATTTCCCAATTAATCTACGGTATCTCTCAGGATAGGCAAATGGCTTGATCTTCTCCGGATCAACTTTCTTTCTTACATCCTCAGGTAGCTCATCAAACGGTATGCAGTCATCAATGTCCAAGAAGGGATTAGGAATCATTGGAAAGCTACTCGGTGCTGCTTCGAGTTTTCTGGTTTCTTTTAACAAATCAAGAACATATTTACTCTGAGTTAAAAGAATGTCTTTCTTACTCCTCATAACCTCTATCCCAAGAAAGTACTTTAACGGACCCAAATCCTTTGTTTGAAAATGAGAATTAAGAAAGGCTTTAAGTGATGAGATTCCTGAAGCATTGCTACCCGTAATAACAATATCATCAACATATATCACTAACAAAATCATTCCAGTATCTGTCTGCTAATAAAACACAGAATGATCACACTTACTCTGACTCAAACCAAACTTCTTAACTACAGAGCTAAACCTGTCAAACCAAGCACGAGGGCTCTGCTTCAAGCCATATAAAGACTTCTGAAGATGACACACCTTCCCACGCTCCCCCTGAGCAACAAAACCAGGTGGTTGCTCCATGTATACTTCCTCAAGAAGATCACTATTCAAGAACGCATTTTTAACATCCAACTGATGAAGATCCCAACCATAATTGGCTGCCATAGAAATGAAGAGGCGAACAGAGGACAATTTTGCCACAAGAAAAAAGGTTTCCGAGTAGTGAACACCATAGGTTTGAGCATAACCCTTGGCAACTAATCGAGCTTTCAAACGTTCCAAGGCACCATCAGCTTTTGTTTTGATCGTGAATACCCACTTACACCCGATAGCCTTCTTGCCAAGAGGCAAATCAACAAGATTCCAGGTACCAGCCTTATCAAAGGCCACCATTTCGTCTTCCATCGCAGCACGCCAAACAGGATGGCTTAAAGCTTGTTGGAGAGTAGTGGGAACAGTGAGAGAGTCCAAAGATGTTATGAAGGAATAGGATGGAGGAGACAAATTGTTATAAGAAACAAAGGAAGAAATAGGATAAGTGCAAGTACGCTTACCTTTGCGTAAGGCAATGGGCAAGTCATCAGGAGGATTGGACACTATGTCTGGTTCAGAGGTAGAAGGGGAAGGATTAGGAGTATCGAGAATATCAGGCATTGGTGCTGGTTCAGAAGTAGGAGCGGAAGGAACTAATGCCGGATCAGACGTCGAAGCAGTCATTGGTGGGTCATGAACCTAACATTATTTCCCTTAGGGCGTTTCTGATAAACATGATAGATAGGTGGTTTTGCAGGTGCCGAGTCAGATGCTTGCACTAGTGGGGACGGAACCATATAGACCAAGAGATCATCGAGACTGTCGGAAGTGTCATTAGTATAGACTGGAGATGGGGCTGGAGTAGAGACAGAAAAGAACGGAGTCGACTCATGGAATGTGACATCCGTAGACACAAGATAACGCCGAAGAGTAGGAGAATAGCACCGACAACCCTTCTGAACCCTAGAATACCCAAGGAAGACGCATCTAAGAGACTTGGGATCAAGTTTGGTAACAGTGGGCCGAAGATCGCGAACAAAACAGACACAACCAAAGATTTTAGGGCCAACCGGAAACAGGAGTTTGGAAGGAAACAAGGTAATGTATGGAGTGGCACCGTTGAGGACAAGAGGAGACATACGATTAATAAGGAAGCACGCAGTAGACATGGCGTCAGCCCAAAAAGGTTTAGGAACGTTCATTTGAAACATAAGAGCCCGAGCGACTTCTAATAAGTGTCGGTTCTTACATTCTGCAACGCCATTTTGAGCCGGTGTATCTGGACAGGAGGACTGATGAAGCATGCCATGCTGGAGCATATAGGTTTGAAATTGGGCAAAAAGGTATTCTTTAGCATTGCCCCTCTGTAAGGTTTTGACAGGCACACCAAACTGAGTTTTGATTTCAGCACAAAAATTACAAAAGTGAGAAAACAACTCAGAACGAGTTTTCATTAAATAAAGCCAGGTGGTACGAGAGAAATCATCAACAAAGGTAACAAAGTACCTAAAACCAGAGCTTGGTTAGTTCTTGGCCAATTTGAGTTTTCTGGTGGTCGCTGTCACTGTAGCGTGAACCGAACAGTGATAGTGGCCAGATAGAGTGTTGGCGGTGATGTTGCTTTTCCTTTAGGTTTTCACTTCCACCGAATAGTGACAATGGCCAGATAGAGTGTGTGCTGGTAAGGTTGCTTTTCCTTTAGGTTTTCACTTCCTGCAAGATTTTGAGTTTCCAACGCAGGTTTCCAACACGGTTGTGAATTTCTAGTGTGTGGTCGTGTCATCTTTGTTTCTAGTTTGGCTCCTTAGCTGATATTGGATCTTCTTTTCCGGTAAGACTAGGCCGGTTTCATGTTTGGAAGACTGCGTTTGGCGATTGAGTTTCATTCTTTTGCTGGGTTTTGATGTTTTGCACTTCCTCAGTTTATGTCAATTTGCTGTTTTTTGGTTCTATCCGTGTTACTGGTTCGTGAACAATGACGTTACTCGTCACTCTTCATAAGGGGAGAGAGGAAGTGTATACCTCATTGTATGGTTGTCGTTTGGTTGTTATGACCATTTTATGGTCGTGCTTCATTCTTCGACATCAAGCCTTCATACTCGGTATGTATAGTCCAGATCTTTGCTTCGAAAGTTGCGTTGTGAGACTGGGTTTCTACTATTTTAGCACAGTCGGCATCAGCATCTTGTTTCTTGCACGTTCACTTGTCTGTAGTAGCTAGGTTCTTTGTTTGTTACGTTTTCCAACACGTTCTTGAAGTGTTGTTTTGTCTTGAGAGTGCCATGCTTTGCGTCCTCTAGTGAGGAGTTTGATGGTCCTTGTGTGACCCGGTTGTTCTTTGCCTCTGGTGAGGTGTTTCTTTGGTGTTTGTCTCTATTGAGACGTTTGGAGTATTGTTTGACCATTTGCTACAGTTTCTACTTTGGTTTGGTACTCTTTGTTATTCAAACTCTTGGTGAAGTTGTTGGATCGTTTCTTTTGATGAATGTCCTTGGTGTGACATTTGGTTGAACTATTCTTGGATATGGTCGAACTTGCTGGTGGGTTCAAGATCTCATGAAGAAGATTATTTTGTTTGGATTTATTTATATTATGTTTTCTTGTAACAAGTTGGGCATATTAGGAAATAAATCAGTATAAATATATTATAATTAATTAGTATCGCACATAATCAGAGATTATAAGAATTATGAGTGGTTAGGAAATCAATCATCATAATCAGTCATTACTCTCTTGCCTTCTCTCTTGTGTATAAATAGGTTATTGGGCATATGAATAAATACATTCATTTGAGAGTATATTTTCTCTATATTTCTCTCTATTATCTCACTACAATTATAATTAATTAGTATCGCACATAATCAGAGATTATAGGAATTGAGTGATTAAGAAATCAATCATCATAATGAGTCATTACTTTCTTGTCTTCTCTCTTGTGTATAAATACCCTATTGAGCATATGACTGAATGCATTCATTTGAGAGTTATTTTCTCTATCTTTCTCTCTCTGATTTTTACAGTTTTATCATTCTGCTGCAAATTATTGTATTTGACATCTAAAGGATTTTAATCACAGCTGGCAAATGGCACACGTTGAGCAAATATGCACATTACTACAGAATTTGTTATAAACAGACCGAACACTTAAGTTTATTCCTCGCTGCTGTATAAATGACTTTACCACAGATCTGTCGTTCGTGAAAAGCTTAGCAACATTACCCTGTGTAGCCAATGAATTGTCCACACGAGACTACTGACACATTTGAAAACAAGAATTTGACGTTCAAAAGATATGCAGGCCAACAATATGGATAAAAGCATACCTTTCCACCAGCTTCATGAACACATATCATGCCAACGACATGGTCCCAAGCCTGAAAAATATCAAACAAATCAAATCATATGCAGAAAATTATCCATCTGGGAGTAACCCAAAAAAGGGGAAAAAGTGTACTTTTATTATAGTCTTCTCTTTTGCACGGAGAATGAAAACTGATGCCCTTCCAGAGGCCACCATCAAATACTTGCACAAACTGCTCTGATTCAAAATAAATGAGCAAAGGAAAGGGAAAGCAAAAGAAATGGTTTGATAAACTATAGAACTAAGACTTGGAAAAAAACAAGCTGCACAAACAACTCAAATTTCCAAATATTGTTTAACAATACAAGCATTAGCCCATTCAGGTGATAATATGGAGTCAATGAATGGATTATTTCAGAAAGAAGTATCACATTCAAGCCTTTTTCTCAATGTCCCTTCTTATAGCACATATTCTGTTTGTTCAGGCGTAATGGAAGATGATGGATCCTCAAATTTAGGATCAAGGTTAGTGAGTCAAATAATTCAAGAACCAGAATCTGAAGTTCTTGATGGATCCACTGTTTATAGTGCTTCACCCTAGGCATACAGAAAGTTTTGAAGACTTTGGATATGAACAAGGGCGTTGACCAACCATTTGACTCAACTGAAACAATATTTTCTGAACACTTCTCTTGTCCTTTCTTCTGTCTTACAAGGAAGTATATATTGAAAAACACATAACTGACAAACATAAGTTACAGAACCAAACTGACAATAACTTCCCAAACAATAACTTCCTAAATAACCAACAATACTTCCTAAAGAGAAGACACATAAAACGTAACTTCCCAACTACAACTATTCTGCCTTATCCAAACGTCTCTTTCTTGAATAAACAAGAAGAGGACATGGTGATCTATCAGAAGAAAATTCAACAGTGGCTACTGCAGATAATTATTATAGGTTTATAGCATTCTCAAGAAAAAGACCAACAGTCATACATTTACTGCACATTAAGCATTAACGATGGGCAAACCCTAAAGAAGCTTTCAAAAGATAAAATTGAAAATGCACAATCAAGGATAAGAGAAAATTAGCAACACACTTAGTGGCTCAAACCCAGTGATCTCATTGGTTCTGTGTTTTTACACAGTGATACGCTTGTTATTTCAATTACCAATACTACGCAATAACTTATGTCAGAGTAATATGTTGATTTCTCACTTTTCAAATAACCAAGAATTGGAAACTGGCATTCTCAGTATAGTAAGACTATGTTTAAGAAATGAAAAAAACAAAAACCAAAAAAAAAAACAAAAACAAAAACAAACAAACAAAAACAAACAAACAAAACAAACAAACAAGAGAAACAAGGCCTATATAATTAACATGGAGAGGAGCAGCATGTTACGGAACCAACACCTGATCCCTCACATTATTAAAACAAGATTGATGTTGTTGACACAATCACATGATCCAAATAAAGCCATATATATATACATTATTTATATATACACATATATTTGTATACATATACACACATATATATGTGTGTGTGTGTGTTTGTGTATACATATATTGGTTACTAGCAAAGCATTTGCTCCTACACACACAAAAAAGGAAAGAGTTATGAAATTATGGAAAACCACGTTATGGAAAATAACAATGTATTTCAAAATTCAAACTAGTAATTAAACAATCAAAGTTAAGAGATGATAGATAATCAGATAAGCTACACATACAATTGACATGTTTGTAATACTGGCATATTAAATACATAGACTTCAACGAAGTCTCATAATAACATCAAATCATTCTCTCAGATATTATATGATAAAGGACTGCTAGCATAGAAGCATGCTCCCATTTATAAGTAATGGTTCTGAAAAAAGAAACAATTCAAAGAGAGCATCATAAACTAACATTGAAAACAAACAAACCACGAGAAATTCCAACAGAAAACAAGGGAAATCCTCAGAAGAAGAAAGTAACAGAAAGTCAAACACAGACATTAAGAATCAGACAGCTATTTCACACCCCATGCAAGTAATAACAAACTTTTGACTGGAAGAATGAATGATGGATATATATATAGAGAGTGAAGTACCTCACCTTCCACAACATGTCTGCAAAAGAAGAATCTGGTTGTTCCCCAGACTTTCAGCATTATTTGTTGCATTAAATGCAGTATATAGTGGCAGTGACTCCCAAGTTTGACTATCAGGAATGCAAAATCGTGCTTTTTGAACTAAATCAGAACCATCAACAGAACATCTGGTCCAATAACTATTTTGCACATTTGAGAACCTTTTTGCCCATGTTCCACACCCTATATGAGCAATCATTATAACCCCGGTTTCAGAAGGAACGTCGAAGTGTTTCTCAAAATTAGCAGTTGGTTTCTCTATTAAATCTTCTTGCCAGTTAGGGCAGCCCATTATCCCAAGTACAATCTCTCCTTCAACCACAAGTGCCAAGCCAACCTGCAAGTTTTGGGAATCACATAGACAAAAATATGAAAAGAGTATTGATGCAGTGTGTTATAGAAATTATAGAACAAGAATGGAGATTAGAGATAGAGAAGACACAAGACACACAGAACAGAGGGTTGAGAAGAGAATCTGAGTGATGCTCATTCATTCATCATAACAAGCATAGAGATACAATGGATAGTCATATGCCTTATATAGGCAAATACTAGACCTACTAATCCCAACTAACTACTATTAGTTACTAACAACTAACAAACTAACTAATTTCCTAACTAATCTAATTAGTTATTTATTGTTTACATATCAATACCCCTCCCCCAAAACATCCTTGCCCTCAAGGATGTGAACAACAAAAACACAAACCTAACGAACAAAAATTACAAAACTCAAATATACAAATTTGAATTAATCAAAAACATCTCCTTTGAAAGCCCACTTTCCGACGACTTCACTCCACGATACTTTACGCGGCGCTTTACTCAACCTCTTGCCGGTCAGCCCCTCCGGTCAGAACCCTTCGTAGGTAGCCCTCTTCGGTTAGTCGTTTCTCAAAGAACACATCAATGATTTTCTTGGTTTCCTCCAACTGTTGTCCCATACCAACAAGAAGAGAAATCATCTTTTTTTTTCTTTTTTTTTTCTCTTTTTTTTTTCCACATCAGATTGCGAATCTAACCAAGAACGCGATTTTGACCAAGTCTCACAATGGCACTCTCGATTCGGGTCTAGAAGTCCGTGGAGCTCCAGAACCCAGAATTATTCGACGAGGCAGAGAAGCGGAACCTAGAATTAATTGATTAAATCGGAAATGAGAACCAGAACCCGATGAAGCAGATCGACGAACCAGGACCCGTCGAACCAGATCGTTGAATTTTCAGATGAAGAACTCAGAACCCAGAATCCATGCGACATGAATCAGAAATTGACAAGAATCAGACGAACATCCAGAGGCCAAAGTTTCGACAGTGCAGATCCGAAAATTCAACGGCAGAACGATTCCCAAATCCGATGAACAGGGCAATTTCAGATTGCTACCAGACTCGTGCGACGCGATCAAAAGCGAAGAACCCATAATCACGAAAGAGACGATCGATTACCAAGAATCTGAGGAAGTGGAGCAACACCCAGAATCTCTCGCTGAAGTATTTTTTTAAACTGAAGAATCAGAGTCGTCAGAGTATTGGCACAGAGGAAGAAATACGCCCTGCGCTTTGGATTTCCGATTGCACTTCTGGGTCGACGAACGTTTTGAATTCTGGGCTGACAAGAATGCTAGGTCGATGAACGGCATAGGTGAGCAGTGTGAATTCGTACCTCCGTGTTGCCAAGAATATATCTTGGAATTCTGATGGGTATTTTGGATGTTCTTTTTTGGACTTTTTCTGGCTGAATCAGATGTCGAACTGAACCATTAGGGTCATGACTCCACCTAGTTCACGTTGCACTGGGTCAAAATTCTTGTTTTTTTTTTTTTTCCTGAACAGAACTAAACCGTGAGGTGAGAAGAAGACTCAGGTCTGATTCAAGATTAACAGATCATACAGAAGCATGCCAAGGACTGAACGGCTCTGATACCACTGTTATAGAAATTATAGAACAAGAATGGAGATTAGAGATAGAGAAGACACAACACACACAGAACAGAGGGTTGAGAAGAGAATCTGAGTGATGCTCGTCCATTCATCATAACAAGCATAGAGATACAATGGATAGTCATATGCCTTATATAGGCAAATACTAGACCTACTAATCCCAACTAACTACTATTAGTTACTAACAACTAACAAACTAACTAATTTCCTAACTAACTAACCTAATTAGTTATTTATTGTTTACATATCACAGTGATATCAACAAAGAGAAAAAGGAGATAATTCATTCGACAAAAATGCAAAGAGTATAGGTACAGCACATATATTCCCTTGCCTAGACACGTCACTGATCGTATTCTCTCTCTTTTAACTAACTATAATGATAATACTCACCTTTTTGCCATAGTTTATTACCATAAGTCCCTTACCATATATTAACATATATCATGCAGTCCAATAAGTAATAACATATGATAAACTTTAGAGGTCATTAAATTAACAGAAAGCAACCATTCCTTATGGTTATTTATAAAAGCTATGTTCACCTTACTTGCTATTTCAAACAGACAAAAGCATAACCACTGTCACAAACAAAGAATTACTCTACCACCACAAACTTTCCTAAATGAACCTCAAGATAAGCACTTGTCTATGTTATACACAATCAGATGAAAATAATTTCAAATGAAATTTCTAGATAATTGAATCAACCTTCATTGAGACTTACCACATACAAGGCTTTGTTAGATTTTAAAAAACCTCGTGTGCCATCTATTGGATCAAGCACCTGTATTTATTCACAGGACTTGTTAAGTTCGAAAGTAATTAAAACAAAGAGAGAAAATAATCACATGTTCCCGTGATACTAGTAAATAATAAAGATCTCAAGGCCTAATTGATATGCTAACCGCAAGGAAGCACAAAGCATGTGTGCACTACTAAGTACATTAGAGGAAAGGTATGGATTTATTGTGAATGACATCCTAAAAAGCACAGAAATATTAATCATGAAATGAGTCCTGAAATGATAAGCATGAGGTCATAATACTTAGTTCAATAGCTTAGTGTGCCCACCCAATATGTGGCTGGTTTTGATCTGAATTCAACAGCATTCTTTCCTCCTCTATCAATTGCTTCAAGCACATCAACTTGTGTCCATGGCTTATTAGTGGGGCTTGCTTTAGCAGTTACTTCATTTACTACAGTATCAACTAATGTATTGCTTGAACGCAGAAAAGCAGAGTCCTCCTCAGCCACCACTGGAATAGAAGGGAAGAGCTTACCTAACTCTGTAATCACAATTGAACTACACAAGATATATAAAGAAAAATTTCATCCCCAGAAAAAATGCAAATCAGTTTGTCATCATTTAAAAGCAACAAGTCAATTACTTCAGTATACAGGGACATAGACATTTATTTGATCTCAATGGAAACAAGATGTTTATTTCTAAGAATCCTCTTTTAGAGAAAAGAGAATGGAGTGGAAACAAAAAGTTAGGTTACTCATCTCAAGATTCTTGAAGGGTAACATGAAAAACGGTATAGGTGAAATTTGAATGATAAATATGAGTAGGGGAACACGCTATCATGTCACTGCAAAAGGAGGAAACTTAGCTTCAGAGAACTAAGATTAATGTTCTAATGGATCATATAGGCCACGCCTATGAGCATTAATAAGCATTTCTTTTAAAAATACAACATAAATCAAGATGGTTGTGTTGAATTTGAATATATAATGCAATAATTCATAAAAATGTTAGTTAATTAATTAGGAGCCTGACGTTCTATATTACCCAAACTTATCAGAGCCTGGACTCCAAAATCAGCCACTGTAACTGGAGTCTGATCATTTTTCACAAGAACCCTACCATCACTTGAAAATAATGATGCTTTAACCTGCAGAATGCAGACAATTGACATAAATCTCACGACCATTTTCAAGGGTTAAAAACATAAAAAGGAAGAAGAGCGGACAACGGATACCAAATCACATTTTAAAAAAGTACCTTCTTTGAAATGACTATAACTTGCGGAATTCCGTGGCTAGTAACGCACAAAACATAGAAATAAGTTCCAAAAAAAAGAGGATTACATCGACACAGAGACGGCAAGCCTTCTCCACGGCGTCAACAGCAGCTTCAAGCTCTTTGTGATACTTTGCTTTCTGCACCGGTAATGGCAGGCTCGACCTGATACGAAGAGAGGAATTTCAGCTTTTGAGGACAAAAAACGATTACAGGAAGAATCGAAGAATCCATATTAGACACCTTATGTTGAGGCGTGGCAGGCAATGCACGGTGGCGAAACAGTAACGATGAGAAAATCGGACGGCCGATATGTGACAAACCGAGGAGAGTATGTCCATGGCGGGAACCACTCGTTAACAATAAGCAGTGGCCAGTGGAAAGTGGTCAGGCCTAAACCAAACTTACCTAAATTTTTATATAAAATACAAAAAATAAGAGTCCCTAATCTCCTGCCACGAACATTGATGTTGGAGACAGTAAGAGTACCCTAAAAACATTTGTTGGTCAGTTGGGTAGGTCTCAAGTGCAAATATAATCTTCAAAATAGAATATTTATTAACAATAGAGAAACCCACAATAGCATTTCATCGTTTTCGTTCAACCCATGAAAAACCCAAAACGATAAGTAGGAAAACCATGAAGTTATATAACCGAAACAGCTCTTACAGCTTGGTCTATATACATTTAGCTGAGGAACCAGAAAGTGATTGTAGAGGGAGCAACGCGAAGCACCGACGGAGCAACACACAAACACTAGAGACAAAACCTCCTCAATAATCACTTTCGGCGTGACAAGAGAAATTCAGAGAGGGAAATTTAATTTTCCGCGCGACAGAGACATGTTTTTGTATTTGGAAATTTTTAAGACCGATTAATTATAAAGCATCCGGTCCTAAATATTTTTAATAAATTTTTAAGTATTACTTTTATGACCGAATTATTATCCAATCCAATCCTAAATATTTAAGGCTGTAGTTTTATAATACTCCGGACCTAAGTTTTTATTATTCATTCGTAGATTTTATTAAGACTGGTTAATTATTAGTAGACGGTCCTAAATATATAACTTTATCTGAAAACTAAGAAAATAAATTCCCAATTATTTTTTTCAAGAAAAAAGTATTGGTTTTGGCGAGCGCAGAAAATTGTCAATGCTATTAATAATTACTTGAACAAAAAATTAAAAAGAGACAAGCTTATAGTTTTTAATTAATGTTATTCTTAATTAATGCTATTATTAATTACTTGAAAAAAATTAAAAAGAGACAAGCTTATGGTTCTTAATTAATGCTATTATTAATTAGTTGAATATTGCCGTACACATTCCAATAAAAAAAAATTATCAAAGCTTATTATCCTTCAAAGCCCAGGCAATATCGGCTTGAGCAACATTAATTTCCCACCGGATATCAGCAAGTTCCCGTCTTATTCGTATCAGGTCGTTAGAGGAAAGAGGACGAGGGTCAGCAGTCGGCGCGCTGAGGCCAACTGGTTGGAGAGGTGGAGCAGGAACCTCTTCATGGTCGGAAGGCTGGAGGGGGGTGCGGCAATGTCTTCATCATCGGAAATAACAATGGGTCCAACGACCCGAGACTCTTCTGTTTCAATCGAATGCACTCTCGATGGAGGAGGCGCACCGTATAACGATCGACGGAAGGCACGAGCATCACAAGTAAGAGCACCCCTACGAGCGGTTATCTTGTATCTAACCATGGTTTGAACAGTACGTTGGTGCAAAGAGGTATGAGGTGTTTATTAATAAAGGTAGAGCTAGAGGTAGTTTAGAGTTACGAGGTAGTGCAGAGTTAATAGGGAGTGTTAAGGACAGAGAGGTAAAGAGCAGACGAATGGTCTACACTTTACGAGCGAGTTTTATAAATATTATTTATTTTTTAAAATGAATTAATATTAAGACTGACCTTTTATCATTTCTCCGATCCTAAAAGTATATTATTTATTTTTTTAAATGGATTAATATTAAGATCGACCTTTTATCATTTCTCTGGTCCTAAAAGTATATTATTTATTTATTTTAAATGAATTAATTTTAAGACCGACCTTTTATCACTTCTCCGGTCCTATAAGTATATTATTTATTTTTTTAGTCAATTAAATTACTTTTAAGACTGATCTTTTATTAGTTTTCCGGTCCTAAAATTCATTTATTTTTTTTCATATTTTTTAAAGTAAGATTTAATTTTGTGAAAAAAGTTCATTGTTTCAAATTGCGATAGCAGCGTCGTATCCTTACACTCTATCAGAGGATCTCTTCGGCTTCCAGATAAACTTCCCAACGTAACTAGGCGTCTCCTCATATTCTGATGAACTATGCATCTGCTCATTAGTGGTTCCGACGGTTCACTCCGGATGGGTTCTCTATTTAAACCCGTTGTTACTTTACTTTCTTTACATTCTTCATCATCACTTCTACAATGGCTGCTCCACCGCCCCAAGGTCCTCCACCACCACCAGGTCCTCCTTTTCCTCCTCCCGCTGGGCTTAACAATCCTTACCCTCCTCCTCTGCCTCTGAACCCGACCACCAAACAGCTGCTGCGCCACCTCCTGGCCCGCGTCGATCATATAGATCGACGAAAGGGCCAGCTTTTTCAGGTCTACCATGCCGTCAACAACAAGATCAATGCGATACTTGACACCCAAGACGTTGAGTATAATCCGTTTGATGATGACATCACCGACCTCTCCGATGAGTCCCTCCCCTCCGACAATGATGGGGAGGAGTAAATATTTTTATGTTTTTTTTTCTTTTTTTTATCATGTACTGCGCTGCCCCCCACGGGGTAGCATTAAAAAATCTATAATAATTAAATGTTACATGCTTTATTTCGATCGCCCTTGTCCTTCTCAGTACATTCTTTCTTTTTCCGACAAGGAGGAAAAAAACAAAACATTGTCCTCGCGTGTATAATCAACATTAAAAACTCGCACATTAAAAAATCCAACGATTTACAGTTAAGATCCAACAAAAGATTCTTTCTGTTTCCGACAAGAAGGAAAAAAACAAAACATTGTCCTCGTGTGTATATGATCAACATTAAAAACTCGCACATTAAAAAATCCAACAATATACAGTTAAGATCAGACCAACAAAACAAAAAGATCGTTTACCTTATTCGAATAAAAACAAACACAGTGACAATTCTTCTTAAGGTTGGACTGTTGTTGTCCTCGGTGTTACCTCGCATTATTAGAAACAAAGTGTCCTTTTCAATATCTCCCATCTTTTTCCGACAAAAAGAAAAGGGACAAAGAAAAGGGAAACCGATAATCTAAATCAGAAGAGGTAACATCGACTACAATGAAGGACCTAGCTTGATCAGAACGCCAGAACCTCGGTTGCCTTGAACCCTAATTAATTTGTCCGAAAAGCGAGTCAATACTCTATTTAAAGGAAGACTATTAGGAGCGGACGGTAAAAGGAGATAGGGTCCTAAAAGTCTTGAATACTTTTAGGACCATCATTTTACACTATACGGTCCTAAAAGTCTCACCAATATTTAGTGGAATACGTTTAGGACCGAAATTTTACAATATGCGGTCCTAAAAGCGTCATTTTATTTAGTGCATACTTTTAGGACCGGAAGTTTAAAATATGCAGTCCTAAAAGTCTCATATTATTTAGACGAATACTTTTAGGATCGGAAGTTTAAAATATGCGGTCCTAAAAGTCTCATACTTGAGGCATCTGTTAGTTCTCTGATGGTTTTGATGATTGTCAACAACTACAAACAATTGAAGAGGTTTTTGCTCTTAAGTGTCAAAACTCTGTTTAAGAGCAAACCTCGAGGTTGGGTTTATAACCTCGAGGTTGGTCCTTACAGAAGTCTTAAAAAGTCAAGTGTTCTGATGTTACAAAACTCGGTTTCACAAATTCTATGTGAAACCTCGAGGTTGAAAAGTCAACCTCGAGGTTCTGGCCCTCTTGGAAAACCCAAGTTTCCTCCTTAACACTTGCAACCTCGAGTATGCAAAGCAAACCTCAAGGTTTAACCCATACAGAAAGGTCATACTTTTCATCAAGCATGGAAACCTCAAGGTTCATGTTTCAACCTCGAGGTTGGACATTCTATTTTGAAGCTTAAGTTTGAAGAAAAACCTGTTGACCTCGAGTATGGTATTTCAACCTCGAGTATTGTGACATACAGAGAGCAAACTGGTTTTCAAAGCATTGAAAACCTCGAGGTTAAGATTGTAACCTCGAGGCTGGACTTTATGTTTAACTTTGCACTTTGCATTTTCAAAAGGTCAACCTCGAGTACAGATTCACAACCTCGAGGTTGTCAGGCTCCAGTGAAAAATGAAGTTTTGAAACAATCTTCAAACCTCGAGGTTACCTTTGGAACCTCAAGGTTTGCAAGTTAATGAGATTTTTCAGAAGGTTTCTTTTTAAGAGAAACCTCGAGGTTCACTTTGCAACCTCGAGGTTGAATGTTTTAAAACCTGAGTCTGGCTGAAGTTTTCTGGTCAACCTCGAGGTTGGATGAACTAACCTCAAGGTTTGTGACCGTTGGTGCTTTTTCAAATTTGTGAAATCTGTTATATCTTGTTGTTTGATCTAATTGCTTTCATATATCATTCACTCATGATCCCAGATATGTTTAACAAGTTTGTTGAGTGTTTTTCAGTTAGCACAGATCAAGATTATTGAAGATTTGTGAGAAAAAGCAAAAAGGTGAACAGTGCATTTAATGCACCTGCACAATCTCATCTACTTTCGGCTAATCCATCTGAGCACGCCTTGTTAACGTTAAAGAATGTTTACTACATCAAGTAAAGTCAATTCCAACGGGCAAAAACTCAGAAATCCACATCAGATCACATTAACACTTGGATTAGCAAAAGTTTAGAGAGAGAAGATGACCAGAGCCTAAGCTAATCACTTCCAACGGTTGAAATCTTTCTACAACGGTCATTTAATGTTCTCTACCTATAAATAGAGAGCATTAACTTCATTTACAGATGAGACACCTACTTTGAGCGAAATCTTACTAAGTTCATTTATTGTATATTAGCCTTCATTTGTAAAGTATCAAACTTGATACAAGCACTTCAGTGTTCATCATATCTACTCTGTAAGAGAGTCAAATACTTGTAAATCATTTATTGATTGAGATAACTACAAGTCAGGGGACTTGGTAGTTGGGGTGTATTGATTACAACTTGTAAGGGGGAGTGTGTTCTAGTGAGAGAACAACTCTTAGTACAGAGTGTGTAATCAATATTGTTGAGTTAGTGGATTGAAAATCCCAAGTGAGACTTGGGGACTGGATGTAGGTCAGGAAAGGACCGAACCAGTATAAATTGCATTGTGTTTAGCTTCTTCTCCTTATCCTCTCTGTTGTGCCCTGTTCTGAGTAACCAAAAACAGAACAAGTTTCGAAAATTTTAAAGATACCCAATTCACCCCCTCTTGGGTATAAAGCTCCTGCTTTCAGCATCAAGTATGCCTCAAGGATCCGAGGTAATATCAAGGAGTTCGCTCGACTTCGGGGTCGGGATCCTTATGCATTCGCCATTATCATCAACTGACACCTGGCGGCTTGTGACTTCTACGCATACTTGATGCGTCCGTCGTGTCACGTACTTTAGCCCTTCCTTTAGGGCTTAAAGGTCTCTAGGCTGCCGAGGCGCCTTTATTGTTTGGCCCGGATTTCGTATCCGAATTGTTCCATCTTGATATGCTTTTGTCCGAATCTTTGACGAATTTGGATTCGTATTCCGCTACTGATTTGTTTGTTCGGTGATAGGTTTTTTCCCGAGGCGGGGTGTCTGGGTGTCTTTACCTTCCCCTTGCTCTTAGTTTTTGCCTACCTCGGCCTCGGTTGATGGTGACCATGCCTATTTCACTACCAAAGTTGTTTGCTGTTGCGCTTGCTTATGTTGCTGACAGCTTTACGGTGCCACTCCTGTCTGGTTGCTCCCCAGCTTGGTCGTTCAGGCCTCTGGACGGTCGAGATGTATATTGCCCCCAGCCCCTGTCAAGGCCGGGGCATTCTACTTCAGCTGGACCGGCTTATAACTGCCGCGGCCCATAAGGTAGCTTTAAGTCCGGGGCCTGGCTTCTCATGACTTTGAAAGGTTCAACTCCTGTCATCATGCCAAGAATGCCCTACTTTAAGTAGCCGAGGTGGTTACCCAACCCGGATCGGTCCGGGATGCATTAAGGTGGTTCCCTCAGATGATGTCGTTCCTCCGAGTTGGTCTTGACCAAAGATGCTCTCCTGGCAGTGCATTAAGCCCATTCTGACACAACTTCCTCATTTGAAGTAGACTGCCTCGGGCTAGCTCAACCCAGCCGTTGATCTAACCAAGCACTAGAATCCGGACGTATCCCTGAACCTTGCCAGGTATGCCTACCGGGCTTATGTGAAGGACGGTGTCCGGGTTCCGCTCCGTCTTGCAAGGAGGTGATGAGGTCGGGTCAGGAGCTCCTGAGGCTAGTCTGTCCAAAGAGGTGGTGCCTTCTGATGATGCTGCTTTCCCTAGCTAGGGCGCTTGTGCCCTGTCACTCTTCTATATACTCGACCGACGTTTACGTCCGGGAGTTTAATTTATTGACCGCATTAAGTATAGGTCTATATACTCGACCAGCACTTACGTTCGGGAGTTTAGTTTATCGACTGCATTAAGTACAAGTCTATATACTCGACCAGGGTTTACGTCTGGGAGTTTAGATATTTGTTGACCGTAATGAATACAAGTCGCTTGACTCTATCACACTTACGCGTGGGAGGTTGGGGCAGGGTTGTCTTGTTTCAACCTCGTCAGGTATAACTAACCGCACTACCTCATCCAACTTTCACTAGTCGGATTCCAACTTTTCTCTTAGTCGGATTAATGGTAACCAACGTAAGGGCTAAACTACCACATGTTCAAACGAGGCTTCTCCTGCCTCTAATCAAACATTTTGACCTGATCAGGGTCGGCATGATAGTCCGCTTGCTTAGTCGGGCGAGCGTTGACGCGTCAATTTCGTGAAAGGCCACGTATGGCGCCTTCACCGAGCTCTAACAAATGCCTGTCGGAGTACAATGGCCGGTTTCATACATCTAGATGTTTTTGTTAGCGGCCAGGTACACGACCTTAGAGCCGTTTTTTGGACCGGGCTTAATGGCCTCAGTTCCATGCCGGGTTTCAGGACCTCGGCTTCACCCCGGGTTTATGGACCTCGGCTTCATGCCGGGTTTATTGACCTCGGCTTCGCGCCGGGCTTATTGACCTCGGCTTCATGCCTGGTTTAGGGACCTCGGCTTCACGCCGGGCTTATTGACCTCGGCTTCATGCCGGGCTTATTGACCTCGGCTTCATGCCAGGTTTAGGGACCTCGGCTTCACGCCGGGCTTATTGACCTCGGCTTCAGTTTTTGGACCGAGCTTCATGGCCTCAGTGTCATGTTTAAGCAATCATTCGTGCACGTTTGGAAATTTCCACTGAAGAATTCTTTGTCTGGGGTCCGTGCGTGGAGTCAATTGTGTGCGGCTCTTTCGCCGAGCTCTTGACCTGGGCTTGTTGGCCCTGGTTTAATTTGTGCCGGGTTTAGGGACCTCGGCTTCATGCCGGGTTTAGAGACCTCGGCTTCATGTTTATTATTGGGTGTGATGACCTCAAGATTCCATTATGGGTGTCGTAACCCGGAATTTGTTTATCTGAGATGGGTGTCGTAACCCTTTTTTCCATTACGGGTGTCGTAACCCTTGATTTGACATGGAGCTCAAGTTTTAACTGTACTAAGTGTAACCGGAGTTCACCTTCGAAAATTCACACGAAGCCGGGGCTTTAACCAGATTTAGTGTAACCGGTCCGCCTTCAAGAATAATCACGGAGCCGGGATTTGAACCATATTCAGTGTAACTGGGGTCCATTCAAGAATTTATGCGGATCCCGAACGTTAACTAGATTCAGTTAACCAGGACCGACTTCAAAACTTCATACGGATCCGGGATTTTGACCAGATTCGGTGTAACCAGTCCGCCTTCAAAAAACTCACTCGAAACCCGGGCTTTAACCGGATTCGGCGTAGCTAAGGTCCATTCAAAAAGTCCCGCGGAGCCCGGATTTTGACTAGAATTCAGTGTAATCGGTTCCGGCCCCAAAAATTTGTACGGAGCCCGGATTTTAACCAGATTCGGTTTGGCCGGGGCCGGCTTCAAAAATTTGCACGGAGCTCGGATTTTGACCAGATTTGGTTTGACCGGGCCCGGCTTCAAAAATATGCCCTGCATCACCAAGTCGTAAAAATAACTCCTTTGGGATTGAATCAGCCTCAGGTTATCAACCACCTCGGCTATCTCAACTTGCTCTTTTAGGATTCTCAAATGGATATTGAACCCGCAGTTGTATCAATTCCTTGATCTCATCCTCTGTCCAATAGCTGTTGTTGCACGGTGGGTCCAGAGGCTGTTATGCCGACGACTGAGGCACGACGATGGGAGGATCTGAAGTTGCCGAACCAGATCCTCTAGGTTTGCTAGTTTTTATTAAGGCCATCAAAGACTCCTCTGAGTTCTTCCTAGTGATCCTGGGTTCTCGAAGAGAGATGATGATGATCTTCATGTTATTGATTATTGCGGCTTCTGGGTTGAACTATCGTTAGTCATAGGAATCGAAATTTAACGATCCCCACAGATGGCGCCAATGTTCTATTCTGAGAACAAGATTTGTTGGACTGATTGGACTTGACTAGGAGCCAAGCCTAGGGCCTACGTACCCTGTGAAGGGATCAAAGTCCATGTAGTTCGAGACACACACAGGCGTGTAGCCAAAGGGGGTAGGGTGTGTGCTCTGTGTGACTGAAAGTAAAGAGTGGAGAGTTAGAACCCGTGCACCTGGTTGGCGTTCCTCTGTATTTATAGAGGCGTCCAGCGTGAGTATCTTGGCCTAGCACAATCTCCGGGGCCGAGATATTTGGAGCGAGCAAGATCCGAGGCCGAGATACTCGGGGCAAGTATCTCGGGATATTGGTTAGGATAGATCCTATCTTGTTAGGATACCAGATCTTCCCTGCTGATATGCCAACTATGCTTCCTGATCCATTTGGGCCGTAGCATGGATCTGGGCTGTTGGGCCGGTCCGTAACAGTTGCCCCCCAGCTTGGTCGTTCAGGCCTCTGGACGGCCAAGATGTACATTGCCCCCGGCCCCTGTTAAGGCCGGGGCATTCTACTTCAGCTGGACCGGCTTATAACTGTCATGGCCCATAAGGTGGCTTTACGTCTGGGGCCTAGCTTCTCATGACTTTGAAAGGTTCAACTCCCGTCATCGTGCCAAGGACGCCCTGCTTTAAGTGGTTGGGGTGTTACCTGACCCGGATCGGTCCGGGACGCCTTGCGTTTGAATCCAGGTGTCGATCTCAGCTATTGAAGTCGTCTACTCCACAGATCCGAAGTAATGTCTCCAGGATCTGGGACAATGCTGAGGCGGTTCGCCTTTTTCTGAGGTTGGAGTCTTTCCTCAGGTTTCTCGGGCTAGATTGTTGTGAATCTATACCCTCTTGCCTATCTACCGCATAGTGCCGGGTTGTGTCATATTGACCCCGGTTACCGATGCCTTTTGCTCAAAGATCCGAGGTATACCTCAAGGATCCGAGGTAATGTGAAGGAGTTCCCCGACTTCAGGGTCGGGATTCTTATGCCTTCGCCATTATCATCGACTGACACCTGGCGGCTTGTGACTTCTGCGCGGACTTGATGCGTCCGTCGTACTTCGGCCCTTCCTTCTGGGCTTAGAGGTCTCTAGGCTGCCGAGGCGCCTTTATTTCGTATCCATCTTGATATGCTTTCGTCCGAGTCTTTGACGAGTTCGGATTCGTATCCTTCTACTCATTTGTTAGCTCGGATTCGTAGCACCGGGTTTTTCTCCCGAGGCCCGGTCTTTTTACCTTCCCCTTGCACTTTGCTTTTGTTTACCTCAGCCTCGATTCTTTGTCTTAGCTGGCCTCAGCCTCGGTTGATGCTTTTCAAAGTTGCTTTGTGTTGCTGACAGCTTAACAGTGCCACTCCTGTCTTGTTGCCCCCCAGCCTGGCAGTCGAGGGCTTTGGGCTGTCGAGGTGCATTGCCCACTTGGCCTGGATCTCATGTCCGAGGTTTAAATTTCACTCCCTCCATCGAGATGTCGTTCCTCCAAGTTGGTCTTGACCAAAGATGCTCTCCTGGCAGTGCATCAAACCCATTCTGACACAACTTCCTCATTTGAAGCAGAATGCCTCGGACTGCCTCAGCCCAGCCTTTGATCTAACCAAGCACTTGAATCTAGGCGTATCCCTGAACCTTGCCGGGTATGCCTACCGGGCTTATGTGAAGGACGGTGTTCGAGTTCCGCTCCGTCTTGCAAGGAGGTGATGAGGCTGGGTCAGGAGCTCTTGAGGCTAGTCTGTCCAAAGAGGTGGTGCCTTCTAGTGATGCTGCTTTCCCGAGCTAGGGCGCCTGTGCCCTATCATTCTTCTATATACTCGACCGACGTTTACGTCCGGGAGTTTAATTTATTGACCGCATTAATTAGAGGTCTATATACTCGACCAGCGCTTACGTCCAGGAGTTTAGTTTACCGACCGCATTAAGTGCAGGTCTATATACTCGACCAGCGTTTACGTCTGGGAGTTTAGATATTTGTTGACCGTAATGAATACAAGTCACTTGACTCTACCACACTTACGCATGGGAGGTTGGGGCAGGGTTGTCTTGTTTCAACCTCGTCAGGTATAACTAACCGCACTACCTCATCCAACTTTCATTAGTCGGATTCCAACTTTTCTCTTAGTCGGATTAATGGTAACCGACGTAAGGGCTAAAGTACCACATGTTCAACCGAGGCTTCACCTGACTCTAATCAAACATTTTGACCTGATCAGGGTCGGCATGATAGTCCACTTGCTTAGTCGGGCGAGCGTTGACGCGTCAATTTCACGAAAGACCACGTATGGCGCCTTCGCCGAGCTCTAACCAATGCCTGTCGGAGTACAACGGCCGGTTTCATACATCTAGATGTTTTTGTTAGCGGCCGGGTACACGACCTCAGAGCTGTTTTTTGGACCGAGCTTAATGGCCTCGATTTCATGCTGGGTTTCAGAACCTCGACTTCATGCCGGGTTCATCGACCTCGGCTTCATGTCGGGTTTATTGACCTCGGCTTCATGCCGGGTTTCAGGACCACGACTTCGCGCTGGATTTATTGACCTCGGCTTCATGCCGGGTTTCAGGACCTCGACTTCGCGCTGGGTTTATTGACCTCGGCTTCATGCCGGGTTTCAGGACCTCAACTTCGCGCCGGGTTTATGGACTTCGGCTTCATGTCGGGTTTAGGGACCTCAGCTTCATGCTGGGTTTATGGACCTCGGCTTCGCGCCGGTTTTCAAGACCTCGGCTTCATGTTTATTACCGGGTGTAATGACCTCGGTGTAGTATCCTCGACTATCGATAGTAAGGCAAATGAATTTCTGTTGAGGAATTCTTTATCTAGGGTCCTTTTAAGGAGTGTGCGTGGAGTCAATTGTATTTTACATGGGGCCCAGATTTTAACTAGAATTCAGTATAACCGGGGTCCGCCTTCAAGAATTCTTACGGAGCTGGGATTTCAGCCAGATTCGGCGTAACCGGGGGTCAGCCTTCAAGAATACATACGGAGCCAGGGTCCATCTTCAAAATCTCACACGGAGCCCAGGCTTTAACCAGATTCGGCGTAGCCGGGGTCAAATGTTCCGTTCTGGGAACAGGATTGGATTGGGCTTGACTAGGAGCCAAGCCTAGGGCCTACGTATCCTGTGAAGGGATCAAAGCCCACGTAGTTCGAGACACACACAGGCGTATAGCCAAGGGGGTGAGGTGTGTGCTTTGTGTGACTGAAAGTAAAAGAGTGGAGAGTTAGAACCCGTGCACCTGGTTAGTCGACCTCTGCATTTATAGAGGTGTTCGAGGCGGATATCTTGGCCTAGCAAGATATCCGGGGCGAGCAATAGCTGGGGCGAAGATGTCGATATGATGTGGATAGATCACGTAGATATAGTCTGGATACTCCTATGATGTCGATAGATAGGATCCGCTATAATATAGGTGAGATCCGATACGGGATACGTTCCGCATTGGGCCATACCTCGAATATGGGCTTTGGGCCGGTCCATAATAGAGGCCCCCCAGCCCGGTAGTTTAGGCGTCTGAGCTGCCGGGATGTATTTTGGCACCAGTCGGTTTTACTAGCCGAGCTTTGCTGTCGTGGGCCTTACCTTGCCGAGTTGAACTATATTGATCCTGGCTGTAACGGCGGCTTACTTCGAAGATCCGAGGTCTTGTCTCAAAGATCCTGAATAGTGCCGAGATGGTTTGTCTGCATTTGAATCCATGTGTTGATCTCGGCTATTGAAGTCATCTACTCCGCAGATCTGAGGTCATGTCTCCAGGATTTGGGATAATGTCGAGGCGGTTCGCCTGTCTTTGAGGTTGGAATCTTTCTTCAGGTTACCCGGGCTAAATTATTGTGAATCTATACACTCTTGCCTATCTACCGCACAGTGTCGGGTTGTGTCCTATTGACCCCGGTTACCGATGTCCTTTGCTCAAAGATCCGAGGTACCGTCTCAAGGATCCGAGGTATGCATTTGCCATTATCATCAACTGACACCTGGCGGTTTGTGACTTCTGCGTGCATTTGATGCGTCCGTTGTGTCACGTATGTCAGCCCTTCCTTTTGGGCTTAGAGGTCTCTAGGCTGCCGAGGCGCCTTTATTGTTTGACCCTGCCGAGGTGCGTTTATTGTTTAACTCGGATTTCGTATCCAAATTGTTCCATCTTGATATGCTTTTGTATGAGTCTTTGACGAATTCGGTCGTATTCCACTACTGATTTGTTTGTTCGGGCGATAGATTTTTTCCCAAGGCGGGATCTATTTACCTTTCCCTCGTTCTTTGTTGTCGCTTGCCTCGGCCTCGGTTGATGGTGAACCTGTACTTGGAAGTTGCTTTGTGTTTTTGACAGCCTAACGGTGCCACTCCTGTTTGACAGCCTAACGGTGCCACTCCTGTCTTGTTGCCCCCTAGCCTGGCAGTCAAGGGCTCTGGGCTGTAGGGGTGCATTGACCGCTTAACCTGGATTTCATGTCCGAGGTTTTCATTCCCAACATCGAGGTGGTTCCCTCAAATGATGTCGTTCCTTCGAGTTGGTCTTGACCAAAGATGCTCTCCTGGCAGTGCATCAAGCCCATTCTGATACAACTTCCTCGTTTGAAGCAGACTGCCTCAGACTGCCTCAGCCCAGCCTTTGATCTAACTAAGCACTTGAATCCGGAAGTATCCCTGAACCCTGCCGGGTATGCCTACCGGGCTTATGTGAAGGACGGTGTCCGGGTTCCGCTCCATCGTGCAAGGTGATGATGAGGCCGGGTCAGGAGCTCCTGAGGCTAGTCTGTCTAACGAGGTGGTGCCTTCTGGTGACGCTGCTTTCCCGAGCTAGGGCGCCTGTGCCCTGTCACTCTTCATATTCCCGGTGTCTATGCCGGTTGTTTATAAACTCTAAACTCTATTAGAAGTTTATCGACCGCATTAAGTACAGGTCTATATACTCGATCAGCGTTTACGTTCGGGAGTTTAATTTATCGACCGCATTAAGTACAGGTCTACGTACTCGACCAGCGTTTACGTCTAGGAGTTTGGGGCAGGGTTGTCTTGTTTCAACCTCGTCAGGTATAACTAACCGCACTACCTCATTCCAATTTTCACTAGTCGGATTCCAACTTTCACTAGTCGGATTAATGGTAACCGACGTAAGGGCTAAACTACCACATGTTCAACCGAGGCTTCACCTACCTCTAATCAAACATTTTGACATGATCAGGGTCGGCATGATAGTCCGCTTGCTTAGTCGGGTGAGCGTTGACGCATCAATTTCGCAAAAGGCCACGTATGGCGCCTTCGCCGAGCTCTAACCAATGCCTGTCGGAGTACAACAGCCGGTTTCATACATTTAGATGTTTTTGTTATCGGCCGTGTATGCGACCTCGGAGCCGTTTTTTCGTGTCGGGCTTATCGGCCTCGGCTTCATGCCGGGTTTCAGGACCTCAGCTTAACGCCGAGTTTATTGACCTCGGCTTCATGCCGGGTTTCAGGACCTCGACTTCATGCCGGGTTTATTGACCTCGGCTTCACGCCGGGCTTATTGACCTCAGCGTAGCATCTTCGACTATCGATAGTAAAGCAGATGAGTTTCCATTGAGGAATTTGTTTATCTGAGATGGGTGTCGTAAACCCTTTTTTCAATTATGGGTATCGTAACCCTTGAATTGACATGGAGCCCAGGTTTTAACTGTATTAAGTGTAGCCGGGGTCCGCCTTCGAAAATTCACATGGAGCCGGGATTTCAAACGGATTCGGTGTAACCGGTCTGCCTTCAAAAACTCACACGGCGCCCAGGCTTTAACAAGATTCGGCGTAGCCAGGGTCCGCCCTCAAAAATTATCGCGGAGCCAGGATTTTAACCAGATTCTGTGTAATCTAACCGGGTCCGCCCTCAAAGATTCACGCGAAGCCAGGATTTCAACCAGATTCGCTTTGACCAGTCCGCCTTCAAAAACTCACACGGAGCCCGGGCTTTAACCAGATTCGGCGTAGCCGAGGTCCATTCAAAAATTCCCGCGGAGCCGGGATTTTACCAAGATTCGGTGTAACTGGTCTGCCTTCAAAAACTCACGCGAAGCCCGGGCTTTGACCAGATTCGGCGTAGCCGGGGTCCGTCTTCAAGAATTCACACGAAGCCCGGGCTTTAACCAGATTCGGCATAGCCAGGGTCCGTCTTCAAAAATTTGCACGGAGCCCGGGCTTTAACCAGATTCGGCATAGCCAAGGTCCGTCTTCAAAAATTCGAACAGAGCCCGGGCTTTAACTAGATTCGGCGTAGCCGGGGTCTGTCTTCAAAAATTTCCACGGAGCCCAGGCTTTAACCAGATTCGGCGTAGCCAGGGTCCGTCTTCAAGAATTCACACGGAGCCCGGGCTTTAACCAGATTCGGCGTAGCCGGGGTCTGCCTTCAAGAATTCACAGGATCCCGGATTTTAACCATATTTGGTGTAACCGAGTCCTTCTCACAAACAAGTATATAGATAATTGATAATAAGCAAAGATTGAGCATCTATGAGATAAAGAGGGTGATACTCATCTGGATGTAGCTTGATGGAGTTCTCCATTTGCTTGTTTTGGCTTGCAGGGGAACAACTAGATCCAGAAAAGGGAAATACCAATCCCAGCCGAGAATACATCGCGACATGCACTTAGAGTATATCCCGGTGTGGATTTGCTCAATATTATAGCAGCCGTGGAATTTCAACTGAATGCAAGTTTGACACTCTTGATTCCATATTTGCCCATGAGGCATCCCTCATTTTCTGTAGTAAATTCCACGAGGGATTGCGACTTTTGCAACAAGAACCCCAAAGAACCTAATGGGGCTGTGATTGTCCCTCTCTTCATATTGATGGGAAACGGTTGGTGGATAGTGTTGATGAGGACAAATTTATGCAGTTATGCAGAATTGTTGAAGCTAGTAGGACTGATGGTTGACATCAGCCTGCTTGGAGCTATCGGGGAGCGCCTTCATAATCCTCCTCCAGAACGAGGATGTGACCTCGGCATCTCGACTCCTCCTCATCTCGGCGTATCATCAAACTCGGCTATCGCGATGGTGTCAAGATGCGTTGAATCAGCCTCGGCTTAACAACAACCTCAGCTACCACGATTTGTCTGTTTGCCCTGCCTCAAAACAATTGTCATAGACCAAATAATAGTTCAACGAGATCAAACGCTATTGCCATATGTTTAAAGGGTTTTAGTGATTCGCAAACTCTTTCTCAGGTGAATAATATAGAAAAGACAAATAGATATAGCAAAGGCAAACATAAAGTAGACTTCCCTGCATCACCGAGTCGTAAAAATAACTCCTTTGGGATTGAATCAGCCTCGGGTTACCAACAACCTCGGCTATCTCAATTTGCTCTTCTGGGATTCTCAAATGGGTATTGAACTCGCAATTGTATTAATTCCTAGAAGTCATCCTCTGTCCCGTGGTTGTTGTTGTACGGTGGGTCTTTGGAGGCTGTTGTGCCGACGGCTGTTGGCACGACAATAGGAGAATCTGAAGTTGTTGAACAAGATCTTCTAGGTCTGCTAGTTTTCTATTAAGGCCATCAAAGACTCCTCTAAGTTCTTTCTGGTGATCCTTCCAACTATCTTCTAGTCATGTGGAAACTTATGATCCAAATAGAGCATCTAACTTTATGCCAGAGTTGAAAAGTATGGGTTAACCAGGAGAGAGGATAACGATCATGGGTTCTCGAAGAGAGATGATGATGATCTTCATGTTATTGATTATTGTGGCTTCTTGGTTGAACCATCGTTGGTCATAGGAATCGAAATTTAACGATCCCCACAGACGGCGCCAATGTTCTGTTCTGAGAACAAGATTGATTGGACTTGACTAGGAGCCAAGCCTAGGGCCTACGTACCCTGTGAAGGGATCAAAGTCCACGTAGTTCGAACACACACAAAAGGGGTGGGGTGTGTGCTCTGTGTGACTGTATGTAAATAACCAGAGAAAGCATGTGTACCTTTAGGTTTTACCTCTTATTTATAGAGCGTACCTTAGGTTGATATGACTTGGGCCTGTGATCCGAGGCCCTGATATCGTAACTACCTGATATAGATTTAGATATACCTGGATTGTAGATAAGATAGGATCCTCCTAGATTGTAGGTAGATCCTGATATGCGATGTAGTCCTTGCTGGGCCATATATTGAATATGGGCCTTATCCAGGTCCGTAACAAGACCGATCGTTTTTTAAGTGGTCTGAATAATATATTTAAGACCCATTGGTAAACGATTCGGTCCAAGACGTTCTTTATATTTACAAAACTGCCACCAGTCATACCTTTAATGCTCTTTATATTTACAAAACTGCCATCGGTCATACCTTTAAGACCAAGGCGTCGATAGTCCGCTCTAAATGAGGCGGTCTTAAAAGCCTTTTTTGCACTAGTGCAAGTTCAAACAAACAAAAGAGAAGAGAGCAAGAGACACTAAGCAAGCAAGAAGGAAGAAGAAAGCAAGGAAGTTGGGAAGCAAGGAAAGTAAGCAATGGATTTTGCTAAACTTCCTTCTATCTTCATGGATGTGTTTAAGGTCCCAATAAACAACTCTTGCATGTTATTTTGAAGCCTAGACCAAAAAGACTAAGGAGCTCAAGGAGGAAAGATTTCAAGGAAGACCAAGTTTAAGTCAAGTAAGTAGCCTTAACTTGGAGTATGGTTTCTTTTTTATTCCGCTGCGTGTACGGATCCTAACATGCTTATCATAAAGCTCTTACAAATGAAAGATCATAATGGGAGCATCCATATGCTTGTGCTAATGCTAGAGCTATGTGGACATCGACGCCAGCAGTATGTGGATTGCTTGCTGATTGTCCGCTAGGTGCTATTTAGGCTTCCAAGTCAAATTGATCAAACCCATCTTGCCCTTCAATGAGGTAATAGGAATTGAAGAATCTAAGACATAAATTATTTTCTCATAATATAAAATTATTTTTACATTCTGATACTAGTCCTTAAAGTAAGATCCATTAATTTATTAGCATCCAGAAGGCTTAAGTAACAAATTTGCCCCCGAAGTAGATGCCTAGGAGAAATATTGCCCTAGAAGTATTTTTTTTGTCTCAATATTGCCCCTGAAGTCTAAAAACGTAGCAATGTTTCCTTGAGTTAACTGAGGTTAAGTTTGACCATTTTGTTTGACTAAAACTCTTACATGGCATTCTGACGTGGCACTCGATAACCTAAATTATTACACATTAGCTAATCCCTTCCCCCTCTCTCACCCTTTGCATTCCATATCACCGTCATCTTCTTCCTCAAGCAGTAAAAAAGAAAGCTGAACACATATCTAGCGCCATCGATATTGGCACCAGATGCGGTAATGCTGGCATGGGCCTCTGCCTCCTTTGCCAAACCTTCCACTACTACAAAAAACGGTTTTTGCGTCACAAAAAAACGTCCTTTTTTTAAAAAAAAAAAAAAAAGCAAAGGAAGTAAAAAAGAAAAGCGGTGCCTTTTTTGTAATTATATGTGATAAAAGTTGACTTTTGGCGTCTAAGTAATAAACTTAGATGCCAAAAAGTCCCGCGAGAGACAGTTTTGGAGTCTAAGTTTAAAAAACTTAGACTCCAAAAATCATATCGTATAGCAGAAAAGAAGGTCACGTCGTGCAGCAGGGGGTCACGTGGTGTAGCAGGGGGAACAGGGGGTTATGTGTGGGGCCCGCGAGAGACACTTTTGGAGTCTAAGTTTTAAACTTATACTCCAAAAGTCATGTCATACAACAGAAAAGAAGGTCACGTCGTGCAACAAGGGATCACGTGGTATAGTAGGGGGTTATGTGTGGGGCCCACAAGTGACACTTTTGGACTTAATAATTAGACTCCAAAAGCATAACTTTTAAAGTCTAATTAATAAACTTAGACTCCAAAAGTTATGCTCTAAGTTAAATATTTCACTTTTTTCACATCCCGCGTCAAAAGTTCCTCATTTATCTTTTCATTAATTCATTCTTCACAACCTCCGTCTTCTAGCTTCATTCTCTCAGTCTTCACCATTGTTCCTCCTCGTCGGACATGTGGAGTTGCAAATCTGGTTGCCTCTATGATGAGCACATAGGAGGCGGCATGACCAAGGCAACAAACTTGGAGGAAATACAAGGTCTTGGAGATCCAATGACAAGAGCAAGAACTAAAAAGGCTCCAGATTGAAGACCTTGAAGAATAAGCCCCAATGGATATGCATGGAGGCTTCATTGGGCCTTAGCCCAAATTCTGCATTTAGTTTTATTTTCTTACATTTAGTTAAACTTTTGTAATAAGGCTTATTGGGCTTGTTTATTGGACTTTATGTGTAAGCATATTAGGTTAAACTTAATATGGATGTTGTCCATATAAGGGAAGACCATAGCATTTGTAACGGCAGATTTGAATTGATATTTCAACCATTTTGGTGAGAGACAAGTTCTCTAGGGTTCTTTTGAGAATCTCTGAACTTATCAAGGGTTTCGATCCTTGTGGCGTTCTTGGGCTTATCAATTCTTTGGAATTGTGGCGCCTACCTCTAATCTGCAGTTTTCAGTTTTTCGTTCTAAAATTTCTCGGTTGCATATCTCCAGTTTCCCTTATCGTTTTTCGGTGTTTTCATAGTCAAAATCGTAGTTCAAAACGTGATCTTTCAGCTCGTTTTGGAAGCACTCAATTCCGAGGTCTATAGCGCGAGATCCATTCCGTTCTTTAGGACGCGTCAGAGGCTGTTCTGGTACGAGATTCCATTCCTAGTTGATCCGATCGTCCGTTTCCTTCGGGAATCACATCATTTGGTATCAGAGCACGGTTCTAGGATTGGAATTGGGTTATCTTTTCTTGATTGTTTACATCCAATCTGGTAACCCTAATCCCTAAATTTGTGTTTTTGATTTTTTGAATTTTGCAATTCTGTTTTAGCCATCGTTCTTTGTCCCTAGTTTGTTCTTTCAATCTTCTAATTGTTTTTTTTTCCTTTCAATTTCTTGTTCAGTTCACATATTTCTGCACTTTGTTCTTGGTGTTCATCCCTTGTTCATCATTGTTCTTGAACTTTAGTCCTTTCGATTCATGTTTCTTGAGTAGTGTGTTGTTAGTGTGTTAAGTAATAGCTCATTTTGTGGGGAATTCTATCTAATTCAATTCTGAATTAGTATAATTTCAAAGTTTGATCCCAAAATCACAAATTCCTCTTTGTGAGAAAAAAAAAGAGAAAAAAAAATCAGTTGTGATTAAAAAAAAAGAATTACGTGTTATAAAAAAAAAGGAAAAAAAAATCAAGTATGTTAAAAAAAAAACTATACAGCACCTTCCTATTATTCAATTACACACACTACTACGTGTGAATCAAGTCCAAAGGTGTTTTGGTTTTGGATTTTCTTTGTCTTGTCTTCTTTGAGTCCAAAGTGTCCTTGAATAATTCCTCCAAATTGGATTTTCTGTCTTGTTGTCTTCTTTGACATCTGTTCCAAATTGTATTGTGAGTCACCGCCAATTCCTGAGTTTGGGATTGTACTCTTGAGTGTTCTTGGATTCTGTTAAGAACTTAAAGAGAGCTATTGAGTGGTAAAAGGCAAGAGAACACACTACACAAAAGCCTTATAGAGAGCAACAAACACGAGTGATACATTCTTAAGAGTGTAAACACGTGAGCGAGTGGTAAGGTCCTATTACTTTTACTCTTTGTTCTTTCCTTGAATTATGGCAGGTGGTGAAGATAATAGGTTGCTGATTGAAGCCATTACAACTCAAATGCAAAGGATGATGAGAGAACACACAGAGGAGTTATATGAGAGAATTGAGAGAATAGAAAATCAGGGCAATCATGATGAAGATAGACCAAGAGGGAGGGATGAAAGATGGAGAAGAAGAGATTATGAGAATGATGCTAGAGAGGATAGAATTAAGGGAGTGAAGCTTAATATACCATCTTTTAAAGGAAAAAGTGATCCGGAAGCCTATTTAGAGTGGGAATTGAAGATTGAGCACTTATTTGCATGTCACAATTATACTGAAGAGAAGAAAATGAAGGTGGCAGCCATGGAGTTTAGTGATTATGCTCTCATTTGGTGGGATCAATTGCAAAGGGAGAGGTTGAGATATGAAGAACCATTGGTGGATAGTTGGGTGGAGATGAAAAGGCTGATGAGAAGAAGATATGTTCCTTCCCATTATCATCGAGACCTTCACAACAAACTTCAAAGACTCACACAAGGTAACAAGAGTGTAGATGAGTATTTTAAAGAGATGGAGGTGTCCTTGATTAGAGCAAATATTAGTGAAGAGCGGGAGGCTACTATGGCACGTTTCTTGCATGGGCTGAATAATGACATAAGGGATGTTGTGGAGTTGCAAAATTATGTGGAGTTGGAGGATTTAGTGCAACAAGCTAGTAAGGTAGAACAAAAACTCAAGAGAAAGGGTGTCATGAGGAAAAACTCTTCAAATTTTTATTCTTCAAGTTGGAAGGATAGAAATAAGAAGGAGGGAGGTACTTCATCAAGCAACCCCACTGCTACACCTCAAAGGACTCAAACTAAATCCAATGAGGTCCCTAAAAAGACAAGGAGTAGTGAAATAAAATGCTTCAAGTGTTTGGGGAGAGGTCACATAGCTTCAGAATGTCCAACTAAGAAGACCATGTTACTTAAAGAGGATGGAGAGCTTACTAGTGAGTCTTCTTCAGATTCTACTTCACAAGATTCTGCTTCTTCAGATTCTGCTTCACAAGATGATATTGAAGAAATAATTCCAGAAGGAGATTTGTTTATGGTAAGAAGGATGTTGGGCAGCCAAGCAAAAGACATGGATGATAGTCAAAGAGCGAACGTCTTTCATACTAGATGCCTTATCCAAGGGAAGGTATGTTCTTTAATTATTGATGGAGGGAGTTGTACCAATGTTGCAAGTGCTAGAATGGTGTCTAAATTGGGCATGGAAACCAAACCTCACCCGCTGCCATACAAGCTTCAATGGCTTAGTGAGGATGGTGAAGTGACCGTAAGCAAACAAGTGGAGGTGAACTTCTCCATAGGAAAGTATGAGGATACAATTTTATGTGATGTGGTACCAATGGAGGCTTGTCATTTGCTACTTGGGAGACCTTGGCAATATGATAAGAAAGTTACGCATGATGGTTACACCAACAAATTCTCTTTTGTACATAAAGAGCGCAAGATTATTCTGGCATCCTTGACACCAAGAGAAGTTAGTGAGGATAATCTAAAAATGAGAGAAAAAAGAAAGCAAGAGAGAAAAGAGAGTGGAAGAGAGCAAGAAAAAAAAAGGAGAGCAAACGAGAAAAGCTCCAAACTTGCTTATAAAAGAAAAAGAGGTGAAAAAGGCAATGCATTTGAAAAAGCCAATGCTCTTACTTTTGAGTAAAGAGAATAATTTTACAGATGCAAGTCCTACTAACTCTCTTCCAAATGAGGTTTCTGATTTGTTGCAGGAATTTAAAGATGTTCTTCCTAAAGAGGTTGATGATGCAATCCACATTGCAGATTTGTTCTTCAAGGAAGTGCATAAAGACGGAGACGAGGATTGCAATTTGAGGACAACTTCTTCAAAAGAAGGAGGGAATGATGAGGACATAGGAGGCGGCATGACCAAGGCAACAAACTTGGAGGAAATACAAGGTCTTGGAGATCCAATGACAAGAGCAAGAACTAAAAAGGCTCCAGATTGAAGACCTTGAAGAATAAGCCCCAATGGATATGCATGGAGGCTTCATTGGGCCTTAGCCCAAATTCTGCATTTAGTTTTATTTTCTTACATTTAGTTAAACTTTTGTAATAAGGCTTATTGGGCTTTATGTGTAAGCATATTAGGTTAAACTTAATATGGATGTTGTCCATATAAGGGAAGACCATAGCATTTGTAACGGCAGATTTGAATTGAGATTTCAACCATTTTGGTGAGAGACAAGTTCTCTAGGGTTCTTTTGAGAATCTCTGAACTTATCAAGGGTTTCGATCCTTGTGGCGTTCTTGGGCTTATCAATTCTTTGGAATTGTGGCGCCTACCTCTAATCTGCAGTTTTCAGTTTTTCGTTCTAAAATTTCTCGGTTGCATATCTCCAGTTTCCCTTATCGTTTTTCGGTGTTTTCATAGTCAAAATCGTTGTTCAGAACGTGATCTTTCAGCTCGTTTTGGAAGCACTCAATTCTGAGGTCTGTAGCGCGAGATCCATTCCGTTCTTTAAGACGCGTCAGAGGCTGTTCTGGTGCGAGATTCCATTCCTAGTTGATCCGATCGTCCGTTTCCTTCGGGAATCACATCACTCTATCATCGTCGTTGTCGATCTTTAGGCTCCAGCTGAAACTTTTTGTGTTCTCATCCTTCCTCTTCGTCGAAACTCTCCACCGCCGCCTCCCTTGGTTTTCTCACCGTGGAAAAAGCTATTGTTCTCACCGGATCTGGTCACCCTCACCATGGATCTTCAAGTTTCAGATCTGCATCTCAGATCGCCGACCACCTCCTCCGAAGATCCTCCCTCACCGGCAAAGGAAGCAACCTACGTGGTGTTGGGATCCGTACACGCAGCAGATTAAAATTTCTTACGAATCCTGTCCCAAGGATCACTCAAGTGCATTTAAATCAAGACTTAGGAACCCGAATCATACCTTATATTAAACTTGTTCGCGTCTCGTTCTCTTTAAACAGGTGACCTACCTCCTCGACCAACAGAAGACGACTCTTAGAATCCTCTTCCTCTACTGGTATCCACACGAACAATCCCCAAACACGGCTACGGCAGCGTGCTAACGCCTCTTGTGTGTCTCTCTCAATTTTTCACTCTAGGGTTTCTCGCGGCTTTCTGTAATACGCTAGACTGAAATTCCCGTAGGTTTTTCTAAACATGTTAGGCGTATTATATAATCAAAATTAATCCTCATTAATTTTGAAATTCGAATTTCGAATTTGGATAATATATTAATTAAATCTATCTTATAGATCTAATCTAATATATTAAAAGCCAGATCTGAAATCTGAATCTTGAATTTAGATCAAATCTAAATTAAAAGCCTTCTGATTTAATTTATCTCTATAAATTAAATCCGAGAAATAATATCTATCTATTTAATTAAATCTGAGATACTATACCTCAATTTAATATTAAAAAGATATACGATATCTTTATTCGAAATCAAATGAGATACAATATCTCTATTTGTTTCAGATATTTAATTTATCAAATAAATTAAATACAAAACAAATATTATATATATAATATTATAATCTCCATTAATAATATATATATATTAATTTCAAAATTAATATATATATATATATATATATATATATATATATATCCTAGATTAAATTCATTATTCATTTAACCTCAGATTCAATGAATCTGGACACTTTTACCCATGTTGGATTATTCTTGTGTGCGACCCTGCAGGCCCATATGAGATTGGTAGTGGGCCAAGACTATATCAGCCCACAAATCGCAAGCGGCCTCTAGCAAGACATTGCGACTACCCAATTCACATGGGGATCGATGACACGATACTACCTATCGTACAACCATGTCACGTCCCTTTTGTCACGCGATAATTTGGTCAAGGATGAGGCATGGATAATGTCAACTTCCTTTTCTTGACCATTACTTTCTCGATTCTCGAGTAGTCTAATACATGACATGGAAACTCTTTTCCATCACAATATGGCCATACATTTCTTAGACTCACTCATCGAGGGGCCCAGTATTATCTCTCTACATATGTGAGGGACAAATCCCATCTTGACCACTCACATTCCTCCGCATGAAAACCACTGATCCCGATCCGAGCCTTTATCATCACCCGATCAAAGGTGACTTTTGACAAGGTCAAAGACCAGTGACTCATCATGTAGGAATCTATGATGATCTCAGGTCATAGGGCGTCGTGACGCGGTTATACATGGGATAAGCTTATGACTTAATCCATGCAGCTTTCTCATAGTGGGTCGGTCCAGCACCTTGTACTCTTACAAGTGCCCATGACTTTGATTTGTATCTCCATACCTCATCAAAGTCATACTGGTCTTATTTCATCTTCACTCCCGTGTAGATGACCGACCAGGGACATTTAGGATAATCTATAAGATTATCCAGGGATGCAGTTATCAATACAAACATGCAAACAAAAGAGAATACTTTAAATAACTTAAATATCCAAAGTACAATAAATTACCCCTAGGGCATAATTTCCAACACGTGGTTGAGTCTGATTCCTCCCGCCACTATTGTTTTGATATGTTTTTTTTTTCAGTTTTACTGTGATTTGTTTTTCCTTTTCGTCTAATTTATCTGGAATTTTGGATCTGTTAGTCCGATTCTTAATTTATGCTCCTCCTTCTCTCCCACTTTGTGCTAATTTTTGGATCTGATCAATGAATGCTCTTTTATTTTGAATCTGAACTGAGTGCGCTTTTGTTTTTCTAGGGAATATTTGGCCACAAAGTTCTAATACATGATGATACAAACCTAAGCTGAAGATACTCCCAAACGGCGTTACGGGGTTTGGGGCTTTTTTTTAAAAAAACAAACAAACAAATACAACATCCAAGAAATTTTAGGACATTTTACCTCTTGCCTCATAACGCCCCCTACATATGCGTCTCCCAAAAAAAGGACGTAAAAGGGGTTAAAAATAGGACATTAAAGGACTTTTTTGTAGTAGTGCTCATCTTCAACTACATAAGATCGATGTCACCCCAAAACTCGTCCTCACATGTTCTCCACTTTGAATGGCAAGATCAACATCGCCCCCTTCTCATTCATCTGAATCAGATACTTCACTTTTTGATCTGGTTTTGACCATGCTCCTTTAGTTTGATCTTGCCTTTTCTCTTACTTTGGTTCAACTTACCATCGATGGAGCCCAAGCTAAGACGTTGAAGGCAATCTCCAGCAACCTTTTTACGATCTGACATTGTTTTTAACCCTTGTGTCTCCAACCATAGTTCATCATGCTACTTTGCTCTGGCCATGTTTTGGCGGAAATGATCAACCCAAAGCATCATGCTCTGCTCTGTCTCTTCTCAGTGATGTCGATTCGATGTCGTTTGGTGTTCTTTTGCCCCTTTTTCCAAACAGAGAGGGCTATTCTTTCCCTACTTGTTTTGATTCAGATTAATTATCATTGTACCTCTTTTCTAGCAAATTGGAGATATTCTTGGTAGCTTTTTCCTAGAAGAAGGCTTTATGTGCAATGTGGCTTCTCTGTTAGTGTTAGCATTTGATTTTTTTTTCCTTAGTTTTTATGTGATTTCAGCTTTACGAGTTCTGGTTTGGAGTTTGAACTTGGACAAAAATGTTTGGATTCTCTCGCTGTCGTGTTAAACATGCCAAGTAAAGGTCCCTAATTTGTATCTCTATACAAGTAAATGATGTTGTACTAGTCTTATTGAGATCACCAATGCCTTTTCTTGGTAATTCAAGACTAGGAACAAGTTTTAGCCAACAAATATGTAGTGTCCTCAAGCCTTCATGATCATGATCACTATCATAGATCCTTGAGTGAACACATGTTCTATTCCTTGGGTTTTTATCTTTAAATGCATATTAACCTTAAAATGAAGGCGAGACATAAATATGATAATGATAAAATATGCTTAAATATAAATAATGAAATACAAGGTGTTCATCTGATGAAACATATAGTCTCTAGGAAACCTATATACTAATTAACATATATATCTGCAGCACTTAGATGCTTCTTATTTAAACATTCTACACAATGGCAATAAATTATCCCACTTCATCATCGGCATTTCTTTTAGTAAATTCTAAAAACTCCCTCATCCCATTATCATATTTCAAACTCGTCCATTGAGCTTTTATCCAACTGTGATCCATATTTGAATTCCTATAGACGGAAAGAGTTAAGATACATTATCCTAACATAAGATGCATCTTTTAGCCAATAAAAAAAACATTGTTATTTGCAAAAGTCCGCATTATTCTAACATATAATATGCTAACAACATAGCCAAATTAAAAGCCAAGGAATAAAGCAAACAGAAAATGCGGAATCGATCAGTAACTCAAGAAACAAAAATGCAATAACTCAAGAAGAGAACCATATTGATTAAAAACCATATCCATTAGTTGGTTCGCATCCACATATTTCACTATACCCCATGTGGTAAAACCCTTGCTACTACCAACATCTACAACTATCATATTTTTATCATTGAGATCAGCTTGTTCAAGTGCATCATCCCTCATGTCCTCATTCCAATGCCTAGGACTTATAACATGGCCAAATACAATAGAAAGAAACTATAGAACCAAAAAGCCTCTTTCGTGTGTTGTACGAACCTTGGTTGTGAGCTTGGCCTCAAAGCCAAGAGACAACACTTAGGCGCTATGGTCCTATAATTGGGAACTCTAACAGAACTAACAAAAACCATTCTTGGGAGGATCTTTCCGTGTAGATCTTATCCTATAAAATCTAACTCATTTGGGTTTCTACTACCTAAGAGCGCAATATTTTTAGCTCCATTGAGAATTATTGAAGCCATGAATGAATATGACAAGAGAGGATAGCAAAGAACATAAAATTGCACTAAATTGAGTTCACAAATAAGAAAATGGCGTGCGAGAAGCATGTAAGGGCATAATTATACCAAAACTTGAAGGAAAAAAAACATAGATGCAAAGTGAGCTTACTAGAACTAGATTGTTGAGAGAGAAACGTGAAGCAGCCCTACGAACTACAAAATTCAGCTTTGTTGGTCACAAACTCAAACTACAAACTTGGAGGTAGTTGAAGAGTAGAAGAAACAAGCTAGAATAGTACCATTTTCTTCTCCCACCACTAGCCATGTCAACACCGACAAGAAAAGAGTAGTGACAAAGGCACACAACAGAGGAATGATGAAGACAAAATGGCAAATACGGGCACACACACTTGTGACAATGGAAATGACGGAGGATCGTCATGCCAAATAGGACCGGGGAATGGCAAAGGAGTTCATAAGAAGCGAAAGAGCTCACAAAGTAATCGTAACAAAGAGAGGATTCAGGGAGCATCTTTTAATTTGGGGGTGATTTTTTAGATTAGTTATGCCCAAAATCATGTCTAAAAAACTCATCTTTTAGATCGGTTATTTGAAACATTAGGTCTTAAAAAGAATAAATACATTGTTTTAAATTTTGCATCTTTTATACCAGTTATAAGAAACACCATGTTTAAAAAGTTTTATCTTTTAAACCAGTTATAAGAGACAGCTAGTCTAAAAAGTAATCAATTTTTTATTTTTTTTCTTTGTAGATTTGGTGTTCGGAAATCTTGCCTAAATCATATCTTTTAGACCTTATTTAAAAGGAATTGGTCTAAAAAGTTCTTTATATTTACAAAACTGCCATTGATCATACTTTTAAACCCTATCCTATATAATCAGTTTAAATTTGACGGTCTAGAAGGCTATTTTATGCTAGTGTCATCAGTACATAACTAATTTATAAGGATATTGCCCTAATTTGTAGTTCATTAGCTTCAAGGCAAAACTACCAACGACGAAGAAACCTAAGAAAAAGATGGTGGGTGAGGTGGCTAAAGGAGGGGCAGCTTTCACATCGAGGAGGCACATCCATTGTGTCATTGTGCAAAAGACCCTGTAATGGCAATGGCAGTAAGGGCCATGAGAAGCAAAAAAAGGGGTGAGACACCCAACAAATTAACCTTATGGCAACATATGATATAATATTATATGGGTGGAATTGCACCTTAACCCCTACCAAAAATATAATGAAATTGCATGTAACATAGCTTGTGAGCAATGCAGTTTTAATTTTTATTTTGTTTAATACAATATTTGATATTTAGTTAACATTATTAAGTCACATATAAATATTATCTCGGGGTAAAATAAAACTAGAACTTATAAAAGTATTTTTTGCGACGGCACGAGCTTAAATCAAAAAATTGAAGTAGTCGTGATTCTTGTTACTAAAAAATAATCATTAAATGAAAGGAAAAAAAGTGTGATGGAATAGTTGTATATAGTTCTCCCAATTAAATTAAAATAATGTGATCATAAAGAGCCTGTGAGGCTGTGAGCGTTAATATCTCCCAGGATATTGAAATATCAACTCTCAACGTCATCACTTCTTTTTCTATTTATTTATTTTTTGTCATCACTCAACATCATCATTTTATCCTTATTAATTTTCTCATACGGTGGGGTGCAAATATCCATGCTTGTCTCCCATGTTATTAAAAAGTGTATTAAGGCCCCAAAGGAAAAGGGTTTGGCACTAAGCAACCAATTGCGAAAATATATATATGACAAATCTGTCATTTAAAAAAAGTTATATATAAGAAATCTTGCATATCTTATTTCTTGTGCATTAAAAATATTGTCTCTGGGACTATTATTAGTGGTTGAGAAACACGAGTTTTAGTATATCACGTTGTGGATGTATTCTCCAAGTAAGTATAGGCAAATTCTTTAATTAAACTTGACATTAGATATATGAGAGATGAGATGGTGCCAAAATGACTTCCAGCCATTTGGTTTGTGTACTTTGCCTTTAACCAAATGTTCAGAGGTTGGAACTGGCAGCGAAGAAGCAAAGATCTATGCGATGGTATTAATAAACAAGAGAATACGAGGTGCAATTATATTTTTACATTAAGTGAATTTGAAATTAACAACTGGTAACACCCCATCTCATGGCATCACTTAAGCTAGCCTCGATTGAATAATATTATATAAATGGTAAATATGCATTCACCAGCACTATTGCAAGAATGAACTATTTTATTATTTAATGTTATTAGAGTAGTATTGTCAAATGAATAAGTTTTAGCATAAGATAATCATGAGAAAAGGAATAAAAGACTGAGGCTAGCTCAGATCTTAAAGGTTTTAGGGCATGCGGAGAGATCTAGGCTCACACGTTTTTTTTTTTAATCCGAAATACAAACCAGTGAACAAAGTCCATCACCACTAGAAAAAAAAGTCTTTAAGATAAGCTAAAATTGACTTTTAAGACCGAAATTAAGTTCAGTCTTATATCGATCAGTTTTAAAGTTTGCTCCTATTAAGACTAGTCCTACAACTAGGTTTTAAAAGTTACCTTTTTTTTTTTTTATACCAGCTATTTTAACAACCTGTCTAAAAAATTTTCAGTTTATAATTAAAAAATGTCCACTTTTTAGACCGGGTAATTTCATACCTGTCTAAAAAGTGTGCCATTTTTGTTTTACAAAAAAATATGTTTTATTTTGTTTCATATAAATCCTGTTGGATTATTATAAAAGCTATATTATGCAATATGAATTCAAGAGACAGCCCTAAAAATGCAAATACAATTGATATAAAAAATAATTATTACTAACCATGAATCTTACTAATATTATTAGATAATTGAATCTTAATTCTAGCATTTATTTTTTTAAGGTTTCCTTTTTTGGCTTGCATTTTCACCACCTCAAAAGGTGTTAGATTATTTTTTAGTGTTGGATATAGTGAATTCAATTTTTAACTCAGCATCTGCATGCTTTGACGCATGATTCATATTGTGGGTATCCCTAAAGTTGGATACAACTACCCATGGATTATATGCTTGGTTACAGACTCTTATTCAATGAACCTAAGTATAACAAAATTAATATACAAATATGAGAATTGGATTTTACATGAGTGAATTTGATATTGGGATAAGGTTTAGGATGAGATGGAAAACAAGCTGAAGGCCAATAATAAACAAATAATCAACTAGGTGGAAATACTATGATGAGGTTAGGATTAATAACTCTAAATTGGAGGATGAAAAACATTGGCTTGATGATCTGATCTACACTTATAAGGACAAATTCGTTGGACTAGATGGTCGGGGGTTGATTGCAACAATTCCTATTTTGAATGAGTGAAGGTTTATGTTCAATCATTTAAAAGTGGGTTAAGGTGAAAATTTGCCTCAGAAGTTTTTACTGAGGAACAATGTTACTCTAGAAGAGTTTTTAGGTTTAATGTTTCTGTGGAAGTGTTAAAATGAAGTAATATTTCCCTTTGCCGGTAAAAAATTAACGGTCAACATTATTTTTCAAAGGTCAAAGTTAGATTTTTAACAGTATGGGGCAACATTGCTATGTTTTGAAACTTTTGAGGTGACATTGAACTTGATAAGACTTTCTTAACAACATTGCTTCATAGTACAAACTTTCAAGAAAAATTTGCACCTGAACTCTTCAAAAGTTGATTTCCCCAATCATCACTCAATTAGCTAGCTCAATGAATTTTTCCTTCCAAACATAGATCACCTAGCCTTTATTTTTCATGATCTAATGTTGACATCTTAATCATTAAACCATCACTAGAAACTCCACCTAGTTGGGTAGCTCCTTATTATTATTAGTCTTCACTTTAATTTCCCTCTAAACCAAGACCTCATCACACAACCATATTCAACCATACAAAATAGAATTATCAAGTTTGTATATCAACTATGTTAGATTCAATTTTGTTAAATAAGATACTCTTTATCACCTAAAATTGAGGTAGGCTAGCCATATTCTACTTGGAGCCTCAAAAGAACCAAAATGCCTAAAATTAATTAACTTAACACCCAATCCAAGAGTCGTTGCATTCGAGGTGGCTCGTGATATATACCACATATCAATAGCTCCTACACGTCAAGGATAGAATTACAAGATACACTCTCATTAGACACTCAATAACAATCTAAGCCCTTTCAGGGTGGGGAATCCAAACGAAAAAAAATTGGAAAAGAATAAAATGCATGGCAAACAAGATTCTATTAATATACATAAATGTAAACTTTAGTCCACAAAATTTATGATGATTGGATTTGTGAAACTTGCAAGTATGAGAATCATACAATGAAATTGCATCATTGTCATAATCCCAAGTTTTCCAATTTCAACCATAATGAATTTAATGGACAAAAATTGACATATAAATATTGCAACACATGCTTAATTATATATACAAATGAACACACACACTACCAATCACCTATCAAACTAATTTTTGCATTCCAATCTAGTCCTTTAAAGTTAGGTCCAGCTAACTATTAGCATCTAGAATAGAGTGGAATTAAAGTTTTCGGCTATGACTCAAATGTTGAAAAACAAAAGATGGACTTACAAGTCTTTCATGAATTTAATCTGCCATATACGAAGACCTTTTTGAAACCAATGTGGCCCTCCCACTATTTTCTCTAGAATTCATAACCCTCAGTTAATTGATTTAGGGTTATCCATCACAAGGATATTCTTTGTGGGCTAAAAGAACGATTGGAATCATTAGTTTTCGGCTGAGCCTGCAAAAACTGACTTATCCAATGGGTTGATTTAATAACAACATCTCCATGTTTTCTCTTAGGTCATCAGATTGACAACACCTTGTCACTTAGTATCACATCACTATGTGATAACTTGGCACCTTTACCCTTGATGTATAGACCCAGTTGAGCCTGCAGACTACACGTCTAGTCTAGCACAAACCATCATTCTAAGTGTGTGGCACTGCTACCCTTCGAAATAAATAGGTCTTAGTTGAGCTAGAGAGCACTACCATGTCGAAGGGTTTTTAAGCACCATCGATGATAGGAGGTAAACAATTGCGTTAGATAATTTTGTGAGGGTTCCTTTTGGTCTCATGCTACTTATCTAACCAATAGGAAATTTAGTTAATTTTATCTTGCATGCATAATTAGATATACATTTAAAGCAACTATCATGTAGTTCATTTTTAAATGGTTTGTGTCTATCATGCATGCTAGTTGTATGGTGATCGTATTTACTATTACCATATGTTCTGTTCTAAGAACACAAAAGGTAAATAGAGCATGAGTTAGAACGTGTGCACTTGATTGACATTCCTCTGTATTTATAGAGAGGTCCAGTGCGAGTATCCCGTCCTGGTGAGTAATATCCAGGGCCGAAATATCAGGGGCTGGTATCTTGGGATTATGGTTAGGATAGATCCTATATTGTTGGGATCTCATATCTTTGCCTATTATCTCGCCAATTATGCTCCCAGGCACAATTGGGCCATGGCATGGATCTGGGCTGTTGGGCCGGTCCGTAACAGTTGCCCCTCAGCTTGGTCGTTCAGGCCTCTGGACGGCCGAGATGCACATTGCCCCCGGCCCTTGTTATGGCCGGGGCATTCTAC
Source organism: Acacia crassicarpa (assembly GCA_034222035.1). Lineage (NCBI taxonomy): Eukaryota > Viridiplantae > Streptophyta > Magnoliopsida > Fabales > Fabaceae > Acacia > Acacia crassicarpa. The sequence continues at coordinate 1,045,064 of JAWXYG010000021.1, read as the reverse complement.
TTCAGCTGGACCGACTTGTGGTTGCCGCGACCCATAAGTCGGCTTTGAACCCGGGGCCGGCTTCTTGCGCCTCTGCCCCCGCGTCCTGCCAAGGATGCTGAGTTTAATTTACCAAGATGGTTATTCGATCCGTTCCGGCCCGTGACGCCTGCTAGCGACTTCGGATCCATGCTTTTTGCCCTTTGGCCTTCACCATGCGTCTTGGGATTCCCCCTATGTGTGCCATCATTGCGAGTTCACACTTGGCACGCCCTGAATGGTGGTAATCTGCAACCGTCGCATCTTTTCACACCCCGATGTCCGTGCGCATTTAATGTGCTGACGTCGTGCTGTACCAATCCCGTCGTGCCTATGTTCGAATAGACCGTTTTACCCCCGTCGTTTCGCAACTTGGTTTAAATATCTTTTCTTCCTTCTTCGTTTTTACTTTTCCCGCTATTCAACTTTTCTCAAGTTCTTCTCGGGTTTCCATCTAAGTTCGTAGTATCACCTTCTTCGATCGAACTTCGTCGTTCTTCATTTCCAAAGTTCAAGCCTCCCCCATTCTATTCATACAGGTATTCCATTTACTTCCTTTTACATTTGTTCGGCCTTAGTCTGTATCTTGCCGTTTATTTTCCTAAGATTGTCGCGTGTATTGCTGTTCTTCCTCTTTTCTGGGTTGTTTGGTGAGCTTTTTGGGTTGCTCTTATGTTACCTTACCCAAAACTCGTCCAGTTACTCGCCTTTAAACACAAACCTTTAATGCTTTAGGCTTCCTATTATGGTGAGAGATAGAAATTTTCCTAGGCCAAGAGCAGCACTATCATCGGAAGAAGACATGTTCATTCATACGCGCTTCCCCCGGGCCACTTACTGGGTTCTTGGGGGTGAACCTCCTGCAACGGAGGTATTGGCCCCTTTGCGCCGAGGCGGTGTCATTCGTCCGGGGCGAGTCAGGGCTTGCCCGGCTGTTGTTAGGGCTCCGGTCCCTCGTCCTGTTCGAACCTTAGCACGCGCTCTTCCCCTCAGATTGCCTGTCGGGGCCGGGGTAGGCTCCTCGTCCGGATCTGGGTCCCCAGTGTTGATGTCTCAACCTCTTAATTTTTATGAGGGCCCTTCTTCTGTTCGCTCAAATCCTTTTCCAGAAGGGTATCTCGGCCCCTATTGGGACTGCCTCGCGGAGAGCTCTGCTCTGATAGCTCATGGTGGAGATGCGAGGGCTTCTTCCATACTCGGTTCCTACCGGCATCGACCTTCCTCGGGTGTCCTTTCTAGTGCCCCTATTCGTCCGAGTCCGCAGTCTTTTCTGCCTGCAACTGTTGTCGTGACAGGTATTCCCGCTCTTTACTGATACTGGTTTTGTTTATTTGCCTATAGGTATAATGGCTCCTAAATCCCGATCTTCCAAGCCACGGTCCGAGGCCGAAGGTTCGGACTCTTCTAGTCCACCCGAACCTTATGTCGGTAATATAACTGGGTGTCCCATGAGGTGCTGAAGACTCGGTCTCTTATGTCAGACGTCGACATTGCCCGATTGAAGATTCCGGCCATGCTTGGGTGCGTCGTCCGTTGTCCGGGGGCCGACGAGCCTGTTTGTGCGACGCGGGAAGTAGGTCGCTCGAATTTCTTCTTCTTCTACTAGGATTGCTTGTCCCGAGTACAAGTTTCCTTGCCTTTCACCCCTTTCCAGATGGAGGCCCTGCTGCACCTAAGACTTGCCCCCTCCTAGCTTCATTCGAACGGGTGGGCTTACCTTGTTGCCTTTGAGCGGTTATGCCGTTCCTTCCCCGTCCCCATTCCGTGTTCCACGAACCTTTTTTTCTACTACTTTGGCCCCTTTACTCCAGGTTCGCCGTGGGAGGGCAATAAACTGAGAGGGTTGGGGAGGATTACCCGGACCGAAGGCTTATGACGCCTTTCTCAGACTCCTTTAAGCGCTTCAAGGGGGCCTTTTTCAAGGTCGAGGTTGAGTTTAGGAAGCAATCCTGGTTCTTGGAGGGTCCTGAGGATGCTGACGTGGGCTGGCGTTTTCCCTTATACTGGATGAAGAGTCATTATAAGGCTTTTCCTTCGTCTTTTCAGATCGCGCACAAGAATCTCTGGCCGGAGTCGGTCTCTGCCTTGCCTCAGTTGGAGGCCCTTGTGGCGAAGTACGGTTTGAGGCCCGCCAGCTTTTTTATAACCGGGGAGGGTTCTAAGCCACTTCCTCCTACTTGTAGGATTCTTTGTTAGCATGTTGTCTTATTTTTTGATTTGAGTTTTGGATTCGTTATTCTGATCTGGTTTATTTTTTCTCTTTCAGCTCGAGATATGAACGCCCTTCCGCTCTACCTTCGAAAGGCGAATCCTGCTGCTGCCTCCCCGAGCCGTCAGACCAAGAAGCGGGATGCTCCTGAAGGTGCCGACGCTCCCGTGGCCGATGCGGCAAAGAAATCCAAGGTCTCAGTCGGCCAGGGTTCTTCTCCTGCTGCCATCGTCAAGCCTTCCCCGGTGGTAGAGTCCCAGGCTTTGAAGGGACAAGAGGCCGTGGTTAAGTCTCCAGCTTCTAAGGGGAAGGAGGTCGCGATTACGGACGAGGAGGTCGAGGATGTGATCCTCCCTGAGGTACCATCGGGCTCGCTGTCGGCTCCACCTTCATCTCCGCCACCTCCACCTCCACCTCCTCCGCCGTCGGGTCCGTCATCGGTCTTCCCCCGCAGCTTTTTGTGGGAGAAGGGGTGGTTCCGGAGGTGGATGTTGCTTTCCTCCCTCCTCGGCACTTCTTGAATAACCGGCCGACGTGCCCGCCCGCTATGGACGAGATTCATGCGGCCCAGACGCATTTGTACCGGTCTGTTGGCTTTCTTCAGGCCCTGGTTCTGGTGAGGGAGAAGTATGTCCAGGCTGACGCTGACTGCAGGGCGCTAAGGGCGTCCGAGGAGGAGTTGAAGAAGGCCTTGGCCACGGCAGAGGCTAAGGCTGAATCTGCAGAGGAGCTAAGTAAAGCTTTAGCCGTAGAGGAGGCTAGAGCCAAATCTGTCGAGGAGGAGCGGGATGCGGCCAGGGCTGAGCGGGATGCTGCCAAGGCCGAGCGGGATGCTGCCAAGGCCGCGGCGGTGAAGGCTGATCAAGAGCTCCAGCTCTCTCGTGAGTCTAGGGAGAAGTTGGCCGGGGAGAGCTCTCGGGCTCAGCTGGGATTGTCCGAGAGTCTAGCTGCCGCGAAGGTTCTTCAGCAACAGCGGGCTTCCCTGATTGAGGAGCATGAAGCAACCAAGGCGGCCCTTTCTGCCAAGCAGGCGGCGCATCAGGAGGCGTCCGATGCGTTGTTGCAGACTGCCAGGGAGTGCTTCGAGCAGGCCTTGGCTCAGATCCGGTTTTTCAACCCCGACGTTGAGCTTAACGTGGACGGTTATGATTACCGCGCCTTTGTGCAGGACGGGAATCTGATCCCTTACCAATCTCATGTCGCCGAGGGTCCTGCTGAAGGGGTAGAGGAGGGTGCCGCCGAGGATGAAGGTCCTGAAGCCGGGTCATCCAGCTAGACTTGGACCTTAGCACTTTCTTTTTTGGGGCGTCTGTGCCCTTGTATCTTTCTGAACAATTCTGGCCTTTGGGCCATTCTATATAAACTCTAGCCAATGAATGATTTACTTTTTTATCATCCTTTTGCCTATGTTTAAAATTCTAAACTTAGTTTATATGTGTGTCGACTGTAATGAATACGAGCCGTTTTCACTCTACCACACTTGCGCGTGGGAGGTTGGGGCAAGGTTGTCTTGTTTCAACCTCGTCAGGTGTAACTAACCGCACTACCTCGGTCCAACTTTTACTAGTCGGACTCCAACTTTCACTAGTTGGATTATTTTTAACCGACGTAAGGGCTAAACTACCACATCTTCAACCGAGGCTTCGTCTGCTTCTAATCAAACATTTTGACCTGATCAGGGTCGGCATGGTAGTCTGCTTGCTTAGTCGGGCGAGTGTTGACGCGTCAATTTCGCGAAAGGCCACATATGGCGCCTTCCCCGAGCTCTAACCAATGCCTGTCGGAGTACAACGGCCGGTTTCGTACATCTAGATGTTTTTAGATTTCGACCGGGTACACGACCTCAGAGCCGTTCATTTGTTCCGAGCTTGTTGGCCTTGGCTTTCGAATTTTTGACCGGGCTTTATTGCCTCAGTTTCATGCTTAAGCGAGTATTGTGCACATTGATGAATTTCCTCAGTGGGATCCTTTATTGATAAGAATAGCCCTAAAGGGCTTTACAAACAAACATGAGTAGGAAAAGAGATAACTTAAACTTTAAAATTCGAAAGAAAAAACCAACTAGTTATGCTGTGCCTAGCCGAGGTCTAACTATAGTAGATCTTTAACTTGTCGACGTTCAAAGTTCTTTTGATCGGCTTTCTCGCCAGGGTCTCGAGAATGTAGGCCCCTCCGTCGAGCTTCTCTTTGATCCGATAGGGGCCTTCCCATTTTGCCACAAGCTTTCCGTCCTGGGCATTCTTATTGCCTATGTCGGCCCGTCGGAGTACTAGGTTCCCCCGGTTGAATGACCGTGGTCGGACCTTTCTATTGTACTTAGCCGCGAGTAGCTGCTTGGCGGTTAATTCTCGGCAGTGAGCCGTGACCCGGATTTCATCGATGAGGTCTAGATCGGTCCTTAAAGCATCGTCATTTGACTCCTGCCTTTCCTGTCCGGCTTTCACCTTTCTCCATGATGGCTGCCCGATCTCGACTGGGATCATTGCTTCACAGCCACAGGTCAGCCTGAACGGGGTTTCCTGAGTCGAAGACTGCACGCTCGTCCGGTATCCCCAAAGAACGCTGTGTAGCTGCTTGGTCCAGCTGGTGTCGGCCTATAGCATGCGTTTCTTTAGTCCGTCCAGGATGATCTTGTTGGCGGACTCGGCCTGGCCATTGGATTGTGGGTGTTCCACGGATGAGAAGTGCTGCTTAATGTCTAGATTGGACATTAACGCTTGGAACCTGTGGTCCACGAACTGGGTCCCATTGCCCGTGACGACCTCGGTGGGTATTCCGAAGCGCGAGATGATGTTGTGACGAAAGAACTTCATCACTCTGGCCGAGGTTATTGTGGCCAGCAGCTCTGCCTCGATCCATTTGGTGAAGTAGTCGACAACGACGATGAGCCATCTGCACTGCCCTTGTGCCGGTTTGAATGGCCCGAGGATGTCCATGCCCCATTTGTAGAAGGGCCAAGGGGCCGACATACCTTTTAATTCTATAGGCGGCGGCCATATGATCCTGGCGTGTTTCTGGCAACTATCACACTTCTTGGCTGTTTCCATGGCGTCATGTTTCATGGTAGGCCAATAGTAGCCGGCGCGTAGTGCCTTTCTGGCGAGAGCCTTGCCCCCCATGTAGTGGCCGTCGCTGCCTTCATTTAGTTCGGCCAGCACGTACCTTGCTTCAATTTCGCCTAGACATCACATCATTGGGCAATGTAGTCCCTTTCTATAGAGTTGATCATCGACCATGGCATAGATAGCGGCCTCCCTGATCAACTTTTTGTCCTCGGTTGGGTCGGTAGGGATAATTCCTCTTTCCAGGTAGTCCTCTATCGGCTTCCTCCAGTCAATGCCTGCCAAGATGGTCATGACGCAACTCGGTTCGGTCAGATTCTACTGGATCACGGTCCTGTGATTGTCCGGTCCCTTGGTGCTTGCCAGTTTGGAGAGGATGTCGGCTCTGGTATTCTCCTCTCTTGGGATATGGGTGAGGATCACTTCCTCGAACTCGGCCATGAGCTCTTTGGCGCGGTTCAGGAACTTCGCCATAAGAGGTCCCTTTACTTGGTAGTTGTCGTCGATCTGTGCGGCAATGAGCTGCGATTCGATTAAAACCTTTACTCGATGTGCCCCATTATCTCTTGCTTGGAGCAGTCCGACCAGAAGGGCTTCGTACTCGGCTTGGTTATTAGAGGTCGGGAACTTCAGTTGGAGGGAGTGCTCGGTGGCGACCCCCTGCGGACTTTCAACGATGACTCCTACACCGCTGCCCTTAGCGTTAGAGGATTCGTCTACGTAGACCTTCCAGGTTCCGTCGCTTGTTATTGCCGGGGTCAATTCCCTGATGAAGTCCGCCAGCGCCTGTGACTTGATCGCCTGACGGGCTTCGAATGTGATGTCAAACTCTGACAGCTCAATAGCCCAGTTGGTCATTCTTCCCGCTAAGTCCGGCTTGTGGAGGATCTGCCAGATCGGTTGGCTGGTGTGTACCACAATCCGATGTCCTTGAAAATATGGCCGGAGCCTTCTGGCCTCGGTGAGTAGGGCAAAGGCCACTTTCTCCAGCTTCTGGTACCGGAGTTCAGAGCTTTGTAAAGCCTTGCTTATGAAGTATATCGGCATTTGTCCGGTCTCGGCTTCTCTTACCAAGGCAGTGCTGACGGCTTCATCACCGATTGAAAGGTACAGGAACAAGGTCTCCCCTGGGTCCGGTTTAGTGAGTGCTGGGGGGGTTGCCAGACACCGCTTGATTTCTTTGAAGGCCGCGTCGCAGTCCGGATTCCAGCCGCCTTGGGTTTCCTTCTTTAACAACTTGAATAAAGGCAGGGCTTTCTCGGCCGACTTCGGTAGGAACCTTGTTAGGGCGGCCAGGCAGCCGGTCAATTGCTGCACCTCCTTCTTGGTCCTCGGGGGTTGCATTTCTAAGACGGCCTTGCATTTGTCTGGGTTGGCCTCAATTCCTCGGTTGGTCAACATGAAGCCCAAGAATTTTCCAACCGGCACTCCAAAAGCACATTTGGCCGGGTTCAACCTGATTCGATGTCTTCTTAATTTTTCAAATGTCTGTTCCAGGTCCCGGATGTGATCTTCTGGTAGCTTCGACTTTACGATCATGTCATCTATGTAGACTTCTATGTTACGGCTGATCTGGTCTTCGAAAATCCGGTTCATCATTCTCTGGTAGGTGGCCCCGGCATTTTTCAAGCCAAAAGGCATGATGTTGTAGCAGTAGTTTGCCTTGTCCGTCATGAATGCGGTTTTTTCCTGGTCGTCCGGATGCATGGCGATCTGGTTATATCCGGAGTAGGCGTTCATGAAGGAGAGGGGTTGGTACCCGGCCGAGTTGTCCACGAGCTGATCGATATTCGGCATTGGGTAGGAGTCCTTTGGGCAGGCCTTGTTTAGATTGGTGTAGTTGACGCACACTCTCCATTTGCCGCTGGGTTTGAGCACCATTACTACGTTTGAGAGCCAAGTTGTGTATTGTATTTCTCGAATGAACCCGGCCGCTACGAGCTCTTCAACATGGCTCTCGAGGGCCTTTTGTCTGTTGTTGGTGATATTCCTCTTCTTCTGTGCTACCGGTTTGGATCCCGGCCATATGTCAAGTTTGTGGCAGCAGAAGTGGGGGTCGATCCCGGCCAATGTTCTGTTCTAAGAACACAGATTAGTTGGACTTGACTAGGTGTTAAGCCTAGAGCCTACGTACCCTTTGAGGGGATCAAAGTCCACATAGTTCGCAGTAAACTTTATGGCGTGAGGCCAGAGAGGGGTGGTGTGTGTGCTCTGTGTGACAAAAGGTAAATAGAGCATGAGTTAGAACGTGTGCACCTGATTGACGTTCCTCTGTATTTATAGAGAGGTCCAGTGTGAGTATCCCGGCCTGGTGAGTAATATCCGGCGCCGAGATATCAGGGGCTGGTATCTCGTGATTATGGTTAGGATAGATCCTATATTGTTGGGATCTCATATCTTTGCCTATTATCCCGCCAATTATGCTCCCAGGCACAGTTGGGTCGTGGCATGGATCTGGGCTGTTGGGCCGGTCCGTAACACCATACATACTAGTAGTACTAATGCTATGTATAATAATACGATTGTTTTATGGATGATCATAGTGCCTTCCGATATCACTTCCAAAACATTTTCATGTCTCGGATTGTTGAGGACTTCAAATCTTCTCTGTCCTCTCATCATTCTCGAATGATCTCTTGGTAAAGGTTTCTCGTAAGGATCCACGATCTTAAATTATACATTTTTATTCTTATTACAATCTACTATGTACTATTCAGTTGGGACAAAACAATCTCATTTATCAAAAAATAAAAATAAAATAAAATTTAAAATCAGGACCAGACATTTCCATTTACCAATATAATTTAAATAAAAATTTAAACATTCATTTGAGGCACCATGACCATCCATTTTTCTTTACCTACAAAAAGATTAGAAAAACACATGCAAGCATTTTTCTGCAAATCCTAAACTCTCATTGAATCGAATCCAATAATAGTATCCATGTATTTTCAGTAACAAGCCCAACTCTCATATCACTTGTTGGTTAAATTTTGGGTGCTGCCTAACGTTAAAGTGCAAAAACTCATGAGGTGAAGAACAAAATATTTGTTCTTCAACAATTGCAATGGAATTTATAATTTATAACCATAACCTTTTAAAGTACTCATGAGAATCTGTAACTCTTACAAGTGTAATATCCTGAATTGTGGACTTTGAGAATTGAGAATAAGCCTAAAGTGGGTAGACGACTAAGCCTAGTTCAAAAGAGTCCCAAGAATGACGAGAAATAGGAAGCCTCTCAGGGACTAAGTAACTTCGCTATACAGGTCAGTGGACCTAATGTGTATAAACCATGGAATTAAAGTGCCAATGGAAAAGGGGCATACAAGACCCATACGGTATAAAGATGCCCCCCTAACTATGTCCTAAGGTACAAGACAATTAGTTGAGTGAAAATATGCCGGTATAAGTAAGTATACAGCATTTTTAGGGCAGTCAGGGATGCCCTACATTTTTTAAGATAAAGAGTTAGCGTAATCACCACTAGAGGACACATGTCACTGTGGGGTCAAAAAGCAAAAAGTAAGTAATGATTATAGGGGTAGAAAATTCAATTCCTTACCCTTTAAGCATTGAATTTCGTCCACCTAGGAGAGAGAAGAAAAAATAAGATGATTTATTTGTACTCTGGCCCAAACACAAAATACGAGTCCCACAGGATGTTAATCGGTAGAAAGGGAACCGACAGGGACCAGTTAGGGGCTTCTTTTGGACGAAATGAGACAAATGTGGGGCCATATTGGAAAGTGAAAAGGCACCACACATGTATGTCCAATCAAGGGAAAATATCTAAAAACAAGTTGAAGAAAAGTATAAAAGAAAGCCCCCTGTTGACTAGTAGGGCCCAGTAAGGACCAGTAGAAGGAGACTGGACTGAATGTAATGGAAAAGCTTGATAAAATGGAAGAGGGAAGAATTGGTGGGGCCCCTTATGCACCACCTAGCCCTTAAAATGATTAAAAATTTACTTGGAGAAAAAGAAAAGTAAAATCAGTCCAAAAAGTCAAAGTGTGAGTCCCACTTTCTGGATAAAAAAGGAATAAATTAGATAAAATGGGAGAAATAAAATAAAAATCAAGGAATCTAATTTGTGGGGTCCAGGATATTGGGATCCGTACACACAGCGGATTAAAATTTTTTATGAATCCCATTCTGAGGATCACTCAAGCGCGTTTAAATCAAGGCTAAGGATACCGAATTTTACCTATGCGCTGAAAGGGTCCGCGTCTCGTTCTCTTTGAACAGGTGGGCTACCTTCTCGATTAGTAGAAGTCGACTCTATGAATCGTCCTCCTCTACCGATATCCACACAAACAATCCCGAACACGATGGCGGCAACGTGCTAGCGCCTTTAGAATTTTGCGTCTCTCTTAATTTTACTCTAGGGTTTTTCACGACTTTCTAAAAAGAAAATATATGCTCGACTTAAAGTCCCATAGGTTTTCCAAACCCGATCAGCGTATTTAATGCAAAATTAATCGTCATTAATTTTGAAATTCAAATTTTAGATTTGGATTAAAATATATTAATTAAATCTATTTGATAGATCTAAACTAATAATATTTATTTAATCCGTATTAAAAGTCAAATCTAAAATTCGAATCTTGAATCTAGATTAAAAATATATTAATTAAATATATCTGATAGATTTAATCTAATCTATTTATTTAATCCAAATTTAAAAGCCTTCTGATTTAATTTATCTCTATAAATTAAATCCAAGAAATGATATCTATCTATTTAATTAAATCAGAGATACAATATCTCAATTTAAATTAAATAGATAATGATATCTTTAGTCAAAAATTAAATGAGATACAATATCTCTATTTGTTTTAGATATTTAATTTACCAAATAAATTAAATATAAAACAAATATTATATAATAATATTATAATCTCCATTAAATAATATTATTATATTATTTTCGAATTTAAATATATATATACATATATATTTACCCCAGACTAAATTTAGTATTCATTAAATCTCAGATTAATCTGAGATTCAATGAACCTGAACACTTTTGCTCGTGTTAGGTTATTCTTGTGTGCGACCCTGCAGGCCAATATGAGATTGGCAGTGGGCCAATACTGTACCAGCCCACAAGTCGCAAGCGGCCTCTAACAAGACATTACGACTACCCAATTCACATGGGGATCGATGACACGATACAACTTATCGTACAATTATGTCACGTCCCTTTTGTCACGCGATAATTTGGTCAAGGATGAGGCATGGATAATGTCAACTTCCTGTTTTTGACCACTACTTTTTTGATTCTCGAGTAGTCTAATAAGTGAAATGGAAACTATTTTCCATCACAGTATGGCCATACATTTCTTAGACTCACTCATCGAGGGGTCCAGTATTATCTCTCTACAAATGTGAGGGACAAATTCCATCTTGACCATTCACATTCCTCCGCATGAAAACCACTTATCCCGATCCTAGCCTTTATCATCACCCAGTCAAAGGTGACTTTTGACTAAGTCAAAGGTCAGTGACTCATCATGTAGGAATCCATGATGATCTTAGGTCATAGGGCGTTGTGACATGGTTATACATGAGATAAGCTTATGACTTAATCCATGCAGCTTTCTCATAGTGGGTCGGTCCAGCACCTTGTACTCTTACAAGTGCCCATGACTTTGATTCGTATCTCCATACCTCATCAAAGTCATACTGGTCTTATCTCATCTTCGCTCCTGCGTAGATGACCGACCAGGGACATTTAAGATAATCTATAAGATATATCCAGAGATTCAGTTATCAATACAAACACACAAACGAAAATGATAACTTAAAGAGAATTCCTTAAATAGCATAAATATCTAAGGTACAAAGATGTAATACCCTTGATTATTATTAATAATAATGATAATGATGATGATAATAATATAGTAATAATAATAACAACAATAATATAGTAAATAAATATTTAGAATTTAATAATGTTTGTATTATTTTACAATTTATTAATTGGCAATAATTATAGTAGTAATAGAAATTTAGAAATTTAATTGTATTGTTTTATAATTGGAAATAGTTAAAAAGGCCAGCCCATAGCTAAACCCTAAATTTTAATTATAAACTTAGGTTTAGCCGTCTAAACCTAGCAACGCTCAATAGTTTTCTTCTTCGCTACCTTTTCTTCTCAAATCCTCCTTTCGGACTCTCATCAAATTATTTTCTAGGAGGCTAGCAAAAACGGAGACCAGGTAATTCTAATCCCCATGAGTCTTAGGTTAGTTTTATGAAAATTTTGATAGGTAATTCTAATCCCCATGAGTCTTAGGTTAGTTTTATGAAAATTTTGATAGGTAATTCTAATCCCCATGAGTCTTAGGTTAATTTTATATCTTGATAGATAATACTAATCCCTAGAACAACCTTGCATCTCGTGCTTATTCTTTTTCTCTACATCCTATATTGTCATTCCTGTATGCGTGGTCCGAGTATATGCTCTTATGTGCATCATGCTGCTTCTAACAAATCAGATATAACTTAGGGTTTCCTCTTTTTTTCATGCTGCTGCGGTCCTACGCTTTTTGTTTACCTTTGACCAATTCACATATTGCACCAGATTATATGATTTCATATCTCCCCTTCTCACATTTTGCAATGAGGGTTTTTTGAAAGTCTTTTGTAAATGAATATATGATGCCCGTATGAATGTGCATTCTCTGGATTTAGGTTTTAGGTGATTGAATATATATATATATATATATATATATAATTCTTTTCCTCGTCTTGTGTATTAGCTTTTTGCAAAGTCATAAGATGCCTGTACATTTTGGCTCTGGGTTCTATGTTTGTTTTCCTTTGGCTTAAAATCCTATCCTATAACATATTGTGATTATATTTGTTTCGTCAAAAAAATGAATCAATATCTTGGTTATATATTCTCATGGCAAACCCATGAGTAAAATGGATAATGAAAAATTAAGATTTAAATGATGGTCATGAGAACTTCTCATGACAACCTTATAAGAACCCATGAGTAAAATGAACAATGAAAAATTAAGGATTTAAATGATGGTCGTGAGAACTTCTCATGACAACCTTATGAGAACCCATGAGTAAAATGGATAATGAAAAATTAAGGATTTAAATGATAGTCATGAGAACTTCTCATGACAACCTTATAGGAACCCATAAGTAAAATAGATCATGAGTAGAGCTAAGGATTTACGATGATGGTCATCAAAATTTCTTATGACAGCCTTATAGAAACTCATGAGAATTTATTTTACAGTTTAATTTGAGAAATCCATTTTTGTGTGTATTGAACACAATCGGGCTTTATGCCCTCGATATATTATTTGATGTGAACCGATGATATCCGTTCTTCCCAAAGTGGTGTCTGGCAGGGTTTCACGGGACACTAGTAGCAACTTTGGGAAGAGGTGTGCACACTAGGAAGAAATACTTGATGGCCAAATTTGATTAATTGTGACTGGCAGGATTTCTCGGGTCACAGGGTAAACTGGCAGGGTTTCCCGGGTTTACCATGGTTCTCTTCCCACTAAATAAACTGGCAAGGTTTCCCGGGTCTAAATAAATTTAAAAGATAACGAATAATGTTTGATGTAATCATCATATGATTTATGTGTGTGTGTGTATATATATATATTTGCTTTGATTAATATAGCTATGTCATTTAAATTGTGTTTTAGTAGAATTAACAGCAATTGCTGATGTTTGTGTTCATGGGCTGCGATGATCCTTCAGGGGAGCAGAATTTCAGTGAAACATGTGCTACGAGTTAGGGCTAGCAATGAGAAGTGAGGAAGCACCTTCATCTAATTTTATTTTATTTTGTTTGGAGTAAAACATATTTTGTTTAAGTTTGAATTTACAATTTACCTTATTTGTAATAAGTAGCCTTGCACTTGTCCCAGTACAAGTGCGGCAGTAACACTCCCCAAGGTTGTTTATTTCAAATTTCATTAATTTATTTATGAAAATCATTTAAATTTTTGTTATTATAACTGTTAGAAATTGGGGGTATTACAAAAGACTTGTCCCTAGGGCATAATTTCCAACACAGGAGGTGCCATCTAGTCCTAGGAAACATCTAGAGAACTTGGGGGAAAAGAAAAGAATTATAAAGAAGTTCCAAGACAAAGTAGATAATTTTCTCCAAATGAAAAGTAAAAAATCTAGATATTTGGAAGGGGGAGGCGCCACTTGGCAGACCTAGAACCCTCTGGAATTTTTCTTGGAGATAAAGTTAAAAGCCAAGTCAAATTAACTAATTACTGGACAGGATTTTACTTTAGTTATTTTGGACTGCTTAGTTACCTTTTTACTATTATTAAAAGGCATGAACTCTCTCTCTCCTAGCAAGAAGGCATGAAATTTTCAGAAGGAAGGAAAGGTCCAGCCAATGTTCCCTAACCAAGAACAAGTGACCAATCCCTTAGATCATCAAGCTAGATCTCTAAATCAGGTAAACACCAAAAACCCGAACCTTTGCAACTTGAACTTGTGATTTTCGTGCAAGGGGTTAGGGCATGGTGCTGCAATTTGATTTTGATGTTTTTGGTGGTCTCAAAGCATTTAAAACATGATTTTGTATGGGGTTAAGCTATGATTTAATTTTTTGAACTCAAAAACACCGAAAAATCCTTTAAGAACAAGCTTGTAGCCAATTCTGGGTTTCTGGGCAATGAACCTTCAACTAGGTTTTAAAAATAGTAAATGAACTTGGATTAAGTTGAAATTATACAAGGATAAAGTAAACATCCTAAGGTTCACTGTGATGTATAAGTTTATGTTATTTGGATTTTTCTACTAAGAGATACAAATTGTTAAAGTTGGACCAGAAAGCAACAGGATAATTCTAACCAGAGTGTGGAAAATGGGCTACATGCCAAAATATATTTACTTTTGGTCTATGGAATTATTGTTCCTAGAAAATAGACATCCTAATGGTTCAGATGGTGCTAGTTTCATGTAAATATGATTTGTTTGCAATTTATCAAAAATCCTTGAAGTTGGGTCAAATTCATTGGAATTTTCTAGAAAATAAGTAAGGGGCTCAGATTTAATTAAAAATGCAAAGGTATTTTTGGAAATACCAAAAATAAGGTATTTTGGTGTTCTTTAGGACAAGACCATAATTGGAAAACTGATCAGGAACATTAAAATATTGAGGCTGAGCATACCCATAGGTAGTAACCGCTTTACTCAAATAGCTTGTGTTTTGTTGTATGTTTGCTTTTCCATGTGTGTATGTTTTTGTATTGGTGCCTAATATGAAATCAGAGTATGTTGGGGTTTGAGTCCCTAACTATGTGGTTCCTAGCATTGAGGATGGCCAGTCCGAGGCCGACCTTAATTGGCGGTTGTACGGGTTAATAGGTCTGGGGCTGTCCTGGTGCGAGCAGCTCTATGGGCCGTGACTCTGGTAAGTCCGGGGCTTGCCTTGGTAAGGCAGCTTGATGGCATGTGGTAGTCGGTGATGTGTATGTTTCTGTTTGCATATGTGGTATGTTTGGCATATTACTGAGATTTTATATCTGACATGGTTACATGCATATACTTTACACATTTAGTATTTGAGTATTGACGGTTACTTTGGGGGCCATTATTGGACTCTAGTTACTTCTATAGATACAAGGGGACATGCCTGTAGTGAAGAACTTTGTTGGAAAGGTAAGGGCTTATCGGTGCAGATTGAAGAATAGGGAATGCCCTATTATGTTTTGTACATATGTTTGAAATGACTGTATATATTATTTTGGTATTTATTTTGAATAACTGTACCCTTAACCCCTCGAGAACTTTTATTTTCTGTTTGTTTTACTCTTACTAGTACAGTAGATTGCCCAAACCAATTAAATGTTTTGTTGCACTCACTCTGATATATGTTAAATGGACCTGATAATGAAGGAAAGGTAACAAGTAAAAGGAATCCCTCTAATCCGTCACCTGAAAGGGCGAGGCCGGTAGGGGTGTAACAACAAGAGACATGGATCTAAATATCGAGATAAATAAAACCTTATAAATTAATATATGAAAACCTGTAACATCTAATGGGATTTGATTAAAGTTCCTTTTTCTCTTTTTTGCTTCATTTGAAATATTTAAGAGGTAAGGGATGAAAAGAGGGAGAAGAGATAAAAAGGTTGACATGGACCCCTTGAATAAATAATGTTTAAATAAAAATAATAAAATTCAAGTAAATTTAAAAATTGATAGATTAGCTGACATATCATATTGATTTCAGTGATGTTGCATTTATTAGTCATAGCATAAATGATATAGTCAATAGGAAGAATTGTGGGACCTACAACACAAAAATGGACAGATATTAGCTTTGGTTAATAGTATTGACAAAATTTGCTACCTCTTGAAATGATTATGTTTACTTTTGCACCTCTTAAAATAATAATATCTACTTTTATACCCAACAAAACATAATTGTGTTGGGTACTCATAGTGAAAAACTCCATCACTAAAATTGCACCTTTACTCCTTTATCTATGAAACTCAATCTTTCAATGCATAGAGTAAAAATATATAAGAAAGATAGTATCTCCTTATCTAATGTCTCATTACTGCATGAATTTTGAAGAAGGGCCTTCTTTTCAAAGAACTCTCATATAAGGTGTGGTAATGGAGACTATATTATTTTCCTCAAGCACCAGTCACTGATGTGAGTCTATCAAAAGCCTTCTTAAGGTCAACTTTGATAGCCATAAAACCTCTCTTGTTTTATTTTTGTTTTAATGGTAAATTTTAGCTTAGAAATTTTTTGAGTAAGAGCTATGGGTATAAGAAAATTTCCTTTGGATCAATTTTACCTCAAATCTGTTGAAAAAGAGTAATAGCAATCGTGGCCATTAAAAATATTAATAGTCAATATTAGTATTTTAATGGTAACCATTTAAACACTTTTGAGGTGACATTGATCGAAAAAGAAATTTATGGATACTCACATCTCCTACGTGAAAATTTCTATGGCAAAATTGAACCTGAACCCCTTATTTTTCATAGAATGTATTATTATAAGCAATATGACATTGTCACTGCTTTTGCCTTTGCTAAATGAAGCTATATTGGTTTTCCCAATGAGGGTGACAAACAAGCTTTGTTAGAGAGGAGTTTAGTGATGATTTTGTAGCCAACATTACACCAAAAAAACTACAAAGGAAGGAATACAAGCAGGTGATTATAATTTCATTGATAGATTCTAGCTTATTGAAAATAATGTTAGCAAATTTTAAAAATTCTATCTTTGAAATCAACCTAATATGTCTTAATAAAAACACCATTCAAACCATTAGGCAATATAAAAAATAAACACTTTTTTGTGGCTGTTAAATAGAAGCATTTGTAACAGTTATAACCGTTACAAATGACATGTGTAGTGGTTTAAGCAATCACTACAAACTTCACCTTGGCAAGCATTTTTGTAGCAATGATCTGGAATTGCTACCCATTCGATCAAAACAATACTACTTTTCCGCGATTTGCAAAACTGTGGTCAAGCTGCTATATATTAGTAGCAGTTGACTTAAAACTACTATAAATACATTTGTAGCCGTTTGAATCGCTTCAAAAACTTTTTTTTTTGTAGTGAGGTTGGGTGCTTTAAAGGCATTAATATTAAAGGATTTATTTTTATCTCTCCTTCCGTAAATTGTGCATGTTTGGTATGACTTTTGGAAAAGCCATCAGACTTATATACTGTTTGAATCGGACTTATAGGAAAATGCATGTTCGGTTAAGAAGTTGTTTCAATCGGACTTATAGATCAAAAGTAACTTATTTGAAAAGTTACTTTGGGAAACTTTTGTTTCAATCGAATTTGGACCAAGATCATGCGGTACTTTTTTAGTACCGTTCAATATCTAAAGTATATTTTTAATACCATTTAATATCTTAAAAAATATTTTAGGGAACTAACTGATAGTAAAATTACTTTTTTTTAATATCCTAAAATAATTTTTCAAGATCATGAAATATTTTTTTTAGTACCGCTCAATATATTTTTAGTAGGGTTAAGTGCAGATTTGCCAACGAACTATTACCCGAGGAGCGTCTGGCACAAAAAACAATTGAAGGGACCAAATTGGCCAACGAACTATTAAAAAGTGAAAAAAAATACCAAATAACTATTTTAAAAAATAACTATCACTACTACTTTAAAATATGAGGCACTAACATAGGACGGTGGTGGAGACGCGAGAGAAAAGAGCGGTTAAGCCTTCTTATTAGATAAGGCAAACACCAACAAAGATGAGACCCATGCGAACAGGCATTGTGGCAACGATGGTTGCTACTTGTGGCATCGAAGAGACAGAATCAGGGTGCAAGACGCGTGCCAGTCAAAAGCTGTGGACTGCTGGATGAGTTCAAGAGGGTGAGTGAAACACCTAGTAACAATGGAAGCTTTGGAGATGCCAACGTCGCCAACACTGTGACAGTCAATGGAAGATGGAGACACCAAGACAGTGACGGGATAATAGTTCGTTGGCGAATCTGCTCAAAATTTTGTTTTTTTTTTCACTTTTTAATAGTTTGTGGGCTAATTTGGTCCCTTCAATTGTTTTTTGTGCCAGACACTCCTCAGGTACTAGTTCGTTGGCAAATATGCACCTTAACCTTTTTTAGTATCATTCAGTACCTTAAAAAATATTTTAAGGTACTGACTGGTACTTAAAATAATTTTTCAAGATCGTGAAGTACCATTCAGTATCTTGAAATATATTTTTAGTATCAGTCAGTACTCTCAAAAATATTTCAGATTGACCATAAGTCTAAATATCGAAAGCTACTTATGCTACCACCAACTCAAACATAAATCACATTTCACAATCTAACTTTTACCCAATCTTACTTTTCCATAAGTCAGATTGATTTTAAGTTATTTTTCCCACTGGTATCCCAAATTAGTCTATCTATAAATGAGAGTGAGTTGGTCATTCAAGAGATGGGAAAGCTTTTTTTCAAACTTTCTTGATATAAAAAGTGTAAAACATGAAAGAGACTCATTAAAACTAGGGTTAAGTTCTTATGACGTAATCCCAAATGTGAAAATATGGTGCCAGGTGTACATTGTTTAATATTTCATGTATAATTCCGAGTAAAACAATTAAAGTTTCCACTCCAAACTTTAAAGTGTTAGTGGAGGCGGAAAGAGAAAGGTTGAGGCAAAAAGGCGTCCAAATTAAATGGAAAGCGCTGAAACTTATGCTACTTTCCATAGGTTTAGCGGTCTTGACTGAAATGATTGTTCCCTCTTCATACATCCATACATGGACGGATAAACATTATGATTACTTTTTTAAAAATATTTCTTAATCAATTTATCTAATTCATAAGTAATTCAGTAAAATTCATATCAGCATATTTCTTATATTTTTGATAAACTATAGTAGTTCAACACACACATATATTCGAGCCAAAAAAACACACTAACACGAACATATCCATGATGATAAATTGCATATTTTGAAAAGTTAACTTGTACAAAAAATATATATATATTTAAGGCTAAAATATACTTTTAGTTCTTTAAGTTTATATTATGTATATTTTTGGTCTTATAATTCTAACATCGTTAATGTTGCTAACGAAAGACGTTGATGCAATAAATTCAAGTAATGACTGTATAAGCTTAAGTCATTACTTGAGCTTGTTGTGTCAACATTTAATTTTCCATTAGCAATATTAAAAGTATTAGAAATATAGGATTAAAAGTATATTTTATAAAATTAAGAAACAAAAAAATATTTCATATAAAAATTAAAGAACTAAAAATATATTTTAACCTACGTGTTAGTATTGTTCACACAATATAATGTATTCATATTTTAAAGTATAAATTATTTTTAATTTTATCTTTGTCTTATTTAATTTATTTTGTACGCCACATATAACACCAATAATCATGTGAGATTGGTGGCATTATTGCTAAATCAATTCTCTATTTGTAATACTCCCTTTGGTCCTTATTATAAGGTATCAACTAATAATTGTATTTTGTTCTTTTTTATAAGGTACATGTTTATTTCCAAAGTGCATTAATTAGATATATATTTTTTCATATATTCTCATAATTAATAAGGGTAGTTGGTGAGAGTAATAATTAATGTAATATTAGAGTTTAGTGCTGTGACACCCTTACTTAATATGCCTATATTTATCAGAGTTATAGTGTATAGGACATCAAAGTAGTTTGGGCAACTTAATTGCGGAATAAAACTTCTCTTAATTTAACTTATTTTGAAAACATGAGGATAAATTTATTGCATTTCAAATCTATCCCATTGTAGGATATTAATACATTAATCCAAAATAGACAAATGATAAACAACAAATATAGTCCAACTATTTATACCATCACAAAAATCCCTTCTGTTGTATCCTTTATAGCTACATCTTTCCTCTTGATCCCGATCCACTACCTGTTTCTTTCATGCGATTTGGAGTTTAAATAAATGAACCACAGGGATAATAGTTAATTTTATATGCAAGTATGAAATACAAATGACAACATATTACATGGTAAGCATAGATTAATTTGCAGTAAATAAGTTGCACCATAACTGTAGTTATCGGCTAAGGACCACAGCCCTATTTTAGGATACATAGCCCTAATCTATAGCTAGGATACACATATGCAAATTATCTAGCAAACATGGTTAGTTATACATGAATACATACAAGCCAATAAAATAATAATTACCCACCTCAAACTTGAATCCTTAATCTGGTCTAAGGTGCTGGGATCAGTAGAGGTGTTAAGGTATGCCTATAAACGTTTATCATTGTCATTAGTCACTTCTGGCATTGCAATATACCCAACTATACGACTTAATAATAATACCCTTTTTATAAAGTCATTCATACCTACATAAAAATGTTTATCGAATCCATAGAGGAAGCCAGGTTTGAGATATGGTGCATGGGCTAAGGAGGTGGCGGTTTAAGGGAGATTGTTGGGTTCGTGATGGAGAGTATTGGTTAAGGTGGAGATGGGCTATGAGAGGATGTCGGGATTGTGTTAGAGCGTATGGGCTGAGGTGATGAGTTGAGTGGTTGCCAGGATAGTGATTGGGTGTATGGGCTGAGGTGATGAGTTAAGTGGGTGCCAAGATAGTGATTGGGTGTATGGGTTGAGGTGATGAGTTTAGTGGTTGCCAAGATAGTGATTGAGTGTAATTGCTAAGGTGATGAGTTAAGTGGTTGCCAGGATAATGATTAGGCGAATGAGCTAAGTTGATGAGTTGAAGGTGGTTGCTGGGATATCGATTATGTGTATGGGCTAAGTTGATGAGTTGAAGATGGTTGCCGGGATTGATTGGGTGTATGGGTTAAGGTGGTTTCGGTTTAAGGGAGCCTGTCGGGTTCGTGATGGAGTGTATAGGTTAAGGTGGTGACAGTTTAAGGGAGATTTCCTTGTCGGGATCGTGATAGAGTGTATAGGTTAAGGTGGTGATGGTTTAAGGGAGATTTCATTGTCGGGTTCGTGATAAAGTGTACAAGTTAAGGTGGTGACAGTTTAAGGGAGATTGCCGGGTTCATGATCGAGTCTATAGGTTAAGGTGACGGGTTAATAGAGGATATCAGAGCGTTTCCTATGGTTTTCCAAGTGGTTAGTGTTTTATCAGAATATCAGTAATACGCCACAAAGTGTTTGGTTTCCATACATATATGCATATTACCCAAGTTTTTCTTCCCTTAACATGCATATACAACACTGATATATGTATTTTGGAAACAAAATCTATATTTCTTCAATACGGCCCTCGATTATAATTCATGCAGCATGGTTTGGTTTCTACAGTTTACTACTCAAAAGTTGCGCTTGAAAACTAATAGAAACTAAAAACAAGAGGAACCTGATGATTACCTTCAGTTTGCCAGTCTAAACGTTGTGATCTTTGTTGGAATCACACACCCCTACTTTCGGTGCTAAATGTAGAGGAAGATAAATGAGGATTATTCACAACTGCTTGCTAAATGGATTATATAAACTGAGGGAGTATGGCTATTATCACGTGTTTGGCTGAGGGAGTTAAATGGTTGGGTATTATTGAATAATGAAGAAAGGTTGCATGTGTTGGAAATTATGCTCTAGGGGCAAGTCATTGTACTTTAAACGTTTATGTTATTTAAAGTATTCTCCTTTAGTTATCATTTTCATTTGCATGTTTATAGTGATAACTGTATCCTTGGATATATCTTATAGATTATCCTAAATGTCCATGGTCGGTCATCTACGCGGGAGCAAAGATGAAATAAAACCAATATGATTTTGTTGAGGTATGGAGATACAAATCAAAGTCATAGGCACTTGTAAGAGTACAAGGTGCTGCACCGACCCACTATGAGAAAGCTGCATGAATTTAGTCATAAGCTTATCTCATGTATAACCGTGTCACAACGCCCTTTGACTTTAGATCATCATGGATTCCTACATGCTGAGTCGTTGATCTTTGACCTAGTCAAAAGTCACTTTTGACCAGGTGATGATAAAGGCTTGGATTGGGATAAATGGTTTTTATGCAGAAGAATGTAAATGGTCAAGATGGAATTTGTCCCTCACATTTGTAGAGAGATAATATTAGGCCCCTCGATGAGTGAGTCTAAGAAATGTATGGCCATACTACGATGGAATGGAGTTTTCATTTCAATTATTAGATTACTCAAGAATCGAGAAAGTAATGGTCAAGAACAGGAAGTTGACATTATCCATGCCTCATCCTTGACCAAATTATCACGTGACATGGTTATATGATAGGTTGTATCGTATCATCGATCCCCATATGAATTGGGTAGTCACAATGTCTTGCTAGAGGCCGCTTCTGACTTTGGGCTGGTACAATATTGGCTCACTGCCAATCTCGTGTGGGTCTGCATGGTCTCACACAAGAATATCCCAACATGAGCAATAGTATCCAGATTCATTGAATTTTAGATATGTTTAAGATTTAATGAATACTGTATTTAATCTATGATGAATATATATATATATTATTAAATTCGAAATAATATAATAATATTATTTAATAAGAGATTACAATATTATTATATAATATTTGTTTTGTATTTAATTTATTTGATAAATTAAATATCTAAAACAAATAGAGATATTGTATCTTAGATTTAATTTTTTAATAAAGATATCATATATCTGATTTAATTAGAATTGAGATATATTTGATTTAAAAGTTTGTATGTTATTCACCTTTTAAATGCAGAATAATAAACGAGGACACGAAAACCATTAGAAGCTATAGCATTAGGCTGAGAGAAGTTATCAACCATGCATTAAATGTTACTAAAAGCCATCCTTTGGGAGCAAAAATTAATATAGGCTGCTTCCTTATGTACAAAGCAGACATTAGGACTATGATAATTGATCTCAAAATCCAGTGTACCAATAGGAAAAATACCTATGAGTTTTTACCAAAAGTGTATCCAGCATCATATACTTTCCAAAGGTACAACAATACCCATGAACATTTAAATTTGAAGGAAAAATGTCTAAACAGTTTAATACAACATAACACCGTTACTTTTTGTGGTGAGGCCCACACTATTTTTTTCATATGCATATGCAACGGTGTTAGGTTAAATTTAACGGTCTAGTCATTTTTCAATGGTTGGACTTCACTAGCAAGCTCTGTGATATCATGCAAGGGGGTACTCAAGATTTTGTTCATAGTTATCCATACTTTATCACACAGAAGAAAGTCAGGCCTGAAGAGTTAGGTTAAAAAGTTATGTATGAAAAGAAAATTATCCAAAACGTAAACGTGACAAAAATATCTTGACCAATCCAAGCAAAGGAGATGCGGCGATGTATTGCCTGAACAACAGCAAACGCTATGCAGAAAGGAGTAACTGCAAGTGTTAGATATGAGACAGCTTCAAATATGGGTACTTTAACATAAGTATGTCCAGCATGTTGGAACCATCTAAAACTAAATACATTTTATTATCAATTCAAAATAATAACAAATGATCCAGATAAGACAAACCATCTATTCAACATCCAGAGACTATAAATATGAATTATTTCATGAACAAAATTTATCATTTCATGTAATGTTGAAAATAAAGGAGAAAGAAACTGATATACCTCACAGGAGGATCACACATGATGCTTATAATGCAGATTAAAGTGTATGTTTGCCCAATGTCCACCAAAAACCATGTGATTGCATATCTGCCTAATCCATTCTTTAGAACCATTATCAAATAATTGATAACTTCCTTAAGCTATATATTTCAATAAATAGTTGACAAAAAAATTATTTCAATAAATAAGCATGTCGAAATGAATTGAAATCTAGATCATGTCATTCTTTCTCTAATTTGCTAGCACTATCCATAATTTACCAAGTTAGTTAATTATGCATTTGAGGACAAAAATAAATCATTGAAAACATCTATGAACCTTAACAAATAAAACTGCCACTCACTTTTACCGTTGTCAATGGTTTTAGCTATTAAGGGAAGAAGATAAATAATAGAAAAGAACAGCAACACTTGCAGAGCAAGAGAAAATTCCATAAATTAATAATCAAATTTTCATCTCATACAATACCAATCCTTCATAAATGGGTATGACTTTGATGACAGAAGCATACAAAAGAATCTACAGAAGGAGACAAGGATAAAAGAATAGTACCATGATAAAAGAGCCACTAAACAAGTTTGCAGTCCCTGAAAGCACAAGAAAGTCTGATTTAGAGGTACAATGACAACATAATCATGCAGTCCTAGAACATTGGTTCCAAGTAACTATTCATGCAAAAAGTATCTTATGTGAAATAAAAATTAAGCAGTGGCTTACATAAATTGTGACAGTTGGATGTTTATCTAAACTAAGGAATTACTAAAAAATTGCATATCCACTCCAAAATGAAAAGAAAGCCCAATGATTTCCTGTTTTTCCCCTTCTCTAAGCAGTCTTTTTTCTGTTTCTAAAATTTGTTCCACTTTCAAACTGTGTCAATTCTTTTGCTCAACAATTTTGCCATTCCTAGTTCCTACATTAATATTAAGGAGAAATTGCTTTTACCCACCCTGACCTTCGACTACAATTCTAATATCCCCTCCCATGTAAAAAATTTGCAATTGGTATCCAGATCTATTAGTTCCTTTGGACTAGGCCTCCTATAACCTACATTTGGATTTTCCAACCACTTAAAACTAAAATATTCTTCTTATCATAGTACACTCTTTATCTTTCTATTCATCATCTCTATTTCTCCCTCCCTCTCTTTCTCCATCCCCCAATCCCTTACTTGTCCTATAGTCAAACATCAAGTCAAGCTGTGGTTAAATATATCTAAATTCAAATGCTTGAATTGAAGGGAGCTATAAGTTATTAAAAATGCATAACTTAAACCTAGGATTTTGTAGGTGTTTTAAGAACATTCACAGTGGTTAGTAATGCATGCTTCATCACTGAATCAATTATAATCCAGAGTAGAGAAAGAGCTGAATTCTGCTAAGGTGGAACCAGAAGTGGAAAAAGAATGACACACCTCTACCCCACCAATGCAAAATAGAACTACAAGAATCTCGATAAACCAGTATGACATTAACTTGTAAATCATGACCAAGAAATAAGAAGCAACCACAACAAAAAGAACTGCTGCAACAGTAGTAATTTCCACATAACTATTGTAACTAACATTCTCCATATTTACAAGTCCATCTAAACCATCCTGCAAGCAAACAAGTTATTCATATATCAGTAACTAAGCCAGTGAGTAATTAAAAAAGGATTTATGCCTTCAAAAAGAACAAAATTAGCTCATGGAAAAGAATAAAATTGACATAAAGAATTTAATCTAAGTAAACTTTATTAGTTTCTCATGCTCAATGGCTTCTTCTCTAGCAGTCCATGCAGACCAACAAGACGCACATAGAATGGTACCCATAGCCATGAGCCATAAAAAAATTTCTGCAACATCAACAGCTGGACGCAATGGAGAGTATAGCTACACTGACACTAAAAAGATTGCAAATCGTACACACAAAAATGCACAACTAGTATTATCAGTAACCAATAAAGCCACCTCAGGTAATAAAAAATTAAAATTAAAATTCTGCACCAAAGGAAAGGAATAACCTGAAAAACAAAATGAATTATTATCATCACTTTTTCATTCCATAAGTTACACGGCCAAAAAGTTCAACATTAATATTGTAAAAGCTCCTACATTAATCTCTATATATGTGTTTAACCTGTTCTTTTTTATGACGCCAATTTTCTAATGTATAAATTACATCAGTTATATTTTAACAAATTCACATACCCTTGAGTTCGTAGAAGCCTCCGTTGATGCGCCGTGCCACATATAGACAACTGAGACACCAAGCTTGCCCTTCTGATCCACATTGGTTGACCACTCTGAAGCCCATCCGAAGCGAAATTCACCTCATCTACATGCTCCATCATCTCCCCAAACTCCTGTCCTTCCATCAACGTAGAAGTCACCGGAATCGACAGCCCACAATTCTTGGGCACTTCCGTCTCCCTAATGTTCTTTGCGTCTAATAACAAACTAATAGGGAAAACCCAGAACAAACCTATATGACCAAAACGAACCTAGATTTATTGTGAAGAACCCTAGAAGAAATGTGTGAATGACTAAAGTAGGAGGTGAATGATACCAGATCAAACTCAGAAATCGCCTAAGGGCTTTTGGATGAGACGTCGGCTGTCGGACATAGGATCGAAGAAGCTCAATCTTCACGTTTCCTTCGACTCTCCCTTCTAAGGTTCAAGTAGGTCCAGATTTTGAAGATGGATCAAGTTACAGTGAGAGAGAGGACAAAAGGAGGACAGTGAGAGAAAGGACAAAGATCAGAGGAGCTACGGTGGAGAGGGGGACGGCGGAGCAGCGACGGAGTGAGAGAAGAGACAAGGCGCGCGGAATAGGGTTGAGAGGAAATCCGAGAGACTGAGAAATCGAGGGCATGCGGGAGACAATACGAGGAAGAGGGTATGTTTTTGGTGAAAAACAAAATCTTAGGGAGTCTAATAATTAAAGTTAGACTCCAAAAATGGTTTCTTTTTGGCCCAGTTTCTGCTTTGGCGCACTACGACTAGACTTTTGGCGTTCTAGTGCAAAAATTAGACTCCAAAAGTCACCCGATAATTACAAAAATGCCACCGTGTTTTGTTTTACTTCCTTTTTCATTAATAGGACGCCAATTACAGACGCAAAAGCCATTTTCTCTAATAGTGTCGGCCTGTGAAAGGAGTGAGATAACATGGGGATAATGTTTCATCTTCATCATAGATGCTAAACTCTTTATAATTTGGGGTCTAGATGGTGGCGGACGCATTCGAAGCATGCGATTGAGTGAAGCAAAAGCGTCATTGAAGCTGTTAGGATTTGGGGAATGGGAATGAAGATGACATTTGAGAGAGGGAAGAAGGGAAAGAAAGAAAGAAAGTACAAGTGGCAAATAGAGGAAATTGGTGGAGTACCTTGCAGAAGCAGAAGAAAGCATATCGGGGTGGATCAAATTGAAAGAGGAGTATTTACGATGCTTCAATACTTCGTCACTTCACCGAATGAATTAGATTGAAGCCTGAAGGGAGGGTGAAGCCGAAGCTCGGTGAAAGAAACGAGAAACTGATGATGAAACTTTTGATTTGGGTTAGAGTGGGAGGCAGTGGGAGAGAAGAAGGGTTAAAGGGTTTATTTTATCCCTTAAATTTTTAACTTTTGAATGAGATTATAATCTAATGGTATTGAAAAAGTTAGGCCAAATAAGGGTAGGCAAAATAACATATCCCTATATATATTAGTTGTATATATTGTGATAATTAAAAATTTAAATTTAAATTTAAATTTGAAAAAAAAACTCTAAAATACTTAATTAACTATATTCTAATAGATAAATTAGAATGCATATAAATGTATATCTAATAGTACATTGTTTATTAGATCACCTATCTCTAACATTTTTCTCTAGAAGCTAAAAAGAGTCACTCCATAAGTAAAAAAATGACTTTTATCAGAAGCCACTTTTTTACAATAAATCCATCGACTATTGAAACTGTCCCAAACAGTCCAAATTAGTTTTTTTCCCCTTCCGTTAGACCCATTATACTGTTTGATGGACTTTTTTTCATGGTTGAAGCTATCCTAAATAAGTCTAGTAATCCAATAATATGGACAATAAATAGAATAATTTTTATGAAAGATTTTTGCTCAAATTTTTATGAAAGATGACTACCTGAAAATTACGTTTTTATTTTTAGGTATATGAGGATACATAAAGACGAGAGATGGACATGCAGCACTAAAATAACTGGGTGTCTCTAGGAATAAGACAAAAATAGGCGCGTAAAATCAAGAAGCAAGTACGAGATTAACTATTAAAAAGTGAAATATAAAATAGACACCGATGTCTTAAAACTTGTTATATATAATACCGCACAGTTTTTTTTTTTTTTGAAAAAAAATATAATTAACTTACAACGGTTATCCTTATTTAGATGTCTCTTCTTTTATAAAATTAAGTATGCATGAGATATTTGTGAATTTACGTTGCTGATTATTTTAGGTAGAGATGGTTGATTAAAAAACGTAAGGGTATTTCATATTTTATGCTTCTGGTTTTACTGTAATATTTGTTCTGTTCTGTGAACAGGACTTAATTGGACTTGACTAAGTGTCAAGCCTAGAGCCTACGTACCCTTTGAAGGGATCAAAGTCCACGTAATTCACAGTAAACTTGGAGGCTATTAGCCAGAGGGGTGGTGTGTGTGCTCTGTGCGACAGGAAGTAAATAGAGCATAAGTTAGAACATGTGCACCTGGTTGGTTTCCTTCTATATTTATAGAGGTGTTCAAGGCGAGTATCTCGGTCTAGCGAGATACTCGGGGTGACAAGATCCGGGTCTGAGATATCAGGGGCGAGTATCTCGAGGTGTTGGTTAGGATAGATCTCATCTTGGTAGGATCATGTCAATATGTCAGCTATGCTCATATTGGCTATGCCTTCTAGCTATGTTGGGCCGTAGCATGGACCTAGGCTGTTGGGCCGGTCCGTAACAGTTGCCCCCCAGCTCGGTCGTTCAGGCTTCCGGACAGCCGAGATGTTTATTGCCCCTAGCTTCAGCCTGGATCCGGGGCCTCTGTCTTGACTGGACCGGCTCGCGGCTACCGCGGCCTTCAAAGTGGCTCTGGATCCGGGATCTGGCTTCTTACGTCTTTGGAAGGCCTAACCTTCAATGGCATGCCGAGGATGCCATATCTCAGGTGACTGGGGTGGTTTCCCAATCCGTTTTGGCCCTAGACGTCTGTCAGAGGCCTCGGTCCACAATGTTTTGCCTCCTGCCCGTTGGCATTTGAACTGCAGTTCGAGATTCCTTCTGTGTGCACCATAATTGCGGTTTTACACCTGGCATGCCCTGAATGGTGGTAACCTGCAACCGCCGTGCCTATTCGCGTCCCGATGTTCGTGCGCATTTAATGCACTTACGTCGTGCTGTTCCAATCCGTCATGTCCATGCTGAAAGGACCTTTTTGCCCTTGTCGTTTCGGTACTTTGCCTCAATGGTTTAAGCAGCTTTTCCTCTTTCTTCATCTTCACTTTTCCCGCTCATTCAGTTTTTTCTCAAGTCTCTCTCTAGTTTCTCTCTGAGTTTAAAGCATCATCTTCTTCGATCGATACTTTGCCGTTCTTCATTTCCAGCATCCAAGTTTCCCTCATTTCATTCATACAGGTATTCTGTTCACTTCCTTTTATATTTGTTCGGTATTACTCTGTATTTTGCCTTTTATTTTCCTAAGACTGTCGCCTGTGTTACTGTTCTTTCCATTTTTCTGGGTTGCTTGACGAACCTTCTGGGTTTCTCCTTCACTGTCTTACTCCAACCTCTTACACATTTTCGCCTTCTGACCTAAGTCCCTTAGTTCCTAGGCTCCCCGTTTTCTCATATGGCTAGAGGTAGAAATTTTCCCAGGCCAAG
This sequence comes from Acacia crassicarpa, assembly GCA_034222035.1. Lineage (NCBI taxonomy): Eukaryota > Viridiplantae > Streptophyta > Magnoliopsida > Fabales > Fabaceae > Acacia > Acacia crassicarpa. Next base: position 1,015,799 of record JAWXYG010000021.1, on the reverse strand, counting down.
TCACATGGCTAGAGGTAGAAATTTTCCTAGGCCAAGAGCAGTACTGTTACCGGAAGAAGAAACGTTCCTTCGTACGCGCTTCCCTCGGGCCACCTACTGGGTTCTTGGGGGTGAACCTCCTGTAACGGAGATATTAGCGCCTTTGCGCCGAGGCGGTGTTGGTCGTCCGAGGCAGGTTGGGTCCCGTCCTGCAGTTGTTAGAGCTCCGATGCCTCCTCCCGTTTGCCCCGTGGTTGGGGTCATTCCCTTCGTGCTTCCTGTTAGGGCCGGGGTCGACACCTCAATCGGCTCCAGATCTCCTGCTTTGCTAGCTCAACCTCTCAACTTCTACGAGGGTCCTCGGCCCGAAACCTTGGATCCTCTACCTGAAAGGTACCTCGGGCCTTGTTGGGATTGCCTGGCAGAGAGCTCCCATCTCATAGCTCGTGGCAACGATGCCGGGGCTTCTTCGATACTCGGCTCCTGTCGGCACCGGCCTTCAACGGACCTTTCCTCTAATGCCTCCATTCGTCCGAGTCCGTTGTCATTTTCTCCTACGACTGTTGTTGTGCCAGGTATTCCTGCTCTTTACTAATACTGGTTTTTTATTTATTTGGCTATAGGTTTAATGGCTCCGAAATCTCGATCTTCCAAGCAACGGTTCGAGGCCGAGGGTTCGGACTCTTCTAGTCCGCCTGAAGCCTTGTGTCGGCGATATAGCTGGGTGTCCCACGAAGTGCTAAAGACTCGGTCGCTTATGTCGAATGTCGACATTGCTCGTTTGAAGATTCTGGCTATGCCCGGGTGTGTCCTCAGCTGCTCGAGGGCTGATGAACCCATTTGCTCGACGCGGGAAGCCGGCAGTCCGAACTTCTTCTTCTTCTACCGGGATTGCCTGACCCAGGTCAAAGTTCCCTTGCCTTTCACTCCCTTTCAAATGGAGGCTTTGCTACACCTAAGACTTGCCCCGTCTCAGCTTCATCCGAACGGGTGGGCTTATTTTGTTGCCTTTGAGCAGTTATGTCGCTCCTTCCCCGTCCCAATTCCATGTTCCACAAACCTTTTCTACTACTATTTCGGCCCTTTTACTCCCAGTTTACCAAAGGAGGGTGATAAGCTGAAGGGGTTGGTATCCCTCAGCATCAATCCAGACCGGAAGCTTATGACGCCTTTTTTGGATTCCTTCAAGTGCTTCAAAGGGGCGTTTTTCAAGGTCGCGGCCGAGTTTGGGAAGCAGTCTTGGTTCTTGGAAGGTCCTGAGGATGCTAACGTGGGCTGGCGTTTTCCTTTGTACTGGATGGAGAGCCATTATAAGGCTAAGGCTACCTCTTTCCAGATCCTTCGCAAGGATCTCTGGCAGGAGTCGGTCTTTGCCCTTCCTTGGTTAGAGGCCTTCGTGGCGGAGTACGGTCTGAAGCCCGTCGGCTTTTTTATAACCTGGGTGGGTTCTAAGCCGCTTCCGTCTTCTTGTAGGGTTTTTTGTTAGCGTATTATCTTTTATTTTGATTTGGACTTTGGATCCGTTTTTCTGACTTGTTTCATTTTTGTTCTTTCAGCTCGAGATATGCGTGCCCTCCTACTTTATCTCCTAAAGGCGAATCCTGTCGCTTCCTCTCCGAGTCGACAAACTAGGAAGCAAGATGCCCTTGAGGATGCCGCCACGCCCAAGGCTGATGCAGCGAAGAAATCCAAGGCCTCAGTCAGCCAAGGATCTACTCCTGCTGCCGTCGTCGAGCCTTCCCAGGTGGCAGAGTCCTGGGCTTCGAAAGGGAAGGAGGCCGTGATTGCTATTGATGAGGTCGAGCCTGTGATCTCCCCTGAGACTTCATCAGGCTCGTTGCTTGCTTCGCCTCCGGCTCCTCCTCCTCCTCCTCCTCCTCCTCCGCCGTTGTCCGGTCCGTCCTCGGTATTCCCGCGCAGTTTTCTGTGGGAGAAGGGAGTGGTCCCAGAGGTGGATGTTGCTTTTCTTCCTCCTCGGCATTTCATGGAGAACCAGCCTTTGTCTCCGCCAGCCATGAACGAGTTACATGCGGCCCAAAGGCACTTGTGCCGGTCTATTGGATATGTTCAAGCCCTGGTCTTTGTGCGGGAGAAGTATGCCAAGGCCGACGCTGACTGCAGAAGGCTGAGGGCGTCTAAGGAAGAACTGAAGAAAGCCTTAGCTATGGCAGAGGCTAAGGCCGAGTCTGCGGAGGAGCTGAATAAGGCTTTGGCCATGGCAGAGGCTAGGGCCAAGTCTGCCGAGGAAGAGCGGGACATGGCCAGGGCTGAGCGGGATGAAGCCAAGGCCACGATGGTGAAGGCCGATCAGGAGCTCTAGCTTTCTCGGGGTTCCGCTAATAAGTTGGCCGAGGAGTGCTCTCGGGCTCAAAAGGGGTTGTCCGAGAGTCTGGCTGTCATGAAGGTCCTTCAGCAGCAGCGGGCTTCCCTGTTTGAGGAGCACGAGGCAACCAAGGCGGTCCTTTGCATGGAGCAGTCGGCACATCAAGAGGCGTCCAAGGCGTTGCTGCAGACTGCCAAGGAGTGTTTTGAGCAAGGCTTGGCTCATATCCGGTTTTTCAACCCCGGCGTGGAGCTTAACGTTGACGGGTATGATTACTGCGCCTTTGTAGAGGACGGGAATCTGATCCCTTACCAGTCTCCTGCCGCCGAGGATTCCCATGCAGATGGAGCGGGGGAGGGGGCCTCTGAGGTCCGGGGTCCTAAGGCCGGGTCGTCCAGCTAATCTTGGATCTTTGTATTTTCTCTTTTTAGGGCGTCTGTGCCCTTGTTTTTTGAACAATTCTGGCCTTTAGGCCATTATGTATATATACTTTAGACAATGAATAATTTACTTTTTGTCATCCTTTTGCCTATGTTTAAAATTCTAAACTTAGTTTAGATATTAGTTGACTGTGATGAATACAAGCCGTTTTTGCTCGACCACACTTACGTGTGGGAGGTTGGGGCAAGGTTTTATGTTTGTACCTCAAGGGTCCTTAACTTTAACCGCACTACCTCGGTCCAACTTTCTCTTAGTTGGATTAATAGTAACCGACGTAAGGGCTAAACTACCACATGTTCAACCGAGGCTTTATTTGCCTTGAATCAAACATTTTGACCTGATCAGGGTCTGCATGATAGTCCGCTTGCTTAGTCGGGCGAGCGTTGACGCATCAATTTCGCTAAAGGCCACGTATGACGCCTTCGCCGAGCTCTAACCAATGCCTGTCGGAGTACAATGGCCAGTTTCGTACATCTAGATGTTTTTCTTAGTAGTCGGGTACACGACCTCAGAGCCGTTTTCTCATGCCAGGCTTATTGGCCTCGGCTTCGAGTTTTTGGCCGGGCTTGATTGCCTTGGTTTTTATGTTTAAGCAAGTATTTGTGCACATTCGTGAATCACCTCAAAGGGATCCTTTATTGATAAAAAATAGCCCTGAAGAGCTTTTCAAATGAACATAAGTTGATAAAAGTCAAAAGCAACTGAAACTTAAAAACTTAAAAGAATACTGGCGTTGTTCCTCTGAGCCGAGCCGGGATCTAGCTATGGTAGATCTTCAATTTGTCGGCATTCCACGTTCTCTTAACCGGCTTTCTTGCTAAGGTTTTGAGAACATAGGCTCCTCCATCGAGTTTTTCTTTGATCCGATAGGGGCCTTCCCAATTCGCTGCAAGCTTTCCATCTCGGGCGTTCTTATTGCCTATGTCGGCTCGCCGAAGCATTAGGTTCCCCCGGTTGAAAGACCGTGGCCGAACCTTTCGATTGTATTTAGCCGCTAGGAGTTGCTTGGCGGCTAATTCCCGGCAATGTGCCGTAACTCAGACTTCATCGATGAGGTCCAAATCTGTCTTTAAGGCGTCATCATTTGACGCCTGCCCTTCCTGTCCAGCTTTTACCTTTCTCCGTGATGGTTGCTCGATTTGGACTGGGATCATTGCTTCACAGCCATAGGTTAACTGGAACGAAGTTTCCTGAGTTGAAGACTGCACACTCGTCCTGTATCCCCAAAGAACACTGTGAAGCTGTTCGGTCCAGTTGGTGTCGGCCTGTAGCATGCGTTTCTTTAGTCCATCCAGGATGATTTTGTTGGCCGACTCTGCCTGGCCATTGGACTGTGAGTGTTCCACAGAGGAGAAATGTTGCTCAATGTCTAAGTTGGACGTTAAGGCCTGGAATCTATGGTCCATGAACTGGGTCCCATTATCCGTAACAACTTCAGCAGGTATTCCAAATCGGGAAACGATGTTGTGGCGAAAGAACTTCATTATTCTAGCCGAGGTTATTGTGGCCAGCGGCTCTGCCTCGATCCATTTGGTGAAGTAATCGACAGCGACGATGAGCCATCTGCACTGCCCTTGTGCCGGTCTGAATGGTGTGAGGATGTCCATGCCCCATTTGTAAAAGGCCAAGGGGCCGGCATGCCTTTCAACTCTATAGGCGGAGGCCATATGATCCTGACGTGTTTCTGGCAACTATCACACCTCTTGGCTGCTTCCATGGCGTCATGCTTCATGGTAGGCCAATAGTAACCGTCGCGTAGTGCCTTCCTAGCAAGAGCCTTGCCCCCCATGTGATGGACGTTGCTTCCTTCGTGTAGTTCGACCAACACGTACCTTGCTTCGGACTCACCTAGACAACACACCATTGAGCAATGTAATCCCTTTCTGTAAAGTTGATCATCAACCATGGCGTAGATGGCAGCCTCCCTGATCAACTTCTTGGCCTCGGTTGGGTCCATCAGGATAATCCCCCTCTGCAGGTAGTCTTCAATTGGCTTCCTCCAGTCAGTGCCTGCCGAGATGGTCATGATGCAGCTCGGTTCAGCCAGATTCTGCTGGATCACGGTCCTGTGACTATCTGGTCCCTTGGTGCTTGCCATCTTGGAGAGGATGTCGGCTCTGGTATTCTCTTCTCCTGGGATATGGGTGACGATCACTTCATCGAACTCGGCCATGAGTTCCTTGGCGCGGTTCAGGTATTTCTCCATAAGAGGTCCCTTTACTTGGTAGCTGCCGTTGATTTGTGCGGCAACGAGCTGCGAGTCGGTTAAAACCTTTACTCGCTGTGCTCCATTATCTCTTGCTTGGAGTAGCCCGGCCAAAAGGGCTTCGTACTCGGCTTGGTTGTTAGAGGTCAGGAACTTCAGTTGGAGGGAGTGTTCGGTGGCGACCCCCTGTGGGCTTTCAAAGATGACTCCTGCACCACTGCCTTTAGCATTAGAGGATGCGTCCATGTAGACCTTCCAGGTTCCATCGCTTGTTATTGCCGGGGTCAACTCCTTGATAAAGTCCGCCAGAGCCTGTGACTTGATCGCCTGCCGGGCTTCAAACATGATGTTAAACTCTGACAGCTCAATTGCCCAGTTGGTCATTCTTCCTGCTAAGTCTGGCTTGTGAAGGATCTTCCATATCGGCTGGCTGGTGTGTACCACTACCCGGTGTCCTTGAAAATATGGCCGGAGTCGTCTCGCCGCGGTGAGTAAGGCAAAGGCCACTTTCTCCAGCTTCTGGTACCAGAGTTCAGAACTCTGTAGGGCTTTGCTTATGAAGTAGATGGGCGTCTGTCCGGCCCCGGTTTCTCTTACCAAGGCGGCACTTACGGGAATAACATCCTTCAATTCCTCATTGGTGAATGTCAACAGGGGCGGTCTCAGCTTTGCTGGGTCGTCCTTGAATTTGGGGAGGTTCCTTACCGTCAAAACTTCTCGGAGATATTTCTTTCGTTGGCTTACCGTGTCTCCGCCTCCGCCAAATCCTCCGCTAACGACATTATACTAGAACTCTAAGTCAGGAAATTCGTCGTCAGAGCCGGTCTTCCGTTTCTTATCAGTCTTTCAAGCGTCCTTGGACGGACTCCTACTACGGCCGCCATAGTTGTGTTTCCCATTTGTTCTCCCCTGTGTTTTGATCACATACTGACGCAGCTTCCCTTCCCTAACGAATTTCTCGATGGCGTCACGGAGGTCATAACACTCGTCAGTGGTGTGTCCGGGGCAATCGTGGAACGTACAAAATTTTGAACGATTCGTGTTGGAGCGACCTCGATTTGTCGACCTTCTTCATCTCGGCCTAAGCCACCTCTTTCCATGCTTGCGATCGAGAGACATTCAAAGGAGTGTAGCTGTCGTACTTCGCTTTGATGTCGACTCTATCGGGCTTTGGCCGGCTGTCTTTGTTCCGCCTACGGGACTCAACCTTCTGCTTACTTGGTCGCTCTCCATAGTCGGGGGAGGTATTCCTCGTCTTCTCGGGTTCGTCAGCGTTGGCAGCCTCCATTTGTTCCACATCCAAGTACTTCTTCGCCTGGGTGTAGAATTCAGTCAATGTGTAAACTCGGTTTTTGCATAGATTTCTGGCCAGGCGTGATGATGGATCTAGCCCATTAACCAGGCAGTGTACATGGACCTCCTCTGATAGCGATCGTACCTGCATCGCCACATCCTGGAATTGGTCGAGATACTTCTGTAGCGCCTCACCCTTCTTTTGTTTCACCTTACTAAGCGTGAACTGGGATTTCGGATGCTTCTTACTCGTGGCGAAATGCAACTCAAACTTACATCCGAGGTCTTCAAAGCTTCGGATAGAGTTGTCAGGGAGTGAACTCAGCCATTTATGCGTCGGTCCGGTCAAAGTGGCCACGAAGAGGCGCTAGATGACTGTGCCATCAATTGACCGGACCCACATTAATTTGTCAAAAATTTCCAGGTGGTTGCGTGGATCTTGAGTTCAGTTGTACTTTTGAAGGTCGGTCAAGTCAAAGTTTTTCGGATAGGGAGCCGTCGCTGCTGCCCTCGAGAATGTGGATCTGCCAAATCCCGTTAGGTACTTCATTCGGTACTCTCGGGGTGATCCATGGCGAGGCGACCCATGACGGGGTGATTCGTGGCGAGGTGATTCATGGCGAGGTGATCCACGTGCGGGTTCTGCCTTCCACACGATGTCCTTCTAGGTCTTGGCCTCCTCTTCCGTCTCGGCCGTTGTGGTCCGTTTCGCCATCTCGGCCTCCCGTGTTGTCACGGTTTTCTGGAGGCGATGGGTGTCCTCGTTCTGCTCTCGTCCTCCCGTCCGGTCTGCTGGTGTTTCCCCGCCTAGTTCTCGGTCCTGGGCTACTCGACGAGCTGCTACTGTCCATAATAGCCCTTTCTCTTCCTGTACGGGGTTCTCTCCGGTTTTCCTGTTGGTGATGGTGTTGGAGCTCCTCCCTTATCATTTGTGCAAAGGTTCGGAAGGCCACTTGTCGTTGCAGGTGATCCCGCTTCTCCTTGTCTTCGAACCTTTGAACCAATGACTCTTGGGTCCTCCGGAGAATGCAGACGTCGGCTTCTATCGCCAGAGTGTCTTGGGTTGGAACCTCCCTGCGTGTCTCCAACAGCAGCTGATCATCTGCGAGAGGGGAAGTTGCTGTGTCGGTAACGTGTCCCTCCAGAGTATTTTCTCGTCGTGGTTGAATTTGTGGCTGGCTTGGCTCGGCCTGAGTTTGGTTTGGCAGGGGCCCTCCGTCAGCCTGCGGTGGTGGATTTCTGCTGTGGCTTCTGGTGTTCACCATTTGATGGTCACGTGGATGGAAATTTACCGTTCCCCACAGTCGGCGCCAATGTTCTGTTCTGTGAACAGGATTTAATTGGACTTGACTAGGTGTCAAGCCTAGAGCCTATGTACCCTTTGAAGGGATCAAAGTCCATGTAGTTCGCAGTAAACTTGGAGGCTATTAGCCAGAGGGGTGGTGTGTGTGCTCTGTGTGACAGGAAGTAAATAGAGCATAAGTTAAAACGTGTGCACCTGGTTGGTTTCTTTCTATATTTATAGAGGTGTTCGAGGTGAGTATCTCGGTCTGGAGAGATACTCGGGGTGACAAGATCTGGGTCCGAGATATCAGAGGCAAGTATCTCGGGGTGTTGGTTAGGATAGATCTCATCTTGGTAGGATCCTGTCAATATGTCAGCTATGCTCATATTGGCTATGCCTTCTAGCTATGTTGGGCCGTAGCATGGACCTAGACTGTTGGGTCGGTCCGTAACAATATTAAATACCAATAATTGTCCAGAAGAAATTGTTGGCAAAATCTGCCAACAAACAAGAAAATATTTGATTCAGTCGTATCCAACAATACTATTCTTAAGAATTCCACAACCCCCTTAGTAGCTAGGAGGCCGCGCTCTTCAGGGCTAAAGAAATCCTTCCTATAAGGATATATGGTAATAGAATTGAAGGAAGATAAAGTAACTTAGCTGGAGATAATGTAGGTTTCTTATTCTCTTCTACAAATAGTGTCACAATTGAAGAATTTATAGATAATGAATTGATACCTTAAAGTGGAGTGCCTAGAAGCATGCACCTTTCCAATTAAAAATTCATAATTATCTGTTAAATTTTTAAACCATGTTGATTCATGAACCAACAACACAAATCTCTTAATTTATGAGGACGTAACTTCTCATAAAACATTTGTTCATTTAAAAATATTTCAATAATATTAGAGAGGCTCTTTTTTTAACAGTCCCATATACAATATTTACAACAGGAAAAAACAAATCATAGTTTCAAGATTCCTTTATTCTTAAATTTTGGATTAATATAATATTTGGTGCTTATAATGTGCTCTCATTTTGGCTTGGGTTCCATGAACTTTAATTACTTGGCATGCTCACTGCGCAGGCTAAGAAAAATCTGATCTAATGTGTAAAAAGAAATTACAAAGTTATTTCTTCAAAATGTCACGAATATATAATCAAAGTTAAAAAGAACTGAAACCTATCCTCCCAAAGCGCATATGTCGAAGGCTCAGAGGGGCTGGGCATATCAAAAGCTTTGGACTCCAGGAGGAAGACAATGAATCGTCTAAGCCTCACCAATGGCTAGATTCGAGAAAATATTGAAATGAATATTAAAGGAATTTTTAATTTCAGAAGAGAAAGAGACCCACCTTTGATATTTTGCAATCTGACGGCAAAAAGTTCTACAGCTCTGTTTTCATAATTGTGATTGGATATTTAAACTTAGCAGCGTCCATATAAACAGCGTGTTGGATTTTGTGTCTAAATCGTATGAGTTATAAATAAAAAGTCACATTAGTTCGCCACTACTGATCGTGTCAGTTCACTGATGGGACTACATCTGATAATTTCATTGTCTATAAATAGGCATGAGTGTAATAGGAAAATTAACTCGTTTTTCTAATACCACATTCTCATACATATAGTTTGATGCATTTTGCTATAAGTCTCATCTATACGATTCTGAAAGCAAACTCGTCGTGTTTGTTTGGGCTTCTGATTGAGAGTGTCATCATTCTAAAGACGAAAAATCCGCTCTATCCTGAAAGACAATTGTTCATTAACCTTGGGCATCCAAATAAAGGGAAAAAATTGTCTTAAGGAGACAATGAATTTTGGGCTCGGATTTCATCAAAGTCCATTATCATATTTCGGCAGTCTTGTGAGTTTTTACTAGTTTTCTTCTTGTACAGAAATATTGTATGTTTACAGATTATACATATTGATTACACAGATGAAAAACATACTTCTAAAGTATTTTCAACAACAATCTTAAAACAGCAATTTGATGAATCTGTGTTTCTCATGTATAATTATGAATGTTGTTACGGATTCATGTTTTGGGCCATGATATAGGGCCAACTCAACACAAGTGCACTAGCTTGGAAGCCCTTCTTAATCAGGAAAACGCTAATTACCCTATAAACAAGGCACTAATCCCGGCAGTACAGGTAGTGGAGCAGGGATGCATCAGATAGTGGAGCAGGCATTTGTAGGACGTGGGTGTGCATGTCGCCTGAGGAGCGGACGCAGGTCCAGCAAAACGAAACCCTAGGTAATCTCTATAAATAAGAGATTACCCACAAGGTGCATTCATTTGATTCATATCCTTTTACTATTCTGTTACACTGTTCACACACTCACCCCCTTTGGCTAATTGCCGTTCTTATGTAGCACAGTGATCATCCGATATTCTTTGGTATCTTCCTTATAGACATCACTGAACCATCTTCTCCTAGGTATTTTCCCTTATATACCTCTAAGAGCTTACAGATCCTACATTAATCATACACTAACCCACTGAGGTTAGCCATCTGTGTTCCTCAGAATAGGACATTGGCGCTGATTGTGGTCCAGACTCAATTTAAACCAGACTAATTGGTCAGATTAAATCGAGTCTAGACCAAGGGACTAGACCACTTCGACTAGTCCAGTTTGGTCTAGGTCAATTTTTTAAAAAATATTTTTGTATTTTAGATGTTACTTTTTATTTTTTATTTAATGTTGTTGGAGTTTTTCTAAGGATTAATAATTAATTTTTATTTTTATGATGTTTTTTTATAAAATTATAGACATTTTTATTATCTTAATTGTATTTGTCATGTTTAAATATATTTTCTTTCAACATAATTGTTTTATTATTGTTGAATGTTGTTGGATATTCTTGTATATTTATGATATTTTAATTTTATTTGACGTGTTTCATATTATTATAAGTATTTTTATGGTCATTTTTTTGATACATAGGCGATAGGGGATGGGGGATTCGAACCCAGTATAAGGGGGTGGGGAGACTACTCCCAATACCACTGCACTACTAGTAGTGCTAGTGGTATTTTTATGGTCATAATTGTGTTTAGTAGGTTCAAATTTTGCTTTCCAAAAAGGGAATAAATAAATAAATTTAGGTCCTAGATTGCTTAACCAGGCCTTGTCTGGTCTGGTCTAGCCTAACCTTGGCCTGGTGCCACGAGTTGTGTTGTACAGCTCGAGGACATTTCTAGACCAAACATCGGGTATGTCAAACCCGATCCAATTCAATCTATGCCCATCCCTATTTTAGGTTTTTTGTGCTTTGTGTTACGGTGGTGGCATTCCTCATGCAAGCTGCCATAAGATTGATTATTGTCATTGGCTTAGAGTCAAGCGGAGCAATATCAAATACCCATCCAACAATGTGGGCGTTTTGTAATTTTCTAAGGAGGGAGATATTTTGCAATGGTTTACATACTCATAATTAATAGTAAGAAAATAATTTAGTTGATAGTAGCACATATTGTAATTGAATACTTAATTATATATTCAGTATTTGCCGTTCCATTTATTCTTTAGGTCTTTTTTTCCAGCCCTCCAAATTAGGTCAAAAAAATAGGAGATTCTGAGTTTAATAACAAAAGGGAAACCAATCACGAAACGAGAGGATTTTATAACCACATCTGTTAATTGATCAACTAAATAAAATCACTGAGAGAAAAATATTTTGATTAATTATTTTTTGAGTGGAATAAACATTTTAATTTAAAATCCCTTAGAAATTTTGACAATTCTGAATTATAGTAACTCCTTCATCCTTGATTTAGGGAATAAAAACTTTTGTCTATTGGAAATTTTGGTCAAATGCGCATATAAATTTATATTTTTCCCCATAAGATACACACTTAAGTTTAAATAGATGATTCTCAAATAATTATATAATTCATTATGATTATAAATAAATATTTCTTATTGGGCATACAATGAAAAAAATTTCCCACTCATAAAGTCTAAATTATATAATAAATATCACATGCCTCATTAAATAATGCTTTAAATCAATATTCTGGATTTTAAAAAAAAGTTTTTAAATCAATAAATCATCCTTCTCTGTGCTTGCAAAATATTTTGAAGCTCAAAATGTTATATAAGGACTTTCTCAGTCAACGCATGGGTAGCAATATTTGTATGTGTGTGTGAGATATGCCAAAAGATTGTTTTTTTTTTTTTAAACTCCAGGTGGGGGGGGGGGGGAGCGGGCTCGAACCGGTACAAGGGGGTGGCCAAGCTCCTAGAGCTGACACTAACGCCAAGGCGCTACGAGGCGCTAGGCCTAAAAAATTGCTTTGAATGAAAGCTTTTTTTAAATACTAATTCTGTTCTTTTTTATAAAACTTAACTTTTTTTAAATACTAATTCTGTTCTTTTTTATAAAACTTATTTAATATATCAATAAAATTAGTTGATTTTTTTTAAAAAAAAAATTACCCTATATTTCCACAAAATACCTTTAGTTAAATGCTCTTGTTTCTCTCACTAGTATTCTTAATTAATTGACAACAATATTTTTGAAGAAGTGAATGAATTAATATTGATAACTGTATTGTGTGAATGCATGAGGACGCACTGAAAGGCGTAGACTTTTGAAGAAGACGAAGCCATAGAAAGGCAATGTGGAAGACACAAACAAAGACAAATATATAAAAACACTTTCTACGTACACACTGATGACTAATAAAAACAACCAACCAGTGAGTAAAAAGAGAGACTTTCTTCTCCCCTTAATCTAACAACTTTTAACTCATGCACAAAGTCGTTATAAAATCAAAAGTCTTTAAGCTTATCTACAAATGCTACTGATTATATTTTTAATACCGTCCGCCATTACAATTGGTGTAAAAGCGTAGAAATACTATTTTGCACTGTTGATCAAAATTTAATTAAAATGATATTTAACTTTTTTATCATGATTTAGAAAATTACGTTTCAGTAGTTAGATAAATACCCTAACAATGTGTATTTGTGTGTGTGTGTGCCCTTTAATGCAGGTTGAGAGAAGACTCAAGTCATGAGACAGGCCTATTTGGCTGATTAAATAAAAAGAAGAAAAAAAAAGCAAGAAGAAGAATATTTGTGAGAATGATAGTCAACAATGTTTAGAATATCATAATTAATTATGGTATACAAAACATTGCAAGAATAAACTGATTCAAATGACATGAAAATGTTATTGTATCTTGGGTCAAGGTGCAGATTTATCAACTAACTATTACCCGAGGAGCGTCTAGGCCAAATAACTATTGAGGGGACCAAAATTGCTAATCAATAATTAAAAAGTGAAAAAAAAAACACAATTTGGAGCAGATTCGCCAACGAACTATTACCCCGTTACTGTCTTGGTGTCTCTGTCTTCCATTGACTGTCACAGTGTCAGGGATGTCGGCATTTCCAAAGCTTTTATTGTTGCTGGGTGTTCCACTCACCCTCTTGAACTCATCTAGTAGTCCACAACGTTCGACTGACACGCACCTTGCACCTTGGTTCTATCCCTACGATACCACAAGCAGCAACAGCTGCTGCCACAATGCCTGCTCCCATGGGTCCTATCTCTGTTGGTGTTTTCCTTTTCTAACAAGAAGGCTTAACTGCTCTTTTCTCCAGCGTTTTCTCCATCGTCCTACACCAGTGCCTCATATTTTAACTTAATTGTGATAGTTGTTTTTTTTAATAGTTATTTGGTGTTTTTTTTTCACTTTTAGTAGTTATTTGGTGTTTTTTTTTTCACTTTTTAATTGTTGATTGGCAATTTTGATCTCCTCAATAGTTATTTGGCCCAGACGCTCCTCGGGTAATAGTTGGTTGGCAAATATGAACCTTCACCCTTGTATCTTTAACGATGAAAGAATGAAAAGAAAAAAAAGGTAATCAAACCACTATAATAAATATGTGACATTGAATTAAATGAAGTGACACTTTGTGCTTCATGTGCTTCCTGTTATGTTCAAATTTTGGATAACTTCAAAAAATTTATGTGTTTGAGTTATGTTTTAGATGGACCCGTCAAATCAAGAGAGCAAGGGGAAGATCAAAATGTGGACTGCAGAGGAGGATAGAGTCCTAGTGGACTACTTAGTAACTTAGAGATTGGAACAAAAGTTCATCGCGGAGATAATGGGTTCAAATCTGGATTTGCCAATGCGTTCCAGTCAATCATGGAAGATAAGCTACTTGGTTCTAGGATAAAAGCAAGTCCGCACATAACCTTAAGAATCAAGACATTGAAACGATTGTGGTAAGCGGCATATGACATGGTTATACGACCAACACTTCTGGAATTGGTTGGGATCCACAGGCAAAACTTATAACTACAGATAACCATGTGTGGGATGACTATTTGAAGGTATGTACAACCATCATTATGTTCAATATAGTTTATTATTAATTGTGACATGACTTCTGTTTTTAGCACTCACATACTTGTGCATATTAAGGTTAATCCAAAGGCTAAGGAATTTAAGACAAAATGCTTACCCAACTTTGACTCTCTGTGCATTAAACACCAGGCCATCCTTACATTATAACCTTTAGAAGTCCTTTAGAAGAACGAATGCTCAGATGCTAGGAAGCAATCTTAGGACTTTAGCAAGGCTATGGATCTTCTGGGCCTGTATGACAAGAGAGAAACTAAAATACCCTAGTAAGGGAGCGTAAACACTGAACTCGAGAGCCTCTTGAGGCTTCCTCATCTAAGCAATACCACACATTTTGAGCTGTTAGCATTGGGCAGTGGGATTGCCGAATGGGGAATGAGAACTGAAAGCAATCGTGTCAGCAAAGTTATACAGGCAGGAGTACTGCAGCTCTGATTTTTGTTCGCTTCATCTTATTTTGCCCAGGAGTGTAAATAGCTAAGTGTGGAGGTATTTGATGAGCACAAATTGTACCATATTTTCCCTATACTTTATGACTGAATTGAATGGTAAATACAAGCTTAACTGCAGATAATCTAAGCAAAAAGGCATACATTCATGATATAAGAACTGAAGAATAGAAATCATTTACATGTGCTACAAACGGAACAATTTGCATGGTTTTTAAGGAAGAACGTGTAGTAGAGCTGATACGATGCTATAGCAATCTGACAGCGACTTGAAGTGCAATACAAGACATCCTGAATGCTATAGCAGAGTAAAGGACGCAATGTTATGCGGCATATTTTCTGACCTTTTTATCTAGCTAATTTTAGGAAAGAAAGAAGTCGAGAGCGACAGGTAGATTGCTGACGTAATAAATTAGAAGATGCGGAGGATCGCAACTGAAAGATTTGAAGATTTGAAGAATCCCGCAGGATCAGCAAAATCAATCTACCAAGGACGAAAGATACGATGGACTTCGACAAATTAGGAAAGCCCAGCTTGTTGGAACTTGCGCCACAAGAAAGGCCGATTATAAAAGGAAACAGCAAGGCAACCCTAAGAGTCGAGCGGTACTGAGCGTAGAACGAGATTACACATTCGGTCGACTCCAGAGAAGAGTGAGAGATTTCACAAGGCACGAGACTTCCAGGACAACCCAGCATCCTTCCCTGCAGCGCGACGGAGAGAAGAAGACGTGGAGTAGTGATGTGACAAGGCTTCTTCCACGTCGTCGGAATTTCGTCTAGCTTTCTTTTTCCTGCTTTATTTTAGTATTTAAATCATGGGTCATTCTGTTACTATCTGTTTTGCGTTTCCCTCGTCAGTCATGAACTAATTTGTCTAAGGCTGAATGAGGATGATTTCTTAAGTGGTTGATGAACCCAGTTGCCATTCTTAATTTAATAAATTTGGTTTGCGTATTGGTGTATTTATTACTAGTCGGTTAACGGAAGTTAAGGGCTAGATTTGTGGCCTCGGCTTACTGGTAAGGAAACGAGGTTAGACCTCTGAGAAACAGTGTTTGCTAAGAAGCCCATGCATGGCTTGACCTATTATTGTAGGCTTTAGGAATGGGTCTACCTCTCATAACTATGACACCCTGAGAGTAACACAGGTCTAATTAGAAAGTTGCCATAGGAATATGGAAGGAGTATAGTTAGTATCAAATGCGGAAGCTTCGGTAGATTATAGTGGTGGGTTAACCAGATAGCATTGTAGTTAGTGGCTATGTTGTAGCATTGCGGAAGTTGTGCAGTATAAATGTCATAGCAATGGGTAGAGCAACTGGGGGATTGATGCACTTAAGGATGATTCTGAGTTCAGTCTAACTTTTTACCGATATCTTCTCAAAAATCACCTTGTTTATTTTTGTTATTAGTATAGCTACCAAAAACCTCCCAAACCAATTATTTTTACTTTCTGTTTGTGCAACTATAGTAGCAATTGAGCGTCACTCCTTGGTATCTCAGTCTTTGTGGGACGATACTCTACTTTCACTTTATTGCTTGTTCGACTGGCTTGCTTGCCATAAGGGAATTTGACCAATAGTATCACTGTCTCTGTAGGACAATACTCTACTCACTTTTTATTACTTATTCGACTGGTTCACTTGCCATAAGGGATTCGACCAATATGGACATTGTGCTTAAGGTTTCTATGTTTAGGAAGAGAAACACAGAACTACCATACCTCTCCCTTGTGTCCCTTATCTTGGACAAGAACAAAGTATGGTATCTATGAGAGGGTGAAGCACCAATGTGGACCCTTGAATTTGATAAAGAGTGTTTGCACCAAATGCAAATTCATATTTCACCTAAGTAGCCTTCCACATCAGACCATGAGGGGGAACAGGAAACCAAGAAGGCCTCACCTGAGACACCATCAGCCCCAACTAGGCCCTTGCATCAGGATCCCAATTATGTTCATGCACAAGCAGATATGGCATCAATTGTTCAAGAAATTGTTGAGGAAATGCTTAACATATGGAGGTAAAGCTTAATGCAAGGCTTGATCATCTTGTAGAACAAGTTGGTCAATGGAAGGAAGAATGACTATAATTCGTCTTGACTTCAGTGATCTCAGAGAATTCATCCATCTCTATGCCACTAAGTTTAAGGAGTTTGCTGCTTACAAGGGCTATCATAGTGCCCCTACTGATGACTTCAATGACAAGACAGGGCCTTTGTTGGTCGAATTCCCTTATGGCAAGTGAACCAGTCGAATAAGTAATATAGAGTAAGTAGAGTATCATCCCACAAAGACTATGATACCACAGATGAATTCAGTTTCTAACGAGAGCTGTATAGAAAAGCATGAGGGAAGATTTGGTAGGGCCCAAATGGCGCCACCTAGCCCTTATAATTATTCAAAATTTATTTGGAAGAAAAGAAAAGCAAAATCAGTCTAAAAGTCAAAGTATAGGTCCCACTTTCTGGATAAAAGGGATAAATATGATAAATTGGGAAAAAAAATAAAATAAAAATCCAAGGATCATATTTGTGGGCCCAAGATGGCGCCACCTAGCCCTAGGAATCATCTAGAGAGCTTGGGGAAAAAGAAAAGAATAATAAAGAAGTTCTGGGTCAAAACTAGTAATTTTCATCAATTCCGGGCCAAAGTAGGTAACTTTCTCCATTTGAAAAATAAAATCTGACCTGAATGGAGGGGGATGAACCACTTGTCCAAACCCTAGAGACTTCTGGATTTTCTTGGGAATTAAGTCAAAAAGCCAGACCAAATTCATTAATTATTGGATAGGAATTTACTCCAATTATTTTAGACTGCCTAACTTCCTTTTAATTATTATTTAAAAGCTATGACTCTTCATTTTCTTCCAAAAGTGGCGTGCTCCAGCTGAAGGAAAGAAGAGTCCAGCAAGCCTCCATAACCAAGAACAAGATCCAAGCTACCAAGATCATCAAGCCGAACTCCGATTTCTGGTAAACACCGAAAAACCGAACCTTTGAAACTTAAACTTATGATTTTCATTCAAAGGGTTAGGGCTTGGTGTTGCAATCTGGTTTCGGTGTCTTTTATGGTCTCAAAGTGTTCAAAATGTGATTTTGTATGGGGTTAAATCATGGTTTAAGTTTCTGAACTCAAAATCACCAAAAACCTCAAGAACAAGCTTGCTACCAGTTTCTGGAAAATTTGGGCAGCGAAGCTTCAAACGAGTTTTTAAAATAGTAAATGAACCTGGATTAAGCTGATATTTTACAGGTATAAAGTAGACATCCTAAGGTTCACCGTGATGTATAATTTTGTGTCTCTTGGATTTTTCTACTAGGAGAAATGAATTGATAGAGTTGGTCCAGAAAACAATAGGGTAATTCTGACCAAAGTGCAGAAATTGGGCTACACGCCAAAATATAAGTACTTTTGGACTTTGGAATTATTTTTCCTGAAGAATAGACATCTTAATGGTTCAGATGGCGCTAGTTTCATGTAAATATGATTTTTTCGGAACTTATTAAAAAGGTTTGAAGTTGGGCATAATTTCTAGATTTTCTGGAAAATTTGTGATGGGCTCGATTTTGAAGGAAAATGTAAGGGTATTTTTTGGAAAATGCTAAAATAAGGTCTTTTGGTGTTATTTATGGTTAAACCATACTTTGGAGAGCTAGCGGGCCCATTAAAATTCTAAGACAATGCATACCCACCAGGTAGTAACTGCTTTACTCAAGTATTTTTGTGTTTTGTTGTATGTTTGTAGTTGCCATGTTTGTTTTATGTGTGTTGTTGCCAAATATGCATACAGAGCATGTTGGGGTTTGAGTCCCTAACGATTGTGTTCCCAGCACTGTGGCCTGGTCCGAGGTTTGCCATAAGTGGCGGCTCAACAGAGACAGGGTTGTAATTCCGGTAATTTTGGGGCTAGCCTGGTTCAGGCGGCTCAACGGTGCGAGGTTTGTGACTCCAGTAAATCCAAGGCTTGCCTTGGTAAGGCAGCCCGACGATACGTGGTAGTCGGTTATTGTGTATGTTTCTTGATGTATATATGGTATGTTTAACATTTTATCGGTGGTTTTTATATGACATGATTGCATCATACACTTTACACATTTAGTACATGAGTATTGATAGTTACTCTGGGGGGCCATTACTGGACTCCAAATGCTTTTGTAGCCATAGGGGGTCATGTTTGAAGTGAAGTACCTTTTTGGAGAGGTAGGGCCCACAATGCGAATGAAGAATAGGGGATGCCCTATTACTTTTGTAGTTCGTATTTATATTTTTGGGATGACTGTATATCTATTATTGGTATTTACTTTTGGATGATTGTACCTTCAACCCTTCGAGGACTCTTACTTACTATTTATTTTACTTTTACCAGTACAGTAGTTGTCCAAACCGGTCATATGCTACTGTTGTGCGTGCTCTAATATATAATCAAAATGGACTAATAACCAAGGAAAGGTAACAGTTTAAAAGGAATCCCTCTAACCCGCCGCCCGAAAGGGCGAGACCAGTAGGGGTGTAACATCTGCTACCTTGAAGATGTCACTTTGTGCAAATCGATCTTGCAAATCAATCTAGATGTCGCTCGCCTTGTCCAACCAAAGAATTCTTTGTGCAATTGTCGGGGAAATCGCCCTTGTGAGCATAGTAGTGAAAACGTAGATTTTACCTGAAAACAGAAGGAGAATGAAAAATCATAAAACGTAAAATAGTAACGTAGTAAAATCGTACAAACTTAAAAGCGTTTGGAAAATTAGTAAAATCGTTTTAATGAAAAAAAATTGTAAAAACGTAAAATCGCGGTGATAAATCGAGTTTTTAACTACCATGCTTGTGAGCAATGAACACACCATTTTATTGCACTGTAGCCAGGGTGAGTAAGTTGAACTCAACAGCTGTGGCGCTTGAATGAATCCATCAACAAACACCAATTTGGTCCAAAAAGAATCAATTTAACAAGAACCAGGGTCAGATTCTCATCAGGATGCAGATTGTACGAACTCAATAAATTGGGGGCTGAATTCGTTGAAGTTGTAGCGATTGGATCACCGATGTCAGAGGAAGATTTTTTCCATGGCAGTGATTCGACTCTGATACCATGAAACAATTTTGAATCAGGTGAAGAACTGATTTGAGAAGCATAAAAAATGAACCTGATGTCGTGAAGATAGAAGGAGTAGAAAAAGTAAAGTTGAAGAAATTGAAAACTGGAAAAATATATTTTGATATCTATCTTTTTGTATAGTGTACAGTGGCATTTATGATAGTCCCTATGTACACGTGGGAACTAAACAAAATCAGTTACACCCAAACTTATCTGTTACAACAAATAACAATGCAACTAATAATAAGAACTAAGTTAAATACATGGGTTACAACTCAAACAAAATAACAACTATCCATTTTCTTTATTGGGTTAAATGCCTAATTTGCTCCGGAAGTTTTGCTAAGGGGGTGCTCAGCACCCAAAAGTTTTTTTTATACCAAATTTGCCCCGGAAGTATAAAAAAGATACCAAATTTACCCCGAAAGTATGAAAAAGGTAGTAAATTTTCCCCTCCGTTAATTTTAATCGTTAAGTTTAACTAAGTGTACACGTGGCATGCCACCTCATCAACTCAATAAGAGTTAAGTATCATTTTTGCCTTGGAAGTTTTCATTGAGAAGCAATTTTGCCCCGGAAGTTTTCATTGAAGAGCAATTTTCCCCTAGAAGTTTGTAAAAGTAGCAATTTTGCTCTTCTTTCTCCCAATATTGAATTTGACTATTAAATCAGTCAAAAACCACACATGCCATGCCTTGAAAAGGTTGAACTTAGAGTCAGAGAAGGAAATCCTTGAGATGTTGCACTCAAGACAGCCATAATTTGTGAAGCCAAACTGGTCACAGGAAGCATCACATATGATCTAAGCAAATGATTAGTTTATACAAACGTAAATATTATCGATATTGATTTGTTTTACTGAACCAATGTTTGGAACAATTCATTTCTCGTTTTGCGTTTCATTTGCTTAGATCATGAGTGATTCTTCTTCTGGGTTTTGCGACAGACCTTTTAGTCCCTGTGACCAGTTCGGCTTTACAAATTCTGGCTGCCTTGAGCTCAACATCTCATGGATCTCCTTTTCTGACTCCAAGTTCAACCTTTTCAAAGCATGACATGTGTGGTCTTTGACTGATTTAATAGTCAAATTTAATATTGGGAGAAAGAAGAGCAAAATTGCTCCTCAATGAAAACTTTTAGGGCAAAAATGATACTTTTGATTGATGAGGTGGCATGCCACGTGTGATGAGGTGGCATGCCACCCACATTTTAACGATCTACGTGGACTTCCATCACTTTTGGGTAAATTTGATACCCTTTTAATACTTCCAGGGCAAATTTGCTACCAAAAAAACTTTCGGGTGCTGAGTATCCTCTTAGCGAAACTTCCGGGACAAATTAGGCATTTAACCCTTCTTCATTTATATATTCTGTCAAATATTTTCAGTCCTATCTTTATGTCTTAGTTAAAAAGGTAACACTTTCATGCTCATGCTCCTCTCATATTATCACAAATTTCCTACTTTGCCACAACTAAGCATTCAAATTTCGGATTTGATTGTGTTACTGTTACTGCTTTATATGATATGGGGGGGAAAAAAAAGCATGTAAAGTGAAACGAATTGTATTATAAAATAATCTGAATTTATTTCATACATGTGAATGAAGAAATATTCCTCGTGGTACTTTGTCTGCCATGAATTTAAAGATGAATAAATATTTCTTTTTGTTGGAAAATTAAGGAAAACTCCCCATTAGAAATTTAATTTAATCGATGAGAACCTAAGAATTTTACACAAAAAGAATAATTGTATTCAACGAACTTTGTAACCATACTATATTAATATTCACAGTATTAAAAATCAGACTAGACCAATTGAGTTGACCAATAAACCGGTGACTCGATCACCAATCGAGCCTGGGAGAGTAGGGAAACCGGGAGGAAAGTGACCCGGTGTGACTCGACCTAACCCGAGGGAAACCACCGTAACCCGGGGTAAACCAACTGGATTGGGAGTTGACCTAGGGTCACTTTTTTAATTAAAAATTTTCCTCAAAAAATGCAGTAAGAACTTTAAGAAGAAAGAAATTTACCAAGAAAAAGAAGAAATGAGGGAAAAAGAGAAGGAAAATAGAAAATGATATGAAAAAATTTTGATAATATATAAAAATGTTTTTCTTAGGTGCTTTTTATAAGATTCATATTTTAAAATTGATATGATCCTTTTCTATATTGATCATATATAAATATATTACTATAACATATACTATATAAGGGTCATTAGTAAGTACTTTTATCCATTTTATTTTAAATACATCTTTTAGTTATCAATGGTTTGACTTTGAATTGATCCTGATCCACTAACCTTTAAATCACCGCCTTGACTAATTCAATTTTTGGTTTTTAATACCTTGTTAATATTCGTGATTTAGATCCTCCTTATCAATCAATTTTCTAATGGACGACTTTTTCCCAATTTTCCCTTCTTTCTTGGGGTTAGGGGTTTACAGGGTTCAATTAATGAGTCTTTTCTCATTGTCGCACATAGTTACACTCAATTTTAGGAATTGATTGTGTTATATATAAATATATACGATATGCCAAAAAAAAATTTAAATGAAAGCTTTTTTTTTAAAAAAATATTCCTTCTGTTCTTTTACATAAAACTTCTTTGATATAACAATAAGATTAGTTGGTGTGTTTTTTTTTTTATGGATACAATTAGTTAGTGTTTTTATAAATTACCCAATATTTCAACTAAACACCTTTAGTTAAATGATCTTCTTTCTCTCATACTATTATTATTAATTAATTAACAACAATATTTTTGATGAAGTAAATGTGATATTGGTAATTGTATTGTGTGAATGCATGAAGACTCACTGAAAGCTGGACTTTTGAAGAAGACGAAGACATAGAAAGGATATGGATGATTATTGTTTGAGTTCTGGGAAAGTATTGTGTGGAAGACACAGACGAAGACCAAGACAAATAAAAACACTTTCTAAACACACTGATGATCAAAAGCAGACCTAAGAATTTTAATAATGGGGATGAAAATAAAAAATGTCACATCATAAATAAAAGTAACTTAAAATACGATACAAATCTAATATAAAAAAAAAATAAAAGAAACCTATTACAGAAATTAAAATTACTTTATTTGTCTCTTACTCTATGTATTTTTATATTGTTAAATTTATCTATAATTAAATCTGTAATAATCACCTACATAAAGCATGAATTATTTCATGAGCAATAAAACTATTATTCATAACAAAAAGAAACTGATCAAAATTAACTATTAGTCATCATCTATATCTTCATAGTCATCTTTTAACAAAACTTAAAACTTGCCGAAAATCATAATCCTAAAATATTCTCTAATCAGTATAAAAATAGTTTCATTAAAAAAATAAAATCATGTATAATAAATTTCATGAAAAAAATTTAATAAAAAGAAGTAATTTTAAATACCTTATTGATCCTCAAAATTTGTCACAAGCTATTGAAAAAAAAAAAAGGCGAACGAGTTGCCAACGAAAGGAGGAAGGGGAAGAGACAATTTGTTTTTGGGAAAGAGGAAAAATAAGTGAGGTTGAGGATATTTAAAGGTGGGCCCACCTCTTTATTAGGTTTTTAAAAAATATATATATATATATAATAGCAAACGAATAGTGGGACGTGTGAGAGTTCTCAGTCAAAATATATATATATATATATATATATATATATATATATATATATATGAAAGTAAACCAATTATCGAACACCATGTGTTGGGACTGATATTTAATTGTTTTTTTCTCTTTTGTAAAATTTTAGCAGGGACAGGAGTCACCCCTCACCCCCTTGTGCCGGCCCCATGACTAATAAAAGCAACCAACCAGTGTGTAAAAAGAGAGACTTTCTTCTCCTGTTAACCTAACAACTTAACTCGTGCACAAAGTCGTTCTAAAATCAAAAATCTTTAATCTTATCCACTAAAATGCTACTTGATAATATTTTTAATACCGCCCGCCATAACAACTGGTGTACAAGCCTAGAACTGCTATATTGCAATGTTGTACAAAATTTAATTAAAATGATAAGATTTTTAACAATAAAGCTTCAATAGGTATTGCATTTTTTTTGTCAACGCATATTCTTTTTCTTTCACTAGATTTTTATCCTATTGGATTTTTTCCAATAGGATTTTAATGGGGGACGGTATTTTCTTATAAACATCTTAGGGGAAAAGTGTTGTAAATATTGTAATGTGTGGATATTCTTAACTTCGTAGGCTTCTAGGATTTCATTTTATGATTAATGGTATCCCAATGGTGTCATATTGTATCATAATCTAGATTAATCTTTATGTTTACGACATTGGAAATCTTGGAGGGATTTAGGCTAATAAATATAGGCTTAACACAAATGGTTGGATGTACATGAAAAGCTACAAAAATGAGGATTCTCACCTATCCTCCATCTCTAAATTTTTCTCTGGCTTCTAATATCTTCTTTATATCTTTCTTCAATGTTTTATAACAAATTTGAAGTATTTTTTTTTCATTAGTATTTTGACTATTTTCAGAGGGTTTCAATCCTTTCAAAATCTGCGTTGATTTAGCTTCAGATTCTAATATTATCAAAAAACTATGTAAGTACTATCAACAAATATTTGAGCTCATTGTTGTCAAACTAATGAGTTGACAATTTAAATTTACCGTTCTTATGTTTTTCCTTTATAAAATTATGTCGGGTCACAAGTGAACTCTTGTTAGTTGTAAATTTGGATAAACTTATGAATTTACACTCCAAGTTTATCATTTTTATGTATCTTACAAAACCGTGTTTTAAACTCGTATTAACTTTTTTGATTTAGTGATGCTCAATGGCTTAATATATAAATTTTATATAAATTTTTTTGCTAAGTATGATAAATTATGAATGTTGATGTATTTAGTTTCAATAATTTAGATTTAAAATATATTTAAATCAAATTTTTTGGCATTTTTTATTTTTATTTTTTTAATTATATACTATAAATATCTATTTAATGATAGAAGAAAACCATTGAGTTTACGATTTAAATTTATGTCACTATCACGAATTTAACAACACTGTCTGAGCTTATTGAATTTTTTATTCAATCTAAAATTAATTAATTTTATTATTCCAAAAAGAAATAAAATTAACTATGTTCAAGAAGACGTAGAGTTTTTTTTCTTTAAAAAAAATCTCAATTAAATCGATTTGAAAAAGTTAAAACTATTATTAAGTTCATCTTTCATCTAATAAAGGTCCTCTGGCCTTTTGACAACATTTAAAAATTATTAATCAAAAGTATTTCTATGGGTTTAATTAGTACCCTATTTTTAATTTCTTAAATGAATGATTAAAAGATTATGGATTTTGTAATATCTCGAACTTTGGATCCTGAGAATCGAGAACAAGTCTAAAATAGGTAGACGACTAAGCTCGGTTCGGGAAGAGTCGCAAGAATGTCAAGAGATAGGAAGCCTTTAAGGGACTAAGTAACTCGGCTATATGAGTCAGTAAACCTAGTATGTATAAATTGTGGAATTAAAGTGCCAATGGAAAAAGTGACACAGAAGACCTATACGGTGTTAATTAGTTGAAAAAAATGTCATTTAGCTATGTCCTAAAGTATGGCGCCATTAGCTAAGCAAAAATGTGCTAAAGTAAGTGTGCACATGGCATTTCTTAGTCAGGTAAGGATTTCCTGCGTTTTTAAAGAGATAAAAATGAAAAGTCAACTATAATAATTACCTGAAAACATGTGTCACCTCAGGGGTAAAAAGGGAAAAGCAAGAGTCAGTGTAATCATTACATAGTGACACATGTCACCATAGGATTAAAAGAGAAAAGTAAGTAATGATTACAGGAGTAGAAAAGTCAAATCCTTACCCCCTAAGTAATCAATTTCGTCCACCCTAGGAGAGAGAGGGAAAATCAAATGATTTTACCCATATACAGACCCAAACACAAAATATGGGTCCCACAGGGGGTTACCTGGTCAAAAAGGGGACTGATAGGGACCAATTAGGACTTCAATTTTGGATTAAATACAAAAATGTGGGGCCATATTGGGAAGTTAAGATGGCGCCACATATAAGTGGGTAATTAGGGAAATTGTACAGAAAATAATTGGAGCAGATTTGAGGGCCCTAAGTGGTGCCACATATGTACTTTTGGGCTGTCCAGAGTACATGGGAAAAGTCAAGAATAATTAATGAGTTCTAGGCCACAATTGTAATTTATAAAAGTTTCAGGCCAAAATAGGTAATTTGCTCCAAAAGAAGAAAATATCCAGATATTTTGGTGGGGGGTTGCGCCACTTGGCAGCACCCTAGAAGCCCTTGGAATTCTCTAGAATTTCTTCAAAAAAAGTCAAAAAGCTAGACGAATTCAATTAATTACTGGACAGAGCTTTATCACAGTTTTTCAGAACTGGTTAGTTACTTTCCCTATTCTTAAATATGCATGTTTTCTCTCTCCTAAACCAAGGGAGCACGAAATTTATAGAGGAAAGAGAGAGTATTCAGCCAACCTCTATAGCCAAGATAAAAATTGCTAAAGTTAACCCATAAGCCTCAGGTCGAATCTAGATCAGAGGGTGGAAAATTGGCTACACACCAAAATAAGTGTACTTTTGGATTTTGTAAATATTTTTCTTGAAAAATAGACATTTCAATGGTTCAAGTGGCGTTGGTTTCATGCAAATATGAGTTTTCTAGAATTTATTAAAAATCATTGAAGTTGGGCCAAATGCACTGGATTTTTTTAGAATTTTCTACTTAGGCTCCGATTTTGTGATAAATGTAAGGGTATTTTTTGTAAATACAAAAAATAAGGTATTTTAGTGTTATTTAGGACAAGGGCATATTTGAAAAAGTGATCAGGCACGATAAATATTAAGACGGTACAGTACATATCCCACCACATAGTAACCACTTTACTCTGGCACTTTTTTGTGTTTTGTTGTATATTTTGCTTGTCATATTTGTGTTTTGGTATATGTGTTGCCAAATATGCATATAGAACATGTTTGTGATTGCGTCCCTAGTGCTGAGGGCGCCTGCCAAGGTCTGCTTATGTGGCGACTCAATGGAAACAGGCGGTGCCTGCTGGGGTCTGCTTGTGGGGTGACTCAACGGAAATAGGCTTGTGCTTCCAAGGCCTGTCTTGGTAAGGCGGCCCAACTCTGTGTGTGTTACTGTTTACATATTCTGGTACTTGGCATATTTATCTGTGTTCACATACTTATATGGTTGCATACATACGAATTACACATTTAGTGCATAAGTATGGATGGTTACTTTGGGGACCACCATCGAACCCCAGACTCTTTTGTAGGCACAGGGGGGCTTGTCTGAAGTGAAGATCCTTTTCGGAAAGATAAGACATTACAGTGCAGATGAAGAATAGGAGATGCCCTATAGAATTTTTGTACTTATATTTTTGGGATGACTGTACATATTTGTTATTTATTTTTTAATTACTGTACCCTTAACCCTTTAGAGACTTTTAATTTCTGTTTATTTTACTTTTATCAGTACATTAGATTATCCAAACCGGTTAAATGCTCTGTTGTACTTACTTTGAAGCACGCTAAATGGACCTAATAATGAAAGAAATGTAACTAAGTAAAAGAATCTCTCTAACCCGTCACCCGAAAGGGTGAGGCCGGTAGGAATGTTACCGATTTAACAAAAGTTAAAGAGGCCGACAATGTCATTATGATTGACAGGCTCCTATGCACTATTTGCACATGCAGCAGCCCCCCCCCCCCCCCCCCCCCCACCCCCCAGCAAGACATTCTGCAGCGTCTGGAAAAAATGAAATATATAATTAATTTCCTAATTAGTTATTCATATTCATAATATATTAAGAACGATTCAATTTTTTTTTTTTAAAAAAAAAAGAAGAACATGTCTTATACAAAGATTACTAGTACTCATTTATCGAAGTTTTAAAAACAGAACAATACAACTTGAAATTCATAAGAAATGGGGAATTTCCTGGGCTGAAGATATCATTATTATTTATCAGGGAGTAATATTGACCTCGGCTGGTAATTAATAAAACATGATCATGTGATAGTCAAACACATGGTTGGTTGTGTAAGTAATTGAATTATATTCCCACAGAAACATGCATATCCTGAAACAACCGATGATTCCATTTAAACGAAATGAAAGAGAAAGAAAAACCCAGACCCAATTAAGAAGAAGCGGAGCTAATTAATTACACATTCTTGATAGCTTGACCAGGTTTGCCCATTTGAACGCCATTGGCACAGTCATCTTCGTCAGCGGCCACATACTTAGCCCAGAACCAATGGGTCTTCCAAACTTGACCCATTTCTTCAATGGGAATGCCTTTGGTCTCAGGGAGGAAGTGATAGATGAAGATGGACATTACGAGGACGAAGAAAGCGAAGAAGATGAAGAGGCCGAACTTCATGTGGCAGAGCATTGTGAGGAAGACCTGCGCGACGAAGAAGGTCCAGAGCATGTTGAAGGAGACGTTGACGCTCTGAGCAGCGGAGCGGATCTCCAAGGGGAAGATCTCACTGGGGACCAGCCATCCTAGTGGGCCCCAGGACCAGGCGAAGCCTGCCACGTAGATGCAGATGAAGAGCACAACCACGACGGCGTACCACTTGGGTAACTCCCCAGGGTTGCCGTCAAGCCCGAACTTAGCTCCAATGCAAGCAGCTACGACAGCCTGGCAGATGAGCATTTGGGCGCCGCCTTCCAGGAAGAGAGCCCTTCTTCCCCACTTATCCACGCCATAGATGGACACCAGAGTAGCAATGACGTTCACCAGGCCCGTGATGACGGCGGACATGAGGGCTGCGTCGTCTTTGAACCCTATTGAATTGAACAGCACCGGCGCATAGAACATGATGACGTTGATGCCTGTGAATTGCTGGAAGAACGGGATCAGGATGGCCATCGTCAGTTGTGGCCTGTACCTCCTCTGCAACAGCTTCCTCCAAGGATGCTCCACTTTCTTGGAGGCTTCGCTCGCCGCCACCAGGTCCCTGAACTCCTCCTCCACGTCCTCCAGCCCTCTCACTTTCTGCAGCTTCTTCCTCGCTCCTTCCTGGTCCCCTCGTTCAATCATCGAGTTTGGTGTGTCCGGCAGCAGCAGCGATCCCACCGTTATGATCAGCGCCGGCACCATTGCTCCGCCCAGGCTCAACCGCCATCCCCACCCTCCTTTGATCTTCGCGAAGAAGTAGTTGAGCACGTTCGCTATCAGAATTCCGATCGTGATTGATAGCTGAAACCCTATGTTCAGAGCCCCCCTGTATTTGTATGGTGCCATCTCTGAGAGGTACAGGGGCACAGACTGAAAATGGAACATAGAAACGAAAAGAGTAAATAATAAATTAATCATTGAATTCGTACGCGTGGAAAATTCAATTCGAAAGGAACGCCCCAAGTTACACTTCATTAATGCGACTTTCCTTCTTCTTCTTTTTGTTTTTAGGTGTGAAAACTTCAAATTTCAATTTCGAAGCGGTGGATAGTCAAGTAAAGAAAAGATAGGCGATGATGTCACATGCAATTATGCAAAGAAAAAGGCCGACAATATCGCATTCTTAAATAACGGGAAAATGAAATAATAATAATAATAATAAAAAGGCTTCCATGTTTGTTTGTACCCCAAATTCAACTCTCGGTCTGAAACCCTGGCCTGGCCTGGGGAGGGGAAGGGATAATCCGGTGAGCGAGCGGGTGATTTTATCGGCATCGAAACAGCCCAAGGCTCAACAGTGAAATGGATAAGTCTAGTCAACAGTAACTGCCTAGCCTAGCTAGCCCATAACATCTCATAAATTTTCGGTAAAAAAGTGCGCCTCAGATTATATTATGAACGCTCGAATGTTTCAACTTTACTTTTTTGAAAACCATATTTATTTCCCCAGAAAACAAATTTAGAATTGAAATTGAAGGTAGCATGTGGGTAAACAGATCTGGGAAAAAGTTACAAAACACGAAACAAGACAAGAAGATAGAATCACATCGTGTCTTAGGGAGGTAGACACAAAGCAAATTCTGTTCTCTAGTTCTAGTGTTTGTCTTGTAGAATATATCCGGCTATGTTTGTGTTATCCTAGAAAAACTTTAGAAAAGGGAAATTTATCAGTCCAAGGTTCAAACAAAAAATTCAAATTCCGGAAATTGGAGATGGGCATACCTGATTGGCGAATCCGATACCGACTCCGAGCAAGATCCGACCAAGAATCAACATCCAGACGGCTTGTGCGAGGCCATTGATCAGAGCTCCGGCGAAGAACACAACACCTCCGAAGAGCATGGACAATTTCCGGCCAAACTTACGCGTCACGGTGGAGGCCACTAGCGACGACAGGAGTGCCGCCAGGTAGAGCGACGACGTAAACATCGTCAGTACCTGGCTGTCGTACTGGCAGTACTTGTTAGTGGTCTGGTCGTGGTGCTTTTTCCGGTAGACCGACGGAAAGAATTTCAACAAGAATGGATCCATGGACGTCACGCCACCTGAATAATATACACACAAAGTCAGATCCATTCTTTGGGTTTAATTTCCACGGCAAACAAACAAAATAGGTTTCTTGTGATCATACCGGAAATCCCAATATCGTAGCCGAAGATCAGACCCCCCATGGCGGCAACTATACATGTTATCGTCACGAACACGGTGAGGTTGCCGGGGTACTCCCTCCCGCCGCCTCCTCCGATCCCTCCGACAGCCGGCATTTTCTCTCCCTTCAGAAAGCTAAAAAGAACAGTCAAATACGAAATCAGAACAAGAAGACGATATGAGGTTCTTGTGGAGGCTGTGGCAGGGTCTTTATATAGGCCAGGAGGCGCTTGATATTTGAGCTTCCTAGTTGTGTTTTAAGAAGCGAAACTACGATTAGATACCCCATCTTAGTGAGAATCTTCTAAAAGACCCCCCAAAAGAAAAAAGATAATTAGTTTTAAATTTTAAATTATTATTAAAATGTTTGAAGTTTATATAATATTTCAAACAAATTTAAAATTATTTGTTATAACAAAAATTTAAATGGTTTGGAAACTTAAAGAATATAGACAGGGGATCATGGGATTGCAACTTATTTCCGTCTAACTTATTATTTCATTCTCCTTATTTGTCAAGTTACAAAATAATTATACGAAATAAGATAATTTTTCTGATGATGTTTTCTGGAAAAGAAACAAGAGAGATATAATGGATAAAATTCCATTAGTTTAAAGTATACAAATGTTTGGCTCTGGCAGGAATTGTAATTTTTGAAACTTGTAATGTAATTTGCACTAAGTATGAGTCTTTTAAATAGTATTTGCACTGGAAATGACACCATGCTAATAGCTGTCAAAAATGAGATAATTGCATGATTAATATAATTCATATTCCTATTATTATTAAAAGATAAGAATTTCTATTGAAGATACTTTCTTAAAAAAATGGGGGTGAACTGTAAGTAACGTACTACCAAAAATACAAACCCTATAACTAGAAATGAGCAAATTAAAATAAATTAAATCCTGGTTACTTTGGGTGCTTAGCTGGCCACCGTTGGATGGGCCTACACGTATATTAAATATCAAAATCGGATGGCGGGGTCAAAGCCTCAAAGATACTTACAATTTGAAATGGTTCCCGTTCCGTTCATATAAACTGGTTTTGGGGGGGGGGGGGGGGGGGGGACAATACAGAGAGTATGAGAGAAGCGATCAGATTTTCATTACACGTCAGCGATGGCTCAGATGGATGCTCTGGAAAGAATGGATAATGCTGAGTCAGAAAGTACGTGAATTTATTTATTGTTACTATTAATTGTGGGAAGAAAAATGGAATTGCCATTTTAGAGGTGATTTGGATAACGTTGGATTGAATTGAACGGTGGTGATACGTAGTAGGAGGATTGAAATAAAAGGAATGCTGTGAAATGGAGTGATGATATATACAATACGAGTATTCTTATTTCGTGACTTGGATTGAAAGGCCTTTAAAGCAGAAGAGGGTAACAATAACAGTTGGACAATGTCAATATTAGTAATAGGAAAGGGTGTTAGAGGGACGCGAAAAGGATTTGGCTAATCTCTTATACCTTGAGTTTACTCAAGTCTGAGAAAACTTTGGAAAACTCTCAAGTTCATTTCTAGGCTCCAGTCTCGAGTTTAAAATTCAAACTGGCGAGTTTACATCTTCTGTCAGTGGCAAACTCGAGGTTTCCAATTCTAGGTTCGAGTTTGTCGCAGACAGAGTGTTTTTGCTTGAAATTGACAAGTTTTAACAGACACTTATCTTACTCAAAAACATCCCTACATAGTTTACAATTGTTAGTAATCATCAAAACATACAGAGAACTAACAAGAATAAGCCTGAAGTAGGCGGACGACTAAGCCCAGTTCAGAAAGAGTCCCAAGAATATCGAGAGTTAGGAAGCCTTTCTGGGATTACGTAACTCGGCTATACGAGTCAGTGGACCTAGTATGCTTTAGCCGTGGAATTAAAGTGCTAATGAAAAATGGGCACAAGAGACTATACGATGTAAATCCGGTTGGAAAAGATGCCACCCAACTATGTCCTGAGGTATATGACAATTAGTTGAGCAAAAATATGCTGTTATAGGTAAGTATATGGCATTTTCAGGGCAATCATGGATGGCCTGCGTTTTTGGAGGAAATAAGAAGGGAAGAGAGAGAGAATGTCTATCTGGACCAAGTGTAGAAGGAAAAGTCAGTAGTAGTGTTGATTCATCGGACACGTGGCGTTTCAGGGTCAGAAGTTGGATTTTCAAGTAGCACGTGGCACGAGGTGGTTATGAGATACTGAAATATGGATTTCTTGCTTCCCAAGGCACTGTGTTTCAGCCACCTGTGGTTAGGGAGAAAGGCTGTTGATCTGGGCCCACACAAGACTAAATTCTTATCGTGTATCCAGTCCTAAATATATCATTAAATTTTAAGACCGGAGTTTTAGAATACTCCGGACCTAAATTTTTATTATTCATTTATTACGCGCGTAGATTTTATTAAGACTGGTTAATTATGAAGTAGCCGGTTCTAAAAATATAACTTTTTAAGACCGGAGTCTCCTAAAACTCCGGTTTTAAATTTTAAAATTTTTTTTTTTGGAGAAAAAGGGATTGGCTTTGGCGAGCGCAACAAATGAATGAATAAAAATTAAAGGAAAACTAGAGTTTGATTTCTTTAATTACTGGAGAATATGAACAAAAAATTAAAAAGACACAAGCTTAGTTCTTAATGCTACATATATTACTTGAATATGCACGTACACAAGAAAAAATATAAAAGAAAAACAAGCAGAAAATTATCAAAAACAAGAATCTGACTATATATACATCCTAAAGCTTATTATTCTTCAAAGCCTTGGCGATATCGGCATGAGCAGCATTAACTTTCCGCTGGATATCAGCAACTTCCTGTTTTATTCGCATCAGCGCATCATGGTCTGAAGGTTGGGGGTGCGGCAATCTCTTCATCATCCGAAATAACAATGGGTCCAATGACCCGAGACTCTTCTGTCTCAATAGAACGCACTCTTGTTGGAGGAGGCGCACCGTATAATGATCTACGGAAGGCACGAGCATCACGAGTAAGAGCACCCATACGAGTGGTTCTCTTGTATCTAAACGTGGTTTGAGCAGTTGGCACAAAGAGGTATGAGGAGTTTATTAATAAAGGCAAAGAGCAGTTCTCAGATAGCCACGTACGTAGTTTAGAGTTACGAGGTAGTGAGGAGTTAATAAGGAGTTAAGGACAGAGAGGTATGAGGAGTTAATAAAGGTAAAGAGTAGATGAATGATCTACTTTACGAGCGGGTTCTATAAATATGCGATCTAAACTATTATTTAAATATTTTGATTTTAAGACCGACCTTTTAAAATATGTCCAGTCTTAAAAGTATATTATTTTTTTTAATGAATTAATTTTAAGACCGACCTTTTATCATTTATCCGGTCCTAAAAGTATATTATTTATTTTTTAATAAATTAAATTACTTTTAAGACCGACCTTTTGTCATTTATCCGGTCCTAAAATTCATTTATTTTTCTCAAATTCAATATTGTTTAAAGTAAGATTTATTTTTGTACAAAATATTAGTTTTAAGAATGTATCTTTTACAATATCCGGTATTAAAAGTTCATTGTTTCAAATTCCTATAGCAGAGTCGTATCCTTACACTCTATCAGAGTTTCTTCGGCTTCCAGATAAACTTCCCAACTAGGAATTTCCTCGTATTCTGATGAACTATGCATCTCCTCATTAATGTTTCTGGCGTTTCACATTGTTCAGGATGGGTCTCTATTTAAACCCGTTGTTACTTTACTTTCTTTACATTCTTTTCCATCACTTCTACAACCTCCACGGTAATGGCTGCTCCACCACCACGAGGTCCTCCTTTTCCTCTTAATCCTCTTCCTCCTCCGTACCCTCCTCCTCCGCTCCCTCCGAACATGTCTATGAGATAGATGATACAACATCTCTTGGCCCACGTTACACATATAGACCAACGATTGGGCCAGCTTTTCTAGGTCTACAACACCGTCAACAACAAGATCAACGCGATACTCGACGCCCAGGACATTGAGTACAATCCCCTTAGAGGAAGATGATCATCATATCTCATACGGGGTTTCTCACCATAACTCCTTAGATTGTATAGTCTTCCTAGGACTTCACAAGCAAATGTTTCTTAAGAATTTCTTGAGTATGCCACTTCTTAAACTATCATCTACAACATGGACATATGATCTGACCATTACAGCTGGCGTGAGAGAATGTGAAATCAAAGAAATATTTTAAATTAGCCAAATATGCTGGAGAATTGCGTCAAAATTTGATCCATGACTTATCCATAGCTAGTGAACAAAGTTAGCAGAGAAGATGAGTGAAGAGAGAATTTTAAGTTTTCTGAATGATGTAACATCCCAAATTTTGGAATTTTAATATTTTATGGGAATCAAATTATAAAATTTGGCCGGAATAATTAAAGTATTAGTTATTCAAAATTTAGGCTTATTTTTCCTTAATTTATTTTAGGGAAAAGGATAATTCAAATAAAGAATAAATTATGCCCAAAATTTTAGAAATAAAATATGTGAGTTAAATGGTGGAATTTGGTCAAGTGACTAAATTAATCATTTGGAAAATTAGGAAATTATTTTTCTTTGTAACAAAAAAAGAAAAGAAAAGAAAATTTATTCAATTATGTACCCAGCATTTTTAAGCCTATATAAGTGACTCAAGCCATTCTCATTAGCTCACAATTACATATCAGCAATACATATACTAAATACCCCTTCAATAGCTGTACACTTAACCACAACCCAATAATAAAAACACCAAACCCATATCATCTCAATCCATTGAACCCATTTGGCCCAAAGACCAATTTCATTCACACCCTTCAACTTACACGAAATGCATCAGATGAAATTTAAAGAAAAAAAAAAGAAGAAATAACAACAACGTACCTGATATAGTTAAGCAGAAGAATGGAAACTATAAAGCAAAGACATATTCCGTCAGTTCTTCCTTGTTTTTTCGGTCAATACACGCAAGATCAGAAAAGATCATCAGCGATGTGTGTGTGTGTGTGTTTTTTTTTTTTCATAATAATGCTTTTTGGTCGCGACTGCGCACGCAACAACGCCGTTCACGCTAGCCACACCTCGAGCCCAGTGTGTTCTCCTCTCTGTCTGGACCTTTAGGTCCTTATATATACTACCGATTCTGCACTCTTCTCAGTGCTCTTAACAGTTAAGGCCGAGAGTGAAGAGAGAAGGGAAGCTATGAAGGAAGGTGTGAGAGAGAAAGAGAGAGAGAGAGAGAGAGAGTCGAGGAAGGAGGTGGGAGCTAACTGTATGCGTTTTCCCTGTTGAAGTTCAGGAAAAAGAAAAACAGGGAGTGGTTTAGTAGCAAAGAGAATCATAGCATACCAACCAGAAACTGAGGTAAGTTATAGAACTTCCTTTTTCTTTTGAAATCTAGTGTCAACGCAAAATGCATGCCCTGTTTGTGTGTCTTTGAACAGAGATGTGGTCAACGTGTATATATATATTGCGTGGTGTCTAGATGGGGTGAATTGAAGCTGGATGTAAAGTATATAGATATATATGTACTCTGATAAGAAAATATATATAAGTTAAAAACATTGCTGTGCGTGAAAATGATAGGAAGCTTTTTGAGTGAATGGTTTATATATACATGTAAAGGAAGAAAATGTTACTGTGTGTGTTTAACTATATATATATATATATATATATATTAGCTACTGCATGCCATATGAATGCTCTTAATATATATAAGTTGTTGTGTGGTATAAGAATATATATACATATGCATGTGTCACTACACACAAATAATGAGAGAAGGAAAAAAACTGACTTTTCTAAAAATGATAATATGTGTTAGTTCTCTATGTGTTTTGATGATAACTGACAATTGCAAACCCAAAATGAAGTTTTGTCTTGGTAAGTTGAAAAACTTACTGTCAAGACAAAACTCGAGTTTTGATTTCAAAACTCGAGTATAATCAAAACTCGAGTTTTGAACTTGACAGAGAGCTGCTCATTTTCATTAAACAAAGCAAAACTCCAGTTTCCTTTGGAAACTCGAGTTTTGAACATTATAGAGAGCACTCAGTTTTCACCTCAAGACAAAACTCGAGTTTCAGTTTGAAAACTCGAGTTTTGACTCATACAGAGACTTCTAAATGTTTTCAACTAAAGACAAAACTCGAGTTTTGATTTGGAAACTCGAGTTTTGCCCATATAGAGAGTCTCTGATTTTTGAATCCAGTTTTGTGCCAAAACTCCAGAACCTCAACCTACTTTGAGTTTTCCTAAGTTTTCTCTGAGTTAAGAGAAAACTCGAGTTTTGATTTCAAAACTCGAGTTTTGACTTGAAAGAGAGTTTTCACATTTTCATTCAGTTTTTGAAAACTCGAGTCTTCAAAGAAAACTCAAGTTTCCAACTTGAACAGATTTTCAAAATTTTCATTTTTATATGAAAACTCGAGTTTAGAATTGGAAACTCGAGTTTTGAATCAACTCGAGACCATTGCTAGTTTTCAAGGTTTTCATAATTATATGAAAACTTGAGTTTTGATCAGGCAGAGAGCAATGCGTTTTATCATTGTTTTGAAAACTCGAGTTTCACTCTTAAAAATCAAGTTTTGGTCTAACCAAGATTCCTCAACATTTTCACTTTAAAGTGAAAACTCGAGTTTTACTTTGGGAACTCGAGTTTTGGCCAAACAGAGAGCTTTGACGTTTTTCAATGTTTTGAAAACTCGAGTCTTAAATGAAAAATCAAGTTTTGATGTTTTGGACTAAAACACTTATACTTCATTAAAAGTCCAAAACTCGAGTTTGGTTTTGGAAACTCGAGTTTTGAGTTTGTTTCAAAATGTGTTTCAAAAGCTCAAATCGCGACTTTCCTCTCTGGAAGGAGGAAACTCGAATTTATGAATGGAAACTCGAGTTTTGCTTAAATGCACTGTAATACCCCAGATTATTATTAAATGATTTATTTCTTTGAAATTCTGATAATTGTATATTTAAAATTATTTTTGTGACTTGTTATTAACATGTGAATTTTATTCCAGTTTTGAGGACAAAACTTATTTTAAGGGGGGTAGAATGTAATACCCCAGATTTTTATTAATAGAAATAACCCATTTGTTTTATTTTATATAGCCTTGGTGGGCCAAATACTCATAACCCTAATTACATAAGGAATTTTCTGCTTATGTACCATGATTGATTGACTGAATTTAATGTGAACCATGATTGATTGATTGAATTTAATATACCATATTAATGATATTAACTCTACATTATGGTTGATTGATTTTTAATATACCCTATTAATGATATTAAATTCACATCATGGCTGATTTAATTTTAATTTAATATACTCTATTAATGATATTAAATTCACATCATGATTGATTGATTTTAATTTAATACACCCTATTAATGAGTTGGCAAGAGTACAAGAACCCAAAGCTAAACCCTAATTTTAAGTTATAAATAGAAGTCTAGCCTAACCCTGAATATTCTCATTCTCTTCTCCTATTCTATTCTACTACTTCCTCTATTCTTTTTCTGTGCCAATTATTTTTCTAAAAGGCTAGCAAATCGGAGATCAGGTAATCCTAATCCCCAGAACAACCTTGCATCTTGTGCTTCTTCTCCTTCTTCTTCTCTACATCCTATTTTACTAATCATAATCCCATGAGTCTTAGCGTAATTTTATATCTGGGTAGGTAATCCTAATCCCCAGAACAACCTTGCATCTCGTGCTTCTTCTTTTTCTCTACATCCTATTTTGCTAATGGGTTGTTATATATAAAATATATATGTAATCCTAATCCCCAGAACAACATTGCATTTCGTGCTTCTTCTTCTTCTTCTTATCCTTCTCTACATCCTATTTTACTAATCATAATTCCATAAGTCTTAGCGTAATTTTATATCCTATGCTTCTTCTTCTTCTTCTTCTCTACATCCTATTTTACTAATCATAATCCCATGAGTCTTAGCGTAATTTTATATCTTGATTGGTAATCGTAATCCCCAGCACAATAGGAGTTAGTTGTTGAATGTCGGTCTTGATTTTCGATTTTTGAAAAACCGTTAAATGTATCACTGCATTTTTATATGTATATATATGTTTTCTTTTTTTTTTGAATTACTTTATGAAAGCAAAACACTTCACTAACTTGTATACATATATTTCTTCTTCTTGATTTTCGTTTAACTATTTTGCAAAACCTTTTATTGAAACTTTTAAATGCTTTTATATATATATATATATATATTTTATTGAGAAATCTATTTATTTTGTTATGAGTGTATTTTTTTAAAATAATTTAACAATGGGAGGATAGCTTTGGGATGGTACCTCCTAAAGTGATGAACACAACCCTTAGGCTTTATGCCTCGATATATTATTTGATGTGAACTTGATTATATCCGTTCTTCCCAAAGTGGTGTCTGGCAGGTTTCCGGGACACTAGTAGCAGCTTTGGGAAGAGGTGTGCACATTAGGACGAATAGTTTTATTGTGATATGGCCAAATTGATGATTTGTGACTGGCAGGTTTCCGGGTCACAAGGTAGACTGGCAGGTTTCCGGGTTTACCATGGTTCTCTTCCCACTAAACTAAATGGACTGGCAGGTTTCCGGGTCCAAATGAAATTAATAAAAAAAAAATAATGAATGATATTTGATTCGATGAGAATATATA
The DNA here is from genome assembly GCA_034222035.1 of Acacia crassicarpa. Classification (NCBI taxonomy): domain Eukaryota; kingdom Viridiplantae; phylum Streptophyta; class Magnoliopsida; order Fabales; family Fabaceae; genus Acacia; species Acacia crassicarpa. The sequence continues at coordinate 977,100 of JAWXYG010000021.1, read as the reverse complement.
AATATGATGAGTATTGAAATTGATATTTTAGATTATATATATGTATATGGTATTTTTATTTCTTATCATCATGTGGATATTTTTTTCAGTATTATTATTATTATTATTATTCATATTTTCTATATTTATTAGGATTACCAGCTTTTGCTGATGTTTGTATTCTGGGCTGTGATGATCCTTCGGGGGAGCAGATTTTCAGTGAAACAGGTTTCAAAGTTGGGCTGTTGGGGCTAGCAGTGAGAAGTGAGGAAGAACAATGAGCAATTCTAGCTAGTTTCTTTTATTTTATTTTACGCTTTGAATAAGACATTTTTATTTAAGTTTGGATTTAAATTAATGTAATAAAGTAGCCTTGCACTTGTCTCAGTATAAGTGCGGCGGTAACACTTCCCAAATTTGGTTATTTTGAATTTTAGTATTTATTCAAAAGAAAATCATTGAAATTTTATGTTTTTAGGATTGTTAGAAATTTGGGGGTGTTACAAAATGGTATCAGAGCCAGGCTCGGGTCAATGTGCCAGTGAGGACGCTGGGCCCCAAGGGGGGTGGAGTGTGAAGTCTCACATCGACTGGGAAGGCGAACGAAGCATGCCTTATAAGGATGCGGAGACCTTTTCCTTGTGGACGCGTTTTAATGGGCTAGGCCTAGCCAAAAACAAAATCGTGAGGTCTGGTGTGTGCCAAAGCAGACAATATCTACAAGTGGGCGCCTGTGATGTTACAATTGGTATCAGAGCCTAAGATTCTACTTAGCTTCGCTTATGATACTAACTCAGAGATCAAAGATCCCAGAGTTCAGGAAAAAAAATGATAATAATAATAGAATAAATAAATAAGTAAAAAGAAATAATAATAATAATTTAAAATGTGAGAGATGGGTAGTGAAGGGTTATTCTCTTGTCTTTTAAATGATTTATTTCTTTGAATTTTTTACAATTGTATGCTTGAAATTACTTTCACTCATATGTGATTTAGGATTTTATTGACTTGTAATTTTTATTTTATTTTAGTTTATTGGAGCAAATGTGTAGAATTTCTTTTAGGGTAAAGGGTTCCTTTTAGTTGTAGTTATATTTTGGATAACTTAATTCTTATTTTTGTTTACTTAATTTTAAAGATGTTAGATTATCATTTGGATTTATATTAAAATTATTATTTGAATTCATGATTGGTTATCGTTTGAATCTATATAGCATTATCTGGTGATTGATTTTTGATATCTAATATGTGCGGTGAGTGATAGTTAGAGTTGATGAAAAAAAAATTAATTAAGTTTTGAGGACAAAACTTATTTTAAGGAGGGTATAGTGTAATACTCTAGATTATTATTAAATGATTTATTTCTTTGAAATTCTGATAATTGTATATTTAAAATTATTTTTATGACTTGTTATTAACATGTGAATTTTATTCCAGTTTTGAGGACGAAACTTATTTTAAGGTGGGTAGAATGTAATATCCCAGATTTTTATTAATAGAAATAACCCATTTGTTTTATTTTATATAGCCTTGGTGGGCCAAATACTCCTAACCCTAATTACTTTAGGAATTTTCTGCTTATGTACCATGATTGATTGACTGAATTTAATGTGAACCATGATTGATTGATTGAATTTAATATACCCTATTAATAATATTAACTCTACATTATGGTCGATTGATTTTTAATATGCCCTATTAATGATATTAAATTCACATCATGGCTGATTTATTTTTAATTTAATATACCCTATTAATGATATTAAATTCACATCTCATATTCTATTCTACTACTTCCTCTATTCTTTTTCTGTGCCAATTATTTTTCTAAAAGGCTAGAAAATCGGAGATCAGGTAATCTTAATCCTCAGAACAATCTTGCATCTTGTGCTTCTTCTTCTTCTTCTTCTCTACATCCTATTTTACTAATCATAATCCCATGAGTCTTAGCGTAATTTTATATCTGGATAGGTAATCCTAATCCCCAGAACAACCTTACATCTCGTACTTCTTCTTTTTCTCTACATCCTATTTTGCTAATGGTTTGTTATATATAAAATATATATGTAATCCTCATCCCCAGAACAAAATTGCATTTCGTGCTTCTTCTTCTTCTTCTTCTTCTTATCCTTCTCTACATCCTATTTTACTAATCATAATTCCATAAGTCTTAGCGTAATTTTATATCCTATGCTTCTTCTTCTTCTTCTCTACATTCTATTTTACTAATCATAATCCCATGAGTCTTAGCGTAATTTTATATCTTGATAGGTAATCCTAATCCCCAGCACAATAGGAGTTAGTTGTTGAATGTCGGTCTTCATTTTCGATTTTTGAAAAACCGTTAAATGTATCACTGCATTTTAATATGTATATATATGTTTTCTTCTTTTTTTGAATTACTTTATGAAAGCAAAACACTTCACCAACTTGTATACATATATTTCTTCTTCTTGATTTTCATTTAACTATTTTGCAAAACCCTTTATTGAAAATTTTAAATGCTTTCATATATATATATATATATATATATATATATATATATATATATATATTATTTTGAGAAATCTATTTATTTTGTTATGAGTGTATTTTTTTAAAATAATTTAACAATGGGAGGATAGCTTTGGGATGGTACCTCCTAAAGTGATGAACACAACCCTTAGGCTTTATACCTCGATATATTATTTGATGTGAACTTGATTATATACGTTCTTCCCAAAGTGGTGTCTGGCAGGTTTCCGGGACACTAGTAGCAGCTTTGGGAAGAGGTGTGCATATTAGGACGAATTGTTTTATTGTGATATGACCAAATTGATGATTTGTGACTGGCAGGTTTCCAGGTCACAGGGTAGACTGGCAGGTTTCCGGGTCTACCATGGTTCTCTTCCCACTAAACTAAATGGACTGGCAGGTTTCAGGGTCCAAATGAAATTAATAAAAAGAAATAATGAATGATATTTGATTCGATGAGAATATATAAATATGATGAGTATTGAAATTGATATTTTAGATTATATATATGTATATGGTATTTTTATTTCTTATCATCATGTGGATATTTTTTTTCAGTATTATTATTATTATTATTATTATTATTATTATTATTTTCTATATTTATTAGGATTACCAGCTTTTGCTTATGTTTGTATTCTGGGCTGTGATGATCCTTCGGGGGAGCAGATTTTCAGTGAAACAGGTTTCAAAGTTGGGCTGTTGGGGCTAGCAGTGAGAAGTGAGGAAGAACAATGAGCAATTCTAGCTACTTTCTTTTATTTTATTTTACGCTTTGTATAAGACATTTTTATTTAAGTTTGGATTTAAATTAATGTAATAAAGTAACCTTGCACTTGTCTCAGTATAAGTGCGGCGGTAACACTTCCCAAATTTGGTTATTTTGAATTTTAGTATTTATTCAAAAGAAAATCATTGAAATTTTATGTTTTTAGGATTGTTAGAAATTTGGGGGTGTTACATGCACAGTCCAAAACTTGAGTTTAGCAGAACAAAACTCGAGTTTCAGTCGCAAAGTTTGAAATTCAAATCTGACGAATTTGTGAAATCTTGTTGTTGTAAGTGGAGCTAAATCACCAAGAGGGGGAGTGAATTGGGGATTTTGAAATTCTTTTCGAAGTTCTGTTTTTGTTTGCTAAAACAGAGTAGATGAGAGTATGAAAGGAAGAGTAGCAAGACACAAGGAGTTTGTCCTGGTTCGGTCTGATCTCTTGACCTACGTCCAGTCCCCAGTCACTCTGGGATTTTCACTATCTCACTTTGATGATTACACACTCTGCAAATGAAGGATGTTTTACAACCTTGAACACACTCCCCCTTACAAGTTGTAATCAAATAACCCAATCTCAAAGTCCCACTACTTTGAGATTCTTACAGAAAATGAATTACAGAAAAAGAACTCTCTTCTAGGAGTAGATGATGATGATCACTGAAGTATAATGTATTAAAGATACAATCAAATGTGTAAGAATAGCTCTTGACTGATATTTTCGAGCAAGCTTGTTGTATTTCACTTCTGTGTATGTCCAGCTTCAAATCTTCAGCTATTTATGGTGGTTTGAAGCTTGTGACCGTTATAGATCCGTTGCAGCTTTTACCTATTCGAAAATATAGCCGTTATGGGTGTTGCATCTTAAATCTGTCTGCTAAAACCATTTGCTGTTTGAATATAGTTGTTGGGAGATTTTTGCAGATTTGAACATTTGAATTTTGGCTCTTCCCATGTGGTCTTGTCTGAGAAATAATAATTTTCAGCCTTAATTGGTGGAGCCATTAAATGACTGCATTGAGAAATGGCTATCCATCTTGCCAGGCTATCTTTAAAATATTGCAAGTTGCACAAAATGAATCTTTATTTGATTCTCAATTAAATTCAAGAGCTTTCTGTAATCTCATGAACAAACTCGTTAAAACAGTTCAGTTACAATGATAAATGATATATGAAACATATAAGATCAATTCGCAGACATTTGGTCAAAGTATAAATCAGATTGAGCATTTTCTGTAAAACAGCGTTTTTCTAACAGAGGCACCAAAACTTGAGTTTTGATAATCAAAACTAGAGTTTTGAACTGTTCATACTTCATAACCGGCGGTTTTGAAATCATAACTGGCAGTTTTCAAACTTTGGAAATACTGATGCTCTCGGGTTGGCCAAAACTCAAGTTTTGCTTCCCAAAACTCGAGTTTTGAACTATTCATGTGAAAACATGACTTAAGTTCAAAACATCAAAACTGGAGGTGTTGGAGTAACACTAGCAGTTTTCAATTGCATAAAACTTGAATGCTCTCGGCCTTACCAAAACTCGAGTTTTGCCTTTCAAAAACTCGAGTTTTCATAAATCATGAAAACTTGGAAAATATGTGAGCAGACCAAAACTGGCGGTTTTCAATCAAAACTGGCAGTTTTGCTTTTTGGAAAATTTGATAGCTCTCTGCCTTGTCAAAACTTGAGTTTTGGTTCCCAAAACTCGAGTTTTCATAAAATGTGAAAACTTTGCAAAACACATGAGCAGTTGAAAACTGGTGGTGATGGATGAAATCTGGCGGTGTTGAATGAAAATTGGAGGTTTCGAGATTTGAGAAACTTTGAAAACTTTGAAACCTCTCTGCCAAGCCAAAACTCGAGTTTTGCTTCCCAAAACTCGAGTTTTGAACTATTCACAAGTTCAAAACTGGCGGTGATGACTTTTGTGCAGTTTTGCCATAGACCAAAACTCGAGTTTTGAATCCCAAAACTCGAGTTTTCCTCTGACAGCAAGGAAACTGATTTTCTTAAGATAAAACTTGTCATTTTGATTTCCATGGCTTTACAATTGTTCCAATCATCATTAAAACACATTGAGAACTAACATTCTCCCCCTTTTTGATGATGACAACACTTGTAAATCAAAGTTTTAAGAATTTGAGGAAATTTTGGTTTTAAAACATGGAAATTCATTTGTCAGTCAAAAACTGATATACATGAAAACTTGATGAGCATCAGAAGTGTTTTAAACCTATTAAACTGTTTTTGCTTAATTGAAACTTATGTGAAAATCATAGTAACTGAGATATACGGCAGAAACATAAATTATCAGAAGCATCAATTATCAGAGCAAATAAGTTAAGCAACTTCATTCATAAAATTTTAAAGCATTCAATACAGAAATTGCTTAGTGTCAAAAAGATAAATATAGAACATCGAAAAACACTTCAAAAACTGAAATCATAACACTCAAATTCTGCTAGCTAGCTCTGATCTTCTCCCCCTTTGTCATCGTCAAAAGGTGGGGTAGGAGGTTTATAAGGTATAATGGCTAGAGGATTTGGAGTTGGATCAAGTGGTTCTGCAACTGGAGTGGAGACTGAAGGCATAGGAGGAGTGGAACTCCCAGGAGTAGTTCCAGAGGGCTGTGGGTCTGAGGTGGCTCCAAAAACTGAAGAAGACCCGAGCTTGAAATGCTTCAACAGCTGATCTAACTTGTCATGTAGGCTGGAGTTGGACACACTCAGGGAGGTAAGTACAATGTCATGACTCTCAACCAAGTCTGTGAGCTTGGCATTCTGTGCTGTGAGCTCAACCAAGTCTTGCTTCATACCCACCAAGTCTTGTTTCATATCATCTTGAATCTCAACTAGATGCTTGGTGTTTTTAAATTGTTCTCCTTTCAATTGACCAATTTCATAGCCAATGCTCATAGACATTTCTCTAACTGCAGAGTTAATAATCTCCTTCATCCGAGCATCAAAATCTGTAGAAGATGGAGGAGGTGCAGACTGGGCTTCCTGTTGCTGAGACTGATCCTGAGCTTGAGAGGCTCTAGAATGGGATCGGGTTGGAGCTCTTGATCTTGTAGGGGCTTTTGATTGCCCTGACCCTTCTACCTCAAATGTTAAATTCATCAAATTCAGCTGTGTCTTGCCAAAGTAGGGAGGATATTGTAGAGTCTCAGCTGACCTGACATACCAAATCTTAAAATAGAACAAAATGACTGATATCAGAGAGGGAAATGGCATGTGATAAAGCTTTCTGGTAGGAAATTTGAATTTGATCATCTCTTTCAGAATGTGATGACCAAGATTGATAGGACTTTGTTTTACAAAGGAGGTAAATAGATGATAGTCTCTCTAAGCAAAATGGGTGAAATTACCACCCTTCTGGATGAAATTTCTGGAAAAGATGTACCAAAGGACTCTATTCCTAGGAGGCATAGAGCTTGGTCTGAAGGTGAGAGTGTGTAATTGATCCTCAGGGATGGGCTTATCTGGTATAAGTACAGACCATATTTCTCTGTTGCTATACTCAGAAGTATGAATAGGATACTGATCTAACTTGAGGATTTTGTTCAAGACAGAAGTAGATAAAGTGAATTTTGTTCCCCTAACGGTGGTAGAGATCCTCTCTTCAATCAACTCACCCTCAGGACCCAAAACATTGTCATATAGCATATTGAAATAAAATAACCGGACAAGGTTTGGAGAATATGAGGCAGCTATAGTAACAAAATTCTCATAACAGCTGAGCCAAGGACGCAAATTCAGATTATTCTCTCTTTCTAACTTATCAAAATCAACAGCGACTACAGCACAAAATTCCCTAGAGGCAAATTTTTCTTTGAAAGAGTTGTCTAAGGCTTTCATGTTAACAGTAGCAATATCAAAGTCTTGAGGATAAGATTGTATACGGTATATGTCCTCAATGGCGTTTTCCATAGTTCGAAGTGGCTGAGATGAGGAAGCTTCTGCTGTTGGAGTTGACTGATGCCCTGTGGAAGCTTTCTTCTGTGTTGATTTTGAAACAATCTCTGGTTCTTGATTTGAAGCTCTTTTTGATCTGACTTTCTTCTTACTCTTAGCCGTTGGTTCAGCTTCTGGTTCCTTTCATTTTCTCAATGGCGTGGCGATGGGTTCTTGGAAAGAGACTCCTTTGGATCGAGTAGGAGTAGAAGAAGTACCCTTCGATGTTGCAGCTGGAATCTCGCCTTTGATTCCTTGGATAGAACGGTCAATTCCTTCTTGAAGTTTTCTGGGTATAGACTTTGTTCTAGGAGGGCGCTGTGAAGGTTGTGAGGGAGGAGATGACTGAGAATGAGACTTTTCAGGCTGCGATTGGGGCTCAGATTGTGTGGGTTGTGACGGTTTGGAGGCCATTTTTGAAGTTTTAGTAAGATTTCTGAGAGATTCGCGAAGATCAGAGAGAGGACAGAGGAGAGGAAGTCAGAACGTTTAGGGCAAAACCGGCGGTTTTGAGTATGGTTTTGAAGAACACAGACTCTCATATATATAGACACAGTCCAAAACTCGAGTTTTCATACCCAAACCTCGAGTTTTGATGGGTTTTTGTTACTGACCTGGATGTCAATGGTGTACTGTAAACCTTTGAAATTCTGAGTCCAAAACTCGAGTTTTGCACTTCAAAAAACTCGAGTTTTCATCTTTTGACAGCAAAAACTGATTTTCAAACATCCTGCAAAAGAGAAAACTAGATACTTCGATGCTTAAGTCAGTAACTTACAATCATCAAAACCATAACTAACATTGAACTGAGTGAGAAATACTTACAGCTCATTGGGATTTACCATTCCCAATTCTCTTCTTATGAAATTAAATTGTTCTTTGGCTAGTGGTTTTGTGAAGATGTCTGCCAATTGGAGATGAGTTGGAATGAACATGACCTTGACATCCTTTTTCTGAACATGATCTCTTATGAAGTGATGCCTCACATCAATGTGCTTGGTCCTAGTATGTTGAACTGGATTTTTGGCCAAGCTTATTATGCTTGTATTGTCACACAATATTGGGACTTCTTTGAGGTTGATTCCCAGATCTGAGAGTTGTTGTTTGAGCCACAAAACTTGGGCACAGCAACTTGAAACAGCTACATATTCAGCTTCAGTAGATGATACAGCTACAGTTGTTTGTTTCTTGCTGAACCATGACACAAGTGAGCCACCAAAGAATTCACATTGTCCACTTGTGCTTTTCCTATCGGTTTTGTATCCAGCATGATCTGAGTCTGAATATGCCACCAAATGTTCAGGTTGGCCTTTGGGAAACCACAATCCTAGAGTCTTAGTGTCAGCAAGGTATCTAAAAATTCTTTTCACATGTTCAGCATGTGACTCCTTTGGGGCAGATTGGAACCTTGCACACATTCCAACACTAAATTGAATGTCCGGGCGGCTTGCTGTTAGGTAGAGTAATGATCCAATCATTCCTCTATATTTTGTAATGTTGAAATCTTTGCCCTCTTCATCAGCATCCAATGAAGTAGTTGTACTCATAGGAATGTCAGCACCATTACATTGATCCATTCCAAACTTCTTTAAGAGATCATTCAGATACTTGGTTTGTGATATGAAGATCCCATCCTTCTTTTGCTTAATTTGCAAACCAAGAAAGTAATTAAGTTCTCCCATCATAGACATCTCAAATTCTCCCTGCATTTTCTTTGCAAAATCTTCACACAAACCATCATTAGAAGCACCAAATATGATATCATCCACATATATCTGAACAACTAAGATTTCATTTAGCTTGTTAGTTTTAATGAAAAGAGTTGTGTCAGCTTTTCCTTTAACAAAGCCTTGATCAAGAAGAAACTTGCTTAAACGTTCATACCAAGCTCTAGGAGCTTGCTTAAGACCATACAATGCTTTCTTGAGATGATAAACATGATCTGGAAATTTTTCATTTTGAAATCCTGGAGGTTGTTCAACATAAACTTCCTCTTGTATAAAACCATTTAAAAATGCACTTTTTACATCCATTTAATAAAGCTTAATTCCTTTAACACAAGCAAAGGCTAGAAGAACTCTTATGGCTTCCAATCTTGCTACTGGAGCATAAGTTTCTTCATAATCAATTCCTTCTTCCTGATTATAGCCTTTAGCAACTAATCTTGCCTTGTTACGGACAATGATTGCAGATTCATCTCGTTTGTTCTTGAATACCCATTTAGTGCCAATGACTGAATGGTCTTTAGGCCTAGGTACCAAATCCCAAACTTGATTTCTGTCAAATTGATGTAACTCCTCTTGCATTGCTATCACCCAATCATTGTCTGAAAGGGCTTCATCAATTTTTGAGGGTTCAATGTGAGATATGAATGCAGAGAATGTTACTTCATTCAAAGTGCTTTTTCTGGTTCTTACTCCTTGATTGATATTACCTATTACTTGGTCTAAAGGATGATTCCTAATGTATTTCCAAGCTCTAGGCTGAGATTGTTCAGGATTTTCAAAATGGTTTTGCTCAGTTTCGAAAACATCTAGTTCATTTGAATTAGAAGCAGTTTTTAAATGAAGCTGATTTTTCGAAATTGCTTCATCATCATCATTATCCAATGGCTTGTTAGAAGATGAATCACAAAATACAACATGTACAGATTCTTCTACACTACGTGTTCGAATGTTAAATACTCTATATGCTTTACTTCTATTAGAATATCCCAGAAAAATACCTTCATCTGCTTTGGCATCAAACTTACCCAAGTTATCCTTACCATTATTGTGGATGAAACACTTACATCCAAACACATGTAGATGTGCCAAGTTTGGCTTCCTTCCCTTGAACAGCTCATAGGGAGTTTTGTTCAATTTCTTTCGGATATAAGCTCTATTTGAGATGTAGCATGCCGTAGACATTGCATCAGCCCAGAATACTTGAGATGTGTTGTTTTCATTCAACATTGCTCTTGCCATCTCAGTGAGGACTCTGTTCTTTCTTTCAACTACTCTATTTTGTTGAGGAGTCCTTGGAGCTGAAAAATTGTGATCAATTCCCATGCTTTCACAGAACTCAGCAAAGGCTTGATTATCAAATTCACCTCCATGATCAGTTCTAATTCCTGAAATAGAAAGACCTTTCTCGTTCTGGACCTTTTTGGCAAAGGTAACAAACTGATCAAAAGTTTCATCTTTAGAAGATAAAAATATAGTCCATGTGAATCTAGAATAATCATCAACTATGACTAGAGTATAGAGATTGCCACCTAGACTTCTAATTCTAGCAGGTCCAATTAAATCCATGTGAAGTAATTGAAGAGGTCTATGAGTTGAAATTTCATTTTTGGCATTAAAAGAGGTTTTGGATTGTTTTCCCTTTTGACAAGAGTCACAAATCATGTAATTTTTGAAAGCAAGTTTAGGAATGCCAATTACCAAGTCTTTCTTAACTAGTTTGTCAAGTTGAGACATATTCACATGTGCTAATCTTTTGTGCCATAGCCAAGTCTCATCTGAATTACTTACAAAACATTTTTCAGAAACTGCCTCATTTTTGGAAAGATTAAGAGTATAACAATTACCTTCTCTAGGTACTCTAAACAATGCTTTAGACTTAATATCCTCTAGGGGAAGAATATCTTTGCTAACAATCAAACATTCTTCTGAATTAAAGATAACTAAGTTACCTTTATCTGTGCTTTGACTTACACTAAGGAGATTATGGCATAAACCTTCAACAAGATAAACATCTTTGATTTTTGGTCCATCGTTGTTTCCAACGTCTCCAATTCCAGCAATCTTGCCTGATTGATCTCCACCAAATGTTACCTTACCACCATCCTTAGGTTTGATTGTAGCAAATTTAGATTGATCCCCTGTCATGTGTCTTGAGCATCCACTATCAATGACCCATTTATTGGATTTTGATGCTCTAAGACAGACCTGCAAAACATAAGTCATCAAGTCTTAGGTACCCACTTTTTCTTGGGTCCTTTTGGGTTAGTTTGTGTCTTAGGAACCTTATAGGATCCTTTTGGCACCCATTGATAATTACCTACAGGTTTGCTTTTACCTTCTCTTCTATGAAAACAAGAAGAAGTAGTATGACCTTTTCGATTGCAATAGTTGCAGTGAGCAAAAGGATTGGATGAATGAACTGATTTTTGAAAATAACTCATATATGATTTCTGTCCAAACTTCTTCTTTCCCTTTTGTTTATCAAGATCAGGTTTATAGCCAATTCCTGACTTATCATTTGTGAATCTTTGTTGTTTTAAAATGACATTAAGCATTTCACTATCCTTGGTGAACTTTTCAAGAGTTTTAGTAAGAAGCAGATTTCTTTTCTCTAAAGTACAGCAATTATCACAAATCTTTTCTGTGACCTTTTCGAAATTCTTTTCAGAAGTATTTTCAGAAACTATAGTAGGAGAAGAAGTAGTTTGAACTTGTTTTTCTAGCAATCTGATTTTCTTCTTTGCAGTCAATAGTTCTTTAGCTATTTTTCGAAATTTAGTGAAGAGTGAATTGTATTCTGAGGATAATTCATCATAAAGTGAATTAGAAACATTTACCTCTTCATTATCGGATTCTTCTTGAGCTACAAGACAGATGTTAGTTCTTTCTTCCTCTTTAGCTTCATCTTCATCAGATGAGCTGTCTCCCCAAATGCCTGAAACATAAGATCTTCTTTTGAATCTATTTGATTTCTTTTCTTTGTTCTTGAGCTGTGGGCAATCAGATTTGAAGTGACCGGTCTGTCCACATTCGTAGCATGTGATGGGTTTCTTTGTTTCTGTGCTTGGGCTACCCTTGTGGAATTTTCTGTAGGCTTGATCCTTTTTGAAAAATTTCTTGAATTTTCGAACCATCAAGCTTATCTCTGCATCATCCTCATCTTCTTCATCGTCTGATTTTGTCTCTTTGACAGTTTTGAGAGCTATACCTTTGTTCTTCCCTTGAACTTCTTCAAGTCCCTTTTTGAACTTAAGCTTTGCTTCATATTCAGAAAGGCTACCAAAGAGAGCAGCTACAGATGTCATCGATTCTCCACGAGCTTCTTCAATGGCAGTGACCTTTGCTTCCCATTCTTTGTTGAGGACATTTAAAATTTTCCTCACTTGGACAGGTTGTTCATATTCTTTTCCCAAGGCAGCAAGTTGATTAATCAAATAAGTGAATCTTAATTGAAACTCACAAATGGTTTCACCTTGTTTCATGCGAAGAAGATCATATTCTGTCATAAGAGTATTAACTCTATTCTGTTTGACTCCAGTTGTTCCTTCATGAGCTATCTCCAGAGCATCCCACATGGCTTTTGCTGAATTTAGAGTGCATACACGGAAGTATTCTTGTTGGCTCAAGGCACTTTGCAGCATAAGTACAGCTTTGCTATTGAGAGTGATGTTTCTTCTATCATTCTCATCATAATTTTCTTCAGGTTTTGGAATCCTGAGACCATTTTCCACAATTGTTGGAACATAGTCTCCTCTTTCAAATACTCTCCACAAGCCATATTCTGTAGCTAGAACAAAGACTTTGAATTTGGCCTTCCAAAAAGAATAATGTTCACCATTAAATCCTGGTAGACGGTTGATAGAAGCTCCATCGGGTAAAATTCCTTCCATAGTGATCCTTCTCGAGATGTTAAGCTCTTTAGAGAAGACCTTGCTCTGATACCAAATGTAAGTGGAGCTAAAGCACCAAGAGGGGGAGTGAATTGGGGATTTTGAAATTCTTTCCGAAGTTCTGTTTTTGTTTGCTAAAACAGAGTATATGAGAGTATGAAAGGAAGAGTAGCAAGACACAAGGAGTTTATCCTGGTTCAGTCTGATCTCTTGACCTACGTCCAGTCCCCAGTCACTCTGGGATTTTCACTATCTCACTTTGATGATTACACACTCTGCAAACAAAGGATGTTTCACAACCTTGAACACACTCCCCTTACAAGTTGTAATCAAATAACCCAATCTCAAAGTCCCACTACTTTGAGATTCTTACAGAAAATGAATTACAGAAAAAGAACTCTCTTCTAGGAGTAGATGATGATGATCACTGAAGTACAATGTATTAAAGATACAATCAAATGTGTAAGAACAGCTCTTGACTGATATTTTCGAGCAAGCTTGTTGTATTTCACTTCTGTGTATGTCCAGCTTCAAATCTTCAGCTATTTATGGTGGTTTGAAGCTTGTGACCGTTATAGATCCGTTGCAGCTTTTACCTATTCGAAAATATAGCCGTTATGGGTGTTGCATCTTAAATCTGTCTGCTAAAACCATTTGTTGTTTGAATATAGCTGTTGGGAGATTTTTGCAGATTTAAACATTTGAATTTTGGCTCTTCCTATGTGGTCTTGTCTGAGAAATAATAATTTTCAGCCTTAATTGGTGGAGCCATTAAATGACTGCATTGAGAAATGGCTATCCATCTTGCCAGGCTGTCTTTAAAATATTGCAAGTTGCACAAAATGAATCTTCATTTGATTCTCAATTAAATTCAAGAGCTTTTTGTAATCTCATGAACAAACTCGTTAAAACAGTTCAGTTACAATGATAAATGGTATATGAAACATATAAGATCAATTCGCAGACATTTGGTCAAAGTATAAATCAGATTGAGCATTTTCTGTAAAACAGCGTTTTTCTAACAGAGGCACCAAAACTCGAGTTTTGATAATCAAAACTGGAGTTTTGAACTGTTCATACTTCATAACCAGCGGTTTTGAAATCATAACTGGCAATTTTCAAACTTTGGAAATGCTGATGCTCTCGGGTTGGCCAAAACTCGAGTTTTGCTTCCCAAAACTCGAGTTTTGAACTATTCATGTGAAAACATGACTTAAGTTCAAAACATCAAAACTGGAGGTGTTGGAGTAACACTGGCAGTTTTGAATTGCATAAAACTTGAATGCTCTCGGCCTTACCAAAACTCGAGTTTTGCCTTTCAAAAACTCGAGTTTTCATAAATCATGAAAACTTGGAAAATATGTGAGCAGACCAAAACTGGCGGTTTTCCATCAAAACTGGCAGTTTTGCTTTTTGGAAAATTTGATAGCTCTCTGCCTTGTCAAAACTTGAGTTTTGAGAAGTTTTCATAAAATGTGAAAACTTTGCAAATCACATGAGCAGTTGAAAACTGGTGGTGATGGATGAAAACTGGCGGTGTTGAATGAAAATTGGAGGCTTCGAGATTTGAGAAACTTTGAAAACTTTGAAACCTCTCTGCCAAGCCAAAACTCGAGTTTTGCTTCCCAAAACTCGAGTTTTGAACTATTCACAAGTTCAAAACTGGCGGTGATAACTAAAATTGGCAGTGATGACTTTTGTGCAGTTTTGCCATAGACCAAAACTTGTGTTTTGAATCCCAAAACTCGAGTTTTCCTCTGACAGCAAGGAAAACTGATTTTCTTAAGATAAAACTTGTCATTTTGATTTCCATGGCTTTACAATTGTTCCAATCATCATCAAAACACATTGGGAACTAACAGTTGTTTGATTCCAATACTTTCTAGCATTAATCTTCTATATTCCTAGCTATGTTTAATCACTCTGTTAGTGAGTTTCAGATGATTTAGAAGATGTTTATTGAAGAGTTAAAGCAAAAGCAAAAGGTGATGTTAGAACATTAAATGCTAAACCCAGAAAATTGCACACTTCTGGATAATCCATCTGTACACGCCTACAAAGAATTAAAGAATGATTTCTACTTCCAGCAGCTGCTACTCCAACGGATTTATTTGCAAAAAGTCAACTCTGAAGCATTGCCCAGCTGGATTAAGAGGAGAAACTTTAGAGAGAGAAGAAGACTAAGCCTACACTTAACCTTAACAGAACATCTCCAACGGTTTAATCCAAGATGCAATGGTCATTTAATCCTATCTGACTATAAATAGGGTTGCATTCAAGTCTTCTCAACAAACACAGCTACTGAAAACGAATTGCATTCAAGTCTACATTTATTTTCTTCAGTTTTCACTTGTATAATATCTTCTAATACAAAGAGCTTTAGTGTTTATCAATATCTGCTCTTAGAGAGAGTTTTTACTTGCAAATCATTTATTGTAAAGAACCACAAGTCAAAGGACTTAGTGGTTGGGCTCATTGATTACAACTTGTAAGGGGGAGTGAGTTCTAGTGAGAGAACTACTTCTTAAGTGTAGAGTGTGTAATCTTTGTGATAGTGGAAAATCCCAGAGAGTCTGGGCACTGGATGTAGGTCAAGTTATTAGGACCGAACCAGTATAAATCCTTGTGTCTTGCTATTCTTCTTCTTGCTCTGTTCTGCCCTGTTTTATTGTCTTACAACAGAACAAGTTCTTCAAATTTTTAAAATACCCAATTCACCCCCCCGTCTTAGGTATTTGGTTCCATTTTCAATATCACTACAAAAAAAGCGGTCATTTGCCGCGGTTAATTTGTAGCGGTAAGCGGAAATCGTTACAAATGAACATTTTGGCGTGAATTTGTCACGGTTTTAACCAAAACCGCCACAAATTAGTAACGGAAACATTGGCACCAAATGGTGACCATTTTGCTTCGATTTTTGTAGCGGTTACACAAAACCAAACCGCCACAAATATGACACTAGCCTTGGCGCATTTTGGAGCGAAGCTTGTTGCGGTTATTTAGTAGCAGTTTTGTTGAAATAACCGCTACAAAAATTCATCGACACCTTAGCCGCGTCTAAATGTTAAGATTTGTAATGGTTTTAACTGTAACCGCTACAACATGTATTTGAAACGACACAGTTTTCTCGCGGTGAGAAGAAACTAACACCTTGACCGCGTCTAGATGTTACAATTTGTAGCGGTTTAGGCTGTAACCTCTACAAAATTTATTCTATAAATAGGCATCCGTACAACAACTAGAAATATTCAAAAATATTCTAAGTCAAGATTATCACTAAATGAACATTCTTTGCTCTGTTGTCGGGAGATGAGATAAGAGATGGAAAGCTGAGAATGTTCTTTTAGTGAAAATCCAGATTTAGTTATTCCATTCACTTGAAGACGTCTCCTCTTCTGAAGATTGTCCAACATATCATCGGAGATTAGGTCCAATATAGCCACCATTCTCTCTGGGAAATATCTCTGATCAAAATGAGTTAGCGAGTTTTTCTAGGGAGATTGGTGGCTATACTGAATCCAATTTTCAATAAACTTGTTATTACTAACCCTAGCTCTTTTAGGGAAATTAAAGAAAATAATTGGAAATGTTTTTATTGTAATAAAGAAAAAATCTAAACTAATTAGTTTGGATTTTTTTTAAAAAAAATATTAAATTGGTAGCAGTTCCTATAAAACCGTTACAAAGTATCAAAGGTTATTGATTTTGTAGCGGTTTACTAACCGCTACAAATGTTCACGAAGAATGAGGCACAATTGTTGCGGTTTATGTGGCTGTTTTTCTCAAAACCGTTACATAATTTCAAAAGTCATGTTTTTTGTAGCAGTTATGTAACCGCTACAAATTTCCACGAAGAACGAGGCACATTCGTCGTAGTGGAGGTGGTGGTTTTGATGTAACCGTTACAGAATGCATTATTTTTGTGACGGTTTTTGGGTAACTGCTACAAATTGCAGCAGTTTTTATACTTTACTTTTCACTTTTGAAATTCACGCGCGTTTTTTTAGTTACTATTCACCTCTCAATTTCAACTTTTACCTTTCACCATCATGGTTTCTAAGATAAGGGAAAAGAGAAAGTAGTGGAACCCCCAAGAAGGCCTTTCAGGGGTGGCAGTAGTACAGGTAGGAGAGGACATGGGCCTCTAAATATCCCCCTTCAGCCCCCTCAGATTGGGCTGGGGTTGAAGACAAGTGGGGGAAAAAGTGCTGGTACAGCATCAGTAGGCACAAGTGTTTTGTTAGGTGAAAGTTTAGGTACGGTTGGATTTTCCTGTTGCTGAGCCGGTCCCTGAGCTTCGTTCCTTTGTCCTCTCCTTCTCTCATATACTCGTCCAAACCTTCGGTCCATCCTTCCTTCAAACATCCAAAACTCCGTTAGTAAACCTGACCGCTTTATTTAGTTGTTTATCAATACTGTCCAAACCTGGCTCTGCTTTGATACCAAACTGTTACACCCCTACCGGCCTCGCCCAAAAGGGATTCCTCTTTATTTAATCACCTTCCCGTGTTACTTAGTCTAATTAACTTATCAGAGAGTTAGCACAGCAGAGCGCAGGATTTGGTTGGACAAGACTAGCGTACTGATAAACATTAATAAGTTAAGTAGTCAATAAGTCCCCGAAGGGTTAATATAGTCATCCCATCAAAGTACTATGTCTAAACAAAAGTAATCCAAAATATAGAGTACAAAATGAGATAGGGCATTCCCTATTTCTTCATTGCACCACTTCACGCCCTACCTTCTTTCCACCTTTGTCTGCTACTTTCTCACCCCTATGTCTCAAAACGGTCTGGAGCTCAAGATTGAACCCCAGAGTAGCCGTTAAACTTATCCATGCCCTGGTCTAGACACAAGACGCGAGACCAGCAGGCGATAAACTGATAGAAAAAGGGATCGATAGGGACCCGTTAGGGGATTATTTTAGACGGAATGAGACAAATGTGGGGCCACATTGGGAAGAGGGAAGGCGCCACATGAGTATGCCCAAGCAGAGGAGAATATTTGGGAAAGACAGAGAAAAGTAAAAAAGATGCACTTTTGGACTCGGTGGGACCCGATAGGTGCCGGTAGACCCCGAATTTAACTGATAAAGTGGGAAACTGGAATTAATTATTGGGGATCAGTTTGGTGGGACCCCTGGGAGCATAAAACTCTTTGTAGGCAGCAAAATCTGATTTGAAGACAAAAAAAAAACTTGACTAGTTCATTAAGTAAAGCGTGGGGCCCGCCGGTAAGTCAAAATGGATAATTCTTATCAAATTGCAAGGTGGAATCTGATTATATGGGCAGAAAACATGCCACATATACTCCCTAGAAGACTCTCAAATAAGCACATGGGATAAAGATTAAGTAAAGACAATTGGTTGCCAACCAAACTAGGAAGCTACTTAGTTACATTGGAACTAATTAGCTACTTTTGGATTATTATTAAAAGGAGCTCAATTTGCCATTTATCTTTCCAAAAAGGCATGGTCCAACTGAAGAAGAGAGAGGGGACCAGCAAGCTTCCATAGCCAAGATCAAGCTCTCAACCACCTCATCCCCCAAGCCCAAGCTTTTGAAATAGGTAACTACTGACAACCTAAACCTTTAGAGTTTAAACTTTGGGTTTTCGTGCTTTTGGTTGGGGCTTGGTTTTGCGGTCTGATTTTGGAGTTTTTGATGGTCCCAATGAGTTTAAAACGTGATTTTGTATGGGTTTATGCTGTAGTTTGAGTTTCCGAACTTGAAATCATCGAAAAAGCCTTAAAAGCAAGCTTATTCTTGATTCTAGAAATTCTGGCAGTGGACCTTCATGTGAGTTTAACAAATAGAAAACGAATTTATTTTTGGCTGAGGTTTTACAGGTGAAAAGTACACATCCTGAGGTTCAATTTGATGTATAATTTTATGATTTTTGGATTTTTCTACTAAGCAATAAAAATTGTTGAAGTTGGCTCTGTGTGCAACAGGGCGAAATCTGACCCAAGTGTGAAAAGAAAGCAACACGCCAAAATAAAAGTACTTTCAGGGTCTGGAAATATTTTTCCTGAAAAATAGACATTTGATGGGTTTAAATGGAGTTGAAAGCATGCAAAAATTATTCTTGTGGAATTTATTAAAAATCCCACAAGTTGGGCCAGATTCACTGAATTTCTGAGAATTTTGGGTTTGGGCTTGCTTTTTGACAAAAAAACGTGATGGCATTTTTGTAAATATTGAATGAGTGTATTTTAATGATATATAGGTCAAAGGAACCCTTGGAAAGTCAACAGGCCCACTAAAATATTAAGGACAATAATTATCACACCAGGTAGTAACTGTTTTACTCAGATATCTTCATGTGTTTTGCTGTATGTTTGTGTTTGCCATGTGTGTTTTTCTTTGTATATGTTGTGCCAAATATGCATACAGTGTTATGTGATTCCTAGCATTGAGGATGTTTAGTCCGAGACTAGCCTTGGTTGGTGGCTGTACGAATTGAGTTATCAGTCCGGGGCTAGCTGAGAAAGGGTGGCTCTACGGGTTGTGAGTCCAGTGAGTCCAAGGCTTGTCTTGGTAAGGCAGCTATACGGGTTCTTGGATTGTGATATGTGCTTTGCTGTGGTATGATCTGGATGCATATATGGTATGTACTTAGCATGCTCATCTGGATGCATATATGGATTGTGATATCTGAAGTATTGGGACAGGTTCAGGTTCCTTGGTTGGGCTGGGGTTGAAGACAAGTGGGGGGAAAAGTGCTGGTACAGCATCAGTAGGCACTAGTGTTTTGTTAGGTGAAAGTTCAGGTACAGTTGGATTTTCCTGTTGCTGAGCCGGTCCCTGAGCTTCGTTCCTTTGTCCTCTCCTCTCATATACTCGTCCAATCCTTCGGTCCATCCTTCCTTCAAACATCCAAAACTCCGTCAGTACACCTGACCGCTTTATTTAGTTGTTTATCAGTACTGTCCAAACCTGGCTCTGCTTTGATACCAAACTGTTACACCCCTACCGGCCTCGCCCTTTCGGGTGGCGGGTTAGAGGGATTCCTCTTTATTTAATCACCTTCCCGTGTTACTTAGTCCAATTAACTTATCAGAGAGTTAGCACAACAGAGCGCAGGATTTGGTTGGACAAGACTAGCATATTGATAAACATTAATAAGTTAAGTAGTCAATAAGTCCCCGAAGGGTTAATATAGTCATCCCATAAAAGTACTATGTCTAAACAACAGTAATCCAAAATATAGAGTACAAAATGAGATAGGGCATTCCCTATTTCTTCATTGCACCACTTCACGCCCTACCTTCTTTGCCCCTTCGTCTGCTACTTTCTCACCCCTGTGTCTCAAAACGGTCTGGAGTTCAAGATTGAACCCCAGAGTAACTGTTAAACTTATATACAATATGTATGCAATGCATGTAATGTAAATCACAATTAGGAACACAAACATGGCATGTACTCCGCAGGACCGCCTGGTCAAGACAAATCCCCGGACTTAGCGCGCGATAGGGCCTCAGCAGTCAGGGGGGCCAACCCCAACCGCCTAGCCTAGGCCTCAGTGGACTCTTATAAACACACAGTCATATAAGCTCCACCTGGCCACATACCTCAGGCCTTAGTAGCCACCTATGAACACGCAGTCACATAGGCTCCACCTAGCCTACATGCCAGGGCCTCAGCATCACACCTACAAGTACTACCTAGCCACCATGCTTCAAGCCTCAGCAGCACCCTTACAGGTACTCCCTAGCCCACATACCTCGGCCTCAGCAGTAACCATAGAACACAAGTCCGATAGATACCACCTAGCCTACATCCACAATCATGATAACACATAACATACAAGAGCCACATAGAGTATGCAAGTTTACAGTTACTACCTGGCACTTCTTGAAATTGATGAACTTCCCTCTTAGTGATGGAGATGTTCCCTACACGCGATAATACCCTAGATACAGCCAAACACCATGCTATCAACCACACATTCAAGCTCTACCTCTAGTTTCATAAAATTCGCATAGCCCCAGAAATTTCCAGAATTTCTGACCCAACTTCGCCAATTTTTAATAAATTGTAGAAAAATCATTTTGACATGAGATCAGTGGCCTTAGAACCCTTAGGATGTATATTTTATACAAAAAATATTTACCGAAGTCATATTGGTTCAAAACTCTTCCTCATTCCCAAATACTGAACACTAGTCCGAGAGGAAAATCCAGTTTTTGGGTTAAATTTAGCCTTAAATATCTCTCAGTTGGAAACTCCAAATGACACAAAATATTATACCAAAATCATCCTCAGGATGTGTACTTTCACCATGAAAGATTTCAAAGCAATCAGACTCCATTTGGTACCTCAAAACTACCGATTAATCTTTTCTGCCCAAAAACCGAAAGAACCGACAGATTTTCATATAACAAAGACTTAGGGTTTTTGAGTTTATAAGGAGGTGATTTCACTTAACCCTACACAAAAATACATTCTGGACTCATTGGTGACCTTAAAAATATGAAATAACCACTGCATAACCACAAAATACCATAGGGCAGAAGTGAGGATAACTTAGTCGCCGATTTGGGGACTTACCTCCGGATGTCGGTTGTGTATGAGCTTTTTCACCTTCTGAACCCAAAGCTTCAGCTGAGCACTCCCCTGGACTTCTTGAGCACGTGGTTGAGGTGGGGAAAATGAATGGAAGAGTGCCCTATTTATAGGCCTCAAGGATGCAAGCTTTTATCCAACTTTGGTTATTGTCCAACGGGTAAAAGAGTGCTCCCGATTAATTTATTATTTTCCCTTGCTTGCAGATCTCTCCTTCTAGAAACCTTCTAGGGTCTTCCAAGGGCAGAAAATGGCACATTTCTAGGCCAAAAATAGGGTTCCAGTTTTGCCCTTAGGTGGTCTTAATTGTAGGTTTAAGGTGTAGGGGTAAAATGGTCATTTTGCACCGTCTTCTTCCAAAGCAGTGGGGCCCACGAAATCTGCTCCCTAAATATGCCATAATTGCACTTTCCAAGTCATAATTACATGTCACTTTGATGTCATGTCAGGTTTGAATCGTGTGGTCCAGATTAAACCGGGTTATTTTATGCTTTCTCTCTCTTCATTATGACCTTGATGTGACATTCTCTCTCCTCATAATTACATGACCAGATGTTTTCTTTCTCTTCTGGCCCACTTAAATTTCGCCCCCTCATTTGTGTTCTGAGCCTGGGCCCGACTCTGGGAAATCCTATCTGATCCCGCTCAGCTCTCGGTTGCCGGTTACAGGTTTTAATGCGTGCCCTTCCACTAGACTTGTGTGGGCCCGGATCATTAGTCCTTTCTCCCTGACCACAAGGGGTTCAAATTTTGTGTCTGGGGGGGGGGGTAGGAAACTCATATTCCTATACTTCTGGCTCACCTCGTAATGTGTGCTACACGGTAGACCAACTTCCGGCCCCAAAATGCCACGTGTCCGATGTAGCACTACCGCCACTGGCTTTTCCTTTTATACTGGGTCCAAGCACATGTTCTCTCTCTCCTCCTTGGTTTAACACGCATACCCTAGGCCCACAATGCCTGTTGTCACTTCTCTATTATACCGGTTTACTTTATAAAGATTTCTTCATGCGCAAGTTACCTCTCAATTAGTCCAGGTTTCTTCCCATTTAAAGACTTGATAGTTCCTCTTCTTACTCCCAACCATTGGTTCTTCATCTTTGGACCTTTAAAATAATTTATGCCAATATTTATAGAAAATAACTACTTTTGAATTAACTCAAGGCTTCATATTATTGTGCAAACATATACTGATACATGCATTACAAAAGTAGGGGTGTTACACTATGATCAGATCAGTGGTTTTCATGTAGAGGGATGTGAATGGTCAAGAAGGAATTTGTCTCTCACATTTGTAGAGAGATAATATTGGGCCCCTCGATGAGTGAGTTTGAGATATGTATGGTCATACTACGACGGAAGGTAGTTTCCATTATTAGACTACTCGGGAATCGAGAAAGTAATGTTGAAGAATAGGAAGTTGACATCATCCATGCCTTATCCTTGACCAAATTATCGCGTGAGAAAAGGGACGTGACATGGTTGTACCATAGATTGTATCGTATCATCGATCCCCATATGAATTGGGTAGTCGCAATGTCTTGCTAACGGCCGCTTGCGACTTGTGGGCTGGTACAGTATTAGCCCACTACCAATCTCATGTGGGCCTACAGGGTTGCACACAAGAATAGCCCAACACGAGCAAAAGTGTCCAGATTCATTGAATCTTAGATATGTCTAAGATTTAATGAATACTGTATTTAATATAGGGTTGATATATATATATATATATATATATATATATATATCATATTATATTATATTATATTATATTATATTATAATATAAATTCAAAAATAATAATGTTATTATTTATAGATAATAATATTATTATGTATAGTATTTAATTTGTTTGATAAATTAAATAACTATAATAAATTGAGATATTGTATCTCAGATTTAATTTTCAAATAAAGATATAGTATCTCAGATTTAATTAAATAGAAAGATATCATATCTCAGATTTAATTTATAAAGATAAATTAAACCTGTAGACTCATAATTTGAATTAAATAAATATATTTGATTAGATCTGTTGGACATATTTTAATTAATGTATTGTTTTAATTCAAATTCGAATTCAAGATTAATTAGATTAATTTTGAATATTTTAATATGGCTCATTAGGGTTTTAGAAACTCTATAAATAGATATTGATCTAGTCGTATTGAACACACGGATGAATTAGAGAAGTTGCAAGAAACCCTAGAAAGAAAAGGAGAGACACAAGAATATTGAGGGCACTAGCACGCTGCTGTCCATGTTCTAGGTTATTTGTGTGGATACCGATAGAAGGAGGCGATTCGCAGAATCTGCTCTTGTTTGATCGAATGAGATGACACCACGTTCAAGACGTACAACGGCCGAGACGCACGAAGAGGGAGATGTGCATCAGACCGTATTGAATGAAACTCTCAACCCTTCGCATAGGTACGGTTTTTCTAACGAACCTTGATTTAAACGCCGTTGATAGATCCTCTCATGGGATTCATAAAAATTTCATAATTACTCTGCGCGTACAATTCCCAACAACTTTCAACGTCAAGCATTCTCTCATGTTTCAATGCTCATGGCAAGGGAACGCCAAGAGTAATTTATTGTTTCAAATAACATTTCAACAGTCTAAATTTAAATTTTTTCTTATAATTTTTAAATTTAAAAAAAAAAACATTTTTTTAAAAAATTGATCGTTAAGAGATTATCTTTATTTTAAAAATTCCCGATTAGCTTGTACCTGGCAACTTCAATTTTAATTAAATTCCTTCTTTACTCTTCATTTTCACCTTTTCGGTTCAAAAATGAACTCTTGCACTTGAAAGAAAAACCTTCTTCCTCATACAAGAGTTGGACAAAGTTGAGAAAGACGCTTGCAATTCTGATATGCTACAATTTCAATGCTAACGAGAAGACAACAATAGCAGTGGCAGAGCCAAGAATTTTCGTCCCTGTCATTAAAATTCTGAGCTCCGCCACTGTGTGTGAGGGTTTTTTTTTTTTCTTAGGAAAAAAGTTATGACGTCCTAAAAAAGGGGACACCATAACTCTCTTATGGAGTCCCTATTTTAAGGTGATATTGTTTGGAGACTCTACTACATCACTCACATGGGGGTCTCCCTAAAAATAAACGTAAAAAGGACCTAAAAATGGACATTAAGAGGCTTTTTTATAGTAGTGTTTTGGTTGATGAATAGATTATCCATATGTGTCAAGAGATAACTAATTCAATTGAATAATGATTGAAGGGGAGAATGTTGAAGAAGTTTATTTATGTATTGTGACATGTGGTATGCCACGATATAAGTCCCTATCATTGATCTTTCTTGTTCATAAGCATTAACCTGAGACTGCGACACCTGATCACGTGAAAACGTGAGGGAACGCATGGCTGTTGTGTGAGTGGTATTGGCTAGTCGGTATCACAAATCAGAGAGGTTGTTTTAGTTTCCAGTCAATGGGAGAATTAGCCCATGAGTTCAAGTCGGCGGATAGGAGGAAATAAAGCATGAGTGGACCAATAATAGCTAATTCTTTGGGATGGCATGCACAGTCTCTTATTAAATTATGGTGCTTTTTATTATTGTGTGTATATTATGAATTGCAAACTATCTAGTACCTTACAAGCACGTAGTAGTTGCACTATAGGATGGAAAGTAGTTACTAAAATGTCGATTTCACTTCTTGTCTTTAACATTCTTCAGACAGAATGATAGGGTGAAAGCTTCGAAAAAGGCATGGGACAAGTAAAATTGCTGTAATTCAATTTAAGCAAAGCCGACGGATCCCATGGGGGCTTTCGTCAACATTTTTAAATTTTCTTCTACATCGGCGGCGTGTTTGCCTAAAAACCCAACACACCAGCCATATATTCTTTTTTAATTCAAAGAGGCAAACACAATTTCAACTTCACGTTATGATTAGGATTAGACCTGCAAACCTTCCATTATAGTTAAATTTTACACAATATACCACTCTTATTCTATTTATAAATTATTTTTAACATGTTTTACCAGAACAAACGAAAAGAGTTAAATTTCAATGATTCTGCAATAAAATTTAATCAATTTTAAATTTTACTCTTTTTTAACATATACTATAGCCAATGACAAAAAAGGCTACACAATAATAAATAAAGAATAAAACTGTGCATTTATATGAAAAATTTAATGATGTAATTTATAAATAGAACAAATTAAGGGAAAATTTCATTGAGCCCTAAGGATGTGACATAATTTGAGTCAACCCTCAAAACTTTTTGAAATTTCATTGCATCCATGGGTCAAAATGGAATTAAGCTTTTCAAGTGAAAAGACAATGATGCCCTTCTTGTTTTTTTTTTAGAAGAGAATTTATAAGACAAATAAGGGCAATTGCAAGACAAATAAAGAGATTCAAAAGAACTTAGGGAGCTAAAAACTTCTTGGCTATTTCTAAGACAAATATGAAAATTCATGAGATAAATATGGACATTTATATGACAAAAAAAAAAAGACAAATGAATAGATTCAAAAATATTAGGGAATTAAAAACTTTTTGATCCTTTACAAGACAAATATGAAATTCACAAAATAAATATGGACAGTTACAAGATAAAAAAGAAACATAAATTAAGAGACATCATTGTCATTTTATCTATAAAAATTAATTTCATTTTGACTTAAGGGGATGGAGTAAAGTTTTAGAAAGTTTTGGGAATTAACTGAAATTATATCAAACATTTAGGACTAAGTGAAATTTTCATGTAAATAAATTAATAAAGTTCTTCGCTATCTGCCTTGCAAATCGGATTAGAATAAAGAATATGTATTGGGCTAGTCAAAATCTATTTGATTGGGATAGGATTCATATGTTGTATGAAGTTCACATTGATGTATCAAAAAAAAAGAAAAAAAAGTTCACATTGACTTTTGATTTTTATTTGGCACGCGCCGCGGGTTTCAATGAATATATAATGAGCATTTTAAGTGGAAAAATCAAAATCAACAGTACCGGGGAAAACAAAAGACAGTATTAAATACTATTTCGTATGCGGTTCAGACGGATTAATTTGCCCATGAAGCAATAAATATGTCTTATTCAATAATAACATATAAAGCATAATAAATTGATATATTTTGTTCTATGTATACCAAAAACAAACTAAAATACATTGCTCTCGTCTCTATTTGATTGTAATGACATAAATTTCCATTATATATCTAAAACCTTCACAAACCTTTCCTGGAATTAAAATCAAAGTTACATAAGAAAGATTTCTTATATATTTTGAAGATTCCATTTTCATCCCTCCAAACTTTTGATTAACTGTTAAATTTCATATTTTGAAGAAAATACCTCAATTCCAAAATCCTCTAGGCTACAATTTGAGTACATATATTTTTAAGCTTTTTAAATCCTATTTTCAATTTTTGTTTAGGTGAGCTTACTCATTTAGTAAACATTTTGAAGTTAAATATATAAGTTGACTACGACAAATATATACATACACACATATATACATATTATATATATATATATGTATATATGTGTGTATGTATATGCATGTGTGCGTAAATAAGTAAGTAAGTATGTGTGTGTGTGTAAATAAGTGGACTAAAAAATATTTTAAACACACATCAAACAAAAGTTAATATATCAAGAATTCAATATAACATGTGATATAATAATTAATATTGTTCTGGTGTAGAATACGTATGTCTAGCCTCTGGAGCTAGTAATTGGTCTATGTAGGATTAAATGACTCCTTAAGCGAAGACTACCCACTGCTATCTATGAGGAAGATAA
Source organism: Acacia crassicarpa (assembly GCA_034222035.1). NCBI lineage: Eukaryota > Viridiplantae > Streptophyta > Magnoliopsida > Fabales > Fabaceae > Acacia > Acacia crassicarpa. The sequence goes on along the minus strand of JAWXYG010000021.1, from coordinate 949,922 downwards.
CACTGAGTAGTTACAGATCACTGTGCTACACGTATATGGCCTTTCGCCAAAGAGGTGGGGTGTGTGCTATAATACCCCGAATTTTGGACCCTAAGAATGAAGAATAAGCCTGAAATAGGCGGACGACTAGGCCCAGTTCGGGAAGAGTTCCAAGAAGGACGAGAATTAGGAAGCCTCTCTCGGACTAAGTAACTCAGCCATATGGGTCAGTGGACCAGTCTGAATAAGCCGTGAAATTAAAGTGCCGATGAAAAAGGGGCAAAGAAGGCCTACATGGTGTAAATCCGGTGGGAAGGATGCCACCCAACTATGTCCTAAGGTGTAGGACAATTAGATGAGCGGAAATATGTTGATATAAGTAAGTATATGGCATTTTCAGGGTAGTCGTGGGAGCCCAGTGTTTTTGAAGGAAACAAAAAGGGAAGAGAGAGAAAAGGTGTATCTGGACCCAGTCAGGAAGGAAAAGTCAGTAGTAGTAGTGCTATGTCGGACACATGGCATTTTGGGGCTAGAAGTTGGAGTAGCGGGTAGCACGCATTACGAGGAGGATCTGAGGTATTGGAATAAAGGTTTCTTGATCCCCAAGGTATTATAACCCGTCCACTTGTTGTAACACCCCGAATTTTAGACTTTGAGAAGTAAGAATAAGCCTGAAATAGACGGACGATTAGGCCCAGTTCGGATAGAGTCCCAAGAAGGTCGAGGCATGATAAGCCTCTCTAGGACTAAGTAACTCGGCTATACGGGTCAGTAGACCTAGTATGCTGGAGTCGTGGAATTAAGGTGCTAATGTAAAATGGGCACAGAAGATGTATACGGTGTAAATCTGGTTGGAAAAGATGCCGCCCAACTATGTCCTGAGGTATAGGACACTTAGTTGAGCAAAAATATGCCAGTACAAGGAAGTATATGGCACTTTCAGGGCAGTCATGGGGGCCTTGCGTTTTTTAAGGAAATAAGAAGAAAACCCTGATCAATAGAGAGGTAACTTGCACACGAAGTAATCTCGAAGATATAAACCGGTATAGTGAAGAAGTGACGACAGGCATTGTGAGACAAGGTATGCGTGTTAAATGAAGAAGGAGAGAGAGAACATGTGTCTGGACCCAGTGTAGAAGGAAAAGCTAATGGTAGTAGTGCTACGTCAGACACTTGGCATTTCAGGGCCAGAAGTTGGATTATCAGGTAGCACACATTACGAGGTGGATCTGAGGTACTGGAATAAAGGTTTCTTGATCCCCAAGGTAGTATGCCCCATCCACTTGTAGACTGGGAAAAGTGACTGATGATTCGGCCCACACAAGTCCAGTTGAAGGGCACGAGTTACGAGGTAAGGTGGGACTGGGAAAAAGGGAGCTGAGCGAGACCGGTTAGGATTTCTCAGAGTCGGGCCCAGGCCCAGGACACTGATAGGGGCGAAATTGGTGGGCCCAGAGGAGAGAGAAGAGGTCTTGTCATGTAATTATGAAGAGAGAGAATGTCACATCAAGTAATTATGAAGAGAGAGAAAGAATAAAATAATCCGGTTTAATCTGGACCACATATTTGAATCTGATGTGACAAGATGAATGACCTGTAATTATGACTTCACATGGGTCATTAATGGGGCAGATTTGGGCTGATTTGTGGGTCCCACTGGCTTGGAGAAGAAGCTGTGCAAAATGACCGTTTTACCCTTGGACAGAAACCTACCCCTAAAGTCACCATCAGGGGCAATCTTGGAATTTGGACTTGGAGGGTTTAGATGGCGCCACATGTCCTGGACTAGAAGACTCTAGAACACCCTGGAAAAGAATATTCTGGAGTATCTTTGGGGAAAAATCCAGTGGAAATGACTATTTTACCCCTGAGGTGTTACTTTAATTACGAGGCAAGCCCTAACCTTTGAAGTCTATATAAGGACACTCCCCTTGGCCATTTTCTGCTGCCTATTTCGTGCTCAATGAGGAAGGAAGAGAGGGAGCAGATGAAGTCTTGGTTCAAGAAGGAGAGGAGGTCATATGCAACCGACATCCGGAGGTAAGTCCTTAAACCGGCAACCAAGTTATCTCCTTCTCTGCCCTGTGGTGTTTCATGATTGTGCAGTTGATTTTTCATATTTTTGATGTCTCTAATGGGTCCAGAGGGCATTTTTGTGTGGGGTTAAGTGGGATCACTTCGTTTGGAACTCTGAAAACCTAAATCTTCTTTATACGAAAATCTGTCGGTTATTTCGGTTTTTGGGCAGCGAGTGTTGATCGGTATTTTTGAGGTAGCAAATGGTGTTTGATTGCCACTAGTGCAAAAAAGGCTTTTAAGACCGCCTCATTTAGAGCGGACTATCGACGCCCCGGTCTTAAAGGCATGACCGGTGGCAGTTTTGTAAATATAAAGAACTTTAAAGGTATGACCGGTGGCAGTTTTGTAAATATAAAGAACGTCTTGGACCGAATCGTTTACCAATGGGTCTTAAATATATTATTCAAACCGCTTAAAAAACGACCGGTCTTAAAAATGTAATTAAAAAAAATTGAAATATCGAATTTCTTTATAGAGAAATCTCGAACACGCCAACTTATATTTTCTGCGGTCCAAAATAATAAGGAAAAAATTAAATAAAAACTTTTAAGACCGGATGTTTATAACAGGAGGTCTTTGTTATGGATCTTGGATATGGACCACGAAGCCCAACTCTTTATGCCACTACCTGCGACCCCTGCGACAGTCACTCCCACGTAGGCCACTACTAACTGCATGATCGAGAACATGAGCCACTACCAACCGCATATCTCGGGACACGAACATGAACCACCATCTCCTATAAATAGGAGAACATTCCACTGGTGGACGGTACGCACTATTCACCCTTTCATTCTCATTGAGCACACACCCCACACTCAGTGGCTAAACGCCGGAAGTATATTCGAACTACGTTGGCTTTGATCCCTATACTAGGGTACGTAGGCCCTAGGCATTGTTCCTAGTTCAAGCCAGTATTATATTGTTCATACCCGAACATTTGGCGCCATCCGTGGGGACCGAAAAGGTTCAACCACAAGGTGTTTAAGTCACGTATTTGATGGCAAGGACAAAGCGAACTTTCACAATTCGGCGCACCCAAGTGCCAGAAGAACAACAAGGACAGCAGATGGAACAAGCGGTGTAGCAAAATCCTACCGGCGTTGACATGGATCAAGTAACTGTGGAAACTGAAGCAGAGACGTCGAACACGGCCATTCCAGAAAATGACATGTTGGAACGCGGGGATGCCCAAGCTTCCCCGAGTGGTCCACAGGAAGAAATTCAAATTACTAACCCGGACATTCGCTTGTTACAGAACACTATAGGGTCCATATTGAGCAGAATGGATGGGATGGAAACTCGTTACAACCTTCAGATTCAAGAAAGCACTCAAGTGCAGAAGGAAGAAATGGACCGACGTGACGAGGAATGGAGGAGGCTTCTTGAGCAGTACGCGGAGCAAGTTGATAAACAGAACTCGGGGACCGATAAGGATGAAGTGGGGCCGAATCAGAGCGGCTCCCACTCCCGCAAAACGCAACCAAGGCGCGAAGGTGACAGAGAAAGAAATGAAGATCGGAGACATTCAAGGCAGTCTCAAGAAAATTACCGAGATGGACACACCGGACGATCGGATGGAAGAGACCGTCATGAAAGACAAGATCGGGCTACCGACAACCATGGGGAAGATGACGGCATAAGGCAGGAGCAGGTGTTGACTGGGACGCAAAGTAGGGACAAACAGCCGAGCAGGGACCCGAGTTCATCAAGGGACTGTGCCAGATCTTCCTTGGCGCACTCGAGTTCGGATGAGGACGACAAAGTGGTAGCTCCTTTTACCAAAAAAATCATGGTAGCGCCTTATCCGAAGGGCCTGGACACAAAGGACTTTCCCAAGTACGATGGCAGCCAGGACCCGCAGATTCATCTCGACAACTTCAAGATGGAAATTATGGTGAAGGGATATTCAGGACCGGTCATACCACGCTTTTTTGCAGGAACTCTGAGGGGACCTGCACAGATATGGTTTAACAACCTACCAGCAGACTCGATACCGGACCTCAAAGACTTAGAAAACAAATTTCTGCTCCATTTTGCCCCAAGTAGGAAGCAACCAAAGACAGAGTTTCAACTCGATCAAGTACGACAGGCGCCTGGAGAAACTCTTCAAAAATACTTAGAACAATTCAATAGTACCGCTTTGCATGTTCCCGGATTGAAAGAGGACGTGCAATTGCACTGTGTAATGGCGGGCTTGGATAAAAGCTCGCCATTGAAGAAGTCAATCATGAAGCGCCGCCCAAAGTCGTTGACCGAGTTTCTAGATCGCACGAAGCAGTATATAGAAATGGAACAAATGGAAGCGACGAATCAGCCACCCAGAGAGTCATTTAAAAGATCCCCTCCCCGAGGGAAGGACCGATATAATTCCGACAGGCAACACGACCGAGGTCGGGACAAAAGGCCTCGAGGAAGTCGAGCAGAAGGAAAATACGACAGGTATGCGCCGCTGAAGTTGCCTTGGGCCCAGATTTGGAAAGAAGTTTCCGCAACAGAAATGAAGAACGTAGAATGACCACGGCCAATGCGGACGGATCAACCCTTAGACAGATCCCGGTACTGTGAATTTCACGACCAGAACGGACATACAACAGAAGCCTGTTGGGATTTGAGGGATGCAATTGAGAAGTTCATCCGAGAAGGAAAACTCCGCCGATATGTAATACAAACTCAAGGCTGACAAAACAAACGGCAGAACAGAAGCAGGAGTCCGCCTGAAGGACTAAAGAGACAACACTCTAGTAAGGATAAACGAAGCGATGGAGACGAATTTCCCGAATCAAAGTTTGTATGCAATGGGATCGTCGGTGGTTTTGGAGGAGGGGGAGACTCTTCGAATCAGCGAAGAAAGTATCTAAAGGAGGTCATGTCAATCACCGACCGACCCAAGTTCAAAAGAGAAAAGAAGCCAGATGGACTGATGTTGGGATTTTCACAGGAAGACCTGGATGATGTGATACCCGGACACAATGATGGACTAGTGATCACAGGAACAGTCAACTGTTGTCAGGTCAAAAAGGTGTTTGTGGACAATGGGAGTGCGGTAGACATTATTCTATGGGACGCATTTAAACGAATGAGGCTAGACTCAAAAGATCTGAAGCCGTGTAGGACCACGTTGACCGGGTTCAATGGAGAAGACACACGTCCCAAAGGGTTTATTGACCTAAAACTGACTCTGGGCACTAGAGAGGGTTTTAAGACCGAGATGGTCAGATTCGTGGTGGCGGATTTCCCTTCACCCTACAACATGATATTGGGAAGGCCGACTATCCATGCCTGGAACATGCTGGTATCATCAAATCACCAGAAATTAAAATTTATCAACAAGAAAAACCAAGTCGTAACTGTTAAAGGAGATCAGAAGGATTCCCGAGAATGTTATTTCGAGGCAGTCCGAGAAGGCAAGTCGGCTAGCAAGGGAAAAGCAAATAGTAGTGCAGTGCAAATAGTTGAGTTGGACCTGAGGGAGGAGGACAAGGCGCGCAGAGCAGAGCCAGGTGAAGAATTAGAAGACCTCGTCCTGGGGGAAGGTCCAGAACAAGTCACGAAAATAGGAAAAGCTTTAAATCCTGAAGTTCGTGCAGAATTAGAGAAGTTTTTACAAGACAATAAGGACGTGTTTGCATGGAAACCGTCCGAGATCCCGGGAATTGATCCTGAGTTTTGTTGCCACAAGTTGGCTATCCCACCAGGGTCAATGCCAGTAGCGCAGAGGAAGAGGAACATTGGCTCAGATCGAGGACAGGCCCTAGATGAGCACGTCAAAGAATTACTCGATGCTGGATTTATAAGGGAGGTACAATATACCACATGGCTATCTAATGTCGTCATGGTGAAAAAACCTAATGGCAAATGGCAAGTATGTGTCGACTACAAAGACTTGAACAAAGTATGCCCAAAAGACGCGTTTCCTATGCCCAACATAGACCAGCTAGTGGATCAATCATCCGGTTTCCAGTTGCTCTCATTCATGGATGCTTACTCGGGATACAATCAAATTGCTATGCATCCCGATGACCAGGATAAGACTGCTTTCATCACTAATAATGCTAACCGGATCAATCATCCGGTTTCCAGTTGCTCTCATTCATGGATGCTTACTCGGGATACAATCAAATTGCTATGCATCCCGATGACCAGGATAAGACTGCTTTCATCACTAATAATGCTAACTATTGTTACAATGTGATGCCTTTTGGTCTTAAAAACGCAGGAGTAACGTATCAGAGAATGATGACTAAGGTTTTCAGAGACCAACTCGGAAAGAATGTGGAGGTGTACATCGATGACATGATAGTCAAGTCAAAGGAGCGAAGCGGCCATGTCCAAGACCTAGGCCAGACATTTGAGAAATTAAGGAGGCACAGGATCCGATTGAACCTGGCGAAATGCGCTTTTGGAGTACCCTCCGGAAAATTCTTGGGTTTCCTGTTAACAAGCCGGGGCATAGAAGCCAACTCGGAGAAATGCAGAGCGATCCTGGAGATGAAGGCCCCAACAAACAAGAAAGAAGTCTAGCAATTAACTGGAAGATTAGCAGCTTTGACAAGATTCTTGCCTAAGTCGGCCGAAAAGTCACTCCCCTTTTTCAAACTACTAAAGAAGCAAGCTCAAGGAGAATGGAACTCGGATTGTGAAGACGCATTCGTCAGGATAAAACAATGTCTTTCTTCCCCACTAGTGCTATCAAGACCTGAACCCAATGAGAAACTAATTCTTTACTTATCTATGGGAGAAGAAGCAGTGAGCGCGGTTTTGACAAGAGAAATCAGTCAAGAACAAAAACCAGTGTATTTCGTAAGTCGAGCTTTACAGGGGCCCGAGGTAAGATATCAGAAGCTTGAAAAGATGGCTTTCGCCTTATTAACAGCAGCACAACGACTACGGCATTATTTTCATAGCCACTCTATCATAGTCCGGACAAATCAACCACTTCGACAAATCCTACATTAGCCGGACTTAGCAGGAAGGATGACGAACTGGGCAATCGAATTGTCCGAGTTCGATATTGTTTATGAGGCCCGTCAAGCAATCAAATCACAGGCTCTAGCCGATTTCCTAGTGGAGTCGACTTTCGTCCAAGAAGAAGAAGCAAGAACAGAACCTTGGAGAGTCTTCGTGGATGGCTCGTCCAACTTACAAGGCGGGGGTGCGGGGGTTATTGTGGAAAACCCCGAGGGCGTCGCCATAGAACTGTCTCTTCGGCTAGATTTCCCGACGTATAACAATCAGGCCGAGTATGAAGCATTATTAGCAGGACTGTCTCAGGCAAAAGAGAGTGGAGCCCAGAAAGTGCATATCTCAACGGATTCACAGTTAGTAGCATCTCAAATTCAAGGGGCTTACCAGGTAAAGTGACCGTTGTTGGCTAAGTATCTAGCCAGAGTGAAGGAAATCATGGCCCAATTTGACGAGGTGACGGTGGCACATATTCCGAGGGTGGAGAATACAAGGGCCGACATCCTGTCGAAGTTAGCAAGCACTAAATGCCCGGGAAACCTGAGAACTGTAGTCCAACAGAATCTCCCAGAACCAAGCTGTGTAATGCTGATAACAAGTTCGGAGGACTGGAGAAAACCAATTGCGGATTATTTGGAGCGAGGAATTATCCCCGATGATGATGTGCAGGCCAGAAACTTGGTGAAATCGGCAGCTGCTTACACGATGGTGGACGACCAACTTTACCGAAAGAGTGTACACGCACCTCTGGCAAAATGTCTCGGGAGCGATCAGGCCCAGTACGTCTTGGCGGAAATCCACGAGGGCATCAATGGGCAGCATATGGGTGCCAAGGCACTTGCGCGGAAAGCTGTTCGGGCAGGATATTATTGGCCTACAATGGCCCAGGACGCCAAAGACCACGTCTGTAAATGTGAAAGTTGCCAGAGGCATGGAAAAATCGTCAGAATACCACCATCTGATTTGCAGGCAATCACGGCACCGTGGCCATTTTTCAAATGGGGCATGGACTTGCTAGGACCTTTCAAACCGGCACCTGGTCAGTTGAAGTGGCTCATTGTGGCAGTGGATTACTTTACAAAATGGGTTGAGGCCGAACCGCTGGCAACAATAACTTTGGCCAGAACACAGAAATTTTTCCAGAGAAGCATTATCTCACGGTTCGGAATCCCAGCAGAAATAATCACGGACAACGGGATGCAGTTTGCGGACCAAGGATTTCAGAAGATGATGTCCGACTTCCAAATTAAACATCATTTCGCTTCCGTGGAACACCCGCAGTCCAATGGACAGGCGGAGGCAGCAAACAAAATAATCGTGAACGAGCTTAAGAAGCGAATGGAGGAGGCCTAGGACAGTTGGGTTGAGCATCTATATTCAGTACTATGGGCATATCGGACAACTGTGCAGTCATCCACGGGGGAAACCCCTTTCAGACTTACTTACGGATGTGAAGCCATGATACCTGTGGAAATCGGTGAACTAAGCTGTGTAAGGAAATTGCAGGTCACTCAGGAACGAGTTAACAACGAGGCAATTGCGGCCGAGTTGGATATGATTGACAAGGTTCGCACTGCTGCTCACCTGAGGGATGTGGCTACAAAACGACTTATCATAGCTCGCTACAATAGGAAGGTTAATCCATGTTCTTTCAAGGAGAATGACTTGGTACTCCGAAGAGCTGATATTGGCAACAAGAACGCCCGAGATGGGAAGCTAGCAGCCAACTGGGAAGGCCCCTACAGGATCAAGGAACGACTTGGAAAAAATGCTTATGTTTTAGAAACCTTGAAGGGGAAAGTGTTGAAAAGAACTTGGAATGCCGATAAGCTCAAGGCTTATTACAGTTGAAGTCACCTGCCGCTAACTCTAATTCATTATGTTTAATTGCTGCTTGTTAAATTCTCTTTTTCAGAAAGTTTAATTGCGGGTTCGAAACTCGCCTAGTATTATGTAAAGACTTTGATCAATGGAGTAATAGGCTATAAAACTGAATTCAGCTTTATTAAAGTTATCGGAACATGTATGAACCCCGAGTCGGTTCATAAATCATGTAACTAAAAACATATGTATGAACCCCGAGTTGGTTTATAAATTATGTCACTAGAACCGCATGTATGGACCCCGAGCTGGTTCGTAAATCATGCAATTAACATGTATGAATTCCGAGTGATTCATAAATCATGTAACGATTAAAACGCCGGCGGGGTAAATCCGCCAAATACGAGTCTGAACATGACCGTATAGCGACAAAGCCGCCAAAGAAAAAACGGACGGGAACTCGGGTTGGATGATTTGCGGTTACCGTATCGTTCTTAATGGCCATATTAAAAAGACATGCGCGAACTTTGCAAACGCATAATTTCGTGAATCATGTAACTCGGCAATTTAAATGCTGAAAATAAAAACAAAGGCACTTTAACCGACCTTGATCACGTCGGTTGGTTGCCTAAACAGAAAAGATAGTTTGACAGAAATAGAAACAAACTCGGATAATTCTACAAAGTCAGCTGTTGATTACATCAGTTCAAAACAAAAGCCCAACACGGGCACTGAATTTACTAAACAAAAGAGAAAGGACAGAGCAAATCGGATCAGTCAAGAGCCATCTGAGCCGTCGAGAGCCTGTTGATCCCCACCAGTTTCCTCAGGACCTAAGCTAGTTGAAGGAGCATCCAAAGAAGGAGCCGGGTGAAAAATTCCGCCTTCAACATAGGCATTGACGTGCGCTTTCTGCAGATCTAGAGAGAATTGGGGATTCAAGAACTGGGCTTGCTCCAAGGCGTTCTCAAACGCATCTGCCACGCCGGTCTTCAATTTAGCCACGTCATTATTGGCAAGATCAAGAGCCACTTGACTGGTCTCAAGGGACGATGTCAGTTTGGCAACCTCGTCCTTGTACTTCGTCAACAAAGCCAGATCTTGTTCATGGATTTGAACATGGCGGGTGATCTCAGATTTTGCCTTATGGAGATTATCACGCAGAATAATAATTTCATTTGACAGGTTCTCCTTCTCAGCTTGGGCCACATGAAGTTCCTCCTGGGCCTGAGCTACCCGGTCATCTGACGTCTTCTTATCCGCCTTTAAAGAGGCTATCTCTGCTGCCTGATCTCCGACTAAATCCTTGAGATGAGCAGCGAGATGATAGACAGCGGCGTTCCTCATGTTCGTGTGCTCCAGATCCCTGAGTTCCTTTAACTCCAATGTCGACAATTTTTTCCTGTTATAGTAATGAGAGGGAGCTTGGACACCTACACGAAGGCCCGCAGGAATTTTATTGTCCCAAAGGTATGACTTCGGGAGTTCAATGACGGGCCCAGAAGAGGACGCCGGAACCTCAGATGCCGCTCTCTCAGGCTCAAGGACAGGAATGGCCAAAGGAATGTCGGCTTCAACTTCATCTTCCGGCTCAGCCTCGATGGTTTTCTTCTTCCTCAATCTCTTGGTTCTCTTGGCCGGAGGAGGATCAAAAGACTCAGGAACCGAGACCGCTCTCTTTGCAGCAGGGTCATGGGACGAGATGAAGGTGCCGCATCCGGATGGCGGGCGGTGACATCAAGATAGTCGGGTCTTTTTCCCATTGGGTCACCTATAAAATTTTAAAAAAAACCAGTTAGATAAAATTTCAAGAAAATATGCTTGAAAAACATCTAAATCAACTATCATACCCGCAGTGGGTGATTTCCATACAAAAGAAAGAATGTACTCGGCCGAGTCCACTAAGGGCTCTCTATTCATCGAGGTGGAAATGAAAGCAATTGCTTCTTTCTCCTGGACAGTCATCTCGGAAATTGGGGTCAAAAAATTCTTGGCTTCGAACTTGTGGTGCTCTTCGGTCCAGTATAAAGGGAAACGACCCTCGAGTTCCCTGGAAGCTAAAGTTTGAAGAAACCAGGGGACACTATCGGGTTTGGCGGACACTTTGAAAAATGAACTCTTAAAGCCTTTCCATGAATCAGTGAAAGGCTTGAGAAATTTACGCCCAAGAGAAGCTCGAAGTGATGTCCATCCAAACTCCAGTAGGTCGTCTTCCGTGGAAAGATTGGTCTCTAAAGGAACAAAAAAGTAACAGAACACGGGCACGGAGCAAACTAAGTCAAACTTCTCACAAAAGCTTTTAAAAGCTACGGCAAAGGCCCAACCGTTGGGATGAATTGAGAAGGGGCCAGATGAAAATGGCGAAGGAGCTGCATTTGGAAGTTAGAAAAAGGGAATTCCATCCCAAGTCGGGGAATGACATGTCTATAAAAGAAGAAGAAGTGGGTTTCCTTTTCGGGGTGTCCGGAAGCCACCGACTCACTAGTTGAAGCCTGGCACACAGTATACCCGTCCCCACCTCGGATCACACGAGCAGTTGTCTTAGCAGACGACTTATTTTTCACGTCGGTGACGACTTTACTGACGGCATATTGATTGATTGTCGTCATTCACGAAGTACCAGAGGGAGCGGACTCGCCGGTCTCGGATTGGTTTGTTTGATGAGAAAGGGAAGACATAAATACCTATACAAAAAAAAAGACTAGATCAGAACTTGGAAATACCTGAAGTCACAGGATTTATGGGAGTTTGAGATGCTGAAAACTGTAAGGGGGTGTAGACGGCGGCGGATCTCCATGGCCTCTCGAGACAACGACAGCGATCCAAAATCTGCTCGACTTCTCGATCAAAACCCTGGCGGGCAAGGTCAATAGCTTTGTACATACACTCTTCGCAAGGTGTAGTAACCTCGGCCGGGTGAGTCGGGGCGGAAGCATGTGGAGTAACATCTTGGGCGACTAAGGGGCTCGCCGAGGCAGCGGGCGTAGGTTGAACCACCTGATTTTGATGAGATCGTCTGCCTCCGCCACCTTGGGTAGAACTAGCACCTCGGGAATAATTAGCACCTCGGGAAGAATGGCCACCCCGGGAAGACCTAGCACCTTGAGAAGAACTACCTCCTCGGGAAGATCCACCACCACGGGAAGAACGGAGCATATCTTCTATTTTTTTCGCCTCAGTGGGAAGAATAGACCAAAGCTAGAGTTTAGTTCGGCCAGAAACTCTTTGGAGTATCTCTCTATCCTCTTCTGGGATTGGCCGACCGTACATATCTACTAGTGGAGCCCGGGGATCCATCTTCTATCTTATGAAAAACAACTTAAATGCTAAATCGTGGGAAATTGGGAATTGTTCAACACACAAGCAGAATTTAAGAATGAAATTCAAGATCATACACAAACATTCAAGAACAGGTAAAAACACGAAGGCAATACATTGAAGATGAAGAACAATGAGCTCTAGATTTCCAGAATTCCCAGTATTTTAACGACTCAGACAAGGCAATCTCACAATGATTTTCAACAGTTCCTTCTTTTCGGAGAGGAATTCGAAATCATCGTCGTCGTTTAAAATACCCAGCAAAAACAGACGCATATTTCAAGAAATCAAACTCAGAAACATAGCAGAAACACGAAAATAGCAAGCAATGGAACAGAAGATTCGAGGAAACCACTCAAAAGAAATTCTTATTATGGATGACTAAAGATAAACGAGATCAAATGCGAGTGAAGAACGAACTTGCGAACTAGAAAAAGGTGAAGTTTGAGAAAGGAAGTGCAGAGAGCACCCTGCTGGTAACCTCTTCGAAGGGAGTTTGATCAGGTACAAGACTCAGAGGAATGAAGAACGAACAAGTGAAATTGTGAAATCAGCAATGCACTTGTATTTATAGGCAAATCAAGGCGCGTGACGATTCGATATCCAGAGGTTTCACCGGTTACGAGGTGCCGAGGGAGCGACGGTACAGAATTCAAGCAAGTGAAATTTGAAATGAACCGACGGGATCAGGGCTAAACCCTACTAAATCCTAAAAGGTAATCATGACGGATGACGTAGAGTATTAATGAGCGCGATAATCGAAGGCAGCTTTTTGAAAGACGTGTCGCTACAGATTCGGAGGGAGTGGATACACGAAACGGCACCCCAAACCTAAAAGACTTAAAAGTAAAGATAGATAAATAACCGCAACGATAGACATGACCACGGTCAGTTTAATGGTAGGCATGTCGGTAAACAGCACACCTCGGCAGAAAGGATCTTCGGCAGAAATCGCGGAGTTAAACCTCGGCGTGATGCGAACCCGGCATGAAGGGCGACATAAACTTGATAGCTTGCAAAAAAGGGTTGTCGACTTCATAGCACATAAGGCCAGATATCTGTACCGGCTAGAAAGCGTATTTAAGAAACCCGGGCAATGTTAATAGGACCGAGATGTCTCGAACGACTCCTAGTCGGTTATAATCATCAGTGCATCCCGACAACCCAGGAACCTGAACTGTCGGGCTGGGGGGCAACTGTTATGGATCTTGGATATGGACCATGAAGCCCAACTCTTTATGCCACTACCTGCGACCCCTGCGACAGTCACTCCCACGTAGGCCACTACTAACTGCATGATTGAGAACACGAGACACTACCAACCGCATATCTCGGGACACGAACATGAACCACCATCTCCTATAAATAGGAGAACATTCCACTGGTGGACGGTACGCACTATTCACCCTTTCATTCTCACTAAGCACACACCCCACACTCAGTGGCTAAACGCCAGAAGTATATTCGAACTACGTTGGCTTTGATCCCTATACTAGGGTACGTAGGCCCTAGGCATTGCTCCTAGTCCAAGCCAGTATTATATTGTTCATACCCGAACAGTCTTAAAGATTATACTTTTAAGACCGGACATAAATCGTGCCCGGTGTTAAATAGTTTATTACTTTTAAGACCGGAATTTAACAAAGGACGGTCTTAAAACTTAACATTTAAGACCGTCCTTTGTTTTTCGTCCGGTCTTAAAAATAAAGCGCCAAATATATCTTTGCGCGAAACATTACCTTTAGACTTACGCTGTCCGAACTCTGAAACCCCTCTTCTTGTTGTGAAGCCACTCTTGCTGTTGCATTACCACTCTTCCTCGTCCACGTACCATTAGCCTTTGTTACTCTCTCATTTGCTCAGGCATTCCTCTCTTATTGTCTCGAAAATGAACGGTGAAGACGATTCCATTCGTGTTCTGGGAACGCCAGTTAATGGTGTGAGTCAGAACGAACCCTCTTCATCTCACAATGTGCCTCTTAACCGCCTTGCACGCCGTGGTAAAAGAGGCACACGAATGATGGATGTATCTCTAAGTCGGGCTTCTGGGTCAAGGCTCGACATTCAGTTTGATGAAAAGTTGCGACCTTTCGGTCCTAATAAAACCAAATATAATAGTTTTGTCGGCTATCTTACATGTAGCAAGGTTAGCATCTTGATAGATGAGTGGAAAAGTGTTGACCTTGACAAAGTAAAGAAACCTATTTGGGACACTATCTGGCTCACATATGTAAGAACCGACTGAACCCAAGAGGGGGGTGAATTGGGTGAAGTATAAAAATTTTGGGAACTTTGAAAATCTTTTCGTAATTCACAGAAATCAGTTTATAAAGCAATAATCAGTCATTCAAATATATGTATGCACATTCAAACATATATGCTGGAAATGTAAGAGATAAGGGAAGAGAATGTGCAAACTGATTGATACTGGTTCGGCCCAATCCTTGACCTACGTCCAGTCCCCAAGCCTCACTTGGGATTTTCAATTCACTATCTTCTTTCAACTCGATTACACGTTCTGTACTTGAGGTAATCCTCTCACTGAGATTCACTCCCCCTTACAAACTATAATCGATACACTTGTTTGATTACACACTTTGTACTCGAAGTAATCCTCTCACTAGGATTCACTCCCCTTACAAGTTGTAATCAACACAATGTGTTTCCCACTCAAGATCACCCAATCTTGAGTATCTCTCAGAAGAATAGAATGATTACAATGAATCTTCTCTCTTAGAAGTGAATAGATAAACACTGAAGATCAAATACAAATCACTTCACTCTCTAAGTCATCTAAACATGAAAAACAGAGTGCAAATGGTGTAAGAACAGAGTTTCAGCATGTTGGAAGTGTAAGCTTGTTTCTCCATGTTTTTCTGCTTGAATCTGTCTTCTTTTATAGGTAGAGATCAATATATGACCGTTGAGAAGATTCAATGACTGTTGGATAAAGAAATATAGCTGTTAGGAACTAGCCGTTAGAACTTTTGCACAACTTTCGATGTTCTAACACAAATATGATATTTTGAAGATTTGCTTCTAATCCTTCGTTTTAATCATCTGAAACTCACCAATAAAGTGGTTAAACATATCTAGGAGCATTAGAGATTAATCATAGGAAGTATTAAGATCAAACAAGAAGCCATTGCAAATTCGTCAGATTTGAAATTATGAAGTTGTGAAGAAACCTTGAGGTTTGTTCTCAAACCTGGAGGTTTTTCAAAATCAGTGAAAAGTCGTTTGCTCTCTGTTTGCCCAAACCTGGAGGTTTTCAAAAACCTTGAAAGTTCATTTCCTCTCTGGAACTTAGAAACCTCGAGGTTTGTGGCAATACTCGAGGTTTTGCTAAAATCATTGAAAATCAGAGTTTTGATCCAAAGCCAAAACCTGGAGGTTTTGTTGAAAACCTGAAGGTTTCCAAAGACAGAAAAAGTTGTTTGCTCTCTGGAAGCCAGAAACCTAGAGGTTTTCAAAATCAGGAAATGTTGTTCGCTCTCTGGATGCCAGAAACCTGGAGGTTTTCAACAAATACTTGAGGTTTCATCTATTTTTCAAAATTCTCAGTTTTTCGCCAAAACAGAAACCTGGAGGTTTGGTAACTTGGAAAAATGCAGAACCTCTCTGTCTTGACAAACCTCGAGGTTTGTCCAGAAACCTCGAGGTTTCTCATAATCTTGAGAAACTTGAGAAATGTCATTTTAGCTCAAACCTGGAGGTTTCCCATAAACCTGGAGGTTTTGCTTTGTTCAGAAAACTTGGAAAATTCTTGGCCAATCTGAAACTCAAGTTTACATGTCCAAGCTCAAGGTAAGAATCCAATGCAAGAAGAATTAGCTCCAAACTCATTGTATTATGTCCGTTATGATCAGATGAATGAAGGCTGTTCTTGATCAACATTTTTGCGATGTCCTGAACTGATCGTCAACTTTCAAAAGCCATATCTCCCTGGTATGAACTCCGTTTTGGTCCGTTTGACTCTTGATGGAAAGCTCTATAAGTCTACTTTCATATGCCACTAATTTCAGTCCAATTGGATTTTCCATCTGTGAGATATAGCCAAAATACCGAAGGTGGGTCTGGACTGTGACGTTGATTCTTGTGGCAACTTTTAAAAATCATATCTCCTTGATCTGAACTCCTTTTGGCTTGAATTTTATATCAAAATGACGCATTGGGAGCATAGTTTCATATTCCATTGGTTTCACCTCAATCTGATCTCTAGTTTGGGAGATATCATTGAATTACTAGACCTCGCCCGAGCTGAATGTGAAACAGAATAGACCAGAGTTGCTGATTAGTGCTGAAACCTTGAGGTTTTTCTAGAAACCTCGAGGTTTTGACTGAAACCTTGAGGTTTTGATTGAAACCTCAAGGTTTGCTAGTTCAGAGACACCAGAGATGCTGAAGACACTCAAACCTCAAGGTTTGTACTCAAACCTCGAGTTTTCTCGTCCTAAACCTCATATTTGCTTGATTTAACTCTGAATTGAGCCATTCCAACTTCCATATGATCTTGGAGACTTCTAGCATCAATATAAGAACTTGAATAATGATATCTTCACTCCATTCAACAAGTTCTTCCTTCTTCCATCTCCCAACTTGATCATTCTTCATCAATTAACTTGGGCTCATTATTATTTGCAGCTTCTACCTTCTTCAACATTCAGAACATGATGAAGCTTCATTCCAACTTCTGCTTATCATAGAGACTCCCAGTATCACAAGAACTTGAATGTTGATATTCCTATTATATTGTGCAAGTTCTTTTGATAACATCTTTCTCTAGTCTCTTCTCTTCTTCTTGGTTATCCTTCAAAATCCATTGATAACATTTTGTTTTCTTGACAACCTCTGCAGATACTTCTTTCTTTCATCTCTTATCTCCTTCTTGATCATCCTCCTTAATTTAACTTGGACTAATCTACATTAAACATAGTAGTTAGTCAAAGTAGGAGATAACTATATTACTCAATCTTTTTGCTTTTAACAATGGAATCTATATAAGACATCATCAAAACTAATCATAACCAACAACATACACTGTCCCTGACTCTGAGGAGATGAAAGACAAGACATTGTCTTATTGTGCTGATCGGTGGAGGAAGTTTAAGACCTCTCTCGCTAACAAGTATATTTTTGCCGAGGTTCCGCCTGCCAAATAGCCTTGGGAACAGTACACATTCATTGATGAACGAATTTGGCGACAATTTGTTCTTCTGCGGACCACTCCTGAAGCTCTGGTGAGTCTATATTTAGTTTTGTTTGCTTATATAACCTGTGAGCTTATATTTGTTCATCTAATCCTGTTAGTTAAATTGTTTAATGTGTGAATAGAGGTATACATTTCCTGCCTTTGTCTATGCAAGTCTGATATTTAAACCCTGAAAAGGTAAAATACTAAGGAGGTAATTGTGTAATGGTTTGTTTTGCAAATGATGAGCAAATGAATAGTCTTAAAAGGGGGAAACTTTATATATCCAATAGTTACAATCTAATGTGGACTGATGATCCTACTGGATGCCTTAAAAAGGATCAAGTTTGTATTATTCTGTCAGCATAATTCTCTTTTGTTTCTTGTTATTCTATCTACATAGTAGTACAAAACATAGCTCCTTTGTAAGCATAATTCTCTTTTGTTTCTTAACCTATCTACATCTTCCATAAATAAAATATAATGTTGAAACTTGATCAAGTGAATTTGACTAGTGTTTGAGGTTCATGTCAAGCATGCAGAAGTTCTCTAATTTCTGTTAGTGAGATGGCTGGAATTGATAATTAATAGTTGTTTTCAATTCGTATTCACGGCAAAGAAGGGAAAAAGCACAGGAGATAGGGAGAAAGAATGATTGCCCACATAGGGCTTCTCGCGGCGTATATGAAAAGGCTAAACAAGAATTGATGGCGGCCAAGCAGAAGAGATTGGAAGATGAAGCAGAATCCAATCCTTCTGCGGTACATGGTCCGCCATCTCCAATACGTCGCGAGGACCTGTGGTTGCACATTCGGTAAAAGCCAAGTGGCGCCTACACGAGTGAACAAACTCGTGTAGTTGCTGAAAAAATTGTAAGTATCGTTATTATTGTTATTTTTTAGTTACTAAACATGTTTCATTACTAAGCTTCTCGTTATCTGTACCTTACAGGAAGATCTTAAGAAGAAAGAGGCAGAGGGATCTTTCGTGTCGTCCGGTAGGAGTGATGTTCTCACTGTTGCCACCGGAAAACTGGACCACGGTGGGCGTGTAAGGGGGGTTGGAGGACGGGTAGGCCTGAAGGTATTCTTTGGTTCATCCGCCAAACGCCATAGGAAAGAGGTGGTTACCCGGGAGGAGATGCAACAAACAGTGGCCAAAATAAATGAGGAATCAGCGGCTAAAGAAGCAAAGAATCAATCTGATATTAGCCAGTTGAGGGAGGAACTGAATCAGGTGAAGCTGCTTTTGAGCTCACGTCCAGAGACCGGTGTTCCCTTCACACACTCACCTGCAACTGTGCAGCAGAGCACTCGAGGAAGCTGCATTGTTGGACAGTCAGGGCAACCTTGTGACCTTTATGTGGATGATCTTGATCATCATGATAGACTACTATTGGTTGCAAAAGGGACTGTCCACAACTTATTGGGATCAACTGTACACCACCAACAAATGTCTGATGATGAAGTCAGAGTGTCAGTTGAAAAGATGATCATTGATGCACCTATCCCTCTCCCAACTGATGAGCTGAAGATTGTGAGTGATGTAAAGGGAACCTTCATCTCTTGGCCAGTGAAGCTTGTACATGTCTATACTCCTCCCCAAGCTTCAACCCCTCGTCCTCAAGTTCCATCCCCTCGTCAAGCTCCATCCCCTCCTTAGGCTCAATCCCCTCCTCCTCAGGCTCAATCCCCTACTGCTAAGTTGACTGGCCGCGAAAAAATAACCGATATGGTGAAAAGTGGAGGTTTTAAAGAAAAATCGTGGCCTGTCAATGAAGTAGTAGGCGACGCAAATCCCCTACCAGTCCAAGTTGATACCGTTGATATTGACTCCCTACTGCTTCCTCGACAGGAGCTTACTGATGCAATTATTCAAATTTGGATGAAGTAAGTATGTTCTTCTATGAGTACATAATTTAAATGCATCGTTTAGACACACATACATATATATACTAATTCCCTGATCGATGTAATTATTTTAGATTCTTGCATCAAGAATTGTGGGTTTCTCTGTTGTTAATGAATATTCTATTTTGAAGATTATATTTGCACTTGAGACCTACCCAACTGACCAACAAATGTTTTTAGGGTACTCTTGCTGTCTCCAACATCAACATTCGTGGCGGGAGATTAGGGACTCTTATTTCGCATTTGAGCTACAGGTGAGTCCTCAAGACCTTCATGCGAAGCATTTAATTTTCTCGTCATGCATTTATTTTGCTTCGTGATATTTTATTTTGGATTCATTGTGATATGCAAGACAGCCAAAAGTGATTCTTTGTTATTCATTTACTTGTGCCTTATTTTACGTATGCTAAATCTTTCCGTCCATAGGAATTCTACTATGGATCGTTGTTGGATAAATGCTTTACGGACGAGCGTTGAATATCAGAATGGGGTGAGGGACTTTATTGAATTTGCTAAACAAAATGGAAGTGATGATAGTGGGAAGTTTTATTGCCCTTGTGTAAAATGTTTGAATGATAGGAGACTAAGTCCTGAAGTTATAAGCACACATTTAATTTGTCATGGATTTTGTAAGACTTAAACAGTATGGGTATGGCATGGTGAAAAAACACCAAGTGGATCTCAACATGGGGAAGTGGCCTTTGATGATAATGACATGAATATGGATGATCGCATAGAGGACATTATTCGTGATGTAGGAGAAGAGGCCTTTCAACAATCACATACATATGGTAATATGTGCAGTGATGCGGAGACCCCGCTATACCCTGGGTGTCAAAGATACCAATTGTTGAACGCTGTATTGAAATTGGTAAGCTTGAAGGCACGTCATGGATGGAGCGACAAGAGTTTTTCTGAAATGCTTGAGTCTTTTAAGGATATTCTTCCGGATGATAATGTGTTGTCGCATCGATACTATGATGCTAAGAAAATACTTTGTCTACTGGGGATGGAGTACAAAAAGATCCATGCATGCCCGAATGACTGCGTATTGTATAGAAAAGAGTTTGAAGAGAAGTAGAATTGTCCGATATGTGAAACCCCAATGTACAAGTCAAATAAGGGGCCTGCAAAAGTGTTGTGGTATCTTCCAATCATACCAAGGTTCAAGCGATTGTTTGCGAATGAAAATGATGCAAAAAATTTGCGGTGGCATGCAGATGAGAGGATTTCTGATGGAAAGCTTTGTCATCCAGCCGATTCTTCTCAATAGAAGAAAATCGATCAATTATTTCCCAACTTGGGCGAAGAACCTAGGAACCTTAGGCTTGCCCTTACCACGGATGGCATGAATCCATATGGAAGCCTTAGCAGCGTACATAGTTCATGGCCTGTACTCCTCATTATTTACAACTTATCTCCTATGTTATGCAGGAAACGAAAGTACATCATGCTGTCTAAGTTGATTTTGGGACCAAAACAACTCGGAAATGACATTGATGTTTACCTTCAACCCTTGATCGAAGACTTGAAGGAGTTCTGGGAAGAAGGTGTTGATGTTTTTGACTCTTTTAAGAAGGAGGTCTTCAAATTGCGAGTCATGATATTCTATACTATAAACGACTTCCCAGCATATGGTAACTTGTCAGGGTATAGTGTAAAGGGCCATAAGGCATGTCCGGTTTGTGAAGAAGGCACATGCTACAATCAACTCCAACATGGAAGAAAGACGGTTTATCTTGGACATAGGAGATTTCTTAGACGGGGCTACCCATATCGTCGATTAAAGAAAGCCTTCTTTGGTGGCAAAGAATATGAAGATGCTCCGGTGCCATTGACTGGGGAGCAAGTTTATGAGAAGGTGAAAAATATCAATGTCATCTTCGGCAAGACAACCAAGAGTAGAAAAGATACAAATATATGGAAAAAGAGATCTGTATTCTTCGATCTTCCCTATTGGCGCAATCTTGATGTGAGACACTGTATCGATGTCATGCATGGGGAGAAAAACGTATGTGATAGTATTGTTGGCACGCTTCTCAACATACAAGGCAATTCTAAGGATGGTGTGAAGGCAAGATTGGATTTGCAAGCAATGGGAATACGTGAAGAGTTACATCCAAGGCCATATGGGAAGAGAATTTATTGTCCCCCGGCTTCTCATACTTTGTCTAAGGATGAGAAACGAAGTTTTTATGAGTGTTTACATGGCACAAAAGTTCCATCGGGGTATTCTTCAAATTTTAAACGGCTTGTATCGATGAAGAACTTGAAATTAGTAGGCCAAAAATCTCATGATTGTCATGTCTTGATGCAACAGCTACTCCCAATAGCTATTCGAGGCATCGCCGAATATGATCTTCGGGTCATTTTGACTAGACTTTGTGTCTTCTTCAATGTGGTTTGTGGTAAAGTTTTTGACATCGAAAAGTTGGATGAATTGGAGAATGAAGGATATCTTATCTTGTGCCACATTGAGAAGCTTTTTGTTCCTACATTTTTTGACATCATGGTTCATCTAATTGTTCATCTAGTGAGGGAGATAAAGTTGTGCGGCCCTATCCATTTACGGTGGATGTACCCAATTGAAAGATCTATGAAATTCCTTAAAAGGTACGTGAAGAATGCATACCGTCCAGAAGCATCGATTGTTCAGAAATATGTTTCTGAAGAAGCCATGGAATTTTGTCAAAATTATTTGGCCAAAGTAAGACATATTGGGCTTCCAAAACGTCAGCATGCTGAGGGGGGTAGGCGAGGGGCTTCAGTAAAGACTGTGGATCCTGATGAATTGTCACAAGTCCACTTATACATCTTGAATAATGTTGATGAAGTTCAAGCCAGCATAGCTGCACATAAAGAAGCTGTGAGGAAAGAAAATCCTCAAATGACTAAACAAAGGTTGATTAGGGAGCATAACAGAACTTTTGTACACTGGTTCAAACGAAAGGTCGAGGGAGAGGAATGTGTTTCTGATATCCTCAAATGGTTAGCACGTGGTCCTGAGGTTGATGTCATAAGTTGGAATTCGTATGTGATCAATGGTTATACATTTTACACGAAGTCCCTAGATGATAGGAGCACAGTCCAGAACAGTGGTGTTATGTTAGAGGCTGAATCTATGCACTTCTCCAGTTCCAAAGACAAGAGCCCTTTATTGGCAGTCATGCCATATTATGGGGTTATTGAAGAGATATGGGAGGTGGACTATGTCAAAATTAGATTTCCCATTTTCAAATGCAAGTGGGTTAATGTCAATAATGGTGTTCGGATCGATCGGCTAGGATTTACATTAGTCGATGTCAATGGTAGAAGTTTTGGAGATGAACCTTTTATTATGGCAGACCAGGCGAAACAAGTGTTATATATCACTGATCAAGAAAATAAAATGTGGTCTGTAGCTCTCCAAGGAAAGAGGGTCATTGATATTGATGAGGAAATGAATTTTTATTATGGTATTCCTAAGAGTACTCCTTTTTCAAGGGGTCTACCGGACATGAACGAAGAAGATGAAGCGGATAATGAACCCGGCATAAGAAGTGATCATCAAGAAGGGATATGGGAAGATATCACTTTATAAAAGAGTCAATTCATAAGGTAATATTCATATATATGTAGCTTTCTTTGAAAACTACTTTAAGTCTTTAATTATAGCATTTATTCCTTCTATGTTACGTTCATCATGTCTTTGACTACGGAGTTTGTTCCTTGTTTTATTTTTATGGCAGGATCCGATCCAAAGGGGCATGTTGAACTGGAGGGAGCTGCATTGTTGAATTGAATCAGATGAAGGCATGGTGAATATTATTTTGGGCGCATGTATATTTGTAACTTATTGTATTTGTAAGTAAGTTATCTTATTGTATGAATTAATTTAGGTGTTGTAGACATAATATAATCATTAAGGCCAAATAACTCATGGCGAATAAATATTTGTTTCATTTTTATTCAATTTATTCAAATAATTGTTCATAGCTTGTAGCTTAAAAGTATCGACTTTTGTGTGTTGAATTGGGTAGGTGATTTGTGTGTAATATAATCAGGAAGAACAGAACAGGGAAAAATTCAGGAAAATTTAGACCGCAAATAAATTTTCCGGTCTTAAAAGTTGAGATTTTAAGACCGGATGTATTTATATGTCCGGTCTTATAAGTCGCTATGGTTATGACCGCGTATAATTAGTCGGTCTTAGAAGTCGCTAAGTTTAAGACCGTATTTATTTTTGTCCGGTCTTAAAAGTCATATCTTTTAGGAGCGACCAATTTTTAGCCGATCTTAAAAGTTGATATTTTAAGACCGGATGTATTTATGTGTCCGGTCTTAAAAGTCGCTATGTGACAGACCGCGTATAATTAGTCGGTCTTAGAAGTCGCTAAGTTTAAGACCGTATTTATTTTTGTCCGGTCTTAAAAGTCATATCTTTTAGGAGCGGCCAATTTTTAGCCGGTCTTAAAAGTTGAGTTTTTCGACCGAACAAAAACCTAGTCCCTGATCTGTTTGGTATGACTTTTAAGACCGCAAGTTTAATTGTCCGGTCTAAAATAAATTCTTTAAGACCGGTCATAGTCCGGTCTTAAATGTCGACTTTTAATACTGGCTGATACAAGACTGGTCACGCGTCCGGTCTTACGAGCCTCTTTTGTCCGGTCTTAAAAGCCTTTTTTGCACTAGTGTGCTTTGAAATTTTGCATGGTGAAATTACACATCTTGAGGATGATTGTGATATAATATTTTGTGTCATTTGGATTTTCCAACTGAGAGATATTTTAAGATGAAGATGACCTAAAAACTGGACTTTTCTCTCAGACCAGTGGCTAGTATTTGGGGAAAAGGACGAGTTTTGAACCTAGATGGACTTGGTAACTATTTTTCCTATAAAATAGACATCCTAAGGGTTCTAAGGCCACTGATCCCATGTCAAACTGATTTTTTTGGAATTTATTAAGAATTGGTGAAGTTGAGTCATAAATTCTGAGAAAATCTGAAGCTATGCGAATTTCATGAAATTAGAGTTAGAGTTTGAATGTGTAATTGATAGCATGGCACTTGGCTGTATTTAGGGTATTCTCGCGTGTGGGATGCACCTCGACGTTAAGAGGAATGTTCACTGCTTACGGGAAGTTCCAGGTAGTAATTGTT
This sequence comes from Acacia crassicarpa, assembly GCA_034222035.1. Taxonomy (NCBI): domain Eukaryota; kingdom Viridiplantae; phylum Streptophyta; class Magnoliopsida; order Fabales; family Fabaceae; genus Acacia; species Acacia crassicarpa. The sequence goes on along the minus strand of JAWXYG010000021.1, from coordinate 925,520 downwards.
GACTTGCATACTCTATGTTGCTTTTGCATGTGTGTTTTATCATGATGTAGGAGATCGGGCTGTAGTGTCTCTACTGCAGTACCAAGATCGGGCTGTAGTACCTATTGGACTGTGTGTCCTTAGGGTTTCTGCTACACTACCGAGGGCATGTAGGATCGGGCTGCGATACCTATTGGATTGTGTGTCCTTAGGGTGTTGTTGCAGTATCGAGGTATGTAGGGTAGGTGGAGCCTATATGACTGTGTTTATAGGTGTCCATTAAGGCCCTAGGCTAGGTGGTTGGGGTTGGCCGCCCTGACTGCTGAGGCCTCACAGGGTAAGGTAGGGGACTGCAACCCTGACTACCAAGACCCTTGGTGCCAGTGTTTCCGGGGGCTTGTCTTGACCAGGCAGTCCTGCGGAGTTGCTACATGTCAGTTTGTTGTGACAGAGGCAGGTTTATTTGTACTTCCTGATTGTGATTGGCATTGCATGCATTGTATACATATTGTATATGAGTCTAACAGTTACTCTGGGGTTCAACTTTGAACTCCAGTCTGGTTCCAAGAGATACAGGCGTAAGGTAGTAGTGGCTGGAGGACTTGAAGATGGTATGGCTTGATGCAGAAAGACGAAGAAATAGAGGATGCACTGTTGTTTTTGTACTTCTATATTTGGAATGACTGTATGATTTACCCTCACTGTTTAATATTTAATTTGGATGTTTGTACCCTTAACCCTACGGGGATTATTTTATGTAATTGCTTGTACCTTCACCAGTATAGTGTAAGTTGTCCAAACCGATCCAATGCTCTGCTGTGCGTACTCTGACATAAGAGAAAGTGACTATTTATCAAAGGATAGATAATAAGCGAAAAGGATCCCTCTAACCCGCCACCCGAAAGGGCGAGGCCGGTAGGGGCGTAACACTTGTGGTCAGGGAAAAGTGACTGATGATCCGGGCCCACACAAGTCCAGTTGAAGGGCACGAGTTACGAGGTAAGGTGGGACCAGCAAAAGGGAACTGGGCGGGACCGGTTACGATTTCCCGGAGTCAGGCCCAGGCCCAGGACACTGATAAGGGGCGAAATTTCAGTGGGCCAGAGGAGAGAGAAATGGTCTTGTCGTGTAATAATGAAGAGAGAGAATGTCACATCAAGTCATAATTATCAGAGAGAAAGAATAAAATAACTCAGTTAAATCTGGACCACACAAATGGAATCTGACATGACCGATGAAAGACAAGTAATTATGACACCTAAGGGGTAATTATTACATATCTAAGGGCAGATCTTGTGGGCCCCACTGCTTTGGAAGAAGAATGGTGTAAAATGACCATTTTGCCCCTACACCTAAAACCTATAACCAAGACCACCTAGGGGTAATTCTGGAACTCCATTTTTGGCCTTGGAATGTGACATAATCTACCCATGGAAAACCATAGAAAGCTTCTACAAGACTTGATGGCCAAGCAAGAGAAATGTTAAATTAATCTGAAGCATTCTTTTACCCAGGACAATAATCAAAGTTGGACAAAAGGGTGCATCTTAGAGCCTATAAATAGGACACCTCCTACCCATTTTTGGCTGCCCTATTTCGTGCTCAAGGTGACGGAGAGGAAGGTCCAGCTGAAAGTCTTGCTCCAAGGAGGAGGAAGGCACCCGCAATCGACATCCTAAGGTAAGTCCCTAACCGACGACTTGGAAATTCTTATTTCTACCCTATGGTTATTTTCATGGAGTGGTAGTAGGATTTTGGTATATTTGAGGTTTCCATTGAGCCTAGAAGGTGTTTTTGTGTGGGGACATGTTGGATCACCTTTTTCCAAACCCTAAAAGCTTAAGTCTTTGTTATACGAAAATCTATCGATTCTTGCAGTTTCTGGGCAGCGAATGAACATCAGTAGTTTTGAAGGGGTAAATGGAGTCTAATTGCTTTGAAATTTTATATGGTGAAACTAAACATCTTGAGGATGCTTTTCATATAATATTGTGTGTCATTTGGAGTTTCCAACCTAGAGATCTTTTAAGTTGAAAATGACCTAAAAACCTGGATTTGGTCTCAGACCAGTGGCTAATGTTTGGGAATAAGGACAAGTTTCGAACCCAGATGACTTTGGTAATTATTTTTCCTATAAAATAGACATTCTAAGCGTTCTCAAGCCACTGATCCCATGTTAAAATTATTTTTCTAGAATTTAGTAAAAATCGGCGAAGTTGGGTCAGAGGTTCTGGAAATTTCTGGTGCTATGCGAATTTTATGGAATTTGAAGCAAAGTGTGTTCATATGACTAAAAGCATGATGTTTGGCTGTATCTAGGGTGTTTGCACGTGTGGACCCTATTTTCAATGTCAAGGGAAGAGTTTATTATTTTGCAAGGCATGCCAGGTAGTAACTGTTGACTAGCATACTCTATGTTGCTTTTGCATGTGTGTTTTATCATGATGTAGGAGATCGGGCTGCAGTGCCTCTGCTGGAGTACCGAGATCGGGTTGTAGTACCTATTGGACTGTGTGTCCTTAAGGTTTCTGTTACAGTACCGAGGGCATGTAGGATCGGGCTGCGGTACCTATTGGACTGTGTGTCCTTAGGGTGTTGTTGCAGTACCGAGGTATGTGACTAGGTGGAGCCTACATGACTGTGTGTTTATAAGTGTCTACTAAGACCTAGGCTAGGTGGTTGGGGTCGCTCCCTGACTACTGAGGCCTGTTTGTGCGCTGAGTGCAAGGGCTTGTCTTGACCAGGCAGTCCTACGGAGTTGCTACTTGTCAGTTTGCTGTGGCAGAGGCAGGTTTATTTGTACTTTCTAATTGTGATTGGCATTGCATGCATTGTATACATATTGTATATGAGTCTAACAGTTACTCTGGGGTTCAACTTTGAACTCCAGTTTGGTTCAAAAGACACAGGGGTAAGGTAGTAGTGGTTGGAAGGCTTGAAGAAGGTAGGACTTGGTGCGGAAAGACGAAGAGACAGAGGATGCCCAGTTTCTTCTTGTACTTCTATGTTTGGGATAATTGTATGGTTTACACTCATTATTTAGTATTTATTTTGGATTTTGTACCCTTAACCCTACGGGGATTAATGTATACATTTGCATGAACCTTTACCAGTATAATGTAAGTTGTCCAAACCGATCCAATGCTTTGCCGCGCATACTCTGATATAAATCTTAACTGATTATTTAACACAGGAAAGGTAATAAGCGATAAGGATCCCTTTAACCCGCCACCCGAAAGGGCGAGGTCTATAGGGGTGTAACAGTTTAGTATCAGAGCCTGGTTTGGACAGTACTGGTACATGGTACATGGTTAAGGGTATAGATGGGAAAATGGAGCATCCAGGATAAATATCCTAAGGGAGAGGGTTAGGCTCCAGTAAGATAAGACCCTGGTGATAGAGGAGGTAGCACAGAGTGTGAGTTCTGTTGCTAACCTTGGGTCCTCTGATATGGAAATCAGGGACCGATTCCCATAATAATATTAGAAGGGAAGTGTTTGAAGAAGCTGATATCCAATTTCTAAAATGGCGAATAATTGGTACTAGCATAAGTACCCTCGAACAAGAAGGGCACCCGAAAGTTAAGCGTGTTTGGACAAGAGAAATCTCAGGATGGGTGACCCCTTGGGAAGTATTATAGGAATTTAAGATTCCCTTGCTTGAGGTTTAGTACTTTAAGTTTTGACTTAGAATGATCCCTAGAGTTGCTATGAGGGTGATAGGATATGATTGAGATTAGACTTGAATTTGATCTAAGTTGAAACAATGCCTAGGCCAAAATGTGAATGAGGTTGAACTAAGGTTCTAGTGAAAGTGGAGCTGGATACCCAAGAGGGGGGGTGAATTGGGTATACTTAAATTTTTCGAAAAATGCTCTGTTTTGAACTAAGGAAAACAAGGTAAATCAGAGGTAAGCAAAGAAAAGCTTGCACACAAGAATTTATCCTGGTTCGGTCTTATCAACTTGACCTACGTCAAGTCCCCAGACACTCTGGGATTTTCCACTATATCGATGATTACACACTCTGCACTCAAGAGTAGTTCTCTCACTAGAACTCACTCCCCCTTACAAGTTGTAATCAAAGATCCCAACCACCAAGTCCTCTGACTTGTGGTTCTTTACAATCAATAATCAATGAACAATTAAAACTCTCTCAAAGAGTAGATAGTGACAATCACTGAAGCTCACAATGTCAAAAGACAATTTACAACTGAAAAACAGAAGGTAGTTGAGACTATTGATTGCTTGAGCGTTTTCAGATGTTCTTAGTTGTTGAGAAGCCTTGATTGCACTCTATTTATACTCAGAGAGCATTAAATGACCGTTGTAAGATGAATTAAACCGTTGGAGGTGATTAGTGATAACTTTGGTCAGCTTCTCTCTCTCATCTCCACTTAATCCAGATGTATAATTGCTCTGAGGTGGCTCTCTATGGATTTGCCCGTTGGAGAAGAGTTTGCTTGTTGTAGAAAGCATTCTTTACCGTTCTGTAGGCGTGCTCAGTTGGATTAACCAAAAGGAGGCTAATTTTCTGAAGTGCATTTAATGCTTTGAACACTTTATGCTTTTTGCCTTGACCTTCATTAATCTTCTTCTAAGTCAACTGAAACTCACTTAGCAAAGTGGTTAAACATAGCTAGGAACATATATGAATGTTTAATGGAAGCATTAAGATCAAAAGAAAGTGTTTCACAAATTCGTCAGATTTGAAAATCAGTTTCAGCGTCCAATACTTTAGTATGTTCTTCAATACTCGAGTTTGTCACTGTGTACTTGAGTCAATACTTGAGTATCCAAGCTGATACTCGAGTATGCGTCTTCCAGAGACAAACCATCGTGACTTGAATTTTGAAAACCAATGTCAATACTCGAGTATGTAAGTCTATACTCGAGTTTTGAACCTTTTGTGAGAGAATCAGTTTAAGTTCAAAAGCTCAATACTTGAGTATTCATTCCAATACTTGAGTATTCAAATCATTGACAAGTGGATAACCTCTCTGTATGCCTAATACTCGAGTTTGCAGATCCATACTCGAGTATTGATTCAGTTTTAAAAATTGTGAAGTCTTTCCATGTCAATACTTGAGTATTCATAAACAGGTGTTAAGTTGAAAATCTTTGTAGAAGCCCAATACTCGAGTATGTAAACCAATACTCGAGTTTTCATAAGTTATAAGAGTTTGAAGGCTCTCTGTAAAACCAATACTCGAGTATTCAAATGCCCTACTCGAGTATTCACTCAAGGTGAAAACTTGTTTGCTCTCTGTAAGTCCAATACTCGAGTATACAAATACCATACTCGAGTATTCACTCAAGGTGAAAACTTGTTTGCTCTCTGTAAGTCCAATACTCGAGTATTGCTTCCAATACTTGAGTATTGCTTTGTAAAAATGGATTTGAGCAATTCACTGTCAAGTCAATACTCGAGTATTCACTCCAATACTTGAGTTTCCAATTGACAGATGATTTTTAGCAAATGTGGAAACTTCAAAACATGTTTACAATTGTTGATTATCATCAAAACACATAGAGAACTAACATCTAGTACCTGAGAGTAGGAACCTTGTGAATCTTGATCATTACGGGATTATTTGGGTATGATTGAGGATTGTTGGTTAGCCTTGAGGTAATAGAACAATATTAGGGTATACTCCCTTTGATATTGAGGACTGAAATAGAAATTAGAACCTTGTGAATAGTGTTGATATTGATTGAATGTTTTGAGATTTAGACTAGGAAGATGAGCTATGACCCTAGTTCCTATTTTGAGGTAATATGATTCCTTAGCCTAGCTGATATTGAGGTTCCAGGAGTTGATTTTGAATCTGATGATTATTGATTTGAGGTTATTTGAGGATAGTGCTTGAATAGGATATGAATCATGATGATCGTAGCATGTTTATTGGGTTTGTTCGAGGTTTTAAAATTAGGTTGATGAATCTAATGATCTGATTTGATGATAAGAGATTCTTTAGGCATTTGATTGATCTGAATGGATTGAGGCATAGTACCCATATGTATGAGGCATTTGGAGGTTACTAGGGAATGATTTTAACCTCATGATATTCCCATAGGAAGAATGATTAAGTGTAGAACCTTGATAATATTGATCGATATTGTGTTATTTGAGGTATGTTTGAGGACTGTACCTACATGATATGAGATACTTTGAGGTTGATAGTTGCTGTATCAGCATAGGGAAAGATCTCGATCTTGGATATTTCGTAGGAGGTATGAGAATTAGTGTCTTGATGGAATTGATCGATAGATAGATCCTCGATAGCCATAGGTTTCGGTCTCGCAATTAGGATCGATAGTTGTAGATATGATAGTGGCTAGTGGTTTCCTGGAGAGATGTGGATTAAATTCCTGTTAGGGGAAAGTGAAGCCGTGACTATGCCTGGAGCTGGACCGTTATCAGAAGTTAATATACAGAATGACCCCAAATAAGGATTATCTGATGCGATAGCAAGGCATTGCCATGGGGTGCTCCAGTGCTATGTGTATTACTGGGGGAAACTGTTAGACAATATACAGTGGGCAATGAGACTACCAAATTGGTACGACTACAGGTCATTGAATTGGATATGTGGTCAATGAGAAGCCCTAAGTCCTATGTGACTGGTACGACCATAAGGTGGCAAAAGCTCACAACTATTGGACCATGAATATCAGGCATAGTGCCGAAAAGGTTATAAGCCTGAGGGTTACAGGCATTGTATCTGGAGTGACCTAACAAATGAAAAAAAATGGACTGAGTATCTTATGGATGGCTTGAGTAGCCAAGGATGGAGCTTGAGACGTAAGTTGAAATTAATGACCTTCTATATCAGTTGTCTGGTTCCTGGTATGTTTGAAAATTGAGCTTTGAACTTGCCAATGCACCTGTTGTATTTGAAATTTTTCGAAATTGGTTTTTCTGAACTGGATTTTCGAATGAAATGTTTTTCAGTAGAATTTGAAACCGGTTTGAAATGATTGTTTTTGAAATGATGTTGTATCATAGAAAGGGGTTGGGTGGAACCCAGAATTTGAAATTGAGTTTGAACCATGTTTGTGGTGGAAGCAATACAAAACCATGTTTTGAAACTGTTTTAAAAGCGCTGGCCATTAGTGAAAGTTATTTTGAGGGGATTGGTTTTGAGAAGCTGATACTCACACCAACAATGTATGCACCAAATCTAAGTAGTTTCGCCTTGAAGGGGCGTGTGATTTGCCTTGTTTGGCCGGCACCCACATAGGCGATTGGAGTGAGGCTCCTGGACAGAGGTCCTTTGTCTTGGGTATGGGATTTCGGTGGGTGGCTTGTTATGGTATGTGCCAGTGAAGAACACTGGGTCCTGGAAGGGACGGAAACTCTCCCATATTGGCCGACAAGTGCGTTGCCACTTCGGTGGTAGGTATTGAAAGGATTGGGGTGCGCCACTGTACTGAAAGGTGGAAATGGTGGCGAGAGCTTTTGAATGTTGAATTTGTGAAATGAATAATCCCGCTCATTAATGTGTGCCGGTAGAAAATGTTTTTCTGAAAATAGACCGACAGTGAATTGTTTTCCAGAAGATTAAGCTGGTAGCAATTGAATGTAAAAATGTGAAAATTTATGTTAAAATATACTGCTTCCACAAGAAATTTTGAATGATTGGAAATTTAAAGTTGAATATGAGACAACATAAAGGCATGAATGGCATTGGCATGATTGTCATTGCTAATATGTGAAAAAGCCAGCAGTTGGTAATTGTGTTGATACAGGAACAGAAACTGATAGAATGGTCTAGAAATTTAAATTGGTTAAGTCAGATGCCAGTTACTGTGCTAAGCAAGGGGAAAATAGTTCAAAAGCTTGAAATGGAGGAAGCTCAAATAAAGTAAGTGAGCAGAGGCTCAGGGCGGTAAGGCCCGGTATGCAGGCTTGCGTGAGGCGGTGTCCCTAAGCTGTAAGACCTGTGATGCTTAGCACTGTGTGGAATACTTACTGGCATGGTGACTTCAGACTAATGTCTTTGGAGTGCACCTTGAAGTTGACAAGACATATGATCAGTAACAGGTCGAAGATGAGATGCCTAGGACTTAAGGGTGATTCCCTAGTCAATAAGGCAAGAAAATCCAGCGTTATGGTAATCGAATGAGTCGGGAGGATAGTATGTGAGAAGTCAAAGGCCAAATAAGTAAGGCAGTAAGGCCTACATAACCATACGCTATGAAGATGGATCGGTTGATCTTGGATGGTTCGGTACCACGCCTGGGTATAGAATGGATAAGAATGTGGTATGACAAATGGTGTGCAAGTAGCCCCCATGATGATAGCAGAGCAGAAGTTGATTGAGGATTGTAAAGATTTGAATGGGTCGAGACAAGTGACAACAAGAGTAAATACCTTGGAGTTTACACCACTAATCTCCTTGTTTAGCCAAAAGGAGGACGGTTTAAGATCTGAAATTGCAAAAGCTCAGGAGCAAGATGAGCTGGCAAAGTCCATTCCAGAGAGGATATTCTGTGGTGAATCGACGGATTATGACCTCTCGCCGAATGGACTAATGCGATATAAGCAGAGGAGCTATGTACCATCAGTGGAGGAATTGATATGGAAGATATTGGATAAGGCACATAAAAGTAAGTATACTACTTATCCAGGAGTAGTGATGATGTATTGGAATCTAAAAACGGGAGTTTGGTAGCCAGCTATAAAGGAAGACGTGGCAAGGTATGCTGCCGAATGTTTGACTTGCCAGAAAGCTAAGATCAGACCTCAACAAGTGGGGAGGATTATTATAGAGGATCGGGATTCCCAAATGGAAATGGGAAGACGTTACCATGGATCTAGTAGTAGGCCTTCTTAAGGAAAGGCACTATGATGCTATTCGGGTCATTGTTGATCGACTCACAAGATTGGCACATTTTATTCCAATAAATGTAAATTATTCTCCAGGAAAGTTGGTGGAGATTTATATCAAAGATATTGTATGACTCCATGGTACCCCGAAGAGCATCATTTTGACCGAGATCCCTGATTCACCTATCGGTTCTACCAAGCATTAAATGGGGTAATAGGAATGAAGCTAAAGTTCAATACAGCTTATCGCCCCCCAAACCGACTGACAATTAAAGAGGACTATTCAGACATTAGAAGATATGTTGTAAGCCTGCAAAGGTAGCTGGGATCGATACCTGCCTTTGGTAGAATTCACTTACAATAATAACTACCATTCCAGTATACAGACAGCTCCCTATGAAGGAAGTATAGATCACCTCTGGGATGGACTAAGTTAGCAGAAAGGAAGTTGTTTGGACAAAAATGGTTGATGAGATGACTGAGCAGATTAGTTTGATTCAAAAGAGGCTCCTTGCGGCACAGAGCAAACAGAAGAGTTATGCGGATGACAGAAGGAGGCCTTTGGAATTTGAAGTTGGTAGTCATGTATTCCCAAAGATATCCCCTATTACTGGAATTGGCAGAGAGATAAAGTAGAGAAAACTAAGTCCCCATTATATCAGTCCTTTTGAGATACTAGAGGAACCGGGGACCAATGGCATATTAGTTAGCATTACCACCAAACCACAACAGGTTACACGACTCCTTTCATGTTTCCCAACTGAAGAAGTATTAGCGGGCCCCAGAGTGTCTATTGGAATACGAAGATGTTGATACTCAGGACAACCACACCTTTGTGGTAGTACTTGAATGAATTATTGGTCATCAAGAGGAATAGCTCCAGTGGAAGAGTATTCCTTCAATCAAGATTGGCTGGAAGGGATTATCCTCAAAGGAAGTGTCGTGAAGGGTACTCGGATTTTATGGCTAAAGGTATGACTGAAGTATACCCAAATTTCGGGGACGAAATTTATTTAACAGGGAGAGAAATGTAATACCCCGAATTTTGGACCCTAAGAATGAAGAATAAGCCTGAAATAGGCGGACGACTAGGCCCAGTTCGGGAAGAGTTCCAAGAAGGACGAGAGTTAGGAAGCCTCTCTCGGACTAAGTAACCGGCCATATGGGTCAGTGGACCGTATGAATAAGCTGTGAAATTAAAGTGCCGATGAAAAAGGGGCACAGAAGGCCTACACAGTGTAAATCCGGTGGGAAGGATGCCACCCAACTATGTCCTAAGGTGTAGGACAATTAAATGAGCTGAAGTATGCCAATATAAGTAAGTATATGGCATTTTCAGGGCAGTCATGGGAGCACTTCGTTTTTCAAGGAAACAAGAAGGGAAGAGAAAGAAAAGGGGTATCTGGACCCAGTCAGGAAGGAAAAGTCAGTAGTAGTAGTGCTATGTCGGACATGTGGCATTTCGGGGCCAGAAGTTGGAGTAGCGGGTAACACGCATTACGAGAAGGATCTGAGGTACTGGAATAAAGGTTTCTTGATCCCCAAGGTATTATATTCCGTCCACTTGTGGTCAGGGAAAAGTGACTGATGATCCTGCCCATACAAGTCCAGTTGAAGGGCACGAGTTACGAGGTAAAGTGGGACCGGCAAAAGGGAGCTGAGCGGGACCGGTTAGGATTTCCGGGAGTCAGGCTAAAGGTCCAGCTAAAAGTCTTGCTCCAAGGAGGAGGAAGGCACCCGCAATCGACATCCTAAGGTAAGTGCCTAACCGACGACTTGGAAATTCTTATTTCTGCCCTATGGTTATTTTCGTTGAGTGGTAGTAGGATTTTGGTATATTTGAGGTTTCCATTGAGTCCAGAAGGTGTTTTTGTGTGGGGACATGTTGGATTTGTTAGTTCTCTATGGATTTTGATGATTACTAACAATTGTAAACAATATGGAGATGTTTTTGTCCAAGGTTAAACTGATTTAAACTTGTCAATTTCAAACAAAAACATTCTGCCTGAGACAAACTCGAGCCTATTATTGGCATGCTCGAGCTTATCTTTGATAGAGAGTGAAAACCTGCCACTTTGATTTCCAAACTCGAGACTAAACCTGAAATTTAGAACTTAAGAATTTTCCAAAGTTTTTCAAAACTTTGTGTGAACTCGAGTTCACACTTTTAAGCTCGAGTTCACCAGAGACAGAGAGGTTTCTAACTTGCAAACAGTTTTAAACTTGACATACTCCTTCCACAAACCTCAAGTTTGCAAGTTCCAAAGAAAATTTTCATTGTTTTCAAAGATCATGCACTTGAGCCTAATATGACAAACTCAAGTTCATCTCGGCGGGGAGAATTTTTTTTTCAAACTTAAAGGTTTTACAAACTCTGCATTGTTTTATTCAGAGTAAAGTTTTTCTAGTTTGAAAAATCTCAAGAGCTTTAAACTCGAGCCCAAAAGTTCCAGAGAGCAACGAGCTTCTCAGAGTTGAACAAACTCGAGCCTAAGTTTTTCAAACTCGAGCCTAGAAGTTCCAGAGAGCAAAAGCGTTTTTCACCTTGAGAAAACTCTAGAGTTTATTTCATAAATCTCAGGTTTGAACTTTGGAAGAATGAACTAAGTCTTGACATGAATAGTGCCACACTCGAGCCTAACATGTTAAGCTCAAGTTCAAACCTTACAAAGAACTTTTCAATTTGCTTTAAACTCTAGAGTTTGCTCCACAAACCTCAAGTTTGTCGTTTCAAAGCTAAAACTAAGTTGTCTTGAATAGTGTCAAACTCGAGCCTGTCACTAATGGACTCGAGTTTGCCTCTTGAACACAAACTCTCCAGAAGTCAAAATCGCGACATCTCTCTCTGAATGAAGGGAACTCGAGTTCATGAAGTTAAGCTCGAGTTCAAATCAACCCGAGAGCAATGTGATTTTCCAATGAGTTGAGAACCTCAGGTTTAGATCACAAACCTCAGGTTTACATGTTTTTGAACTAAAACATCTTAAGACACTGAAGCATCAAACTCGAGCCTGCATGAACTAAGCTCGAGTTCACAACGCTAATTTAGAAAATTTGAATCTGTCGATTTCAGAAAACAATGTTGTTTGATCTTAATCCTTTGTAACATTATTCTCTGATATTCCCTGCTATGTTTAACGTCTTTATTAGTGAATTTCAGAGAATTAAAGAATGTTTATTGAAGAGTTGAAGCATAAAGCAAAAAGCAAGTTCAGAACATTTAATGCAATGCTCAGAAAGTTAATACAAAGCATTTAAGAGTGATTGCTACAACAAGAAACATCCTCTCTAACGGATTAATTCGTAGAAACTCAACTATGATGACATGGCCAACTGGATTAAGAGTAAACTAGAGAGAGAAAGTGCCAAAATCACTTCAGAACACTTGGGCAACCTCTTTAACGGATCTATTTGGAAAGCAACGGTCATTTAATGATCTCTGAGAATAAATAGAAGAGCATTCAAGTCTTTCCAACAACCACAACAACTGAGAGTGCATTTCATTGAAGTTTTCATTCATTTCTTTCAGTTTTCATATGTATAGTATCTTCTGATACAAGAGCTTCAGTGTTCATTTATATCTACTCTTTAAGAGAGTTTTACTTCTGATTATTCATTTATTGTAAAGGAATCACAAGTCAAGAGGACTTGGTGATTTGGGATCTTTGATTACAACTTGTAAGGGGGAGTGAGTTCTAGTGAGAGAATCACTTCTTGAGTACAGAGTGTGTAATCATTGTGATAGTGGAAATCCCAGAGAGTCTGGGGACTGGACGTAGGTCAAGTGGTTAGGACCGAACCAGTATAAATCTCTTGTGTTCAGCTCTTCTTCCCTTTGCTTTGTTCTACCTTGTTTTCACTGTTAGAAAACAGAGTTTTCTACAAAATTTGTCAAAATACCCAATTCACCCCCCCCCTCTTGGGTATTTGGCTCCACTTTCAAGATCACCTTTTTCCAAACCCTAAAAGCTTAAGTCTTTGTTATATGAAAATCTGTCGGTTCTTGCAGTTTCTGGGCAGCGAATGAACATCAGTGGTTTTGAAGGGGTAAATGGAGTCTGATGGCTTTGAAATTTTATATGGTGAAACTAGACATCTTGAAGATGATCTTCATATTATATTGTGTGTCATTTGTAGTTTCCAACCGAGAGATCTTTTAAGTTGAAAATGACCTAAAAACCTGGATTTGGTGTTGGACCAGTGGCTAATGATTGGGAATAAGGACAAGTTTCGAACCCAGATGACTTTGGTAATTATTTTTCCTATACAATATACATTATAAGGGTTCTAAGGCCACTGATCCTATGTTAAAATTATTTTTCTAGAATTTATTAAAAATCGGCGAAGTTGGGTCAGAGGTTCTAGAAATTTCTGGTGCTATGCGAATTTTATGGAACTTGAAGCAAAGTGTGTTCATATGACTAAAAGCATGATGTTTGGCTGTATCTTGGTTGTTTGCACGCATGGAGCCTATTTTCAATGTCAAGGGAAGAGTTTATTATTTTGCAAGGCATGCCAGGTAGTAACTGTTGACTTGCATACTCTATGTTGCTTTTGCATGTGTGTTTCATCATGATGTAGGAGAACAGGCTGCAGTGCCTTTGCTGCAGTACCGAGATCAGGCTGTAGTACCTATTAGATCGTGTGTCCTTAGGGTTTATGCTACAGTACCGAGGGCATGTAGGATCGGGTTGCAGTACCTATTGGACTGTGTGTCCTTAGGGTGTTGTTGCAGTACCGAGGTATGTGGCTAGGTGGAGCCTATATTGTCTACTGAGGCCTAGGCTAGGTGGTTGGGGTCGCTCCTTGGCTACTGAGGCCTGTTTGCGCGCTAAGTTCAGGGGATTGTCTTGACTAGGCGGTCCTACGGAGTTGCTACATGTCAGTTTGTTGTGACAAAGGCAGGTTTATTTGTACTTCCTAATTGTGATTGGCATTGCATGCATTGTATACATATTGTATATGAGTCTAACAGTTACTCTGGGGTTCAACTTTGAACTCCAGTCTGGTTCAAAAGACACAGGGGTAAGTTAGTAGCGGCTGGAAGGCTTGAAGAAGGTAGGACTTTGTGTGGAAAGACGAAGAGACAAAGGATGCCCAGTTTCTTCTTGGGATAACCTATGGTTTATACTCATTGTTTAGTATTTATTTTGGACTATTGTACCCTTAACCCTACGGGGATTAATGTATACGTTTGCATGAACCTTTGCCAGTATAATGTAAGTTGTCCAAACCGATCCAATGCTCTGCCGTGCATACTCTGATATAAATCTTAAGTGATTATTTAACACAGGAAAGGTAATAAGCGATAAGGATCCCTCTAACCCGCCACCGAAAAGGGTGAGGTCGGTAGGGGTGTAACATGTGCACAATGGGACTGAATGTAAATGATCAATAGAGAATAGAGAATGGAGAGAGTGCACCTAGTGAATATCCTTCTATTTATAGGGGTCACCTAGGGTTTCACCCTACCCCAACCATACGCGCCCCCACGATCTGTGCAGAGATTGCTCCACTACGTGCATTACCCAAGATTGTAGGCACAATCGTAGGATGATCGACGTTTTACCTAATTGAGGGAGATCCTGTCATAAAGTGCTCCCGCTAGGCCCAAACTTTGTTAGGCCCATTACAAAGGTCCACAACAGTTTCCCCTAAGCTCGGTAGCTCAGGTTTATGACCTACCGAGATTATTTTGCTGTCCGACCCCGACCTCTCTAGTCTGAGCCTTTCTTGGCTTCTTACCAATACATTTACCAAGTTTCGTAGAGCTCAAAGAACTCCAAAGTTCTCTTACCCTTTTGCCCACCGTCATTCTATCCGAGAGCATTGGACGACTTAGCCCAGCTTTTGTTGCCGAGTTGTCTGATAGTTGACTAATCTTTTTCATTTTTACTTTTGTCCTGGTCCTTACATGCTTTGAACATCTTCTAAGATCATTTACTCTTATGATGCCCGGGATTATCTCGAAATTATTCAAGCATCACTCTAAGTTTGCCATTCCTTGGCACGTGCTGCCCCCAATCGAGGTATCTTGCGAGTGTGTAAGCATACAAATAGGTGCGATTACTCCTAAGCAAGGCGTCCATTCGCTATCCTGCAACACAGTGTATAATCGCCATCTTTGAGATAATGGCCACGCACGCGTAAGAGCCGCCTTCGGTTATTGTGCACATTAAATGCACACGTCATTTCATATCTGTCATGATTGCCTTTGAGGGTTTTCGCCTTTTCCTCTTTCCATTCGTCGTAATGCTTCACACATTTTGACGTTACAATTCTGACCCTTCAGTTCATCGTGTCTATAAAGCCCTGCTCACTATTTCTTTTCGTCACTATTTCTTTTAGAAAATTCTCCCACTTGCCACAAAGTTCTTTGCTTTCAAATTTTTCGACTGTTCCTAGATTTTCTTCTATCAGGTACTATTAACGCCTTTCAGGCCCTTTGTTTTCTTCAATTTATCGTAAAGTCTTTTACAGTATTCTGGGCGTTTTGGGTTTTTTCTCTTTCGCATTGTGAGCTACTGTTGCTTTGTTTTTGGCTGTGTGGGTATTTGAATGACTGTGATGACCTACTTGAATTCCTCTTTGAACGAGAAGCGTTGAGAATAAACATTGAGATATTAGCCCTTGGTCTGAGTTATTTCCATATCTATGGATTCTTGCATTTGTTTTGCTAAAGTTCTTGAGAATTCTTGGATTTTCTTTTTGACTGGATTTCTGGGTTTTCTGGGTTTGCCTACATTCATTTGATAAATTTTTTGAACTTTAGTGTTTTTCCCCTTTTTGTCCATGCAAATGAACCTAAATCCCGACGTGCCTTTGGACATGTGTGGTAGGCCCATCCTCGAAGAAGATAGGGACATACTTGAGAATCTTTCCGGACCCACAAAATTTTGGTTGTGGTCAATTCTTCTTACTGAAGAAGAGAAAAAGGAAGCCTTCCTTCGTACCTTGGGGGGAAGTGGGAGTAGGGAGAGTGCCTGAGTTTCGCACCCTTCAATCCTTAAACCCACCACAATTTCAGTATCCTTACCCCAAGCTTCAAGCCTAAATTAGAGAGCATCTTTACCCCAAGCTCCAAACCCAGACCAAAGTTGCTCTACCCCGGTTATGCCGCCTTCAGGCCCTACGTCCTATGATGAATGTTGCTACAAAGCCATAGAGCTCGCCAACCGTGGTTGTGATAGGGAGGTCGACTTGCTGCTGGATAAATGTCGGTGTAACATCATTCCTTCGTCCAACTCGGCTGGCATCCTCCCGATTCACTCCGACCCAGTTCCTCTTTATAATCCTCGGGTTACCCTTGTTGTGTCAGGTATACTCTCATTTTCTGACTCCTGCCATTTTTCTTATTATAGGTATTAGATGGCTTCTTCTTCGCACTATACAGGTCAATCCATGACGGGAGAATCCAGCTATTCTGGTACCTCCCAACCACCCGTTGTCAAGGAACCCATCGTTAGTAGCACCGTGACATGGATGAGGAATTCAATGACTGCAGATGAACTTGTGCGAGTGGTCCGTGGTGGGGAGCGATATGACATATGCCTACCTCAAGTACACAAGTTGGTCGCTTCTTGCTGATCAAGCGATAAGGGTCTTCAGTTCTTTTATTTTTACCGAGATATAATTACCCGGCTAGGTTTACAATTCCCTTTTACCGACTTCCAAATGTGCCTTCTTCGCCATTTGCACTTCGCCCCCCTCAGCTGCATCCCACTAGCTGGGCTTTTGCTATTGCATTTGAGAATTTCTGTAAAACCCACGACCTCGCGTGTTCGGTCTCCATTTTTTGTAGTTTCTTTGCTCCTTTAGAAACCAATGTCACCACTGAGGGCGATCATACATGGTTGGGCTGGACGTCTCTCCGAGATGCCTATGGTCGTAAATTCCTTAAGCCATTCACAAATTCGTGGAAAGGATTTAAAACCTCCTTTTTCAAGGTTGTTGCCAAACCCGGGGAAGTGCTTTGGTTTCTCCAATCCCTCGACTCTGGGGAGGTTGAAGAACGATTTCCCTTGTACAGGTGTACGGGCCACCACAAGCTGGCCCCCAAAGATTTCGTCCCTTCAGCTACCAGTCTTTCAGAAGCCGAGGATGAGGCCATACTTGCTGTCACAAAACTTACCAGTAAGAAGGGCAAGTTGGTGGACTCGGCCGAATATATTTCAGCTCCTGTACTCAAAAAACGACCTGCCGCTAGTACGGACCCGATCTTCTATTGTTCTTCGTACCTTGTTTTTCATTGCATAGACAATTGATCTCTGTTTCCTTGTTCCAGGTCGACAAATAGGGAAACAACCAGCCTACCTTGATGTGACTACTCGTGACAAGGGGACCATAGGTGCAACCGTAATAAGGGCCACGGTAGGTGACAAATGCTCAGCCCCTGAGCCCGCCCAACAAGCTGCCGTCAAGAAGGCCAAGGTTACCAAGAGAAAAGTTGTCGCTGTCCTTGCATGAGATTTTATCCCCCGCCTTCTTCGCCTATTCCGGATTCGGAAGTTCAAGATGACGAGCCTGATGCTGCTACCGCCGACCAACTTATTGTGCTCCCTCGATCCCATGTTTGGAAGCATAGGGTCACTAAGGGTCTTCGCCAAGGTTTCCGCCCTCCTGACCACTATTATGACAACATGCCTCTGTCTAACCCCGAGGCGAAGGATATGGAGCATACGGGCTTAAAGATCGTCGGCCTGTGCCAGCTTGTGGTGGTCCTTAAAGAAAATCATTCCCTAGTTCAGGAGAAAATGAAAACTACCTAGACAAAGAGAGACAAAGCAAATGGGCTGGCGACTCGGACTCTCCAGGATTCCCAAGGGGTGAAGACGGAGAGGGATAACCTGCATACTGAGGTGCAGGTGGTCAAGTCTGAGAAGGAAAGCCTTCTTCAAGAGCTTCAATGAGCTTGGAAAAGTCTGCAGAAGGCTGAGGCAGAGGTAGCCAGGAGGTAGTAGGTTCATAAGAACGCCGTCAACTCCATGAGCAGGCACAAGAACATAATTTTGGGGCTGGAGGCAGTGATAGAGCATTACAAGGAGGGATTCATTGCTGCCTGTGCCGACGTCTCCAAGCTCAAAGCTAGTGTCGAGGATGCCTTCAACAATGCTCTGGAGCAGGTCCAGTTGCCGACCGTTAAGTTGAACCTTGAGGGGGGTGCATTATAATGCTTATATTGAAGATTGAAACTTCATTCCTCCCCCCTCATCGTCGTTGGCCTGTTTGCCCCTGGCCCTGAGGTTGTTCCGGAGGTTCGAAGCGAAGAGGTCACACCTCCCAACTCGGCTAACAGCAACGTGGATGCTTTTGCTGCTGAATTACACTAAGCATAGCCTTACCGTAGCTCTAGTCTCTTTCGTTTTTGGCTGATAGACGCCTTCCTCTGTGTAACTTAAGAACTTCTTATCGAAGCTCATGTTAACTCTATTTGTTAGTATGTCGTGGTTGTAAAAGCACGTTATCCAAGATTTCTTGTACTCATTTAGCACTTCCTTAATTCATCAAACCTAATTTGCAACTTGCACCCGCTTTCTATGTGAATTATTACTAATCCACCATTGCGTTTGTGTTTAATCGAGACATATCCCGGAATAAAGATAAACACATATCTTCCGACTTGATCAGGGTTGGCGAGATGGTTCTCTTTCATCCAAGTTATCCGCCATTTTAGTGGCTTTGGCGTATTTTTTGTAAATTGAACTTGGATTATAAATTCAAAGTTTTGCTTATTGCATCGTCTTTGCAACTAAGCCGTCTTAGCATGATTTTATGAGAGCAGGTTCATATACCCCGAAGTCATATATGCTTATTAATTTTTGCGGTTTTGCCGTTAGGACTTGTCCTATGAAAACTGGCTTTGTACCTCGATTTCATATGCAGTAAACTTTAACAAGATTTATAAAAACTGGTTGATTTACCATGTATTTATACATGCGAATTAATTTCGTTGTAGTACCGTTGATACATGATTCATGAAAATGGGTTTCTATACCCCGAGTTCACACATGTTTAACTAATTTTAGGCGGCTTTGCCGCTACATGATTTGTGAAAACGGGTTTCTATACCTCAGATTCATACATGTGTAATTGTTTTTAGGCGGCTATGCCGCTACATGATTCGTGAAAACGGGTTTCTATACCTCGGATTCATACATGTTTAACTGATTTTATGCGGCTTTGTCGCTACAACACAACTTCTGAAAATGGATTCCTAGACCCAAAATTCTTTATTTACTTGGTCCGACACTAACATCGTCGTACATGATCCCCGTAGGAATAATCATACTGTAGCCAGGACGCCTGAAAATAAACTAAACAAAGAAAATTCCAGAAAGCAAATGAAAACAGGGAAACTTCACAAACTTGAGTCATAACCACGGGAATTTTACAACCCGAGGCTATGTTATTTCTCAGTGGATCCTAGCTTCAACTGTAGTAGCTTTCAGCTTATCCGCATTCCATGTTCTCTTGACCAGCCTTTTCTTTAACGACTCCAGCATGTATGCTCCTTTGCCGAGCTTATCTTTGACGTGATAAGGGCCTTCCCAGTTTGTAGCAAGCTTCTTTGACTCCATAGCATCACCTGGGACGATCCCTCTTTCTAGGTAGTCAGCGATTTGTTTTCTCTAGTCACTCGACTCTGAGATAATCATAACACAGCTTGATTCTAGTAAACTCTACTGAGTCCCTGTTCAGAGGTTACCAGGACCTTCGGTGCTGGCGAGTTTAGATAACACGTCTGCCCTGGTATTCTCGCCCCTTGGGATGTGCATAACGGTCACCTCATAGAATTCTGCCATTATTTCTTTCACCTTTCCTAGATATTTAGCAAGCAGCGGTCCTCTGGCTTAGTAATTCCCCTTTATCTGGGAAGCCACGAGTTGGGAATCCATGGATACCTGCACTTGTTTAGCTCCGTTTTCTTTTGCCTGAAGTAAACCTGCGATGAGGGCCTCATACTCTACTTGGTTATTGGAAGTCAAAAAGTCAAGTCGAAGAGAGAGTTCCATGGAAACTCCTTCTAGACTCTCCATAATGACCCCGGCTCCACTTCCTCTAACATTGGACGAACCGTCCACAAATACCTTCCAAAGCGTCGCCTCTGTTGTTTCTCTTCCACTTAGGGGAGTTAACTCCATCAAGAAATTCGCCAGAGCTTGAGACTTGATGGTTTGCCAAGCTTCGTAAGAAATGTCAAACTCTAACAATTCTATAGCCCAACTTATCATCCTGTCTGCAAGGTCAGGTTTATGTAACACCTACCGAATGGGCTGATTTGTCCTTACGATGATCGAATGTCCATGGAAATAAGGGCAAAGCCATTTGGCAGTGGTAAGTAAAGCAAAAGCCATCTTTTCTAACTTCTGATATAATAGCTTTGTGCCTTGCAAAGCCCTGCTCACAAAATACACCAGCTTTTAGCCGTCTTTTGTCTCCCGTACTAACACCGCCCTTATCGTTTCTTCCCCCACTAATAGGTATAGGATCAAACTCTCACCCGGCTCTAGCCTAGACAACATCGGTGAGGTTGCCAAGCATTGCTTTATTCTTAAGAATGTCGTCTCACACTCTGCGTTCCATCCGCCCTGAACTAATTTTCTTAGTAATTTAAATAAGGGTAGTGATTTTTCGGTCGATTTTGGCAAGAACCTTGTTAGAGCTGCCAACCTTCCGATCAGTTGCTACACTTCTTTCTTGTTTGCTGGCGCCTTCATGTCCAATACTGTCTGGCATTTGTCTGGATTTTCTTCGATACCTCGATTTGTCCAAAGGCGCATTTAGCCGAATTCATACAAATCTGGTAAGCTTGCAGTTTATCAAACGTCTGCCGCAAATCACGAACGTGGTTCCGAGGTTCTACGGGCTTTACTATCATGTCGTCTATGTACACCTCCACGTTTTTTCCGAGTTGGTCTTAAAACACCTTGGTCATCATTCTCTGGTATGTTGCCCAGGTGTTTTTTGTAACGTCCTCCATTTTACTTAACGAAATTACAAATTAAGGGTTGATCAACGACTAAGTAATGCTTCATTGCTTTCCAAAATATACAAAATAAATCTGAGTATGCAAAATGAGCCCTAACGTGGCAATATACAATCATCCAACGTATACCAGAAGACGGAAGCACTACTGTTAGAAGAAGTAGCCTAAAGTTCCGAAGTCTTCCCTGATGGACCTGGACGGGAACTATCACCTGGAAAAATGTGGTAACCATCAATCCAACTTATTATGAATACTAATAAGTGCTAGTGAGGTGCCATGTGGAACAATTTATATTAAAAAGTATTTTAAATAAAATAATTTATATAATTTGTCAATATCCATATCACAAAATTTCATATCAGCAATTATGTATCACATTTTTCATTAACCCAATTCCCAAGATACCTCCCACCAATCCAACCGAACCGCCTTATTTCCTCCGACTAGACCCACGGGCTAAGTTACATCCATATTACTGGTTACTCAAAAGCTCACTGGTCATGTGATGAGGACCGGCCAAAATCCTTAGAGCACATGTCCCAGACCATGGGTCTTTCCCCCTCATTGAACTAGCGGGGTGTCGTACGCCCTCATTGAACTAGTGGGCCAGTCCCTCATTGAACTGGTGGGACAATATAAAGCCAACCATCATGCATTAATGGAGGCCTCACCACGTGGTGGAATATAATATTTCATTTCCTCCCAATTCAACCCTTCCCATAATTATCATAACAAATATCATAATATCAAAATTCTCAATTCTCATACATAAATAAATAAATATGTATAAATTCATAATTTAAATCAAAAGGTTCCGCAAGGCAATTTATATTAAAAATATTCATAATGATTTCACAAAATACTCACAAACAACATATCAATACACATAACAAGTGAAAAGTGGTTACCTCTCGCCGAAGCTAACTATTATCACACTGCTCCTAATCCAAGAACTCAAATACACGCGCCAAAATCAATCTATCACAACCAATTTACTAATTATTAATAACTCTTCAAAACTATACATAATAAAAATTATAACTTATAATTTCATAAAATTAAAATATACAAATTTTAATAATAAATTTATTTGAAATGTTTGAAGTGAGCGCATTATTACGGAATTAAAAAAAATCAGTGTGACCATTATAACTATAAGTTCTCCTTTACATTTATTATTAATTAATAACTGCCTTTTCTATTTATTATTTATTCCTCTTTTTAATAATAATAATAATATTATTATCTATTACTATTTATTTCTTTTTAATAATATTATCAATATTTTACTAATTATTATTATTTCTCCACAATTATTTTAAACTCTAAAAAGAACTATCCTTACACTTTAAATTAGGAGTTTAATAATACCACTACTACATAAAATTCTGGGTTAAATTAACACCAATTAAAAATATGACTTTTATATATTAGACTTTAGACATCTAGGTTTCTTCTTTATTATTATTATTATTTTCCCTCCAACCACACACACACTTATACTTGACAGTAATGCCTTTCTATGACAACAAAGTTTCCTCCATTTTCCCCAAAAGCAACGTGGTATATATATATATACATTTACTTTAACAGTAACTTATATATGTGTGTAAAGAAAACACAAGATTTCCTTCTCCCACTCTCATGCAATCGCGAACATACACACACGCCTCAGCAAAAATTTTCCCTTTCATTCTCTTATGCAGCAACTCAACATTCAACACTAATATATGTACATGTGCAGCGTCGTGGGTGTGTGTGCCAACAGTAGTCTTTTTTTCTTTTCTTTTTTTTTAAATAATTTTATTAAACACCAACAAAGACCTTAACTATATATATATATATATATATATATATATATATATAGTCCATTTTCTTTTATCCCTTCCAAGTAACAACGTTGTTGTGTTTATACAAACTTCTTCCTTCACTTTATATATATATATATATACACACACAAAGCCATATATATTTAAGTTATCCACATATGTATCAGTTCAAATATTCCAACAGCAAACTACATGACTCACGCCTAAGTATATATGTAATCCAACTCCACTCACTTTTCTTCAACAGAGGATCATTGCTTCATTTCCTAAGCTTATTACTTAGTTTCTAGCATTAGGGAAAATCATAGAACCAAGGGGAAAAGAGACCTGAAGCTTACTCACAGTTTTAGCTTGCACGACGAGGTCACCGTCAACACCACAATTCCCCTGTTTCAGCAACGTTTTGCAGAGGAAAGCTAAGCCACGGCCTGGACCTTCCTTCCTTTCCTCCTTCGTTAACTCCCTCTCTCTTGTTCTCTCTCGGCTGTCTCTCTTTTCTCTAGTTTTGAAGAGAAACCGAGCACACACACGATAGCAACAAAAGGCAATGGCTATATATAACGAACCAAAAATCTGGTCCGAAGAGAAGAAGACGTTGGTTCATGGCGCTGGGCTCAAGAAGTAAGGTGTTCCTGTTGCGTGGCCGAGGAAGACGCTGAGTAAATCTTTCTTTCGGTGTTTTAGTGATGACGCTGATGTGACTTTTACTTGTTTTGGTTCGTGTTTCAGGTCATGTGTAACAGAGGGAGTATCTGATTTTTTTTAGCTAAAAGGTATTGGGTTAAATGAATAATGGTCTGAGTTTTTGATCATGGGCCGAGAGATATGTATGAGTTGGGTGATGTTTCTTCTCTCTCTCTCTCTCTCTTTTTCAATGTCCACGTATTTGGGCTGTGTGGTCTGGTGAAGGCGTTACTGAGATGGTATGAGATTATGGATAAATGAAATAAAGGGGTTGGGTGTGAAGTTTATATTGGGTTTAATGGATCCAATAGGTTGAAGTACTATTATATTGAGCTCGTTTGGTTGCTTGAACGGATTTGCATAGTAGTAGTTGCACTTGTTTGTTGCTTTTGACCCAATCTTAGATAAAAGAGTTGGGCTTGCTTGAGAATATACATGTACTGTGACACCACTAAAATTTGACCCTCTTGATTCTTCTCAAGACTCTTATTTACAATTAAGTCCTTGACTAATTTAATTGTAAATATTAGATTCATGTTAGAAATAAATCCTTAATTTTTTTATATGAGGGTTTCTTCTTCCCCAAAATAAGCCTAAATTTCTAACAATTATTCTCATAATCATTTTAAGCCAAAATTTCATAATTAATTTCCATATATTTTCAAACTTCCAAATCTCAAAATTTGGGATGTTACATTTTTGAGGCCAAACGGCATAACATTGTGACAATAGTTCGCTTTATTTGTGATGAAAGCAGTCTTCTCTTGATCTTCAGGATGTATAGCAATTTGATTGTATCCCGAGTATGCATCCATAAAAGATAGGAGTTGAAAACCAGAAGAATTATCGACCAACTGGTCAATGTTAGGCATAGGAAAGGCGTCTTTAGGACATACCTTATTTAAGTCTTTATAATCTATGCAGACCCGCCATTCGCCATTGGGCTTGTTAACCATGACGACGTTGGAAAGCCATGTGTATACTACACTTCCCTGATAAAGCTGGCTTCCATCAGCTCCTTCAGATGTGCCTCTAGAGCCAGGCCTCGATCTGAATCGTGCTTTCTTTTCTTTTGTGCCACTGGAGTCGACCCTGGATGGATCACCAGTTTGTGACAGCAAAACTCAAGATCTATCCCTGGTATCTCGGATGGCTTCCATGCGAACACATCTCTGTTTTGTCTTAGAAAATCTTCGAGCTCTACACGAATCTCGGGATCCAACGTTTTTCCGACTTTGGTGGTTTGTTCTGGTTCAGTGCCTAAGATAAAGTCTTCTACCTCGCGATTTGGTTCCACCCTCAAGATGTTATCTTCTTCCCGCATGTCCAACTCGACGAAATGGATGGATTTGTTCATTGACTTTCCTTTTTCCTTGTTTGAGCATTTTATCTTCGAAGTCTTACTCTCTTTAACAGCCTCGAAGTAGCATTGTCGGGAGTCTTTTTGGTCACCCTTGACACTAATGACTTGGTTCTTCCTGTTAATGAACTTCAACCTCTGGTGCTTTGAGGACACCAGCATATCCTAGTCATGAATCGTTGGTCTTCCCAAGAAAATGTCATATGGGGAAGGGAAGTTGGCTACAATAAATCGAACAAGCTCTGATTTAAATGTCTCCTTAGTCCCTAATGTCAATTTGAGATCTATATACCCTTTCGGACGAGTATCTTGTCCGTTGAAACCCGTCAAGGTAGTCTTGCATGGCTTCAAGTCCGCCGAGTCAAACCTCATGCACTTGAACGCATCCCAAAGAATTATGTCCACCGCACTACCATTGTCTATAAAAATTTTCTTGACGTGACAGTTCACCACTAGGTGACCCCTATAAATAGAAGGATATTCACCAGGTGCACTCTCTCCATTCTCCATTGATCATTTACATTCAGTCCCATTGTGCACACACCCCACCTCTCTGGCGAAAGGCCATATACGTGTAGCACAATGATCTGTAACTACTCAGTGTTATCTTCCTCATAGATAGCAATGGGTAGCCTTCCCTTGAGGAGTCATTTGTGTTGGAAATTATGCCCTAGGGGCAATTCATTGTACCTTAGACATTTATGTTATTTAAAGTATTCTCTTTTAGTTATCATTTTCGTTTGCATGTTTGTATTGATAACTGCATCCCTGGATATATCTTATAGATTATCCTAAATGTCCCTGGTCGGTCATCTACGCAGGAGTGAAGATGAGTTAAGACTAGTACGACTTTGATGAGGTATGGAGATACAAATCAAAGTCATGGGCACTTGTAAGAGTACAAGGTGCTGGATCGACCCACTATGAGAAATCTGCATGGATTAGGTCATAAACTTATCTCATGTATAACCGCGTCACAACGCCCTATGACCTGAGATCATCATGGATTCCTACATGATGAGTCACTGACCTTTGACCTAGTCAAAAGTCACCTTTGACCGGGTGATGATAAAGGCTGGGATTGGGATCAGTGGTTTTCATGCGGAGGAATGTGAATGGTCAAGATGGAATTTGTCCCTCACATTTGTAGAGAGATAATATTGGGCCCCTCGATGAGTGAGTCTGAGAAATGTATGGCCATACTATGATGGAAAATAGTTTCCATTTCACTTATTAGACTACTCGAGAATCGAGAAAGTAATGGTCAAGAACATGAAGTTGACATTATCTATGCCTCATCCTTGACCAAATTATCGCATGACAAAAGGGACATGACATGGTTGTACAATAGGTTGTATTGTGTCATCGATCCCCATGTGAATTGGGTAGTTGCAATGTCATGCTAGAGGTCACTTGCGACTTGTGGGCTGGTATAGTATTGGCCCACTGTCAATCTCATGTGGGCTTGCAGGGTTGCACATAAGAATAGCCTAACACGAGCAAATGTGTCCAGATTCATTGAATCTTAGATTTAATGAATACTGAATTTAATCTGGGGTGAGTATATATATATATATTAAATTCAAAAATAATATAATAATATTATTTAATGGAGATTATAATATTATTATATAATATTTGTTTTGTATTTAATTTATTTGATAAATTAAATATCTAAAACAAATAGAGATATTGTATCTCATTTAATTTTTGAATAAAGATATCATATATCTGTTTAATTGAAATTGACATATAGTATCTCAGATTTAATTAAATAGATAGATATCATTTCTCAGATTTAATTTATAGAGATAAATTAAATTAGAAGGCTTTTAATTTGGATTAAATAAATGGATTAGACTAGATCTATTAGATAGATTTAATTAATATTTTTTTTAAATTCCAAATTCAAAATTCGAATTTCAGATCTGGCTTTTAATTCAGATTAAATAAATATATTTGATTAGATCTATTAGATAGATTTCATTAATATATTTTTAATCCAGATTCAAATTTCAAAATTAATGGGGATTAATTTTAAATATAATGCGTTGATCTGGTTTCCAAAAAAAAAACTACGGACTTTTGCCAAGCGCATTAGAGAAAGTCGCGACAAACCCTAGACCAAAAAGAGAGAGAGCCGCACAACTCAAGAGGTGCTAGCACGCTGCCGCAATCGTGTTCGGAGATTATTCATGTGGATACTGGTAGAAGAGGGTGATTCATAGAGTCGGCTTCTATTGATTGAGAAGGTAGCCCACCATTTCAAAGAGAACGAGACGCAGATGAGTTCACTGTAGGTATGATTCGGGTTCCTTTAACCTTGATTTAAACGTGGTTGAGCGATCCTCAGGAGGGATCCGTAAATTTTAATTCCGCTGCTATGTATGGATCCCAATAATTTGATCTTTCATAGACCAATTACTAGCCCCAGAGGCTAGACATATGTGTTCTACACCAGAACATTGGCGCCGACCGTGGGGATCCATAAAGTTCAATTCCCAAACCACTAAGCCGTAGTACTATCACTGGAAATGGCCGCAAATACAAGAAGTTGCAGTCAAGCAACTTGGCAGGACTAATTGCCAGTAGGACAGCCATAGCAATAGCATCAGGGGCAGATGACTCAGTTGGCAGATTCTGTGGCCTCAGATGTAGATCATGTCATTGTGGAAACTGAGCCCGAGACGTCGGATACAGCAAGCTCTCCACTCCTCGAGAACGTGGTGATCTAGCAAGTTGGTCCATCAGTCTAACCGCATAGTCCTTTGTTGGAATTTCAAGCGGTAAATCCCGACATCCGATTGTTACAATCCACTCTTGGGTTGGTGATGAACCGGATGGAGGAAACTCATAATCATCTCCAGAGAGAGGAGCATATCCGACTTATTCGTGAAGAAATAGACTATCGTAACACCATTTGGAGAGAGGAGGAAAGTCGAAGATTGCGACAGATGTTGGAGGAACATGCCAGATGGGTAGTGAACCTGGTACGTAGTGGAGGAAGAGACGTTGTTGGACCAACCCGAGTTAATGTTTCAGTATCTACAACTGCCAGAACTCCACTTGCAAACCCTGGAGAGGGAACCATGCTTGATTGGGATCAACTCCATAATGCAGGAGACGACGCGGTCAAGATACAATCATGGGAAGAACTTGTCAAAGTGCTTGAAAATCCCGCACACAATGCCGGCCGAAATGCTAGAAATCCAAGCCGGGATAGTCGCACGACAGCCACTCAAGTTGATGAGGAAGCTGCAAGGTTCAAAAGGTTAGGCAAGACCACACTCAAACTCGGAGCTTGGATCAAACAAAAGGAAAGGAGCCCGTTAGGAGACAGGTCCAGCTAAGGAGCGCGTAACACCTTCCTCACAGCACATGTCAGTTTCCGTTGATGAGGATAGGTTCTTGAGTCCTTTTCCTGAAAGGATCATGACCGAAGCTTACCCAAGGGCCTAGACACAAAAGACTTTCTAAAGTACGACGAGAGTCAAGACCCACAAGTGCATGTTAATAATTTCAAAATGGAGATCATGGTGAAAGGTTATTCAAGGCCCGTGATACCTCGGCTGTTCGTAGGGACGTTACGAGGAGCAGCGCAAATTTGGTTTAACTCCTTACCAATAAACTCAGTTCCGGACATGAAGGACCTAGTAAAGAAGTTTTTGTTGAATTTCGCCACAAGTAGGAAACAACCAAAAACCAAGTTCCAACTCAGACAGGTGAAGCAGTTACCCGGTGAAACATTGCAAAAATATTTGGAGTGTTTTAAGGACACGGCTCTACAAGTGCTGGGGTTGAAAGAGGAAGTACATCTGCACTGTGTCATCAATGGCTTGGATAAGTCATCTCGCCTTAATAAATCAGTCATGAAGCGTTGCCCAGAAACTTTGGCGGAATTCCGAGATCGATCCAAGCAGTATTTGGAGATGGAGCAAATGGATATCATGAGCCAAGCACCGAAGGAGAAAGCTAGGAGTTCGCCTACTCGAGGTAAGGAACAATATCGCCAAGGCAGGCCAAACTCCCGAGAATGCGGAAAAGGAAACAAGCCTAGAGGAAGCAGAGCGGAAGGGAAGTACGATAGATATGCCCCGTTGAAGGTGTCTCAAGCGCAAATTTGGAAAGAGGTGTCCATGATAGAGATGAAGAAAGTCGAGCGGCCACGGCCATTGCAAAGAGAGGCCACCCTAGACAAATCTTGGTATTGTGAGTTCCATGATCAACACGGTCATACTACGGACTCTTGCCGGGATCTGAGAGATGCCGTGGAGAAGTTCGTCCGAGAAGGAAAACTGCTTCGTTACGTCATTCAGACGGAGGGACGGCAAAACAAGCGCCAAGGAGGCCGGAGTAAAAGTCCGCCCCTCGAGAAGAAGAGGTGCGAGTAGAAAAAGAAGGCGGAAGGCAGTGATGATGAATTTCCCAATTCTAAATACGATTGTGGTGTTATTGTGGGAGGATTTGGAGGTGGAGACTCAGCTACTCAGCGGGAAAAAATTTTTTTGAAAGAGATTCTCTCCGTTAGGAACCACTTGGAGTTTAAGAAAGACTCTACGAAGCCAGAAACACCAATACTCGGCTTTACCCGAGAAGAGTTGGAGGACGTAGCTCCCGACCACCATGACGGGTTAGTAATCACAGGAACAAATTTATTGTTTGCTTACTTTACCTAAAATTTTAGGAAAAATAAGCAAAAGTATTTGTTTGAAAATTTAACTTTATCTGCCAAAAAGGCTTGATATATTTTTATACACAGAAAATACTTTACATTTTGTATGATTTCACTTAAAGAAAGTAAGAATTGGTACTCAAATCGAGGTCCTTTTAACATATGAAATTCTTAAATAAATAAGGACTTCTCGGTGATTTTCCTTAAATCAATTTGATTTTAGTATTTTTTGTTTTTTGAAAAAAAGTATTTAAATATTATAATGTTTTATTTTTTTAATTTTTGTTAAGCTTAAAAGAGTAGTAATATACAAAAAATTATGAGAGAAATTAACAATTTATTTTTTAACATAATTTTTCTTAATAAAATAACTATTTTAGATTATTTATCAGAATATTTTTAATATAGAGAAAATTTGAATTAAAATGTGGGTTTTGGAAATAGAGGGTAGGTAATATTTTAAAAGGGTTTACCTTTCAAAGACTCATTATTGTGTTGATCATAAGAGTGTACGTTGTTTTGATCTTATCATTAACGTTGTACAAACTCAAGTATAGACACGCACAATATCTAAACCTAAATTCTTCAACTCTACTCAAATTAAATGATGTCAATTTTGAAAAATTGTTGTCTCGCTACAGGTATCATGGATCTAGTTTTCCATGATTCAATCCATATCTTTAATCTTGAATCATATCATGACTGACTACACCATTAAGTCAAGGTAACATTTAGTTGATGTTTCTTCTCTACCATATCAGCTTTCTTGCTGCTTTGTTGGTGAATATATATGTCTCAACTTTGCACACTTCTTCTAGTGTCAAAGGCGGTCGCTCATGTGAGAAAACTGACCTTATCAACATCACGACACACTAGGCATTGTATACTTTCACATATGCATGTAAAGCCATAATGAAGTATCTATACTTCATATCCATTGCATGCCAATGGACTCATCATGCTCTTCATGTATTTCCTTGGCCACATGCTTAGTTAAGGGACTTTGCATAGGAATGTGTTGTTCAATCAACAACATTATGAGTTATAGCATCTCTAACAAAATCACATCTTCATGTCCTATCTTAATATGATTAGGATCTTTTGCTAAGCAATGTCTCTGCAGTGTTTTCACAATACATTAAAACTAGATTTGAATTCTAACTTTCAAATCATAGATGTTTTTTTTTTTCAAACATCATTAACCATTTAGCAACTTGTACTACCATAGTACATACTTAAAATGCGTGTGATCATTATGTGCACTAAAAGTATCTTAAGATCTTTTGTGGAGCCATTCCATGTCTCTCACAATGGTTGGACTAGTACCAACTTGCAAGTCCTACCAAAAAATAGATATCTGGTCTTGTACATATCACTACATACATTAGACTACCAACAACATTTGTAAGGAAACTCTTTTCCATTTCATATGTTTATTCAATTTGGGGACAAGCACCTAGATTCAAACTTATTCCTTAAGTCATTGGGTTATTTATGTGTTTGCATTCACTCATATAAAATTGCTTAAGAATCTCCTACTATAATTGTCTTGTGATAGAGAAGGTTCTTCTTAACCTAAAGGGTTCTTCTTAACCTATCTCTCTATATCTCAGATCCTAGAATATACATTGCTTTACCCATGTGTTTCTTTTCAAAATTTATGAGTACCATTTTTTAATAGGCACTATCGAATTCAAAATATTTCTAGCCAATAGTATACCATCATCTTAAAAGAATAATGTCACAAATTACTTGACAATGGTTGTTTTCAACCTTTGAAAATCACATTAGGATTCGCATCTACGAAACCTTATACATCACTATTTGGACAATTGCCTCAACCCATAAGAGGATCTGTGCAAAAACAGGAGGCTACCCCTTTATGAAATTTCAAATAACACTTTTAGTAAAATTTAATTGTCATTGCAAATAGATTTCTTCATTCAGATCACCACTTAAAGGTGTAGGTTTTACATCTTTTTGATGCATGTCTAAATACAAAGTTAACTATTGCTAAAATAAGATTAAATTGCACGATGGGTAAGATGAAAACCTTCCGGTTATGCTTGGACATTTGCAACTAAATGAGTCTCATATTTAATAATTGATCTATCAACTTTTCTCTTAATCTTGAGAACCTATACTTATTCCCAATTCACCTTTTAGCCTTGTGGTAGATCAACTCATTTCCAAACTTGATTCTTTCTAAATGAATCAATTATCACTTCCATTGCTTTCCTTCATTTTTCCTTAACAAGATTCGATAAGGCCTCTAATACAGAACATGTTTAATCATCTTCTAAAGTAACCATGAACACTTTTTTAGTTACTACTTCTTGCTGGAGCTTCCTGCTACTACTGTTTAGGTCTCTTTATTGACCCATATGAGCTCCTACTTGTATGAAAGATTGAAAATTGCCAGTTGATTTTGTACTGCCTTGTCTCTGTATCTCGTAAAGAGATACATGGCGATAAGTTTCACCCTCATTTGGATACTAATTGATACCTTTTAATTCTTTTCAGTCACAATTCCATCTTTGTTTTCACTCTTGGAAAATGTAAAAACATAACCCTATTAAGCTACCACTTACAATCACAAGGGGAATGCGCAACTGACACTTATGGTCTGGTCCACGAAAAAATATTTGATGTGCACTTTGACCACAATTGATAGGGTGTAGAAGTGACCACTATAGAAGGCACATGGTTAAGTTTAAGACCACACATACTTCACGAAATCAAAGGTTTGAATCATCAAAGGTGGACTTGATAATGCTCTCCCATTGACATTTGGTGGGTTAGCTTGAACGATCACATACGTAACCATGTACCATAACGTTTCATTATGCCTTTTGACAATTCCATCTGGTAGAGGAATCCATCGGATAGTTAGCAATTCAAGTACGTTTCCCTTTTCACAGAGTTTCGTCTGATCATTCACAACTTCAATTAGTTCATAGGATCTCAACTTCTATTTAATGGATTAAAGTAATGTTGCAACTCATCCATTTACAGTCCAAAGTACTTAAGCTTCATAGTTATGCAAAATCAAGCAAGTATGATCATATCGTGAATAATTCCCAACAAGAGTTGCAAAAAGTTAAGCTCCGCATCTTTCCCTCATACATAGTACCATGTTTATCATAATAGAATATTCACAACGGAAATACAGTTGTTGTCTCTTTACTATAAATTGTTTCGTGTTGCTTTACATGCTAGACTCATACAAGGACATCTCCACATTGGAAATTAAACATAACAATCCTTATTATGAAAATCTTGGTAGCAATTACTCTGTCCTGGTCTAGCATGACACGTAATCAAGTGAATGCTTGAATTACAAGAAGTGGTAAGGCAATTACTCTCTACGCTTGAATTAAGCGTAGAGAGTCACCAACAATGGTCAAACTCAATGAAATATCATAAAAGGAAAACTAAATAGAACTATATGATTTTATCACAAAATCATGAAAGTTCAAACCATTCAAACCCATAATCTTAACTACATGAGATAATGACTGAATCTCATTTAAACCAGTGCATGAAGCACATCACAGAGAATTAATGTCGTTCCACCACATAAAATAACTTGCAAGTGTTGATGCCTTTTACCATAATCCTCATATCACCGCCAACGTTATGACCTATGCTTTGATTTGACAATAGAAAAACATGATATCAAGGACTCTCAATCCTCCTTCTCATAGTTTATGAAGCTAGAGTCTTTTTGTGTTCACTTTACTTGGAACAATCCTTTGCAAAATGGATGGTTCTTACCAGGAAAAGCAATTAACCTCACTCTGGTCAGCCTTTAGCTTGAAGAATTTCTTACCCCCTACCTTTGAACTTAGGGTGATCCTTCTTTCCCTTTTCTAGAACCTCTTACCCTTCCTTGATTTGTGCTTAAAATGTGAAGCACTTGCTTTCAGTATGAGTGAAATTTGTCTAAAGGATTTGCAAGCCTCTAGATATTCATTTTCAAGCTCCAAGTATTTTAAATAATTGTTGAAAGTAATAATGTTTTTGTCATGGGTTATACCGACTCTCATGAGCTCCTAACTGGAATGGAGCATCCTGATGAAGAAGCAACACTTGTTGTTGGTTAGACAATACGCGTTCAACTTCTTTTAGTTTCCTTCACATGTAGGTGCTACCTCATAAAAGGTAAGTTTTTCTTTCAAAATAATTCACTTGGGATCACTATCGTGTTTCTTTTATATTTACATATGCATTTATCAATTATGGCAATATGTAGGGTAATTTATGCTATAAATTGTCCCTTGTTAGGCCATGTTGGTCTCATAATATCATATTTGTTGTGCAAACTTCTCAACTTCAAGCAATACCATGACTCCAGTAAATGGCTTGGCAGTGTCTCGTTCAATGTCTCGTTTTGTTATTTAAATGAGATCTTTCAACGCCAAATATCACAATTTGTCCCCATTAGGTTTATTAACTCTATTGTTGTTCTTGGCAGCCTTCCTTGGCTTAGTCACTAAGATCATCCCACATACGGGGTTATTCACAGTTGATTTTGAACCAAGGACATCCTTGTATAGCACATTGAAGTATACAATGTCATGTGCTTGTATTATTATTGACTAGAATAACATCACTAATGGGTCTATAATCAGGAGAACAAGTTTCTACCTCTCATCACATAGATTCCAACAATGCCATTATCATCTATCAAGAATTTCATACAAGTAATTCAAATAAAAATGCTCAATTCTGACTCTCAGAAAGAACATTTTCTAAAAGCTCTCACTTAGATAGAGCATATGAAACTAGAGCATATGATTCTCTTAAAAGGAGTATTTGACATTTACTTCTTCATGTCTCTTACTGCATTCTGATGTTCATAATGTCTTATTATATGGGAATTTGGGACAACTCTGTAACTTTCTTTAATTATGTAACATCCCAAATTTTGAACCTTGAGTATTGAGAATAAGCCTAAAGTAGGCGAACGACTAAGCCTAGTTCGGGAAGAGTTCCAAGAATGTCGAGAGTTAGGAAGCCTCTCTGGAACTAAGTAACTCGGTTGTACGGGTCAGTTTACTTAGTGTGAATAAGCCGTGGAATTAAAATACCAACGAAAAAGGAGCACAAAAGGCCTATACGGTGTAAATCCGATTGGAAAGGATGCCGACTACTAGAAAATACCCAATTTGCGAGGGAAAAAATTTCCGTCGCAAATTGGAGTAAATTTGCGAGGGAAAAAAATTTCCCTCGCAAAATATGACCATTTTGTGAGGGAAAATTCTTTCCCTCGCAAAATTGACTATTTTGGGGGGAAATTTCCCATCAATTTCCTCTCATTTTGCGACGGAACAATGTTTCCCTCTCAAAAAGTCCTCAATTTTGCGAGGGAATCAGTTTTCCCTCGCAAAATTGACTATTTTGGGGGGGAATTTCCCACCAATTTCCCCCCATTTTGCGACGGAACAATGTTTCCCTCGCAAAAAATCCCCAATTTTGTGAGGGAATCAGTTTTCCCTCGTAAAATAGTGACTTTTGCAAGGGAAACTTAGTTCCCTCGCAAAATAATATGTATATTTTTGTTTTAAATATATCTGCATTTTTGCGAGGGAAACGTTATTCCCTCGCAAAAGTCACTATCTTGCGAGGGAAGAGTGTTTCCCTCACAAAAAGTCCCCAATTTTGCAAGGGAACCATGTTTCCCTCGCAAAATAGTGACTTTTGCCAGGGAGACTTTGTTCCCTCGCAAAATAATATGTATTTTTTTTTTATAATTTTCATTGCTCTCTTATGTTTTTTTCACTCCAAATCCCTCGCTCGCTGCTCTGTCGTCTACAAACCCTCGCTCTCCTTTCACCTTCGCCCTCAACCCTCCCGGCCAGAAACCCATTAGGAATTCAAGATCCGGTTTCTTGCACCAAGTCGACCCTAATGATTCTCCAAACTGAGCGCTGCAATTTGTCCACGCGATTAGGGCACTGGTTTGATTTCCGCTGCAATTTTCTCTGGATTGTTCTTGCTCGTGATTTCTGTTCATCGCGATTTTTTCTGTGACTTCGACGCCATCAAATCTTGGCAGTGCTAGCAAAGCGGATACTACAGCATATGGATGATCTGTCTTTGAAGCTAGATTCTGTGGAGGAAACAATTAGAACTCGTAAGTTCCTCCTTGTTGACATCTTTAGTTTTTAATTTTTGATTAGTTTCTTCGAAATAAAGAAGATTAATTTGTTATATCTACGTAAGTGTAGGGTTACGAACAAATAGAACATGGAAACAATGATGGGCTAAGGGTTGATTGGACTGTAGTAGTCAACTAAAGAATATTTCCTAGTTATTATTCTTTAATATTTGGTCATTTGCCCTGTATTTTGTATGCTTCTCATAGGAATGCTTCAACATGTTTGACTCGCCTTCTTCCTCATCGTCGCCTCATTCAGTTTCTCCGCTTCTACTGGTAAGCATCTGCCTCGTTTAGTTTCTTTGACTGCCCTAATTTGTTTCACGCAAAGCTTTCTCAAAATAAAAAAAGGGGTTTTGTTTCATGTCGATACAGCCTTTGTGCGAAGCTTTCGGTGAATCTGGGAATAGATCTACTCGTTGTTATGGGTTTTCTGTTGGCCTTTGGTCTTGTCATATTTTATCGTTCGATTTATTGTTCAACGGATATATGCTAAAATTACTAAATAAATTGCTTTGTTTCAAAGTTTTGGGGTGTGGGGTGTGGGTTGTGGAAACATCTTGAGAATTGGGTTTTGGGGTTTGGATTTGTGAAGTACTGAATTATGGTGATGATAGTAAGGATAGTGAAGCTGAAGTTGCTATATCAATTTATCATCAGTTGTATAATTTTGTTTTCGTTGT
Source organism: Acacia crassicarpa (assembly GCA_034222035.1). Taxonomy (NCBI): domain Eukaryota; kingdom Viridiplantae; phylum Streptophyta; class Magnoliopsida; order Fabales; family Fabaceae; genus Acacia; species Acacia crassicarpa. The sequence goes on along the minus strand of JAWXYG010000021.1, from coordinate 889,333 downwards.
GCTATAATTCTGTAAAGAGAAGAGCTTAAAACTGACCATAAGCTTGTTGAGAAACAAATATTCCATCATGATATGTCATGAAATTCGGAAAAAAAGAGAAGCCATACCTACAATCATATCTTTTCAACTACTAGAAAAGAAAGTTGCCATGGCAGACCAACAGTCTAGGAAGGTGACTACATTAACATGCCTTTATACATATCTCATGAAATCATAATATGTAAACTTGCTTGCTTGTTCATGATAGTGTATGTTTTAGTGAAGTAAGATGAAATAAGCAAAGTAATCTCAGAAAAATTGAATAGCTTCACACAACTTACTTGTCCTTCTAGTTATTAATTAAATCACTTTTACTATTTGAAGTAGCTAATGTTTCTCCATTTCTTTGATCACGTTTTGGGTGGAAGATATCAAAATACCATCAACCATAGCCACTAATAATTTCTGTGTAGACATGCAACAAGAAGGCGAGATGAATAACAAAGCAAAAGGTACAATAATATAATACTCTTTATCAGTTGATTGGAAGATGAAATCAAATATTATACAGAACACACACACACGCACATTAAAAGATGTAAAGAAAATTTTATTTATCATGCATGAACCTAACTATGATGCATAGCGTCAGCCTTAATTTATGCTTAAGAGTTAAGATGCTTAATGTTTGCATTTAAGTTGAACCTAACTGTGATGCAATGCAAGAAGAAGATAGACCTATGTATGCATTTACATATATGTGTTATCCTTTTGTTGAGAGAATCTGAAAGATAGAATACTATGTTCTCTCTCTTTTTTTTTATTATTTTATTTTATGTTATCCAGGTTGAATCTGGTATATTCATTAAAATCATATGTCAAGTTTAGCAATTGTTGTAGAGGTAGTTTAATGTTTATAATATTTATGTGTAGGCTAGGGAAAGGCAAAGGAGAGAAGAACAAGAACACCTTGAAAGGGAAACTGCTGAAGCTGTGAGATGCTGTGCAAGGAGGAAGAGGAGGCTTGAGAAGCTGTAGAGAAGCAGGCTGCATTAGCTAAAATGCGTCAGGAAAAATCCCAGTCGAAACATTATAATTTGTTTTTCCTATGTAAACTCTTATGATTGTTACAATTTATTTTTATAATATATAAGTCTTCTTATTTTCTAATTATTTTTTTATGTAATTATTTTTTAAAAAAACTTTTTTAATATTTTTTTTAAATTAATTGAAATTTGTGAGGGAAAAGTGTTTCCCTCGCAAAATCTTCAGAGTTTGCGAAAATTTGAAAATTTTGCGAGGGAAATTTTTTCCCTCGCAAACTAGGATTTTCCCTCGCAAATTCAAGGATTTGCGTGGGAAAAATATTTCCTCGCAAAATTCTGAATTTGCGAGGGAAAAAAGCATTTTTGCGACGGAAAATTAGTTTGCGTAGGCGATTTTTGCGACGGAACTTTTTCCGCCGCAAATTCCGTCGCAAATCAGTTTTGCGATGGAAAATGGTTTTTTTGCGACGGAATTTTTCCACCGCAAAAAACTGTTTTTTTTTTTTTGCGGTGCGCCAAACTATGTCCTAAGGTATAAGACAATTAGTTGAGTGAAAATATGCCGATATAAGTAAGTATATAGAATTTTTAGGGCAGTCATGGATGTCCTGTGTTTTTGAGGGAAATAAGAAGGGAAGAGAGGGAGAATACATATCTGGACCAAGTGTGAAAGCAAATTCAGTGGTAATGTTGATTCATCGGACACATGGCATTTCGAGGTCAGAAGTTGGGTTATCGGGTAGCACGTAGTATGAGGCGATTATAAGATACATAATATAGGTTTCTTGATCCCCAAGGTACTATATTCCACCCACCTGTGGTCAGGGGAAAAGAGACTGTTAATCCGGGCCTACACAGGTCCCACAGAGTGGCATGAGTTACGAGGAAGTTTGTAACCAACAAAAAGGAGCTAAGCGGGACCGTTAGGGTTTATAGGAGTCGGGCCCAGATCCCTGAACAAAGAGCTGGGAGAAATTGGTGGGCCTAGAAGAGAGAGAAAGTGACTTGGAGGAAAAAAAAAGGTCACGTCATGTAATTTTGAAGAGAGAGAAAGATAAAATAATCAGAATTAATCTAGACCACACAATTTGAATCTGACATGACCAGTGAAAGACATGTAATCATAACTCTAAAAGGGCATTAATGGCACATCCAAGGGCAGATTTTGTGGGCCTCGCTGACTTGGAAGAAGAGTAGTGTAAAATGACCGTTTTACCCCTAAACCTAAAACCTACACCTAGTAACACCAAAAACCACCATCAGGGGCAATTTTGGAAATCTGATTTTTGGGCAGATGAGGCCACCATTTTCAGCCAAAACTTCTCTAGAATTCTTGAGAATTAGGTTAAGAAATTATATTTAAATCCAAAGCACTCTTTTGACTAATGGATAATAACCAAACTTGGGTAAAAGCCTTCACCCTTGGAGCCTATATAAAAGACACTTCCCCCTCCATTTGCCACCAGCCAAGCACGAGTCTGAGGTAAAGAGGGAGAGTCTCCAGCTGAAGGCTTTGATCCAAGGGAAGTGGAAGGCACTCGCAACCGAAATTCCGAGGTGAGTTCCATAACCGACAACTTGGAAATTCTTGCTTCTGCCCTATGGTGACTTCATGTAAATGCAATGGGATTTCCATATTTTTGAGGTTCTCATTGAGTCAAAAACATTTTTTTTGTGAAGGGGACAAGTGGGATCACCTCTTTCCAAACCCGAAAAGCTTAAGTCTTCAAACTATGTAAATTTGCCGATGTTGGTGTTTTCTAGGCAGTGTGTAGTAATCGGTAGTTTTAAAATAGTAAATGAACTCCGTTTGCTCTGAAATTTTACATGGTAAAGTTAGACATCCTTAGCATGATTTTGATATCATATTTCGTGTCCTTTTGATTTTCCAACCGAAAGTTATTTAAGGATGAAAATGACCTAAAAACAGGAACTTCATTTTGGACTAGTGGCTAACGTTTGGGGATAAGAGAAGGATTTGAACCCAGATGACTTTGGGAATTATTTTTATGGTAAACTAGACATCCTAAGGATTCAATGGCCACTAATTTCATGCCAATATGAGTTTTCTAGAATTTATTAAAAATCAGCGAAGTAAGGTCAGTGATTTTGGAGTTAGGTGGAAATTTATGAAACTTGAAATAAGGGTTGTATATGTGATTGAAAGCATAATGTTTTAATGTAATTAGGGAGAAAGCATGTGTGGGACATATAATTAACGTCAAGAAAGGAGTTTACTATTTGCAAGGCGTGCCAGGTAGTAACTATAAACTCGCATACTCTATGTTGCTCTTATATGTATGTATTATCATGATTGTGGATGTAGGGTAAGTAGTATCCATGAGACTTCGTGTTCTATGGTTACTATTGAGGCCCAAGGTATGCAAGGTAGGTAGTACCTATATGGGTGCTACTGAGGCCTGAGGCTTGATGGGTAGGTAGTATCTCTTTTGGGGTGCTACTGAGGCCCGTGGCATGTAGGGTAGGTGGAGCCTATTTGACTGTGTGTTCATAGGTGTCTACTGAGGCCCAAGGTATGTGAGGTAAGTGGAGTCTACATGACTGTGTGTTTATAGGTATCCACTGAGGCCACTTGGGGGAGGTAGGGGACTGTAGCCCTAACTACCAAGACCCCTTAGCGCTATTGCCTATTGGTTATGGGGGCTTGTCTTGACAAGGCGATGTTGCGGAGTACATGCCAGGTTTATGTTCCTGATTGTGATTTGCATTACTTTCATTTCATACATATTGTATATGAGTTTAACAGTTACTCTGGGGTTCAATGTTGAACTCCATACTGGTTTAAAAGATATAGGTGGTTTACGGCGAGCAGATCAGGAGATGAGGGTAAGGGCAATGAAGCTGATAATTGAAGACGTATGAAATGCCCTATCTCATATTGTATGTTTATTTTTGGATGATTGTAAGTTACGTTGGATTATTGCACCCTTAACCATATGGGGATTACTTTATGTTTTTGTTTGTATGCCTTTACTAGTATATTGTAAGTTTTCCAAACGATCATATGCTTTGCCGTGCACACTCTGATATATGATTAAGGTGACTAATTAACAAAGGAAAGGTGATAAGCGAAAAGGATTCTCTTTAACCCGCCACTCGAAAGGGCGAGGACGGTAGGTGTAACAAATTCTATATTCATCTCATTTCTTTATATGCAATTTTCAACCAAATAAATTTTCAAGGGGGAGAAGTTTCTCTATTTCTCAAACCCAATTTGATAGGTTTCCAAAAACCATTATTTTCTAGTTTTATGTCCCATGTTAATTTAATCATTTCCTAGAGTTTTTTCTATCTTCTTGAAGAGATATTTCAAATGTCTTATGGAATTTGTTGGTTAATTTGGGCTGTTGCATGACTTTTCATCCAAAAGCTCATGAGATAGAAAAACAAAAATTTTATTTTTCAATGTGGAACGTGTAACTCCTACTCATTAGTTACTTGAGGTGTCTAATTTAACCAATGAGTTATTATATGAGAACCCGTAACTCTTTACGATACTCATGAGTTATAACCCATCACTCTTTACGGTACTTGTTAGTTATATCTGATTTAAGAAAATGGGGCTTCAAAAACATAATCATATAACCCGTAACTCTTCATGGTACTTATAAAAACCAGTAACTCTTTACGGTACTCATGAGTTATAATTATTTGGATTTGATTAGGATCTACTTGTTAAAACAACTAATGGAGTTTAGAATTACCTTAGATCACTCAAAGACTCCAAAGTTTATGATGTACTCTAACGTTGATCCACACGAATATTCCTGATCCTAGTAAGAACTCTCTCCTTGACTCCTCCCACTCCTTGGATGCTTGCTAGGCGATGGCAAGGTTGATTATTGTATTAGTTCTCAGTTTATGTGTTTTGATGATAACAAGACTTGAAAATTTATAAGGTTTTGAATCAGTAAAAAGTGCCTAAATCAAGTGTATACTCGAGCATGCTCACACTAACATCTTTGTTAAGTCTTCTCAGGTCTGTACTCGAGTAAACATAAGTTGTTACTCAAGCATATGTTGCTGTGAAGATTTTATATCATGAAGTATACTCGAGTAGATAAGTGGTTACTCAGCATAACATCAGTAAAAGTTGTATGCACTGGTCCTTGAAGAAGTTACTTGAGCAAAGCTTTACAGCCTACTGAGCACAGTACTTGAGTACTGATATAGTCCTACTCGAGCAAATATGTTGACATGAGGGAAGGCTACCTATCAAAAGTCGTAGTCAAGCACCGAGTAAGGCTTACTCGATATTTCTCCATTCCTCTGTCAAGTTACTAGGCTTGTTGTGTGGTATGAAGCTGACAAAACTCCTATATCAGCTTGCATTAGGCCCCATTGGTTTCTAATATCTATCAAGTGCAATCGGTATCTTTTGCCCAGTACTTTGACTTCGAGAAATCTCTCTCAATCCTATGCCTCTTCTACCCATCCTCTATACGCAATGGTTGGGAGGCTCACTTTAAGGCTAGCTCAAAGTATTGATAGGCCTGTTGTAATCAAAACTAAATGGTTTGCTCGGAGCATTTCTAAACCTGCTAGCCATTAGAGTATTGCTAGGCTCATTTTGATTAACACTAAAAGGCTTGCTTGGAGTATTGCTAGGCTTGATTTTGTCAACATTAGGATGTCTTAGGCCCTTCATTTTCTATTAAGACACCAAAATAAGGTGAATTATTCACTAGTGCAAAAATCAGTTTTTAGACCGGGTAAAAATCACCTTTTAGATCGATTGTGTAGTCGGTCTCAATTCAGCTGGTCTTATAAGTCTGTTATTTTTAGACTATCTGCTTAAAAAAAAAAAACCTTTTTAGAACAGCTATTCAAATATTAGGTCTAAATGTAAAACTTTTAAGACTGGTTTTTTTATATATGAGGTTTTAAAAGTAAGACTTTTAATATTACTTTTTAAAATATGAGGATTTAAAAGTAATTTTAAGACCGGTTGTTTAAAAAACAGGTTTTAAAAATAGTTTTTAGACCTTATATTTTTAAAACTGGTCTTAAAAGTTAGACCCAATATTTTATACTTTGCATATTAATTTTTTTAGACCTGATATTTATAACATTCGGCCTAAATATTTTCATTTCTTTTCACATATCCACTTTATTTCTTCCTCTTACTCACCATCCAATATATCTAGCAACTAAAAGACAGTTTAACCTACAAGCTAATCCCGCCCCTTCATCTCTTGACAGCCAGTCAGTGTCCGAGCTAGATGGAAGCCAGGTCGGCGAGGGTGAGGAAGAGGTCCGAACCAACATTTACCCTGGAGGAGAGGAGGCTTCATCTAAGGCAGCTGTGCCTTCTAGCTAAGTGACCAAGGTCCTTGTTTAGCCGCGTCTTTTGTTTGGGGCACTGAGCCCATTATGACTTGTGTGTATTTCCGCTGGTTTTCCATTCCAGTTTCATTATTTCTGTGTTAAGTTTTTGTAAATGGACAAATCAATCTTTAGTGGTAATTTTGCTTGCTTCCTAATTAATTTGCATGTGTTCCCGTGTTTTATTCATGGCGATGAATTAATTTCATGAACCCAAATCTATACTCAGAGTTCTATGGCCGGGCCAAGGTCAAATATGTTATGCAGAATCTGCTTACCATGTTCTTCCGGCATTAAAGGCCGGGTATATAAGTGGAGATTTTCAATTAAACCTCCCTACTACGTTCTGGTTCCATTGTCCGAGATTTAATAAGGGCAAATTGTCACATGTTCAACCTCGGTGTGGAAATGTAATACTCAAACATTTTGAACTGATCAAGTTCCAAATGAAAATTCACCTTCTTATCCAGGAGCAAGTTTTGATGCATCAAAATTGTGAATACTTGTAATAGTAGCTTCATGTAATTAAAGCTAGGTTTGATGACCTTGGTGTTTGTCTTTAAATCACATGTATTTATGACCGGATTCGATGACCCAGGTCTGTTATTCATTTCTTTGTTTACACTCGGCACAATTTGGAGAATCTAGAACTTGAATCTCAACTGAGAAATTCTTTATTTATTTGAAAGATAACTTGCTCCGATAAGCTAACAACTTCAAAAAAAGAAATTGCATAAACAAAAATGGAAAATTGAAATCAAAATGACGAAATCAAAATGAACTAACATGGACATAGTCTGTCCGCATGCATTGTGGACCCACAGATGAGGCCTAGCTATAATAGAGTCTTAGCTTATCTGTGTTCCACGTTCTTTTAATTAGCTTCCTCTCCAAGATCTCCAGCAAGTAAGCTCCTTTGTCGAGTTTCTCTCTAATCAGGTAAGGACATTTCCAATTTGCAACCAGCTTTTCGTCTTTGGCATTTTTGTTCCTGATGTCGGCTCTTCTAAGCACCAAGTCACCTTTATCAAATGACCGGCGTCTCACCTTTTGGTTATATTTGGCCGCGATGGGTTCCTTGGTGGCCATATCTTGGCAGTGTGCTGTGATTCTGACCTCGTCAATCAAATCTAATTCCATCGCCAGCGCTTTATTATTTGTCTCTTCGCTTTCCTTGAGAGTCCTTAATATCCTCCATAATGGTTGGCCTCTCTCGACCAGGATCATCGCCTCGCATCTGTAGGTCATCCGGAAAGGAGTTTCTTGGGTTGACAATTAAACGCTGGTCCTGTAGGCCCATAACACACTATAGAGCTATTTGACCCAGCTAGAATTTGTGTCCTCCATCTGCTTCCTTAGTTAGACCATCGACGATTATCTTGCTTACCGCTTTGGCTTGACCGTTCAACTGAGGATGTTCCATGGACGCGAAGTGGTGTTTGATGTTGAGACTCGTCATCATATCTTGGAATCCCTTATCATCGAATTGGGTTCCGTTATCCATAACTACCTCGACAGGGATCCTGAACCGGGAAACGATGCTATGTTCAAAGAATCACTGTATGCAAACCAAAGTAATTGTAGTTAACGGCTCAGCTTCTATCCACTTCATAAAGTAATCTATAGCTACAATGAGCCATCATAATTGTTTGAGAGCCATTTTGAATGGTCCCAGAAGATCCATGCCCCATTTGTAGAATGGTTAGGGTGCCAAGATACATTTCAACTCTGCCGAAGGGAGCCAAGCGATCTTGGCGTGCTTTTGGCAGCTATCGCACTTCTTGACGAGCTCCTTTGAATCCGCGTCCATGGTCAACCAGTAATAGCTAGCCCATAGAGCTTTCCTAGCTAGAGCTTTTGCTCCCAGGTGCTGGCCATTTATTCCTTCATGTATCTCTGCCAAGACGTACTTGGCCTCATACAAGTTCAAGCACTTCAACATCAGAGAACGTAATCCTTTTCAGTATAGATGATTTTCGACCATTGCATACATGGCGGCATCCCGAACCAACCTTCTTGCCTCGATAGAATCGTCGAGGAGGATTCCTCACTCCAGATAATCTTTGAATAGTTTCCTCCAATCGGTTGCTGTCGATATAGCCATAACACAGCTCGGCTCCACTAGATTATGTTAAATGATAGTTCTATGGTTCCCCGAGCCCTTCGTACTTGCTAGTTTTGACAAGATGTGGCCCTAGTATTCTCTCCTCTCGAGATGTGAGTGTCAGTTACTTCTTCAAAGTCGGAGATTACCTCTTGCTTTATTCAGGTATTTTGCCAGTAATGGACCCTTTGCCTGGTATGTCCCCTCAATTTGTGGTACTACAAGCTGGGACTCAGTTAAAACCTTTACTTTTTGGGCTCCATGTTCTTTCGCCTATAGCAGCCCGATTATTAATGCTTCATATTCAGCTTGATTATTTGATGTTTGGAAGTTTAACTGAAGAGAGTGTTTAATCGCACTCCCTTTTGGGTTCTCTACTATGATTCTCGCCCCGCTTCCCTTAGTGTTTGACGAGCCATCCACATATACTTTCCACACGTTGGAGTCATCATCTTCCATTTTACCTGCCAAGGTTAGGTCCCCACAAAATCTACCAATGCTTGCGATTTGATTGCATATCGGGCTTCTTAAGTGATATCGAACTCAGATAATTCTATTGCCCAGGTGATCACCCTACTGGCAGAGTTTGGCTTATGCAGCACCTGTCGTATTAGCTAACTGGTCCAAACAACGATCGGAAATAAGGTCAGAGCCTTCTCCCTGCTGTGAGTAAGGCAAAAGCCACTTTTTCCAGTTTTTGATACCTTAGTTCCGAGCTCTGCAAGGCTTTGCTTACGAAATATATCGGTACTTGGCCATTCTCTATTTCCCTAACCAAGACCACACTTACCGCTTCCTCTCCTACAGATAAGTAAAGAAAAAGCATCTCACCGGGTTCAGGCTTTGATAAGACTGGCGGGGTTGCCAGATACTGCTTGATCTTCTCAAATGTGGCTTTACACTTCGGGTTCCAACCTACTTGTGCCTCCTTTTTTCAGCAACTCGAAGAAAGGAAGAGCATTCTTTGACGATCTTAGCAAACATCTGGTGAGTGCCGCTAATCTTTCAGTCAACTGCTGGATTTCCTTCTTATTCCTTAGGGCTTTCATGTCTAGCACAGCTTTGCACTTATCCGAGTTGGCTTCAATTCTGCGGTCAATCAACAAAAAACCTAGGAATTTCCCAGCTGGGACTCTGAATTCGCATTTAACCAAGTTCAATTGGATTTGGTACGTCCTCAATTTGTCGAAGGTTTGCTCCAAGTCTCAGATATGGTTTTTCGGTCCTTTGACTTGATGATCATGTCGTCAATATATACTTCTTCTACATTTTGACCGAGCTGGTCTTCAAAGACTTTATTCATCATTCTCTGATATGTGGCCCCGACATTTTTTAATCCGAACAGCATCACGTTATAGCAATAGTTAGCCTTCTCTGTGATGAAGGCCGTCTTCTCTTGATCTTTCGGGTGCATCGCTATTTGATTGTATCCAGAATATGCATCCATGAATGATAACAATTGGAAATCGGATGAGTTGTTGACCAACTGGTCAATGTTGGGCATCAGATATTAATCTTTTGGGCATGCTTTATTCAAGCTGGTGTAGTCTATACATACCCTTCATTTTCCATTTGGTTTCATCACCATGACCACATTAGATAGCCACGTGGTATATTGTATTTCTCATATGAATTCGGCATCCAACAGCTCTTTGACATATTTTTCAAGGGCTTGCTGCCTGTTCGGTTCGATTTTTCTCTTTTTCTGTGCCACTAGTGATGATCCGAGTTGGATGGCCAATTTGTGACAACAAAAATTAGGGTCAATCTCGGGTAATTATGATGAGTTCCATGCGAATACATCTCGATTCTTTCTTAAAAATTCCATCAATTGGGTTCTTAACTCTAGACTCAATGTTTTGCCTACTTTCGTGATTTGCAAAGGCTTATTTCCCAATACCAGATCTTCCAACATGCCTTCTGGCTCCAGTCGTGGAATCTCGGGCTTTTCTCGCAGATCTGATTCCACCATATTTATTGGTTGGCCTGACTGCCTCTCTTTTCCCTTCTCATCACTCCTTTCGCCTTCACGAATCCGGGGTGGAGATGATCGTCTGCCTTCGCCATCTAGGACTATTTCGAAATAACATTGTCAAGACTCCTTCTGGTCTCCTTTGATAGTGATAACCTTCTTTTTAGTGCTCAGCATCTTTAGTTTCTGATGCTTTGTGGAAACTAGCATATTGCAATTGTGGATAGTTGGCCTCCTCAATATTATGTTATACAAGGAAGGGAAATCGACCACAATAAACCTTACTCGTTCCAATTTGAACGACTCCTTTGTACCCAATGTCAATCTGAGGTCAATGTACCCCTTTGGGAATGGAGTGTTCTCTATTAAACCCTATGAGGATCGTTTTGCATGGCTTCAAATCTTCCTGATCCAGGTTCATCCTTTTGAAGGCATCCCAGATAATAATGTCTGCCAATCTCCCGACATCAATGAAAATTGTTTTAACCCAACAATTTACTAGGATTCTCGTGATCACCAAGCCATCCTGATGACGTAGAACTATGTCCTTCAAATCTTCCTTTGTGAAAAGTAATAGGGGAGGTTCTAGTTTGCTAAGATCTTCTTTAAATTTGGGGAGGTCCCTTACGGAGAGTGCCTGTCTCAAATACTTCTTCCGCTGGCTTATCGTGTCTCCACCTCCGCCCAAGGCTCCACTGATCACATTACAATTGAACTTGGCTTCTGGGAATTCATCATCATCACTAGCTGGTTTCTATCACTTATCGTCTTTCTTTTTCTCCGGCGTCGGGCTCATGCTTTGGTCTTCTTGATTGCACTTGTTGCTTTTCCACCCCTTAGTTTTTATCATGTATTGATGTAATTTCCCGTCTTTGACGAACTTCACAATGGCGTCACGGAGTTCATAGCATTGGTCTGTAGTATGTCCCGGTCCATCATGAAATACGTAAAACTAGGACTGGTCTATATTGGCTCGGTTCCTAAGAGGCCGAGCTCTTTCGATTTTCTTCATCTGTGTAAATGCGACCTCCCTCCAAAGCTAGGAACATGAGACATTCAAAGGGGTGTACTTATCATACTTTGCTTTCCCTTCAAATCGTTCCCCTCGGGATTTACTTTCCAAATTTCTTCCACAAGAATCCTCCTTTTGATTTTCAGACTGCCCTTTGCCTCTCGGGGGCAAGTTTCTTCTTCGCTATTTTCCTACAGCACTAGCTATCTCCACTTGCTCCACCTCTAAATACCACTTCGACCAAGTTCTAAATTCGGTAAGGGTATCAACCTGGTTCTTGAAAATCGACTTCGCCAACCGAGATGATGGGTCCAGGCCATCTACAAGACAATGTATGTGTACACTGTTGGGATCCGTACACGCAGCGGATTAAAATTTACTACGAATCCCGTCCCGAGGAACACTCAGGTGCGTTTAAATCAAGGTTAGGGAACCCGAATCATACCTTATAGAGAACTCTGATTCATCCGGAGTCGGATGTTTTCCTTTGATTTTTTAGCGAACTAGTAGCTCAAGAATCTACACAAACCCTTTGCGCACATTTTCTCATCGCGATCAAGAAACTCCAAACTGTAGTGAATTCGTCCGCGTCTCGTTCTCTTTGAACTGGTGGGCTACCTTCTCGATCAGCAGAAGACGACTCTTAGAATCGGCTTCCTCTACCGGTATCCACACGAACAATCTCCGAACACGGACGTGGCAGCGTGCTAGCACCTCAGACTGTGCGTCTCTCTCTTTTTCGCTTTAGGGTTTCTCGCGGCTTTCTAATACGCTCGATTATAACTCCCGTAGGTTTTTCTAAACCCATCGGCGTATTATATTCAAAATTAATCCCCATTAATTTTGAATTTTGAATTTTAAATTTTAATTAATATATATATATATATATATATATTAATTAAATCTATCTGATAGATTTAATCTAATGTATTTATTTAATTCAAATTAAAAGCCTTCTGATTTAATTTATCTCTATAAATTAAATCCGAGAAATGATATCTATCTATTTAATTAAATCTGAGATACAATATCTCAATTTAAATTAAATAGATAATGATATCATTATTCGAAAATCAAATGAGATATAATATCTCTATTTGTTTTAGATATTTAATTTATCCGATAAATTAAATATAAGAAAATATATCATATAATAATATTATAATCTCCATTAAATAATATTATTATATTATTTTCAAATTTAATATATATATATACACATATATATCTTTACCCCAAATTAAATCCAGTATTCATTAAATCTCAGATTAATCTGAGATTCAATGAACCTGGACACTTTTACCCGTGTTGGATTATTCTTGTGTGCGACCCTGCAGGCCCATATGAGATTGGCCGTGGGCCAAGACTGTATCAGCCCACAAGTCGCAAGCGGCCTCTAGCAAGACATTGCGACTACCCAATTCACATGGGGATTGATGACACGATACTACCTATCGTACAACCATGTCACGTTCCTTTTGTCACACGATAATTTGGTCAAGGATGAGGCATGGATAACGTCAACTTCCTTTTCTTGACCATTACTTTCTCGATTCTCGAACAGTCTAATAAGTGAAATGGAAACTCCTTTCCATCACAGTATGGCCATACATTTCTTAGACTCACTCATCGAGGGCCCCAGTATTATCTCTCTACAAATGTGAGGGACAAATTCCATCTTAACCATTCACATTCCTCCGCATGAAAACCACTGATCCCGATCCTAGCCTTTATCATCACCCAGTCAAATGTGACTTTTGACTAGGTCAAAGGTCAATGACTCATCATGTAGGAATCCATGAGGATCTCAGGTCATAGGGCGCTGTGACACGGTTATACATGAGATAAGCTTATGACTTAATCCATGCAGCTTTCTCATAGTGGGTCGATCCAGCACCTTGTACTCTTACAAGTGCCCATGACTTTGATTCGTATCTCCATACCTCATCAAAGTCATACTGGTCTTAACTCATCTTCGCTCCCGCGTAGATGACCGACCTGGGACATTTAGGATAATCTATAAGATATATCCAGGGATATAGTTATCACCATAAACATGCGTATGAAATGATAACTTAATGAAGAACAATGACTTGCCCTTAGGGCATAATTTCCAACAGACTCCCACTTGCACTAGGCGCAATCATTAATTACTCTAATTCTCATTGCCCTAACATGATGCTCATGTTTTGCTTGTGCAAGTGGTTTAGTAAGAGGATCAACTACATTGTCTTCTCCTGGTACTTTGCATACTTTTATATCACCTCTATCTCTGATTTCTTCGAGAAGTTGCCTGAGTACGTGCTTGGTCAATTAATGTGACCTAGGCTCCTTGGTCCGTGCAATAGCGTTGCTATTGTCACAGAACAAGTCTATTGGATTTGAGATGGTTGAAACCACCCCAAGTTCATAAATGAACTTTCTAATCCAAATGGCCTCCTCAGCTGCATCCGAGGCGGCTATATACTCAGCTTCCGTTGCAGAATCAGCTATAGTGCTTTGCTTAGAGCTCTTCCAGCTCACCGCACCACCATTCAACAGGAATACATATCCTGATTGCGATCGTGAATCATCTTGGTCAGTTTGGAAACTCTCATATGAGTAACCTGTCACACAGAGCTCATCCTCCAAGCCACCATGTACCAAGAATAAGTCCTTAGTCCTTCTTAAGTATTTAAGGATATTCTTGATAGTAGTCCAGTGACCGTCACTGGGATCTTAGACGTATCTACTGGTCATACTCAAGGCAAATGACACATCCGGTCGAGTACATAACATGACATACATGATAGATCCAATGGCGGAGGCATATGGAATCTTACTCATGCGGTCTCTATGATCTGGTGTACTAGGACACAGATCTTTACTGAGATGGATTCCATGAGACATGGGCATGTTACCCCTTTTAGAATCCTGCATACTGAACCTATGGAGTATCTTGTCTATATATGTGCTCTGACTTAGGCCTATTAGCCTCTTGGATCTATCTCTATAGATCATAATCCCAAGGATATAAGTGGCTTCGACTAAAACTTTCATTGAGAAAGACTTTCCTAACCAAGACTTGACACTCTGCAAGGTAGGAATGTCATTCCCAATGAGTAGGATGTCATCAACATAAAGCACTAGAAATACAACTGTGCTCCCACTAACCTTCTTGTAAACACAAGGTTCATCCATGTTTTGAATGAAGCCAAACTCTTTGACTACTTCATCAAAACAATGATTCCAACTCCGAGATGCCTGCTTCAATCCATAAAAGGATCTTTGAAGCTTACAAACTTTACCAGAGTCCTCTGGACGCACAAAACCCTTAGGTTGTGTCATGTACACATCCTCAAGCAGCTTTCCGTTAAGGAAGGCTGTTTTGACGTCCATCTGCCATATCTCATAGTCATAATATGATGCAATGGCAAGAAGGATTCTGATTGATTTGGCCATTGCAACTGGCGAAAAGGTTTCGTCATAGTCGATACCATGAGTTTGAGTGAATCCTTTTGCAATCAGTCGTGCCTTGAAGATATTTACTTTGCCATCCATATCAATTTTCTCTTTGATAACCCACTTGCACCCAATGGTTTTTACACCTTCAGGTGGATCGACTAAGGTCCATACCTTATTGTCATACATGGAATGCATTTCAGACTTCATAGCATCAAGCCATCTTTCGAAGTTTGGTCCCACTACGGCGTCTCGATAGGTCATTGGCTCATTCTGCTCAATGAGCAAAACATCAAGACTTCCAGTTATCAGAAATTCATATCTCTGAGGCTGTAGCCGTGATCTACCGGACCTTCGTGTGCCTTGTGTTACTTGAGTAGACTCAACAACTTGTTGTGAGTCTTCTCCAGTTTCCATCTGTGGTTCTACATTGTCCTGTGACTTTCGAACTTCTTCGAGGTTCACCTTACTCCCACTGGTTCTTTTAGAGATAAACTCTTTTTCCAGAAAGATACCATTCTGAATGACAAACACTTTGTGATCGGTGGGATTGTAGACGTAGTATCCTTTAGTTTCCTTAGGATATCCCACAAAAGGCATTTTGAGGATCTAGATGATAATTTATCAGAGGCTTGATGTTTAACATAAACCTCAATCCCCAAATCTTAAGAAATGACAAGCTGGGTTTCTTCCCAGTCCATATCTCATATGGTGTCTTTTCAACTGCCTTTGATGGAACACACTTTAGTATGAACGCAGTTGTTTCTAGGGCATGACCCCAAAAGGAAGGTGGAAGATCTGTTTGACTCATCATAGATCGAACCATATCTAATAGAGTTCAATTCCTCTGTTCAGAAACATCATTCCATTGAGGTGTTCCTGGAGGAGTAAGTTGTGAGATAATCCTACAACTCCTAAGATG
Organism: Acacia crassicarpa; assembly: GCA_034222035.1. Classification (NCBI taxonomy): domain Eukaryota; kingdom Viridiplantae; phylum Streptophyta; class Magnoliopsida; order Fabales; family Fabaceae; genus Acacia; species Acacia crassicarpa. The sequence continues at coordinate 873,511 of JAWXYG010000021.1, read as the reverse complement.
GTCAATGAACTCTTGGCTCAAATGTTCACCGCCTCGATCAGATCGAAGTGCTTTAATTGTTTTGCCAAGTTGGTTTTACGCTTCATTTTGAAACATTTTGAACATTTCAAAAGTTTCAAACTTTATGTTTCATCAGACAGATATACACATATCTCCTGAAATTGTCTATAAATGTAATGAAGTGTAAACGACCTCCTCTGGAAAATGTATTCATTGGTCCACACACATCAGTATGTATGAGGCCCAATAAATCGGTGGCTCTTTCACTGTGTCTAGTAAAAGGTGCCTTTGTCATCTTTCCAATTAAACAAGACTCACATGTATCAAATGATTCAAAATCAAATGACTTCAGAAATCCATCTATAATGGAGTTTCGAAATGCGTTTCTCATTTATATGGCCTAGACGACAATGCCATAGGAAGGTAAGACTTAAATCTTTTGACTTGATCCTTTATGTCACAGATGTCCATTCAATTTTCTACTATCCTTGAGATCCTAAACATTTATACAAATGCGTGAACCACATGTAGTATCTAATACCCATGTTTGAGGAAGTAGAAAAGCGAATGTCTATGACATAGATACCTGAAGCGATAGCCCGCTATCCTTCTTGTTCTTTTCAGATCTTCGAGGCAGAGTGTGCAATTCTTCTTCCAATGACCAATTTCATTGCAAAAGAAGCAGACCCCTTCCTTTGGAGGTTTTGCCTTCTTGGCTTTCCGTTTCATACCCCTTCCTCTCTGAACGGACAAAACAGTACTGGGCCTCCTCTCAAGGGTCTGCTTAGCAGTTTTGAGCATCCTATGCAGTTCAGAAATTGATTCCTCCATATTGTTCATGTTGTAATCCATGACAAAGTCATCATAACTTTTTGGGAGTGAGATCAAGATCACATCTGTAGCTAACTCCTGGGATATGGGGAATCCAATCCTTTCAAGGTGATCAATGTAGCCTTTCATTTTCAACAAAATGAAGACTAACTGATTCACTTTCAGCCATCTTGCAAGAGAATAACGCCTTTGTGGTTTCATACCTCTCTTGACTTGCCTGCTGCTGGAACATTTCCATAGGATGATAAATCATCTCAGACACCTCCATGTGTTCTAGATCTCCATCGAGGTTTGGAACCACAGTGGCAAGCTTCAGGCATCCTTTATCCATAGAGTCATCCTGATGCTTCTATAAGCATCAGTCTAATCTCTTGGATCATCAGCTGTAGGCTCGTCAGGAATGGGTTGATCGATGAGATACCCCTTTCTTTCATGTTTAGGATCAATGGTTAAGTTCCCAAGCATGTCAAGAAAGTTCATCTCATCGAGTTCGTCCTTCTCAAGGACTGATCGCATTGATGGTGTTGAGGTGTTACTAATCTACATGATTCTACAATTTAAAAGATATGCAAAGTTTAATCAGTAACCTCCCACTGAATTAATAACCCTCATTATAATTAGTAGGCTAAGATCCATATTTAGCTTAATCTTAAGTCCGCTTTGGCAGGACGCTTAAAATCAAGTTATTTAGGTAGGCAACTTCTTTGCCAATTACATCCTATGTAACTCTTAGATCTTTATGGGATTCGATCATCATATGACCTAGCATGTTTAATCTCATCTAATGCCTTGAGATCCAAAACCATTTTTATAATCTCAATTAAGTCAAGACAATAATGAATGTAGAGTATCACCATTACTCTCTCTTGTCTCCCCAAGATTACTCAGATGCATCCACTTTGGTGGAACATACAAATGGGTGATCGAGGTTTTGACAAGTATTCATTTATTGATGGCATTGTGACTTAAGATTTTATTTAGAGGGTATTATTAGATATAATCAAATTAATCATATTAATTTAATTCTAAATTAATTATGAGTGATTTAATCAAATCATAATTAAAATTCTAAATTAATTATGAGTGATCAAATCAAATCATAATTAAAACTCTAAATTAATCATAATATATGTTAATTCATAATATTATGAAATAAATCATTATGATTAAATTATTGAGACTTGCGGTTGTCGCTTCATTTTAATACGACTAGATCTATATCTTATAGGATTTCTAAAACCCTAATTGGCCGTATTAAAATATTCAAAATTAATCTCAATTAATTTTGAACTCAAATTTTAGATTAAAATAACATTAATTAAATTTGTCTAACAGATCTAATCTGATCTATTTATTTTAATTTAATATAAAAGCCTGCCGCTTTAATTTATTTTTATTAATTATACCTATATGAATGCAATCATTATTGCATATCTCATATAGAATCTAAATTAGTCATGCAGTGATCATATCAAAACATAATTAAAACTCGTGAACAACATGGCTCATCTAACCTGTAGTCCCCTCAAGCCAATGAGAGGACTTCTCTAAATTATAAAAGAAAGTACATAGTTAGAAACCTCGTTTCACAAACGAGGGGAATGAGATGAGAAGAGATTTAGAGAGAGGCATGGCACGCAGGCCATATTTAAAATTTACAACACTAGAGCCATCTTGTTCACCATACCCAAACAACACTTTGTAAGGTTATGAACATACTTTAATTCATACATTTATGAAATAAAATATTACTCATGATAAAATTCTCTAATCTTATATTACTTTATATCATGATTTAAATTCTCACACTACAAACAATTTCATTTCTCGCGCTACAAACAATCAGCCGGTCCCTATGGCGGTCCCGCTAGCCGGTTAGCAGGAGCGCCTCCAGAGCTTTTGAAAACATCATATTCTTTTAGAAAGAGAGTTTCATAAAACTTAATTTCAAACCCCCAGGGGCATTGTTCGAGCATGATCGAAAATTCTGAACGATTCAAAACGTCTTCGATGTGCACGAACGTGACGAACGATTCCGAATATCGTGCGCTCTGAACAATTCAGAACTGTACGAAGCAGCCGCGACACCATTCTAGAGACCCGTCTAAAACCCTAACGCGAATTTTCAAATTAAAGCATTCAAGATTCGATTTCTTGATAAAAAGATTCAGTTTCTTGCATACAAAGATTCAGATTCTTGCATACAAAGATTCAGATTCTTGCATATATATCACATATAATAGCATGTACAGAAACCCAATTTAAACGCACGTTGAGTTGGCTCTGATACCACTGTTGGGATCCGTACACACAGCGGATTAAAATTTACTACGAATCCCATCCCGAGGAACACTCAGGTGCATTTAAATCAAGGTTAGGGAACCCGAATCATACCTTATAGAGAACTCTGAATCATCCGGAGCCGGAGGTTTTCCTTTGATTTTAGCGAACTAGTAGCTCAAGAATCTACACAAACCCTTTGCGCACATTTTCTCATGGCGATCAAGAAACTCCAAACTGTAGTGAATTCGTCCGCGTCTCGTTCTCTTTGAACTGGTGGGCTACCTTCTCGATCAGCAGAAGATGACTCTTAGAATCGGCTTCCTCTACCGGTATCCACACGAACAATCTCCGAACACGGACGCGGCAGCGTGCTAGCGCCTCAGACTGTGCGTCTCTCTCTTTTTCGCTCTAGGGTTTCTCGCGGCTTTCTAATACGCTCGATTATAACTCCCGTAGGTTTTTCTAAACCCATCGGCGTATTATATTCAAAATTAATCCCCATTAATTTTGAATTTTGAATTTTAAATTTTAATTAAAATATATATATTAATTAAATCTATCTGATAGATTTAATCTAATGTATTTATTTAATTCAAATTAAAAGCCTTCTGATTTAATTTATCTCTATAAATTAAATCCGAGAAATGATATCTATCTATTTAATTAAATCTGAGAAACAATATCTCAATTTAAATTAAATAGATAATGATATCATTATTCGAAAATCAAATGAGATATAATATCTCTATTTGTTTTAGATATTTAATTTATCCGATAAATTAAATATAAAAAAATATATCATATAATAATATTATAATCTCCATTTAATAATATTATTATATTATTTTCGAATTTAATATATATATACACATATATATCTTTACCCCAAATTAAATCCAGTATTCATTAAATCTCAGATTAATCTGAGATTCAATGAACCTGGACACTTTTACCCGTGTTGGATTATTCTTGTGTGCGACCCTGCAGGCCCATATGAGATTGGCCGTGGGCCAAGACTGTATCAGCCCACAAGTCGCAAGCGGCCTCTAGCAAGACATTGCGACTACCCAATTCACATGGGGATCGATGACACGATACTACCTATCGTACAACCATGTCACGTCCCTTTTGTCACGCGATAATTCGGTCAAGGATGAGGCATGGATAACGTCAACTTCCTTTTCTTGACCATTACTTTCTCGATTCTCGAGCAGTCTAATAAGTGAAATGGAAACTCCTTTCCATCACAGTATGGCCATACATTTCTTAAACTCACTCATCGAGGGGCCCAGTATTATCTCTATACAAATGTGAGGGACAAATTCCATCTTGACCATTCACATTCCTCTGCATGAAAACCACTGATCCCGATCCCAGCCTTTATCATCACCCGGTCAAAGGTGACTTTTGACTAGGTCAAAGGTCAATGACTCATCATGTAGGAATCCATGATGATCTCAGGTCATAGGGCGCTGTGACGCGGTTATACATGAGATAAGCTTATGACTTAATTCATGCAGCTTTCTCATAGTGGGTCGATCCAGCACCTTGTACTCTTACAAGTGCCCATGACTTTGATTCGTATCTCCATACCTCATCAAAGTCATACTGGTCTTAACTCATCTTCGCTCCCGCATAGATGACCGACCAGGGACATTTAGGATAATCTATATGATATATCCAGGGATATAGTTATCACCATAAACGTGCATATGAAATGATAACTTAATGGAGAACAATGACATGCCCCTAGGGCATAATTTCCAACATACACTCTCTGGTAGGGACCGTACTTGCAATCCAACGTCCTTGAATCTATCCAAATACTTTTGGAGTGTCTCTCCAAGTTGCTGCTTAATCTTGCTGAAAGCAAATTGGGACTTTGGCTTCTTCTTACTAGTTGCAAAGTTCAACTCAAAATTGCTTCCAAGATCTTCAAAGTTCTGGATTAAATTGGCCAGTAAAGTATGGAGCCACTTTTGGGTAGCTCCAATCAGTGTGGCAGCAAAATGCTGGGGAACAACAAGCCCCAGGATCTTTTGTACAAACATAAGCAGCTCAAACGTATCGAGATGCGATCGCAGGTCTTGAGTTCCATCGTACTTTGGCAGGTCTACCAAGTCAAAATCTTTCGGATAAGGCGTGCCCATGATTTCATCCAAGAAGGGACTGTTGCTGTGCCCTATCATGTACTTCATCTTATACTCTTTTGGAGAGCTTGCCAGTCGAGTTGCCCTCTCAGTACCTCATACCTCATCGTCCGGGATCCTCTTAGTGCGTAATTTTTTTCAAAGCAGAGACGGGACTCTAAACTCATACTAGCCCTGAAGTTGTCTCTTGAGTAGTTGCACCTGTATTACATTGCATGGATCTAAGCTGGTCTCTGCGAGGAGGGTTACTGGCATCTTGTGTTGCCCTTTCTTTCCTCCCACACATGTAATCTTGACTTTCTTTCCGAGTCGCAATTTCAAATTGCTTGAAACGCTCCTCCATCATTTACTGTATTACTCTGAGATCCTCTTGGTGTTGGAGATTATTACGTTTCTCCATGTTCTCCATACGCCTTAACATCGAGTCCATTGTGTTCTGTAGGAGGAAAACGTCTGGATTCGGGACTGGGATCACCTGAAAGAGATCCTACTAATGGACCTCTTGGGCCATCGCATCCTATGGGTTAGTTGTGACTAGGGGGAGGATGCCGTATCAGCTACGTCATCTCCATCATGAACAGCGTCATAATCAAGGATATCTTTAGGTAGCGGTGGGTCTTGATTTCACTGCTCTTGACTTGCCTTTGCCTAGGTTGGATTTCCTTGTTGAAGGATCTGACTGTTACTTCTTGTGTTTGCCATCGTTAGTCACCGGGATCGAAGTTTATGGTTCCCCACGGTCGGTGCCAATGTTCTGTATGAGAACCCAAATGTCTAGCCTGGTGGGCTAGTGCGCTAATATTGGATTAGATGGTTCAACCTGAATATCTATACGATGGATAACCAAGAGAACGTAGGATCACTATACACAGACGGGGCTTTCGCCAAAGGGGGTGGTGTGTGTGCATAGTGATGACAGAATGTAAATAGTTCAGGGTTAGAATGTGTATACCTTAGGGTTTTACCTCCTTATTTATATAGTTTACCCTAGGTTGAGATTTATTGGCCCTGTGTGTCTTGAGGCCCAAGTATCATAACTGACTGATCTAGATTGAGATCTTCCTTGATTATAGGTGGGTTAAGATCCTCCTTGGATCCTGATGTGCAGGATATCCCAAGTTGGGCCCTCCCATGAATGGGCCTGATATAGGTCCGTAACAGTAACATTGACGATGTTAAGTTTTAAAGGTAAAGGGTTTCTCCAGTCATCGAAGATAAGTTATCTCCAGTGACCCCCAAAATTATGTTGTTTTGGATTAATGAAGGGTATTTCCATAATTTTGCACCTTTCGTTAATTTACCTAAAATTACAAACACACCCTTCATTAGTTCAAAACAACGTAGTTTTAGGAGTCACTGAAAATAACTTATCTCCAGTGACTGGAGAAATATTTTTCCCAAGTTTTAATGACTAAATATATACTTTATAAATTTAAGGGACTAAAATGAAATCTCATATAAACTTAAATGACTAAAAGTTTACTTTAACCTTTTTTAATTAAATTTCAATTTTACTAGTATTACATAACCTTTTGTTTAGAGAAAATAAAAAATATCTTGTAACTTTGGTTTATTTAATGTCAACGACCATAACAATGCTCATAATTCATTTTATATATTTCTAGAATAAAATTAAAAAATTGAGCAATTTTAATTCCCGACTCTACAAGCATTGACTCTGCAAGCAATTTTAATTCATTTTATTGAGCATTATAGTTTACAAGCATTGTAAGTTAGAATTTAATTTGTCTAATCAATTTTCAATGAAAATAATAATAATAATAATAATAATAATAAAATTTTTTGGAAAGCTATGGCAATGTAGCTGGCATTCCCGACTCTACACTCTACCGGGTGTGACGCTAAATTGACCATTGACCACAATCTTAATTATTGTTTTTTTAGATTTTTTATTCTCAGTTTATTTTTCCTACTTGTTATCATGTCGATAATTAATTATAAATAAAGTATATAATATTTTTTCTTTAACTTAACATATGACTAAACATAGTATGATAACAAATCACAATCATTGAATTTAGTCAAAACTAAAATCCCACGCCACAACCAAAATGATTTGTGCATCCATAAACAACCGGGAAAACTAGAGTAAGGGACCAAAAAATATATATACTTTTTTAATTTGAACAGGGGCATATAAGTCATTTTGCATTTGAAATTAATTCCTTTCTACACTTAGAGGTCAAAGGGTTATTGCCTCTTTTAGTAAATGTGTATACCGGAATTCAAACTTGTAATTTTATCCTTACAGAAATAAGGAAACTTACTATTTCAACTAATAGTTAGGAAATTTTTTCAATAAATAGCTATGCAGGCTGTAGAAGTTGAGGAAAATTCTGTTTAATGTAGTGTAATTAAAAAAAAACCAATAAAGAATTTAAAACTTATGAAAGTAGCATAATCCTTATTTTCATCTATTTTCTGAAGTTTTAAATTATTCATTGATATTTTTTCTTCCTTTTAATTGTTCATTAGTATTTTTTTCTCCCTTTAAAACATTTTTGTGTCTAGTGCTCTGATAAATCTCAATTTAATATATTTTATCCCGCCTTATTCATTTATTTTGGGGACTATTTTAGGCTAATTTGGATTTATTAGACAATATTTGGATTGTTAGCCTATTTTAGGAAATAATATAAATCAGAATTAATTATGAGATTATTGGACTTAAATTATCAATATTCTGATTGAGATTTTGTTATTGAATAATATTTCTAAATATATGATAGATCACGATTTTATTTAATTCTTGCAGGATAAGAAAAGCATATTAGAAGATCCTACGATGCAGAATTAACCTGGAAAGCTAAAAGAAGATCTAATGGTGGAATTTTGTTGGGCTTTTGGAATTTTAATTGGCTCAAATTGATACCCAGAAAACCCTCTTTTTCTCCTATAAAATTAACCTAGCTGCCTATGGATTATTCACACTCTCATTGAGAGCCGCGAGAGACTGACGTTCACGCGGGAGAGCTGCAGAATATACACGCACGCGGAACAGGAACGCTGAGGAAGGATCAATTCTCCCATTCATTCATCATCAAACAACCGTGGAAGGATCAATTCTCCCATTCATTCATCATCAAACAACCGTGGACCCCACCATTCACTCAAACCAATTCCCTCAATTCTCCTTGATACGCACGGATTGGTGAGTTCGTTGGATATTCATCATGTCAGCAACTTGTTTGGCTCTTGGAGAAAAGAGGGTAGCCATGGAAGCTTAAGTTCGTGGCGAGATAATTTGGGAGGAGCATGGAGAAAGCTAGAGCCTAGGGTTTTACACTTGAAGATCAAAAGGGAGTGTTATTCTTTTTATCTTCTTAATCCAAACTTGAGGTTCTTTAGTTTTAAAGGGTTTTAAGTTGTGTCAATTGAGAACAATCTAGTTTTAGATTGTAAACATATTTCTTTTGGATTGGATTGATAATTTGAAGTCTTTATGTGTGAGATAATTGTTGGAGTTTTGTTTGCAACCTTTTGATTGTCAATTGAATTATTAATTGATTTTTCGTTGTTAATTTAATTGTCAATTTGGTTTACCATCTTAATTGTTTAATTGGGTTGATAAATTATCTAGTTGTTCAATTGGATAGTTGTAAACAAGATTTTCAAGACTATGTTGTGATTGATTTTTATTGAGTTTAATTAACCACCGCTTATTTCATTATAAGTTTTCTAGTGGAATATTTGTTATTGAGCTAGAGGGTTTCCCATGTTCAATTAGGTGATTAAATTCATTATTCTTCCTTTGGTCTAATTAATTGGTTTGGGCTAAGAAAGTTAATTCCATGCAATTCCTAAGTTGTTCCCTTCTTCCTCATATAACTGAACTAGATTTTTGTCATTTAATTTGATTTTAATCAATTTTCTTCTTAGGATTTTAATTTTCCTCTCATAACAACCCCCCCCAAAATTGCATTCATATTCATATAGGTTAGTTTCATTAGTTTCATTATCATTTAGGTTTTAGAGTCAATTGTATTAGTGCATTTAGTTAATTTAATTTCATCTAGGTAGTAGTGTTTTGCATTTTAGTTTAGGTTCATTCCATTGCATTTTTTATCACCTAAATTCAACCTAAAGAAAAACCCACAGATTGTTCCTTGGGAGAATGACCTAGGTTGCCACTATATTGCATTATTAATTGGTCCTGGTTTAATTGATTGCTTTAGCGACGAAAGCAAGCACCATCATGCTCCTAACGTAACATTTTGTTAGCCAAATTTCCACCTTAACCCTTAAAAAAACTTGTATTAGTTTTAAAATTAGAATATGGAGGAGAACATAGGAGATTATTTGGTTGGAGACGATTTAATATTCTTAAATTTATTTGTTAATATTTGGTCTTTCTAAATAATTATAATTTTTATGATCTTTCTAAATAACTCTCATTCACTTCAGGTACTTTACTCTAATTTTTCGTAAATGATAAAGCGTTCACATTATAATTCCACCACCATTGTTTACAATCATACAATTTTTAGAATCCGTTTACAAACAAATGCAATTATTTTTCGCGGAAGGATGCAGACTTATGTAAATAGATTATTTTCAGTCCAGGTAGTTACACACACACATATATTTAAGGGAAAATTACGTTTAAGTACTATTTGAATTTGTAAAACCTTCAAATGTCTATTAAATTTGTTAAAGGACTTAAAAGTACCAAGGACTATATTAGGATTTTCAAATTAAGGTGAATTTACTCTTTTGCCATATTTTTAAATAAATTAAAAAAGAAAAGAAAGGATGGAATTTGCAAAGATTATGCAGGGAGAGTTTGAGATATCTATGATGGGAGAGCTCAACTAATTTCTTGGGCTACAAATCAAGCAAAGAAAGGATGGAATCTTCATCTCCCAAACAAAGTATCTCAATGATCTGCTGAAGAAGTTTGGGATGGACAGTTGCAATGGAGCTGACACTCCAATGAGTACAACCACTTCATTGGATGTTGATGAAAAGGGCAAAGACTTCAATATCACCAAGTATAGAGGAATGATTGGATCATTACTCTATCTCACTGCAAGTAGACCAAACATCCAATTCAGTATGGGGATGTGTGCAAGGTTTCAATCTGCTCCAAAAGAGTCCCATGCTGAACATGTGAAGATGATTTTCAGATACCTTGCTGACACAGACATTTGGATTGTGGTTTCCCAAAGGTCAATCTGAACACTTGGTGGCATATTCAGATTCAGACCATGCCGGCTATAAAACTGATAGAAAGGGCACAAGTGGTCAATGTGAATTCTTTGGCAACTCACTTGTGTCTTGGTTTAGCAAGAAGCAGACTAGTGTGGCTGTGTCTTCTACAGAAGTTGAATATCTAGCTGCCTCAAGTTGTTGTGTTCAAGTACTTTGGCTCAAGCAACAACTTGCAGACTTGGGAGTCAATCTGAAGGAGATCCCAATTTTGTGTGACAACACAAGCACAATAAGCTTGGCCAAGAATCCAGTTCAACATACTCGGACCAAGCATATTGATGTGAAACATCATTTTATAAGGGATCATGTTCAGAAAAGAGAAGTCAAGGTGATGTTCATCCCAACACATCTTTAACTTGCTGATATCTTCAGAAAGTCATTAGCCAAGGAGCAATTCAATTTCATAAGGAGAGAATTGGGAATGGTATACCCCCAATGAGTTGTAAGTATTTCTCACTCAACTTAGTGTTAAATTATGGTTTTGATGATTAAATGTTACTAACATAAGCATCGGAGTGTTTAGACATGTTTTATGCAGGATATTCAAATAGCTGAGTTTTGCTGTCGAAGAGCAAACCTCGAGGTTTTGAAGCAAACCTCGAGTTTTTGGCTATACATGGTCGGGGTCAAGGAAAATCTGGAGCTTCTGAGGAGAGTGAAACCTCGAGGTTTCCAAGAAAACCTCGAGTTTTCATGAGACAGAGAACACCCAAACTCCTTTGGAATTTCTGAAGACTGTGAAAACTCGAGGTTTCTTAGTTTCCATAAGAAACCTCGAGTTTTCACAAGGCAGAGAGTGATCTTGTTCTGAAGAATGAAGCAAACCTCGAGTTTTGTGTAAAAACCTCGAGTTTTAGAAACAAACCTTGAGTTTTTGAAACAAACCTCGAGCTTTGCCTTCTAAAGGTTTAAAGGTTCACAAAACATCTTTGAAGTCCAGGTTCTAAATGCTTTAAACCTCGAGGTTTAGGTTAAAACCTCGAGTTTTTTTGGTCAAGTCTATATATGGGTCATTGTAGTGTTCTTCAAAACTCGACCTAAAACTCAAGTTTTGCCCTAAGTTTCTCTTGCCTCTCTCTGAAATCTTCCCCTCTTCTCTTAATCTTCTTCTCAAACCCCAAAATGGCTTCAAAATCAAACACCCAAGCCATTTCTGACACTGAATCCACCGATCACACCTCCAAATCCTGGTCTCCTCCTCCTCCTCCTCGTTAACCATCCAGAACACCACTTCCTCATGCTTCTGAGCCTCCTGTGAGGGTGAAGACCATCGCAAAGCGTCTTTTGCGTTGAGCAGACAGAAAAATCCGAGGAATCACCCAGGACATATCTACTGAAGACTCGCCTCCTCCTAAACGATCAAAGGTGGCTGCTTCTCCTTCTGCAAAAGGCAAGGGAGTCTCTTTCGACAAACCCACTCCTACTTCTCTTAAGCAGAAGAGAGCACTAGAGATTCAGGGCAAAGGAAGGAGAAGGTTACTGAGACACCTGAACCAGTCAAGAAGAAGGCACAAAAAGAGAAAGTTGCTGAGAAAACTGAACCAGCCAAGAAGAAAAGGCAAGTAAGAATGAAAAGGGCCACTGCTACTCGGTATCCGTCTGCTCATAGTAACACATAGTAACACATAACATCAAGTCATTAAACTGCCTCAATAAGGCTAGCCCCGAAGTCAACACAACCGTTGAGCCACTTTAACAAGGCTAGCCCTAGAATCTCAAAGTCGTCGAGCCGCCTAACAAGGCAAGCCTTGGAAAATCCTCAACGCTAGGAACAACACAGTAGCTGGGCCTCAAACCCAACTACCCTGAATGCATATCAAGCTCAATAGCGACTTAAGGACATGCAGTCCACTAGGCCCTACAACCTTAATCCTCAATCACGGCAAACAATCATACAACAGTAACATAAAGTATGTGAGTAAACAGTTACTACCTGACAGTTGTTCAATAATCAGTAAAATTTTCCAGTGCTCGTAAAGTCTCTCTTGTCATGTGTTAAGCCCTAAATAAATCAAACACATCTCTTTTAAACCACTTTCATAAACTTCTTTTAAAACCATGAAATTCGCCTTTCTTTTAGAATTTCCAGAAAACATGTCCCAATTTCAACAATTCATAACGAATTCAAGAAATCCAATTAACGCGATTCCAATGACCATGGAACCTTTATTATGTCTAATTTATGGTAAAAATACTTCTAGAGACCAAAGTGTTAGTTCTCTAAGGGTTTTGATGATTTCTAATAAGTGTAAACAAAGTTTTAAGTTTTGCTGTCAAATGTTAAAAACTCACTGTGAGAGCAAAACTCGAGGTTTACACAAAAACCTCGAGGTTTGGCCTTACAGGGAGGAACTCAAGTTTTCTGAGAAAAGAGAAAACTCGAGGTTTCCAAACACAGAGACTTCTCAGGTTTTTCTGTGAAAATGCAAAACTCGAGGTTTCTAGAAAAACCTCGAGGTTTTGTCATACAGAGAGTCTCTCAGATTTTGAACATTTTAAAACCTCCAGTTTTCAAATAAAACCTCAAGTTTTGGTTTCTGACTTGAAACTTCAGTTTCCACAAGTTTTTGAGAAAACTCGAGGTTTAGTGAAAAACCTCGAGGTTTTGACTAAAACAAAAATCTTAGATTTCATCCAAGGTTCAAAACCTCCAGTTTCCCATAAAACCTCCAGTTTTGAACTTGACAAGATTTTCTCAAAGTTTTCACATTGAGTGAAAACTCGAGGTTTTGGGAAAAACCTCGAGTTTTGTGGAGGAAGAAAATGTTTGAACTTTCTCACTTCACAAAACCTCCAGTTTTATGAGAAAACCTCCAGTTTTAGAATTTGACAAAAATTCTTAAAGTTTTCACAAAGTGTGAAAACTAGAGGTTTTGAGAAAAAACTTGAGTTTTGTCCAGGCAGAGAGCAACTGAGTTTTCTAAGGTTTGAAAAGCTCGAGTTTGGTTTTGAAACCTCGAGTTTCCTGTCTTGAAGCAAAATCTTAAAGTTTTCATATTTGAACAAACTCGAGTTTTGTATAGAAAACTCGAGGTTTTGACAAACAGAGAGCAGATGCTGTTTTCAATGATTTTAAAACTCGAGGATTCAATAAGAAACCTCAAGGTTTTACTTTTGACAGAATTTTTCAAAACTTTCATACTTGGGTGAAAACTCGAGGTTTGCTATGAAACCTCGAGGTTTTGCCAGACAGAGAGCAACGAGCATTTCAAAGTTTTGAAAACCTCCAGTTTTGATTAGAAATCTCAAGTTTTGAGGTTTTGGACATAAAATCAGATTCACATACTAAGTCCAAAACTTGAGGTTTGGTGAACAAACCTCGAGGTTTCTGCGCTGGATTTGAAATTTAAATTTCGCGATTCTGTAAATCTGTCTTGTTTGATCTTAATACTTTCCAGACTTATTCTCTACTATTATGTTTAATCACTTTGTTGATGAGTTCCAGATGAATTAAAGAATGTTTATTAAAGGTTTTAGACAAAAGCAAAAGTCATGTTAGAACATTAAATGCTCAACCCAGAAGGTTACAATCTTTTGGGTAATTCATCTGCACATGCCTAGCAGGAATTAAAGAATGATTTCCACATCCAGCACCTGTTTTTCCGACGGATTAATTCACAGGAAGTCAACTCTGAACTTCTGTACAACTGGATTAAGTGGAGAGTAGAAAGAGAAGAAGACTAAACCAGCTCTTAACCAGAATAGAACATCTCCAACGGTTTAATCCAAGATGCAACGGTCATTTAATCCTATCTGACTATAAATAGGGTTGCATTCAAGTCTTCTCAACAACTACAACTACTGAAAACGAATTGGATTCAAGTCTACATTTATTTTCTTCAGTTTTCACTTGTATAGCATCTACTGATACAAAGAGCTTCAGTGTTTATCAATATCTGCTCTTAGAGAGAGTTTCTTTCTGAATATCATTTATTGTAAAGAATCACAAGTCAAGGGGACTTGGTGATTTGGGAGTTCATTGATTACAACTTGTAAGGGGGAGTGAGTTCTAGAGAGAGAACTACTTCTTGAGTGCAGAGTGTGTAATCTTTGATATAGTGGAGATCCCAGAGAGTCTGGGGACTGGATGTAGGTCGAGTTGTTAGGACCGAACCAGTATAAATCTTTGTGTTCAGCTTTTCTTCTCCCTACTTTGTTTATCTCTGTTCTTACCGGTTAAAACAGAGCTATTAGCGAAAATTTTAAAAATACCCAATTCACCCCCCTCTTGGGTATATAGCTCCACTTACACAAAGAAGTTCATATCTTATCAAGGTGCTAAAATTTTGTTTGCTAGTCAGAGAAAATTTCCAGTCATCTGGGCTATTTTTCAAAAATTTATTTCTTACAGTAGACACATCGATAAATTACAAAATCATACATCAAAATTAAGCCCTAGATGTTTGCTTGAAGCATATAAAATTTCATGGTCAGTGGACTTCATTTACTATTTTAAAACCTTTTTTCAAGCGTCGCTGCCCAGAATTTTCAAAATCTAGAAGCTTGTTTCTTTTCTTAAGATTTAGGGTTTCCGGGTTCACAGACCATAACCTTAACTCATTCTCATACAAAATCGCTTTAAACTCAATGGAATCCTTAAAAACATAAAAATCACATCACAACATCATGTTCACATCAACTGGACGAAATTTCAAAGTTCTAAGTCATAAAGACTAATTTTGAACATACCTTCGTTTCAAGCTCCAATCAGTGTTTCTTGTTGTTTTTCCTGGTGTTTAAGGCTAGATGGATCCTCCTTCCACTCCTTGGGTCACGCCTTATGCAGCCAAAATGTGGGGGAGAGTGTCTTTTAAATAATGGTCCTAGGTGCAGTGAATTATCCAGTGCGTGTTTTTGTCCATCGAGTAATAGGGTGCATTAGGGTTTTTTCTTATCTTCCAAGTAATTCAAGAGTCTTCTAGAAGCTACATAGGTGGCACCGTTTCTTCCCCTGGAGATCAAATTTTTATAAATTTCCATGTGTGCTAATTACTTGTTTTACCCAAGCACTCTTTTATCCAATGGTCTAAAGGATGTTCCTTGGATTTTTGTGTGTTTCCTCTTTCTTAAATTTCAAGAACCTCTAGATTTTTCCAAGGGGATGAGGTGGCACCTTCATGGTCATGCAAATCTAATTCTATGTGCTTTTACTTGAATTATCCAAGTCACCCTTTTATCCACTGGCCCTTGGTGTGCATCACTGGTTAATAGCTCGCTCCCATTTGACTTTTCTTCAAGTTTTTCAAATCTTTTTCCTTAGCTTATCCCTTGTATGTGGCACCCACCTTACATGCTGAGACAAACCCAATGTTTGTTCCATTTGACTTAAAAAGAAGTCCCTAATTGATCCTTGTTGGTTCCCTTTCATCTTTTCTCTTTTCCCTTTTCCTTAAGGCTTGGATCTTGCAATTGGGCTTGTATGTAGGTTAAATTGACTATTTCTTCCTCCTAATCTTAAGTGGACAAAAATCACTCCTTAAAGGATAAGGAGTTGACTTTTCACATTGTAATCATTACTTTGTACTTTTACTTTTTCAAAATTCAACTTTTAACCCTAAGTTGCCACGTATCCTCTAGTTTATTATTAAGGTCATCTTTCCACATGATTTTACATTATCTCTTCCTCTTCCCCCTTATGCTCGACACATACATGTTTTTTAGGGGAAGATTTTGCGTCTTATTAGTGCTCCTTGTCCCCTCTTAGTTATATCGGCTTAAACTATTTTGGTGTTATAAGCTTTACTTACTTCATTCTTAAGTCACAGTGCAATTATCATTGCTTTCTTCTATATAATAGGTGAAATTTTGGGCTTGTTCAGGGTCCAATAATTTGTTTCCTAAGGACCTTTAGACACTTATTACTTGACAAGTCAATCTGCCTTTGTTCGCCCTGGTTTTATTGCAAGACAATTCTTCTTATTGTCTTACTGGTTGTTTAAAAATATAACTTCTATTAATGTAATATGTCAAAGAAGAAAGACAATTCAAATTACTGTAAAAAAATCTCTCATTATGTCATTTATTCATATTTATACATCGTATACAAAAGTAAGGGTGTTACATTTAGGAGAACCTCTAAAATCTGAGGAAGTGATAGTTGTCTTCTTGTTCTTCTTCGATGTCTCAACAACCTTCTCCTTGTCCTTCTGCTTAGCAACCTCAGGATCAATCTTTTTCCTCTTGGGCACCTCAGGAGGCTCTTGAATCACAACCTTATTTGCCTTAACCTTAGGTCAAGGTTCATTTGTAGCAACCTTAGGTTGGTAACGCCTTGGAGTATGTTTCTTTCTCTTAGGTCTCTTCAAAGGAGGAGGAGACGATGATTGAGTAGCCTTGAAGTCAGAATCAGTGTCCTTAGTCTAGGCAGAGGATTTAAAGGCATGATAAGAAGGTTTGGGATCAAGTTTTGGGTTCAAAAGATGAGAGGTTTTTGAGAGAAACAGAGATCATACTCGAGAAAAGTGAGAAGTGAAGTGTGACAGTCAAGTAAACATATATATATATATATATATATATGTATAGAAAGCGCTCAACTCGAGTTGACATAAAAATACACTAATAGAACACTTGAAAAATATCGTTGACTCGAGTGTACAACTTGTTAGCTCGAGGCATGAAGTTGTTCATTTCTAGGTTGCTTTCTATCATGACTCTAGGGATCCTTGGCATGAATCAAAGACTCTTCTCCACAAACCTTGCTCTCTGTCTAAATTGCACTCGAGGTACAAACCCATAGGCTTGAGTTAACTCTTTTTTACAGATAACTTCTACAACGTTTCGAGTTTATCAAAGGTCCTGCCAAAACAATAACTAGACACTCCAAAGCTTAAGTTAGTATCTATTGATCATCACAAATATAACTAATATTAAGTAGAGATGGCTTACAACGCATTGGGATTTACCATTCCCAATTCTCTTCTGATGAATGTAAATTGCTCCTTAGCTATTGGCTTTGTGAAGATATCAGCAAGTTGGAGATGAGTGGGGATGACCAACACTTTGACATCGTTCTTCTGAACATGATCTCTGATAAAGTGATGTCTAACATCAATGCGCTTGTTTCTTGTATGTTGAACATGATTCTTCGCCAAGCTTGTTGTGTTAGTGTTGTCATATAGAATTGGAATTCCAAATCTTGAAGTTGTTACTTAAGCCACAAAACTTGTGCACAGCAACTTGATGCAGCAATGTATTCAGTTTTGATTGATGATAATGAGACAGTAGTTTGCTTCTTGCTAAACCAAGAGACAAGTAAACCACAAAGAAATTCACATTGGCCACTTGTGCTCTTTATGTCAATCTTGTATCCAGCATGATCCGAATCTGAATACGCCACAAGATATTCAGCTTGTCCTTTGTGAAACCATAATCCAAGACTTTGTGTCTACAATGTATCTAAATATCATCTTCACATGTTCAGTTTGAGACTCCTTTGAGGAAGATTGATACCTTGCACATATTCCTATATTGAATTGGATGTTAGGCCTACTTGCTATCAAATATAACAAAGATCCAATCATCTCTCTATACTTGGTAATATTGAAGTCCTTTCCATCCTCATCAGCATCCAAAGAAGTGAGTGAACTCATTGGAGTATCAGCTTCAGTGCATGGATCCATACCATACTTCTTCAGGAGGTCTTGGAGGTACTTGGTCTGAGATATGAAGATACCATTATTCTTTTGCTTGATTTGCTGACCAAGGAAGTAATTCAACTCCCCTATCATTGACATCTCAAACTCTCCTTGCATTGTCTTAGAGAAATCCTCACACAAAGCATCATTAGTAGCACCAAATATAATATCATCAACATATATTTTGACAATTAACAAATCATTCCTCTTATTGCATTTAATGAAGAGAGTTGTATCTACTTTAGCTCTAACAAATCCTTTTTCATAAAAAAGGAATTTGCTTACTCTCTTATACCAAGCTCTAAGAGCTTGCTTAAGACCATATAAAGCTTTCTTTAAACAAAAGACATGATCAGCATGGTAATTATCCTCAAATCCAGGAGGTTGTTCAATATAAACTTCCTCTTGGATGAAACCATTTAGAAAAGCATATTTCACATCCATTTGATATAATTTGTGTAACACCCCTACTTTTGTAAAGTATGTATCAATGTAAGCTTGCTTAGTAATATGAAGCCTTGAGTTAATTTTGAAGTATTTATTTCCTATAATTTAAGGCGTGGAATTATTCCAAAGGCCCTAAGATGGAAACCAAGGGTTAAGAGTAAGTAGCAAAGGTACTAAGTCAAAATGAGAAGAAACCTTGATCAACGGTAAGGTAACTTGTGCGCCAAGAAATCCTGAGGATATAAACCGGTATAGTAAAGAAGTGACCACGGGCATTATGTGAAGATTGGAGCTAAATACCCAAGAGGGGGGGTGAATTGGGTATTTTTATAAAATTAAAGAGTCTACTCTGTTTTTGACTAATGAACACAGGGTAAAACAGAGGAGAGAGGGAGAGAAGCAATACACCACACGATTTATACTGGTTCGGTCCTTTCTCTGACCTACATCCAGTCCCCAAGCCTCACCTGGGATTTTCAATCCACTATAATCAAATATTGATTACACACTCTGTACTAAGAGTTGTTCTCTCACTAGAACACACTCCCCCTTACAAGTTGTAATCAATACACCCTAACTACCAAGTCCCCTGACTTGTAGTTATCACAATCAGTAGATGATTTACAAGATGATAACTCTCTCAAAGAGTAGATAGAATAAACACTGAAGTACAAAGTATCAACTTGATACTATTACAGATAAAAGCTGAACACAATAAATGACACTTAATAAATTTTTCGCTCTTAGTTGGTGTATCAGGTTGTGAAGAAGTTAATGCTCTCTATTTATAGGTAGAGAACATTAAATGACCGTTGTAGGATGATTCCAACCGTTGGAAGTGATTAGCTTGGGTTCTGGTCATCTTCTCTCTCTAAACTTCTGCTAATCCAAGACTTTGATGAAGTCTGATGTGGCTCTCTGAGGATTTGCCCGTTGGAGATAACTTTACTTGTTGTAGTAAGTATACTTTAACGTTTAGAAGGCGTGCTCAGATGGATTAGCTGAGAATAGGTTGATTTGCAGAAGTGCATTTAATGCACTGTACACTTTTTGCTTTATGGCTTTGACTTTCATTGATCTTCATCTGTGATTGCTGAAATTCACTCAACAAACTTGTTAAACATAGCTAGGAATATGATTGAATGAATTATGGAAGCAATAAGATCAAACAATAATGATTTGCAAATTCGTGTAATTCAAAAATCAGTTTTGACCGTTGTATACTGTGGTATGTTCCTCTATACTGGAGTATGCCACTGTGCATACTGCAGTATCCAAAGCTTACTGCAGTAAACAACTTCCAGAGACAAAAACCTCGCGAAATGATTTTGAAAGAAATGCTCTATACTGCGGTATGCAAATAACATACTGCAGTATGCGAGTTTTTGTCAAAGAGAAGAGACCCCGTGATTGCCCAATACTGCAGTATGAAAACCTATACTGCAGTATGCACTGGTTATGAAACTTGAGAGCCTTCTGTGAGAGCCTTTACTGCAGTATGCAACTCCATACTGCGGTATTTACTTGAGTGAGAAAACTTGATTGCTCTCGGGTTGGTCCTATACTGCAGTATACATACCTATACTGCGGTATTGGCTTAACCAAGAGATTTAGTTGCTCTCTGGATGGTCCTATACTGCAGTATACATACCTATACTGCGGTATGGGCTTGGCTTAGAGATTTAGTTGCTCTCTGGATGCCCCTATACTGCAGTATACAAAGCTATACTGCGGTATTGGCATGATTTGAAAAAAAACACGGTTGCTCTCTGGAAGTCCAATACTGCGGTATGTAACTAACATACTGCAGTATTGACTTAACATCATCAATTTGATGACCTTCTGTAAGTCCAATACTGCGGTAAAGAAACCTATACTGCAGTATTGACTTTACTTCAAAAGATGGATTGTTCTCTGGAAGTCCAATACTGCAGTATGTCATCCTATACTGCAGTATTGACTTAACATCAAAAATCTGATGACCTTCTGTAGGTCCAATACTGCGGTAAAGAAACCTATACTGCAGTATTGATTAACCTCGAAAGAATATTGCCTTTCTGGAAGACTCTATACTGCAGTATGCAAACCCATACTGCGGTAAGCAACTAACAGATGATTTTCAAAGGTTCTTGGAAACTTCAAAACATGTTTTACACTTGTTGTTAATCATCAAAACACATTGAGAACTAACATTCTCCCCCTTTTTGATGATGACAACACTTGTAAGCTTTCTTTTTAAAGATTTTGAAAGATGTAATTTGTTTTGATTTGAAGTTTTCAGAAATCCATGTGAAGTTATCAGAAAGCACTCAGTTTTGCATTTTCAACCATGAAAGGCACGTTTGGCATCAGATATAAATTTGAGAACATAAACAACTTGAAATATATTCATAAAACATGATGCATACAAATGGAGCTGATATCAGAAAGGATAAATACATTGATAGTGACTATTATCAGAACACAATCTACATAAATATCAGAATACAAACCTAAACACTAATACATATCACTAATACAGATCTAGACACTAGACATCTACATCTTTCTCTCCTTCTCCCCCTTTGTCATCAACAAATTCGGGGTCATGAACAAAGACGGGAGGAGAATAGAGCACCATGGCGGTGTTTGGATCAAAGGAGGGATCATGGGGCTCTGCATATGGAGAAGGTGTAGGGAAAATCTCAGTAGATGGAGTAGGTGGAGATGGGAATGGGCCAGGAAGGACCTCTGTGCTAGGGGTGACTGGGGAGGATGTGGTGTGGGGTGGGCTAAGAGGTGGACTAGGAAATGAGAATGGGGGTGATGATGGTGGTGAGAAGTGAAGTTCTGGTGAGTTTGGGGAAGGCTGAGATACGGGTATAGATGGTTGGGCTTCCGGAACAGGAGTCGAAGAGGATGGACCAGTGGTGAAGCCGAATGAAGATGAAGATGAGCCACCAAGTCCAAAGTGCTGAAGGAGTTGCTGAGCCTTGTCTCTGGCATCTGAGGCTGCAGCTAAGGTGACTGACAGTGAAGAGCCCAAGTTGAGCCCTTGATCATCAATAGCATCTTTCACCTTGACCAGTTCAGAGAGGACCTGTGACTGAGCCACGATCACATCCATAACTCCTAACTTGATGTCAGCCCGAATCATATCAAACTCTGCCTTCATCATAGCTCGGTGAGATACAAGTGCAGCATCCATAATTGCTCGAATCCGCTCATCAAAATCTGAAGGTAGTGATGGTGGAGCAGACTGGGCCTCATGTGCAACTGACTGAGATGCACGAGTCTGTGACCGTGGTGGAGCTCTCGACTGCCCAGATCCTTCCGGCTCGAACTGAATCTTCATCAAGTTGAGCTGAGTCTTGCCGAAGGCCGGGATATACTTCATCTGCTCGGGAGGACCCACATACCATATCTTATGGTAGTACAATATCAGTGAAACCAGGGATGCAAAGGGCATGTAGGATCCCTTGCGGGACACAAATCTGAAGTGGCTAATCTCCTTGAACAACCACTGCCCAATATTGAGCGGATGCATCCGGATGAAGGCGGTGAAGAAGCGATAGTCCTTCTGCGTGAAGTGCGTGTAGCTCCCGCCTTTTTGTACAAAGTTACGTGAATACACGTACCATATCACACGGTGCAAATGTGGCATCTCCGAGGGCTTGAAAGTCAAGTGGACCCTCTGATCATCCGGTATGTCCTGACCGGGCATAAGTGTGGCATATACTTCCTCATTAGAATACTTCGGAGTGGATGCTTCTGGAGGGTTGACCACCTTAAGGATCTTGTTGAGGATGGCGGCAGATAGTGTAAATTTAACTCCTCTCACAGAAGTTGTGACCCTTTCCTCAATCAGTCTACCTTCCGAGCTCAAGATGTGATTGGTCGCCATGTTAAAGTAGAACATCTTGACCAACTCAGGACAGTAGGCAGCCTCGATGGAGACGAGCGTAGCATATGGCCCAAACCATGGTGATAGATCAACATTGCACTCCCGATAGACTTGCTCTAGATTAACAGAGGTTACGGTGCAGAAACCTCGGCTTCCAAAGAGATCTTTGAATTTGGCATTTAGACTGGGAGGAAGAAGGACAGGAGTAACCTTAAATCCCTCTGGCGCATTCTTATGGTTTTTGATTTCTTCAACCGCATTTGCTACCACGAGAGAGAAATCTAGCTCAGAATCCGTTTCTGACGAAGAGCCAGGAGAATCAGCAGATGAGGGAGAGGAAGGGATAGTTGTGGAAGCCCTCTTTGACCTCGCTTTTTGAGGAACAGCGGTCCTCTTCCCTTGAGCCTTGCTCGGATCACCGGTCTTCTGCTTCTTGGTGACAGAGGATGGAATAGAAGTTCTGGACGAAGTTCCCCTCTTCTTGGGATACGGCGAAGATGCCTCGGGTATAGGAACACCAATGCCGGGAATCTTACGATCAATACCATCCCCTAATTTCTTAGGAGTTGATTTCGACCTCGGTGCTCTGAGTGGAAGAGAAGAAGAAGGTTGCTTTGAGAGAGATTGTTCTTTGGACATTTTTGACGCTAGGGTTTCGGTGAAAATGAGAATCAGAAGGGAATGAGAGAGATTTGGTGAGGATATGAGGGGGTTTGACTGGGATTTGTGACGGTTTCAGAGAGAGAAGGAAGAGAGAGATGCGATACTGCTAGGTCTTTACTGTGGTATAGACGCGAGTATGAAAGAACACAACGTTTTAGTATATATAGACAGACCCCTATACTGCAGTAAGGTTCTTGCATACTGCAGTATAGCATACTTTCATTTACATACTGCAGTAAGGATGGAAGTATACTGACTTGGACTTCAAAAATGTTGAGAGAATTTTTGAAAACCCGATGGCCATACTGTAGTATAGTACTTACATACTGCAGTATACCTCTTCTATACTTGAACCTTGGTTTCTGATTGACCCCATATTGCAGTATATGACTTTCATATTGCAGTATGCCTCTTGCATACTCGAAACTTGTCTTCTGTCTGACCCCATACTGCAGTATATCACTTACATACTGCAGTATGTCTCTTGCATACTCAGCTTTGGCTTCTGTCTGATCCCATACTGCAGTACATCACTTACATACTGCAGTATATCTCTTGCATGACTGAAACTCTGAAACCCCGATGGACATACTGCAGTATACCACTTACATACTGCAGTATGCATCTTGCACACTTGGAGATTTGGCCTCTTACACACCCTATACTGCGGTATAGCACTTGTATACCGCGGTATAGTTCTTCTGAAACATCAAAACACCCTGCAAAAACAAAGACTAAACTCTCCGATGCTTAAGTTAGTAAAGATTAATCATCAATAACACATCTAACATTAAATTGAAAGAGAATTGCTTACAATTCATTGGGATTTACCATTCCCAATTCTCTCCTTATGAAAGCGAATTGTTCCTTGGATAGAGGCTTGGTGAAGATGTCAGCTAGTTGAAGATGGGTTGGAATGAACATCACTTTCACATCTCTCTTTTGGACATGATCCCGGATGAAGTGATGTCTCACATCAATATGCTTGGTTCTTGTATGTTGCACGGGATTCTTGGCCAAGCTTATTGTGCTAGTATTATCACATAGTATTGGGATTTCCTTTAAGTGCACTCCCAAGTCAGCAAGTTGTTGCTTCAGCCACAACACTTGAGCATAGCAACTTGAGGCAGCCACATATTCAGCTTCTGTTGAGGACACGGCCACGGTAGTTTGCTTCTTGCTAAACCAAGAGACAAGTAAGTTGCCAAAGAACTCGCATTGCCCACTTGTACTCTTTCTATCCGTCTTATAGCCAGCATGATCCGAATCTGAATATGCCACAAGATGCTCCGGCTGACCTTTGGGAAACCATAGCCCAAGAGTCTTCGAATCAGAGAGATATCTGAATATCCTCTTCACATTTTCAGCATGTGACTCTTTAGGAGCGGATTGAAACCGAGCACACATTCCAACACTGAATTGGATGTCCGAGCGACTTGCAGTGAGATAGAGCAATGATCCAATCATTCCTCTATACTTGGTAATGTTGAAATCCTTGCCCTCTTCATCAGCATCCAAAGAAGTAGTTGTGATCATTGGTGTGTCAGCTCCATTGCACTTGTCCATTCCAAACTTCTTCAGCAAATCATTTAAATACTTGGTTTGAGATATAAATATCCCATCCTTACGTTGTTTGATTTGCAGTCCAAGGAAGTAATTGAGCTCTCCCATCATTGACATCTCAAATTCACCCTGCATAGACTTGGAAAATTCCTCACACAAAGAGTCATTAGTAGCACCGAAAATAATATCATCAACATATATCTGTACAATTAAAATTTCATTCAATTTATTTTTCTTGATAAACAATGTTGTATCAACCTTTCCTCTAATAAATCCTTGATTGAGTAAGAATTGACTCAATCTTTCATACCAAGCTCTAGGAGCTTGCTTAAGACCATACAAGGCTTTCTTAAGTCTAAAAACATGATCTGGAAATTGATCATTTTCAAAACCTGGAGGTTGTTCTGTTGGAAATTATGCCCTAGGGGCAATTCATTGTACTTTGGATATTTAAGTTATTTAAAGTATTCTCTTTTGTTATCATTTTCGTTTGCATGTTCGTATTGATAACTGCATCCCTGGATAATCTTATAGATTATCCTAAAAGTCCCTGGTCGGTCATCTACACGGGAGTGAAGATGAAATAAGATCAGTATGACTTTGATGAGGTATGGAGATACGAATCAAAGTCATGGGCACTTGTAAGAGTACAAGGTGCTGGACCGACCCACTATGAGAAAGCTGCATGGATTTAGTCATAAGCTTATCTCATGTATAACCGCGTCACGACGCCCTATGACCTGAGACCATCATAGATTCCTACATGATGAGTACTGGTCTTTGACCTAGTCAAAAGTCACCTTTGACCGGGTGATGATAAAGGCTAGGACCAGGATCAGTAGTTTTCATGCGGAGGAATGTGAGTGGTCAAGATGGGATTTGTCCCTCACATATGTAGAGAGATAATGTTGGGCCCCTCGATGAGTGAGTCTAAGAAATGTATGGCCATACTGTGATGGAAAGGAGTTTCCATTTCACTAATTAGACTACTCGAGAATCGAGAAAGCATTGGTCAAGAAAAGGAAGTTGACATTATCCATGCCTCATCCTTGACCGAATTATCGCGTGACAAAAGGGACGTGACATGGTTGTACGATAGGTAGTATCGTGTCATCGATCCCCATGTGAATTGGGCAGTCGCAATGTCTTGCTAGAGGCCGCTTGCGACTTGTGGGCTGATACAGTGTTGGCCCACTGCCAATCTCATATGGGCCTGCAGGGTCGCACACAAGAATAATCCAACACGGGTGAAGGTGTCCAGGTTCATTGAATCTCAGATTAATCTGAGATTAAATGAATGCTAAATTTGATCTAGGATTTATATATATATATATATATATATATATAATTCGAAATTAATATATATATTATAAATTGAGATTATAATATTATATATGATATTTGTTTAGTATTTAATTTATTTGATAAATTAAATATCTGAAACAAATAGAGATATTGTATCTCATTTAATTTCGAATAAAGATATCATATATCTGTTTAATGTTAAATTGAGATATGGTATCTCAGATTTAATTAAATAGATAGATATCATATCTCGGATTTAATTTATGATGATAAATTAAATCAAAAGGCTTTAAATTTAGATTTGATTTAAATTTAAAAAAATTCGAATTTCCAAATCTGGCTTTTAATATATTCAATTACATTTATGAGATAGATGTGATTGATATGCTGACCAGATTCAAAATCCGAATTTCCAAAATTAATAAAGGATTAATTTTGGTTATATAATACGCCTATCGGGTTTAGAAAAACCTACGGGATTTTCAGTAGAGCGTATTGAGAAAAGCCGCGAGAAACCCTAGAGCAATTTGAGAGAGAGAGACGCACAAGAAGCGCTAGCACGCTGCCGCAACCGTTTAGGGGATTGTTCGTGTGGATACCAGTAGAGGAAGCCGATCCAAGAGTCGACTTCTGCTGATCGAAAGAACGAGACGCGGACGTGTTGATCGCCCACCTGATCAAAGGAACGAGACGCGGACGTGTTGTTCGAGAAGGTAGCCCACCTGATCAAAGGAACGGAACGCGGACTGGTCAACAAAGGTATGATTCGGTTTCCTTAACTCTGATTTAAACGTCGTTGAGTGATCCTTCGGAAGGATTCGTAAAAAAATTTTAATCCGCTGCGTGTACGAATCCCAACATGTTCAACATACACCGCCTCTTGAATGAAACCATTTAGAAAAGCACTTTTGACATCCATTTGATAGAGTTTAAAACCTTTTGTGCATGCAAATGCTAGAAGAACTCTTATTGCTTCCAATCTAGCTACTGGAGCAAAAGTCTCTTCATAGTCTATTCCCTCTTCTTGATTGTAACCTTTGGCCACTAATCTGGCCTTGTTACGCACAATGATGGCTGATTCATCACGTTTGTTCTTGAATACCCATTTTGTCCCAATTACCGGATGGTCTTTGGGTCTAGGTACCAAGTCCCAAACTTGATTTCTATCAAATTGATGTAACTCCTCTTGCATAGCAATCACCCAATCATTGTCTGAAAGAGCTTCTTCTATCTTAGAGGGCTCTATATGTGAAATAAATGCAGAAAATGTAACTTCATTCAGAGTACTATTTCTGGTCCTAACTCCTTGATTTACATCACCTATGACTTGGTCTAAAGGATGATTCCTTATAAATCTCCAAGCTCTAGGTTGAGACTGATCAGGATTTTCTAAGTTGTTTTCAGGATCAGCCTCAAAAACATTTTCTGAATTTTCAGAAGGAGTAGGAGCATTTTTCGAAAAGAATTTGTTTTTGAAAATAGCCTCCTCTTCATCATCCAAGGATTTATCAGATTCAGATTCACAGAATACAACATGTATAGATTCTTCAACAATCTTAGTCCTAGTGTTAAACACTCTATATGCCTTACTCCTATTTGAATAACCAATAAAAACTGCTAGATCAGATTTAGGATCGAATTTACCAAGATTATCTTTACCATTATTGTGCACATAGCACTTGCATCCGAAGACATGCAGATGACTGAGATTCGGCTTTCTTTCTTTGTAGAGTTCATATGGTGTTTTGTTCATCTTCTTTCTCATATAGGCTCGGTTGGAGATGTAACATGCTGTACTCATCGCATCAGCCCAAAACACTTGTGAAGTGTTATATTCGTTCAGCATTGCCCGGGCCATTTCCGTGAGTACTCGATTCTTTCTCTCCACAACACCATTCTGTTGTGGTGTTCTTGGTGCCGAGAAATTATGGTTGATCCCCATACTATCACAAAACTCAGCAAAGGCATTGTTTTCAAATTCTCCACCATGATCGGTCCTTATACCTGAAATTGAAAGACCTTTCTCGTTCTGGACCTTCTTGGCAAAAGCAACAAACTGATCATATGTTTCATCTTTTGATGATAAAAATATAGTCCAAGTAAATCTAGAGTAATCATCAACAATGACCAAAGTATATAAGTTTCCACCAAGACTTTTGACTCTAGTTGGTCCAACTAGATCCATGTGAAGAAGTTGTAGAGGTCTATTTGTTGAAATCTCATTTTTGGCTTTAAAAGAAGATTTGGTCTGTTTTCCCCTTTGACAAGCATCACAGATCATATCATTTTTGAAATTCAATTTGGGAATGCCAATAACCAAATCCTTTTTCAATAACTTGTCAAGTTGATACATATTGACATGAGCTAATCGCTTATGCCATAGCCAACTCTCATTCAAGTTACTGACAAAACAATTTTCAGAAACAGAACCATTGCTAGAGAGGTTCAAAGTATAACAGTTTCCATCTCTAGGTGCTCTAAATAAGGCTTTGTTTTTCAGATCATTCATAGAGATCAAATCCTTTTTAACAATAAAGCATTCATCAGAGTCAAATATTACCAAATTACCCTTATCGGTGCTTTGGCTCACACTTAGGAGATTGTGACACAATCCTTCTACAAGGTAGACGTCTTTGATGAGTGGGCCTTCATTGTTGCCTATCTCACCAATGCCAGCGATTTTCCCGGATTGATCACCTCCAAATGTGACTCTACCTCCATCTTTTGGCTTTATTGATAAAAACTTTGATTTGTCTCCAGTCATGTGTCTTGAGCATCCACTATCGATGTACCACTTGTTCGGCCTTGATGCTCTAAGACATACCTGCAGATCACAAGAGATCAAGTTTTAGGTACCCATCTTTTCTTGGGTCCTTTGGGGTTAGCATGTACCTTGGGAACATATGTTCCTTTTGGTACCCAGACATAATTTCCTACAGGTTTAGCTTTTCCTTCTTTTCGATGAAAACAAGATGAAGTAGAATGACCCTTCCTATTGCAATATGTACAATGTGCAAAAGGGTTTGAGGAATGAACAGATTTAGTGAAATAATTCATATAGGATTTTTGTCCATTCTTTTTCTTTCCTTTCTTCTTATCAAAGTCTGGTCTATAACCAATGCCCAATCTATCGTTTGTAAAACGTTGTTGTTTCAAAATCACATTGAGCATTTCACTTCCCTTAGTAAATTTCTCAAGTGCTTTTGTAAGTTGTGAATTCTTTTTCTCTAGGATAGAGCATTCATCACAAATCAGAGATTGAGGAGAAGAAAGGTTTTCAATTTGCAGCTCAAGAAAGGAATTTTTCTTTTTCAATGACATATACTTGTCTGCAAGTTTTTCAAACTCCTTTTGAACAACATTGTATTCAGCAAACAATTCATCATAGGAAGGAAGAGATTCATATACCTCATTTCTTTCATTGTGTTGCTCTTCTTCCTCAGCGACTAGGCATATGTTGGCTTTTTCGCTTTCGTCTTCTTCAGCTTCATCCTCATCCGATGAGCTATCTCCCCATATTGCTGACACATATGCCTTCTTTTTGAATTTCTTGAACTTTTTCCTTTCTTTCTCCTGATTCTTCAGCTAAGGGCAATCTGCCTTGATATGTCCGGGCTTCTCACATTCATAGCAGATGATAGGTTTTTTCGATTCATAACTTGAGCTTCCCTTCTGAAACTTCTTGAAGCCTTGATCCTTCTTATAAAACTTTTTGAATCTCCGGACCATCATCCCAATTTCTTCATCCTCATCTTCATCTTCCTCATCCTTTTCCACATTCAGAGCCACTCCTTTGTTGCGATTGTTGCCACCATTGACATCTTCTAACTCTTTTTTGAACTTCAGTTTGCTCTCATACTCAGATAGGCTTCCGAATAATGCAGCAACTGAAGTCATTGATTCTCCACGAGCTTCTTCAATGGCAGTAACCTTGGCTTCCCAGTCCTTTGTCAGAATATTGAGGATTTTCCTCACTTGAGCCCCTTGATCGAAAAGCTTTCCTAAGGCTGCTAGCTGATTGGTCAGATGAGTATATCTCAACTGAAATTCTCCAATACTCTTGCCTTGCTTCATCCGCAACAGGTCATACTCAGTGGTTAGAATGTTGATGCGATTTTCCTTGATTCCAGAGGTTCCTTCATAAGCTATTTCCAGCGCCTTCCACATTTCCTTAGCCGTTGATAAATTACAGATACGAAAGTACTCCTTTTGACTAAGAGCACTCTGAAGCATCAGGATAGCCTTGCTATTGAGAGTAATGTTCTTCTTATCATTATCATCGAATTCGGCTTCTGTCTTGGGCACAGTGATGCCTCCTTCTACCTTGACTGGAACATAGTCTCCAGTTTCAAAGACTCTCCATAGACCATATTCTGTTGCCATCACGAACACACGAAATTTGGC
Source organism: Acacia crassicarpa (assembly GCA_034222035.1). NCBI lineage: Eukaryota > Viridiplantae > Streptophyta > Magnoliopsida > Fabales > Fabaceae > Acacia > Acacia crassicarpa. The sequence goes on along the minus strand of JAWXYG010000021.1, from coordinate 843,116 downwards.
TTTCCAGAAAGAGTAGTGTTCGCCGTCGAAACCGGGAGGTCTGTTGATTGAAGCTCCATCTGGAAGAATTCCTTCCATAGTGATCCTTCTCGAGTGGTTAAGCTCTTCTGAGAAGACCTTGCTCTGATACCAAATGAAGATTGGAGCTAAATACCCAAGAGGGGGGTGAATTGGGTATTTTTATAAAATTAAAGAGTCTACTCTGTTTTTGACTAATGAACATAGGGTAAAACAGAGGAGAGAGGGAGAGAAGCAATACACCACACGATTTATACTGGTTCGGTCCTTTCTCTGACCTACATCCAGTCCCCAAGCCTCACCTGGGATTTTCAATCCACTATAATCAAATATTGATTACACACTCTGTACTAAGAGTTGTTCTCTCACTAGAACACACTCCCCCTTACAAGTTGTAATCAATACACCCTAACTACCAAGTCCCCTGACTTGTAGTTATCACAATCAGTAGATGATTTACAAGATGATAACTCTCTCAAAGAGTAGATAGAATAAACACTGAAGTACAAAGTATCAACTTGATACTATTACAGATAAAAGCTGAACACAATAAATGACACTTAATAAATTTTTCGCTCTTAGTTGGTGTATCAGGTTGTGAAGAAGTTAATGCTCTCTATTTATAGGTAGAGAACATTAAATGACCGTTGTAGGATGATTCCAACCGTTGGAAGTGATTAGCTTGGGTTCTGGTCATCTTCTCTCTCTAAACTTCTGCTAATCCAAGACTTTGATGAAGTCTGATGTGGCTCTCTGAGGATTTGCCCGTTGGAGATAACTTTACTTGTTGTAGTAAGTATACTTTAACGTTTAGAAGGCGTGCTCAGATGGATTAGCTGAGAATAGGTTGATTTGCAGAAGTGCATTTAATGCACTGTACACTTTTTGCTTTATGGCTTTGACCTTCATTGATCTTCATCTGTGATTGCTGAAATTCACTCAACAAACTTGTTAAACATAGCTAGGAATATGATTGAATGAATTATGGAAGCAATAAGATCAAACAATAATGATTTGCAAATTCGTGTAATTCAAAAATCAGTTTTGACCGTTGTATACTGTGGTATGTTCCTCTATACTGGAGTATGCCACTGTGCATACTGCAGTATCCAAAGCTTACTGCAGTAAACAACTTCCAGAGACAAAAACCTCGCGAAATGATTTTGAAAGAAATGCTCTATACTGCGGTATGCAAATAACATACTGCAGTATGCGAGTTTTTGTCAAAGAGAAGAGACCCCGTGATTGCCCAATACTGCAGTATGAAAACCTATACTGCAGTATGCACTGGTTATGAAACTTGAGAGCCTTCTGTGAGAGCCTTTACTGCAGTATGCAACTCCATACTGCGGTATTTACTTGAGTGAGAAAACTTGATTGCTCTCGGGTTGGTCCTATACTGCAGTATACATACCTATACTGCGGTATTGGCTTGACCAAGAGATTTAGTTGCTCTCTGGATGGTCCTATACTGCAGTATACATACCTATACTGCGGTATGGGCTTGGCTTAGAGATTTAGTTGCTCTCTGGATGCCCCTATACTGCAGTATACAAAGCTATACTGCGGTATTGGCATGATTTGAAAAAAAACACGGTTGCTCTCTGGAAGTCCAATACTGCGGTATGTAACTAACATACTGCAGTATTGACTTAACATCATCAATTTGATGACCTTCTGTAAGTCCAATACTGCGGTAAAGAAACCTATACTGCAGTATTGACTTTACTTCAAAAGATGGATTGTTCTCTGGAAGTCCAATACTGCGGTATGTCATCCTATACTGCAGTATTGACTTAACATCAAAAATCTGATGACCTTCTGTAGGTCCAATACTGCGGTAAAGAAACCTATACTGCAGTATTGATTAACCCCGAAAGAATATTGCCTTTCTGGAAGACTCTATACTGCAGTATGCAAACCCATACTGCGGTAAGCAACTAACAGATGATTTTCAAAGGTTCTTGGAAACTTCAAAACATGTTTTACACTTGTTGTTAATCATCAAAACGCATTGAGAACTAACATTATGGGCCTAGGGCATGCGTGTTAAACTTAGAGGAAGAAAGAGAACATGTGTCTGGACCCAATACAGAAGAGGAAGTCAGTGGTGGTGGTGCTACGTCGGATAGGTGGCATTTCGGGGCCAGAAGATGGATTACTGAGTAGCACTCATTACGAGGTGAATCTGGGGTACTGGAATAAAGGTTTCTTGATCCCCAAGGCAATATGCCCATTCCACTTGTGGTCTGGAAAAAGTGACTGATGATCCGAGTCCACACAAGTCCAGTGGAAGGGCACGTATTACGAGGTAAGGTGGGACCGACAATCAGGAGCTGATCGGGGCCGGAAAGGATTTCCCGGAGTTAGGCCCAGGCCCAGGAATAGTGTTAGGGTCCGAATTCCAATGGGCCCAGAAGAGAGAGAAAATATCTTGCTATGTAATTGTGAAGAGAGAGATTGTCACATCAAAGTCATAATGAAGAGAGAGAATGAATAAAATAACCCGGTTTAATCTGGATCACACAATTTAAACTTGATGGGACATTAAAGTGACATGTAATTATTATTCGGAAAGTGCAATTATGGAATATTTTTGAGCAGATTTCGTGGCCCCCCTAGCATTGGAAGAAGACGGCGTGAAATGACCATTTTACCCCTACATCTTAAACCTACAACTAAGGCCACCTAGGGGCAAAACTGGAACCCTATTTTGTGGAATGCGCCATTTTCTGCCCTTGGAAGACCCTAGAAGTTTTCTAGAAGATCTGATTTCGTGGGCCCCTTGCTTTGGGAGATGAACGAAGCAAAATGACCATTTTACCCCTAACCCTAAAACCTACAACTAAAAATATCTAGGGGCAAAACCTGGAACTTGGGGCCTATAAATAGGGCACTCTCCCCCTCCATTTTTCCACACAAGCCACGAGCTCAAGGAGGGAAAGGGAGTGATCAGCTGAAGCATTAGGTCCAAGAGGTGAAGTAGTCCACATGCAACCGACATCCGGAGGTAAGTCCCTAAACCGGCAACTGAGTTATCTTCATCTCTGCCCTGTGGTGTTTCGTGGTGTTGCAGTAGGTTTTTCATATTTTTAAGGTCTCCAATGAGTCCAGAAGGAATTTTTGTGTAGGGTTAAGTTGGATCACCTCTTTCTGAATTTTAAAACCCTAAGTCTTCCTTATACGAAAATCTGTCGGTTCTTTCGGTATTTGGGCAGTGAACCTTAATCGGTAGTTTTGAAATAGTAAATAGAATCTGATTGCTCTAAAATTTTACATGGTAAAATTAGACATACTGAGGAGGATTTTCATATAATATTTTGTGTCATTTGGAGTTTCCAACCGAGAGATATTTTAAGTTGAAAATGACCTAAAAACTGGACTTTTCTCTTGGACCAGTGGCAAGTATTTGGGAATAAGGACAAGTTTTGAACCCAGATGACTTTGTTAAGTCTTTTTCTTATAAACAAGACATTCTAATGGTTCTAAGGACACTGATCCCATGCTAAAATTATTTTTCTAGAATTTACTAAAAATCAGACAAGTTGGGTCAGAAATTCTGGAAATTCTGGTGTTATGCGAATTTCATGGAAACTTGAAGTAAAGCTTGAATGTGTGACTGATAGCTTGATGGTTGGCTGTATCTAGGTTATTATCACGTGTAAGGCACATCCCCATTGTTAAGAGGAAAGTTCACTAATTTCAAGAAGTGCCAAGTAGTAACTGTTGACTCACGTATTCTATGTTATTGTTGTAAGTTTGTTTTCCATGATTGTGGATGCACGATTGTAAGGCCTAGGGGACCGTGTGTCCTTAGTTTGCTACTAAGGCTGAGATGCATTTGGGGTAGTTAGGGTCAAAGTCCCTTGCCACTGTGTTGATCCTAGCGCTGAGGATGGCGTCCGGGGTTGTCTTATGAGATGACTCGACGGTACACAGGTGTCCGGGGTCTACCTTGTGAGGTGACTCGACGGTACACAGGTGTCTGGGGTCGGTCTTGAGAGACGACTCGACGGTACACGAGCGTCCGGGGTCTGCCTGTGGGGCAACTCGACGGTACGCGGGCATCCGAGGCCTGCCTTGGTAAGGCAGGTCGACGGTACGTCGTTGTGTTGTGATTGTGATGTGATTCTGAATGCATGTTCGTGGTACGCCATTTGTTTCCTGATTATGGTTACTTACATGCCCTATGTACATATTATACTTGAGTCTAACAGTTACTCTGGGGTTCAACCTTGAACTCCAAATCGTTTTGATACACAGGGGTAAGATAGTTGCAGTCGGTGGCGTGAAGAAGGTAGGGCCTGAAGCAATGGATCGAAGAAATAAGGGATGCCCTATCTTATTTTGTATTTAATATTTTTGGATAACTGTCATTTGTGAACAATACTCTCTTTCTAGATGACTGTATTAACCCTTCGGGGACCTATTTGACACTTGACTTCTGCATGTTTATCAATATATTTAACTTGTCCAACCAGATCCTGTGCTCTGCTGTGCTAACTCTGTATTAAGATAATTGGTCTAAGTACAAGGAATCCCTCTAACCCGCCACCGGAAAGGGTGAGGCTGGTAAGGGTGTAACTTTTTGGTATTAGAGCATAGGTTTGGGTAGTGCCTGGTTTGGACAGTACTGATAAACAACTAAATAAAGTGGTAAGGTGTACTAATGAAGTTTGGGTGTTTGAAGGAAGGTTGGACCGAAGGTTTGGACGGGTGTATCAAAGACGGGAAGGACGAAGAAGCAGAGCTCAGGAACCAGCTCAGCATCAAGGAAAGCCACCTGCATATGAGTTCCTACTAGCTAGTGCGGCCATGCCTATGCATGTGGTACCGGCACCTCTGTCACCAGCAGTCCCTAACCCTAGCCTAGCTGTAGAGCCAGAACCGGCAATAAATCCTAACCCAATACTTCAGTTCCCATTACCACCCGAGCCTCTTGTAGAAATAAAACTAGAACCCCCATCTCCCCCACTGGCACCTGCATCCCCACAGATGATTGGACCCCACCTCTTCCCGACGTGCCCCTTGTTCCTGGATTTATATATGAGTTACTTCCATTTTTAGCCCTCGACCTTGAAGATGAGGCAATCCCTGCCCTCCCTCTAGAAAACGTACCTCCAGTTGAACATGAACCTATGCTTGACCCTGAACTTGAGCTAGAGCCGGAAACAGAGTGGGAGGAAGAGGTAGATGAAGGAGAAGTGGTGGACGAGGCAGAAGGGGATGACATGTCAGTCATCTCATCTGTTGAAGACAATGATGAACTCCAGAATGGGGTGAATGCGTTAGGCAATCTGCCTTTTCCCTGGGATGTTGATGAAAGATTGCTAGTAGTGGCCAGGGAAGAGTGCCACGTGACTTGCATAGAAAGAGACACCCCGATAACCCAATACCGTCAGTATATGACCCGCATGCAGGACATTTATTATAACAGCAAGGTCAATGGGGTTGTCTATGAAAGTGGAGCCAAATACCCAAGAGGGGGAGTGAATTGGGTATTATAAAAATTTTCGAACTTGCTCTGTTTTTGGACTATGAAAACAGGGATAAGCAGAGTGAGAGAAGTAGAGCTGAACACAAGAGATTTATACTGGTTCGGTCTTAACCACTTGACCTACGTCCAGTCCCCAGACTTTCTGGGATTTCCACTATATCATTACACACTCTGCACTCAAGAAGTGATTCTCTCACTAGAACTCACTCCCCCTTACAAGTTGTAATCAATGAACTTCCCAATCACCAAGTCCCCTTGACTTGTGATTCCTTACAATAAATGATTTATAAATAAAGACTCTCTCTAAGAGTAGATAATGATAAACACTGAAGATTATAATGTCAAAAGACAAGATACAAGTGAAAACAGAGAAGTAGTTGGAGAACTTGAATGCCTATACGTTTTCAGATGTTGTGCTTGTTGAGAAGACTTGAATGCCACTCTATTTATACATAGAAGGCATTAAATGACCATTGCAAATTGAATCAAACCGTTGAGAGTGTTCTGCTGCAACTTTGGTCTTCTTCTCTCTCTATTCTCCACTTGTTCCAGGTGGATGATGACTCAGAGTTGACTCTCTGCAAATTAATCCATTGGAGAAGAGTTTTCTTGATCTAGAAAACATTCTTTAATGCTATGTAGACGTGTGCAGTTGGATTAGCCAAAAGAGAGCAACTTTCTGATCAACATTTAATGTTCTGAACTACCTTCTTTGCTTTTGTTCCAACTCTTAATTAATCTTCATTAATCTGTCTAAAACTCACAAGTAGAGTGGTTAAACATAGCAGGGAATATGTAAGATTAATTCTGGAAAATATTAAGATCAAACATGAGGCAATTCCAAAAACGTGTAATTCAATTTTCAAACTTCACGATGGAAACTCGAGTTTGTTCATCAAAACTTGAGTTTTCAACTGTGCACTTGATACAAAACTTGAGTTTCAAAACTAAAACTCGAGTTTACACTTTCCAGAGAGCAAAGTCGAGTTTTGAGCTTTTGGACCATAGTTTGAGCAAATCTCAAAACTCGAGTTTTCAAACCAAAACTCAAGTTTTGGACTTTTAATGAAGTATGAATGTTTGAGTCCAAAACATCAAAACTTAAGTTTTCAAAACGTTGGAAAACTTCATAACTCTTTGTTTGGCCAAAACTCAAGTTTCCAAAATGAAACTCGAATTTTCACCTAAGCTATGAAAACATTGAGAAGTTCAAGTCAGGCCAAAACTTGAGTTTCAAAAATGAAACTCGAGTTTTCAAACCATCGTGAAAATGCATTGCCCTCTGCCTGATCAAAACTCGAGTTTTGAAATCAAAACTCGAGTTTTCATATAGTTATGAAAGCTCTAAAATTTGGCAATGCTCTCGGGTTGGGTCAAAACTTGAGTTTTGAAATCAAAACTCGAGTTTTCTTTTAACTTAGAGAAAACTTGGAAAGTCTCAGAAGCAGTTGTAAAAGGTAAATTCTTGGCGCAAAACTGGATTCAAAAACAGGAGACTCTCTGTATGGCCAAAACTCGAGTTTCCAAAACAAAACTCGAGTTTTGTCTTTAGTTGAAAAATGTCATAAGTTTCTGTAAGAGTCAAAACTCGAGTTTTCAAACTGAAACTTGAGTTTTGTCTTGAGATGAAAATTAAGTGCTCTCTGTAAGGTTCAAAACTCGAGGAAACTTGAGTTTTGCTCTTGTTTAGTGAAAACGAGCATCTCTCTGTCAAGGCCAAAACTCGAGTTTTGAAATCAAAACTCAAGTTTTGTCTTGACAGTAAGTTTTTCAACTTACCAAGACAAAACCTTCTTTTTGGGTTTGCAATTGTTTGATCATCATCAAAACACATAGAGAGCTAACATTCTCCCCCTTTTTAATGATGACAACACTTGTAAACCAAAAGTCACAAGTATTTGAGAAGATTGACAGATCAAGATGAGATTTTTCAAAAGTAGAGTTCAAAATATCTGTCATTTTGCAATTCTTTGTTAATGTTCAAACTTTTGCACATGGTATATCAGAGATGGTCAACAGAAGCAGTGTTTAAACATAAATTGCAAACATAAACTGAAATTGACAGTGCAAAGTTCATAATGACAGAAGCATACAGAATTGATACTGGAATAAGCTGCAACAAAGTTCCAAATGAAACACAAAACACAAATTTCTTCATATCAAAATGAAACACAACAAAAACTCAAATTCCTATCATCATCTTTCTTTCCTAGTTCTCTCCCCCTTTGTCATCTTCAAAATGGGGAGGTGGGATAACTTCAGTGGATGGAGATGGGAGGACAATTGTGGCAGGAGTGGTTGGAGAAGGAGTGGAGTGTGGAAAGATTTCAGTCGCTGGTGTGGATGGTGATGGTAGAACCACAGTAGGTGAGGAAGCAAGTGAAGAAAGAGCAATGGCAGGAGTGGAGGCTGATGCTGGGGATGAAGATACAGGTGGATTAGGGAAGGAGAAGGTAGGAGATGAGGGTACAGGCTTCGGGGAAGAGGTAGTGCCAAAAGTAGACGAAGTTGATCCAATGCCCAAATGTCTCAGAATTTTGTCCACCTTGTTGTCAATGTTGATTGTTGTGACCAAATTTGTGGACAGCCTGGCATCAAGTTCAATGAGCTTATCAAAGTGCTCATTGCGCTTCTTCTCAAATTGCTCCTTAAGCTCATCCAGCTGAACTTTCATTACTACTTGGGCATCCACCACTTCATGGTTTCTGTCTCTCACCTGAGCTACCAATTTCCCTATCTCAAACTCCAGTCTTATTGATAGAGAGGCAATAGCAGCAGTCACAATTGCTTTTACCTTATCCTCAAAATCAGATGGTAATGCAGAGGTAGGTGCAGGAGCTGACTGGGCCTCTTGTGCTCTTGAGTGAGTGGCTCGAGTATGTGATCTTGTTGGAGCCGGGGAATGTTCTGAACCTTCACCTTCCAGATTCAACTTCATGTAGTTGATCTGACTCTTCCCAAAAGCAGCTGGCTTCTTGGTTGTCTCAGGAGTGCCCAAATGCCAGATCTTATGGTAGAACAGAATCACTGACACCAAAGAAGGAAAGGGGATATGAGAAGGACGCCTGGAGGCAAATCGAAATTTGATCATTTCTTGAAATATCCAATGACCAAGATCAAATTTCATTTGCCTCACAAATGCAACGAACAAAGGGTAATCCTTCTGAGTAAAGTGGGTGAAATTTCCTCCATTCTAAATGAAGTTTCGGGAGTAAATGTACCAGAGGATTCTGTTGATACTAGGCATGTCTGCTGGTCTGAAAGAAAGAGTGTGGGTTTGATATCTCGATTGCTAAGTCTGATATCAGGATTGGTAGGTGGGTTTGCAATTTTGAGAATCTGGTTTATGGTGGAGGCAGAAATGGTGAACTCAGTACCTTTCACCATTGTGGTCACTCTTTCTTCCACAAGGCATCCCTCTGAGTCAAGTAAATTATCAGAGACCATGTTAAAGTAAAAGACTTTAACAATGTTAGGTGTGTAGGGGGCGGAAATGGATACAAAGGATTCATAATCCTTCAACCAGGGTGAGAGGTCCAAATTAAAATCCTCCTTTAATTTTGCCAAATCAACAGAAACAGAAGGACAAAAAGCCTTATTGGCAAAGAATTCTTTGAACCTTTCTCCTTCTGCTTTTGATAGTTGGGTTGTGGCAACAAAGAATCCTTCTGGGGCAGTGGAGTGGTTGTAAATCTCAGTAATCGCATCTTCTAGAAAATCAGTGGCTTCAGGGAAAAATTCCTCGGTAGGAGATTTGGGTGGAGAGGATGCATGTCCCTTTTCTGGAACTGAAGATTTCTTGGATCGTTTGGCCTTAGGCGGCTTAAGAATGTCAGGAACCTCAGGCATCTTTGCTTTTCCTTTCCCTCTCGGAGTCTTTTCTGGGTCGTGCCTCTTCTTCGTTCTTCCTTCAGCTTTGTCTTCAATGGTGATTCCCTTTGCCTTAGGCATAGGTGATTTCGATGGAGACATCTCGTCTGGAACTCCTTTGATGGACTTGTCTATACCGTAACACAGTCTCGTTGAACGAGTTTTGAGCCAAGTAGGACGGTCAGAGGGAGTAGTTGTCGATAGGGAGGCTCCCTTAGGGTTAGGAGAAGGTTTTGCAGATTGACAGGGAGTAGATGAGGACATTCAATCGGGAAATGTGAAGAATTTAAGGTTAGAAGATGAGAGGAGACGAGAGGACACAGAAAGAAGCTAGGGCAAAACTTGAGTTTTGAAGCGAGTTTTGAAGAACAAGTGGAAAAATCATATATATAGCTCGACCAGAACTCGAGTTTTGCATTCAAAACTCGAGTTTTGAAGAATAAACGCTGACCTGGACTTCAAAAGTGTACTGTGAACTTTTGAACTTCCGCAACCAAAACTCGAGTTTCACTTTGAAAACTCGAGTTTTCAGCTTTTCTTCAAAACACGTTGCTCTCTGTCTGATGGAAACTCGAGTTTCCAATTTGCAAACTCGAGTTTTCAGCTCCTCCAGAAATCAAGTTTTCTTCTCTCTCCCCAATACCTTGCCAAAACTCGAGTTTTGGATATTAAAACTCGAGTTTTCACCTCTTATCAGCAAAAACTTAGATTTTCATGTATATCCTGCAAAAAACCATAACTATACACTCCGATGCTTAAATTAGTAATAGTTGATCATCAAAACCTCAAACTAACATAGGGTATAAGAAAACTTACAATTCATTGGGAGTTACCATTCCCAATTCTCTTCTTATAAAATTGAATTGTTCTTTAGCTAGTGGCTTTGTGAAGATGTCTGCAAGCTGAAGGTGAGTTAGGATGAACATCACTTTGACATCTTTCTTCTGAACATGATCCCTTATGAAGTGGTGTCTCACATCAATATGCTTGGTTCGAGTATGTTGAACTGGATTCTTGGCCAAGCTTATTGTGCTTGTGTTGTCACATAAAATTGGGATCTCTTTCAGATTCACTCCCAAGTCAGCAAGTTGTTGCTTGATCCATAAAACTTGAGCACAGCAACTTGATGTAGCTACATATTCAGCTTCGGTCGATGACAAAGCTATGCTAGTTTGTTTCTTGCTGAACCAAGAGACAAGTGAGTTGCCAAAGAACTCACATTGGCCACTTGTGCTCTTTCTATCAGTTTTGTAGCCAACATGATCTGAATCTGAGTATGCCACCAAGTGTTCAGGCTAAGCTTTGGGGAACCACAAGCCCAGTGTCTTTATGTTTGCAAGATATCTGAAGATCCTCTTCACATGTTCAACATGAGACTTCTTTGGAGCAGACTGGAATCTTGCACACATTCCAACACTGAATTGGATGTCCAGGCAACTTGTAGTTAGATAGAGTAATGATCCAATCATCCCTCTATACTTTGTGATGTTGAAATCTTTGCCCTCTTCGTCAACATCCAATGAAGTAGTGGTGCTTATTGGTGTATCAGCTCCATTGCAATGGTCCATCCTAAACTTCTTCAGCAGATCATTGAGATATTTGGTTTGGGAGATGAAAATTCCATCCTTTCTTTGTTTGATTTGCAGCTCAAGGAAGTAGTTGAGCTCTCCCATCATTGACATCTCAAACTCTCCCTGCATAATCTTTGAAAATTCCTCACACAAAGCATCATTAGTAGCACCAAAGATTATGTCATCAACATAAATTTGAACAATCAAAATTTCATTCAATTTATTTCTTTTGATGAATAATGTTGTGTCAGCCTTTCCTCTGATAAATCCTTGATCTAGGAGAAATTGGCTTAATCTCTCATACCAAGCTCTTGGAGCTTGCTTGAGTCCATATAGTGGTTTCTTAAGTCTATAAACATGATCAGGAAAGTGCTCATTTTTAAAACCTGAAGGTTGTTCCACATAAACCTCCTCTTGAATAAAACCATTCAAAAATGCACTTTTAACATCCATTTGAAAAAGTTTAAAACCTTTAACACATGCAAAGGCTAGAAGAACCCTTATAGCTTTCAATCTAGCTACTGGAGCATAAGTTTCTTCTCCTTTTGCAACCAATCTTGCTTTATTCCGGACAATGATTGCAGATTCATCACGTTTGTTCTTAAATACCCATTTAGTCCCAATAACCAGATGGTCCTTGGGTCTAGGTACTAAGTCCCAAACCTGATTTCTGTCGAATTGATGTGACTCCTCTTGCATAGCTATCTCCCAATAATTGTTTGAGAGGGCTTCATCTATTTTAGAGGGTTCTATGTGTGATATGAATGCAAAAAAGGTGACTTCATTCAAAGTACTCTTTCGAGTTCTCACTCCTTGATTTACATCTCCTATGACTTGGTCTAAAGGATGATCTCTAATAAATCTCCAAGCCCTAGGTTGAGACTGATCTAGGTTTTCAATATTATTTTCAGGATCAGCCTCAAAAATATTTTCAGCATTTTCAATAGAAGAAGGAGTAGTTTTCGAAAAGAATTGATTTTTGAAAATATTTTCTTCCTCATCATTCAAGGATTTATCAGTTCCTTCTTTACTGAACACTGATGGAGACCTTTTGTCATTACCCTTGGGGTCCACAATCAACAATTAACCAAGGATTGCGTATAGGCAAACCTAGGATCGTTCTCTCTTTTCGAGGAGCTTTTTATTGAATTCTAAGTAATCTAAATGTCATGCAAATGCAATGAAGACAAGGGGGGATTGGGTTTTGGATTTTTAAATTAATAAACTAAAATAGAAATGCAATTTAAATGAAGCAAAGATAAAATAGACTATAAGAAAACGAGAAGAAACAGATTAAAATCGATCAACCCAATGTTCAGATTCCAGAGACTTCCATCATTGAACGAAATATAAACAACCCACGTTTGACTCTGGACGAACCGAGATCTCTGCATTCGCCCAGAAAATCCCTCGACTAGATAATCGCTTAGAATATGTCCGAACAACGGCGTCCCACTGTGTGATCGCACAGCAAAACTTAAAACCTAGTTCGAACTCAATCCTTGGGATGAACCAAACCGAATATTAAATCTAATATTCGAACTATTTCCAAAAATCGGATTCGATAAGATGAAAATAGAAACGAGTTAAATCACTAATAAAGCACAAGTTCTCTGGACGAATCATGGAATCCTCAATGTTGGGTCAATCAAAGAAGCCTTAGCCAAGCGTGGCTAGGAAAAACGTAGAAGAAAAGATGAAGAAGAACATGAAGAACAACTAAGAGAAAATAAAAAGCTGCTAATTTAATCTGAAAATCTCCTACAACGTAATTGATAATATGTTTGTAACCACCATCTAATTTTCCTTATATAGGAAAGATGACTAAAAATAAGAAACCTCTAATAAATAGAAAATCTCTAAAAAATAGGAAACCTCTAATAAAAAGAAAACCCCTAATCAATAGGAAATCCCTATAAAAAAGGAAACCTCTAAAAATTGGTCTTTTATTACAAAATTCGAGCAAAATAAAAATCCAGAAAAATAGGCCTGTCTTTAGCTCCAATTTCGTCCATCTTCTTGTCCAAATCAGCCATCCAAATCTTCATAACAATTGTAGCTCTCTGAATCATCTAAAAAAGGAAAGAAGAATCAGGCTAATCGGATATCTAGATCAAAAGTTATGGCGAAAATACTAAATCACTGTAAATCTGAAATTTATTCATAAAAATGAAATTAATCACATTAAAAGCTCAAAGCTCAATTAGGTAATAAAATCCATTATTTAATGACTAAACAATCCTAAATTTATTCACTAAGAGATACAAATAAGTGTAATAATATTCAATTATCAAACACAACATAAATGGATTCTTCAACAACTTTAGTTCTAGTATTGAAAACTCTATAGGCTTTGCTTCTATTTGAATATCCAAGAAATATGCCTACATCAGCCTTAGAGTCAAACTTACCTAGATTTTCCTTACCATTATTGTGTACATAGCACTTACACCCAAAAATGTGTAGATGGCTCAGATTGGGTTTCCTTCCTTTGTATAGCTCATATAGGGTCTTGTTCAACTTCTTTCTCAGGTACGCTCAGTTGGAGATGTAGCAAGCGGTACTCATAGCATCAGCCCAGAATACTTGAGAAGTGTTGTTCTCATTCAGCATTGCCCTTGCCATCTCGGTGAGGATTCGATTCTTCCTTTCTACAACACCATTTTGTTGTGGAGTCCTTGGAGCTAAGAAGTTGTGGTCTATCCCCATGTTGTTACAATATTCAGCAAAAGCATTGTTTTCAAATTCGCCACCATGATCAGTTCTAATGCCTGAAATAGAAAATCCTTTCTCATTCTGGACCTTCTTGGCAAACACAACAAACTGATCAAATGTTTCATCTTTGGAAGACAAGAAAATAGTCCAACAAAACCTTGAATAATCGTCTACAATAACCAATGTGTACAAATTGCCACCAAGACTCCTCACCCTTGCTGGACCCATAAGATCCATATGTAGCAATTGTAGTGGTCTATTAGTAGAGATTTCATTTTTCGTTTTAAAAGATGATTTAGTTTGCTTTCCCTTTTGACATGCTTCACAAGTCAAATCATTTTTGAAACTAAGTTTGGGAATGCCAATAACCAAATCCTTTTTGAGCAATTTGTCAAGTTGGGACATGTTGACATGAGCTAATCGCTTGTGCCACAACCAACTCTCACATGAATTGCTTACAAAACATTTTTCAGAAATTGGAGCATTGCTAGAGAGGTTAAGAGTATAACAATTTCCATCTCTAGGTGCTCTAAATAAAGCTTTTGATTTTAAATTTTCTAAAGGGAGAAATTCCTTTTTCACAATCAAGCATTCGTTAGAATCAAAGATAATTAAGTTACCCTTGTCAGTGATTTGGCTCACACTAAGGAGATTGTGGCATAGTCCTTCTATGAGGTATACATCTTTGATGAGTGGACCTTCATTGTTGCCAATCTCACCAATGCCAGCTATCTTTCCAGATTGATCTCCTCCAAAGGTCACCTTGCCACCTTCCTTAGGCTTGATTGAGAGAAACTTGGTTTTGTCTCCCGTCATATGTCTGGAGCATCCGCTCTCCCATCATAGACATCTCAAACTTTACCTGCATATTCTTTGCAAATTCTTCACACAAAGCATCATTAGTAGCACCAAATATAATATCATCAACATATATTTGCACAATTAAAATTTCATTTCGCTTATTGGTTTCCTCTGATAAATCCTTTATCAAGAAGAAATTTGCTTAATCGCTCATACCAAGCTCTAAGAGCTTGCTTAAGACCATAAAGAGCTTTCTTGAGACGATAAACATGATCTGGGAGGTTGTTCCACATAAACTTCCTCTTGTATGAAACCATTCAGAAAAGCACTTTTTACATCCATTTGATAGAGTTTAAAACCTTTTACGCAAGCAAAGTCTAGAAGAACTCTTATGGCTTCCAATCTTGCCACTAGAGCATAAGTTTCTTCATAATCAATTCCTTCTTTTTGATTATAGCCTTTGGCAACCAATCTTACCTTATTGCGGACAATGATTGCTGACTCATCACGTTTGTTCTTGAATACCCATTTGGTGCCAATGACCGGATGGTCTTTGGACCTAGGTACCAAATCCCAAACTAGATTTCTTTCAAATTGATGCAATTCCTCTTGCATTGCTATCACCCAATCATTGTCTGAAAGGGCTTCATCAATCTTAGAGGGTTCTATATGAGAAATAAATGCAGAGAAAATTACTTCATTTAAAGTGTTGTTTCTAGTTCTTACTCCCTGATTAACATCACCTATAACTTGGTCCAAAAGATTATTTCTAATAAATTTCCAAGCTCTAGGCTGAGACTGATCTGGATTTTCAAAATCATTTTGAGGATCAGCCTCGAAAACATTTTCAGAATTTTCAGTAGCTGCAGGAGTAGTTTTCAAAAAGAATTGGTTCTTGGGAACATTTTCTTCATTATCATCCAAGGATTTATCAGACTTAGACTCACAGAAAACAACATGCATAGATTCTTCAACTATGCGAGTGCAAGTATTGAAAACTCTAAATGCTTTACTTCTATTTGAATAGCCTAAAAATATACCTTCATCCGCTTTGGGATCGAATTTTCCCAAATTGTCCTTACCATTATTATGGATGAAGTACTTACACCCAAAAAAATGTAGATGAGCCAAGTTTGGCTTTCTTCCTTTGTACAGCTCGTATGGTGTCTTGTTCATCTTCTTCCGGAGGTATGCCCAATTCGAGATGTAACATGCAGTGCTCATAGCATCTGCCCAGAAGACTTGGGAAGTGTTGTTCTCATTCAACATTGCCCTTGCCATCTCAGTGAGGACTCGATTCTTCCTCTCCACAACACCATTTTGTTGAGGTGTCCTAGGGTGATATGATTCCCGAAAGAAAAGGATGATCAGATCAACTAAGGATGGAATTTTCGCACCAGAATTTTCAGCCTCTGACGCGTCCTAAAGAACAGAATGTATCTCGCACTACATACCTCAGATTTGAGCGTTTCCAAAACAACCTGAAAGATGACGTTATGAACTACGATTTTGACTCAAGAAACACCGAAAAAGGTTAAGGGAAACTAGAGATACGAAACCGAGAAATTTGAGAATGAAAACTGATGGATTATAGGTAGGCGCTACAATTTCAAAGAATTGATAAGCCCAAGAACGCCACAAGGATTGTTGCCCTTGATAAGTTCAGAGATTCTCAAAAGAACCCTAGAGAAACTTGTCTCTCACCAAAAAGGTCAACTTTCAAATTCAAATCTGTCGTCCCAAAAGCCATGGTGTTCCCTTATATAGTTGATAACATCCATATTAAGTTTAACCTAATTCTACTTACACACAAAGGAAAATAAGAAAGCCCAATAGGCCTTATTACAAAAGTTTAACTAAATGTAAGAAAGATAAAACTAAGTGCAGAATTTGGGCCAAGTAAAATGAAGCCTTCATGCATATCCATTGAGGCTTATTCTTCAAGGTCTTCAATCTGAATTAAGTGTATCATTTCGGTCTCTTCTTCCTTCTTGGGCTTGTCTCAAATAAGGTGGTCCCCAAGAGATTTAGGGCCTCTTTAGCCTTTTTAGCTTTTGCTCTTGTCATTGGGCCTCCAAGATCTTGTATGTCCTCCAAGTTTGTTACCTTGGTCATGCCACCTCCTATGTCCTCATCATAGGGGCTGAGAAGTTATGGTCAATTCCCATGTTGTCACAGAATTCAGCAAATGCATGATTCTCGAATTCTCCTCCATGATCAGTTCGGATCCATGAAATAGAAAAACCTTTCTTGTTCTGGACCTTCTTGGCAAACACAACAAATTAATCAAATGTTTCATCTTTAGAAGACACAAATATAGTCCATGCAAATCTAGAGAAATCATCAACTATGACCAAAGTGTATAAATTGCCACCAAGGCTTTTCACTCTAGCTGGTTCAACTAGATCCATGTGAAGCAATTGAAGAGATCTACTAGTTGAAATCTCATTTTTCGATTTGAAAGAGGATTTAGTCTGCTTTCCTTTTTGACATGCATCACAAATCATATCATTTTTAAAACGAAGTTTAGGAATACCAATCACCAAATCCTTTTTGAGTAATTTGTCAAGTTGAAACATATTGACATGAGCTAATCACTTGTGTCATAGCCAACTCTCATCCAAATTACTTACAAAATATTTTTCTGAAACAGAAGCATTACTAGAGAGGTTAAGAGTAGAACAATTGTCATCTCTAGATGCTCTAAACAAAGCTTTTGCTTTAATGTTTTCTAAAGGGAGAAAATCCTTTTTCACAATCAAGCATTCCCCAGAATCGAAGATAACCAAGTTACCTTTATTAGTGCTTTGACTTACACTGAGGAGATTGTGGTAAAGTCCTTCCACAAGGTAGAAATCTTTGATTAGTGGTCCTTCATTGTTGCCAATTTCACCAATTCCCGCAATCTTTCTAGATTAATTTCCACCAAAGGTCACCTTGCCACCATCTTTGGGCTTGATTGATGCAAATTTAGACTAGTCTCCCGTCATGTGCCTAGAGCATCCACTGTCAATGTACCACTTGTTGGATTTCGATGCTCTTAGACATACCTGCAAGACACAGCAGATCAAGTCTTAGGTACCCATCTTTTCTTGGGTCCTTTGGGGTTAGTTTGTGTCTTAGGAACCTTGTAAGATCCCTTTGGCATCCATTGATAATTTTCAGACGGTTTGATCTTTCTTTCTTTCTTATGAAAACACGAAGAGGTAGTATGACCCTTTCTATTGTAATAATTACAGTGAGCAAAGGGATTTGAAGAATGGACAGATTTTGTAAAATAATTCATATAAGATTTCTCACCATTCTTCTTTCTACCTTTCTTCTTATCAAAATTAGGTTTGTAATCGATTCCTGATTTGTCATTGATAAATCTTTGTTGCTTCAAAATGACATTGAGCATTTCACTCCCTTTTGTGAATTTCTCAAGTGCCTTAGTAAGATGTAAATTCTTTTTCTTCAAATCAGGACATTCTTCCCAAACGAGAATTTTAGAAGAAGAAAGTTTTTCTACTTGCTATTCAAGAGTTGCATTTTTCTTTTTCAAAGCAAAATATTTCTCAACTGAAGATTGGAGCTAGATACCCAAGAGGGGGGTTGAATTGGGTATCTTTAAAAATTTAAAGATTAACCTCTATTTTTAACTAACTAAAACAGAGTAAGACAAAGGAGAAGGGAGGAGAAGCTTTGAACACAACGATTTATACTGGTTCGGTCTTTTCCCTAACCTACATCCAGTCCCCAAGCCTCACTTGGGATTTTCAATCCACTAACTTCACAATATTGATTACAATCTCTGTACTCAGAGTAGTTCTTTCTCTAGAACTCACTCCCCCTTACAAGATGCAATCAATAAACCCAAACCACCAAGTCCCCTGACTTGTGGTTATCACAATCAATAAATGATTTACAAGAAAAGACTCTCTCACAGAGCAGATAATATGAACACTGAAGCACAAGTATCAAATTGATACTATTACAGATGAAAGCTTATACACAATAAATGAACTCAGTAAATTTTCTCTCTAAGTTGGTGTATCAGCTTGAGAAGAAGTTAATGCACTCTATTTATAGGTAGAGAACATTAAATGACCGTTGCTTGATGAATCCAACCGTTGTAGGTGATTAGCACTAAGTCTGGTCTTCTTCTCTCTCTAAACTTCTGCTAATCCAAGTGTTAATGTGATCTGATATGGCCCTCTGAGAATTTGCCCGTTGGAGATGACTTTACTTGTTGTAGTAAACATTCTTTAACGTTTAGAAGGCGTGCTCAGATGGATTAGCTGAAAGTAGGTTGATTTGCAGAAGTGCATTTAATGCACTGTACACTTTTTGCTTTATGGCTTTGACCTTCAATAATCTTCATCTGTGCTAACTGTAATTCACTTAACAAACTTGTTAAACATAGTAGGGAACATAAGTGAATGATATATGAAGGCAATTAGGTCAAACAATAAGGATTTGCAAATTCGTGTAATTCAAAAATCAATTTTGACCGTTGTATACTGGAGTAAGTTCATCCATACTCGAGTATGGCACTGTGCATAAGTGTCCATACTGCAGTATCCAAAGTCATACTGGAGTATGCAGCTTCCAGAGGCAAACCATCGTGACTTGTGTTTGAAGAACAAGACCTATACTGCAGTATGTTAGTAGTGTACTTGAGATGGCACCGTTTGTGAGAAAAATTTTAAGTTTAAAATGCCTCTATACTGGAGTAAGCATCTGTATACTGGAGTAAGCAAGTCTTGACAAGTTGAGTGACCTCTCTGTATGGTCCCATACTCGAGTATGCAACTCTATACTCGAGTATGCAACTCTAATTTCAAAAAGTGTGAAGTCTTCTCTTGTCTATACTGGAGTATACAGATCCATACTAAAGTATGCAAGAACATGTGTCAAGTTGAAAATCAATTTAAGAGCCCAATACTGCAGTATGCAAACCTATACTGCAGTTTGCAATAGTTATAAAATTTGAGAGCTCTCTGTATAAGCCTATACTCGAGTATGCATACCTATACTGCAGTATGCAACTCAAGTTGAAAAACTTATTTGCTCTCTGTAAGTCCAATACTCAAGTATAGCTCACTATACTGCAGTATTGACTTAACTTGAAAACTTTGTTTGCTATCTGGATGGCCTATACTCGAGTATGCATACCTATACTCGAGTATGCACCTATTTTCAAAAACTTGATTGCTCTCTGTGACTTCAATACTCGAGTATGTCTACCCATACTGCAGTATTGACTTGTAAAATGCAATTGAGCAATCCTTTAACAGTCCTATACTCGAGTATGCATACTTATACTCGAGTATGCAACTATCAGATGGTTTTTAAAGGATTTTGGAAACTTCAAAATATGTTTACACTTGTTGTTAATCATCAAAACACATTGAGAACTAACATTCTCCCCCTTTTTGATGATGACAACACTTGTAAACTTTCTTTTTAAAGAATTTGAAAGATGAAATCTGTTTTGAATTGAAGTTTTCAAAATTCAATGTTAAGTTATCAGAAAACAGCCAATTTTGCATTTCAACATATAAAGTTCAGAGAATGGCAGCAAAATGGAAACTGAACTATATTCATTTAAACAAACTACATACAATCAGAACTAATATCAGAAAGGGTAAACACTCTGATAATCACTGATATCAGAACAAGCTCAAAAACAGCAAAAATCACTCAATGAAATGCAAACTACCTAGACACAACACCTAGACCCTATACATCTACATCTTTCTCTCCTTCTCCCCCTTTGTCATCAGCAAACTCTAGGTCAAGGACAAAGACAGGAGGAGTGTAGGGCACCATGGCCAAAGGGTTTGGATCATGAGGCATGGAAAATGGGGAAAGTGAAGGGAGAATCTCAGTGGTCGGAGTAGGTGGAGAAGGAAATGGGTCAGGTAGGACCTCTGTAGTAGGAGTGATAGGTGAAGATAGTATGACTGTGGCTGGTGTGGAAGTGGAGGCTGGGGATGATGTGACATGTGGTGATGTGGTGTGCGGTGGGCTAGGAAATGCGAAAGAAGGTGAGGGAGGTGGAGAAGTATGAGTCTCAGGTGTGGATGTGGAAGGCTGGGTAACAGGATGGATGGCTGGACCTTTGGGACAGGAGAGGATGAGGAAGGAGCAGTCGTGAACCCGAAGGTGGATGAAGAAGGAGCTCCAATACTGAAGTGGTTGAGCAGGCGATCAATCTTATCCCGGGCCTCTGTTGCAACATCATATGTCATGGATAGCCGGGAATCTAAGTCAATGCCCTGGTCGAAGATCTCGTCCTGCTTCTTGTCAGATGCATCCTTCAGCTTGCCTAAGTCATGCTTCACATCCATCAGACCCAGCTTAATTTCAGCGCGTATCTTGTCGAACTCTGCCTTCATTATCAAGGTCTGTGATGTGAGAGCAGCATCCACAAATTCTCTGATCCTCTGCTCAAAATCCAATGATAGTGGAGGCGGAGCCGACTGAGCCTCATGTGCGACTGACTGTGATGCACGTGCCTGAGATCGTTGTGGAGCCCTCGACTGACCGGATCCTTCCGGCTCAAAGTGAATCTTCATAAAGTTGAATTGGGTCTTCCCGAAGGCCGTGATATACTTCATTTGCTCAGGAGGGCCCACGTACCATATCTTATGGTAGAACATGATCAGGGACACCAGAGAAGCGAAGGGCATATATGATCCCTTCCGAGGTACGAACTTGAAGTAGCTAATCTCCTTAAAGAGCCACTGCCCGATGTTGAGGGGATGCTTCTTGATAAAAGCAGTGAAGAACCTATAATCTTTATGTGTAAAATGCGTGTAGCTCCCTCCCTTCTGCACAAAATTACGCGAGTACACATACCAAATGACTCGGTGCAAAGGTGGCATATCCGAGGGCTTGAAGGACAAGTGGGCTCTCTGATCATCCGGTACGTCCTGACCGGGCACAAGTGTGGTATACACCTCCTCATTGGTGTATCTCGGTGTAGATGCCTCTGGAGGATCAACAACCTTAAAGATCTTGTTGAGGATCGCGGCAGACAATGTGAATTGTACCCCTCTGACAGAAGTTGTGATCCTTTCTTCAACCAGCTTTCTTTCCGAGTCCAAAATGTGGTTGGTCGCCATGTTGAAGTAGAACATCTTGACCAACTCCGGGTAATACGCGGCCTCGATGGAAACAAAAGACTGATATGGCCCGAACCACGGTGAGAGATCAACATTGCACTCTCTATACACTTGTTCCAGATCAACTGAAACAACAGCGCAGAATCCACGGCTTGCAAATTGATCTCTGAACTTGGCGTTCGAGCCGGGCGGGAGTGGAACTGGAGCAACCTTGAAACCTTCAGGAGCATTCTTGTGAAGCTTAATCTCCTCCACTGCATTTGCAGTCACAGGTGATACCCCTTCCTCTGACTCTGTCTCAAACTCAGAGCCGGTAACCTCGACAGTGGATGGAGAAGAGACGATAGCGGTAGAAGCTTGCTTTGCTCTTGTCTTCCGGTGTACGACAGTCCTCTTCCCCTTTGCTTTACTCGGCTCTCCAGT
The DNA here is from genome assembly GCA_034222035.1 of Acacia crassicarpa. Lineage (NCBI taxonomy): Eukaryota > Viridiplantae > Streptophyta > Magnoliopsida > Fabales > Fabaceae > Acacia > Acacia crassicarpa. Next base: position 821,109 of record JAWXYG010000021.1, on the reverse strand, counting down.
ATTCTTCTTCTTGCTTGCCGAAGGTGGTGCCGGATCTTTCGACGAAGTACCCCTCTTTTTGGGGTTTGGAGAAGCGATCTCAGGAATAGTGACTCCAACTCCAGGAATCATTTTGTCAATGCCCGTTTGCAATCTTTTTGGAATCGATTTTGTCCTCGGTGCTCTTGGAAGTTGAGAAGGAACCGGTTGATCAGATTGGGATTGCTCTTTGGACATTTTGAAGCTAGGGTTTTGACGATAGAGAGAGAGGAGATGATTTGGAGGAGGTTTGATGGGAATTTATGGAAGTTTAAAGGAGGAACACGACGGTTTCAGAGTGAGAGAAGAGAGAAAGACGCGTCTGCTAGGGTTTACTGGAGTAAGGGATGCGAGTATGAAAGAACACGACTGTTCAGTATATATAGACAGACCCCTATACTTGAGTATAGTTCTTGCTTACTCGAGTATAGCATACTTTTACTTACATACTCGAGTAAAGGTGGAAGTATACTGACCTGGACTTCAAAAATGTAATGTGAATTTTTTTGAAACCACGATGGCAATACTCGAGTATGCCACTTACATACTGCAATATACCTCTGGCATATCGTGAGCTTTGGCCTCTGTCTGATCCATACTCGAGTATAGCACCCCATACTCGAGTATACAGACTCTTTTCTCAGTTGTGTGCTCTTTGCCTCTTGGATACTCAAGTATCGACTTCCATACTCGAGTATAGCCTTTCTGAACATCAGATTTGGCTTTCTGCAACTCCTATACTCGAGTTTCATTGCCTTTACTGGAGTATGCAACCTCTGAAACTTCAAAATATCCTACAAAAACAATGGCTAAACACTCTGATGCTTAAGTTAGTAGAGATTAACCATAAAAAACATAACTAACATTAAATTGAAAGAGACTTTCTTACAATTCATTGGGATTTACCATTCCTAATTCTCTCCTTATGAATGTGAATTGATCCTTGGCTAAAGGCTTGGTGAAGATGTCAGCTAGTTGAAGATGGGTTGGAATGAACATTACTTTGACATCTCGCTTTTAAACATGATCCCGAATAAAGTGATGCCTCACATCAATATGCTTGGTTCTTGTATGTTGCACCGGATTCTTGGCCAAGCTTATTGTGCTAGTATTATCACACAATATGGGGATCTCCTTCAAGTGCACTCCCAAATCAGCAAGTTGTTGCTTCAACCATAACACTTGAGCATAGCAACTTGAGGCGGCCACATATTCAGCTTCGGTTGATGATACGGCCACAGTTGTTTGCTTCTTGCTGAACCATGACACAAGTGAGTTCCCAAAGAACTCGCATTGGCCACTTGTGCTCTTTCTATCCGTCTTGTAGCCAGCATGGTCCGAATCCGAATATGCCACCAAGTGCTCCAGCTGACCTTTGGGAAACCATAGTCCAAGAGTCTTCGTATCAGAGAGATATCTGAATATCCTCTTTACATGTTCAGCATGTGACTCTTTAGGAGCGGATTGGAACCGAGCACACATCCCAACGCTGAATTGGATGTCCGGGCGACTTGCTGTGAGATAGAGCAATGATCCAATCATTCCTCTATACTTGGTGATGTTGAAATCCTTGCCCTCTTCATCAGCATCCAAAGAGGTGGTTGTGCTCATTGGTGTGTCAGCCCCATTGCACTTGTCCATTCCAAACTTCTTCAGCAAATCATTCAAATACTTGATTTGAGATATAAACATCCCATCTTTACGTTGCTTGATTTGCAGCCCGAGGAAGTAATTGAGCTCTCCCATCATTGACATCTCAAATTCACCCTGCATAGACTTGGAAAATTCCTCACACAAGGAGTCATTAGTAGCACCAAAAATGATATCATCAACATAAATCTGTACAATTAAAATTTCATTCAATTTTTTTTCCTTAATGAACAATGTTGTGTCAACCTTGCCTCTAATAAATCCTTGATTGAGTAAGAATTGACTCAATCTTTCATACCAAGCTCTAGGAGCTTGCTTAAGACCATACAAAGCTTTCTTAAGTTTAAAAACATGATCCGAAAATTGATCATTTTCAAAACCTGGAGGTTGTTCAACATATACCTCCCCTTGAATGAAACCATTTAAAAATGCACTTTTCACATCCATTTGATAAAGTTTAAAACCTTTAGTGCATGCAAAAGCTAGTAGGACTCTTATGGCCTCCAATCTTGCTACTGGGGCATAAGTTTCCTCATAGTCTATGCCTTCTTCTTGATTGTAACCTTTAGCCACCAATCTTGCCTTGTTACGGACAATGATTGCTGACTCATCACGTTTGTTCTTAAATACCCATTTAGTCCCAATTACCGGATGGTCCTTGGGTCTAGGTACCAAGTCCCAAACTTGATTTCTGTCAAATTGATGCAACTCCTCTTGCATAGCTATCACCCAATCATTGTCTGAAAGGGCTTCTTCTATTTTAGAGGGTTCTATATGAGAAATAAATGCAGCAAAGGTTACTTCATTCAAAGTGCTTCTTCTTGTTCTTACTCCTTGATTTACATCACCTATAACTTGGTCTAAAGGATGATTCCTTATAAATCTCCAAGCTTTAGGTTGAGACTGATCAGGATTTTCTAAATTGTTTTCAGGATCAGCCTCAAAAACATTTTCAGTATTTTCAGATTGAGAAGGAGTAGTTTTCGAAAAGAATTGATTTTTGAAAATGGTCGCTTCTTCATCATCCAAGGGTTTATCAGAATTGGTTTCACTAAATACAACATGTATGGACTCTTCTACAAACTTAGTTCTAGTGTTAAAGACTCTATATGCTTTACTCCTATTAGAATAACCAATAAAGATAGCTAAATCAGCTTTAGAGTCGAATTTACAAAGATTGTCTTTACCTTTATTGTGCACATAGCACTTACAACCGAAGACATGAAGGTGGCTGAGGTTTGGCTTTCTCCCTTTGTAGAGCTCGTATGGAGTCTTATTCAGCTTCTTTCTCAAGTATGCTCTGTTGGAGATGTAGCAAGCCATACTCATGGCATCAGCCCAAAACACTTGCGAAGTGTTATACTCGTTCAACATCGCTCTTGCCATTTCAGTGAGTACTCTATTCTTTCTCTCCACAACACCATTTTGTTGTGGTGTTCTTGGTGCTGAGAAATTGTGGTCGATCCCCATATTGTCACAGAACTCAGCAAAGGCGTTATTTTCAAACTCGCCACCATGATCAGTCCTTATTCCTGAAATTGAGAAACCTTTCTCGTTCTGGACCTTCTTGGCAAAGGCAACAAACTGATCATACGTTTCATCTTTAGATGATAGAAATATAGTCCAAGTAAATCTCGAATAATCATCAACTATGACCAAAGTGTAAAGATTTCCACCAAGACTTTTGACTCTAGCTGGTCCAACTAGATCCATATGAAGTAATTGAAGAGGTCTATTAGTTGAAATCTCATTTTTAGCTTTAAAGGAAGATTTGGTTTGTTTTCCTCTTTGACAAGCATCACAAATCATATCATATTTGAAATCCAATTTAGGAATACCAATTACCAAATCCTTTTTTACTTGTCAAGTTGAAACATATTCACATGAGCTAATCGCTTATGCCAAAGCCAACTTTCATTCAAGTTACTAACAAAACAATTTTCAGAAACAGAAGCATTACTAGAGAGATTGAGAGTATAACAATTACCATCTCTAAGTGCTCTAAATAAAGCTTTATTTTTCAAATCATTTATGGAGACCAAATCCTTTTTAACAATAAAGCATTCATCAGAATCAAAGATAACTAAGTTACCCTTGTCGGTGCTTTGGCTCACACTTAGGAGATTGTGACACAGTCCTTCTACCAAGTAGACGTCTTTGATGAGAGGACCCTCATTGTTGCCTATCTCACCAATGCCAGTGATTTTGCCCGATTGGTGTCCAAATGTGACTCTACCACCATCTTTTGGCTTGATTGAAAGGAATTTGGATTTGTCTCCAGTCATATGCCTTGAGCATCCACTATCAATATACCACTTGTTGGGTCTTCATGCTCTAAGACAAACCTACAATTCACAAGGGATCAAGTTTTAGGTACCCATCTTTTCTTGGGTCCTTTGGGGTTAGCTTGCACCTTGGGAACATAAGCTCCTTTTGGTACCCATTTATAGTTCCCTACAGGCTTAATCTTTCTTTCCTTTTTATGAAAGCAAGATGAGGTAGAATGGCCCTTCCTATTGCAATAATTACAATGTGCAAAGGGATTTGAAGAATGAACAGATTTTGTAAAATAATTCATATATGATTTTTGTCCACTCTTTTTCTTGCCTTTCCTCTTATCAAAATCTGGTTTGTAACCAATGCCCGATCGATCATTTATAAATCGTTGTTGTTTGAGAATCACATTGAGCATTTCACTTCCCTTAGTGAATTTCTCAAGTGCTTTTGTTAATTGTAAATTCTTTTTCTCCAAAATAGGGCATTCATCACAGACTAGAGATTTAGGAGAAGAAAGATTTTCAATTTGTGATTCAAGAGAAGAGTTTTTCTTTTTCAAAGTCATATACTTGTCTGCAAGTTTTTCAAACTCCTTTTGTACAACATTGTATTCAGCAAATAATTCATCATAGGAGGGCATAGATTCGTATACCTCATTGCTTTCATTATGTTGCTCTTCTTCCTCAACAACCAGGCATATGTTAGCTTTTTCTTCTTCTTCTTTAGCTTCATCCTCATCAGATGAGTTGTCACCCCATATAGCTGAAACATAAGCCTTCTTCTTGAATTTCTTCTTTTCTTTCTCTTGGTTCTTCAGCTGAGGACATTCTGACTTGATGTGTCCGGGCTTCTCGCATTCGTAGCAAATGATAGGCTTCTTTGATTCATAACTGGAACTTCCCTTCTGAAACTTCTTGAAGCCTTGATCCTTTTTGTAAAACTTCTTGAATCTCCGGACCATCATCCCTATCTCTTCATCTTCATCTTCATCTTCCTCGTCCTTTATCGTGTTAAGAGCAATTCCCTTGTTTCGATTGTTGCCGCTGTTGACATCATCTAAATCCTTTTTGAACTTCAATTTACTCTCGTACTCAGATAAACTACCAAACAGAGCAGCAACTGAAGTCATTGACTCTCCACGAGCCTCCTCGATAGCGGTAACTTTCGCTTCCCAATCTTTTGTCAAAACATTGAGAATTTTTCTCACTTGAGGCCCTTGATCATATATTTTTCCTAAAGCTGCCAGTTGATTTGTCAGATGAGTGTATCTAAGCTGAAATTCACCGATGCTCTCTCCTTGCTTCATCTGAAGTAGATCATACTCAGTGGTTAGAATGTTGATACGGTTCTCTTTGATTCCAGAGGTTCCTTCATACGCTATCTCCAGAGCCTTCCACATCTCTTTTGCAGTTGACAAGTTACAGATTCGAAAGTACTCCTTTTGACTAAGAGCACTTTGAAGCATCAAAATAGCCTTACTGTTGAGAGTGATGTTCTTCTTATCATCATCGTCGAATTCAGCTTCAGTCTTTGGAACAGTATACCTCCTTCAGTTTTAACTGGTATGTAGTCTCCAGTCGCAAAGACTCTCCACAATCCGTATTCAGTAGCCATCACAAACACACGAAATTTTGCTTTCCAAAAAGAATAGTGCTCGCCGTTGAAGCCGGGAGGTCTGTTGATAGAAGCTCCATCGGGAAGAATTCCATTCATAATGATCCTTCTCGAGTGGTTAGACTCTTCTGAGAAGACCTCGCTCTGATACCAAATGAAGATTGGAGCTAGATACCCAAGAGGGGGGTGAATTGGGTATCTTTAAAAATTTAAAGATTAACCTCTGTTTTTAACTAACTAAAACAGAGTAAGACAGAGGAGAAGGGAGGAGAAGCTTTGCACACAACGATTTATACTGGTTCGGTCTTTTCCCTAACCTACATCCAGTCCCCAAGCCTCACTTGGGATTTTCAATCCACTAACTTCACAATATTGATTACAATCTCTGTACTCAGAGTAGTTCTTTCTCTAGAACTCACTCCCCCTTACAAGATGCAATCAATACACCCAAACCACCAAGTCCCCTGACTTGTGGTTATCACAATCAATAAATGATTTACAAGAAAAGACTCTCTCACAGAGCAGATAATATGAACACTGAATCACAAGTATCAAATTGATACTATTACAGATGAAAGCTTATACACAATAAATGAACTCAGTAAATTTTCGCTCTAAGTTGGTGTATCAACTTGAGAAGAAGTTAATGCACTCTATTTATAGGTAGAGAACATTAAATGACCGTTGCTTGATGAATCCAACCGTTGTAGGTGATTAGCACTAAGTCTGGTCTTCTTCTCTCTCTAAACTTCTGCTAATCTAAGTGTTAATGTGATCTGATGTGGCCCTCTGAGAATTTGCCCGTTGGAGATGACTTTACTTGTTGTAGTAAACATTCTTTAACGTTTAGAAGGCGTGCTCAGATGGATTAGCTGAAAGTAGGTTGATTTGCAGAAGTGCATTTAATGCACTGTACACTTTTTGCTTTATGGCTTTGACCTTCAATAATCTTCATCTGTGCTAACTGCAATTCACTTAACAAACTTGTTAAACATAGTAGGGAACATAAGTGAATGATATATGAAGGCAATTAGGTCAAACAATAAGGATTTGCTAATTCGTGTAATTCAAAAATCAATTTTGACCGTTGTATACTGGAGTAAGTTCATCCATACTCGAGTATGGCACTATGCATAAGTGTCCATACTGCAGTATCCAAAGTCATACTGGAGTATGCAGCTTCCAGAGGCAAACCATCGTGACTTGTGTTTGAAGAACAAGACCTATACTACAGTATGTTAGTAGTGTACTCGAGTATGGCACTGTTTGTGAGAAAAATTTTAAGTTCAAAATGCCTCTATACTGGAGTAAGCATCTGTATGGTCCCATACTCGAGTATGCAACTCTAATTTCAAAAAGTGTGAAGTCTTCTCTTGTCTATACTGGAGTATACAGATGCATACTGAAGTATGCAAGAACATGTGTCAAGTTGAAAATCAATTTAAGAGCCCAATACTGCAGTATGCAAACCTATACTGTAGTTTGCAATAGTTATAAAATTTTAGAGCTCTCTGTATAAGCCTATACTCGAGTATGCATACCTATACTGCAGTATGCAACTCAAGTTGAAATACTTATTTGCTCTCTGTAAGTCCAATACTCAAGTATAGCTCACTATACTGCAGTATTGACTTAACTTGAAAACTTTGTTTGCTCTCTGGATGGCCTATACTCGAGTATGCATACCTATACTCAAGTATGCACCTATGTTCAAAAACTTGATTGCTCTCTGTGACTTCAATACTCGAGTATGTCTACCCATACTGCAGTATTGACTTGTAAAATGCAATTGAGCAATCCTTTAACAGTCCTATACTCGAGTATGCATACCTATACTCGAGTATGCAACTATTAGATGGTTTTTAAAGGATTTTGGAAACTTCAAAATATGTTTACACTTGTTGTTAATCATCAAAACACATTGAGAACTAAAATCAACAAGTTTTTCAAATTCAGATTGCACAACAATGTATTCAGCAAATAACTCATCATAAGATGGTTTCGAATCTATACCTTATCATTGTTGGCAAGTTGCTCTTCTTCTTCTGCAACCAAACAGATATTTGTTTTTTCTTCTTCATCCTCTTCCTCTTCATCAGAAGAGCTATCACCCCAAATGGCTAAAACTTAGGCTTTCTTCTTGAATTTGTTAAATTTCTTCTTTTCTTTATCCTTGTTGTTCAGCTGGGGACACTCAGACTTGATGTGGCCAAGCTTTTCACATTTGTAGCAAATGATAGGCTTCTTTGCCTCATAGCTGGAGCTACCTTTGTGAAATTTCTTGAATCCTTGGTCCTTCTTGTAGAATTTCTTGAACCTTTGGACCATCATGCTAATCTCGTCATCTTCGTCTTCATCATCATCTTCTGACTCTTTACCTTCCTAAGCAGCCTTGAGAGTGATTCCCTTGTTCTTCCCACTGAGTTCATCAAGTTCTTTTCTGAACTTGTGTTTCCCTTCATATTCAGAAAGACTACCAAACAGGGTTGCTACTGAGCTCATTGATTCTCCACGAGCTTCTTCGATGGTTGTTACTTTGGCTTCCCATTCTTTGCTGAGGATGTTGAGGATTTTCCTCACTTGAACAGATTGATCATAAGTTTTACCCAAGGCAGCAGGTTGGTTAATCAAGTGGGTGAACCTTAGTTGGAAGTCGATGATGGATTCGCCAGGCTTCATATGAAGAAGATCGTATTCTGTCATGAGTGAGTTGACTCTATTCTCCTTGACTCCAGTAGTTCCTTCATGAGCTATCTCCAGAGCATCCCACATAGCCTTAGGAGACGACAATGTGCCGATTCGAAAATATTCTTGTTGACTAAGAGCACTTTGTAGCATAAGAATAGTCTTGCTGTTAAGTGTGACATTTCTTCGGTCATTTTCATCATAGGCTTCTTCTGGATTTGGAACTCTGAGACCATTTTCCACCACAGTTGGTACATAATCTCCAACCTCCAATACTCTCCATAGGCCATATTCAGAAGCCATAACAAAGACTTTGAATTTGGCTTTCCAGAAAGAGTAGTGTTGTCCATTGAAACCAGGTGGTCTGTTAATTGAAGCTCCATCAGGCAAAATACCTTCCATAATAATCCTTCTCGAGATGTTAAGCTTTTAGGAGAAGACCTTGCTCTGATACCAAATGAAAGTGGAGCCAAATACCTAAGAGGGGGGTGAATTGGGTATTTTAAAAATTTTCGCTAATGCCTCTATTTTCTAACAGCAAAAACAGAGATGAACAGAGTAAGGAGAAGAATAGCTGGACACAGAGATTTATACTGGTTCAGTCCTAACCACTTGACCTACGTCTAGTCCCCAGACTCTCTGGGATTTTCACTATCACAAAAGATTACACACTCTATACTCAATAGTAGTTCTCTCACTAGAACTCACTCCCTCTTACAAGTTGTAATCAATGAACTCTCAAATCATCAAGCCCCCTTGACTTGTGATTCTTTATAATAAATGATTTACAGATAAAAACTCTCTCTAAGAGTGAATAATGATAAACACTGAAGTTTATATATCAAAAGATACACTCAGTTGAAAACTGAAGGAATAAATGCAAAACTTGAATGATTTTTGTTTTCAGCAGTTGTGGTTGTAGAGAAGACTTGAATGCAACTCTATTTATACTCAGAGTACATTAAATGACCGTTGATTCCCTAATAAAACAATTGGAGGTGTTCAACAAAGGTTACGGAGTGGTTTAGTCTTCTTCTCTCTCTAATTTCTACTTAATCCAGTTGTACAGAAGTTCAGAGTTGACTTTCTGTGAATTAATCCATTGGAAAAGTAGGTGCTGGATGTGGAAAACATTCTTTAATTCTTTGCTAGACATGTGCAGAAGGATTACCCGAAAGATTGCAACTTTCTGGGTTTGCATTTAATGTGCTGACGTCACTTTTTGCTTTTGCTTTAACCTTCAATAAACATTCTCTAATTCATCTAAAACTCACTAACGAAGTGGTTAAACATAGCTATGAATAGTAGAGAATAATACTGGAAAGTATTAAGATCAAACAAGAGTGATTTCCAAAATCGCAGAATTTGAAATTCTGAATTAACGCAGAAACCTTGAGGTTTGTTCTCCAAACCTCGAGTTTTGGACTGAGCTTGTAAAGTTGGTTTATGTCCAAAACATCAAAACTTGAGGTTTCTAATCAAAACTGGAGGTTTTCAAAACTTTAAAATGTTCAGTGCTCTCGGGTTGACAAAACCTCGAGGTTTCTCACCAAACCTCAAGTTTTCATTCAAATATGAAAGTTTTGAAAAGCTGCGCCAAAAGCAAAACTTGGAGGTTTCCTAGAAACCTGGAGCTTTTCAAAACTGAGAAAAGTTGTTTTCTCTCTGTTTGCTAAAACCTCGAGTTTTCTCACCAAAATTCGAGTTTTGTTCAAATGTGAAAACTTTGAAAGTCTGCGCCAAGACAGAAACCTTGAGGTTTTGAAACAAAACTGAAGGTTTCGAAAAGTTAGAAAACATAGATGCTCTCTATCTGGACAAAACTCGAGGTTCATTTGTCCTCAAACCTCGAGTTTTCACTTCTTGTGAAAACTTTGAGAGATCTTTGTTAAATTCAAAACTTGAGGTTTTTCACAAAACTGGAGGTTTTGAAACATTGGTTAAAATCTAAGTTTTCTCTGCCAGTCAAAACCTCGAGGTTTCTTACCAAACCTTGAGTTTTCTTAAAACTTGTGAAAACTGAAATTTTCAAGTCAAAACAAAACCTTGAGGTTTTGTGTACAAACCGGAGGTTTTCAAATGTTCAAAACCTGAGAGACTCTCTGTAAGACAAAACCTTGAGGTTTTACCTGAAACCTCGAGTTTTGCATTTTCTCAGAAAAAGCTGAGAAGTCTCTGTGTGTGGAAACCTCGAGTTTTCTCTGAAAACTCAAGTTTTGACTTTGTTCAGAAATCTTGAAATTGTCTCTGTAAGGATGAATATATATATATATATATATATATATATATATATATATATATATATTAAAATTCAAAAATAATATAATAATATTATTTATTTGTTTTGTATTTAATTTATTTGATAAATTAAATATCTAAAACAAATAGAGATATTGTATCTTAGATTTAATTTTCTAATAAAAAATATCATGTATCTGACTTAATAAAATTTGAGATGTAGTATCTCAGATTTAATTAAATAGATAGATATCATATCTCAGATTTAATTTAGAGGGTTAAGTTAAATAAGAAGGCTTTTAATTCGGATTAAATAAATAAATTGGATTAGATCTATAAGATAGATTTAATTAAGGGAAAATTATAACAAATGACCTAAGAAAAATAATATTTATTAAGAAAGACCATAAAAATAGTAATTATTTTGAAGGAGCGAAAATTAAAACGTTACAATAGAAAGACTAAATTGCCCTTGCTAGATTTCCTATATGCTCTCTAATTAAATCATATTGGAGTGATTAATGGTTAATGACAAATCAGAATCTGGAGTAATGACAAATCAGAATTTGGAGTGGTTGACAAATCAGATTTCCTATTATGCAGAATTCAGATTTCCTATTATGCGGAAATAGATTTCCCTTTCAAGCGCACTTTTATGACAAGGGAATTTCGAAAATGCTCTCATAACAGAGAAACATCATTTTGTGTTATACAATTCTCGAAATTTATGATAATGAAAAGTGATCAATCTAACCATTTGAAATGTGTTAAACAAAAGACAATTCAAAAAATTCTTTTACAAACAGTTAGACTACAAGTTGTTTTGGAGTTTTGTTGAAACTATTGATAAATACTTGTTAGAATGGTCTAAGCAATGACCATATTTTTCTTTCATCAAACATAAATAATTGCTCTTATATTGTTTTGGGTATAAACTTATTCATTTATAGTACAGTGGCACTCCCAAACCTTTAGGAAAGCATCGTAAGACTCTAATTTTCTATTACGAAACAAAAAAGAAAAAAAAAATCCTAATTGAGGAATTCAACAGCTGTAATTCATTGATATAGCTTGAAGAGGTATCTGATTCGAGCACCCTAACCATGAAAAATTAGCAGAGAAAGCCACTAACAAATTCAAAAAAAAAAAAAGGAAAAGTGGTAGGTTACGGTGGAGAGCAAACAAAGGATGCAACAGTCTGAAAGTGTTAATACTTTCATCAGCATTCATACATAAGCAACGTCTGAAAGAGTGGTAGGTTCCCCTCTATAAGCGTTGGTCGTTCTGGCGTTAACTATGGCAGCTACAATTTCCTGAATCAGTAAATTAGATGGTCAAATTGCAAAAAATTCCAATTTTTCAGCAAACAACAGTATAATACTATCATTAGTAGTCATACATAAGCAACGTCTGACATATATCAATCACATATTTTAGTACTTATTAGAAAAGAAAGAAGAATAAATTTGTATCTATAGCTATCAAGTGAAAGAGCAAGAAGTCAAGAACCAAGAAATCTGATTTACTTGTAATTGGGAGGAGTTTGGTCAATCACTCCAATCTAATGTTTTGATTTACTATTTTTATGGTCCTTCTTAATAAATATTATTTTTCTTAGGTCCTTTATTATAATTTTCCCCTTAATTAATATATTATTTTAATCCAAATTGAAATTTCAAAATGAATGAGGATTAATTTTGAACATAATACGTCTGTCAAGTTTAGAAAAACCTATGGGACATTTAGTTAGACGTATTAGAAAAGCTGTGAGAAACCCTAGAGAGATAGATAGAAGAGACGCAAGGTTTGAAGGTGCTAGTACGCTGTTGTCCGTGTTCGAATGCTATTCGTGTGGATACCGATAGAGGGAGGCGATTCGTAGAGTCGACTTCTATTGATCGAGTAGGTAGCCCACGTGTTCAAATTGAACAAGACACACACCAGTTCGCATAGGTATGTTTTCTAACGAACCTTGATTCAAATGCCGTTGATGGATCCTCGGATGGGATTCGTAAATACTTTTAATTCCAATGCGTGTACGAATCTCAACACTTCAAGTATTTCTAATTAATTCTACAAAACTACATTTGACGTGAAATCAGTGACCATCGAACCCTTAAAATGTTTAGTTAATGATAAAAATACTTTCAGAGACCATAGATGTTCATATCTCATCACGATGTTGAAACTTGGTTCGCTGGTCAGAGAAGAATTTTAGTAATCTGGGTTATTTTTTAAAAAATTAATTTCTCTTAGCAGGAAACTCGAAAAATTACAAAATAGTATATCAAATGATTCCCTAGATGTCTACTTTAAGCATGTAAAATTTCATGGCTATTAGACTTCATTTACTATTTTAAAACCCTCCTTTAATAGTGATTGTCCAAAATTCCAGCAAGTTTGATGAGTTCTTATTTCTTCGAAAGTTAGGGTTTTTGATTTCGCAAATCATGACCTTAACCTATTTTCATGTAAAATTGAATTTTAAACACATTGGAACCCTTGAAAACATCCAAATAATATCGCAACTTTATGCTCAAACCAATTGAACGAAAATCCCAACTTCAGGTCATAAGAGCTAGTTTCAAGCTTACCTCAATCTTGGGCTTTAACCGGTGTTTCTGCTACTTCTTCCAGATGTATAAACTTGGTTGGACCTTCCTAACACTCCTTGAGCTTGCCTCTTGCAGCCAAGAAAGGGGGAGATGTGTCCTTAAAAAATGGTTCCAGGTGCAGTGAATTACTCGGTTCACGCTATTGTCTGCTAGTTAAAAGAGTATATTAAGGTTTCTTAACTTCTTTCCCAAGGAATCCAAGATCCTTCTAGAGAAGGGACATGTAGCACCTTTTTAATCATTAAAATAATATTTTATTTACTTTTACTTGAATTATCCAAGTCACCCTTTTGTTCAGTGGTCGATAAGGTGCATTGCTGGTTAATAGTGCATTTTTTCTTTACTTTTTCTTTAAGTTTTCCAGATCTTTTCTCCTACTGATCTTCATGTGGCGCCATCTTATACCCTCAGGCAGCCTAATACTTGTTCAATTTCATTCAAGAAGAAGTCCTTAATTGGTCCTTGTAGGTTGCCTAAGGAGTTGAATTTTTTGCTATGTAATCATTAGTTGTCCTTTTTGCTTTTTCAAAAAGTCAACTTTTAACCCCATAATGACACGTGTCCTCAAGTTATCATTACGGTTGACTTTTCATTTCTTTCTTTTTCTCCAAAAACGCAAGGAACCCTTATTAGTCCAAGAAATATCATGTGCACATCTATTTTAGCACATTTTTGCTTAGTTAATTGTCCCATACCTTAAGACATATTTTACCAACCAATTAGCATTGTATAAGTGTTTTGTACCCTTCTGCACTGACCCTTTAATTTCTATGACTTTTGAACTCTCGGTCAAAATACTCATGCAAAAGGTAGTGCAAAAGGTCTTAAAATATGTCAAGAAGGAACTTAAAATCCCCAAAATCAAATTACCAAAGTGCCTTTTACAAAATTTCCTCTTAACTTGGCTTATTTTACAAGTTTCATGCCTTTTCTCTCCCTCCCTTACCTTTTTGGATGAATTTAAGGCTTATTAAAGAAGTTTTTGAGCCATCATTTCATATTAATTGCATACACATGTGTCCTTTATAGCAATTGACCAAAATGCTCTCACAATATTTCCTAAGCTACTCCTTGATTAAGTAATTGTTGGCTTATCCAAGAAGCCAACAATTATTCTCTCTGATTCTCTTCTTCATGGTATCAGAGCGCAAGAAGAGATAGATGTTGCCCACTGCGACACATCAAAGTTCAAATTGGGACGATGCTATTCTTACAGCTACATTCCTCATCAATCGAATGCTTAGCCAACCGTTATCTTACATAACACCACTTCAGCTCTTGCATCAATACTATAACCTCCCATACCTCAAAAACACTCTGCCACTCAGGGTGTTTGACTGCACATCCTATGTTCACCTCCATCATGCCAACAAACTTGAACTTAGAGCCCTCTGTTGTGTTTTTTCTTGGCTACTCTAATTCCCAAAAGGGATACAAGTGTTACAACCCGGTCTCCAAACATTTTTTCGTTACCTGTGATGTCACCTTCCATAAAACTACTCCTTATTATTCCCTGTCTGCAATTCAAGTGGAGAGAGATGGTGTATTCCAGACACCAAAAGATGACCAAACAGTTACAATCTATGTACCTCCAATCTATACACCTATCCAAACAGAACTAGATACCTTTGATAATCCTAATAACCCTAATAATGTGCCAATTCTAGGGGGAGACACAAACAAGTGGAGTAAGACCTATGTACGATGAAATAAAAAGGGTAATGAGTCATAAGCTATTAGCACTCACTAGGAGTCAGAACCAGAGGCAAGTCCAGGAGAAATAGTGGTAACAAAGGGTTCTGACCTCGATCTTCCCTTTGCAATATGGAAAAATCACAGATCATGCACTCGACATCCTATTAAGAAGTTTGTCTCCTAGAAGGCCCTTTCATCTAAATATAGAGTATTTGTTTCTCACCTTGATAGTATAAAGGTACCAGACACTGTTAATGAGGCCATGACTATACCTGAGTGGAGTCAAACTGTCTTGGAAGAGATGGAGGTCGTCAAAAGAAATAAGACGTGGGATATAGTAGGTCTACCTCAAGGAAAGAAGCCTGCTGGATGCAAATGGGTATTCACCCCAAAGTAAAGAGCAGATGGAACACTTGAGAAATACAAAGCTATACTAGTTGCAAAAGGTTTCACCCAAATATATGGGGAAGATTACATTGAAACATTTGCTCCGATAGCCAAGTTGAATATCATCAGAATTCTTAGAGGCAGAGCGACCACACTTTGTTCGTTAAACATCACAAGGGTAAGGTGGTTGTATTAGCCGTGTATGTTGATGATATAATTCTTATGGGAGATGACGAGGTAGATATTAATCAAACCAAAGCAGCCCTAGCACGAGAATTCTAAATCAAGGATCCTGGAGAAATGAAGTACTTTCTTGGGATGGAAGTAGCTCGATCCAAGAGAGGAATCTACATCTCCTAAAGGAAGTATGTACTAGACCTCCTAAAGGAAACAGGGATGATAGGTTGCAGACCCAGTGACAAACCTATACCGGTTAATAAAGAAGATGAAGAAATAGATCTCGGTAAAGTGGTGGACATAAGGAACTTTTAACGGATGGTAGGCAAATTACTATATCTGTCTCATACTAGACCCGACATTGCATTTGCAATACATGTTGTCGGATCAAATTACTATATCTATCTCATACTAGACCAAACATTGCATTTGCAATACGTGTTGTCGGCTAGCATTCACATGACCCTAAACAGAAACACTTAAATGAAGTCTACAGGATCCTTCGTTATTTGAAGGGATCTCCGGGATGTGGTTTGCTATTTAAGAAAACTGACAAACGGAATGTAGAGTTGTTTACAAATGCTGATTGAGTAGGCGATCAAGATGACATGAAATCAACATCTGGGTATTGTACATATGTGTGGGGTAACTTGGTCACATGGAGAAGTAGAAAGCAAAGTGTAGTTACAAGAAGTAGTGTTGGAGCTGAATACAAGGCTGTAGCACTGGGGATCTATGAAGGCATATGGATAAAGCGTGTCCTTGAAGACTTGAGGAAGTGCATAAATCTACCAATCAAGGTCTATTGCAATAATGTGGCTGCAATTAACATTGCTCATAACCCGTTCAACATGACAAAACCAAGTATGTGGAAATAGACAGACATTTTGTAAGGGAAAAAGTTGATGAGGGTATCATTGATCTAAGGTACATACCTTCTAAAGATAAACTAACCACTGTAAACAGATAATAACTTCTCCTAAACAAAATAACTAAACATGTGGCCTTTTCCTTCTGGAGTAAACCAAGAGAGGGCCACGTGTGTCTCTATCAATATGTATAAGACGCAATAGTTTTATCCTGCAGGAGAAACATAACTGTCTAAGCTATCTTGAACTTGCTAAGTCAGTGGCCTTCTTTTAAATATGATATTAGGCATTAGTCACGTCCATGTAATTTTTGTTTCTTTGGGGTCACATCAGAAGGTATAAACCCTCCTATACTTATGAAAGGGGTTCGTATCGTAGGTTCTCACAGAGTATGTTGTACAAGACTTAAATGTGAACCCCAGACTGCCATTCGAGGATAACTCCTTTGACATCATTACTGATGTGGTACAAAATCTATTCCTATTCATATCAACTGTTGCTGCTTTCGTAAGTGATGTTATTTTGGTATTTACACATGGGGTTTATGTCTGCATGTGAGTTTCTTTTTAAGACAAAAATATATCTTCTCTTTGATGTAGTAAAAGTTTCTCTTTCTGAATGTTAGTTTAAGTTTAAATCATGGATTCTATCATGAAAATCTTGAGGTACTTGAGAGTTCCCATATATTATTCCTTGATAGTGTTATTAGCCCTCATTAAAAACTGATGTGCTTGTTTGAGATGGAATAAGAGAGAAAATACTTAAGCATGTGATTTCTACTGGAAAATACATCAGTTTTTCTCATGTGATTTCTAACACTCTCAAGAGCCCAAAACTTTGTCAGGCAGGTCAGTATTGATTACTTAACAAAGCCTCTCAGATGTTTTCAAGTTGAAGCAGAGGATAGTTAAACCAGGTGAATTGGCCATCATAATGTGATAATATTCTCTACAACCACTTTAAAATTAAAGTTGGCTAAAGTATACTTTTAGTCCTTTAAGTTTTACATAAGGCATAGTTTTGGTCCCTTAACTTCATAAAGTATACTTTTGGTCCTAAACTTCTAACACCATTAATGTTGTTAACGAAAAACGGTGACGTAGTGAACTTAAGTGATGACTAATAACATTTAATTACACAAATTTTATATATTCTTCAATTCACCCATATTTTAAATTTAAGTCTAATAGTATTTAATTACACAGTCATCACTTAAATTTACACCATTATCACTTGAGTTTGCATTTTCCGTTAGCAAAATTAACAGTGTTTATAGGACTAAAAGTATACTTTATAAAGTTAAGGGACCAAAAATATGACTCATGTAAACTTAAAGGACTAAAAGTATACTTTAGCCTTTAAAGTTTATGCACGAAACATGTACAGTTGCTAGTTTGATTACTTAATAAAACTTTAAGATGAAGTGCTTTGCCTTAGGGTTGTTACATTTTTGGATATTCCATCAACTGAATACGACTGCGTGATCCATATCAGAACTAATTAATTCCAAATGCCCAACTATAATAATAGTGGCTTAAACCTAAAATGAAATAAACCTAGGAGTTGAAAGTAAAATCAAGAGAATATAACTTGACCTAAAGCAAAGAAAGAGAAATAAGCTAAGAAAGTCTAAACAGAAACAAAATAAAGTCATTGATAAAATCACTAATAATTAATTTAATCCTTCCTAATATCGCATCACTATCCGTAAAAAATTAAGGCAAATGAATGACTGTAAATCAAGAGAAGACTCGGGGGAGATTTTTTATGCTTCTCCAATTTTTTATGATACTATAATAAAATAAACGGAAATAAATTTGTAAACAACACAATTTGAGATTTTCACAAATTTATTTTATAAATTTGTTTGGTCCAATGATATGAAATTTGAAAATCACCTAAGATTTTCAAATTTAAAATTTAACAAAATCATAACTTTTTAATTTATTATGGCTAGGTCAACTCATTAACTGAATCTCCAGATGATGGGGAGAAAAATTTACTAATTCATCATTAATTTCATATCATTATAAAATTAAAATCAATACTAAGTAAAGATATAAATGAATAAAATGATGTAATTTATTAAAAGAAAAAAGGAAAATTGAGGAGCAAACTAGGTGGAACCCAATCATTCGAACTTTAAGATAGAGGCTCAAAAAATTGATCGGACATGGTACTCAAATACTAACGATTAGGAAAGGACCAGAATAAAAATTTGTGTTAATAACTTAAGGGAAAATTATAATAAAGGACCTAAGAAAAACAATATTTATTAAGAAGGACCATAAAAAGTGGTAATTATTTTGAAAGACCAAAAATTAAAACATTAAAATAGAAAGACTAAATTGCCCTTAATTAGATTTTCTATATTATCTCTAATTAAATCAGAATCTGATTTTTTTTTTTGGATACGTAGAATCTGATTGATTGAAAATAATAAATGGAAAGTTTCAGTATGGATCTTCCTATACCACCGATCAATATGACCCTGTTACTCCTGTTTTTGCCCTTATAAAATCCGCATGCTGTTTACTCTTTTGGAATGGGATCCCCTTTTTTTTCAAAATTTTATCATTGAAATGGGTTTTCTTTTGAAAAAAAAATGCTAATTATTTTTTTTACCAGAGAAAAAAAATGATACATTTAAATAAATTTAAAAGCAACGGTGTCACAACAAATCTTCCACAAAAATGTCATGAATCATTTAATTTTCACTCAAGAAGTCAAAAACTTGTGGAAAGGTACCGAGAAAGTAAATCTTACATATAAGAAAATATTATCATGACTCTTAGAATATTTTAAATTTATATTAAAGTTACATTTTAATATTAAAAATTTAAATTAAAATTAAAATATAATAATTTTGAATTGAAAAATATGATATATTAAAAAAATTAATGAAATATTAAATAAATTTATATCATTAAGTATGGTGGGAGGTTTCATTCAATATATTTATACAATACTTAAAGATATAAATTTATTTAATATTTCAACAGGAGTAACAGGGTCATATTGATCGGTAGCATAGGAAGACCCATACTGAAATTTTCCATTTATTATTTTCAATCAATCAAATTCTACGTATCAAAAAAAAAAACAATCAGATTCTGATTTAATTAGAGATAATATAGAAAATCTGATTAAGGGCAATTTAGTCTTTCTATTTTAATGTTTTAATTTTTGGTCCTTCAAAATAATTACCACCTTTTATGGTCCTTTTTAATAAATATTATTTTTCTTAGGTCATTTATTATAATTTTCCCATAACTTAATATGTTGAAGAAAATTTAAAAATTGATCTGTTTATTTAATTTAATTTTTTTTTAAATAAAATTGATCCACTAATAATGAGCGATAGTTATTTTCGTTTAAAATCATAATTATAATAGTGTGATGAAAAATAAACTTATCTTATAGAAGACGCCTTTCCTAGGCCGATTGGGACCATAGAGGGTGAAGAGTCGATGTGGGGATTGGGCATTGTCAACCGGAGAGACAACCGTCGTCGCCGTTTGGCAGAGAGTCCGTCGTTACCGTTTTAGGTGTGGATTGTGGCAGAGAGCATTCATCAATTCGGCTGTTTTGCCCTAGTGTAGATTTCAGCCGTCTATTTGTGTTTGCCCTAGTGCTAGTGTGGTTGCATCGTGAGCGTCTTTTCCCTGAAACGGTAAAGAAGAGATTATCTGAATTCTTGGCATTTATTGGGAAGAGTAATCCGGTTGTATCTTGATTACTAGCCGTTGCTAATTGGTCCTTTTACCTTAAAACCTCCATCTTGATTTTCAAACCCCCTACCCGATATTTTTTTCTCATCCTCCATGCTTTTACTCTATTATTCTCCTTCTTCTCCCTTATTGATTTTGTTCGTGTTGCTTCTTTTGTACTCTATTTTCTCTCCTCATCAGTCAGCTCTCAGTCCCCTCATCTCTTGATTGCTATCAAAGTTTTGGCATCGTTTTTGGTTTCCTCCATTTCCCTGTTTGAAGGATCGATTGCCTTTAGTTTTTCCCAAAATTCTACTTCTGTATCCAAAATATCCTAGCTCCTTCTACCACTGCTTTTTCTCAACATCAATTTTCCTTTACACTAGTTTTGAATCTTCCTTTGCTGCCTGTCCCAGTTCTTCCCTCTGGATTCAAAGAAAGGGAAGAATTATTACGAGGTAAACCCAAAGGCTCTTCACTGCATTTTTCTATCTTCCCAGTGATCCTCAACATATTTTCCTGAGAAAATCTACCAACTGCAAGGTTTTTTTTCCATACTTTCTCCCCCTCTCCTCTTTCTTGCGTGTTATTGATATGTGCTCCTTTTTATTCCATAAAGATTGCTTGTCTCTTTTCTTTTGTTGGAAACCAGGCTTTTGTCACATTCATTTGAATATACATCCTTCTTTTTCATTTGTAGCTAAAATATTGACGCATAGAAGAAAATTAAGAAAGATAATGTTTATTCCTTTTGCAGATACATCATCCAGACAAGAATGTTAATTATCCTAGAGTAGCGGATATGTTCAAGGAACATGAAAACGCCATCAGACTCTAATGGTTTTGAGGTGATTAAAGTTTTGCTTGGGTATTACCATTAACACATTAAGATGTATCGAACCTTGCCAGATTTACGTTTTTAATCAATTTTTAAGATCCCCGTGCATACTCTTTTTGAATTGTAATCAAACATCTGATATTGATATTTTCACATATTAACATGTAATCAATGGATGCAGTGGTATGACATTGTAAATGGTGTTTCTGAAGTGGAAGTAATCGCAAATGAAACTGCAACTGATATAGAAGAGGATAAGGGTACCTTTTTCTTCTGGAAGTATTTCATTTCCTTGATGTAGTTATTATTTTGTTTAGAGAAAGGCGTGCCTGCTTTCTGGCTCACTGCTTTGAAAATTAATGAAGTGTTAGTTGTGGCCATTCAAGGAGAGGAGTTTGGAGACCTAGAGGGTGATGAAGATGAAGACATTGTGGAAGAGGATGACGAAGATGAAGACGAGGATGATGATAACGATTTAGACGAAGAACATAGCAAGAGCAAAAAGAAGGTATTTAGGAACTGAATTATGCTGATTTCAGTTGTTTGTGTCAAATCTTAATTTGTTGTGGCATGCTATTGTGTGTACGGTTGGATTTTTTAGTCTATGATACCTCTGTTTTGTTAACAATGACCATTTTTTAATTGAAATTATGCTTTTTCTGCTGGTAACTTGCTCTGAATTGTGTTTGTAGGGCTAAGAATCTAACTATTGCACATTAGTTACCACTTTATTATAGTTTTGTATATGGAAATTTGTTGAAAACTCAAATAAACAAATTTTCCCTCTTTCTAAATATCACTAAAAAAATAACATTTTGACTCGGAACTGTCACACTTGCTAGCACTTGCTTCAATCTATATTGCAATTGCTGGTTCAAATTAAGCATATTGATAAACTTGCTTGCTGAGAGTGCTCAATTCCATACTCTGATCTATTATTTGCAAATTTAGTGTCATGAGGTTATTGTGATTTCTGCAAAAATATTGCTGGTACTTTGCACTAAACCTTGATTCAATTGGGACATGCCGATAAGTCAATTCATTGTTATTATGCGATTGCACAATTTCTAGAATTACTGCTATGCTTTGATTTGAACCTTTTGTCTAAGAAATAGATTGAATTTAGATTGGCCTGATTCAAGTTTAGCAGTTTGTTTGGTATCACCAAGTGGATACATTAATTGCTATTAGATTTATCTTTGAATGAATGAGATAAGTAAGAGATCATTTTGATCTAAATTTGTCTTACTGCCCCAAAATATTTTAGGGGAATGGTTGATTACTCTTAGCTCTATTTTTAACATATTGGTGTGATCTAAATTAGAGATTTTGCTGTGATAAAATGGATCTCTTTACTCGACAACCACTTTTGTTGGATACCTTGATGCTGACGTTAATTTTTGCTTGCAGGAACTTGATGGGAAAGAACTTCAAGGAAATCAATCCATACCTTGTTGTATCTTGGAGCCTTTACCAATTGATCAGAACCACCGCCAAGGAAGAACTATCAAGGAGAAGAGCCATGTACAAGTTAATGAGAATTTTTGCTATTAGAGTTTGAGGAGATTTCGTTCACACGGTTGTCCCTTTCCTCTCCTTACTTTCTTGATTGATTGTTTAGAATAAGTGTGGCAGATGGGACTAATCTAGCAGTGAAAGGTAGAAAAAATCATTGTGCCCACTGTTTTATGGTAGTAGCCTTATTCCTTTTCCCTGCTACAAGTTTGATCTACTTTGATTATTGTTAGTCTATGCTTGCATTGACTACAAGTGTGGGGGAAGAATGGATTTGAGTGTGTGTGCTGTTCTGATTGCATTATTGTGAAAAATGAATTCCTGTACACTTGAACATCTTTGCACTCTAATATGCTATCTGTTCTGGGCTTAAAAAATTGAACATTGGGGATTATTTTTTAATTATTAATTGAAGAAGTAAGCTTGATTGGGGTATGAGAATTTTGATTTGGTTAGCTGATTCGGCACAATCAATACAGAAAGGAGTGATTATTCATGGCATTAGGATCAGTTGTGTATAATTTTGTATCTGTTCATGGGCTAGAGGAATTAACCTTGGATGGAAGGAATTTTGAGCCTGATTTCATTTCTTAATATTGAGTGCATACTCCCTAGTGTTAGTTCTCTCTAGAACTTGTCCTAGCTCTTGATTGAGGCCACATATGTGCATGGGAGGAAGTGTAAAAGATAGAGGCATTTGATTCTAAACCTTATTTTTACCCAAACACAAACCTAAAACAGTTTTAACCTTTGCTAACCACTTTGAGCCATTCATTTTCTTTTCTCTACATCATTGACCAGTTGAGTAGAATGCATTATTATATTTGGAGAACATGACCTAGCTTCTGAAATGGCTTGAAATGAATATTTTAAGTTGTGTTGAGTTCAAGGTCAATGAAAGTCTGTAGAAGTAATCGGCTGTGATGTATTATGCTTATGGACCTGATCTTTGAAAAAAAGAGTGAAAGGAAAAGAAAAAATAGAGAGGAAAAACAGAGGAAAGAATATAGAAAGAAAAAAAATTGAAAAAAAAAGTTATGAAAAAAAAATTGATGATAGAAAAAGGCATGAAAAGGGGAAAACAAGTGTACCCCCAAAAAAAAAAAAAAGCAAAGCAAAAGCCAATATGAAAAGGAAAGTGAAAAGGAAAGAGAGAGAGAGAGAGGAAAGAAAGTGTACAAAAGAAAGGATCAATCAGCATGGAAAAGCATATTAGTGTAGAAGCTGATGAAACTATTTGCATAGATGATTAGAATTGAATTTATTTGTGCTTTAGCTTTGATTGATGAGCCGTATACATACAAAAATAGCTAAGAAGCTGGTTATTGTTTTACATACTTCTTAAATATGCATTTTTGCTTGTATGGTCAATGCTCTTCTTTTCCATGCCCATTTAAACCTTTCAATGTTACAGCCTTGGGAAAGACCTCTTGATACATTGATTCCCATGTTTTGAGTGGTGGAGATAGTAGAGATTTGACAAGCTTATGGTGGAGGCTAGCCTAGGAGAGAGGAGAGAAAGAACCCTCTATGATTAAGAAGAGAGAGAGAGAAACACACATACCTGTGAGTCCTTGATGCCTATTACCAGTTACCTGATTGTGCATTAGAACGGTTTTGTCTAGATGATTGCGAATTTCTGTATTGATTGTAAAGAAGAAAATGATCTGATTAAGGAGCTCTTGTTTTGGTCGAGTTTGCTACTATTATGATAATTTAGAATTGGATTATTAATTGAGATTCATCTGCCCAGGAGTGCAAATGTTCTAGTGTGGGGGAATTTTTTAAATCCATTTAATTGTTATATTTTCTACGGTACTTCATGGGGTGTTTTATGCATTTTATGGTTGAAAATCGTAGCATTATTGATTAAATTGTGAATTGTGAATATTGTATAGTTATTTGGATTTATACAGTGTCAAAATGGAGAAATTGTATGAATTTTTAGAATGTGTAGAAAGGACTAGACTTCAATAGCAGAAAAGAGGAAGAACTAAAATTAATATCTACTCAAGGACCAATGAGTTATGAGAAAGAGTTAAGTTGGACACTAGCAGGAAATATTATGAGAAAGAGTTATGAGAAGGAGCTCTTGTTTTGGTCGAGTTTGCTGCTATTATGATAATTTGGAATTGGATTATTAATTGAGATTCATCTGCCCAGGAGTGCAAATGTTCTAGTGTGGGGGAATTTTTTAAATCTATTTAATTGTTATATTTTCTACGGTACTTCATGGGGTGTTTTATGCATTTTATGGTTGAAAATCATAGCATTATTGATTAAATTGTGAATTGTGAATATTGTATAGTTATTTGGATTTATACAGTGTCAAAATGGAAAAATTGTATGAATTTTTAGAATGTGCAGAAAGGACTAGACTTCAATAGCAGAAAGGAGGAAGAACTAAAATTAATATCTACTCAAGGACCAATGAGTTATGAGAAAGAGTTAAGTTGGACACCAGCAGGAAATATGGTTATAATCTTGGTAGGTTTTGGCACAATTTATAGAGATTACTAGTAGATATACACAAGAAATGCAAGCTGTAGGTTTGTCTTTGAGTTTGATAAGATTGGGATTTCTGATCAACATACTTTTCCTTTTCTTTTCGTACCCGATAATTTTTCTCTCATATCGTCCATGCTTTTATTCTATTATTCTCCTTCTCCCTTATTGATTTTGTTCCTGTTGCTTCTTTATTTCTCTATTTTCTTTCCTCCTCATCACTCATCTCTCAGTCCCCCTCATCTCTTGGTTGCTATCATAGTTTTGGCATCGTCTTTGGTTTCCTCCATTTCCTTGTTTGAAGGAATCGCCTTCAGTTCCCAAAATTCTACTTCTGCATCCAAAATGAGTCCTAGCTCCTCGTACCCACTGCTTTTCCTCAACATCAATTTTCCTTTACTCTACTTTTGAATCTTCCTTCGCTGCCTGTCCCAGTTCTTCTCTCTGGATTCAAAGAAAGGGAAGAATTATTACGAGGTAAACCCAAAGGCTCTTCACTGCATTTTTCTATCTTCACAGTGATCCTCAACATATTTTCCTGAGAAAATCTACCAATTGCAAGGTACTTTATCCATACTTTCACCCCCTTTCCTCTTTCTTGCGTGTTATTGCTATGTGCTCCTTTTGATTCTGTAAAGATTGCATGTCTCTTTTGTTTTGTTGGAAACTGTGCAACTAGGCTTTTGTGACATTCATTTGAATAAACATCTTTCTTTTTCATTTGTTGCTAAAATATTGATGCAGTAGAAGGAAATTAAGAAAGATAATGTTTATTCCTTTTGCAGATATATCATGCAGACAAGAATGCTAATGATCCTAGAGCAGCGGATATGTCCAAGGAACATTTGGAAAACACTATCAGACTCTAATGGTTTTGAGGTGATTAAAATTTTGCTTAGGTATTAACCATTTACACATTAAGATGTCGTGAACCTTGCCAGATTTACATTTTTCATCAATATTTAAGATCCTCATGCATAATCTTTTTCAATTGTAATTGAACATCTGATATTGACATTTTCACATATTAACATGTAATGAATGGATGCAGCGGTATGACATTGTAAATGGTGTTTCTGAAGTGGAAGTAGTCGCAAATGAAACTGCTGCTGCCACAGAAGAGGATGAGGGTACCACATAAAAGCAATACCTTTTTCTTCTGGAAGTATTTCATTTCCTTGATGTAGTTATTATCTTGTTTAGAGAAAGGCGTGCCTGCTTTCTGGCTCACTGCTATGAAAAATAATGAAGTGTTAGCTGAGGAGGTTAGTCACTTGTATTTATTGTTCAGAGGTTATTTAGACCTCCCATATGAGTTTCCCTGTCAAGACACAATCGTAACTGTTTTTTCACTGCTATATCTCTGAGTGAGATGAAGGAGCTCTGAAGTATCTCAAAGATATTAAATGGAGCAGGCCAGAAAGTACCAAAGGATTTAAGCTCGAGTTTTACTGTGTCACTAATCCTTATTGTTGTCCTTTTCATGTAGCATGGAAATTAAATGGTACCCAAGCAAATGCTTGCCCTAGAAGCTGCTCAAGGAAAAGCCCAAGAAGGGTTCAAAGAATGCTAAAACCATTTACTAAAACTGAAACTTAAAGTTTGTTCAATTTTTCCAACCCACCGCAGGTTCCTAAGATGACAAAGATAATGATGAAGATTTGGTATGACTATCTTCTTAGATAACCTAGGCTAATAAATTTGATTCCTTTTCCTTTTTTTTTTTTTTATAACAATGGTTAAATTTTTATAAGTAGGCTGAGGAACTTCAGAACCAGATGGAGCAACACTTGATATTGGGTGAGCTTATATACCATGTACTTGTTTGTCAGTCGTGTCATATATTTTTGGTCCAGTATGTTGCTCTTACTAATGTTTTAACAAGCTTTCCTAATTCTTTATCATGCTTTGTTCAGGTCAACAATAAGAGACAAGATTATTCCCCATGCTGTATCATGGTTTACCGGGGAGGCCATTCAAGGAGAGGAGTTTGGAGACCTGGAGGGTGATGAAGATGAAGACATTGTGGAAGATGGTGAGGAGGAAGAGGGTGATGATAACGATTAAGACGAAGAACATAGTAAGAGTTTAAGAAGGTATTTAGGAACTGATATATGCTGATTTCAGTTGTTTGAATGTCAAATCTTTAATTTGTTGTGGTGTGCTATTGTGTGTATTGGATTTTTTAGCCTATGATACCTTTGTTTTGTTAATAATGACCATTTTTTAATTGAAATTAGCTTTTTCTGCTAGTAACTTGCTAAAATTGTGTTCGTAGAGCTAAGAATCTAACTATTGCACATTAGTTACCACTTTCTTTTAGTTTTGTATATGGAAATTTGTTGCAGTTTCCCCTCTTTCTAAATATCACTAAAAAAAATAGCATTTTGACTCTGAACTGTCACACTTGCTAGTACTTGCTTCAATCTATATTGCAATTGCTGGTTGAAATTAAGCATATTGATAAACTTGCTTGCTGAGAGTGCTCAATTCTGTACTATGATATATTATTTGCAAATTTAGTGTCATGAGGTTATTGTGATTTCTGCAAAAATATTGCTGGTACTTTGCACTAAACCTTGATTCAATTGGGATATGCCGATAAGTCAATTCATTGTTATTATGTGATTGCACAATTTCTAGAATTATTGCTTGGCTGTGATTTGAACCTTTTGTATAAGAAATGGATTGAATTTAGATTGGCCTGATTCAAGTTTAGCAGTTTGTTTGGTATCGCCAAGTTTAGCAGTTTTATGCATTTTATGGTTGAAAATGTAGCTTTATTGATTAAATTGTGAATTGCGAATTTTAGTTATTTGGATTTATACAGGTTCAAAATGGAGAAATTGTATGAATTTTTAGAATGTGCAGAAAGAAACAGATTTCAATAGCAGAAAAGGTTCTCTAAAATTAATATTTACTCAATGACCATTGAGTTATGAGAAAGTTAACTTGGACACAAGCAGGAAATGTGGTTATAATCTTGGTGAGTTCTAGCACAATTTACAGAGTTAACTACTAGATATACACAGGAAATGCAAGCGGTAGGTTTATACACAGGAAATGCAAGCGGTAGGTTTGTCTCTGACTTTGATAAGATCGGGATTTCTAATCATCACAATTTTCCTTTTCTTTCTCTTGGTCGGAATCCACTGAACTTTTATTTATTCTTCATTCTTGGTGAAGATTGATGAGCTACTTAAGCAATCTGGCTGCATGTGTCTAGTAGCACCTTTGAGCTTTCTTTTATTTCATAGCTTTCTTGGCTTTTGTCATTTATCATTTATTAGAAGATGACAATGATTTTCTTGGATCATTATCAAACAGGAATTGGAGTTGCGTGTTCTTTTCTTTTTCTTTTTCTTTTTTTTTTTTAATTCGTATAACTTGAAGCTTGAAATTCACATAAAATTTTAAAATTTGATACTAGCATTGGGGAGAAAATAGTCCCTTCTTAAATTAGAGGTCATGTGAGGTTTCAAGGCTCAACGGTAGACTATTCCTCTTATTTTTAAATCATATTTTACAATTACTTTATTTTTGGATTTAATACCTTCTTTCCTTGTGCATGAGATTAGACTTTATGAGGATGAGGGCTCCTCCAATGAAAACAATGGAATTTGAAAAAGCTATAAGCTTTGTGAACAAGATAAACGTTAAAAGTGGTTTTCATTTGGTGAGGCTTCTACCGCAAAGAGTACAAGGATATTGGTGAGGTGCATGGTGGGGTAAAATGTTCATCTCTACTTTTTACTATTTGACTCTTCGTTAATTGTATAATAGTTAATTCATTAACTGTTAGTAACTATGTTGCCATTTGATTCTTATTACTTTTTTATCATTGTTCTTTGGTTTCTTTTATGGGAGAACTGTCAATCGTGTTGCTTCATATTTCTAACTAAACTGTTTTGGTTCCAAGGTAGATCATTTTACTTGGGAGTTGTGGACTATCATATAAGTTGTTCATATTAGTGTCAGATTTGTATCTCAATTAGAGATGGCAGAATTGTTTTCGTCAGTGGTTATTATTATTATTTTTTTAACTAACAGTAGTATTTCTGTTTAGTTATTTATTTATGTATTTTGTATGTATAATCGGATTTTAATATGTTGAATTCTTTCTTTTATTATTCTTATAGGTAAAATACAAATTATTTCTTGTTATTTATATTTATTTTTATCTTTTCATTTGAATTTTTATTTCTAAATAAAATACGTATTATTTATTTTATGCATTGAAATATCGTATATTAATATATTTTTTCTTTTTTTATATTAATAATTGATCATTTACATGTTAAATTTTGTTTGTTTGATGTTTTTCTTATACTTTTTTTTTTTGGATACATTTCATAAAAGTTATCTTAATCCTTCCCTTATTTATGTTATTTATATTGTTTATTTATTTATAAATAATCTTTCATTAACAGTATTTTTCATTATTTATTAATAATTTATCATTCATTTGCTTACCTCTATTTAGTTTTATTGTGATATAGATTATTTTGCTTTTTATCATTCTCTTGTGTCGTTTATTCATTTTTTTTCTTTGATAATGTTTCTGTTTTTAATTAAAAGTATTCTTTTTTTTTTTTGGGTCAAAGTTATGTATTCACATCAATAGTAAAATATTTTATTTTAACTAATGTATTTTGTATGTATAATCGAATTTTATTTATCATTCTCACTTGTACTAGATTAGCAGTTTGTTTTTTTTCCTTTGATAATATGTTTCTGTTTTTTATTTAATGTATTCAGATCAAAAGTAAAATATTTATTTTTATTGTTATTTATATTTATTTTTCACAAGAATTTTATTTTTCGATGAAGACAATACATATTATTCATAATGCATTTAGTTTTTATTGTTAATAGTTTTATCATTTTCACTTGTTTTACATAGTTGTTATTTATTTTCTTTTTAACTAACAGTATTTATTTATGTTGAACTAAATAGGAAAAAAGAAATAAAACAGGAAAAGCCAGAAAGAGAAAAACAAAATGAAACAAAAAAAGGAGAATAATGGCAAGGAAGAGAAAGAAAAAAGCATGTGTAGAAAGAAGAAAAGAAAAAAAGGTAAAGAAGGTAGAACAAAAATGTCTTCAATAGATTTATGCTTAAACATTGCTGAAGTTTCTGTCACTTGTTTGATTGTCTAATTATTGCTCATCATTGGCGTATATTTCAGATTATGTGCCATTCTTTTTTCCATTTCCATTTAGACCTTTTCAACATTACAACCAAAGCAAAGACCTCTTGATTCATTACTCTAGTGTATAATGAGTAGTGGAGATGGGTAGACACATTACAAGCCTATGGAAGGGGTTGGACTAGTGGAGTGGAGTGAAATTACCAGAATGTGAGAAAGTGCAAAATAGGACCAAGTTGTGTTCTAAAGCATTACTCACTATTGGCTAGGCTAAGTACATGGACTATTTGCATTTGTACACTTTGCTTGTGATTGATGTTAGTTGAAGTATGGTATACTACTATGCTTGCATTTTTTGACATTAGCTTGCTACATTCTCACATATACATCTATTTGGTTTTGTATTGGATTTCCTTGATTGAATCTTCTTCTAGGGATTGCAAAAGTGCAAGTGTGGGGGAATTTGATAAACCATTATTTTTATATAGTTAAGTGAGCATTTTGGTGGGATTTTAGGAAGAATATAGAGTATTATTTGCTTATTTAGGCATGAATGAGATAAATGCATATAGTAGGAGATTTTGATTAAAATGATTATTTTAGCAGCAATTTGGTAGAATTTCTAGATTTGGACACTGGCTATTTGGTTGCTGCTTGTATTGCAGGTGTAATTCTTAAATTAGTGTGCCTGGAAAGAAATTCCAATCAAGGAGGAAAGCTGAATCTAAAGGAACTCTTTTCTATTACTAATGGAATTTGGCATCCATGAGAGCAACGGGGTAACTTATACCTTTGATTATGCTTGTCAGAACCAAATTGTCTTTTATAGTTTGAGATATATTTCCATACTTGAAGATGCATCTTATACTTTATTATTTGCTCTCATCCTCCCTCTTATTATTTCTTATTTATATTTAATTTTTATCTTTTCACATGAATTTATTAGTTTGTAAATATTATTTATAATACTTAATTATTCATGCTGCTTATTAATGCCTTCTTTCAAATACTGCATAGTTTCTTTATCAATAATTTAGCATTCGTTATATTTTTTGCCTCAAGCTCAAGTTGCTGTCTGTTTTATTTATTATCTTGTTAATTAATTTATTGATTAATTTAGAGACATGTTATTCATTTTATAATGAATAGTTAATGGTTTGTTAGTAAATTTAGTACTCTTGAAGTTACTCATCTTCTCAATTCATATATATATGTTATTCATTGATTGCTACTATATTTTCTATATTTATGTTTGCCATAAATTTGAATAAGTTCTTATCCCATTCGTTGTCTTCCTTTAATTTGATAGATTATTCCTTTATTTTTCTGTCTTACTTAACCTGAACAAGAAAAAGGTGGGGAGGCTTCTCTGTTCATTATTACCACCATTGGAACTAACACAGGGAGGCTTCTCTGTTCACTATTGCCGCCAGTTGTCCTGACATTTGTTTCTATTTTTACTAATGTGGAAGCTTATGTGGAGAAATAAACTCATCTCCTATTATTTTCTGTTCTTATTGTTTAGGTAAATTTATGTGAAGATTCAAAGTGAATCTACAGGGAAAGTAGAGTGGGAGACACTGAATCACTGTTGTATTCTTTCTGGAAAGCTGGTGTGGGCTGTTCGAATTGATATTCATATTCTTAGACAATGGAGGGCGAGCTGTAGTTTAGTTTTCTTTGTATATTGTCCACTTTGTTTCTCCCTTTTTCCTTATTTTATACCTTATTAGTTTAACTAAATCAGCTCAACATAATTCGTTTCCAACTGCTACATTTTTTTGGCTATTCTTTCTTATATAATCCTGATTTAGAGTCAAATCGAATCAAAGAACTTAATGGTGTAGGTCTAGTGGCATGGATAATGAAAATGAGAGAGGAGAGATAAGGAGGAAGATAAGAGAGGGTTGATCTTATTTTTATCCTCCACTACTTAATGGAGTTGCATAGTCATATCTCTTTTTATGCTCCTTTTACTGTATTAATGAGCATTAACAAGTTCGGGAGCCACTTCCTATGATTGTACATCATCTTCCTATTGCTGTGACCTTTGGTTTTTATCATGGAAGATCTATAGGCTGGCTTAATCCGTGGGTGGGTCTCTGTAAGTATCTTAATTACAATACTGATTTGAACATGTGGAATGTTGTTTTGTTGCTAGTACCGGATGAATAGCCCTTGTGCAAATATGATTGTCAGAAAACATTACTTTTAAATGCTGGATAGTTTTGGATAGATTCACTTTTATTTGATTCTTTTTATGGTCATGATAATTCACTATTCCTCATTTGATATTTTCTTATTTTTCCATAACTTTTTAACTAAATAGAATTTTAAGAAATTTATATGTTTGTGTTATTTAAGTAGTTTGAGTTAATTTGTTTGCGGTATTTAGTATTTAAATTATTTGCAATATTTTGTTGTCATGTTTGACTTATTATTTGTCGCGTATTTGGTTAGATAATTGGTTAGATAACATTTTTGTGCTATTTAAATTATTTGAGCCATTATGTTGTATTTTAAATTATCAAATGTAGATGGGTTATTTTGTTTTCATATACTCATTGCTTATCACAGTCATTTCATTTAGAGTTGTTTAATTATTTTATTTTCATATATTTATTACATTCACTTAGAGTTGTTTAATTAATTTTACACCAGTTTGGTTCGGTTTGACTCTAGTCTGACTCTTGATCCAGTACCCCAACCAATCTGATGGACGGTCCGGTTGATTATTTGTTTTTATTATATTGTTTTTCTGGTCATGCTAATTCACTATTCCTAATTTGGTATTATCTTATTTTTTTTATAACAACTTAATGGAATTTTGAGTATGTATTTTTAGTTGTTTGATATGTTTGAGCTGTTAAATAGTTTGAGTTTATATGTTTGCATTATTTAAATTATACGAGCTTTTTTATTGTCATGTTTGACTTATTATTTGTTGTGTATTTGATTAGATAACATTAGATGCTCTATTTTGTTTTCATATACTCATTATTTACTGGTTGTTTATATTAAAACGTTTAAATGGACTCCTTTTTTCTTATTATTTATTGTTTTTAGCTTTATCTTATTTTATCTTCCCTTTCTTATTTGATTTGTGTTTGATTATTATCATTATTCTTCCCTCTATTTTCCTTCTTTCATTTATTTATTATCTGTTACTTTTTGGGATTCGCTCCCATCCTCTTCCCTTTCCATCCATTTCTCATCCTCTTCTCAATCTCAGTCATTGGATTGAAATCTCAACCGTTCAGATTTAATATTTTATAAAAATATTTTATAAATATTTTTTTTATAAAAGATTAAATTTGAACCATTCAGATTTCAATCTAACGGTTGAGATTAAGAGGATGGGAAGTGGATGGGAAGAGAAGAGGATGGAAGCTAAATCCTTACTTTTTAGAGTAATATTTAATATTTATTTATTTTAATATTTGATATTTAATTGCTTTTTTTTTTTTTTGGTTGTGAATTATGTAACAAAACTATTCTTCTGCTTTTTACTCTTTCCATGTGTCCTGTTTTTATTTGATTGTTTTTCTGGTCATGCTAATTAACCATTCTTAATTCGGTAACATTACTATTTATTTATTTCAGTATGCATGAATTATTTCAGACAGTATGATTGTTATATTTAAATTATTTGAGAATAGTTGTTGTATTTAAGCTATTTGATCTAGATGTTCTATTTTGTTTTCACTCATTGTTTATGGCAGAGTTATTTATATTAAAATATCTAAATTGACTTTGCCTTTTTCTTATTTTATGTCTTTCTTATTTGATTATTTTTTATTTTTCCTCTATTTTTCTTCTCTGTCATTTATTTAATATTTATTACATTTTAAAGTAATTATTACTATTTATTTTAATATGTATGCATTATGTAGCGAAAATTATATTATCCTTCTCATTTTTACTTTTTCCATGTCTCTCCTCTCATTTTCTTTATTTGATTGTTTTTCTGGTCATGCCAATTCTCCATTCCTAATTATGTATTATCTTATTTTTTCAAGACTTTTTAACTTAATGGAATTTCGAGTATTTTGAGTTTCTTCATATGTTTGTGTTGTTTAAATAGTTTCAGTTAATTTGTTTGCTTATTAAAATTATTTTATTTAGATGAGCTATTTTGTTGTTTTGTTGTGATGCCTGACTAATTATTTGTTGTGTATTTGATTAGGTAACAGTTTTGTTGTATTTAAATTATTTGTGACAGTATGGTTGTTGTATTTAAATTATTTGACGTAGATGCACTATTTTGTTTTCATATACTCATTGTTTATCATAGAGTTATTTATATTAAAATGTTTAAATAGCCTCGGTTTTTCTTCTTATTTTTTGTTTTTGTTTTTGTAATTTTATCGTCTCTTTCTTTTTTTATTTGTATTTGATTTATTTATTTATTTATTATTTGTTACATTTTAGAGTAATATTTACTATGTATTGAATTATTTGAAACAGGATAATTGTTGTATTTAAATTATTTGAGACAATGCTATTTGATCTAGATGCTCTATTTTGTTTTCACTCATTGTTTATGACAGAGTTGTTTATATTAAAATGTCTAAATTGACTCCCTTTTTCTTAATCTTTTTTGTTTTTTGGCTTTTGCTGTGTCTTTCTTATTTGATTATATTTTATTCTTCCCTCTATTTATCTTTTATGTCATTTAATTATTATTTGTTATATTTTAGAGTAATATTTACTGTTTATTTATTTATTTTAGTATGTATGAATTATCTGAGACATCATGATTGTTGTATTTAAATTATTTGACACAATGGTCGTTGTATTTAAACTATTTGATCTAGATGCTCTATTTTGTTTTCACTCAGACAGAGTTGTTGATATTAAAATGTATAAATTGACTCCCTTTTTCTTACTCTTTTTTTTTTGTTTTTGGCTTTTGCTTATTTTATCTTGTCTTTCCTATTTGATTATGTTTTATTCTTCCCTTTATTTTTCTTCTTTGTCATTTATTTATTATTTGTTACATTTTAGAGTAATATTTACTATTTATTTTAATATGTACGAATTATATAGCGAAAATTATATTATTCTTCTTCTTTTTACCTTTTCCATGTCTCTCCTCTCATTTGTTTTTATTTGATTGTTTTTCTGGTCATGCCAATTCTCCATTCCTAATTATGTATCATCTTATTTTTCCAAGACTTTTTAACTTAATGGAATTTTGAGTATTTTGAGTTTCTTCATATGTTTGTGTTGTTTAAATAGTTTGAGTTAATTTGTTTGTTTATTAAAATTATTTGATTTAGATGAGGTATTTTGTTGTTTTGTTGTGATGGCTGACTAATTATTCGTTGTGTTTTTAATTAGATAACACTTTTGTTGTATTTATATTATTTGTGACAGTATTGTTGTATTTAAATTATTTGACGTAGATGCTTTATTTTTTTTTTCATATACTTATTGTTTATCACAGAGTTCTTTATATTAAAATGTTTAAATGGCCTCCGTTTTTCTCCTTATTTTTTGTTTTTGGATTTCTTTTTTCTAATTTTATCCTCTCTTTTGTTTTTGATTTGTATTTCTTCCCCCAATTCTCCTTCTCTGTCATTTTTTTTCTTGTTACATTGTAGAGAATTATTTACTATTTATTTATTTATTTTAGTATGTATGAATTATTTGAGACAATATGATTGTTATATTTAAGCGATTTGATCTAGATGCTCTATTTTGTTTTCACTCATTGTTTATTACATAGTTGTTTTGCTTATTTTATCTTGTCTTTCCTATTTGATTATTTTTTCTTCCCTCTTTTTTTCTTCTCTGACATTTATTTATTATTTGTTACATTTTAGAGTAATATTTAATATTTATTTATTTATTTACTTTTAGTATGTATGAATTATTTGTGACACTATGATTGTTGTATTTGACAAAATGGTTGTTGTATTTAAATTATTTTGTTT
Organism: Acacia crassicarpa; assembly: GCA_034222035.1. Taxonomy (NCBI): domain Eukaryota; kingdom Viridiplantae; phylum Streptophyta; class Magnoliopsida; order Fabales; family Fabaceae; genus Acacia; species Acacia crassicarpa. The sequence continues at coordinate 785,227 of JAWXYG010000021.1, read as the reverse complement.
TCACTCTCATTGTTTATATGACAGAGTTGTTTATATTAAAATGTCTAAATTGGCTCCCTTTTTCTTACACTTTTTTGTTTTTGGCATTTGCTTATTTTATCTTGTCTTTCTTATTTGATTATTTTTTATTCTTCCCTCTATTTTTCTTCTCTGTTATTTATTTATTATTTGTTACATTTTAAAGTTATATTTACTATTTCTTTATGGGAAAAGGATTTCTCCTGTCACTGGAGATAAAGTTATCTCCAGTAAGCCTAAAACTACGTCGTTTTGGATTAATGAAGGGTGTGTTTGTAATTTTAGGTGAATTAATGAAGGTTGTTTCCGTAATTTTGTTTATCTTTTTATTATATGAATTTTACCGAAACACCCTTCATTAATCCAAAACGACGTAGTTTTGGGCTCACTGGAGATAACTTTATCTCCAGTGACAGGAGAAATCATTTACCCTTTCTTTATTTATTTACATTTTATCTTGTCTTTCTTGTTTGATTATTTTTTATTCTTCCCTCTATTTTGCTTCTTTGTCATTTATTTATTATTTGTTACATTTTAGAGTAATAATTACTATTTATTATGTATGAATTATTTGAGACAATACGATTGTTGTATTTAAATTATTTGACACAATGGTTGTTGTATTTAAGCTATTTGATCTAGATGATCTATTTTGTTTTCACTCATTGTTTATGACAGAGTTGTTTATATTAAAATGTGTGAATTGGCTCCCTTTTTCTTACACTTTTTTTTTGTTTTTGGCATTTGCTTATTTTATCTTGTTTCGTTTGATTATTTTGTATTCTTCCCTCTATTTTTCTTCTCGGTTATTTATTTGTTATTTGTTACATTTTAAAGTAATATTTACTATTTATTTATTTATTTATTCTAGTATGTATGAATTATCTGAGACAGTATGATTGTTGTATTTAAATTATTTGGCATAATGGTTGTTGTATTTAAGCTATTTGATCTAGATGCTCTATTTTGTTTTTACTCATTGTTTATGACATAGTTGTTTATATTAAAATGTCTAAATTGACTCCCTTTTTCTTACTCTTTTTGGTTTTTGGTTTTTGCTTATTTTATCTTGTCTTTCTTATTTGATTATTTTTTATTCTTCCTTCTATTTTCTTTCTCTGTCATTTATTTATTATTTGTTACATTTTAGAGTAATATTTACAATTTATTTATTTATTCTAGTATGTATGAATTATTTGAGACAGTATGATTGTTTTATTTAAATTATTTGACACAATAGTTGTTGTATTTAAGCTATTTGATCTAGATGCTCTATTTTGTTTTCACTCATTATTTATGACAGAGTTGTTTATATTATTAAAATGTCTAAATTGGCTCCTTTTTTCTTACTTTTTTTGGTTTTTGGCTTTTGCTTATTTTTTGTCTTGTCTTTCTTGTTTGATTATTTCTTATTCGTCCCTCTATTTTTCTTCTCTGTCATTTATTTATTATTTGTTACATTTTAGAGTAATATTTACTATTTATTTTAATATGTACAAATTATATAGCGAAAATTATATTATTCTTCTCCTTTTTACTTTTTCCATGTCTCTCCTCTCATTTGTCTTTATTTGATTGTTTTTATGGTCATTGCAATTCTCCATTCCTAATTATGTATTATCTTACTTTTCCAAGACTTTTAACTTAATGGAATTTCAAGTATTTTGAGTTTCTTTATTTGTTTAAATAGTTTGAGTTAATTTGTTTGTTTATTAAAATTATTTGATTTAGATGAGCTATTTTGTTGTTTTGTTGTGATGTCTGACTATTTGTTGTGTATTTGATTAGATAACACTTTTGTTGTATTTAAATTATTTGTGACAGTATGGTTGTTGTATTTAAATTATTTGTGACAGTATGGTTGTTGTATTTAAATTATTTGATGTACATGCTCTATTTTGTTTTTATATACTCATTGTTTGTCATAGAGTTATTTATGTTAAAATGTTTAAATGACCTCCGTTTTTCTCCTTATTTTTTTAGTTTTGGTTTTTTTTCCCCTAATTTTATCATCTTTTTTTTTTTTGATTTGAACTTCTTCCCCCTATTCTCCTTCTCTGTCATTTATTTATTTATTTGTTACATTGTAGATTTACTATTTATTTATTTATTTTAGTATGTATGAATTATTTCAGACAATATGATTGTTGTATTTAAATTATTTGGGACAATGATTGTTGTATATGCTCTATTTTGTTTTCACTCATTGTTTATCACAGAGTTGTTTATATGAAGATGTCTAAATTGACTCCCCTTTTCTTACTCTTTTTTGTTTTTGGCTTTTTCTTTTTTTTTTATCTTGTCTTTCTTCTTTGATTATTTTCTATTCTTCCCTCTATTTTTCTTCTCTGTCATTTATTTATTGTTTGTTACATTTTAGAGTAATATTTACTATTTCTTTATTTATTTACTTTTAGTATGAATGAATTATCTGAGGCAGTATGATTGTTGTATTTAGATTATTTTACATAATTGTTGCTGTATTTAATCTATTTGATGTAGATGCTCTATTTTGTTTTCACTGATTGTTTATCACAGAATTGTTTATATTAAAATGTCTAAATTGACTCCCTTTTTCTTACTCTTTTTTGTTTTTGGCTTTTGCTTTTTTTTTCTTATCTTTCTTCTTTGATTATTTTTTATTCTTCCCTCTATTTTTCTTCTCTATCATTTATTTATTATTTGTTACATTTTAGAGTAATATTTACTATTTATTTATTTATTTGTTAATTTTAGTATGTATGAATTATTTGAGATAGTATGATTGTTGTTTTTAAATTATTTGACACAATGGTTGTTGTATTTAAGCTATTTGATCTAGATGCTCTATTTTGTTTTCACTTATTGTTTATGACAGAGTTCTTTATATTAAAATGTCTAAATTGCCTCCCTTTTTCTTACTCTTTCCTTATTTGATTATTTTTTATTCGTCCCTCTATTTTCTTTCTATGTCATTTATTTATTATTTGTTACATTTTAGAGTAATAATTACTATTTATTTATTTTATTTTTTTTTGTTTTACTATGTTTGAATGATTTGAGATAGTATGATTTAGAGCTGGGAATCAGGGCCGGCCTTCCAGGGCCTGAGATAAGGAAAACATCTGTTTTTCAAAGCCCGGCCCGATAGTACCAGGGCCAGGGCCGGCCCTACAGGGCCTGAAAATTACTATTCGAAATTTTAATTATTTTTTTTCTAGGTTTTTTCCAAAGAAATATAATTAGTAAATTGCAACCATTAAAGTTCTAATCTATCAAATAAATATTATCAACATTAAATATCTAAACAATACAAATCATCCAACAAATAAACACATTCATTAATTCGTAATAAAAAACAAATCATTGTCCACAATTGACTCACATAAAACTTAAGAAGTATTAAACTAAACAACATTAGATAACTCACATAAAATATAAAAGCATACCACTATCATTGTCAATTGTCACCTTCTTCATCACTCTCATCAATTTCATAGATATTTGATTATGCTTCACTTTGAGCAGAAGGCTGTGTTTCAGGAGTAAAAATGTTATGAATTTCTTCTCCTGCATCATGAACACATCCATAATAATCATTATCTGCAACAAATAATATATCAATCATAAAATCAGAGTATAGTTATTATGTATTTATATATGTGCCTCCTAGCCTCTTCCTCTTGGCATTCTTTGACTAATTTTTTTTCTTAAAAAAATGAAAATACTACAGTAACAGGGCCTGCAGGGCCGGCCCGAGGCCCTACAGGGCCGGCCCGATAAAGCCCGAGGCCCTACAGGTCCGGCCCTGCAGGGCCAAATTCAAATTTCAGGCATATTTTTCAAGCCCGAGTCCTACAGGGCCAGGGCTTAAAAGGGCCGGCCCGATTTCCCGGCTCTAGTATGATTGTTGTATTTAAATTATTTGACACAATGGTTGTTGTATTTAAGCTATTTGATCTAGATGCTCTATTTTGTTTTCACTCATTGTTTATTTCAGAGTTGTTTATATTAAAATGTCTAAATTGACTCCCTTTTCCTTACTCTTTTTTGTTTTTGGCTTTTGCTTATTTTTTTTTTGTCTCTTATTTGATTATTTTTTATTCTTCCCTCTATTTTTCTTCTCTTTCATTTATTTATTATTTTTTACATTTTAGAGTAATATTTAATATTTATTTATTTAAATATCCGGATTATCCTTGAACCATTGGTCCACAGCTTTGCAGTCTGTATTTGTTTGCCTGTATTTGCCCCACCAGCGTACAAAGAGTTGTCTCTGTAATACTGGTAAAACTGGGGATTTTCTGTCCATGTGAGACAGTCTGTATTGCCAAGACAAGATCCAGGATACAGATAATTTTGAAAAATAATGGAGATCAATTGGAAAAGGATCTCCTTCTGCTTGAAATTTGTTTTTGAAATGATCAAATGCTCTCTGGATCTCTAGTGGAAAGATTTGCGGTATTGGTCCAAAGACATGCCACCATTTCAAAAACCATTGAGGAAAGTTATACTTGGTTGTTTGTTTGAAATAAATGAACCAAGTATGTTTAAAAATCTTGTTTTGATCCCAAAATATATTATACCAGGCTTCACAGTAATCCCAGTAAGTGTATCCTTCAGGATCATATGGTTTTGAAAATAATTTTTGTTTATGCAAACTTTGTCCCCACTGTGTTGGTGTGAGAACCTGTAAAATTTGGAGAGTTGAATGGGTGATTAATGATTGATCGTCTTTAGAAACATATCGAGTTAACTCGATAGACTTAGAATCAACCAATATCACTTCATAAAACTCTCTTGTCTTTTTGAGGTTGGTAGGTATGAAATGAAATCCAGAAGGGAAAACATTCAATGCTACCTGATTTGGGGTTTCCAGGAAAAACTTAGGTTCAACCTGTAGGATTCTCAATACAATATTTGGTTTTTCAATGTAAGGATTTTGATGGCTGAGGTGGCTTTTTCTGGGCTAATTCAAGAGCAAATTCTTTGTTTGACGAATCATACTCTTTTTTACTAATTGCCTGTGAGGAGGAGGCAATTAATGACAAAGCAAGTTTATCATATTCAAGAGCCTGGGTTTTAGGGTCCTTTTTTGCTAATACTTCTCCCCAAGTTTGTGTTGGGGGTTTCTTAACATAAGAATCAATTGTTTTTCTTCCAGGCTTGACAGGAATGAGACTTTGGGTTTGTGTCTCTTTTGGAGTGGATGACTCCATTTTGTGGGTAGATGACCCAGATTTTGTTTGTGAACGTGTCAGTCTGGTTCCTTGTTTTTGGGGAACTGACTAGCTGGTTGATGCTCCTTGTGTTTGGGGAGCTGATTGGCTAGATGATGCTCCTTGTGTTTGGGGAGCAGCTTGTTGTTGCAACAATTGTTTAATTATCTCTGCTAAATCTGCTTCGGAGATAGGGCTTTGTGCATCTTGAAAGATGCTTTGTTTATCGTCTTCTTGGATGATTTGTTTATTTCTGGAATCTTCACTGGGTTTTTTCTTCCTTGTCATTATCTGGAGAGAAGGGAATGGGTTTTGGGTCAGTACTCTCTCTACCCTGTAAAAACTCTCGGGTAAGGAAATCAGGAAGAGAATTAAAAGTGCCTTTGATAAATTCAATGTCAAAATCAAAAACACTCAAAATTGCTTGCCAACGAGCAAAAATTTGTTTTGATGCAAGATTTTTAACATCTTTTTGTAAAACATCTTTTGCAGCTTCACAATCAATGCGAATAAAAAATTTTTGATTTAAAAGATCAGCTTGAAATTTTGAAACACACAATACAATCGCTAAGATTTCCTTTTTGATTGTAGAATAATTTTGTTGAGAAGTATTCCAATGTTTAGATGTAAAAGAAATGATTTGTTCTTTTCCATCTAAACGTTGTTTGAGGATACCTCCATATCCCAATTCAGAAGCATCAGTTTGGACAATTTTGAAAGCAGACATGGAAGTTCTTTAACCTGTCGTTTGATTTGTTTGACGACTTCGGTATGAACTTCAGTCCAGGGACAAGGACTTTTGTTGAGTCTTTGATGAAGAGGTTTAACAAAATTGCTAAGTTGAGGGATAAACTCAGCAACATAGTTTAAACACCCCAAAAATCTCTGAAGTTGAGTTTTATCAAGAATTTGATCAGGAAATTTATCAGCAAACTGAATTGCTCATTCGATTGGAGTTATCGTTCCCTGACAAATCCAGTGTCCAAGGAAACGAACTTTGGTTTGGAACAGGCTAATTTTTGGTTTTGAAACCACTAAACCATTTGTTTCTGCAGTTCGAAGAAACTTTGAGACGTGTTTAAAATGTTCATCCAAAGAATTTGAAAAGATTAAAACATCGTCAATATAGACTATGATATATTGACTTTGATCATTAAAAATCTCATTCATAATCCTCTGAAATTCAGAAGGAGCATTTTTCAAACCAAAAGGCATAACATTCCACTCATACTGTCCGAAAGGAACAGTAAAAGCAGTTTTATACCTATCCTTTTCTGAAATTTGAATTTGCCAAAATCCAGATTTCATATCAAATTTTGAAAAGATTTTTGCAGAATGCAAATGTTTCAGTAAATCAGCCTTATTCGGTATAGGATACCGAATCCATTGCAAAGCTTCGTTTAGAGGTTTGTAATTGATAACAAGCCTTGGAGTTCCTTGTTCAATTTCTGCATTTTTATTGACATAGAAAGCAGCACAAGACCATGGGCTACGACTCGGACGAATGAGCTTTTTGTCAAGAAGATCTTGAATTTCTTTTTTACAAGTTTCAAGAAGTTCTTGAGACATTTGAATAGGTCTTGCTTTTGTAGGAATCTGTTTCTGAGAAAAATTGGGCTCATAGGGAAGATCAACAGAATGTTGTTTTCTATTCCAAAAAGCATTGGGCAAATCAGCACAAACTGTTTGATGGATCTTATCTAAACAGGATTGGATTTTTTGCCGAACAACCGATTGCTGGAGTTGTTCTTCAATTCTTTTGAAAGAGATTTCATCCTGGAGATAATTGATCTGTTTTTGTTTAAAGAAAAGAGGATTTAATTCCCTGAATTTTGGTGTTTCAGTAAAAGGAAAGAAAATAGTTTTTCCCAGATGTTGTTTTGAAATGCCATCATATTCTAGTTTGCAAGGAATCAATTGTGTTGCAAATGGTGCCCCAAGAATGATTTGTGTTCTCATATCTTTCATAAGAATGAATGGGGTTTTTATTTGCAATCCTTCATTTTGCACAATGACATCAGAAAGTTTGTACTGAACAGAACATAGAGATCTATTAACAGACCTATATCTTTCTGTTGTCTTTGTGAAATATTTAGGGAGTACCAAACCTTCTAGAATACAATTGGCTTGGGCCCCGGTATCAAATAATACAGATTGTTCTATAACAAAATCATTATTGATAATGATTTTTGCTTGTATATAGAACTTCTGAAGGAAAAACCTTGAAATCACATTTAAAAAAGGTATTTCTTGTTCAGGGTTTATCTCCTCATTTTTGTTTTGTAAAACTTGATCAATATTCTCATCAGAAGGATTTTGAGTCGAGGACAGAAGTTCTTGAATTTGAAGTAAAACTGATTCATGTGTATCCCGACTAGATTTGAGAGCTTGAACTTCAACCTTAAGCTTGCATATCTTAGATTGAAGATCTTGGATAGTGACAGGTTTAACAGAATGTTTGAATCTTTCCAAAGTTTTAGTCAAATCATATTTGTTATGAAAGACTGAAAGTTTGGAAGAGGATGGAGATGGAGATTGGGTAATAATATCTTTGAATTTTGAAAGATACATACATCTATCAGATTCAGGAAGTTTACTTATAACATCAAGAAGCAAATCCTGTTCTTTGGTAATGACATTTATTTGTGGAAGAGAAGAATCATCAGAAGATGTCGAATAAAGATCGTCATCCTGGATTTGGTTTATTTCTCCAGAAGTGGAATGATCTTCATCAGACTCAGATGAGGATTCAATCAGAAGATTGTTTATTTGCTGAAGAAGGGGTTCCTCAATCTGAATATTTCTGATCTTTCGAGAAAGTCGACAGTATTTAGAAATATGACCAGGCTTACCACATCTGAAACAAGTTACTTGACCAGGTTTTGGATAACCTTTTGAAAAGTCATTCTTTGGTTTAGAACGAAAATTCTTTTTGTATTTTCTTGGAGGAGTTTGGAAATCATCCTTTTTGTAAAAACGCTTGTTAGTAGAATGTTTATTTTTGGAAAAAGATGGATTAAAACGAGAAGTTTTGTGAGACTTTGATCTAGGCTTCTTACAAGCCGGAAGACCAAATTGTTCACAAAATGACCCCAACTCTTTCCTATTTATACTCTTTTCTTTGGCAAGTTGATGTTTTATTCCATCATCTTGACAAATTTTTAAAGCTGTTTTCTGAACATGAGAGATTAACTCTCCATATGTCAGGTTTTCATAAGGTATGCTGCCTTCATAGTGATGTCTGAGTTTGTCTCTAACTTTATCACTAAAAGATTTTGGTAATCCAGCTAGAAACTTTTCTTTCCAAAAACCTTGATTGGCATCATCCCTTTGAAGTACCTGGGATAGGAAAGTATCTTTATACCATCTGAAATCGGACAAAGTCCGACATCGGATGTTAGAAAGAAGTTCAGAGGAACGATCTCTCCAAATGTTCGGATCTCCAACAAAGTGTTTGATAATTGAAAAAGTAAGAGTATTAACAGAATCTGGTATGGGTTCACCATTGTGAAGAATGGGAGTTCCATCAGGTTCAGTCTTTACTGAAGAAATAATGTTTGATTTTTCATCAGATGACAGATAATAATCCCACCATCCTTTAAGTTGTCCAGTAAACCCGAAAACTAAAAGGTTAGTTATCTCTGTATCTGAATAATCACTCGTTGTTTGATAAGCAGTGCTTACCATGATCATTTGTTGAAGAATTTGAAGGATATTTGACTCACTTTGTCCATCTATGTTCCACTCATAAATGTTGTTTGAATTGAAAGATTTGAAAGTTTGGTCTTGGCGTTCTTTAGTTAAAATATCTAAGGGACTGGGCCCTTGGATAATATAACTTTGAAGATTTTTGAAAAATAGGAGAAGAAGATTTTTTCCAATGTTGATGGTTGATTTTAAAATCAGATTTTGAAGATTCAGTATCAGAAAGTTTTTCAAAATTCATAACTTGTTTATCAGAAGAAGAAGCAGAAGGTGTATCAGGAACAACTCTTTGTTTTAACTGAGTAAGAGGAGTTTGAAGATCAGTAGTAACTTGATTTTGGTGTTGCAAACTTTGGCCAATTTGCTTCAAAAGGTTTGTAGCATTATTTTTCTTCTGCAAACTTGCCTTAATCCTCGGATCAAGTTGGAAAGGTTTGAACAAAGGTTTGATTATGGATGGGGATTGATTTGTGGAAGTAGAAGGAATTTGTTGGGAAGGGGTTTTGGCAATGTGATCTCCAATAATTTGAAGATACTGATTGGTATAATTGTTTTGCTCCATAAGACTTCTGATATCTTTTGGACAAACAGGGTCTTCAGAGTTTCTAGTTTTGAAAGGAGAGGCGAAAAGGGGATTTTGTTTACTATCCACAATGCCAGGAATTTGATATGACCTTTTTGGAGGAACTTCTGAAGAAATGGTTTGTCCTTCAGATGTTTTCCATTCTCTTTTGGTCATATTTATTGTTTGATCAAATGGATATTCTATTCCTTCTTGTGAAGCATAAGCTTCAAACCAAGCAAAAAATGAGATATTCATTTCATACTTTTTAAGGAAACTGTAGAACTTTTCTTGGATCTGCTTCCGCATTAATCCTTTAAAATGTTCTAAAAACCAGTTTCTTTGCAAAGTATTTGATTCTGAGTAAAATTCTTGTTGCAAACTTTCTTTATCAATTTGAAATTGTTGTTCAAGAAAACCCATCATTGGAGGTTCACCTAATTCCGTATATGACAAAGAGTCCATAGAATTTTGGTCATCCTCTCTTTGATAGTTTGCATGAGGAATTGTTCCCGAATTATTTATTCCTTGCATTGAGATGTTAGAAGGTAGATTAGAGGATAGTTGTTCATCCGCTGGTGGTGGTGGAGGAATCTGTTGTTGTGGTAAAGGAGGATTATTAGTTTGTGGTGGAGGCAAGTGAATAACTGAAGGAAGGGACCGTTCTGAAGGAAGAGATCGATCAGAGAAACTGGAATTCCTTGTTAATTCAGAATTCACAGATCTGAAATCGTCATACCTGGAAGGTATGGATGAAGTAGAACTTCTGGGTCTGTCAAAAGCTATTCTAACAGATCCTGATTGAGTTTGAGAAATTCTACTGATTTGGGCTACAGATCTTGGAGCAGCTGGAGCAGCCTTGTCCATAACCCAGTCTTCTGGAAGGGTAACTTCGTTCCACATGATAGTTTTTGGAACGATGATGTTTGTATTGGAATAATCAGTAAGGAAAACAACAGTCTGACCGTTGTTAGGAAGATTTTTGACATTTGAAACAGAAGAGTTTGAGACCTTATACTGTATTCTATATATTAGTGTAACAGGTATAGATCCAGATTTCATGTTAAAACCATGAAGTTTAAGATTGAGTTTAAGGACATCAAGAATGTTCTTATCTCTTAAGTCAACCGTTTCATTTGGGTAACAGTTGAAATAGACAGGTCCATTATGAAGTCCAAACTCGGCAGCAGCAAGAAGGGAATCAGCAAAATCAAAATGTCTTGCATCCCTGAGACAGACCAGACCAGAAGCATTTAGGCCTCGTCTAACAAGGGGTTTTAGAGCAACTTGTACACAACCTATGTGTAAAAACTTGTACTCTGTTTTGTGTTGATGCATGGATCGTGGAGATAAAAGGAAAAATTCCTCCTTCTCAGGTTGGATGGCAATGGATTCTTCGACAGTCTTGATCACATAATCAGACTTTTTCAACCATTGCTTTCTGTCAATGAAAACATCTCTGTTATCAATGACTGGAAGAGTCCAATCATCAACAGTTTGATTTATATTTTTGAAATGAATTTCTTCATCAAAGATATTGTTTGTGGAGGAATATGCTTCATCATTGTTTATGGAGGGATTTGAAGAAGAGAAAGAAGATGAGGAAGAAGAAGGTCTACAAGAAAAAGAACAGAAAATAGAAGACATTCAGCAAAATATAAAATACAAGAAAAATGCAAGAGAAACGGCAGAAATAACAGCGAAAGAAACAATAATCGTAAATCTCCCTTCAATTAGTATCATTACCATTAGGTTCCATAAAGGTATATTAATTAAAAATTTACTGAGATTTACCGATCTAAATATTTGGTTGGATATTCAATAGATTCCTTAGATCTGATGCTCCTTAAAGACAGCAAGTAAAAGTGATATAACGTGTTAATTTTGAACGTCCGAACCCAGTCAGGTAAAACCTGTACATGGTTAAATCTGGACAGGTCAAGAAGAACATCGGCGTTAAAGACCCTAAGCCAGCCATAAGGCGGCACTATGTGATGAATCTAGGTTTAAATGAAAATCTTATGTTCAAGATCTACACATATGAGAACCTACAGCGTGGGGCAAATCGCCTGCCACCAATAGGACTTATGGCCTTAACATCCCACCAAGAGAAATCAGCCATCATATGTAAGAAATATGTTAGTTATGATTAGTTTTGATGATGTCTTATGTAGATGCCATTGTTATAAGCAAAAAGATTGAGTAATATAGTTATCTCCTACATTGACTAATTGTTGTATTTAATGTAGATTAATCTAAGTTTAGTTATGGAAAATAAACAAGAAAGAGATAAGAGATTACAAGAAGAAGAAATTGAATCAAAGAAGATGTGAAGTCAAATGATATGGAGTGATCAAGAGAAGAGAAGGAAGAAAGAGTTGAGTTATGGAAAATGATCAAGAGGAGAAGAAAGAAAGAAGAACTTGCTAAATGGAATGAAGATACAATTATTCAAGTTCTTATATTGAAGCTAGAAGCCTCCAAGATCATATGGAAGTTCAAATGGCTCAATTTGGAGTTAAAGTCAGCAAAAATCAGCGGCTAGAAGGCTCCAAGATCATATGCAACGTGATCAGCCCTTCAGCTCCACTCTGTTCACGTTTAGCACGGGCGACATCTGATAATTCGATGATATCTCACAAACCAGAGATCGGATTGAGACGAAACCAAAAGCATTGGAAACTAGACATCTAACACGTATTGGTGACAAACATTCATGCCCAAAGGAGTTCAAATGAATCATTGATGAATTTTACAAGTTGAAAGAAGATCAGCGTCACAGTCAGGAACAGCCTTCGGTATTTTGAGTATATCTCACAAACGACAAATCCGATTGAGCTGAAATCAGTGGCATATGAAAGTAGACTCACAGAGCTTTCCATCAAGAGTTGAATGGACCAAAACAGAGCTCGGACCAGAGAGATATGGCCCTCAGAAGTTGATAGTCAGTTCAAGTATTGCTCAATTGCATTTTATAAGTCAATACCGCAGTATAGGGTGCTATACCGCAGTATTGGACTTACAGAGAGCAACCAAATTTTTCAAGTTAAGTCAATACCGCAGTATAGGGTGCTATACCGCAGTATTGGACTTCAATACCGCAGTATAGGGTGCTATACCGCAGTATTGGACTTACAGAGAGCAACTAAATTTTTCAAGTTAAGTCAATACCGCAGTATAGGGTGCTATACCGCAGTATTGGACATCCAGAGAGCAACCGAGTTTTTCAAAACAAGCCAATACCGCAGTATAGGTATGTATACTGTAGTATAGGGCCATCCAGAGAGCAACCGAGTTTTTCAAAACAAGCCAATACCGCAGTATAGGTATGTATACTGCACTATAGGGCCATCCAGAGAGCAACCGAGTTTTTCAAAACAAGCCAATACCGCAGTATAGGTATGTATACTACAGTATAGGGCCATCCAGAGAGCAACCAAGTTTTTTCAAGCAAGTCAATACCGTAGTATGGATATGTATACTGCATATAGGCTTATACAGAGAGCTCCCAAATTTTATAACTATTGCATACTGCAGTATAGGTTTGCATACTGCAGTATTGAGCTCTTAAACTTGTTTTCAACTTGACACATGTTCTTGCATACTCCAGTATGGAGTTCTATACTCCAGTATTGCATACTTTCACTAACATACTCCAGTATTGACGCAAGTATTGAACGTCAAACTTGAAAACCAAATCTGACAAATTTGCAATGCCTTCTTGTTTGATTTCAATACTTCCTATGATTAATCTCTAACGTTCCTAGATATGTTTAACCACTTTATTGGTGAGTTTCAGATGATTAAAACGAAGGATATTAGATTTGCATACTCCAGTATAGAGGCTTTTTGAACTTAAATTTTTTCACACAAATAGTGCCATACTGCAGTATACTACTAACATACCGCAGTATAGGTCTTGGTTTTCGAACACAAGTCACGATGATTTGCCTCTGGAAGCTGCATACCGCAGTATGACTTTGGATACTGCAGTATGGACACTTATGCACAGTGCCATACTCCAGTATAGAGGAACTTACCGCTGTATACAACGGTCAAAATTGATTTTTGAATTACACGAATTTGCAAATCACTGTTGTTTGATCTTATTGCTTCCATAATTCATTCAATCATATTCCTAGCTATATTTAACAAGTTTGTTGAGTGAATTTCAGAAGATCAGATGAAGATTATTGGAGGTCAAAGCCAAAAAGCAAAAAGTGAATAGTGCATTTAATGCACTTCTGCAAATCAACCTACTTTCAGCTAATCCATCTGAGCACGCCTTCTAAACATTAAAGAATGCTTACCACAACAAGTAAAGTCATCTCCAACGGGCAAATTCTCAGAGAGCCACCTCAGATCAAATTACCACATGGATTAGTTGGAGTTTAGAGAGAGAAGCAGACCACACTTAATGATAATCAACTACAACGGTCTGATTCATCCTACAACGGTCAAAAACGGTCACACATCATTCTCTACCTATAAAAGACATGGACTCAAGCAGAAAAACGAAGAGATACAAGTTTACAATGCCAAAATGCTGATACTCTGCTTCTTCATCATTCTCACTCTGTTTTTCATATCTAGATACCTTAGAGAGTGAAATGAATTGTATATGTACTTCAGTGATTATCCATTCATTCCTTTGAGAGGAAATTTATTGTAAACACATTATCTTTCTGAGAGTAACTAAAGATTGGGTAATCTTGAGTGGGTTATACATTGTGTTGATTACAACTTGTAAGGGGGAGTGAATCCTAGTGAGAGGATTACTTCGAGTACAAAGTGTGTAATCAAGCAGTGTATTGATTACAGATTTTAAGGGAGAGTGAATCCTAGAGAGAGGATTGCTTCAGTTACATATCGTGTAATCAAGCTTATTGAAGATAGTGGATTGAAAATCCCAAGTGTGGCTTGGGGACTGGACGTAGGTCAAGGAGGGCCGAACCAGTATAAATCTGTTTGCAAGCTCTTCTCCCTTATCTCTTACATTTCCAGCATTTACATTTGAGTGTTAACCAATTGCTTGCAAATTTATCATTGTTGATCAAAGATGAATTTCCTGAATTGCGAAAGCATTTCAAAGAAAGAAAATTTTTTATACTTCACCCAATTCACCCCCCCCCCTTGGGTTCAGCCGTAACTTACATTTGGTATCAGAGCAGGGCTCTTGTTTAAAGGACTTAATCGTCTCAAGAGTTTCAATGGCTGATTTCGGGTGTTCCTCGTTTTCAGAAGGCTTTGATTTTACTATTCCACCACTTTTTAAAGATATTGATGTTTGGTTTTGGAAAGCTAGAATGACTAGTTTTATCAAAGCAACTGATTTTTATATGTGGAATGTTTTTACAAATGCTTTTGATTTCAAACCAAGAAAGGATTGGACAGAAAAAGAAATGAAGATGTTTTCTTTGAACATTAGAGCAATGAAAATCCTTCATTGTGCTTTAACTGAAAATGATTTTCAGAAAATCAAGTTTTGCTCTAGTGCAAAAGAAATTTGGGATACTCTTGATTCTATATATGCTTCTAACAATTTTGTTGAAATTGAAAGTGTTGACAGTTCATCTGAAACTATAAGCTGTGTATCCACTATTGATGAACAATTGGAAGTGGAGAATGAAGAAGGAGAAATCGTTGAATTCTTCCATGATCTAGTCAACACAAAAGAACAAGAGGAAGAGGATTCCCAAGATGAGTTCATAGACGATCGTGATCATTCATTAGCTAGAGATCAAGATGCACATGAGGTAAACAATTCCAATTCCTCTTGTGTAGATAAGGAAAATATTTTTAAACAATCACATAGAGTTGTTTTTCAACCTTTTACTGATTCTATTTTGAAAAACAAACATATTTTTGAAAATGATGCTGGAAAATCATGTGAGAAGAAAGAATACACAAATATGAGTCACTTGACATTGCATTCACTAGACTCACACAATTCTTGCAAAACTGTTCATAATAAGCATATTTATATTATTTGTAATTATTGTGGAAAATCTGGACATATTTCTCATACATGCTATATTAGGAGAAATTCCAATGTGAGAAATAAATTTGTTTGGGTTCCTAAAAGACAAGTAAGGTCCAATGCTAACAGTCAAGGACCCAAGTATAAGTGGGTACCAAAATGTCCATCTAGTACTCCATGTGTGCAGGATGATTTGAATATCAATGTGCATCAAGGTACAAAGAAGAGGAAGAAGAAGCCAAGAGTTCCTCATGCACCAAAGAAGGAGATCATAGAATCTATATCAAGCAAGAGAACTCCCATGGCACCCGTTGCTGAAACTACAAAGTTGAATCATAAGAAGCAATGGATACAAGCAAGAAGAGTATCATCTACCTCAAGAACAAATTACCTTAGAGTACCATTCAACTATCTTGAGGAGAACAAGAAGAGGAGAATCTCTCAAGTTTCAAATAGAAGACTTTGGAAGTCTATATCTTTTGAGAGAACTTTGAAGACACCCATTGAAAGACATATGACGAGTCAATGTGATAAGAAGAGGCAATGAGTGAGCAAAGTCAATCCTCTTAGCACCTAAGGCAAAGGTATACAATGGTAAAACCTCTTATGCCTTCATCTGAAATTTTCCTTGAGGTTTTATATCTTGTAGCCTTAGGAATGAGCATTAAAAACTATTCTCTTAAAAAAAAAGGGGTTCTCACATCCTGATCTATTTCTGAAAGAGATTGCAATATTCAAATAGGTATAACTCTTTATGCATACATGATGATTTGAAAAGAAAGTATTTCTTTTATGTATAAGGTCATAATTAATTCATTTTGCTCAATTACTCTAAATTAATTATATTCATAAGAGCATGTGAATTTTGGTTCCTACAAGCTAACGGTGATTGGATCCAAGATTGGATACCAAGAAAGAAAAAGACTTATACGGTTTTGTAGGATCAAGAAAGCTTCTCAAGAATGAAAGATAGAGAAATGATTCAAGCCTTGAGAAAGCTAAACAAGCTATGCTTAATGATGATGGTGAACATCGAAAAAGGAGTTATCTTCACCAATCCATCTCAACCAAGCAAGCTTCTATGAGAACAAGAGGAATTATGGTGATATCTAATCCTTACCCCATATTATGTTTATATGAAATTCATTTTTGGGTAATGAATACTTGTCCATCATTGCATTCCATTAGCAAACAATCATTTATATTTTTCAAAATGTTTTCAGATTGCTAAATGGACATAAATGAATTTGTTAGTGAATTTTTTGATAATCAAACAAGTGAGCTTGTGCATAACTTTGTTGATTTTATATTTTTGAAATGCACAAGTGTAAAATCTGTTTAAATTTCAACTCACATTGTTTTTGAAAAAAAAAATGCATACAAATACTTTGAAAACATATCCATACTTTGATTGCATTCAAATAATGTTTCAAATTGGAAGTTAATATTGTATATTGAATGTTGGATATGCTTCAAATTTGTCCAGTTGAGTTTTCCCTATCATAATATGATACTTGAAATCCTAATTCTTTATTCTCAATTAAGTTAGATCTTATATCTAACAAGTTGATTATCTATATGAGTTTCTAGCTTATCTCCAGAAAAGAATTCAATTTTGTGAAAATCTCATGCTTATTGGATAAATTCTTATTGGTCAAGTTATTCTAAGTATTATGAATGTTCATTAATGCATTAAATTGCATTAACCATTATATGGAATAACTTACTAGGATAATATTATGGAACTCTAATCATTTGGATTAATGAGTTTGTACCTCATTGTCCATGAATCCTAGTACTTCTAGTGTTACTCAAATACATCAAATTTAATTCCATCCATATTTTGAGTAACTATCTTGTATATTCATAATCTTGCCTTGATTGTTGACATACTTTCAAGACTTTCATCTAAGAAGCAAGATTATCTCTTGGCCATAGCAAAGTCATTATGCGTATATATGTTGTGCTAAGCATATCTTGATAATGCTTTACTTTCATGACTTTTGGTTTTCAGAAAATTCTTCAACATGTTAACTTCAATGTTCAACATGTTTTCTAAAACAGAAGCATATTGAGATATTCACTAAACTTATTGACTTTCATCATATTTATAATAAACATTGTTTTCAAACATGTTTCAAAAATCTCTCATGTATGAAAAATATTGATTTCATAATGTGTCATCACATTTTTGAAAGACCATTCAAGATTTGAAATACTTTGCATATTTCATTATCTTTCTTGAAAAATCTGAACTTCAAATTGATAAATGCTTATCGTTATAGATAAGGTTTTCTATACTCATTTTTATCAATGACATCTTTTCTGCATAAAGTGTATTCACAAATTGTCATTGAGAAATAACATTTTTGGTATCATTTAGTTGTTACCCTATTCAATTCATTGGCTTGATCTTATTTGTTTGGGTAAAACTATGTTTTGATCTTTGATTGTTATACTCTTTGCTCAAAAATCATATGATTTAATTCTATAAGAGCATTAGAGTTATCATGTCTAATCTTGTATGGACTCAAGAATCATTGAGTACCAAAGGACACATATTTTTACAGGAGCTAACCGAAATGTTCTGTTGAGGGATACAAAGAATATAGGCAAACAGAATAGATCATTTCAATGGCTATGTCTGCAAATTTTGTGGCATCACTTGAGTGACATTCCATCACTAGCAAGAGGCTTAAACCAAGATGATAAGGAGCATGCTAGCTTGATGAGAAGCTATGAGCAGAAACTAATCCTATACAAAGCTCATTCAGGATTTCAGCTTCCAAGATGCATTCAAAATAATGGATAATAGCTATCTAGTAATGCATCTATGGACTACAGAGGAGTGACTTGAGTAATTACGATATTATTCAAGTGAGGTATTGTATTATGAAACAATATATGTATTGTATATCATAATCATGCTAGGCTAATTTGATTTTATTCATTTAATTTTATCTCATGAATCTTAGCCGAGCAAATCCATTTTTAAAATGATCCTTATGCTTTAAAACTCTTTTATCATCATAAAGGCATAAGTGATTTCTTCATACCAATTTCAAGTCCATCCATGTGCCTTTGAAAGTTCTTAATTCTGAGATACCATATTATGCCCATTAGAGTTGGAGGATCTTTAGACTTCATAACATTTTGTGTCACATTATTATTTGGTATCATTAAAGGGAATTTCACATTTTAGTCATGCATTCATTAAGGGGGAGCTTCACATTCAGATGTGTTCTTCTCTTTTATTTGAAGAAAATCTCTTTAAACATACTCATCTACATTCACTATATTTTATTAGTTTTGATGATGAGTTAATTTCACTCTTAAAAATATCTTATATTTTCCTTTCATTATTATTTGAAAATATCTTTTCGAAAGGAATACTTTGTTATCTGGTTGCACTAACAAATCTCTTCTGGAAAGGATGTTTTTAATTTGTAGCAGGAGATTTGGTTGTGTGCTGCAACTTTGGAGATCAATCATTAAAGCTGAGATATGCTCTACATCGATGATCTTTGAAGAAAAAGCAAAGGATGGAAACTGAGTGCTGATCATATTCGGATGTGATAGTCTTCAAGAAGCAAATATTTTCATCCTATTTACATTATACAGGATACTCATGATCCTGCTATTGATCTTCTTCAAAGAATCTCACACAACAAGGAAGAGAGCCTTCCACTGCTTCATCTCAGACCATGGCAACACAATCAAACTTCATGCAGCAAGCACATAGACTTCTGTGATCATTCATCCGTTTGCAGAACCAACATGAGCATTTCTAAACTCTATCTTTTTATATTCAGTAGAAATTTTGCACGTGTTTGGTATCTATATGTTTTTAAATGTGAAAGATGTCTTGAAAACCTCTCCAAATTCTCTCAAATTTGTTTTTCATAAAAACATTCTAAATTGCTTCATATTTAGAATGAAAACACTTTTAATTGGGGAGAGAAAATCAATTCTTTGACCCTTTTAATCTGGTTTCATATGTGTCTCTTTAAACATTTCCTCTTTACTTCAACTTTTTGCTAATGACAAATAAAGGGGAGAGAATTGCAAGAAAAAATATGTTGCATCTAATACATTCTCATATTCATACATATTTTTCTTAAGGTATTTGCCATCATCAAAAAGGGGGAGAATGTTAGTTATGATTAGTTTTGATGATGTCTTATGTAGATGCCATTGTTATAAGCAAAAAGATTGAGTAATATAGTTATCTCCTACATTGACTAATTGTTGTATTTAATGTAGATTAATCTAAGTTTAGTTATGGAAAATAAACAAGAAAGAGATAAGAGATTACAAGAAGAAGAAATTGAATCAAAGAAGATGTGAAGTCAAATGATATGAAGTGATCAAGAGAAGAGAAGGAAGAAAGAGTTGAGTTATGGAAAATGATCAAGAGGAGAAGAAAGAAAGAAGAACTTGCTAAATGGAATGAAGATACAATTATTCAAGTTCTTATATTGAAGCTAGAAGCCTCCAAGATCATATGGAAGTTCAAATGGCTCAATTTGGAGTTAAAGTCGGCAAAAATCAGCGGCTAGAAGGCTCCAAGATCATATGCAACGTGATCAGCCCTTCAGCTCCACTCTGTTCACGTTTAGCACGGGCGACATCTGATAATTCGATGATATCTCACAAACCAGAGATCGGATTGAGACGAAACCAAAAGCATTGGAAACTAGACATCTAACACGTATTGGTGACAAACATTCATGCCCAAAGGAGTTCAAATGAATCATTGATGAATTTTACAAGTTGAAAGAAGATCAGCGTCACAGTCAGGAACAGCCTTCGGTATTTTGAGTATATCTCACAAACGACAAATCCGATTGAGCTGAAATCAGTGGCATATGAAAGTAGACTCACAGAGCTTTCCATCAAGAGTTGAACGAACCAAAACGGAGCTCGGACCAGAGAGATATGGCCCTCAGAAGTTGATAGTCAGTTCAAGTATTGCTCAATTGCATTTTATAAGTCAATACCGCAGTATAGGGTGCTATACCGCAGTATTGGACTTACAGAGAGCAACCAAATTTTTCATGTTAAGTCAATACCGCAGTATAGGGTGCTATACCGCAGTATTGGACTTACAGAGAGCAACTAAATTTTTCAAGTTAAGTCAATACCGCAGTATAGGGTGCTATACCGCAGTATTGGACATCCAGAGAGCAACCGAGTTTTTCAAAACAAGCCAATACCGCAGTATAGGTATGTATACTGCACTATAGGGCCATCTAGAGAGCAACTGAGTTTTTCAAAACAAGCCAATACCGCAGTATAGGTATGTATACTGCAGTATAGGGCCATCCAGAGAGCAACCAAGTTTTTTCAAGCAAGTCAATACCGCAGTATGGATATGTATACTGCAGTATAGGCTTATACAGAGAGCTCCCAAATTTTATAACTATTGCATACTGCAGTATAGGTTTGCATACTGCAGTATTGAGCTCTTAAACTTGTTTTCAACTTGACACATGTTCTTGCATACTCCAGTATCGAGTTCTATACTCCAGTATTGCATACTTTCACTAACATACTCCAGTATTGACGCAAGTATTGAATGTCAAACTTGAAAACCAAATCTGACGAATTTGCAATGCCTTCTTGTTTGATCTTAATACTTCCTATGATTAATCTCTAATGTTCCTAGATATGTTTAACTACTTTATTGGTGAGTTTCAGATGATGAAAACGAAGGATATTAGATTTGCATACTCCAGTATAGAGGCTTTTTGAACTTAAATTTTTTCACACAAACAGTGCCATACTGCAGTATACTACTAACATACCGCAGTATAGGTCTTGGTTTTCGAACACAAGTCACGATGATTTGCCTCTGGAAGCTGCATACCGCAGTATGACTTTGGATACTGCAGTATGGACACTTATGCACAGTGCCATACTCCAGTATAGAGGAACTTACCGCGGTATACAACGGTCAAAATTGATTTTTGAATTACACGAATTTGCAAATCACTGTTGTTTGATCTTATTGCTTCCATAATTCATTCAATCATATTCCTAGCTATATTTAACAAGTTTGTTGAGTGAATTTCAGTAAGATCAGATGAAGATTATTGGAGGTCAAAGCCAAAAAGCAAAAAGTGAATAGTGCATTTAATGCACTTCTGCAAATCAACCTACTTTCAGCTAATCCATCTGAGCACGCCTTCTAAATGTTAAAGAATGCTTACCACAACAAGTAAAGTCATCTCCAACGGGCAAATTCTCAGAGAGCCACCTCAGATCAAATTACCACATGGATTAGTTGGAGTTTAGAGAGAGAAGCAGACCACACTTAATGACAATCAACTACAACGGTCTGATTCATCCTACAACGGTCAAAAACGGTCACACATCATTCTCTACCTATAAAAGACATGGACTCAAGCAGAAAAACGAAGAGATACAAGTTTACAATGCCAAAATGTTGATACTCTGCTTCTTCATCATTCTCACTCTGTTTTTCATATCTAGATACCTTAGAGAGTGAAATGAATTGTATATGTACTTCAGTGATTATCCATTCATTCCTTTGAGAGGAAATTTATTGTAAACACATTATCTTTCTGAGAGTAACTAAAGATTGGGTAATCTTGAGTGGGTTATACATTGTGTTGATTACAACTTGTAAGGGGGAGTGAATCCTAGTGAGAGGATTACTTCGAGTACAAAGTGTGTAATCAAGCAGTGTATTGATTACAGATTGTAAGGGAGAGCGAATCCTAGAGAGAGGATTGCTTCAGTTACAGATCGTGTAATCAAGCTTATTGAAGATAGTGGATTGAAAATCCCAAGTGTGGCTTGGGGACTGGACGTAGGTCAAGGAGGGCCGAACCAGTATAAATCTGTTTGCAAGCTCTTCTCCCTTATCTCTTACATTTCCAGCATTTACATTTGAGTGTTAACCAATTGCTTGCAAATTTATCATTGTTGATCAAAGATGAATTTCCTGAATTGCGAAAGCATTTCAAAGAAAGAAAATTTTTTATACTTCACCCAATTCACCCCCCCTCTTGGGTTCAGCCGTAACTTACAAAATCAAGCATAAAATTTTTTCTTGAAATTCCAAAATTTTGAAAATAATATAGCAACAAAATATTGGTATTAAATAAATATTTAATATTTATTTATTTAAATATTAAGAATTATTTGATAGACTATGATTGTTGTATTTAAATTATTTGATCTAGATGCTCTATTTTGTCAAAGAGTTGTTTATATTAAAATGTTTAAATGGCCTCTGTTTTTCTCCTTATTTTTGGTTTTTTTTTCTAATTTTATCCTCTCTTTCTTTTTTTATTTGTATTTGATTATTTTTATTCTTCGCCCTTTTTCCTTCTCTGTCATTTATTTATTATTTGTTACATTTTAAAGTAATATTTACTACTTATTTAATTATTTATTTATTTTAGTATCTATGAATAATTTCAAACAGTATGATTGTTGTATTTAAATTATTTGAGACAATGGTTGTTGTATTTAAGCTATTTGGTCTAGATGCTCTATTTTGTTTTCACTCATTGTTTATCACAGAGTTGTTCTTATTAAAATGTCTAAGTTGACTCCTTTTTTCTACTCTTTTTTTGTTTTTTGTTTTTGTTTATTTTATCTTGTCTTTCTTATTTAATTATTTTTTATTCTTCCCTCTATTTTTCTTCTCTGTCATTTATTTATTATTTGTTACATTTTAGAGTAATATTTACTATTTCTTTGTTTATATACTTTTAGTATGTATGAATTATCTGAGACAATATTATTGTTGTATTTACATTATTTGACATAATGGTTGTTGTATTTTATCTATTTGATCGAGATGCTCTATTTTGTTTTCACTCATTGTTTATCACATAGTTGTTTATATTAAAATGTCTAAATTGACTCCCTTTTTCTTACACTTTTTTGTTTTTGGCTTTTGCTTATTTTTTCTTGTCTTTCTTATTTGATTATTTTTTATTCTTCCCTCTATTTTTCTTCTCTACCATTTATTCATTATTTGTTACATTTTAGAGTAATATTTACTATTTATTTATTTATTTGTTAATTTTATAGTATGTATGAATTTTTTGAGACAGTGTGATTGTTGTTTTTAAATTATTTGACACAATGGTTGTTGTATTTAAGCTATTTGATCTAGATGCTCTATTTTGTTTTCACTCATTGTTTATGACAGAGTTATTTATATTAAAATGTCTAAATTGACAGAGTTATTTATATCTTGTCTTTCTTATTTGATTATTTTTTATTCTTCCCTCTATTTTCTTTCTCTGTCATTTATTTATTATTTTTTACATTTTAGAGTAATAATTACTATTTATTTATTTGCTTGTTTGTTTTACTATGTATGAATGATTTGAGACAGTATGATTGTTGTATTTAAATTATTTGACACAATGGTTGTTGTATTAAAGCTATTTGATCTAGATGCTCTATTTTGTTTTCACTCATTGTTTATTACAGAGTTGTTTATATTAAAATGTCTAAATTGAATCCCTTTTTCTTACTCTTTTTTGTTTTTGACTTTTGCTTATTTTATCTTGTCTTTCTTATTTGATTATTTTTTATTCTTCCCTCTATTTTTCTTCTCTTTCATTTATTTATTATTTTTTACATTTTAGAGTAATATTTAATATTTATTTATTAATTAAATATGTAAGAATTATTTGAGAGGTGTTGTATTTAAATTATTTGATCTAGATGCTCTACTTTGTTTTCATATACTCATTGTTTATCAAAGAGTTGTTTATATTAAAATGTTTAAATGGCCTCTGTTTTTCTCCTTATTTTTGGTTTTTTTTTCCTAATTTTATCCTCTCTTTCTATTTTTATTTGTATTTGATTATTTTTATTCTTCGCCCTTTTTTCCTTCTCTATCATTTATTTATTATTTGTTACATTTTAAAGTAATATTTACTATTTATTTAATTATTTATTTATTTTAGTATCTATGAATAATTTCAGACAGTATGATTGTTGTATTTAAATTATTTGAGACAATGGTTGTTGTATTTAAGCTATTTGATCTAGATGCTCTATTTTGTTTTAACTCATTGTTTATCACAGAGTTATTCTTATTAAAAATGTCTAAGTTGACTCCTTTTTTCTTACTCTTTTTTTGTTTTTTGTTTTTGTTTATTTTTTATTCTTCCCTCTATTTTTCTTCTCTGTCATTTATTTATTATTTGTTACACTTTAAAGTAATATTTACTATTTCTTTGTTTATATACTTTTAGTATGTATGAATTATCTGAGAAAAATTATTGTTGTATTTAAATTATTTGACGCAATGGTTGTTGTATTTTATCTATTTGATCGAGATGCTCTATTTTGTTTTCACTCATTGTTTATCACATGTTGTTTATATTAAAATGTCTAAATTGACTCCCTTTTTCTTACTCTTTTTTTGTTTTTGGCTTTTGCTTATTTTTTCTTGTCTTTCTTATTTGATTATTTTTTATTCTTCCCTCTATTTTTCTTCTCTATCATTTATTTATTATTTGTTACATTTTAGAGTAATATTTACTATTTATTTATTTGTTAATTTTATGGTATTCATGAATTTTTTGAGACAGTATGATTGTTGTTTTTAAATTATTTGACACAATGGTTGTTGTATTTAAGCTATTTGATCTAGATGCTCTATTTTGTTTTCACTAATTGTTTATGACAGAGTTATTTATATTAAAATGTCTAAATTGACAGAGTTATTTATATCTTGTCTTTCTTATTTGATTATTTTTATTCTTCCCTCTATTTTCTTTCTCTGTCATTTATTTATTATTTGTTACATTTTAGAGTAATAATTACTATTTATTTATTGTTTGTGATAACTATAAGTCAAGGGACTTGTGAAATCATTTATTGTTTGTGATAACTATAAGTTAAGGGACTTGGTAGTTGGGGTGGATTGATTACAACTTGTAAGGGGGAGTGTGTTCTAGTGAGAGAACAACTCTTAGTACAGAGTGTGTAATCAATATTTGATTATAGTGGATTGAAAATCCCAGGTGAGGCTTGGGGACTGGATGTAGGTCAGAGAAAGGACCGAACCAGTATAAATCTTGTAGTGCATTGCTTCTCTTCTTCTCTCCTCTGTTTTACCCTGTGTTACTTAGCCAAAAACAGAGTAAAATCCCTAAATTTTTAAAGATACCCAATTCACCCCCCCTCTTGGGTATTTAGCTCCAACCTTCATTTGGTATCAGAGCAAGGTCTTCTCAGAAGAGCTTAACCACTCGAGAAGGATCACTATGGAAGGAATTCTTCCTGATGGAGCTTCAATCAACAGACCTCCCGGTTTTGATGGCGAACACTACTCTTTCTGGAAAGCAAAATTTCTTGTGTTTGTTATGGCTACTGAGTATGGCTTGTGGAGAGTCTTCGAGACAGGAGATTATGTTCCGGTCAAAGTCGAAGAGGGGATCACTGTTCCAAAGACCGAAGCTGAGTTCAACGATGACGATAAAAAGAATATCACTCTCAACAGCAAGGCCATCCTAATGCTTCAGAGTGCTCTTAGCCAAAAGGAGTGCTTTCGTGTCTGCAATCTGTCATCAGCAAAAGAAATGTGGAAAGCGCTGGAGATAGCATACGAAGGAACTTCTAGGATCAAGGAGAACCGGATTAATATTCTGACCACTGAATATGATTTGTTGAGGATGAAACAAGGAGAAAGTATTGGAGAGTTTCAGCTTAGATATACTCACCTCACAAATCAGCTAGCTGCATTGGGGAAGATCTTTGACCAACGATCTCAAGTGAGAAAAATTCTTAACATTCTCACGAAAGATTGGGAAGCAAAGGTCACTACTATTGAAGAGGCTCGTGGTGAGTCTATGACGTCTGTTGCTGCGTTATTTGGAAGCTTGTCTGAGTATGAGAGCAAGCTGAAATTTAAGAAAGATCTGGAGGATGTTAATGGAGGCAACAATCGAAATAAAGGGGTAGCTCTGAATGTCGAAAAAGATGATGAAGATGAAGATGAGGATGAAGAAATTAGCATGATGGTCCGGAGGTTCAAAAAGTTTTACAAGAAGGATCAAGGCTTCAAGAAGTTTCAGAAGGGAAGCTCAAGTTATGAGTCAAAAAAGCCTATCATCTGCTATGAATGTGAGAAGCCCGGACACATCAAGGCAGATTGCCCTCAGTTGAAGAATCAAGAGAAAGAAAAGAAGAAGTTCAAGAAATTCAAAAAGAAGGCATATGTGTCGGCGATATGGGGAGATAGCTCATCGGATGAGGATGAAGCTGAAGAAGACGAAAGCGAAAAAGCCAACATATGCCTAGTCGCTGAGGAAGAAGAGCAACTCAATGAAAGAAATGAGGTATATGAATCTCTTCCTTCCTATGATGAATTGTTTGCTGAATACAATGTTGTTCAAAAGGAGTTTGAAAAACTTGCAGACAAGTATGTGTCATTGAAAAAGAAAAATTCCTTTCTTGAGCTGCAAATTGAAAACCTCTCTTCTCCTCAATCTCTGATTTGTGATGAATGCTCTATCCTAGAGAAAAAGAATTCACAACTTACAAAAACACTTGAGAAATTTACTAAGGGAAGTGAAATGTTCAATGTGATTTTGAAACAACAACGTTTTACAAACGATAGATCGGGCATTGGTTATAGACCAGACTTTGATAAGAAGAAAGGAAAGAAAAAGAATGGACAAAAATCCTATATGAATTATTTCACTAGATCTGTTCATTCCTCAAACCCTTTTGCACATTGTACATATTGCAATAGGAAGGGTTATTCTACCTCATCTTGCTTTCATAGAAAGGAAAGAAAGGATAAACCTGTTGGTAATTATGTGTGGGTACCGAAAGGAACATATGTTCCCAAGGTGCATGCTAACCCCAAAGGACCCAAGAAAAGATGGGTACCTAAAACCTGATCCATTGTGAATTGCAGGTTTGTCTTAGAGCATCAAGGCCTAACAAGTGGTACATCGATAGTGGATGCTCAAGGCACATGACTGGAGACAAATCAAAGTTTTTATCAATAAAGCCAAAAGATGGAGGTAGAGTCACATTTGGAGGTGACCAATCCGGGAAAATTGCTGGCATTGGTGAGATTGGTAACAATGAAGGTCCACCTATCAAAGACGTCTACTTTGTAGAAGGATTATGTCACAACCTTCTAAGTGTAAGCCAAAGCACCGATAAGGGTAATTTGGTAATATTTGATTCTGATGAATGCTTTATTGTTAAAAAGGATTTGATCTACATAAATGATTTGAAAAATAAAGCTTTGTTTAGAGCAACTAGAGATGGAAATTGTTATACTTTGAACCTCTCTAGTAATGCTCCTACTTCTGAAAATTGTTTTGTGAGCAACTTGAATGAGAGTTGGCTTTGGCATAAGCGATTAGCTCATGTCAATATGTACCAACTTGACAAGTTGTTGAAAAAGGATTTGGTTATTGGCATTCCCAAGCTAAATTTCAAAAATGATATGATTTGCGATGCTTGTCAAAAGGGAAAACAAACCAAATCCTCTTTCAAAGCTAAAAATGAGATTTCAACCACAAGACCCCTTCAACTACTTCATATGGACCTAGTTGGACCAGCTAGAGTCAAAAGTCTTGGTGGAAACTTATATACTTTGGTCATTGTTGATGACTTTTCTAGATTTACTTGGACAATATTTTTATCCTCAAAAGATGAAACATATGATCAGTTTGTTTCTTTTGCCAAGAAGGTCCAAAACGAGAAAGGTCTTACCATTTTAGGGATAAGGACTAATCATGGAGGAGGGTTCGAGAATAATGCCTTTGCTGAGTTCTGTGATAGTATGGGGATCAATCATAATTTCTCGGCACCAAGAACACCACAACAGCATGGTGTTGTGGAAAGAAAGAATCGAGTACTCACGGAAATGGCCCGGGCAATGTTGAACGAATACAACACTTCACAAGTGTTTTGGGCTGATGCGATGAGTACGGCATGTTACATCTCCAACCGAGCCTATTTGAGAAAGAAGATGAACAAAACACCATACGAACTCTACAAAGAAAGAAAGCCGAACCTCAGTCATCTACATGTCTTCGGATGCAAGTGCTATGTGCACAATAATGGTAAAGATAATCTTGGTAAATTCGATCATAAATCTGATCTAGCTGTTTTTATTGGTTATTCAAATAGGAGTAAGGCATATAGGGTGTTTAATACTAGGACTAAGATTGTTGAAGAATCCATACATGTTGTATTCTGTGAAGCTGAATCTGATAAATCCTTGGATGATGAAGAGGAGACCATTTTCAAAAACAAATTCTTTTCGAAAAATGCTCCTACTCCTTCTGAAAATTCTGAAAATGTTTTTGAGGCTGATCCTGAAACCAATTTAGAAAATCCTGATCAGTCCCAACCTAGAGCTTGGAGATTTATAAGGAACCATCCTTTAGACCAAGTCATAGGTGATATAAACCAAGGAGTCAGGACCAGAAATAGTACTTTGAATGAAGTCACATTCTCTGCATTTATTTCACATATAAAACCTTCTAAGATAGAAGAAGCCCTTTCAGACAATGATTGGGTGATTGCTATGCAAGAGGAGCTACATCAATTTGATAGAAATCAAGTTTGGGACTTGGTACCTAGACCCAAAGACCATCCGGTAATTGGGACAAAGTGGGTATTCAAGAACAAACGTGATGAGTCAGCCATCATTGTGCGTAACAAGGCTAGATTAGTGGCCAAAGGTTACAATCAAGAAGAAGGAATAGACTATGAAGAGACTTATGCTCCAGTAGCTAGATTGGAAGCAATAAGAGTTCTTCTAGCATTTGCATGCACAAAAGGTTTTAAACTCTATCAAATGGATGTCAAAAGTGCTTTCCTAAATGGGTTCATTCAAGAGGAGGTGTATGTTGAACAACCTCCAGGTTTTGAAAATGATCAATTTCCAGATCATGTTTTTAGACTTAAGAAAGCCTTGTATGGTCTTAAGCAAGCTCCTAGAGCTTGGTATGAAAGATTGAGTCAATTCTTACTCAATCAAGGATTTATTAGAGGAAAGGCTGATACGACATTGTTTATCAAGAAAAATAAATTGAATGAAATTTTAATTGTACAGATATATGTTGATGACATTATTTTCGGTGCTACTAATGACTCCTTGTGTGTGGAATTTTCCAAGACTATGCAGGGTGAATTTGAGATGTCAATGATGGGAGAGCTCAACTACTTCCTTGGACTGCAAATCAAACAACGTAAGGATGGGATATTTATATCTCAAACCAAGTATTTAAATGATTTGCTGAAGAAGTTTGGAATGGACAAGTGCAATGGGGCTGACACACCAATGAGCACAACTACTTCTTTGGATGCTGATGAAGAGGGCAAGGATTTCAACATCACCAAGTATAGAGGAATGATTGGATCATTGCTCTATCTCACCGCAAGTCGCCCGAACATCCAATTCAGTGTTGGAATGTGTGCTCGGTTTCAATCCACTCCTAAAGAGTCACATGTTGAAAATGTGAAGAGGATATTCAGATATCTCTCTGATTCGAAGACTCTTGGACTATGGTTTCCCAAAGGTCAGCCGGAGCACTTAGTGGCATATTCGGATTCTGACCACGCTGGCTACAAGACGGATAGAAAGAGCACAAGTGGCCAATGCGAGTTCTTTGGGAACTCACTTGTGTCATGGTTCAGTAAGAAGCAAAAAACTGTGGCCGTGTCATCAACCGAAGCTGAATATGTGGCTGCCTCAAGTTGCTGTGCTCAAGTGCTATGGTTAAAGCAACAACTTGCTGATCTGGGAGTCCACTTGAAGGAGATCCCAATATTGTGTGACAACACTAGCACAATAAGCCTAGCCAAGAATCCAGTGCAACATACAAGAACCAAGCATATTGATGTGAGGCACCATTTCATTCGAGATCATGTCCAGAAGCGAGATGTCAAAGTAATGTTCATTCCAACCCATCTTCAACTAGCTGACATCTTCACCAAGCCTCTAGCCAAGGAACAATTCACTTTCATAAGGAGATAATTGGGAATGGTAAATCCCAATGAATTGTAAGTAATTCTCTCTCAATTTAATGTTAGATGTGTTATTGATGATTAATCTTTACTAACTTAAGCATCGGAGAGTTTAGCCTTTGTTTTGCAGGGTGTTTTGATGTTTCAGAAGAACTATACCGCGGTATGCAAGTGCTATACCGCAGTATAGGGTGTGTGAGAGGCCAAATCTCCAAGTGTGCAAGATGCATACTGCAGTATGTAAGTGGTATACTGCAGTATGGGGTCAAACAGAAGCCAAGTTTCGAGTATGCAAGAGGCATACTGCAGTATGTAAGTCATATACTGCAGTATGGGGTCAGACAGAAACGAAGTTTCAGGTATGCAAAAGGCATACTGCAGTATGTAAGTGCTATACTGCAGTATGGCCATCGGGTTTTCAAAAATTCTCTCAACATTTTTGAAGTCCAGGTCAGTATACTTCCATCTATACTGCAGTATGTAAATTAAAGTATGCTATACTGCAGTATGCCAGAACTTTACTGCAGTATAGCGGTCTGTCTATATATACTGAACCGTCGTGTTCTTTCATACTCGCGTCTATACTCCAGAAAGCCCTAGCAGTACGCGTCTTTCTCTCTTATCTCACTCTGAAACCGTCTCAATCCCTCATTAAAACCCCATAAATCCTCACCAAATCTCTCTCAATCCCTTCCCACTCTCATTCTCACCGAAACCCTATCGTCAAAATGTCCAAAGATCAATCTCACTCCAAACAACCCACTTCTTCTCTTCCACTCAGAGCACCGAGGTCGAAATCAATTCCAAGGAGATTAGATACCGGCATTGATCGTCATATTCCTGGAATCGGTATAACTATCCCAGAGGCATCTTCGCCGAATCCCAAGAAGAGGGGAACTTCATCCAGAACATCTATCCCATCTTCAGCCGCAAAGAAGAAGAAGACCGGAGAGTCGAGCAAGGAACAAGGGAAGAGGACCGTTGTTCCTCAAAAGGCAAGGTCCAAGAGAGCTTCCACGACTGTCATTTCCTCTCCTTCGTCTATTGAGGTTTCTGGCTCTTCGTCAGAAATTGAGTCTGAGCAAGATTTCTCTCTCGTGGTAGCAAATGCAGTTGAGGAGATCAAAATTCACAAGAATGCGCCAGAGGGATTCAAGGTTACTCCTGTCCTACTTCCTCCCAGTTTAAATGCCAAGTTCAGAGATCTTTTTGGGAGCCGAGGATTCTGCACTGTCACCTTTGTTGATCTGGAACAAGTCTACCGAGAGTGCAATGTGGATCTCTCACCATGGTTCGGGCCGTATGCTACGCTCGTTTCCATCGAGGCTGCTTACTGTCCTGAGTTGGTCAAGATGTTCTACTTCAATATGGCGACCAATCACATCTTGGACTCGGAAGGAAGACTGGTTGAAGAAAGGATCTCAACATCAGTCAGAGGAGTACGATTCACACTATCTGCCGCCATCCTCAACAAGATTCTTAAGGTGGTTAATCCTCCAGAGGCATCCACACCGAAATATACAAACGAGGAGGTGTATGCCACACTATTGCCCGGTCAAGACATACCGGATGATCAGAGGGTCCACTTGACTTTCAATCCCTCGGAGATGCCACATTTGCACCATGTGATATGGTACGTGTATTCACGTAACTTTGTGCAAAAGGGCGGGAGCTACACGCACTTCACGCAGAAGGACTATCATTTCTTCACTGCCTTCATCCGCAAGCATCCGCTCAATATTGGGCAGTGGCTATTCATGGAGATTAGCCACTTCAAGTTTGTGTCCCGCAAAGGATCCTACATGCCCTTTGCATCCCTGGTTTCATTGATTATGTACTACCATAAGATATGGTATGTGGGTCCTCCCGAGCAGATGAAGTTTATTCCGGCCTTCGGCAAGTCTCAGCTTAACTTGATGAAGATCCAGTTTGAGCCAGAAGGATCTGGGCAGTCGAGGGCTCCACCAAGGTCACAGACACGTGTATCACAGTCGGTCGCACATGAGGCTCAGTCGGCTCCGCCCCCTCCACCATTGGACTTTGATGATAGGATCAAGAGGATTGTGGATGCTGCTGTTGCATCTCTCTTTGTGAAGATGCAGTTCGAGTTTGGACGACTGGCTGCTGATATGAGACTCAAGATGGACGCAGAAGTGGCAAAGCTCACGGAACAATTTGACAAGAAGCATCAAGAGATCTTCGATCAGTGTATTGATTTGGACTCCCGGCTGGCTCTCACACTGACAGTTGCATCTAACGCCTGGGATAAGGTTGATCGCCTGATCAAGCATTTTGATGTCGGTGCCTCTTCGTCAACCTTCGGGTTCATTACTGGCCCTTCCTCCTCTTCTCCTGTCCCAGAGGTCCAGCCATCCATTTCTGTTCCTCAGCCCTCTACCTCTTCTCCTGAGCTTCACCTTTCCCCACCTTCATCACCATCTTTCGGTTTTCCTAGCCCACCGCATACCACTTCTCCGCCTGCCTCATCATCCCCAGCCTCCATTTCCACACCAGCCACCGTCATACCACCTTCACCTATCACTCCTACCACAGAGGTCCTTCCTGGCCCACTCCCATCTCCACCTACTCCGTCTACTGAGATTTTCCCTACACCTTCTCCATATGCAGAGCCCCATGATCCCTCCTTTGATCCAAATACAGCCATGGTGCTCTATTCTTCTCCTGTCTTTGTCCTTGACCCCGAGTTTGTTGATGACAAAGGGGGAGAAGGAGAGAAAGATGTAGATGTCTAGTGTATGTAGATGTCTAGTGTCTAGATCTGTATTAGTGATATGTATTAGTGTTTAGGTCTGTATTTTGATATTTATGTAGATTGTGTTCTGATATCAGTCATTATCAGTATATTCATCTTTTCTGATATCAGCTCCACTTGTATGCATCATGTTTTATGAATATATTTCAAGTTGTTTATGTTCTCAAATTCATATCTGATGCTAATCTCTGCCTTTCATGTTTGAAAATGCAAAACTGATTGTTTTCTGATAACTTCACATCGCTTTCTGAAAACTTCAATTCAAAACAGAATACATCTTTCAAATTCTTTAAAAAGAAAGTTTACAAGTGTTGTCATCATCAAAAAGGGGGAGAATGTTAGTTCTCAATGTGTTTTGATGATTAACAACAAGTGTAAAACATGTTTTGAAGTTTCCAAGATCTTTAAAAATCATCTGATAGTTGCTTACCGCAGTATGGGTCTGCATACTGCAGTAAAGGGCCTTCCAGAAAGGAAATAATCTTTCAAGTTAAATCAATACTGCAGTATAGGTGTCTTTACCGCAGTATTGGACCTACAGAAGGTCATCAGATTTTTGAAGTTAAGTCAATACTGCAGTATAGGGTGACATACCGCAGTATTGGACTTCCAGAGAACAATCCAATTTTTGTAGTTAAGTCAATACTGCAGTATAGAATGCTATACCGCAGTATTTAGACTTACAGAAGGCAAGCAAATTTTTGAAGTAAAGTCAATACTGCAATATAGGATGACATACCGCAGTATTGGACTTCCAGAGAGCAACTGTGTTTTCAAAACAAGCCAATACCGCAGTATAGGTATGTATACTGCAGTATAGGGCCATCCAGAGAGCAACTAAATTTCTAAGTCAAGCCAATACCGCAGTATAGGTATGTA
Source organism: Acacia crassicarpa (assembly GCA_034222035.1). NCBI lineage: Eukaryota > Viridiplantae > Streptophyta > Magnoliopsida > Fabales > Fabaceae > Acacia > Acacia crassicarpa. Next base: position 751,109 of record JAWXYG010000021.1, on the reverse strand, counting down.
TACTGCAGTATAGGGCCAACCCGAGAGCAATCAAATTTTCTCACCCAAGTCAATACCGCAGTATGTATTTGGATACTGCAGTATAGGCTCATACAGAAAGCTCTCAAATTTTATAACTATTGCATACTGCAGTATAGGTTTTCATACTGCAGTATTGGGCAATCACGGGGACTCTCAACTTTGACAAAAACTCGCATACTGCAGTATGTTAGTTGCATACCGCAGTATAGAGCATGTCTTTCAAAATCAATTCACGATGTTTTTGTCTCTGGAAGTTGGTTACCGCAGTATGACTTTGGATACTGCAGTATGGGCACTTATGCACAGTGCCATACTCCAGTATAGAGGAACATACCGCAATATACAACGGTCAAACTTGGTTTTTGAATTACGCGAATTTGCAAATCATTATTGTTTGATCTTATTGCTTCCATAATTCATTCAATCATATTCCTAGCTATGTTTAACAAGTTTGTTGAGTGAATTTCAGCAATCACAGATGAAGATCAATGAAGGTCAAAGCCATAAAGCAAAAAGTGCACAGTGCATTAAATGCACTTCTGCAAATCAACCTACTTTCAGCTAATCCATCTGAGCACGCCTTCTAAACGTTAAAGTATACTTACTACAACAAGTAAAGTCATCTCCAACGGGCAAATTCTCAGAGGGCCACATCAGACTTCATCAAGTCTTGGATTAGCAGGAGTTTAGAGAGAGAAGATGACCAGAACCCAAGCTAATCACTTCCAACGGTTGGAATCATCTTACAACGGTCATTTAATGTTCTCTGCCTATAAATAGAGAGCATTAACTTCTTCTCAAGCTGATACAACAACTTAGAGCGAAAATTTATTGAGTCATTTATTGTATCAAGCTTTCATCTGTATTGTATCATTTTGATACTTTGTACTTCTGTGTTTATTCTATATACTCTTTGAGAGAGTTTTCACTTGTGAAATCATTTATTGTTTGTGATAACTACAAGTCAAGGGACTTGGTAGTTGGGGTGGATTGATTACAACTTGTAAGGGGGAGTGTGTTCTAGTGAGAGAACAACTCTTAGTACAGAGTGTGTAATCAATATTTGATTATAGTGGATTGAAAATCCCAGGTGAGGCTTGGGGACTGGATGTAGGTCAGAGAAAGGACCGAACCAGTATAAATCTTGTAGTGCATTGCTTCTCTTCTTCTCTCCTCTGTTTTACCCTGTGTTACTTAGCCGAAAACAGAGTAAAATCCCTAAATTTTTAAAGATACCCAATTCACCCCCCCTCTTGGGTATTTAGCTCCAACCTTCACTTATTTGATTATTTTTTATTCTTCCCTCTATTTTTCTTCTCTTTCATTTATTTATTATTTTTTACATTTTAGAGTAATATTTAATATTTATTTATTTATTAAATATGTAAGAATTATTTGAGAGGTGTTGCATTTAAATTATTTAATCTAGATGCTCTATTTTGTTTTCATATACTCATTGTTTATCAAAGAGTTGTTTATATTAAAATGTTTAAATGGCCTTTGTTTTTCTCCTTATTTTTGGTTTTTTTTTTCTAATTTTATCCTCTCTTTCTTTTTTGATTTGTATTTGATTATTTTTATTCTTCGTCCTTTTTCCTTCTCTGTCATTTATTTATTATTTGTTACATTTTAAAGTAATATTTACTATTTATTTATTTATTTATTTATTTTAGTATCTATGAATAATTTCAGACAGTATGATTGTTGTATTTAAGCTATTTGATCTAGTTGCTCTATTTTATTTTCACTCATTGTTTATCATAGAGTTGTTCTTATTAAAATGTCTAAGTTGACTCCTTTTTTCTTACTCTTTTTTTGTTTTTTGTTTATTTTATCTTGTCTTTCTTATTTGATTATTTTTTATTCTTCCCTCTATTTTTCTTTTCTGTCATTTATTTATTATTTGTTACATTTTAGAGTAATATTTACTATTTGTTTGTTTATTTACTTTTATTATGTATGATTGTTGTATTTTTGACACAATAGTTGTTGTATTTAACCTATTTGAATATATTTTGTTTTCACTCATTGTTTATCACAAAGTTGTTTATATTAAAATGTCTAAATTGACTCCCTTTTTCTTACTGTTTTTTTGTTTTTGGCTTTTGCTTATTTTATTTTGTCTTTCTTGTTTGATTATTTTTTATTCTTCCCTCTATTTTTTGTCTCTGTCATTTATTTGTTTTTTTTTTACATTTTAGAGTAATATTTACTATTTATTTTAATATGTATGAATTATGTAGCGAAAATTATATTATTCTTCTCCTTTTTACTTTTTTCATGTCTCTCCTCTCATTTGTCTTTATTTGATTGTTTTTCTGGTCATACCAATTCTCCATTCCTAATTATGTATTATCTTATTTTTCCAAGAATTTTTAACTTAATGGAATTTCAAGTATTTTGAGTTTCTTCATATGTTTGTGTTGTTTAAATAGTTTGAGTTAATTTGTTTTCTTAGTAAAATTATTTGATTTAGATGAGCTATTTTGTTGTTTTGTTGTGATGCCTGACTAATTATTTGTTGTGTATTTGATTAGATAACACTTTTGTTGTATTTAAATTATTTGTGACAGTATGGTTGTTGTATTTAAATTATTCTCTATTTTGTTTTTGTTTTTGTTTTTTTTGTGTTTACAAAGATGATAAAACTAATCAGGTGACACCGAGCACATCCTAGCAAATCCTTTGCCTACTGCATCAGTATGAAGCAAGAAGAGCATAGCAGCTGGAACATAAAGGCAATGAAATCCTTCGTCCAAATCCAAAGGAAATGTAGCTAAGTAGTCAGCACATTGATTCCCTTCACGATAAACATGGGTTATAAATACCCCGCCAGTCTTGGGCCAAAAGCTCCTGAATTCACCTGATAATACTGCTATTCGCGCTAACCACTGGTCTCCTTTACTAACGTCAATGCGACAAGACGACACCTCTGTTGGTTCTTAAGCTTTTGATGATTACAATTTCAAACAAGAATTGATTAAGCAAGAACCCAAGTCTGATAATCTAATCTATTACATGTTACTCGAGCAAAGGTTGGTTCATGCCCAAGCAACATCGAGAGATAAGTATGTCAGATTGCTTCTGATAAAGATCTTGCTCGAGCAGACATGAAAAGTGTACTCAAGCAACGTTGAGAAAAGGCTCAAGTAGGAGTCTACCCGAGCAAAGCCAAATGCTTACCCAAGCAGGATCATTCAAGCAAGTGTACCTGAGCAAGTCAGGATTCTTGCTCAAGCAAGCTAAGGAGCCTGCCCAAGTAGAGTCAGGATCTGTCTCAAGAAAGTGCTTGCCCAAGTATGAAATTTTTCATACTCGAGCACCATACCCAAGCAGGCATATTTTTATACCCGAGCAACGTTGTTCTCTGTGCCTTGATTATCATCAGAAGAAGTATTGCCCAAGCACAGAATCACTTTTGCTCGAGTAATATCGTGTATCAGTGTGAAATAGAAAGCATGCCCAAGTACATATTAATCCATACTTGAGCATCATCCTCAAGTATGATATTTTTCATACTCGGGCATCAGCGAGTAAAAGCAGATTCTTCACCTTGCTCGAGCAACCCTTAAACTATACTCAAGTAAACTAGTCCCTGTTTTGTTTTGTTTTTTTTTCAAATCACCGTCTGTGTTTTTCCGTTGAGCTTGAATCAATTAATCACTCATCTGATTACTTGTGATTAAGATTACCAAATGCTATTAACCAGTTTGTTCATGAGTTTCAGATCATTTAGACAGAAATTACCGGCGGATTATGACTTTAACCACCTAGACAGATGAACGCATTTAATGCAGCTACCGAAACCGTTGTATTCTCCGTAACCGATGCACTGGTCAAAATAAAGCAAAACGCTGATACACTCAATCCAGCATTTAATGAAATTTCACAACGGCTACGACAGAAGGAATGAAAGAGAATGCCAGATCGAATGTTTCAAATCATAACAGCCAAATTCCTATCTGTCTAACGAATATATTGCAAAGTCACAACGGCTACCTCTTCGCTTCAACAACGGCCATCAATGAAGATACTTATAAATAGACGAAGCATTTAATTTTCCAACTACCGAAACACTGTGCAATTAACTCGACATTAATTTCTTCTGTGTTTCAAACTTATTGCTGAGTTTTCTGTTCTTCAGTGTTCATCATTATTCAACTCGTGAGGAGTACTTAAACATTCATCTTCTTCTGATTGTAACTTAAGGTTGTGGAACCTTAAGAGTGGGTGTAAAAGATTACAACTTGTAAGGGGGAGTGGAATCCGAGTGAGTTAGGATCATCCTTCGTTTACAAAGTCTGTAATCACTTCTGAAAGATAGTGAAATCCCAGGTGTTCTGGGGACTGGACGTAGGTCGAAGATTTAGACCGAACCAGGATAAATTGTCTTGTGTTCTACTATTTTTTTTTACAAGCTCTTACTTTTGCTCATCATAGAGGAGTTCGTCTTTAAAGAAAAAGTTTTTTTTTTGATCACCTATTCACCCCCCCTCTAGGTGATATTCCACCTTCAACCTCCACATCCCTATAACCTTGATTCCATGCTAGTTCAAGACCATCCAACAGAGCCCATAGCTCCGCAAGAAGGGAGGTGCATATTCCTATATTGTGACAACAGCCATCTAACCATCCATCGTCATGGTTTCGAATTACACAGCCAGCCCCTACTCACAGAGACCCTCCCTTCCTTGCTCCATCACAGTTAAGCACACAACCTTTGGGAACTGAGGCCTAGACCAGCTTACTGAACAAAGTTGCTTGGGAGGTGGGTCGCCTTTCACGATGTCAGCTCGTCGGGCAGCCTGGAGAGTGCAGTCAACCAAGCTCCTGACTTCGCATGCAAACGCTCCAGGATGAGTATGAACCTGTTGAAAAATAGCCTTGTTTCTTACGTCCCAAAGCTTCCAACATACCAAGCCAAAGAGGGTAGCCCAATGAGATTGCTCGTTATCTGCAAAACTCGTTGAAGTGAGGTTCCGCAGTAACCAAGTCCGAAAGTCATCTTGGAAAAAAACACACCGTCGATTGTTCGGTAAAAAGAGAGCCCACACCTTCTTAGCAAAATCACAGTGTCTCAGTATATGATCAGTGTCCTCCCTCACCGTTAAGCATCTCGCACATACGTCGGAATCTGTCATTCGCCTTTGCCTCCTCAGTGCGTTAGTCATCAAACTTCCACAGACAGCAAGCCAGAGGAAAACCCAAACTCTCTGAGCACCTCTCTAACTCCAGATGACCTTCCATAAATTATCCGTGCACTCGCCCCCTTATTCATCCAACATCTCGTACGCCGAGGCCACAGTAAAACGACCGTCTGTTGACAAATCCCAAAAGCTGGTTGCCTCACCGTCACTACTCCCAGGCGGATGGCATCCCAAAATCCGAGAAAGAATATGGTCTAGCAAATCACCTCCAATTCGAAGCCAGTCCCAAGATCCACTGTCACAAAATGACTCATCGGCTGGGTAAGTTCCACTTGCGTCAATGGCCTAAATGCCAAAAACCGGAGTGGGCCGACATCTAGAACCTAGTTATCGCTCCAGAAGCGAACACGTGAGCCATTACCAAGGGACCAGCGCATTCCACAATCCACCTCCCCCCATGTGTGCTTCAAATGTCTCCATAAGTATGACGAACGTGCATTCCGTTTAGGGGCCTGTCACACATCAATCACATCGTACTTCTTCTGTAAAACTTGTACCCACAAGAGATCTGGTCGTGTCTTAAGAGCAACAACCAACTTCATGAGGAGAGCCGTATTCTGCTGCTCCATCTTTTTGAAACCACCTCCACCCTGCGATTGTGGCTGGCACATATCACCCCACTTAACTAGGCTCGGTCGGTGTTCTGTCGCTGTTCTTCCCCAAACAAAATCACGGATACGACGCTCAATGCCCTGACAGAGACTAGTTGAGAGTTTTGTTGTCTGCATCATATATGTGGGGATTGCCAAAAGAACAGCCTTTGCAAGAGTCATGCGCCCTGCAAGCGAGAGCATTTTCGCCGCCCAGCCAGACAACTTGGATTGAACTTTATCCTTAATATATGCATAAGTGGCTGTATGGACCCATTCATGAAGCAAAGGAACTCCTAAATACTTGCCAAGATCCTCTGTTTTGCTAAATCCCAATGCCTCGCTTATCCTTTCTTGCCTGCTTGTTGGAGTGTTTTTAGAGAAAAAAATTGCAGACTTGGAGCTAACTTTATGGCCTGAGCTAGAACAAAAGTCACATAATACACTATCAATTAGGGACACCTGTGAGGCTGCTGTCGAGCTAAATAGAACCAGGTCATCTGCAAAGAAAAGGTGGGAAAGAGGTGGGCCATCCTTCCCCAATTTGACCGGATGCCATTGCGATTCATGCACCTTCTGCGTAATCATTTGGGAGAGTCGTTCCATACATAGAACAAAGAGGTAAGGGGATAGGGGGTCCCCTTGCCTAATTCCCCTAGACAGTGTAAACTTCCCTGATCGAACGCCTTTCCAGACTACTCTCATGCTACATGTGACACATCTCATAACTGCTTGTATGAACTTCACCGGTAACCTAACGTCGAACAAGGTCTCTTCAATGAAGTCCCATCTTAACCGGTCGTAGGCTTTCTCTAGGTCCACCTTGATAGCCATCCAGCCTATAGCTCCACACTTATACCTCATAGAGTGCAATACCTCCTGAGCAATAATTATATTGTCTGTAATTTGCCTACCTGCAATGAAGCTCGCTTGGTTAGGCAAGACCAATTGTGGGAGCCACCCTTTAAGCTGGTTAGCTAACACCTTGGTGATGGTTTTATAAGGAACCGTGCATAAGCTAATCGGCCTAAACTCCTTGAGGCGTGTAGGGTACGGAACTTTAGGTATTAGAGTGATTAGGGTCTCATTTAACTCCGGGTCCAAAGTACCATTCTCGAAAAATTCAATCACCGTTTGACACAACAATTGATCTACTGTCTTCCAGTTATTCTGAAAAACATGGCATGTAGGCCATCTATCCTTGGTGCTTTAAGAGACTTCATCTGGAAGAGTGCAGTATGAATCTCACCTAGTGATATCGGGGCAACCAAGGACAAACCCATACCCTCTGACGGACATGGAAACATTCCTTTACCAGGATAGCCAGGGACTAGAGCCGAGTCTCTTGAGTAAAGATTGGTGTAAAAGTTTAGAGCCCACTGACGAAGGGTTACATCGTCATCACTCCACCTACCAGTATCATCACAGAGCTCCGTAACGAGATTCCTTCTACTTTTGCAGACCGTCTTTGCCTGATAATATGCTGTATTCCTGTCCCCAAAAGTGATCCAGTCGTATCGAGCCCATTGGGCCCATGTCAAGCTTTCTTGCTCACATATGGATTCAAATTCCTTCCGTAATTTCCCCTCCATGTGGTCAAGGTGAGCAGATGGATAGATCTCTTGTGCTTTTTGAATACCTCCTAACCGAGCCATAAGACAGCGCTTGCGATGCCCAATGCTACCAAAAACCTCACGATTCCACTTTTGCATCGCAATTGTGAAGCGCTCTATGTTCTCTGTCAATGAAGCTGTCGTTGACCAATTCTCAGTTACTACCTGCTCAAATGACTCCGTTGTCGCCCATGCCGCCAAGAACATGAACTGTCACTACTGCTAATGGGGAAGTTCTTCACCACGCACCTGGATGCAGATAGGTCTGTGGTTTGAACTTTGCTTGGGAAGATGCTTCACAATCGTTTGGGTATAGCAACACAGCAAATCTGTATTCCCCAAAGCGCGATCGAGCCGTTGGAGTAAGGTACCACGATGCCACGTAAATTTTGGTCTCGAGTATCCCAAGTCTAACAAGCCACTGTCGAGAAGAAATTGTTGGAACAATGGACAGCCACGTGCTCGGGTCCTAGTGCCACCAGTACAATCCTCGCTACGAAGGATGGCATTAAAATCGCCAGCTACAAGCCAAGGACCAATGATATCTCCTGCCACTTCTTTCAAAAGTCTCCATAGGGCCTTGCGTGGGAGATTGTTCGAGCTACCATAGACCGCTGTGAAGTTGATATCACCACCAAGCGCCTGCATGCCTAATTTGGTATGGATGAATTGTCGATTACAAATTTCAACCGTGACTGTCAGAGTATTCTTCCATAGTAACCATATACCACCTGAGTAACCTTGTGCCTCTAACCTGTATGAAAAATCAAAGGGAGAATTTCTGATAAACTTATCTGCTCTTCGGCTAGAGATTCTAGGTTTTACCAATACCGCCATATCAGGACGCTGTTCGGACATAAAATGCAAAAAAGTACCAAAGGAGCTTCTACTCGCAGCCCCTTAGAAATTTCAAACGAAGATTTTTAAAACCATAAAAAATCCATAGGGTTTATGTAAGCATCCCTGATCCCGATGGATCATCATCCTTTCTGTCTATAGCATGAAGCAACTCGAGTGAGCACCCTTGCGACAACGCTGGGTCATTCATAGACACCAGCTCCTCCCGAATGACTTCTTTTGCATCCCTAGATATTTGCACCACGGATGCCTTCTTTCTTACCTTTAAAGACCGTTGACTGTTGGGCTGGAGCTTAATGCCATGTGGAGCCTATTTCTTTTGTACGTCCTTGGAGAGCTTATTCTCCTTACCACGTCGACTGCTTTTTTCTTTCATTGCCAATAGATTATCATTGGGCCTAGCGCTGTTTGTAGGATGGCTGATCTCATCGAGAGCCTGTCGACTTTCGTGGAGAAGCATCACTGTATGTCTGTCTTCCGCCAGTGAAGAGGTAGTTCTAACCAGGTGAAGGGTTGAATTCGAGGGTCCTATCGTGCTGTCAGCGTTCTGTTCCTTGTGTCGCACCAACACTCCATTTGGATTAGGATCCGCCGAAGGTATCACCCCGCTTCCACCTTGTATAGTTAAATCCATAGGTTCAGATGGCCCGTCCACCACTTGCTTGTCATTCAAGACCAAATTCTGCACCACTGGTAATGTCTTGGGCTTATACACCTGGGCAGGATTGATCGACCCAGTCTTTGATCCATTGGACTTGGACTTTTGTCGAGAAACAGGGTCTTGGGGATTTAGCATGTTTGCCTTCTTTCCTTTGTTAGTCGGTTGGGGGAGCCTGTCACTATCCGCTCCTGCTGCCTTAACTATCGATTCCCCCTTATCCTCCTGCGTTGATGACGGCGCCAAATCCTCACTATCAAAGAGGACATTAAATCTGGAACCCTTAACCATATCCAATCCCCCAGAAATAGCTTCTTTCCCTTTATATTGTTTATTTCCTTTCTTAGGGTACTGCACTACCATCCATGGGCCATACGGTGATGATCTCTCCTCCGTTGGAACTCCGACAATTTTGCTATCACATGCCACTCCCAGTGGTCCTACTGGGGATGGGTCGATCGAGATCCCATTGTTATGAGTATGCGCATTAGCCAAGGTTTTTGCCCGCTCCACACAGCGGTTCGTTGAATGACCATACAATCCACAGTTGAAGTAAATAACCAGTAGGCCCTCATATTCAATCCGATAAGACTTACCATCAACCATTATGCAAGGGATTAGCGGACTAAGCAGATCTATCATGATTGCAAGCCGTGCATACTTCCCACGTCCACGCATCTCCGTCATGTAGTCAATTTTGACTACGTCTCCCAATAGTGCACCAAACGCTCTGAGAGTACTTTTGTGATAGTACTGAATAGACAGCCCAAGAATCCGTACCCATGCAACAACTCGAGTGACAGTAGCCGTTGTTGAATCAAAATCCAGGGACCATGGTTGTATTGTCAGATAAGCCCCATAAATCATCCAGGGGCCACCTGTGAGAACCTTAATATAATCCTCTTCTTGGTCAAAGGTAGCACAATAGAAACTCCCTTCCATGTCCATCAGTTGATAAGATCCTTTCAGCTTTCATAGCGCCTGCGTTCAGTACATGAGATCGTGATACGTGACAGATCGGCCTAGCAATTTAATGATCAAAGATCTCTCCATTCCTTTAGCAAGGAACACCCGAATCTCACGTGAAAACTCAATACAGGGAGTATCCCCCTCCTTATTAACTTTGTAATCGACATCCGTGAGATTCACCTCTGGTTGCAGTTGGCTGACTCCCACACCTTGTCCCCCATTCAGTAGCTTGCTTTTGTATGACATACCATCTCCAGCCACCTGCTCACTCATCAGCACATCAGCATCCCTCAGTCCATCAGCATCCCTCAGTCCATCTACTCTCTTCCCACTCGACTCACCCGTCCATATGCGGACCTTCTTGGTTGACTAGAGATCATCCTCAGAAAGCTGCAGAGGACCCTCCTTCGCCTGCAAAGCTCCTTCGCCGAGAGCGTCCATCACTCTATTTTGTTTTCATATACTCATTGTTTATCACAGAGTTGTTTATATTAAAAATGTTTAGATGGCCTCCATTTTTCTCCTTATTTTTTGTTTTTGTTTTTTTTTCTCATTTTATCATCTCTGTTTTTTTTAATTTGTACTTCTTCCCCCTATTCTCCTTCTCTCATTTATTTTTTATTTGTTACATTGTAGAGTAATATTTACTATTTATTTATTAATTTTAGTATGTATGAATTATTTCAGATAGTATGATTGTTGTATTTAAATTATTTGGGACAATGGTTGTTGTATTTAAGCTATTTGATCTAGATGCTCTATTTTGTTTTCACTCATTGTTTATCACAGAGTTGTTTATATGAAAATGTCTAAATTGACTCCCTTTTTCTTACTCTCTTTCGTTTTTGGCTTTTTCTTATTTTATCTTGTCTTTCTTATTTTTGATTATTTTTTATTCTTCCCTCTATTTTTCTTCTCTGTCATTTATTTATTATTTGTTACATTTTAGAGTAATATTTAATATTTATTTATTTATTTAAATATGTAAGAATTATTTGAGAGCATATGATTGTTGTATTTAAATTATTTGATCTAGATGCTCTATTTTGTTTTCATATACTCATTGTTTATCACAGAGTTATTTATATTAAAATGTTTAAATGGCCTTTGTTTTTCTCCTTATTTTTTGTTTTTGTTTTTTTTCTTCCTAATTTTATCCTCTCTTTCTTTTTTGATTTGTACTTGATTATTTTTATTCTTCCCCCTATTTTTCTTCTCTATCATTTATTTATTATTTGTTACATTTTAGAGTAATATTTACTATTTATTTATTTATTTATTTTAGTATGTATGAATTATTTGAGACAGTATGATTGTTGTATTTAAATTATTTGAGACAATGGTTGTTGTATTTAAGCTATTTGATCTAAATGCTCTATTTTGTTTTCACTCATTGTTTATGACAGAGTTGTTTATATTAAAATGTCTAAATTGACTCCCTTTTTCTTACTCATTTTTGTTTTTGGCTTTTTCTTATTTTATCTTGTCTTTCCTATTTGATTATTTTTTATTCTTTGCTCTATTTTTCTTCTCGGTCATTTATTTATTATTTGTTACATTTTAAAGTAATTATTACTTTTTATTTTAATATGTATGAATTATGTAGCAAAAATTATATTATTCTTCTCCTTTTTACCTTTTCCATGTCTCTCCTCTCATTTGTTTTCATTTGATTGTTTTTCTGGTCATGCCAATTCTCCATTCCTAATTATGTATTATCTTATTTTTCCGAGACTTTTTAACTTAATGGAATTTCGAGTATTTTGAGGTCCTTCATATGTTTATCACCGTTCATTTTTTCCCCTTATTTTTCTTATATAATTTGTATTACTATTTTACTTCTCTTTTATTTATTGATTATTTGCTACTATTTATTTATTTACTAATTATAATATTAATTAATTATTTTAGTATTTAATATTTAATTGTTCATGCTAATTCACCTTCCCTAATTTGGTATTGTCTTATTTTTCCATAACTTTTTAAATTTATGAAATTTCGAGTAATTTATGTTGCTTGATATAAATTTTGATATTATATGGCCAAAAGTCATATAGCTTTCACGCTTGAAGCTATAATATTCAACTTTTATTTATCTTGAAGATAAATGGCCTAAAGCCATAAATTTTTAATTTCATTGTAATATCATAATTTTTGGATAATTTATTGTCTTTATGAATCTATTATTATGTTATTATATTGTGTTTTATATCTCATAAATTTCTTTTTATTGTATAATGAAATTTAAATTTGTGCTTTATGAAGTATCAAAATTACATATTTGGCCTTAGAAAACCCTCTTGTTCTTTAGAACAAATTAAAAGAATTGTATTACCACCAAAAGATGGCCTGTTGTTCTTCCAAAAGCTCATTATAAATGGATGCTTCCAATTTACTCTTGCAGTAGCAATATTGTGAAATAAGTCTTTAGAAATATGTTGAATTAATTTCTTGACTCCATAAGGCTAAACAAAACAATAAGTTTTTGTTGCAAGAATCATGAATCTCATCTAATAGGTTCAACTCCATTTGTTGAATTTATTTTATCTTGTCTTTATGATCAAAAGTTTATGATTGATTGAGACATATGTCACAGTAAACCAGAAGTTTACTGATCCAAAGAAATTTATTATTGACATGATTTGTTTGATCATCCGAGTATGATTACATATTGACATGGATTGAAGAGTCAGAAGATTCTTTATGAATAACCAACATATTATTTATGAATTATGTTCTGCCTGTTCTCAAAAACAAATTGTCTGTGAGAATATTATTGGTCATGATTTGTAATAGATCTTAGTATTTCTGGAAATATATCAAACAGAATTATATGGACCCATTGAAATAGCATTACGCCGTATAAATTTGAAAGATGCATCGATAAGATGGTTACATTGGAGATTATTATCTTGCAACCTGAAGTTTGTAAGAATGTTTACAACTTGAAGTTTGCAATAATGTTTGAATAAATTGAGTGCGTAATTTCTAGATTATACAATCTAGAAATCATGAATTAAAGCCTCCATAAATAGCTAGATCAATTCTTATGAGAACGAAACTTTTATGTTGGTATATTTGATCTTACATATTGTAGCACTTATATAAGCCAACAAAATTCTCTTGGTAAAAATGGCTTTTGGTTAGTAGCTAGACAAATTCCATTTGAAAAGGTTTGAGTGTGCAATGCTATAAATCCACCACAATGCACATAGATGGATACAGAAAGAAAGTTGAGATAAATGTTGGGTAAGGAACTACTTTTTCTTGTTTGTCTCTATATGGAACAAAATGATGTTTCTAAAGGAAACAAATAGATTGAGGAGACTTATACTACATGATTAGTCAATTGTCATTTAACATTGTTTTCTTAATATAAGGGGGATAAATTGAATAGCTGGAAAAGAGAATATATAGAATGCATTATTACTATTAAATATCCTCGAAATATAAAAGTATGAACCAGAAGTTCATCAAACTATGCATTCATGAAATACTATAAAGTATTTGTATCATGGAATTACTGACCTAAATGAGATTCGTGAAATCTCATATTCCAGCTAAAAATGCTCCAAATATAAGTGAGACATGCTCGAAGCATGAGAAACTATTCAATTTCAAATATAAATATTATGGGTAAATTGGAATATATGATTAAGATGATCATATTAAAGAGGCAGGTACTTTAGAAGAGCACTGAGACATAACTAATTGTAAAACCTCAAAAGAGGTTAAGGTACTTGAAGAATAATATAGATCTTGTTAAGTTATGTCACAATAGGAAAAATGGAACCGAAAAGATAAAATTGTCAAATGAATTTTGAAAATAATATCACGTGATCAAATGCAGATATTATATAAAGATATGTCACAAGAAGTAGATATAAAGATGATTTGGCAAAAAAAATAAAAGTGAAATTGAAAAGGACGCAAATATGATTATATTATGATAGTTAAGGACCTGCAGTCCAATTTGAAATATATGAATGTGTATATGAAAATAAAGATTTTCACAAAGTTTAATATAATTATGATCAATAATATGATTTTGTGGTGGTTACAATAATTTTATATATATTATTAATCAACAGGTTATGAAAGAAAAATTGTGCGTCTATTAGATATTGTTATATATATAGCTTATGCATATGACTCACTAAATTATGAAGATTGCATAAGAATCTTCAAAGGATCCAAAAGTGCTAGCAGCACATGTCCTGGAAGGACTTAAAGTGCTAGAAACACATGTCCATGAAGGACTTAAGGTACCAGGAGCACATGTCCCCAAAGGATTTAATATGCCAGAAGCACAAGTCCCTGAAGGACTAAAGATGCAAGAAGCATAAGTCCCTAATGTAAGTGGAGCTAAATCACCAAGAGGGGGGTGAATTGGGGATTTTGAAATTCTTTTTGAAGTTCTGTTTTTGTTTGCTAAAACAGAGTAGATGAGGGTATGAAAGGAAGAGTAGCAAGACACAAGGAGTTTATCCTGGTTCAGTCTGATCTCTTGACCTACGTCCAGTCCCCAGTCACTCTGGGATTTTCACTATCTCACTTTGATGATTACACACTCTACAAATGAAGGATGTTTCACAACCTTGAACACACTCCCCCTTACAAGTTGTAATCAAATAACCCAATCTCAAAGTCCCACTACCTTGAGATCTTTACAGAAAAGAAATTACAGAAAATGAACTCTCTTCTAAGAGTGAATAATGATAATCACTAAAGCACAATGTATCTAAGATACAATCAAATGTGTAAGAACAGCTCTTGACTGATATTTTCGAGCAAGCTTGTTGTATTTCACTTCTATGTGTGTCCAGCTTCAAATCTTCAGCTATTTATGGTGGTTTGAAGCTTGTGAACGTTATAGATCCGTTGGAGCTTTTACCCATTCGAAAATATAGCCGTTATAAGTGTTGCATAATAAATCTATCTGCTAAAACCACTTGCTGTTTGAATATAGCTGTTGGGAGATTTTTGCAGATTTGAATATTTGAATTTTGGCTCTTCCCATGTGGTCTTGTCTGAAGAATAATGATATTCAGCCTTAATTGGTGGAGTCATTAAATGACTGCATTGAGAAATGGTTGTTCATCTTGCCAGACTGTCTTTAAAATATTGCAAGTTGCACAAAATGAATCTTCATTTGATTCTCAATTAAATTCAAGAGCTTTCTGTAATCTCATGAACAAACTCGTTAAAACAGTTCAGTTACAATGATAAATGGTATAGGAAACATATAAGATCAATTCGTAGACATTGGGTCAAAGTATAAATCAGATTGAGCATTTTCTGTAAAACAACGTTTTTATGACAGAGGCACCAAAACTCGAGTTTTGATAACCAAAACTGGAGTTTTGAACTGTTCAAACTTTATAACCGGCAGTTTTTAAAACAAAACTGGCGGTTTTCAGAGTTTGGAAATGTTGAACCTCTCGGGTTGCCTAAAACTCGAGTTTTTCGTCCAAAAAACTCGAGTTTTGAACTTTTGGTATCAAGTTCAAAACATCAAAACCGGAGGTGTTGGTCCATAACTGGCAGTTTTAAATTGTGAAAATCTAGAATGCTCTTTGCCTCACCAAAACTCGAGTTTTGCTTCCCAAAACTCGAGTTTTCATTTGTTCAATGAAAACTTGCGAAAACACATGAATGGTTGAAAACTGGCGGTTTTGACTCAAAACTGGCGGTGTTCACCTGATACAAACTTGGTTGCTCTCTGTCTTTCCAAAATTGAGTTTTGCTTCTCAAAACTCGAGTTTTGAACTTTCTTACAAAACATAAGAAGTTCAAAACTGGCGGTGATCACTACGTTTGGACCTTGAACCATTTGGGACAACTTGAGGCAGAAGAAGATGAACTTTTTTCAACTTCTCGGAATTGCGTGGAAACTCACCCACCCTCCTCATTTCTCGTGAGGATTCCAGAATGCATGAACTTGTTTCGAGATTCCTCCGTTTGGGCCCTGAACCATGTGGGACAACTTGAGGCAGAAAAAGACGAACTTTTTTCAACATTTCAGAATTGCGTGGAAACTCACCCACCCCCCTAATTTCTCGTGAGGATTCCAGAATGCATGAACTTGTTTTGAGATTCCTCCGATAGTGCACTGAACCTATAGGACAACTTGAGGCAAAGGAAGACGAACTTTTTTCAACGTCTCGGAATTGCGTGGAAACTCAACCACCCTCCTCATTTCTCGTGAGGATTCCAGAATGCATGGACTTGTTTCAAGATTCCCCCGTTTGGGCCCTGAACCATTTGGGACAACTTGGGGCGGAAGAAGACGAACTTTTTTCAACGTCTCGGAATTGCGTGGAAACTCACCCACCCCCTCATTTCTCGTGAGCATTCCAGAATGCATGAACTTGTTTCCAGATTCCTCTGTTTGGGCCTTGAACCATGTGGGACAACTTGAGGCAGAAGAAGTAGAACTTTTTTCAGCGTCTCGGAATTGCGTGGAAACTCACCCACCCCCTCATTTCTCGTGAGGATTCCAGAATGCATGGACTTGTTTCAAGATTCCTCCGTTTGGGCCTTGAACCATTTGGGACAACTTGGGGCAGAAGAAGACGAACTTTTTTCAACGTCTCGGAATTGCGTGGAAACTCACCCACCATCCTCATTTCTCCTGAGGATTGCAGAATGCATGAACTTCTACTGAGATTCCTCCGATTGTGCCCTGAACCAATAGGACAACTTGAAGCAGAGGAAGACGAACTTTTTTCAACGTCTCGGAATTGCGTGGAAACTCACCCACCCTCCTCATTTCTCCTGAGGATTCCAGAATGCATGAACATGTTTCGAGATTCCTCCGTTTGGCCCCTGAACCATTTGGGACTACTTGAGGCAGAAGAAGACGAACTTTTTTCAGCGTCACGGAATTGCGTGGAAACTCACCCACCCTCCTCATTTCTCATGAGCATTCCAGAATGCATGAACTTGTTTTGAGATTCCTCCGATAGTGCCCTGAACCTATAAGAAAACTAGAGGCAGAGGAAGACGAACTTTTTTCAACGTCTCGGAATTGCGTGGAAACTCACCCACCCTCCTCATTTCTCGTGAGGATTCCAGAATGCATGAACATGTTTCGAAATTCCTCCGTTTGGGCCCTGAACCATTTGGGACAACTTGGGGCAGAAGAAGACGAACTTTTTTCAATGTCTCGGAATTGCGCGAAAACTCACCGACCCTCCTCATTTCTCGTAAGGATTCCAGAATGCATGAACTTCTTTTGAGATTCCTCCGATTGTGCCCTGAACCTATATGACAACTTGACACAGAGGAAGACGAACTTTTTTCAACGTCTCGGAATTGCGTGGAAACTCACCCACCCTCCTCAATTCTCGTGAGGATTCCAGAATGCATGAACATGTTTCGAGATTCCTCCGTTTGGGCCCTGAACCATTTGGGACAACTTGGGGCAGAAGAAGACGAACTTTTTTCAATGTCTCGGAATTGCGCGGAAACTCACCGACCCTCCTCATTTCTCGTAAGGATTCCAGAATGCATGAACTTCTTTTGAGATTCCTCCGATTGTGCCCTGAACCTATATGACAACTTGACACAGAGGAAGACGAACTTTTTTCAACGTGTCGGAATTGCGTGGAAACTCACCCACCCTCCTCATTTCTCGTGAGGATTCCAGAATGCATGAACATGTTTCGAAATTCCTCCGTTTGGGCCCTGAACCATTTTGGACTACTTGAGGCAGAAGAAGACGAACTTTTTTCAGCGTCTCGGAATTGCGTGGAAACTCACCCACCCTCCTCATTTCTCGTGAGCATTCCAGAATGCATGAACTTGTTTCGAGATTCCTCCGTTTGGGCCCTGAACCATGTGGGACAACTTGAGGCAGAAGAAGACGAACTTTTTTCAGCGTCTCGGAATTGCGTGGGAACTCACCCACCCCTTCATTTCTCGTGAGGATTCCAAAATGCATGTACTTGTTCTGAGACTCCTCCGATAGTGCCCTGAACCTAGAGGACAACTAGAGGCAGAGGAAGACGAACATTTTTCAATGTCTCGGAGTTGCGTGGAAACTCACCCACCCTCCTCATTTCTCGTGAGGATTCCAGAATGCATGGACTTGTTTCAAGATTCCTCTGTTTGGGCCTTGAACCATTTGGGACAACTTGGGGCAGAAGAAGACGAACTTTTTTCAACGTCTCGGAATTGCGCGGAAACTCACCCACCCTCCTCATTTCTCGTGAGGATTCCAGAATGCATGGACTTGTTTCAAGATTCCTCCGTTTGGGCCGTGAACCATTTGGGACAACTTGGGGCAGAAGAAGACGAACTTTTTTCAACGTCTCGGAATTGCGTGGAAACTCACCCACCCTCATCATTTCTCCTGAGGATTCCAGAATGCATGAACTTCTTCTGAGATTCCTCCGATTGTGCCCTGAACCAATTGGACAACTTGAGGTAGAGGAAGACGAACTTTTTTCAGCTTCTCGGAATTGCGTGGAAACTCACCCACCCTCCTCATTTCTCATGAGCATTCCAGAATGCATGAACTTGTTTTGAGATTCCTCCGATAGTGCCCTGAACCTATAAGAAAACTAGAGGCAGAGGAAGACGAACTTTTTTCAACGTCTCGGAATTGCGTGGAAACTCACCCACCCTCCTCATTTCTCGTGAGGATTCCAGAATGCATGAACATGTTTCGAGATTCCTCCGTTTGGGCCCTGAACCATTTGGGACAACTTGGGGCAGAAGAAGACGAACTTTTTTCAATGTCTCGGAATTGCGCGGAAACTCACCGACCCTCCTCATTTCTCGTAAGGATTCCAGAATGCATGAACTTCTTTTGAGATTCCTCCGATTGTGCCCTGAACCTATATGACAACTTAACACAGAGGAAGACGAACTTTTTTGAACGTCTCGGAATTGCGTGGAAACTCACCCACCCTCCTCATTTCTCGTGCGGATTCCAGAATGCATGAACATGTTTCGAGATTCCTCCGTTTGGGCCCTGAACCATTTGGGACAACTTGGGGCAGAAGAAGACGAACTTTTTTCAATGTCTCGGAATTGCACGGAAACTCACCGACCCTCCTCATTTCTCGTAAGGATTCCAGAATGCATGAACTTCTTTTGAGATTCCTCCGATTGTGCCCTGAACCTATATGACAACTTGACACAGAGGAAGATGAACTTTTTTCAACGTCTCGGAATTGCGTGGAAACTCACCCACCCTCCTCATTTCTCGTGAGGATTCCAGAATGCATGAACATGTTTCGAGATTCCTCCGTTTGGGCCCTGAACCATTTTGGACTACTTGAGGCAGAAGAAGACGAACTTTTTTCAGCGTCTCGGAAATGCGTGGAAACTCACCCACCCTCCTCATTTCTCGTGAGCATTCCAGAATGCATGAACTTGTTTTGAGATTCCTCCGTTTGGGCCCTGAACCATGTGGGACAACTTGAGGCAGAAGAAGACGAACTTTTTTCAGCGTCTCGGAATTGCGTGGGAACTCACCCACCCCTTCATTTCTCGTGAGGATTCCAAAATGCATGCACTTGTTCTGAGACTCCTCCGATAGTGCCCTGAACCTATAGGACAACTAGAGGCAGAGGAAGACGAACTTTTTTCAATGTCTCGGAGTTGCGTGGAAACTCACCCACCCTCCTCATTTCTCGTGAGGATTCCAGAATGCATGGACTTGTTTCAAGATTCCTCTGTTTGGGCCTTGAACCATTTGGGACAACTTGGGGCAGAAGAAGACGAACTTTTTTCAACGTCTCGGAATTGCGCGGAAACTCACCCACCCTCCTCATTTCTCGTGAGGATTCCAGAATGCATGGACTTGTTTCAAGATTCCTCCGTTTGGGCCGTGAACCATTTGGGACAACTTGGGGCAGAAGAAGACGAACTTTTTTCAACGTCTCGGAATTGCGTGGAAACTCACCCACCCTCATCATTTCTCCTGAGGATTCCAGAATGCATGAACTTCTTCTGAGATTCCTCCGATTGTGCCCTGAACCAATTGGACAACTTGAGGTAGAGGAAGACGAACTTTTTTCAGCTTCTCGGAATTGCGAGGAAACTCAGCACCCTCCTCATTTCTCATGAGCATTCCAGAATGCATGAACTTGTTTTGAGATTCCTCCGATAGTGCCCTGAACCTATAAGAAAACTAGAGGCAGAGGAAGACGAACTTTTTTCAACGTCTCGGAATTGCGTGGAAACTCACCCACCCTCCTCATTTCTCGTGAGGATTCCAGAATGCATGAACATGTTTCGAGATTCCTCCGTTTGGGCCCTGAACCATTTGGGACAACTTGGGGCAGAAGAAGACGAACTTTTTTCAATGTCTCGGAATTGCGCGGAAACTCACCGACCCTCCTCATTTCTCGTAAGGATTCCAGAATGCATGAACTTCTTTTGAGATTCCTCCGATTGTGCCCTGAACCTATATGACAACTTGACACAGAGGAAGACGAACTTTTTTCAACGTCTCGGAATTGCGTGGAAACTCACCCACCCTCCTCATTTCTCGTGCGGATTCCAGAATGCATGAACATGTTTCGAGATTCCTCCGTTTGGGCCCTGAACCATTTGGGACAACTTGGGGCAGAAGAAGACGAACTTTTTTCAATGTCTCGGAATTGCACGGAAACTGACCGACCCTCCTCATTTCTCGTAAGGATTCCAGAATGCATGAACTTCTTTTGAGATTCCTCCGATTGTGCCCTGAACCTATATGACAACTTGACACAGAGGAAGACGAACTTTTTTCAACGTCTCGGAATTGCGTGGAAACTCACCCACCCTCTTCATTTCTCGTGAGGATTCCAGAATGCATGAACATGTTTCGAGATTCCTCCGTTTGGGCCCTGAACCATTTTGGACTACTTGAGGCAGAAGAAGACGAACTTTTTTCAGCGTCTCGGAAATGCGTGGGAACTCACCCACCCTCCTCATTTCTCGTGAGGATTCCAGAATGCATGGACTTGTTTCAAGATTCCTCTGTTTGGGCCTTGAACCATTTGGGACAACTTGGGGCAGAAGAAGACGAACTTTTTTCAACGTCTCGGAATTGCGCGGAAACTCACCCACCCTCCTCATTTCTCGTGAGGATTCCAAAATGCATGCACTTGTTTCAAGATTCCTCCGTTTGGGCCTTGAACCATTTGGGACAACTTGGGGCAGAAGAAGACGAACTTTTTTCAACGTCTCGGAATTGCGTGGAAACTCACCCACCCTCATCATTTCTCCTGAGGATTCCAGAATGCATGAACTTCTTCTGAGATTCCTCCGATTGTGCCCTGAACCCATTGGACAACTTGAGGTAGAGGAAGACGAACTTTTTTCAACGTCTCGGAATTGCGTGGAAACTCACCCACCCTCCTCATTTCTCGTGAGGATACCAGAATGCATGAACTTGTTTCGAGATTCCTCCGTTTGGGCCCTGAACCATTTGGGACTACTTGAGGCAGAAGAAGACGAACTTTTTTCACCGTCTCGGAATTGCGTGGAAACTCACCTACCCTCCTCATTTCTCGTCAGGATTCCAGAATGCATGAACTTGTTTTGACATTCCTCCGATAGTGCCCTGACCCTATAGGACAACATGAGGCAGAGGAAGACGAACTTCCTTCAACGTCTCGGAATTGCGTGGAAACTCACTCACCCTCCTCATTTCTCGTGAGGATTCCAGAATGCATGAACTTGTTTCGAGATTCCTCCGTTTGGGCCCTGAACCATTTGGGACTACTTGAGGCAGAAGAAGACGAACTTTTTTCAGCGTCTCGGAATTACGTGGAAACTAACCCACCCTCCGCATTTCTCGTGAGGATTCCAGAATGCATGAACTTGTTTTGAGATTCCTCCGATAGTGCCCTGACCCTATAGGACAACATGAGGCCGAGGAAGACGAACTTTCTTCAACGTCTCGGAATTGCGTGGAAACTCACCCACCCTCCTCATTTCTCGTGAGGATTCCAGAATGCATGGACTTGTTTCAAGATTCCTCCGTTTGGGCCGTGAACCATTTGGGACAACTTGGGGCAGAAGAAGACGAACTTTTTTCAACGTCTCGGAATTGCGTGGAATCTCACCCACCCCCCTCATTTCTCGTGAGGATTCCAAAATGCATGAACTTGTTTTGAGATTCCTCCGATAGTGCCCTGAACCTATAAGAAAACTAGAGGCAGAGGAAGACGAACTTTTTTCAACGTCTCGGAATTGCGTGGAAACTCACCCACCCTCCTCATTTCTCGTGAGGATTCCAGAATGCATGAACATGTTTCGAGATTCCTCCATTTGGGCCCTGAACCATTTGGGACAACTTGGGGCAGAAGAAGACGAACTTTTTTCAATGTCTCGGAATTGCGCGGAAACTCACCGACCCTCCTCATTTCTTGTAAGGATTCCAGAATGCATGAACTTCTTTTGAGATTCCTCCGATTGTGCCCTGAACCTATATGACAACTTGACACAGAGGAAGACGAACTTTTTTCAACGTCTCGGAATTGCGTGGAAACTCACCCACCCTCCTCATTTCTCGTGAGGATTCCAGAATGCATGAACATGTTTCGAGATTCCTCCGTTTGGGCCCTGAACCATTTGGGACAACTTGGGGCAGAAGAAGACGAACTTTTTTCAATGTCTCGGTATTGCGCGGAAACTCACCGACCCTCCTCATTTCTCGTATGGATTCCAGAATGCATGAACTTCTTTTGAGATTCCTCCGATTGTGCCCTGAACCTATATGACAACTTGACACAGAGGAAGACGAACTTTTTTCAACGTCTCGGAATTGCGTGGAAACTCACCTACCCTCCTCATTTCTCGTGAGGATTCCAGAATGCATGAACATGTTTCGAGATTCCTCAGTTTGGGCCCTGAACCATTTTGGACTACTTGAGGCAGAAGAAGACGAACTTTTTTCAGCGTCTCGGAATTGCGTGGAAACTCACCCACCCTCCTCATTTCTCGTGAGCATTCCAGAATGCATGAACTTGTTTCGAGATTCCTCCGTTTGGGCCCTGAACCATGTGGGACAACTTGAGGCAGAAGAAGACGAACTTTTTTCAGCGTCTCGGAATTGCGTGGGAACTCACCCACCCCTTCATTTCTCGTGAGGATTCCAAAATCCATGCACTTGTTCTGAGACTCCTCCGATAGTGCCCTGAACCTACAGGACAACTAGAGGCAGAGGAAGACGAACATTTTTCAATGTCTCGGAGTTGCGTGGAAACTCACCCACCCTCCTCATTTCTCGTGAGGATTCCAGAATGCATGGACTTGTTTCAAGATTCCTCTGTTTGGGCCTTGAACCATTTGGGACAACTTGGGGCAGAAGAAGACGAACTTTTTTCAACGTCTCGGAATTGCGCGGAAACTCACCCACCCTCCTCATTTCTCGTGAGGATTCCAGAATGCATGGACTTGTTTCAAGATTCCTCCGTTTGGGCCGTGAACCATTTGGGACAACTTGGGGCAGAAGAAGACGAACTTTTTTCAACGTCTCGGAATTGCGTGGAATCTCACCCACCCCCCTCATTTCTCGTGAGGATTCCAAAATGCATGAACTTGTTTTGAGATTCCTCCGATAGTGCCCTGAACCTATAAGAAAACTAGAGGCAGAGGAAGACGAACTTTTTTCAACGTCTCGGAATTGCGTGGAAACTCACCCACCCTCCTCATTTCTCGTGAGGATTCCAGAATGCATGAACATGTTTCGAGATTCCTCCGTTTGGGCCCTGAACCATTTGGGATAACTTGGGGCAGAAGAAGACGAACTTTTTTCAATGTCTCGGAATTGCGCGGAAACTCACCGACCCTCCTCATTTCTCGTAAGGATTCCAGAATGCATGAACTTCTTTTGAGATTCCTCCGATTGTGCCCTGAACCTATATGACAACTTGACACAGAGGAAGACGAACTTTCTTCAACGTCTCGGAATTGCGTGGAAACTCAGCCACCCCCCTCATTTCTCGTCAGGATTCCAGAATGCATGAATATGTTTCGAGATTCCTCCGTTTGGGCCCGGAACCATTTGGGACTACTTGAGGCAGAAGAAGACGAACTATTTTCAGCGTGTCGGAATTGCGTGGAAACTCACCCACCCTCCTCATTTCTCGTGAGCATTCCAGAATGCATGAACTTGTTTCGAGATTCCTCTGTTTGGGCCGTGAACCATGTGGGACAACTTGAGGCAGAAGAAGACGAACTTTTTTCAACGTCTCGGAATTGCGTGGAAACTCACCAACCCTCCTCATTTCTCGTGAGGATTCCAGAATGCGTTAACTTGTTTTGAGATTCCTCTGATTGTGCCCTGAACCTATAGGACAACTTGAGGCAGAGGAAGACGAACTTTTTTCAACGTCTCGGAATTGCGTGGAAACTCACCCACCCTCCTCATTTCCCGTGAGGATTCCAGAATGCATGAACATGTTTCGACATTCCTCCGTTTGGGGCCTGTACCATTTGGGACTACTTGAGGCAGAAGAAGACGAACTTTTTTCAACGTCTCGGAATTGCGTGGAAACTCACCCACCCTCCTCATTTCTCGTGGGGATTCCATAATGCATGAACTTGTTTCGAGATTCCTCCGTTTGGGCCCGGAACCATTTGGGACTACTTTAGGCAGAAGAGGACGAACATTTTTCAGCGTCCCGGAATTACGTGGAAACTCACCCACCCTCCTCATTTCTCGTGAGGATTCCAGAATGCATGGACTTGTTTCCAGATTCCTCCGTTTGGGCCTTGAACCATTTGGGACAACTTGGGGCAGAAGACGTCGGACTTTTTTCAACGTCTCGGAATTGCGTGGAAACTCACCCACCCTCCTCATTTCTCGTGAGGATTCCAGAATGCATGAACTTGTTTTGAGATTTCTCCGATTGTGCCCTGAACCTATAGGACAACTTGAGGCAGAGGAAGACGAACTTTTTTCAATGTCTCGGAATTGCGCGGAAACTCACCGACCCTCCTCATTTCTTGTAAGGATTCCAGAATGCATGAACTTCTTTTGAGATTCCTCCGATTGTGCCCTGAACCTATATGACAACTTGACACAGAGGAAGACGAACTTTTTTCAACGTCTCGGAATTGCGTGGAAACTCACCCACCCTCCTCATTTCTCGTGAGGATTCCAGAATGCATGAACATGTTTCGAGATTCCTCCGTTTGGGCCCTGAACCATTTGGGACAACTTGGGGCAGAAGAAGACGAACTTTTTTCAATGTCTCGGTATTGCGCGGAAACTCACCGACCCTCCTCATTTCTCGTATGGATTCCAGAATGCATGAACTTCTTTTGAGATTCCTCCGATTGTGCCCTGAACCTATATGACAACTTGACACAGAGGAAGACGAACTTTTTTCAACGTCTCGGAATTGCGTGGAAACTCACCTACCCTCCTCATTTCTCGTGAGGATTCCAGAATGCATGAACATGTTTCGAGATTCCTCAGTTTGGGCCCTGAACCATTTTGGACTACTTGAGGCAGAAGAAGACGAACTTTTTTCAGCGTCTCGGAATTGCGTGGAAACTCACCCACCCTCCTCATTTCTCGTGAGCATTCCAGAATGCATGAACTTGTTTCGAGATTCCTCCGTTTGGGCCCTGAACCATGTGGGACAACTTGAGGCAGAAGAAGACGAACTTTTTTCAGCGTCTCGGAATTGCGTGGGAACTCACCCACCCCTTCATTTCTCGTGAGGATTCCAAAATCCATGCACTTGTTCTGAGACTCCTCCGATAGTGCCCTGAACCTACAGGACAACTAGAGGCAGAGGAAGACGAACATTTTTCAATGTCTCGGAGTTGCGTGGAAACTCACCCACCCTCCTCATTTCTCGTGAGGATTCCAGAATGCATGGACTTGTTTCAAGATTCCTCTGTTTGGGCCTTGAACCATTTGGGACAACTTGGGGCAGAAGAAGACGAACTTTTTTCAACGTCTCGGAATTGCGCGGAAACTCACCCACCCTCCTCATTTCTCGTGAGGATTCCAGAATGCATGGACTTGTTTCAAGATTCCTCCGTTTGGGCCGTGAACCATTTGGGACAACTTGGGGCAGAAGAAGACGAACTTTTTTCAACGTCTCGGAATTGCGTGGAATCTCACCCACCCCCCTCATTTCTCGTGAGGATTCCAAAATGCATGAACTTGTTTCGAGATTCCTCCGATAGTGCCCTGAACCTATAAGAAAACTAGAGGCAGAGGAAGACGAACTTTTTTCAACGTCTCGGAATTGCGTGGAAACTCACCCACCCTCCTCATTTCTCGTGAGGATTCCAGAATGCATGAACATGTTTCGAGATTCCTCCGTTTGGGCCCTGAACCATTTGGGATAACTTGGGGCAGAAGAAGACGAACTTTTTTCAATGTCTCGGAATTGCGCGGAAACTCACCGACCCTCCTCATTTCTCGTAAGGATTCCAGAATGCATGAACTTCTTTTGAGATTCCTCCGATTGTGCCCTGAACCTATATGACAACTTGACACAGAGGAAGACGAACTTTCTTCAACGTCTCGGAATTGCGTGGAAACTCAGCCACCCCCCTCATTTCTCGTCAGGATTCCAGAATGCATGAATATGTTTCGAGATTCCTCCGTTTGGGCCCGGAACCATTTGGGACTACTTGAGGCAGAAGAAGACGAACTATTTTCAGCGTGTCGGAATTGCGTGGAAACTCACCCACCCTCCTCATTTCTCGTGAGCATTCCAGAATGCATGAACTTGTTTCGAGATTCCTCTGTTTGGGCCGTGAACCATGTGGGACAACTTGAGGCAGAAGAAGACGAACTTTTTTCAACGTCTCGGAATTGCGTGGAAACTCACCAACCCTCCTCATTTCTCGTGAGGATTCCAGAATGCGTTAACTTGTTTTGAGATTCCTCTGATTGTGCCCTGAACCTATAGCACAACTTGAGGCAGAGGAAGACGAACTTTTTTCAACGTCTCGGAATTGCGTGGAAACTCACCCACCCTCCTCATTTCCCGTGAGGATTCCAGAATGCATGAACATGTTTCGACATTCCTCCGTTTGGGGCCTGTACCATTTGGGACTACTTGAGGCAGAAGAAGACGAACTTTTTTCAACGTCTCGGAATTGCGTGGAAACTCACCCACCCTCCTCATTTCTCGTGGGGATTCCATAATGCATGAACTTGTTTCGAGATTCCTCCGTTTGGGCCCTGAACCATGTGGGACAACTTGAGTCAGAAGGAGACGAACTTTTTTCAACGTCTCGAAATTGCTTGGAAACTCACCCACCCCCCTCATTTCTCGTGAGGATTCCAGGATGCATGAACTTGTTTCGAGATTCCTCCGTTTGGGCCCTGAACCATGTGGGACAACTTGAGTCAGAAGGAGACGAACTTTTTTCAACGTCTCGAAATTGCTTGGAATCTCACCCACCCCCCTCATTTCTCGTGAGGATTCCGGAATGCATGAACTTGTTTTGAGATTCCTCCGATAGTGCCCTGAACCTATAGGACAACTTGAGGCAGAGGAAGACGAACTTTTTTCAACGTCTCGGAATTGCGTGGAAACTCACCCACCCTCCTCATTTCGCGTGAGGATTCCAGGATGCATGGACTTGTTTCAAGATTCCTCCGATTGTGCCCTGAACCTATAAGACAACTTGAGGCAGAGGAAGACGAACTTTTTTCAACGTCTCGGAATTGCGTGGAAACTCACCCACCCTCCTAATTTCTCGTGAGCATTCCAGAATGCATGAACTTGTTTCGAGATACCTCCGTTTGGGCCCTGAACCATGTGGGACAACTTGAGTCAGAAGGAGACGAACTTTTTTCAACGTCTCGGAATTGTGTGGAAACTCACCCACCCCACTCTTTTCTCGTGAGGATTCCAGAATGCATGAACTTTTTTTGACATTCCTCCGATTGTGCCCTGAACCTATAGGACAACTTGAGGCAGAGGAAGACGAACTTTTTTGAACGTCTCGAAATTGCTTGGAAACTCACCCACCCCCCTCATTTCTCGTGAGGATTCCGGAATGCATGAACTTGTTTCGAGATTCCTCCGATAGTGCCCTGAACCTATAGGACAACTTGAGGCAGAGGAAGACGAACTTTTTTCAACGTCTCGGAATTGCGTGGAAACTCACCCACACTCCTCATTTCTCGTGAGGATTCCAGAATGCATGAACTTGTTTTGAGATTCCTCCGATTGTGCCCTGAACCTATAGGACAACTTGAGGCAGAGGAAGACGAACACTTTTCAACGTCTCGGAATTGCGTGGAAACTCACCCACCCTCCTCATTTCTAGTGAGCATTCCAGAATGCATGAACTTGTTTCGATATTCCTCCGTTTGGGCCCTGAACCATGTGGGACAACTTGAGTCAGAAGGAGACGAACTTTTTTCAACGTCTCGAAATTGCGTGGAAACTCACCCACCCCCCTCTTTTCTCGTGAGGATTCTAGAATGCATGAACTTGTTTCGAGATTCCTCCGATTGTGCCTTGAACCATATGGGACAACATGAGGTAGAGGAAGACGAACTTTCTTCAACGTCTCGGAATTGCGTGGAAACTCAGCCACCCCCCCTATTTCTCGTCAGGATTCCAGAATGCATGAACATGTTTCGAGATTCCTCCGTTTGGGCCCGGAACCATTTCGGACTACTTGAGGCAGAAGAGGACGAACTTTTTTCAGCGTCTCGGAATTACGTGGAAACTCACCCACCCTCCTCATTTCTCGTGAGGATTCCAGAATGCATGGACTTGTTTCCAGATTCCTCCGTTTGGGCCTTGAACCATTTGGGACAACTTGGGGCAGAAGAAGACGAACTTTTTTCAACGTCTCGGAATTGCGTGGAAACTCACCCACCCTTCTCATTTCTCGTGAGGATTCCAGAATGCATGAACATGTTTCGAGATTCCTCCGATAGTGCCCAGAACCTATAGGACAACTTGAGGTAGAGGAAGACGAACTTTTTTCAACGTGTCGAAATTGCGTGGAAACTCACCCACCCTCCTCATTTCTCCTGAGGATTCCAGAATGCATGAACTTGTTTTGAGATTCCTCTGTTTGGGCCCTGAACCATGTGGGACAACTTGAGTCCGAAGGAGACGAACTTTTTTCAACGTCTCGGAATTGCGTGGAAACTCACCCACCCCCCTCATTTCTCGTGAGGATTCCAGAATGCATGAACTTGTTTCGAGATTCCTCCGTTTGGGCCCTGAACCATGTGGGGCAACTTGAGTCAGAAGGAGACGAACTTTTTTCAACGCCTCGAAATTGCTTGGAAACTCACCCACCCCCCTCATTTCTCGTGAGGATTCCAGGATGCATGAACTTGTTTCGAGATTCCTCCGTTTGGGCCCTGAACCATGTGGGGCAACTTGAGTCAGAAGGAGACGAACTTTTTTCAACGTCTCGAAATTGCTTGGAATCTCACCCACCCCCCTCATTTCTCGTGAGGATTCCGGAATGCATGAACTTGTTTTGAGATTCCTCCGATAGTGCCCTGAACCTATAGGACAACTTGAGGCAGAGGAAGACGAACTTTTTTCAACGTCTCGGAATTGCGTGGAAACTCACCCACCCCCCTCATTTCTCGTGAGGATTCCAAAATGCATGAACTTGTTTTGAGATTCCTCCTATGGTGCCCTGAACCTATAGGACAACTAGAGGCAGAGGAAGACGAACTTTTTTCAACGTCTCGAAATTGCGTGGAAACTCACCCACCCTCCTCATTTCTCGTGAGGATTCCAGAATGCATGGACTTGTTTCCCGATTCCTCCGTTTGGGCCTTGAACCATGTGGGACAACTTGGGGCAGAAGAAGACGAAATATTTTCAATGTCTCGGAATTGCGTGCAAACTCACCCACCCTCCTCATTTCTCGTGAGGATTCCAGAATGCATGAACTTGTTTTGAGATTCCTCCGACTGTGCCCTGAACCTATAGGGCAACTTGAGGCAGAGGAAGACGAACTTTTTTCAACCTCTCGGAATTGCGTGGAAACTCACCCACCCTTCTCATTTCTCGTGAGGATTCCAGAATGTATGAACTTGTTTCGAGATTCCTCCGTTTGGGCCCTGAACCATTTGGGACAACTTGATGCAGAAGAAGACGAACTTTTTTCAACGTCTCGGAATTGGGTGGAAACGCACCCATCCTCCTCATTTCTCGTGAGGTCTCCAGAATGCATGAACATGTTTCGAGATTCCTCCGATAGTGCCCAGAACCTATAGGACAACTTGAGGAAGAGGAAGACGAACTTTTTTCAACGTCTCGAAATTGCGTGGAAACTCACCCACCCTCCTCATTTCTCCTGAGGATTCCAGAATGCATGAACTTGTTTCGAGATTCCTCCGTTTGGGCCCTGAAGCATGTGGGACAACTTGAGTCAGAAGGAGACGAACTTTTTTTAACGTCTCGGAATTGCGTGGAAACTCACCCACCCCCCTCATTTCTCATGAGGATTCCAGAATGCATGAACTTGTTTCGAGATTCCTCCGATTGTGCCTTGAACCATATGGGACAACATGAGGTAGAGGAAGACGAACTTTCTTCAACGTCTCGAAATTGCGTGTAAACTCAGCCACCCCCCTCATTTCTCGTCAAGATTCCAGTATGCATGAACATGTTTCGACATTCCTCCGTTTGGGCCCTGTACCATTTGGGACTACTTGAGGCAGAAGAAGACGAACTTTTTTCACCGTCTCGGAATTGCGTGGAAACTCACCCACCATCCTCATATCTCGTGAGGATTCCAGAATGCATGAACTTGTTTCGAGATTCCTCCGTTTATGCCCTGAACCATGTGGGGCAACATGAGGCAGAAAAACACGAACTTTTTTCGTCTCGGAATTGCGTGGAAACTCACCCACCCCCCTCATTTCTCGTGAGGATTCCAAAATGCATGAACTTGTTTTGAGATTCCTCCTACGGTGCCCTGAACCTATAGGACAACTAGAGGCAGAGGAAGACGAACTTTTTTCAACGTCTCGGAATTGCGTGGAAACTCACCCACCCTCCTCATTTCTCGTAGGATTCCATAATGCATGGACTTGTTTCCAGATTCCTCCGTTTGGGCCTTGAACCATGAGGGACAACTTGGGGCAGAAGAAGACGAAATGTTTTCAACGTCTCGGAATTGCGTGGAAACTCACCCACCCTCCTCATTTCTCGTGAGGATTCCAGAATGCATGAACTTGTTTTAAGATTCCTCCGATTATGCCCTGAACCTATAGGACAACTTGAGGCAGAGGAAGACGAACTTTTTTCAACGTCTCGGAATTGCGTGGAAACTCACCCACCCTCCTCATTTCTCGTGAGGATTCCAGAATGCATGAACTTGTTTTGAGATTCCTCCGATTCTGCCCTGAACCTATAGGACAACTTGAGACAGAGGAAGACGAACTTTTTTCAACGTCACGGAATTGCGTGGAAACTCACCCACCCTCCTCATTTATCGTGAGGATTCCAGAATGCATGAACTTGTTTCGAGATTCCTCCGTTTGGGCCCTGAACCATGTGGGACAACTTGAGTCAGAAGGAGACGAACTTTTTTAAACGTCTCGGAATTGCGTGGAAACTCACCCACCCCCCTCTTTTCTCGTGAGGATTCCAGAATGCATGAACTTGTTTCGAGATTCCTCTGATTGTGCCTTGAACCATATGGGACAACATGAGGTAGAGGAAGACGAACTTTCTTCAACGTGTTGGAATTGGGTGGAAACGCACCCATCCTCCTCATTTCTCGTGAGGATTCCAGAATGCATGAACATGTTTCGAGATTCCTCCGTTTGGGCCCGGAACCATTTGGGACTACTTTAGGCAGAAGAGGACGAACATTTTTCAGCGTCCCGGAATTACGTGGAAACTCACCCACCCTCCTCATTTCTCGTGAGGATTCCAGAATGCATGGACTTGTTTCCAGATTCCTCCGTTTGGGCCTTGAACCATTTGGGACAACTTGGGGCAGAAGACGTCGGACTTTTTTCAACGTCTCGGAATTGCGTGGAAACTCACCCACCCTCCTCATTTCTCGTGAGGATTCCAGAATGCATGAACTTGTTTTGAGATTTCTCCGATTGTGCCCTGAACCTATAGGACAACTTGAGGCAGAGGAAGACGAACTTTTTTCAACGTCTCGGAATTGCGTGGAAACTCACCCACCCTCCTCATTTCTCGTGAGGGTTCCAGAATGCATGAACATGTTTCGACATTCCTCCGTTTGGGGCCTGTACCATTTGGGACTACTTGAGGCAGAAAAAGACGAACTTTTTTCAACGTCTCGGAATTGCGTGGAAACTCACCCACCCTCCTCATTTCTCGTGAGGATTCCAGAATGCATGAACTTGTTTCGAGATTCCTCCGTTTGGGCCCTGAACCATGTGGGACAACTTGAGTCAGAAGGAGACGAACTTTTTTCAAAGTCTCGAAATTGCGTGGAAACTCACCCACCCCCCTCATTTCTCGTGAGGATTCCGGAATGCATGAACTTCTTTTGAGATTCCTCCGATAGTGCCCTGAACCTATAGGACAACTTGAGGCAGAGGAAGACGAACTTTTTTCAACGTCTCGGAATTGCGTGGAAACTCACCCACCCTCCTCATTTCTCGTGAGCATTCCAGGATGCATGGACTTGTTTCAGGATTCCTCCGTTTGGGCCCTGAACCATTTGGGAAAACTTCAGGCAGAAAATGACGAACTTTTTTCAACGTCTCAGAATTGCGTGGAAACTCACCCACCCTCCTCATTTCTCGTGAGGATTCCAGAATGCATGGACTTGTTTCAAGATTCTTCCGTTTGGGCCTTGAACCATTTGGGAAAACTTGGGGCAGAAGAAGACGAACTTTTTTCAACGTCTCGGAATTGCGTGGAAACTCACCCACCCTCCTCATTTCTCGTTAGGATTCCAGAATGCATGAACTTCTTTTGAGATTCCTCCGATTGAGCCCTGAACCTATAGGGCAACTTGAGACAGAGGAAGACGAACTTTTTTCAACGTCTCGGAATTGCGTGGAAACTCACCCACCCTCCTCATTTCTCGTGACCATGCCAGAATGCATGCACTTGTTTCGAGATTCCTCCGTTTGGACCCTGAACCATGTGGGACAACTTGAGGCAGAAGAAGACGAACTTTTTTCACCGTCACGGAATTGCGTGGAAACTCACGCACCCCCCTCATTTTTCGTGAGGATTCCAGAATACGTGAACTTGTTTTGAGATTCCTCCGATTGTGCCCTGAACCTATAGGACAACTTGAGGCAGAGGAAGACGAACTTTTTTCAACCTC
Source organism: Acacia crassicarpa (assembly GCA_034222035.1). Classification (NCBI taxonomy): domain Eukaryota; kingdom Viridiplantae; phylum Streptophyta; class Magnoliopsida; order Fabales; family Fabaceae; genus Acacia; species Acacia crassicarpa. Next base: position 717,952 of record JAWXYG010000021.1, on the reverse strand, counting down.
TCGGAATTGCGTGGAAACTCACCCACCCTCCTCATTTCTCGTGAGGATTCCAGAATGCATGAACTTGTTTCGAGATTCCTCCCTTTGGGCCCTGAACCATTTGGAACAACTTGGGGCAGAAGAAGACGAACTTTTTTCAATGTCTCGGAACTGCGCGGAAACTCACCCACCCTCCTCATTTCTAGTAAGGATTCCAGAATGCATGAACTTCTTTTGAGATTCCTCCGATTGTGCCCTGAACCAATATGACAACTTGAGACAGAGGAAGACGAACTTTTTTCAACGTCTCGGAATTGCGTGGAAACTCACCCACCCTCCTCATTTCTCGGGAGTATTCCAGAATGCATGAACATGTTTCGAGATTCCTCCGTTTGGGCCCTGAACCATTTGGGACTACTTGAGGCAGAAGAAGACGAACTATTTTCAGCGTGTCAGAATTGCGTGGAAACTCACCCACCCTCCTCATTTCTCGTGAGGATTCCAGAATGCATGAACTTGTTTCGAGATTCCTCCGTTTGGGCCCTGAACCATGTGGGACAACTTGAGTCAGAAGGAGACGAACTTTTTTCAACGTCTCGAAATTGCGTGGAAACTCACCCACCCCCCTCATTTCTCGTGAGGATTCCGGAATGCATGAACTTCTTTTGAAATTCCTCCGATAGTGCCCTGAACCTATAGGACAACTTGAGGCAGAGGAAGACGAACTTTTTTCAACGTCTCGGAATTGCGTGGAAACTCACCCACCCTCCTCATTTCTCGTGAGGATTCCAGGATGCATGGACTTGTTTCAGGATTCCTCCGTTTGGGCCCTGAACCATTTGGGAAAACTTCAGGCAGAAAAAGACGAACTTTTTTCAACGTCTCACAATTGCGTGGAAACTCACCCACCCTCCTCATTTGTCGTGAGGATTCCAGAATGCATGGACTTGTTTCAAGATTCCTCCGTTTGGGCCTTGAACGATTTGGGACAACTTGGGGCAGAAGAAGACGAACTTTTTTCAACGTCTCGGAATTGCGTGGAAACTCACCCACCCTCCTCATTTCTCGTAAGGATTCCAGAATGCATGAACTTCTTTTTAGATTCCTCCGATTGAGCCCTGAACCTATAGGACAACTTGAGACAGAGGAAGACGAACTTTTTTCAACGTCTCGGAATTGCGTGGAAACTCACCCACCCTCCTCATTTCTCGTGACCATGCCAGAATGCATGCACTTGTTTCGAGATTCCTCCGTTTGGGCCCTGAACCATGTGGGACAACTTGAGGCAGAAGAAGACGAACTTTTTTCACCGTCACGGAATTGCGTGGAAACTCACGCACCCCCCTCATTTCTCGTGAGGATTCCAGAATACGTGAACTTGTTTTGAGATTCCTACGATTGTGCCCTGAACCTATAGGACAACTTGAGGCAGAGGAAGACGAACTTTTTTCAACCTCTCGGAATTGCGTGGAAACTCACCCACCCTCCTCATTTCTCGTGAGGATTCCAGAATGCATGAACATGTTTCGAGATTCCTCCGTTTGGGCCCTGAACCATTTGGGACAACTTGGGGCAGAAGAAGACGAACTTTTTTCAACGTCTCGGAATTGCGTGGAAACTCACCCACCCTCCTCATTTCTCGTGGGGATTCCAGAATGCATGAACTTCTTTTGAGATTCCTCCGATTGTGCCCTGAACCTATATGACAACTTGAGACAGAGGAAGACGAACTTTTTTCAACGTCTCGGAATTGCGTGGAAACGCACCCATCCTCCTCATTTCTCGTGAGGACTCCAGAATGCATGAACATGTTTCGAGATTCCTCCGATAGTGCCCAGAACCTATAGGACAACTTGAGGAAGAGGAAGACGAACTTTTTTCAACGTCTCGAAATTGCGTGGAAACTCACCCACCCTCCTCATTTCTCCTGAGGATTCCAGAATGCATGAACTTGTTTCGAGATTCCTCCGTTTGGGCCCTGAAGCATGTGGGACAACTTGAGTCAGAAGGAGACGAACTTTTTTCAACGTCTCGGAATTGCGTGGAAACTCACCCACCCCCCTCATTTCTCATGAGGATTCCAGAATGCATGAACTTGTTTCGAGATTCCTCCGATTGTGCCTTGAACCATATGGGACAACATGAGGTAGAGGAAGACGAACTTTCTTCAACGTCTCGAAATTGCGTGTAAACTCAGCCACCCCCCTCATTTCTCGTCAAGATTCCAGTATGCATGAACATGTTTCGACATTCCTCCGTTTGGGCCCTGTACCATTTGGGAATACTTGAGGCAGAAGAAGACGAACTTTTTTCACCGTCTCGGAATTGCGTGGAAACTCACCCACCATCCTCATATCTCGTGAGGATTCCAGAATGCATGAACTTGTTTCGAGATTCCTCCGTTTGGGCCCTGAACCATGTGGGGCAACATGAGGCAGAAAAACACGAACTTTTTTCGTCTCGGAATTGCGTGGAAACTCACCCACCCCCCTCATTTCTCGTGAGGATTCCAAAATGCATGAACTTGTTTTGAGATTCCTCCTATGGTGCCCTGAACCTATAGGACAACTAGAGGCAGAGGAAGACGAACTTTTTCCAACGTCTCGGAATTGCGTGGAAACTCACCCACCCTCCTCATTTCTCGTAGGATTCCATAATGCATGGACTTGTTTCCAGATTCCTCCGTTTGGGCCTTGAACCATGAGGGACAACTTGGGGCAGAAGAAGACGAAATGTTTTCAACGTCTCGGAATTGCGTGGAAACTCACCCACCCTCCTCATTTCTCGTGAGGATTCCAGAATGCATGAACTTGTTTTGAGATTCCTCTGATTATGCCCTGAACCTATAGGACAACTTGAGGCAGAGGAAGACGAACTTTTTTCAACGTCTCGGAATTGCGTGGAAACTCACCCACCCTCCTCATTTCTCGTGAGGATTCCAGAATGCATGAACTTGTTTTGAGATTCCTCCGATTATGCCCTGAACCTATAGGACAACTTGAGGCAGAGGAAGACGAACTTTTTTCAACGTCTCGGAATTGCGTGGAAACTCACCCACCCTCCTCATTTATCGTGAGGATTCCAGAATGCATGAACTTGTTTCGAGATTCCTCCGTTTGGGCCCTGAACAATGTGGGACAACTTGAGTCAGAAGGAGACGAACTTTTTTAAACGTCTCGGAATTGCGTGGAAACTCACCCACCCCCCTCTTTTCTCGTGAGGATTCCAGAATGCATGAACTTGTTTCGAGATTCCTCCGATTGTGCCTTGAACCATATGGGACAACATGAGGTAGAGGAAGACGAACTTTCTTCAACGTGTTGGAATTGGGTGGAAACGCACCCATCCTCCTCATTTCTCGTGAGGATTCCAGAATGCATGAACATGTTTCGAGATTCCTCCGTTTGGGCCCGGAACCATTTGGGACTACTTTAGGCAGAAGAGGACGAACATTTTTCAGCGTCCCGGAATTACGTGGAAACTCACCCACCCTCCTCATTTCTCGTGAGGATTCCAGAATGCATGGACTTGTTTCCAGATTCCTCCGTTTGGGCCTTGAACCATTTGGGACAACTTGGGGCAGAAGACGTCGGACTTTTTTCAACGTCTCGGAATTGCGTGGAAACTCACCCACCCTCCTCATTTCTCGTGAGGATTCCAGAATGCATGAACTTGTTTTGAGATTTCTCCGATTGTGCCCTGAACCTATAGGACAACTTGAGGCAGAGGAAGACGAACTTTTTTCAACGTCTCGGAATTGCGTGGAAACTCACCCACCCTCCTCATTTCTCGTGAGGGTTCCAGAATGCATGAACATGTTTCGACATTCCTCCGTTTGGGGCCTGTCCCATTTGGGACTACTTGAGGCAGAAAAAGACGAACTTTTTTCAACGTCTCGGAATTGCGTGGAAACTCACCCACCCTCCTCATTTCTCGTGAGGATTCCAGAATGCATGAACTTGTTTCGAGATTCCTCCGTTTGGGCCCTGAACCATGTGGGACAACTTGAGTCAGAAGGAGACGAACTTTTTTCAAAGTCTCAAAATTGCGTGGAAACTCACCCATCCCCCTCATTTCTCGTGAGGATTCCGGAATGCATGAACTTCTTTTGAGATTCCTCCGATAGTGCCCTGAACCTATAGGACAACTTGAGGCAGAGGAAGACGAACTTTTTTCAACGTCTCGGAATTGCGTGGAAACTCACCCACCCTCCTCATTTCTCGTGAGCATTCCAGGATGCATGGACTTGTTTCAGGATTCCTCCGTTTGGGCCCTGAACCATTTGGGAAAACTTCAGGCAGAAAAAGACCAACTTTTTTCAACGTCTCAAAATTGCGTGGAAACTCACCCACCCTCCTCATTTCTCGTGAGGATTCCAGAATGCATGGACTTGTTTCAAGATTCTTCCGTTTGGGCCTTGAACCATTTGGGAAAACTTGGGGCAGAAGAAGACGAACTTTTTTCAACGTCTCGGAATTGCGTGGAAACTCACCCACCCTCCTCATTTCTCGTTAGGATTCCAGAATGCATGAACTTCTTTTGAGATTCCTCCGATTGAGCCCTGAACCTATAGGGCAACTTGAGACAGAGGAAGACGAACTTTTTTCAACGTCTCGGAATTGCGTGGAAACTCACCCACCCTCCTCATTTCTCGTGACCATGCCAGAATGCATGCACTTGTTTCGAGATTCCTCCGTTTGGGCCCTGAACCATGTGGGACAACTTGAGGCAGAAGAAGACGAACTTTTTTCACCGTCACGGAATTGCGTGGAAACTCACGCACCCCCCTCATTTCTCGTGAGGATTCCAGAATACGTGAACTTGTTTTGAGATTCCTCCGATTGTGCCCTGAACCTATAGGACAACTTGAGGCAGAGGAAGACGAACTTTTTTCAACCTCTCGGAATTGCGTGGAAACTCACCCACCCTCCTCATTTCTCGGGAGTATTCCAGAATGCATGAACATGTGTCGAGATTCCTCCGTTTGGGCCCTGAACCATTTGGGACTACTTGAGGCAGAAGAAGACGAACTATTTTCAGCGTGTCAGAATTGCGTGGAAACTCACCCACCCTCCTCATTTCTCGTGAGGATTCCAGAATGCATGAACTTGTTTCGAGATTCCTCCGTTTGGGCCCTGAACCATGTGGGACAACTTGAGTCAGAAGGAGACGAACTTTTTTCAACGTCTCGAAATTGCGTGGAAACTCACCCACCCCCCTCATTTCTCGTGAGGATTCCGGAATGCATGAACTTCTTTTGAAATTCCTCCGATAGTGCCCTGAACCTATAGGACAACTTGAGGCAGAGGAAAACGAACTTTTTTCAACGTCTCGGAATTGCGTGGAAACTCACCCACCCTCCTCATTTCTCGTGAGGATTCCAGGATGCATGGACTTGTTTCAGGATTCCTCCGTTTGGGCCCTGAACCATTTGGGAAAACTTCAGGCAGAAAAAGACGAACTTTTTTCAACGTCTCACAATTGCGTGGAAACTCACCCACCCTCCTCATTTGTCGTGAGGATTCCAGAATGCATGGACTTGTTTCAAGATTCCTCCGTTTGGGCCTTGAACGATTTGGGACAACTTGGGGCAGAAGAAGACGAACTTTTTTCAACGTCTCGGAATTGCGTGGAAACTCACCCACCCTCCTCATTTCTCGTAAGGATTCCAGAATGCATGAACTTCTTTTTAGATTCCTCCGATTGAGCCCTGAACCTATAGGACAACTTGAGACAGAGGAAGACGAACTTTTTTCAACGTCTCGGAATTGCGTGGAAACTCACCCACCCTCCTCATTTCTCGTGACCATGCCAGAATGCATGCACTTGTTTCGAGATTCCTCCGTTTGGGCCCTGAACCATGTGGGACAACTTGAGGCAGAAGAAGACGAACTTTTTTCACCGTCACGGAATTGCGTGGAAACTCACGCACCCCCCTCATTTCTCGTGAGGATTCCAGAATACGTGAACTTGTTTTGAGATTCCTCCGATTGTACCCTGAACCTATAGGACAACTTGAGGCAGAGGAAGACGAACTTTTTTCAACCTCTCGGAATTGCGTGGAAACTCACCCACCCTCCTCATTTCTCGTGAGGATTCCAGAATGCATGGACTTGTTTCCAGATTCCTCCGTTTGGGCCTTAAACCATGTGGGACAACTTGGGGCAGAAGAAGACGAAAAGTTTTCAACGTCTCGGAATTGCGTGGAAACTCACCCACCCTCCTCATTTCTCGTGAGGATTCCAGAATGCATGAACTTGTTTTGAGATTCCTCCGATTGTGCCCTGAACCTATATGACAACTTGAGACAGAGGAAGACGAACTTTTTTCAACGTCTCAGAATTGCGTGGAAACTCACCCACCCTCCTCATTTCTCGGGAGTATTCCAGAATGCGTGAACATGTTTCGAGATTCCTCCGTTTGGGCCTTGAACCATTTGGGACTACTTGAGGCAGAAGAAGACGAACTATTTTCAGCGTGTCGGAATTGCGTGGAAACTCACCCACCCTCCTCATTTCTCGTGAGCATTCCAGGATGCATGAACTTGTTTCGAGATTCATCTGTTTGGGCACTGAACCATGTGGGACAACTTGAGGAAGAAGAAGACGAACTTTTTTCAACGTCTCGGAATTGCGTGGAAACTCACCAACCCTCCTCATTTCTCGTGAGGATTCCAGAATGCGTTAACTTGTTTTGAGATTCCTCCGATTGTGCCCTGAACCTATATGACAACTTGAGACAGAGGAAGACGAACTTTTTTCAACGTCTCGGAATTGCGTGGAAACTCACCCACCCTCCTCATTTCTCGGGAGTATTCCAGAATGCGTGAACATGTTTCGAGATTCCTCCGTTTGGGCCTTGAACCATTTGGGACTACTTGAGGCAGAAGAAGACGAACTATTTTCAGCGTGTCGGAATTGCGTGGAAACTCACCCACCCTCCTCATTTCTCGTGAGCATTCCAGGATGCATGAACTTGTTTCGAGATTCATCTGTTTGGGCACTGAACCATGTGGGACAACTTGAGGAAGAAGAAGACGAACTTTTTTCAACGTCTCGGAATTGCGTGGAAACTCACCAACCCTCCTCATTTCTCGTGAGGATTCCAGAATGCGTTAACTTGTTTTGAGATTCCTCTGATTGTGCCCTGAACCTATAGGACAACTTGAGGCAGAGGAAGACGAACTTTTTTCAATGTCTCGGAATTGCGTGGAAACTCACCCACCCTCCTCATTTCCCGTGAGGATTCCAGAATGCGTGAACATGTTTCGACATTCCTCCGTTTGGGGCCTGTACCATTTGGGACTACTTGAGGCAGAAGAAGACGAACTTTTTTCAACGTCTCGGAATTGCGTGGAAACTCACGCACCCTCCTCATTTCTCGTGGGGATTCCAGAATGCATGAACTTGTTTCGAGATTCCTCCGTTTGGGCCCTGAACCATGTGGGACAACTTGAGTCAGAAGGAGACGAACTTTTTTCAACGTCTCGAAATTGCTTGAAAACTCACCCACCCCCCTCATTTCTCGTGAGCATTCCAGAATGCATGAACTTGTTTTGAGATTCCTCCGATAGTGCCCTGAACCTATAGGACAACTTGAGGCAGAGGAAGACGAACTTTTTTCAACGTCTCGGAATTGCGTGGAAACTCACCCACCCTCCTCATTTCTCGTGAGGATTCCAGGATGTATGGACTTGTTTCAAGATTCCTCCGTTTGGGCCCTGAACCGTATGGGACAACATGAGCTAGAGGAAGACGAACTTTCTTCAACGTCTCCGAATTGCGTGGAAACTCACCCACCCTCCTCATTTCTCGTGAGGATTCCAGAATGCATGAACTTGTTTTGACATTCCTCCGATTGTACCCTGAACCTATAGGACAACTTGAGGCAGAGGAAGACGAACTTTTTTCAACGTCTCGGAATTGCGCGGAAACTCACCCACCCTCCTCATTTCTCGTGAGCATTCCAGAATGCATGAACTTGTTTCGAGATTCCTCCGTTTGGGCCCTGAACAATGTGGGTCAACTTGAGTCAGAAAGAGACGAACTTTGTTCAACGTCTCGGAATTGCGTGGAAACTCACCCACCCCGCTCTTTTCTCGTGAGGATTCCAGAATGCATGAACTTGTTTTGTCATTCCTCCGATTGTGCCCTGAACCTATAGGACAACTTGAGGCAGAGGAAGACGAACTTTTTTCAACGTCTCGAAATTGCTTGGAAACTCACCCACCCCCCTCATTTCTCGTGAGGATTCCGGAATGCATGAACTTGTTCTGAGATTCCTCCGATAGTGCCCTGAACCTATAGGACAACATGAGGCAGAGGAAAACGAACTTTTTTCAACGTCTCGGAATTGCGTGGAAACTCACCCACCCTCCTCATTTCTCGTGAGGATTCCAGAATGCATGGACTTGTTTCCAGATTCCTCCGTTTGGGCCTTGAACCATTTGGGACAACTTGGGGCAGAAGACGTCGGAGTTTTTTCAACGTCTCGGAATTGCGTGGAAACTCACCCACCCTCCTCATTTCTCGTGAGGATTCCAGAATGCATGAACTTGTTTTGAGATTCCTCCGATTGTGCCCTGAACCTTTAGGACAACTTGAGGCAGAGGAAGACGAACTTTTTTCAACGTCTCGGAATTACGTGGAAACTCACCCACCCTCCTCATTTCTCATGAGCATTCCAGAATGCATGAACTTGTTTCGAGATTCCTCCGTTTGGGCCCTGAGCCATGTGGGACAACTTGAGTCAGAAGGAGACGAACTTTTTTCAACGTCTCGGAATTGCGTGGAAACTCACCCACCCCCCTCTTTTCTTGTGAGGATTCCAGAATGCATGAACTTGTTTCGAGATTCCTCCGATTGTGCCTTGAACCATATGGGACAACATGAGGTAGAGGAAGACGAACTTTTTTCAACGTCTCGGAATTGCGTGGAAACTCACCAACCCTCCCCATTTCTCGTGAGGATTCCAGAATGCGTTAACTTGTTTTGAGATTCCTCCGATTGTGCCCTGAACCTATATGACAACTTGAGACAGAGGAAGACGAACTTTTTTCAACGTCTCGGAATTGCGTGGAAACTCACCCACCCTCCTCATTTCTCGGGAGTATTCCAGAATGCGTGAACATGTTTCGAGATTCCTCCGTTTGGGCCTTGAACCATTTGGGACTACTTGAGGCAGAAGAAGACGAACTATTTTCAGCGTGTCGGAATTGCGTGGAAACTCACCCACCCTCCTCATTTCTCGTGAGCATTCCAGGATGCATGAACTTGTTTCGAGATTCCTCTGTTTGGGCACAGAACCATGTGGGACAACTTGAGGCAGAAGAAGACGAACTTTTTTCAACGTCTCGGAATTGCGTGGAAACTCACCAACCCTCCTCATTTCTCGTGAGGATTCCAGAATGCGTTAACTTGTTTTGAGATTCCTCTGATTGTGCCCTGAACCTATAGGACAACTTGAGGCAGAGGAAGACGAACTTTTTTCAATGTCTCGGAATTGCGTGGAAACTCACCCACCCTCCTCATTTCCCGTGAGGATTCCAGAATGCGTGAACATGTTTCGACATTCCTCCGTTTGGGGCCTGTACCATTTGGGACTACTTGAGGCAGAAGAAGACGAACTTTTTTCAACGTCTCGGAATTGCGTGGAAACTCACGCACCCTCCTCATTTCTCGTGGGGATTCCAGAATGCATGAACTTGTTTCGAGATTCCTCCGTTTGGGCCCTGAACCATGTGGGACAACTTGAGTCAGAAGGAGACGAACTTTTTTCAACGTCTCGAAATTGCTTGAAAACTCACCCACCCCCCTCATTTCTCGTGAGCATTCCAGAATGCATGAACTTGTTTTGAGATTCCTCCGATAGTGCCCTGAACCTATAGGACAACTTGAGGCAGAGGAAGACGAACTTTTTTCAACGTCTCGGAATTGCGTGGAAACTCACCCACCCTCCTCATTTCTCGTGAGGATTCCAGGATGTATGGACTTGTTTCAAGATTCCTCCGTTTGGGCCCTGAACCGTATGGGACAACATGAGCTAGAGGAAGACGAACTTTCTTCAACGTCTCCGAATTGCGTGGAAACTCACCCACCCTCCTCATTTCTCGTGAGGATTCCAGAATGCATGAACTTGTTTTGACATTCCTCCGATTGTACCCTGAACCTATAGGACAACTTGAGGCAGAGGAAGACGAACTTTTTTCAACGTCTCGGAATTGCGCGGAAACTCACCCACCCTCCTCATTTCTCGTGAGCATTCCAGAATGCATGAACTTGTTTCGAGATTCCTCCGTTTGGGCCCTGAACAATGTGGGTCAACTTGAGTCAGAAAGAGACGAACTTTGTTCAACGTCTCGGAATTGCGTGGAAACTCACCCACCCCGCTCTTTTCTCGTGAGGATTCCAGAATGCATGAACTTGTTTTGTCATTCCTCCGATTGTGCCCTGAACCTATAGGACAACTTGAGGCAGAGGAAGACGAACTTTTTTCAACGTCTCGAAATTGCTTGGAAACTCACCCACCCCCCTCATTTCTCGTGAGGATTCCGGAATGCATGAACTTGTTCTGAGATTCCTCCGATAGTGCCCTGAACCTATAGGACAACATGAGGCAGAGGAAAACGAACTTTTTTCAACGTCTCGGAATTGCGTGGAAACTCACCCACCCTCCTCATTTCTCGTGAGGATTCCAGAATGCATGGACTTGTTTCCAGATTCCTCCGTTTGGGCCTTGAACCATTTGGGACAACTTGGGGCAGAAGACGTCGGAGTTTTTTCAACGTCTCGGAATTGCGTGGAAACTCACCCACCCTCCTCATTTCTCGTGAGGATTCCAGAATGCATGAACTTGTTTTGAGATTCCTCCGATTGTGCCCTGAACCTTTAGGACAACTTGAGGCAGAGGAAGACGAACTTTTTTCAACGTCTCGGAATTACGTGGAAACTCACCCACCCTCCTCATTTCTCATGAGCATTCCAGAATGCATGAACTTGTTTCGAGATTCCTCCGTTTGGGCCCTGAGCCATGTGGGACAACTTGAGTCAGAAGGAGACGAACTTTTTTCAACGTCTCGGAATTGCGTGGAAACTCACCCACCCCCCTCTTTTCTTGTGAGGATTCCAGAATGCATGAACTTGTTTCGAGATTCCTCCGATTGTGCCTTGAACCATATGGGACAACATGAGGTAGAGGAAGACGAACTTTTTTCAACGTCTCGGAATTGCGTGGAAACTCACCAACCCTCCCCATTTCTCGTGAGGATTCCAGAATGCGTTAACTTGTTTTGAGATTCCTCCGATTGTGCCCTGAACCTATATGACAACTTGAGACAGAGGAAGACGAACTTTTTTCAACGTCTCGGAATTGCGTGGAAACTCACCCACCCTCCTCATTTCTCGGGAGTATTCCAGAATGCGTGAACATGTTTCGAGATTCCTCCGTTTGGGCCTTGAACCATTTGGGACTACTTGAGGCAGAAGAAGACGAACTATTTTCAGCGTGTCGGAATTGCGTGGAAACTCACCCACCCTCCTCATTTCTCGTGAGCATTCCAGGATGCATGAACTTGTTTCGAGATTCCTCTGTTTGGGCACAGAACCATGTGGGACAACTTGAGGCAGAAGAAGACGAACTTTTTTCAACGTCTCGGAATTGCGTGGAAACTCACCAACCCTCCTCATTTCTCGTGAGGATTCCAGAATGCGTTAACTTGTTTTGAGATTCCTCTGATTGTGCCCTGAACCTATAGGACAACTTGAGGCAGAGGAAGACGAACTTTTTTCAATGTCTCGGAATTGCGTGGAAACTCACCCACCCTCCTCATTTCCCGTGAGGATTCCAGAATGCGTGAACATGTTTCGACATTCCTCCGTTTGGGGCCTGTACCATTTGGGACTACTTGAGGCAGAAGAAGACGAACTTTTTTCAACGTCTCGGAATTGCGTGGAAACTCACGCACCCTCCTCATTTCTCGTGGGGATTCCAGAATGCATGAACTTGTTTCGAGATTCCTCCGTTTGGGCCCTGAACCATGTGGGACAACTTGAGTCAGAAGGAGACGAACTTTTTTCAACGTCTCGAAATTGCTTGAAAACTCACCCACCCCCCTCATTTCTCGTGAGCATTCCAGAATGCATGAACTTGTTTTGAGATTCCTCCGATAGTGCCCTGAACCTATAGGACAACTTGAGGCAGAGGAAGACGAACTTTTTTCAACGTCTCGGAATTGCGTGGAAACTCACCCACCCTCCTCATTTCTCGTGAGGATTCCAGGATGTATGGACTTGTTTCAAGATTCCTCCGTTTGGGCCCTGAACCGTATGAGACAACATGAGCTAGAGGAAGACGAACTTTCTTCAACGTCTCCGAATTGCGTGGAAACTCACCCACCCTCCTCATTTCTCGTGAGGATTCCAGAATGCATGAACTTGTTTTGACATTCCTCCGATTGTACCCTGAACCTATAGGACAACTTGAGGCAGAGGAAGACGAACTTTTTTCAACGTCTCGGAATTGCGTGGAAACTCACCCACCCTCCTCATTTCTCGTGAGCATTCCAGAATGCATGAACTTGTTTCGAGATTCCTCCGTTTGGGCCCTGAACAATGTGGGTCAACTTGAGTCAGAAAGAGACGAACTTTGTTCAACGTCTCGGAATTGCGTGGAAACTCACCCACCCCGCTCTTTTCTCGTAAGGATTCCAGAATGCATGAACTTGTTTTGTCATTCCTCCGATTGTGCCCTGAACCTATAGGACAACTTGAGGCAGAGGAAGACGAACTTTTTTCAACGTCTCGAAATTGCTTGGAAACTCACCCACCCCCCTCATTTCTCGTGAGGATTCCGGAATGCATGAACTTGTTCTGAGATTCCTCCGATAGTGCCCTGAACCTATAGGACAACTTGAGGCAGAGGAAAACGAACTTTTTTCAACGTCTCGGAATTGCGTGGAAACTCACCCACCCTCCTCATTTCTCGTGAGGATTCCAGAATGCATGGACTTGTTTCCAGATTCCTCCGTTTGGGCCTTGAACCATTTGGGACAACTTGGGGCCGAAGACGTCGGAGTTTTTTCAACGTCTCGGAATTGCGTGGAAACTCACCCACCCTCCTCATTTCTCGTGAGGATTCCAAAATGCATGAACTTGTTTTGAGATTCCTCCGATTGTGCCCTGAACCTTTAGGACAACTTGAGGCAGAGGAAGACGAACTTTTTTCAACGTCTCGGAATTACGTGGAAACTCACCCACCCTCCTCATTTCTCATGAGCATTCCAGAATGCATGAACTTGTTTCGAGATTCCTCCGTTTGGGCCCTGAGCCATGTGGGACAACTTGAGTCAGAAGGAGACGAACTTTTTTCAACGTCTCGGAATTGCGTGGAAACTCACCCACCCCCCTCTTTTCTCGTGAGGATTCCAGAATGCATGAACTTGTTTCGAGATTCCTCCGATTGTGCCTTGAACCATATGGGACAACAAGAGGTAGAGGAAGACGAACTTTCTTCAACGTCTCGGAATTGCGTGGAAACTCAGCCACCCCCCTCATTTCTCGTCAGGATTCCAGAATGCATGAACATGTTTCGAGATTCCTCCGTTTGGGCCCGGAACCATTTGGGACTACTTGAGGCAGAAGAGGACGAACTTTTTTCAGCGTCTCGGAATTACGTGGAAACTCACCCACCCTCCTCATTTCTCGTGAGGATTCCACAATGCATGGACTTGTTTCCAGATTCCTCCGTTTGGGCCTTGAACCATTCGGGACAACATGGGGCAGAAGAAGACGAACTTTTTCCAACGTCTAGGAATTGCGTGGAAACTCACCCACCCTCCTCATTTCTCGTGAGGATTCCAGAATGCATGAACTTGTTTTGAGATTCCTCCGATTGTGCCCTGAACCTATAGGGCAACTTGAGGCAGAGGAAGACGAACTTTTTTCAACGTCTCGGAATTGCGTGGAAACTCACCCACCGTCCTCATTTCTAGTGAGCATTCCAGAATGCATGAACTTGTTTCGATATTCCTCCGTTTGGGCACTGAACCATGTGGGACAACTTGAGTAAGAAGGAGACGAACTTTTTTCAACGTCTCGAAATTGCGTGGAAACTCACCCACCCCCCTCTTTTCTCGTGAGGATTCCAGAATGCATGAACTTGTTTCGAGATTCCTCCGATTGTGCCTTGAACCATATGGGACAACATGAGGTAGAGGAAGACGAACTTTCTTCAACGTCTCGGAATTGCGTAGAAACTCAGCCACCCCCCTTATTTCTCGTTAGGATTCCAGAATGCATGAACATGTTTCGAGATTCCTCCGTTTGGGCCCGGAACCATTTGGGACTACTTGAGGCAGAAGAGGACGAACTTTTTTCAGCGTCTCGGAATTACGTGGAAACTCACCCACCCTCCTCATTTCTCGTGAGGATCCCAGAATGCATGGACTTGTTTCCAGATTCCTCCGTTTGGGCCGCGAACCATTTGGGACAACTTGGGGCAGAGGAAGACGAACTTTTTTCAACGTCTCGGAATTGCATGGAAACTCACCCACCCTCCTCATTTCTCGTGAGGATTCCAGAATGCATGGACTTGTTTCCAGATTCCTCCGTTTGGGCCTTGAACCATTTGGGACAACTTGGGGCAGAAGACGTCGGACTTTTTTCAACGTCTCGGAATTACGTGGAAACTCACCCACCCTCCTCATTTCTCCTAAGGATTCCAGAATGCATGAACTTGTTTTGAGATTCCTCCGATTGTGCCCTGAACCTATAGGACAACTTGAGGCAGAGGAAGACGAACTTTTTTCAACGTCTCGGAATTGCGTGGAAACTCACCCACCCTTCTCATTTCTCGTGAGGATTCTAGAATGTATGAACTTGTTTCGAGATTCCTCCGTTTGGGCCATGAACCATTTTGGACAACTTGATGCAGAAGAAGACGAACATTTTTCAACGTCTCGGAATTGGGTGGAAACGCACCCATCCTCCTCATTTCTCATGAGGATTCCAGAATGCATGAACATGTTTCGAGATTCCTCCGATATTGCCCAGAACCTATAGGACAACTTGAGGTAGAGGAAGACGAACTTTTTTCAACGTCTCGAAATTGCGTGGAAACTCACCCACCCTCCTCATTTCTCCTGAGGATTCCAGAATGCATGAACTTGTTTCGAGATTCCTCGGTTTGGGCCCTGAACCATGTGGGACAACTTGAGTCCGAAGGAGACGAACTTTTTTCAACGTCTCGGAATTGCGTGGAAACTTACCCACCCCCCTCATTTCTCGTGAGGATTCCAGCATGCATGAACTTGTTTTGAGATTCCTCCGATTGTGCGCTGAACCTATAGGACAACTTGAGGCAGAGGAAGACGAACTTTTTTCAACGTCTCGGAATTGCGTGGAAACTCACCCACCCTCCTCATTTCTCGTGAGGATTCCAGAATGCATGAACATGTTTCGACATTCCTCCGTTTGGGCCCTGTACCATTTGGGACTACTTGAGGCAGAAGAAGACGAACTTTTTTCACCGTCTCGGAATTGCGTGGAAATTCACCCACCATCCTCATTTCTCGTAAGGATTCCAGAATGCATGAACTTGTTTCGAGATTCCTCCGTTTGGGCCCTGAACCATGTGGGGCAACATGAGGCAGAAAAACACGAACTTTTTTCAACGTCTCGGAATTGCGTGGAAACTCACCCACCCCCCTCATTTCTCGTGAGGATTACAAAATGCATGAACTAGTTTTGAGATTCCTCCTATGGTGCCCTGAACCTATAGGACAACTAGAGGCAGAGGAAGACGAACTTTTTTCAACGTCTCGAAATTGCGTGGAAACTCACCCACCCTCCTCATTTCTCGTGAGCATTCCAGAATGCATGAACTTGTTTCGAGATACCTCCGTTTGGGCCCTGAACCATGTGGGACAACTTGAGTCAGAAGGAGACGAACTTTTTTCAACGTCTCGGAATTGCGTGGAAACTCACCCACCCCCCTCTTTTCTCGTAAGGATTCCAGAATGCATGAACTTGTTTTGACATTCCTCCGATTGTGCCCTGAACCTATAGGACAACTTGAGGCAGAGGAAGACGAACTTTTTTCAACGTCACGAAATTGCTGGGAAACTCACACACCCCCCTCATTTCTCATGAGGATTTCGGAATGCATGAACTTGTTTCGAGATTCCTCCGATAGTGCCCTGAACCTATAGGACAACTTGAGGCAGAGGAAGACGAACTTTTTTCAACGTCTCGGAATTGCGTGGAAACTCACCCACCCTCCTCATTTCTCGTGAGGATTCCAGAATGCATGGACTTGTTTCCAGATTCCTCCGTTTGGGCCTTGAACCATTTGGGACAACTTGGGGCAGAAGACCTCGGACTTTTTTCAACGTCTCGGAATTGCGTGGAAACTCACCCACCCTCCTCATTTCTCGTGAGGATTCCAGAATGCATGAACTTGTTTTGAGATTCCTCCGATTGTGCCCTGAACCTATAGGACAACTTGAGGCAGAGGAAGACGAACTTTTTTCAACGTCTCGGAATTGCGTGGAAACTCACCCACCCTCCTCATTTCTCGTGAGGATACCAGAATGCATGAACTTGTTTTGAGATTCCTCCGATTGTGCCCTGAACCTATAGGACAACTTGAGGCAGAGGAAGACGAACTTTTTTCAACGTCTCGGAATTGCGTGGAAACTCACCCACCCTTCTCATTTCTCGTGAGGATTCCAGAATGCATGAACATGTTTCGAGATTCCTTCGTTTGGGCCCGGAACCATTTGGGACTACTTGAGGCAGAAGAGGACGAACATTTTTCAGCGTCTTGGAATTACGTGGAAACTCACCCACCCACCTCATTTCTCGTGAGGATTCCAGAATGCATGGACTTGTTTCCAGATTCCTCCGTTTGGGCCTTGAACCATTTGGGACAACTTGGGGCAGAAGAAGACGGACTTTTTTCAACGTCTCGGAATTGCGTGGAAACTCACCCACCCTTCTCATTTCTCGTGAGGATTCCAGAATGTATGAACTTGTTTCGAGATTCCTTCGTTTGGGCCCTGAACCATGTGGGGCAACATGAGGTAGAAACACACGAACTTTTTTCAACGTCTCGGAATTGCGTGGAAACTCACCCACCCTCCTCATTTCTCGTGAGGATTCCAGAATGCATGGACTTGTTTCGAGATTCCTCCGTTTAGGCCCTGAACCATGTGGGACAACTTGAGTCAGAAGGAGACGAACTTTTTTCAACGTCTCGGAATTGCGTGCAAACTCACCCACCCTCCTCATTTCTCGTGAGGATTCCAGAATGCATGAACTTGTTTTGAGATTCCTTCGATTGTGCCCTGAACCTATAGGACAACTTGAGGCAGAGGAAGTAGAACTTTTTTCAACGTCTCGGAATTGCGTGGAAACTCACCCACCCTCCTCATTTCTCGTGAGGATACCAGAATGCATGAACTTGTTTTGAGATTCCTCCGATTGTGCCCTGAACCTATAGGACAACTTGAGGCAGAGGAAGACGAACTTTTTTCAACGTCTCGGAATTGCGTGGAAACTCACCCACCCTTCTCATTTCTCGTGAGGATTCCAGAATGCATGAACATGTTTCGAGATTCCTTCGTTTGGGCCCGGAACCATTTGGGACTACTTGAGGCAGAAGAGGACGAACATTTTTCAGCGTCTCGGAATTACGTGGAAACTCACCCACCCTCCTCATTTCTCGTGAGGATTCCAGAATGCATGGACTTGTTTCCAGATTCCTCCGTTTGGGCCTTGAACCATTTGGGACAACTTGGGGCAGAAGAAGACGGACTTTTTTCAACGTCTCGGAATTGCGTGGAAACTCACCCACCCTTCTCATTTCTCGTGAGGATTCCAGAATGTATGAACTTGTTTCGAGATTCCTTCGTTTGGGCCCTGAACCATGTGGGGCAACATGAGGCAGAAACACACGAACTTTTTTCAACGTCTCGGAATTGCGTGGAAACTCACCCACCACCCTCATTTCTCGTGATGATTCCAAAATGCATGAACTTGTTTTGAGATTCCTTCTATGGTGCCCTAAACCTATAGGACAACTAGAGGCAGAGGAAGACGAACTTTTTTCAACGTCTCGGAATTGCGTGGAAACTCACCCACCCTCCTCATTTCTCGTGAGGATTCCAGAATGCATGGACTTGTTTCGAGATTCCTCCGTTTAGGCCCTGAACCATGTGGGACAACTTGAGTCAGAAGGAGACGAACTTTTTTCAACGTCTCGGAATTGCGTGGAAACTCACCCACCCCGCTCTTTTCTCGTGAGGATTCCAGAATGCATGAACTTGTTTCGAGATTCCTCCGATTGTGCCCTGAACCTATAGGACAACTTGAGGCAGAGGAAGACGAACTTTTTTCAACGTCTCGAAATTGCGTGGAAACTCACCCACCCGCCTCATTTCTCGTGAGGATTGCAGAATGCATGGACTTGTTTCCAGATTCCTCCGTTTGGGCCTTGAACCATGTGGGACAACTTGGGGCAGAAGAAGACGAAATGTTTTCAACGTCTCGGAATTGCGTGGAAACTCACCCACCCTCCTCATTTCTCGTGAGGATTCTAGAATGCATGAACTTGTTTTGAGATTCCTCCGATTGTGCCCTGAACCTATAGGACAACTTGAGGCAGAGGAAGACGAACTTTTTTCAACGTCTCGGAATTGCGTGGAAACTCACCCACCCGCCTCATTTCTCGTAAGGATTCCAGAATGCATGAACTTGTTTCGAGATTCCTCCGTTTGGGCCCTGAACCATGTGGGGCAACATGAGGCAGAAAAACACGAACTTTTTTCAACGTCTCGGAATTGCGTGGAAACTCACCCACCCCCCTCATTTCTCGTGAGGATTCCAAAATGCATGAACTTGTTTTGAGATTCCTCCTATGGTGCCCTGAACCTATAGGACAACTTGAGGCAGAGGAAGACGAACTTTTTTCAACGTGTCGGAATTGAGTGGAAACTCACCCACCCTCCTCATTTCTCGTGAGGATTCCAGAATTCATGAACTTGTTTCGAGATTCCTCCGTTTGGGCCCTTAACCATGTGGGACAACTTGAGGCAGAAGAAAACGAACTTTATTCAACGTCTCGGAATTGCGTGGAAACTCACCCACCCTCCTCACTTCTCGTGAGGATTCCAGAACGCATGAACTTGTTTTGAGATTCCTCCGATTCTGTCCTGAACCTATAGGACAACTTGAGGCAGAGGAAGATGAACTTTTTTCAACGTCTCGGAATTGCGTGGAAACTCACCCACCCTCCTCATTTCTCGTGAGGATTCCAGAATGTATGAACTTGTTTCGAGATTCCTCCGTTTGGGCCCTGAATCATTTGGGACAACTTGGGTCAGAAGGAGACGAACTTTTTTCAACGTCTCGGAATTGCGTGGAAACTCACCCACCCCCCTCTTTTCTCGTGAGGATACCAGAATGCATGAACTTGTTTCGAGATTCCTCCGATTGTGCCTTGAACCATATGGGACAACATGAGGTAGAGGAAGACGAACTTTCTTCAACGTCTCGGAATTGCGTGGAAACTCAGCCACCCCCCTCATTTCTCGTCAGGATTCCAGAATGCATGAACATGTTTCGAGATTCCTCCGTTTGGGCCCGGAACCATTTGGGACTACTTGAGGCAGAAGAGGACGAACTTTTTTCAGCGTCTCGGAATTACGTGGAAACTCACCCACCCTCCTCATTTCTCGTGAGGATTCCAAAATGCATGGACTTGTTTCCAGATTCCTCCGTTTGGGCCTTGAACCATTCGGGACAACATGGGGCAGAAGAAGACGAACTTTTTCCAACGTCTCGGAATTGCGTGGAAACTCACCCACCCTCCTCATTTCTCGTGAGGATTCCAGAATGCATGAACTTGTTTTGAGATTCCTCCGATTGTGCCCTGAACCTATAGGGCAACTTGAGGCAGAGGAAGATGAACTTTTTTCAACGTCTCGGAATTGCGTGGAAACTCACCCACCGTCCTCATTTCTAGTGAGCATTCCAGAATGCATGAACTTGTTTCGATATTCCTCCGTTTGGGCACTGAACCATGTGGGACAACTTGAGTAAGAAGGAGACGAACTTTTTTCAACGTCTCGAAATTGCGTGGAAACTCACCCACCCCCCTCTTTTCTCGTGAGGATTCCAGAATGCATGAACTTGTTTCGAGATTCCTCCGATTGTGCCTTGAACCATATGGGACAACATGAGGTAGAGGAAGACGAACTTTCTTCAACGTCTCGGAATTGCGTAGAAACTCAGCCACCCCCCTTATTTCTCGTTAGGATTCCAGAATGCATGAACATGTTTCGAGATTCCTCCGTTTGGGCCCGGAACCATTTGGGACTACTTGAGGCAGAAGAGGACGAACTTTTTTCAGCGTCTCGGAATTACGTGGAAACTCACCCACCCTCCTCATTTCTCGTGAGGATCCCAGAATGCATGGACTTGTTTCCAGATTCCTCCGTTTGGGCCGCGAACCATTTGGGACAACTTGGGGCAGAGGAAGACGAACTTTTTTCAACGTCTCGGAATTGCGTGGAAACTCACCCACCCTTCTCATTTCTCGTGAGGATTCCAGAATGTATGAACTTGTTTCGAGATTCCTTCGTTTGGGCCCTGAACCATGTGGGGCAACATGAGGCAGAAACACACGAACTTTTTTCAACGTCTCGGAATTGCGTGGAAACTCACCCACCCTCCTCATTTCTCGTGAGGATTCCAGAATGCATGGACTTGTTTCGAGATTCCTCCGTTTAGGCCCTGAACCATGTGGGACAACTTGAGTCAGAAGGAGACGAACTTTTTTCAACGTCTCGGAATTGCGTGCAAACTCACCCACCCTCCTCATTTCTAGTGAGGATTCCAGAATGCATGAACTTGTTTTGAGATTCCTTCGATTGTGCCCTGAACCTATAGGACAACTTGAGGCAGAGGAAGTAGAACTTTTTTCAACGTCTCGGAATTGCGTGGAAACTCACCCACCCTCCTCATTTCTCGTGAGGATACCAGAATGCATGAACTTGTTTTGAGATTCCTCCGATTGTGCCCTGAACCTATAGGACAACTTGAGGCAGAGGAAGACGAACTTTTTTCAACGTCTCGGAATTGCGTGGAAACTCACCCACCCTTCTCATTTCTCGTGAGGATTCCAGAATGCATGAACATGTTTCGAGATTCCTTCGTTTGGGCCCGGAACCATTTGGGACTACTTGAGGCAGAAGAGGACGAACATTTTTCAGCGTCTCGGAATTACGTGGAAACTCACCCACCCTCCTCATTTCTCGTGAGGATTCCAGAATGCATGGACTTGTTTCCAGATTCCTCCGTTTGGGCCTTGAACCATTTGGGACAACTTGGGGCAGAAGAAGACGGACTTTTTTCAACGTCTCGGAATTGCGTGGAAACTCACCCACCCTTCTCATTTCTCGTGAGGATTCCAGAATGTATGAACTTGTTTCGAGATTCCTTCGTTTGGGCCCTGAACCATGTGGGGCAACATGAGGCAGAAACACACGAACTTTTTTCAACGTCTCGGAATTGCGTGGAAACTCACCCACCACCCTCATTTCTCGTGATGATTCCAAAATGCATGAACTTGTTTTGAGATTCCTTCTATGGTGCCCTAAACCTATAGGACAACTAGAGGCAGAGGAAGACGAACTTTTTTCAACGTCTCGGAATTGCGTGGAAACTCACCCACCCTCCTCATTTCTCGTGAGGATTCCAGAATGCATGGACTTGTTTCGAGATTCCTCCGTTTAGGCCCTGAACCATGTGGGACAACTTGAGTCAGAAGGAGACGAACTTTTTTCAACGTCTCGGAATTGCGTGGAAACTCACCCACCCCGCTCTTTTCTCGTGAGGATTCCAGAATGCATGAACTTGTTTCGAGATTCCTCCGATTGTGCCCTGAACCTATAGGACAACTTGAGGCAGAGGAAGACGAACTTTTTTCAACGTCTCGAAATTGCGTGGAAACTCACCCACCCGCCTCATTTCTCGTGAGGATTGCAGAATGCATGGACTTGTTTCCAGATTCCTCCGTTTGGGCCTTGAACCATGTGGGACAACTTGGGGCAGAAGAAGACGAAATGTTTTCAACGTCTCGGAATTGCGTGGAAACTCACCCACCCTCCTCATTTCTCGTGAGGATTCTAGAATGCATGAACTTGTTTTGAGATTCCTCCGATTGTGCCCTGAACCTATAGGACAACTTGAGGCAGAGGAAGACGAACTTTTTTCAACGTCTCGGAATTGCGTGGAAACTCACCCACCCGCCTCATTTCTCGTAAGGATTCCAGAATGCATGAACTTGTTTCGAGATTCCTCCGTTTGGGCCCTGAACCATGTGGGGCAACATGAGGCAGAAAAACACGAACTTTTTTCAACGTCTCGGAATTGCGTGGAAACTCACCCACCCCCCTCATTTCTCGTGAGGATTCCAAAATGCATGAACTTGTTTTGAGATTCCTCCTATGGTGCCCTGAACCTATAGGACAACTTGAGGCAGAGGAAGACGAACTTTTTTCAACGTGTCGGAATTGAGTGGAAACTCACCCACCCTCCTCATTTCTCGTGAGGATTCCAGAATTCATGAACTTGTTTCAAGATTCCTCCGTTTGGGCCCTTAACCATGTGGGACAACTTGAGGCAGAAGAAAACGAACTTTATTCAACGTCTCGGAATTGCGTGGAAACTCACCCACCCTCCTCACTTCTCGTGAGGATTCCAGAACGCATGAACTTGTTTTGAGATTCCTCCGATTCTGTCCTGAACCTATAGGACAACTTGAGGCAGAGGAAGATGAACTTTTTTCAACGTCTCGGAATTGCGTGGAAACTCACCCACCCTCCTCATTTCTCGTGAGGATTCCAGAATGTATGAACTTGTTTCGAGATTCCTCCGTTTGGGCCCTGAATCATTTGGGACAACTTGGGGCAGAAGAAGACGAAATGTTTTCAACGTCTCGGAATTGCGTGGAAACTCACCCACCCTCCTCATTTCTCGTGAGGATTCCAGCATGCATGAACTTGTTTTGAGATTCCTCCGATTGTGCGCTGAACCTATAGGACAACTTGAGGCAGAGGAAGACGAACTTTTTTCAACGTCTCGGAATTGCGTGGAAACTCACCCACCCTCCTCATTTCTCGTGAGGATTCCAGAATGCATGAACTTGTTTCGAGATTCGTCTGTTTGGGCCCTTAACCATGTGGGACAACTTGAGTCAGAAGGAGACGAACTTTTTTCAACGTCTCGGAATTGCGTGGAAACTCACCCACCCCCCTCTTTTCTCGTGAGGATACCAGAATGCATGAACTTGTTTCGAGATTCCTCCGATTGTGCCGTGAACCATATGGGACAACATGAGGTGGAGGAAGACGGACTTTCTTCAACGTCTCGGAATTGCGTGGAAACTCAGCCACCCCCCTCATTTCTCGTCAGGATTCCAGTATGCATGAACATGTTTCGACATTCCTCCGTTTGGGCCCTGTACCATTTGGGACTACTTGTGGCAGAAGAAGACGAACTTTTTTCACCGTCTCGGAACTGCGTGGAAACTCACCCACCATCCTCATTTCTCGTGAGGATTCCAGAAAGCATGAACTTGTTTCGAGATTTCTCCGTTTGGGCCCTGAACCATGTGGGGCAACATGAGGCAGAAAAACACGAACTTTTTTCAACGTCTAGGAATTGCGTGGAACTCACCCACCCCCCTCATTTCTCGTGAGGATTCCAAAATGCATGAACTTGTTTTGAGATTCCTCCTATGGTGCCCTGAACCTATAGGACAACTAGAGGCAGAGGAAGACAAACTTTTTTCAGAATCTCGGAGTTGCGTGGAAACTCACCCACCCTCCTCATTTCTCGTAAGGATTCCAGAATGCATGGACTTGTTTCCAGATTCCTCCGTTTGGGCCTTGAACCATGTGGGACAACTTGGGGCAGAAGAAGACGAAAAGTTTTCAACGTCTCGGAATTGCGTGGAAACTCACCCACCCTCCTCATTTCTCGTGAGGATTCCAGAATGCATGAACTTGTTTCGAGATTCCTCCGTTTGGGCCCTGAACCATGTGGGACAACTTGAGTCAGAAGGAGACGAACTTTTTTCAACGTCTCGGAATTGCGTGGAAACTCACCCACCCCCCTCATTTTTCGTGAGGATTCCAGAATGCATGAACATGTTTCGAGATTCCTCCGATAGTGGCCTGAACCTATAGGACAACTTGAGGCAGAGGAAGACGAACTTTTTTCAACGTCTCGAAATTGCGTGGAAACTCACCCACCCTCCTCATTTCTTCTGTGGATTCCAGAATGCATGAACTTGTTTCGAGATTCCTCCGTTTGGGCACTGAACCATGTGGGACAACTTGAGTCAGAAGGAGACGAACTTTTTTCAACGTCTCGGAATTGCGTCGAAACTCACCCACCCTCCTCATTTCTCGTGAGGATTCCACAATGTATGAACTTGTTTCGAGATTCCTCCGTTTGGGCCCTGAACCATTTGGGACAACTTGATGCAGAAGAAGACGAAATGTTTTCAACGTCTCGGAATTGCGGTGAAACTCACCCACCCTCCTCATTTCTCGTGAGGATTCCAGCATGCATGAACTTGTTTTGAGATTCCTCCGATTGTGCGCTGAACCTATAGGACAACTTGAGGCAGAGGAAGACGAACTTTTTTCAACGTCTCGGAATTGCGTGGAAACTCACCCACCCTCCTCATTTCTCGTGAGGATTCCAGAATGCATGAACTTGTTTCGAGATTCCTCCGTTTGGGCCCTTAACCATGTGGGACAACTTGAGTCAGAAGGAGACGAACTTTTTTCAACGTCTCGGAATTGCGTGGAAACTCACCCACCCGCCTCATTTCTCGTAAGGATTCCAGAATGCATGAACTTGTTTCGAGATTCCTCCGTTTGGGCCCTGAACCATGTGGGGCAACATGAGGCAGAAAAACACGAACTTTTTTCAACGTCTCGGAATTGCGTGGAAACTCACCCACCCCCCTCATTTCTCGTGAGGATTCCAAAATGCATGAACTTGTTTTGAGATTCCTCCTATGGTGCCCTGAACCTATAGGACAACTTGAGGCAGAGGAAGACGAACTTTTTTCAACGTGTCGGAATTGAGTGGAAACTCACCCACCCTCCTCATTTCTCGTGAGGATTCCAGAATTCATGAACTTGTTTCGAGATTCCTCCGTTTGGGCCCTTAACCATGTGGGACAACTTGAGGCAGAAGAAAACGAACTTTATTCAACGTCTCGGAATTGCGTGGAAACTCACCCACCCTCCTCACTTCTCGTGAGGATTCCAGAACGCATGAACTTGTTTTGAGATTCCTCCGATTCTGTCCTGAACCTATAGGACAACTTGAGGCAGAGGAAGATGAACTTTTTTCAACGTCTCGGAATTGCGTGGAAACTCACCCACCCTCCTCATTTCTCGTGAGGATTCCAGAATGTATGAACTTGTTTCGAGATTCCTCCGTTTGGGCCCTGAATCATTTGGGACAACTTGGGTCAGAAGGAGACGAACTTTTTTCAACGTCTCGGAATTGCGTGGAAACTCACCCACCCCCCTCTTTTCTCGTGAGGATACCAGAATGCATGAACTTGTTTCGAGATTCCTCCGATTGTGCCTTGAACCATATGGGACAACATGAGGTAGAGGAAGACGAACTTTCTTCAACGTCTCGGAATTGCGTGGAAACTCAGCCACCCCCCTCATTTCTCGTCAGGATTCCAGAATGCATGAACATGTTTCGAGATTCCTCCGTTTGGGCCCGGAACCATTTGGGACTACTTGAGGCAGAAGAGGACGAACTTTTTTCAGCGTCTCGGAATTACGTGGAAACTCACCCACCCTCCTCATTTCTCGTGAGGATTCCAAAATGCATGGACTTGTTTCCAGATTCCTCCGTTTGGGCCTTGAACCATTCGGGACAACATGGGGCAGAAGAAGACGAACTTTTTCCAACGTCTCGGAATTGCGTGGAAACTCACCCACCCTCCTCATTTCTCGTGAGGATTCCAGAATGCATGAACTTGTTTTGAGATTCCTCCGATTGTGCCCTGAACCTATAGGGCAACTTGAGGCAGAGGAAGATGAACTTTTTTCAACGTCTCGGAATTGCGTGGAAACTCACCCACCGTCCTCATTTCTAGTGAGCATTCCAGAATGCATGAACTTGTTTCGATATTCCTCCGTTTGGGCACTGAACCATGTGGGACAACTTGAGTAAGAAGGAGACGAACTTTTTTCAACGTCTCGAAATTGCGTGGAAACTCACCCACCCCCCTCTTTTCTCGTGAGGATTCCAGAATGCATGAACTTGTTTCGAGATTCCTCCGATTGTGCCTTGAACCATATGGGACAACATGAGGTAGAGGAAGACGAACTTTCTTCAACGTCTCGGAATTGCGTAGAAACTCAGCCACCCCCCTTATTTCTCGTTAGGATTCCAGAATGCATGAACATGTTTCGAGATTCCTCCGTTTGGGCCCGGAACCATTTGGGACTACTTGAGGCAGAAGAGGACGAACTTTTTTCAGCGTCTCGGAATTACGTGGAAACTCACCCACCCTCCTCATTTCTCGTGAGGATCCCAGAATGCATGGACTTGTTTCCAGATTCCTCCGTTTGGGCCGCGAACCATTTGGGACAACTTGGGGCAGAGGAAGACGAACTTTTTTCAACGTCTCGGAATTGCGTGGAAACTCACCCACCCTTCTCATTTCTCGTGAGGATTCCAGAATGTATGAACTTGTTTCGAGATTCCTTCGTTTGGGCCCTGAACCATGTGGGGCAACATGAGGCAGAAACACACGAACTTTTTTCAACGTCTCGGAATTGCGTGGAAACTCACCCACCCTCCTCATTTCTCGTGAGGATTCCAGAATGCATGGACTTGTTTCGAGATTCCTCCGTTTAGGCCCTGAACCATGTGGGACAACTTGAGTCAGAAGGAGACGAACTTTTTTCAACGTCTCGGAATTGCGTGCAAACTCACCCACCCTCCTCATTTCTAGTGAGGATTCCAGAATGCATGAACTTGTTTTGAGATTCCTTCGATTGTGCCCTGAACCTATAGGACAACTTGAGGCAGAGGAAGTAGAACTTTTTTCAACGTCTCGGAATTGCGTGGAAACTCACCCACCCTCCTCATTTCTCGTGAGGATACCAGAATGCATGAACTTGTTTTGAGATTCCTCCGATTGTGCCCTGAACCTATAGGACAACTTGAGGCAGAGGAAGACGAACTTTTTTCAACGTCTCGGAATTGCGTGGAAACTCACCCACCCTTCTCATTTCTCGTGAGGATTCCAGAATGCATGAACATGTTTCGAGATTCCTTCGTTTGGGCCCGGAACCATTTGGGACTACTTGAGGCAGAAGAGGACGAACATTTTTCAGCGTCTCGGAATTACGTGGAAACTCACCCACCCTCCTCATTTCTCGTGAGGATTCCAGAATGCATGGACTTGTTTCCAGATTCCTCCGTTTGGGCCTTGAACCATTTGGGACAACTTGGGGCAGAAGAAGACGGACTTTTTTCAACGTCTCGGAATTGCGTGGAAACTCACCCACCCTTCTCATTTCTCGTGAGGATTCCAGAATGTATGAACTTGTTTCGAGATTCCTTCGTTTGGGCCCTGAACCATGTGGGGCAACATGAGGCAGAAACACACGAACTTTTTTCAACGTCTCGGAATTGCGTGGAAACTCACCCACCACCCTCATTTCTCGTGATGATTCCAAAATGCATGAACTTGTTTTGAGATTCCTTCTATGGTGCCCTAAACCTATAGGACAACTAGAGGCAGAGGAAGACGAACTTTTTTCAACGTCTCGGAATTGCGTGGAAACTCACCCACCCTCCTCATTTCTCGTGAGGATTCCAGAATGCATGGACTTGTTTCGAGATTCCTCCGTTTAGGCCCTGAACCATGTGGGACAACTTGAGTCAGAAGGAGACGAACTTT
Organism: Acacia crassicarpa; assembly: GCA_034222035.1. Taxonomy (NCBI): domain Eukaryota; kingdom Viridiplantae; phylum Streptophyta; class Magnoliopsida; order Fabales; family Fabaceae; genus Acacia; species Acacia crassicarpa. The sequence goes on along the minus strand of JAWXYG010000021.1, from coordinate 689,959 downwards.
TTTCAACGTCTCGGAATTGCGTGGAAACTCACCCACCCCGCTCTTTTCTCGTGAGGATTCCAGAATGCATGAACTTGTTTCGAGATTCCTCCGATTGTGCCCTGAACCTATAGGACAACTTGAGGCAGAGGAAGACGAACTTTTTTCAACGTCTCGAAATTGCGTGGAAACTCACCCACCCGCCTCATTTCTCGTGAGGATTGCAGAATGCATGGACTTGTTTCCAGATTCCTCCGTTTGGGCCTTGAACCATGTGGGACAACTTGGGGCAGAAGAAGACGAAATGTTTTCAACGTCTCGGAATTGCGTGGAAACTCACCCACCCTCCTCATTTCTCGTGAGGATTCTAGAATGCATGAACTTGTTTTGAGATTCCTCCGATTGTGCCCTGAACCTATAGGACAACTTGAGGCAGAGGAAGACGAACTTTTTTCAACGTCTCGGAATTGCGTGGAAACTCACCCACCCGCCTCATTTCTCGTAAGGATTCCAGAATGCATGAACTTGTTTCGAGATTCCTCCGTTTGGGCCCTGAACCATGTGGGGCAACATGAGGCAGAAAAACACGAACTTTTTTCAACGTCTCGGAATTGCGTGGAAACTCACCCACCCCCCTCATTTCTCGTGAGGATTCCAAAATGCATGAACTTGTTTTGAGATTCCTCCTATGGTGCCCTGAACCTATAGGACAACTTGAGGCAGAGGAAGACGAACTTTTTTCAACGTGTCGGAATTGAGTGGAAACTCACCCACCCTCCTCATTTCTCGTGAGGATTCCAGAATTCATGAACTTGTTTCAAGATTCCTCCGTTTGGGCCCTTAACCATGTGGGACAACTTGAGGCAGAAGAAAACGAACTTTATTCAACGTCTCGGAATTGCGTGGAAACTCACCCACCCTCCTCACTTCTCGTGAGGATTCCAGAACGCATGAACTTGTTTTGAGATTCCTCCGATTCTGTCCTGAACCTATAGGACAACTTGAGGCAGAGGAAGATGAACTTTTTTCAACGTCTCGGAATTGCGTGGAAACTCACCCACCCTCCTCATTTCTCGTGAGGATTCCAGAATGTATGAACTTGTTTCGAGATTCCTCCGTTTGGGCCCTGAATCATTTGGGACAACTTGGGGCAGAAGAAGACGAAATGTTTTCAACATCTCGGAATTGCGTGGAAACTCACCCACCCTCCTCATTTCTCGTGAGGATTCCAGCATGCATGAACTTGTTTTGAGATTCCTCCGATTGTGCGCTGAACCTATAGGACAACTTGAGGCAGAGGAAGACGAACTTTTTTCAACGTCTCGGAATTGCGTGGAAACTCACCCACCCTCCTCATTTCTCGTGAGGATTCCAGAATGCATGAACTTGTTTCGAGATTCGTCTGTTTGGGCCCTTAACCATGTGGGACAACTTGAGTCAGAAGGAGACGAACTTTTTTCAACGTCTCGGAATTGCGTGGAAACTCACCCACCCCCCTCTTTTCTCGTGAGGATACCAGAATGCATGAACTTGTTTCGAGATTCCTCCGATTGTGCCGTGAACCATATGGGACAACATGAGGTGGAGGAAGACGGACTTTCTTCAACGTCTCGGAATTGCGTGGAAACTCAGCCACCCCCCTCATTTCTCGTCAGGATTCCAGTATGCATGAACATGTTTCGACATTCCTCCGTTTGGGCCCTGTACCATTTGGGACTACTTGTGGCAGAAGAAGACGAACTTTTTTCACCGTCTCGGAACTGCGTGGAAACTCACCCACCATCCTCATTTCTCGTGAGGATTCCAGAAAGCATGAACTTGTTTCGAGATTTCTCCGTTTGGGCCCTGAACCATGTGGGGCAACATGAGGCAGAAAAACACGAACTTTTTTCAACGTCTAGGAATTGCGTGGAACTCACCCACCCCCCTCATTTCTCGTGAGGATTCCAAAATGCATGAACTTGTTTTGAGATTCCTCCTATGGTGCCCTGAACCTATAGGACAACTAGAGGCAGAGGAAGACAAACTTTTTTCAGAATCTCGGAGTTGCGTGGAAACTCACCCACCCTCCTCATTTCTCGTAAGGATTCCAGAATGCATGGACTTGTTTCCAGATTCCTCCGTTTGGGCCTTGAACCATGTGGGACAACTTGGGGCAGAAGAAGACGAAAAGTTTTCAACGTCTCGGAATTGCGTGGAAACTCACCCACCCTCCTCATTTCTCGTGAGGATTCCAGAATGCATGAACTTGTTTCGAGATTCCTCCGTTTGGGCCCTGAACCATGTGGGACAACTTGAGTCAGAAGGAGACGAACTTTTTTCAACGTCTCGGAATTGCGTGGAAACTCACCCACCCCCCTCATTTTTCGTGAGGATTCCAGAATGCATGAACATGTTTCGAGATTCCTCCGATAGTGGCCTGAACCTATAGGACAACTTGAGGCAGAGGAAGACGAACTTTTTTCAACGTCTCGAAATTGCGTGGAAACTCACCCACCCTCCTCATTTCTTCTGTGGATTCCAGAATGCATGAACTTGTTTCGAGATTCCTCCGTTTGGGCACTGAACCATGTGGGACAACTTGAGTCAGAAGGAGACGAACTTTTTTCAACGTCTCGGAATTGCGTCGAAACTCACCCACCCTCCTCATTTCTCGTGAGGATTCCACAATGTATGAACTTGCTTCGAGATTCCTCCGTTTGGGCCCTGAACCATTTGGGACAACTTGATGCAGAAGAAGACGAAATGTTTTCAACGTCTCGGAATTGCGGTGAAACTCACCCACCCTCCTCATTTCTCGTGAGGATTCCAGCATGCATGAACTTGTTTTGAGATTCCTCCGATTGTGCGCTGAACCTATAGGACAACTTGAGGCAGAGGAAGACGAACTTTTTTCAACGTCTCGGAATTGCGTGGAAACTCACCCACCCTCCTCATTTCTCGTGAGGATTCCAGAATGCATGAACTTGTTTCGAGATTCCTCCGTTTGGGCCCTTAACCATGTGGGACAACTTGAGTCAGAAGGAGACGAACTTTTTTCAACGTCTCGGAATTGCGTGGAAACTCACCCACCCCCCTCTTTTCTCGTGAGGATACCAGAATGCATGAACTTGTTTCGAGATTCCTCCGATTGTGCCTTGAACCATATGGGACAACATGAGGTAGAGGAAGACGGACTTTCTTCAACGTCTCGGAATTGCGTGGAAACTCAGCCACCCCCCTCATTTCTCGTCAGGATTCCAGTATGCATGAACATGTTTCGACATTCCTCCGTTTGGGCCCTGTACCATTTGGGACTACTTGTGGCAGAAGAAGACGAACTTTTTTCACCGTCTCGGAATTGCGTGGAAACTCACCCACCATCCTCATTTCTTGTGAGGATTCCAGAAAGCATGAACTTGTTTCGAGATTCCTCCGTTTGGGCCCTGAACCATGTGGGGCAACATGAGGCAGAAAAACACGAACTTTTTTCAACGTCTAGGAATTGCGTGGAACTCACCCACCCCCCTCATTTCTCGTGAGGATTCCAAAATGCATGAACTTGTTTTGAGATTCCTCCTATGGTGCCCTGAACCTATAGGACAACTAGAGGCAGAGGAGGACAAACTTTTTTCAGAATCTCGGAATTGCGTGGAAACTCACCCACCCTCCTCATTTCTCGTGAGGATTCCAGAATGCATGGACTTGTTTCCAGATTCCTCCGTTTGGGCCTTGAACCATGTGGGACAACTTGGGGCAGAAGAAGACGAAAAGTTTTCAACGTCTCGGAATTGCGTGGAAACTCACCCACCCTCCTCATTTCTCGTGAGGATTCCAGAATGCATGAACTTGTTTTGAGATTCCTCCGATTGTGCGCTGAACCTATAGGACAACTTGAGGCAGAGGAAGACGAACTTTTTTCAACGTCTCGGAATTGCGTGGAAACTCACCCACCCTCCTCATTTCTCGTGAGGATTCCAGAATGCATGAACTTGTTTCGAGATTCCTCCGTTTGGGCCCTGAACCATGTGGGACAACTTGAGTCAGAAGGAGACGAACTTTTTTCAACGTCTCGGAATTGCGTCGAAACTCACCCACCCTTCTCATTTCTCGTGAGGATTCCACAATGTATGAACTTGTTTCGAGATTCCTCCGTTTGGGCCCTGAACCATTTGGGACAACTTGATGCAGAAGAAGACGAAATGTTTTCAACGTCTCGGAATTGCGTGGAAACTCACCCACCCTCCTCATTTCTCGTGAGGATTCCAGGATGCATGAACTTGTTTTGAGATTCCTCCGATTGTGCGCTGAACCTATAGGACAACTTGAGGCAGAGGAAGACGAACTTTTTTCAACGTCTCGGAATTGCGTGGAAACTCACCCACCCTCCTCATTTCTCGTGAGGATTCCAGAATGCATGAACTTGTTTTGAGATTCCTCCTGTGGTGCCCTGAACCTATAGGACAACTAGAGGCAGAGGAGGACAAACTTTTTTCAGAATCTCGGAATTGCATGGAAACTCACCCACCCTCCTCATTTCTCGTGAGGATTCCAGAATGCATGGACTTGTTTCCAGATTCCTCCGTTTGGGCCTTGAACCATGTGGGACAACTTGGGGCAGAAGAAGACGAAAAGTTTTCAACGTCTCGGAATTGCGTGGAAACTCACCCACCCTCCTCATTTCTCGTGAGGATTCCAGAATGCATGAACTTGTTTTGAGATTCCTCCGATTGTGCGCTGAACCTATAGGACAACTTGAGGCAGAGGAAGACGAACTTTTTTCAACGTCTCGGAATTGCGTGGAAACTCACCCACCCTCCTCATTTCTCGTGAGGATTCCAGAATGCATGAACTTGTTTCGAGATTCCTCCGTTTGGGCCCTGAACCATGTGGGACAACTTGAGTCAGAAGGAGACGAACTTTTTTCAACGTCTCGGAATTGCGTCGAAACTCACCCACCCTTCTCATTTCTCGTGAGGATTCCACAATGTATGAACTTGTTTCGAGATTCCTCCGTTTGGGCCCTGAACCATTTGGGACAACTTGATGCAGAAGAAGACGAAATGTTTTCAACGTCTCGGAATTGCGTGGAAACTCACCCACCCTCCTCATTTCTCGTGAGGATTCCAGCATGCATGAACTTGTTTTGAGATTCCTCCGATTGTGCGCTGAACCTATAGGACAACTTGAGGCAGAGGAAGACGAACTTTTTTCAACGTCTCGGAATTGCGTGGAAACTCACCCACCCTCCTCATTTCTCGTGAGGATTCCAGAATGCATGAACTTGTTTCGAGATTCCTCCGTTTGGGCCCTTAACCATGTGGGACAACTTGAGTCAGAAGGAGACGAACTTTTTTCAACGTCTCGGAATTGCGTGGAAACTCACCCACCCCCCTCTTTTCTCGTGAGGATACCAGAATGCATGAACTTGTTTCGAGATTCCTCCGATTGTGCCTTGAACCATATGGGACAACATGAGGTAGAGGAAGACGGACTTTCTTCAACGTCTCGGAATTGCGTGGAAACTCAGCCACCCCCCTCATTTCTCGTCAGGATTCCAGTATGCATGAACATGTTTCGACATTCCTCCGTTTGGGCCCTGTACCATTTGGGACTACTTGTGGCAGAAGAAGACGAACTTTTTTCACCGTCTCGGAATTGCGTGGAAACTCACCCACCATCCTCATTTCTTGTGAGGATTCCAGAAAGCATGAACTTGTTTCGAGATTCCTCCGTTTGGGCCCTGAACCATGTGGGGCAACATGAGGCAGAAAAACACGAACTTTTTTCAACGTCTAGGAATTGCGTGGAACTCACCCACCCCCCTCATTTCTCGTGAGGATTCCAAAATGCATGAACTTGTTTTGAGATTCCTCCTATGGTGCCCTGAACCTATAGGACAACTAGAGGCAGAGGAGGACAAACTTTTTTCAGAATCTCAGAATTGCGTGGAAACTCACCCACCCTCCTCATTTCTCGTGAGGATTCCAGAATGCATGGACTTGTTTCCAGATTCCTCCGTTTGGGCCTTGAACCATGTGGGACAACTTGGGGCAGAAGAAGACGAAATGTTTTCAACGTCTCGGAATTGCGTGGAAACTCACCCACCCTCCTCATTTCTCGTGAGGATTCCAGAATGCATGAACTTGTTTTGAGATTCCTCCGATTGTGCGCTGAACCTATAGGACAACTTGAGGCAGAGGAAGACGAACTTTTTTCAACGTCTCGGAATTGCATGGAAACTCACCCACCCTCCTCATTTCTCGTGAGGATTCCAGAATGCATGAACTTGTTTCGAGATTCCTCCGTTTGGGCCCTGAACCATGTGGGACAACTTGAGTCAGAAGGAGACGAACTTTTTTCAACGTCTCGGAATTGCGTGGAAACTCACCCACCCTCCTCATTTTTCGTGAGGATTCCAGAATGCATGAACATGTTTCGAGATTCCTCCGATAGTGGCCTGAACCTATAGGACAACTTGAGGCAGAGGAAGACGAACTTTTTTCAACGTCTCGAAATTGCGTGGAAACTCACCCACCCTCCTCATTTCTTCTGTGGATTCCAGAATGCATGAACTTGTTTCGAGATTCCTCCGTTTGGGCACTGAACCATGTGGGACAACTTGAGTCAGAAGGAGACGAACTTTTTTCAACGTCTCGGAATTGCGTCGAAACTCACCCACCCTTCTCATTTCTCGTGAGGATTCCACAATGTATGAACTTGTTTCGAGATTCCTCCGTTTGGGCACTGAACCATTTGGGACAACTCGATGCAGAAGAAGACGAAATGTTTTCAACGTCTCGGAATTGCGTGGAAACTCACCCACCCTCCTCATTTCTCGTGAGGATTCCAGCATGCATGAACTTGTTTTGAGATTCCTCCGATTGGGCGCTGAACCTATAGGACAACTTGAGGCAGAGGAAGACGAACTTTTTTCAACGTCCCGGAATTGCGTGGAAACTCACCCACCCTCCTCATTTCTCGTGAGGATTCCAGAATGCATGAACTTGTTTCGAGATTCCTCCGTTTGGGCCCTTAACCATGTGGGACAACTTGAGTCAGAAGGAGACGAACTTTTTTCAACGTCTCGGAATTGCGTGGAAACTCACCCACCCCCCTCTTTTCTCGTGAGGATACCAGAATGCATGAACTTGTTTCGAGATTCCTCCGATTGTGCCTTGAACCATATGGGACAACATGAGGTAGAGGAAGACGGACTTTCTTCAACGTCTCGGAATTGCGTGGAAACTCAGCCACCCCCCTCATTTCTCGTCAGGATTCCAGTATGCATGAACATGTTTCGACATTCCTCCGTTTGGGCCCTGTACCATTTGGGACTACTTGTGGCAGAAGAAGACGAACTTTTTTCACCGTCTCGGAATTGCGTGGAAACTCACCCACCATCCTCATTTCTTGTGAGGATTCCAGAAAGCATGAACTTGTTTCGAGATTCCTCCGTTTGGGCCCTGAACCATGTGGGGCAACATGAGGCAGAAAAACACGAACTTTTTTCAACGTCTAGGAATTGCGTGGAACTCACCCACCCCCCTCATTTCTCGTGAGGATTCCAAAATGCATGAACTTGTTTTGAGATTCCTCCTATGGTGCCCTGAACCTATAGGACAACTAGAGGCAGAGGAGGACAAACTTTTTTCAGAATCTCGGAATTGCGTGGAAACTCAACCACCCTCCTCATTTCTCGTGAGGATTCCAGAATGCATGGACTTGTTTCCACATTCCTCCGTTTGGGCCTTGAACCATGTGGGACAACTTGGGGCAGAAGAAGACGAAAAGTTTTCAACGTCTCGGAATTGCATGGAAACTCACCCACCCTCCTCATTTCTCGTGAGGATTCCAGAATGCATGAACTTGTTTTGAGATTCCTCCGATTGTGCCCTGAACCTATAAGACAACTTGAGGCAGAGGAAGACGAACTTTTTTCAACGTCTCGGAATTGCGTGGAAACTCACCCACCCTGCTCATTTCTCGTGAGGATTCCAGAATGCATGAACTTGTTTCGAGATTCCTCCGTTTGGGCCCTGAACCATGTGGGACAACTTGAGTCAGAAGGAGACGAACTATTTTCAACGTCTCGGAATTGCGTGGAAACTCACCCACCCCCCTCTTTTCTCGTGAGGATTCCAGAATGCATGAACTTGTTTCGAGATTCCTCCGATTGTGCCTTGAACCATATAGGACAACATGAGGTAGAGGAAGACGAACTTTCTTCAACGTCTCGGAATTGCGTGGAAACTCAGCCACCCCCCTCATTTCTCGTGAGGATTCCAGAAGGCATGAACTTGTTTCGAGATTCCTCCGTTCAGGCCCTGAACCATTTGGGACAACTTGAGTCAGAAGGAGACGAACTTTTTTCAACGTCTCGGAATTGCGTGGAAACTCACCCACCCTCCTCATTTCTCCTGAGGATTCCAGAATGCATGGACTTGTTTCGAGATTCCTCCGTTTGGGCCCTGAACCATGTGGGACAACTTGAGTCAGAAGGAGACGAACTTTTTTCAACGTCTCGGAATTGCGTGGAAACTCACCCACCCCCCTCTTTTCTCGAGAGGATTCCAGAATGCATGAACTTGTTTCGAGATTCCTCCGATTGTGCTTTGAACCATATGGGACAACATGAGGTAGAGGAAGACGAAATTTCTTCAACGTCTCGGAATTGGGTGGAAACGCACCCATCCTCCTCATTTCTCGTGAGGATTCCAGAATGCATGAACATGTTTCGAGATTCCTCCGTTTGGGCCCGGAACCATTTGGGACTACTTGAGGCAGAAGAAGACGAACTTTTTTCACCGTCTCGGAATTGCGTGGAAACTCACCCATCCTCCTCATTTCTCGTGAGGATTCCAGAATGCATGAACTTGTTCCGAGATTCCTCCATTTGGGCCCTGAACTATTTGGGACAACTTGAGCCAGAAGGAGACGAACTTTTTTCAACGTCTCGGAATTGCGTGGAAACTCACCCACCCCCCTCATTTTTTGTGAGGATTCCAGAATGCATGAACATGTTTAGAGATTCCTCCGATAGTGCCCTGAACCTATAGGACAACTTGAGGCAGAGGAAGACGAACTTTTTTCAACGTCTCGAAATTGCGTGGAAACTCACCCACCCTCCTCATTTCTCGTGAGGATTCCAGAATGCATGAACTTGTTTCGAGATTCCTCCGTTTGGGCCCTGAACCATGTGGGACAACTTGAGTCAGAAGGAGACGAACTTTTTTCAACGTCTCGGAATTGCGTCGAAACTCACCCACCCTTCTCATTTCTCGTGAGGATTCCAGAATGTATGAACTTGTTTCGAGATTCCTCCGTTTGGGCCCTGAACCATTTGGGACAACTTGATGCAGAAGAAGACGAACTTTTTTCAACGTCTCGGAATTGGGTGGAAACGCACCCATCCTCCTCATTTCTCGTGAGGATTCCAGAATGCATGAACATGTTTCAAGATTCCTCCGATAGTGCCCTGAACCTATAGGACAACTTGAGGCAGAGGAAGACGAACTTTTTTCAACGTCTCGGAATTGCGTGGAAACTCACCCACCCTCCTCATTTCTCCTGAGGATTCCAGAATGCATGAACTTGTTTCGAGATTCCTCCGTTTGGGCCCTGAACCATGTGGGACAACTTGAGTCAGAAGGAGACGAACTTTTTTCAACGTCTCGGAATTGCGTGGAAACTCACCCACCCCCCTCTTTTCTCGAGAGGATTCAAGAATGCATGAACTTGTTTCGAGATTCCTCCGATTGTGCTTTGAACCATATGGGACAACATGAGGTAGAGGAAGACGAAATTTCTTCAACGTCTCGGAATTGGGTGGAAACGCACCCATCCTCCTCATTTCTCGTGAGGATTCCAGAATGCATGAACATGTTTCGAGATTCCTCCGTTTGGGCCCGGAACCATTTGGGACTACTTGAGGCAGAAGAAGACGAACTTTTTTCAGCATCTCGGAATTACGTGGAAACTCACCCACCCTCCTCATTTCTCGTGAGGATTCCAGAATGCATGGACTTGTTTCCAGATTCCTCCGTTTGGGCCTTAAACCATGTGGGACAACTTGGGGCAGAAGAAGACGAAAAGTTTTCAACGTCTCGGAATTGCGTGGAAACTCACCCACCCTCCTCATTTCTCGTAAGGATTCCAGAATGCATGAACTTGTTTGGAGATTCCTCCGATTGTGCCCTGAACCTATAAGACAATTTGAGGCAGAGGAAGGCGAACTTTTTTCAACGTCTCGGAATTCCGTGGAAACTCACCCACCCTCCTCATTTCTCGTGAGGATTCCAGAATGCATGAACATGTTTCGAGATTCCTCCGATAGTGCCCTGAACCTATAGGACAACTTGAGGCAGAGGAAGACAAACTTTTTTCAACGTCTCGGAATTGCGTGGAAACTCACCCACCCTCCTCATTTCTCGTGAGGATTCCAGAATGCATGAACTTGTTTCGAGATTCCTACGTTTGTGCCCTGAACCATGTGGGACAACTTGAGTCAGAAGGAGACGAACTTTTTTCAACGTCTCGGAATTGCGTGGAAACTCACCCATCCTCCTCATTTCTCGTGAGGATTCCAGAATGCATGAACATGTTTCGAGATTCCTCCGATAGTGCCCTGAACCTATAGGACAACTTGAGGCAGAGGAAGACAAACTTTTTTCAACGTCTCGGAATTGCGTGGAAACTCACCCACCCTCCTCATTTCTCGTGAGGATTCCAGAATGCATGAACTTGTTTCGAGATTCCTACGTTTGTGCCTTGAACCATGTGGGACAACTTGAGTCAGAAGGAGACGAACTTTTTTCAACGTCTCGGAATTGCGTGGAAACTCACCCACCCACGTCATTTCTCGTGAGGATTCCAGAATGCATGAACTTGTTTTGAGATTCCTCCGATTGTGCCCTGAACCTATAGGACAACTTGAGGCAGAGGAAGAAGAACTTTTTTCAACGTCTCGGAATTGCGTGGAAACTCACCCACCCTCCTCATTTCTCGTGAGGATTCCAGAATGCATGGACTTGTTTCGAGATTCCTCCGTTTGTGCCCTGAACCATGTGGGACAACTTGAGTCAGAAGGAGACGAACTTTTTTCAACGTTTCGGAATTGCGTGGAAACTCACCCAGCCCCCTCATTTCTCGTGAGGATTCCAGAATGCATGAACTTGTTACGAGATTCCTCCGATTGTGCCTTGAACCATATGGGACAACATGACGTAGAGGAAGACGAACTTTCTTCAACGTCTCGGAATTGCGTGGAAACTCAGCCGCCCCACACATTTCTCGTCAGGATTCCAGTATGCATGAACATGTTTCGACATTCCACCGTTTGGGACCTGTACCATTTGGGACTACTTGAGGCAGAAGAAGACGAACTTTTTTCACCGTCTCGGAATTGCGTGGAAACTCACCCACCCTCCTCATTTCTCGTGAGGATTCCAGAATGCATGAACTTGTTTCGAGATTCCTCCGTTTGGGCCCTGAACCATTTGGGACAACTTGAGTCAGAAGGAGACGAAATTTTTTCAACGTCTCGGAATTGCGTGGAAACTCACCCACCCCCCTCATTTCTCGTGAGGATTCCAGAATGCATGAATTTGTTTCGAGATTCCTCCGTTTGGCCCCTAAACCATTTGGGACAACTTGAGTCAGATGGAGACGAACTTTTTTCAACGTCTCGGAATTGCGTGGAAACTCACCCACCCTCCTCATTTCTCGTGAGGATTCCAGAATGCATGAACTTGTTTTGAGATTCCTCCGATTGTGCCCTGAACCTATGGGACAACATGAGGTAGAGGAAGACGAACTTTTTTCAACGTCTCGGAATTGGGTGGAAATGCACCCATCCTCCTCAGTTCTCGTGGGGATTCCAGAATGCATGAGCATGTTTCGAGATTCCTCCGTTTGGGCCCTGAACCATTTGGGACTACTTGAGGCAGAAGCAGACGAATTTTTTCAGCGTCTCGGAGTTGCGTGGAAACTCACCCACCCTCCTCATTTTCCGTGAGGAATCCAGAATGCATGGACTTGTTTCAAGATTCGTCAGTTTGGGCCCTGAGCCTTTTGGGACAACTTGAGGCAGAAGAAGACGAACTTTTTTCAACGTCTCGGAATTGCGTGGAAACTCACCCACCCTTCTCATTTCTCGTGAGGATTCCAGAATGCATGAACTTGTTTCGAGATTCCTCCGTTTGGGCCCTGAACCATGTGGGACAACTTGAGTCAGAAGGAGACGAACTTTTTTCAAAGTATCGGAATTGCGTGGAAACTCACCCACCCCCATCATTTCTCGTGAGGATTCCAGAATGCATGAACTTGTTTCGAGATTCCTCCGATTGTGCCTTGAACCATATGGGACAACTTGAGGTAGTGGAAGACGAACTTTCTTCAACGTCTCTGAATTGCGTGGAAACTCAGCCACCACCCTCATTTCTCGGTAGGATTCCAGTATGCATGAACATGTTTCGACATTCCTCCGTTTCGGCCCTGTACCATTTGGGACTACTTGAGGCAGAAGAAGACAAACTTTTTTCACCGTCTCAGAAGTGCGTGGAAACTCACCCACCCTCCTCATTTCTCGTGAGGATTCCAGAATGTAAGAACTTGTTTCGTGATTCCTTCATTTGGGCCCTGAACGATTTGGGACAACTTGATGCAGAAGAAGACGAACTTTTTTAAACGTCTCGGAATTGGGTGGAAACGTACCCATCGTCCTCATTTCTCGTGCGGATTCCAGAATGCATGAACATCTTTCGAGATTCCTCCGTTTGGGCCCTGAACCATTTGGGACTACTTGAGGCAGAAGAAGACGAACTTTTTTCAGCGTCTCGGAATTGCGTGAAAACTCACCCACCCTCCTCATTTCTCGTGAGGATTCCAGAATGCATGGACTTGTTTCAAGATTCCTCCGTTTGGGCCCTGAACCATTTGGGACAACTTGGGGCAAAAGAAGTGAACTTTTTTCAACGTCTCGGAATTGCGTGGAAACTCACCCACCCTCCTCATTTCTCGTGAGGATTCCAGAATGCATGAACTTTCTTCGAGATTCCTCCGTTTGGGCCCTGAATCATGTGGGGCAACTTGAGGCAGAAAAAGACGAACTTTTTTCAACGTCTCGGAATTGCGTAGAAACTCACCCACCCCCCTCAATTGTTGTGAGGATTCCAGAATGCATGAACTTGTTTTGAGATTCCTCCGATAGTGCCCTGAACCTATAGGACAACTTGAGGCAGAGGAAGACGAACTTTTTTCAACGTCTCGGAATTGCGTGGAAACTCACCCACCCTCCTCATTTCTCGTGAGGATTCCAGAATGCATGGACTTGTTTCAAGATTCCTCCGTTTGGGCCCTGAACCATTTGGGACAACTTGGGGCAAAAGAAGACGAACTTTTTTCAACGTCTCGGAATTGCGTGGAAACTCACCCACCCTCCTCATTTCTCGTGAGGATTCCAGAATGCATGAACTTTCTTCGAGATTCCTCCGTTTGGGCCCTGAACCATGTGGGGCAACTTGAGGCAGAAAAAGACGAACTTTTTTCAACGTCTCGAAATTGCGTAGAAACTCACCCACCCCCATCATTTCTCGTGAGGATTCCAGAATGCATGAACTTGTTTTGAGATTCCTCCGATAGTGCCCTGAACCTATAGGACAACTTGAGGCAGAAGGAGACGAACTTTTTTCAACGTCTCGGAATTGCGTGGAAACTCACCCACCCTTCTCAGTTCTCGTGAGGATTCCAGAATGCATGAACTTGTTTCGAGATTCGTCCGTTTGGGCCCTGAACCATGTGGGACAACTTGAGTCAGAAGGAGACGAACTTTTTTCAAAGTATCGGAATTGCGTGGAAACTCACCCACCCCCATCATTTCTCGTGAGGATTCCAGAATGCATGAACTTGTTTCGAGATTCCTCCGATTGTGCCTTGAACCATATGGGACAACTTGAGGTAGTGGAAGACGAACTTTCTTCAACGTCTCTGAATTGCGTGGAAACTCAGCCACCACCCTCATTTCTCGGTAGGATTCCAGTATGCATGAACATGTTTCGACATTCCTCCGTTTGGGCCCTGTACCATTTGGGACTACTTGAGGCAGAAGAAGACAAACTTTTTTCACCGTCTCAGAAGTGCGTGGAAACTCACCCACCCTCCTCATTTCTCGTGAGGATTCCAGAATGTAAGAACTTGTTTCGTGATTCCTTCATTTGGGCCCTGAACGATTTGGGACAACTTGATGCAGAAGAAGACGAACTTTTTTAAACGTCTCGGAATTGGGTGGAAACGTACCCATCGTCCTCATTTCTCGTGCGGATTCCAGAATGCATGAACATGTTTCGAGATTCCTCCGTTTGGGCCCTGAACCATTTGGGACTACTTGAGGCAGAAGAAGACGAACTTTTTTCAGCGTCTCGGAATTGCGTGAAAACTCACCCACCCTCCTCATTTCTCGTGAGGATTCCAGAATGCATGGACTTGTTTCAAGATTCCTCCGTTTGGGCCCTGAACCATTTGGGACAACTTGGGGCAAAAGAAGATGAACTTTTTTCAACGTCTCAGAATTGCGTGGAAACTCACCCACCCTCCTCATTTCTCGTGAGGATTCCAGAATGCATGAACTTTCTTCGAGATTCCTCCGTTTGGGCCCTGAACCATGTGGGGCAACTTGAGGCAGAAAAAGACGAACTTTTTTCAACGTCTCGGAATTGCGTAGAAACTCACCCACCCCCCTCATTTGTCGTGAGGATTCCAGAATGCATGAACTTGTTTTGAGATTCCTCCGATAGTGCCCTGAACCTATAGGACAACTTGAGGCAGAGGAAGACGAACTTTTTTCTACGTCTCGGAATTGCGTGGAAACTCACCCACCCTCCTCATTTCTCGTGAGGATTCCAGAATGCATGGACTTGTTTCAAGATTCCTCCGTTTGGGCCCTGAACCATTTGGGACAACTTGGGGCAAAAGAAGATGAACTTTTTTCAACGTCTCGGAATTGCGTGGAAACTCACCCACCCTCCTCATTTCTCGTGAGGATTCCAGAATGCATGAACTTTCTTCGAGATTCCTCTGTTTGGGCCCTGAACCATGTGGGGCAACTTGAGGCAGAAAAAGACGAACTTTTTTCAACGTCTCGGAATTGCGTAGAAACTCACCCACCCACCTCATTTCTCGTGAGGATTCCAGAATGCATGAACTTGTTTTGAGATTCCTCCGATAGTGCCCTGAACCTATAGGACAACTTGAGGCAGAAGGAGACGAACTTTTTTCAACGTCTCGGAATTGCGTGGAAACTCACCCACCCTCCTCATTTCTCGTGAGGATTCCAGAATGCATGAACTCGTTTTGAGATTCCTCCGATTGTGCCCTGAACCTATGGGACAACATGAGGTAGAGGAAGACGAACTTTTTTCAACGTCTCGGAATTGGGTGGAAATGCACCCATCCTCCTCATTTCTCGTGGGGATTCCAAAATGCATGAGCATGTTTCGAGATTCCTCCGTTTGGGCCCTGAACCATTTGGGACTACTTGAGGCAGAAGAAGACGAATTTTTTCAGCGTCTCGGAGTTGCGTGGAAACTCACCCACCCTCCTCATTTCTCGTGTGGAATCCAGAATGCATGGACTTGTTTCAAGATTCGTCAGTTTGGGGCCTGAGCCTTTTGGGACCACTTGAGGCAGAAGAAGACGAACTTTTTTCAACGTCTCGGAATTGCGTGGAAACTCACCCACCCTTCTCATTTCTCGTGAGGATTCCAGAATGCATGAACTTGTTTCGAGATTCCTCCGTTTGGGCCCTGAACCATGTGGGACAACTTGAGTCAGAAGGAGACGAACTTTTTTCAACGTCTCGGAATTGCGTGGAAACTCACCCACCCTCCTCATTTCTCGTGAGGATTCCAGAATGCATGGACTTGTTTCCAGATTCCTCCGTTTGGGCCCTGAACCATTTGGGACTACTTGCGGCAGAAGAAGACGAACTTTTTTCAACGTCTCGGAATTGGGTGGAAACGCACCCATCCTCCTCATTTCTCGTGAGGATTCCAGAATGCATGAACATGTTTCGAGATTCCTCCGATAGTGCCTGAACCTATAGGACAACTTGAGGCACAGGAAGACGAACTTTTTTCAACGTCTCGGAATTGCGTGGAAACTCACCCACCCTCCTCATTTCTCGTGAGGATTCCAGAATGCATGAACATGTTTCGAGATTCCTCCGATAGTGCCCTGAACCTATAGGACAACTTGAGGCAGAGGAAGACGAACTTTTTTCAACGTCTCGGAATTGCGTGGAAACTCACCCACCCTCCTCATTTCTCGTGAGGATTCCAGAATGCATGAACTTGTTTCGAGATTCCTACGTTTGTGCCCTGAACCATGTGGGACAACTTGAGTCAGAAGGAGACGAACTTTTTTCAACGTCTCGGAATTGCGTGGAAACTCACCCAGCCCCCTCATTTCTCGTGAGGATTCCAGAATGCATGAACTTGTTACGAGATTCCTCCGATTGTGCCTTGAACCATATGGGACAACATGACGTAGAGGAAGACGAACTTTCTTCAACGTCTCGGAATTGCGTGGAAACTCAGCCGCCCCCCACATTTCTCGTCAGGATTCCAGTATGCATGAACATGTTTCGACATTCCTCCGTTTGGGACCTGTACCATTTGGGACTACTTGAGGCAGAAGAAGACGAACTTTTTTCACCGTCTCGGAATTGCGTGGAAACTCACCCACCCTCCTCATTTCTCGTGAGGATTCCAGAATGCATGAACTTGTTTCGAGATTCCTCCGTTTGGGCCCTGAACCATTTGGGACAACTTGAGTCAGAAGGAGACGAACTTTTTTCAACGTCTCGGAATTGCGTGGAAACTCACCCACCCTCCTCATTTCTCGTGAGGATTCCAGAATGCTTGAACTTGTTTTGAGATTCCTCCGATTGTGCCCTGAACCTATGGGACAACATGAGTTAGAGGAAGACGAACTTTTTTCAACGTCTCGGAATTGGGTGGAAATGCACCCATCCTCCTCATTTCTCGTGGGGATTCCAGAATGCATGAGCATGTTTCGAGATCCCTCCGTTTGGGCCCTGAACCATTTGGGACTACTTGAGGCAGAAGCAGACGAATTTTTTCAGCGTCTCGGAGTTGCGTGGAAACTCACCCACCCTCCTCATTTCTCGTGAGGAATCCAGAATGCATGGACTTGTTTCAAGATTCGTCAGTTTGGGCCCTGAGCCTTTTGGGACAACTTGAGGCAGAAGAAGACGAACTTTTTTCAACGTCTCGGAATTGCGTGGAAACTCACCCACCCTTCTCATTTCTCGTGAGGATTCCAGAATGCATGAACTTGTTTCGAGATTCCTCCGTTTGGGCCCTGAACCATGTGGGACAACTTGAGTCAGAAGGAGACGAACTTTTTTCAAAGTCTCGGAATTGCGTGGAAACTCACCCACCCCCCTCATTTCTCGTGAGGATTCCAGAATGCATGAACTTGTTTCGAGATTCCTCCGATTGTGCCTTGAACCATATGGGACAACTTGAGGTAGAGGAAGACGAACTTTCTTCAACATCTCTGAATTGCGTGGAAACTCAGCCACCACCCTCATTTCTCGTTAGGATTCCAGTATGCATGAACATGTTTCGACATTCCTCCGTTTGGGCCCTGTACCATTTGGGACTACTTGAGGCAGAAGAAGACAAACTTTTTTCACCGTCTCAGAAGTGCGTGGAAACTCACCCACCCTCCTCATTTCTCGTGAGGATTCCAGAATGTAAGAACTTGTTTCGTGATTCCTTCGTTTGGACCCTGAACGATTTGGGACAACTTGCTGCAGAAGAAGACGAACTTTTTTAAACGTCTCGGAATTGGGTGGAAACGTACCCATCGTCCTCATTTCTCGTGCGGATTCCAGAATGCATGAACATGTTTCGAGATTCCACCGTTTGGGCCCTGAACCATTTAGGACTACTTGAGGCAGAAGAAGACGAACTTTTTTCAGCGTCTCGGAATTGCGTGAAAACTCACCCACCCTCCTCATTTCTCGTGAGGATTCCTGATTGCATGGACTTGTTTCAAGATTCCTCCGTTTGGGCCCTGAACCATTTGGGACAACTTGGGGCAAAAGAAGACGAACTTTTTTCAACGTCTCGGAATTGCGTGGAAACTCACCCACCCCCCTCATTTCTCGTGAGGATTCCAGAATGCATGAATTTGTTTCGAGATTCCTCCGTTTGGCCCCTAAACCATTTGGGACAACTTGAGTCAGATGGAGACGAACTTTTTTCAACGTCTCGGAATTGCGTGGAAACTCACCCACCCTCCTCATTTCTCGTGAGGATTCCAGAATGCATGTTCTTGTTTTGAGATTCCTCCGATTGTGCCCTGAACCTATGGGAGAACATGAGGTAGAGGAAGACGAACTTTTTTCAACGTCTCGGAATTGGGTGGAAATGCACCCATCCTCCTCATTTCTCGTGGGGATTCCAGAATGCATGAGCATGTTTCGAGATTCCTCCGTTTGGGCCCTGAACCATTTGGGACTACTTGAGGCAGAAGCAGACGAATTTTTTCAGCGTCTCGGAGTTGCGTGGAAACTCACCCACCCTCCTCATTTCTCGTGAGGAATCCAGAATGCATGGACTTGTTTCAAGATTCGTCAGTTTGGGCCCTGAGCCTTTTGGGACAACTTGAGGCAGAAGAAGACGAACTTTTTTCAACGTCTCGGAATTGCGTGGAAACTCACCCACCCCCCTCATTTCTCGTGAGGATTCCAGAATTCATGAACTTGTTTCGAGATTCCTCCGTTTGGGCCCTGAACGATTTGGGACAAATTGATGCAGAAGAAGACGAACTTTTTTAAACGTCTCGGAATTGGGTGGAAACGTACCCATCGTCCTCATTTCTCGTGCGGATTCCAGAATGCATGAACATGTTTCGAGATTCCTCCGTTTGGGCCCTGAACCATTTGGGACTACTTGAGGCAGAAGAAGACAAACTTTTTTCAGCGTCTCGGAATTGCGTGAAAACTCACCCACCCTCCTCATTTCTCGTGAGGATTCCTGAATGCATGGACTTGTTTCAAGATTCCTCCGTTTGGGCCCTGAACCATTTGGGACAACTTGGGGCAAAAGAAGACGAACTTTTTTCAACGTCTCGGAATTGCGTGGAAACTCACCCACCCTCCTCATTTCTCGTGAGGATTCCAGAATGCATGAACTTTCTTCGAGATTCCTCCGTTTGGGCCCTGAACCATGTGGGGCAACTTGAGGCAGAAAAAGACGAACTTTTTTCAACGTCTCGGAATTGCGTAGAAACTCACCCACCCCCCTCATTTCTCGTGAGGATTCCAGAATGCACGAACTTGTTTTGAGATTCCTCCGATAGTGCCCTGAACCTATAGGACAACTTGAGGCAGAGGAAGACGAACTTTTTTCAACGTCTCGGAATTGCGTGGAAACTCACCCACCCTCCTCATTTCTCGTGAGGATTCCAGAATGCATGGACTTGTTTCAAGATTCCTCCGTTTGGGCCCTGAACCATTTGGGACAACTTGGGGCAAAAGAAGACGAACTTTTTTCAACGTCTCGGAATTGCGTGGAAACTCACCCACCCTCCTCATTTCTCGTGAGGATTCCAGAATGCATGACCTTTCTTCGAGATTCCTCCGTTTGGGCCCTGAACCATGTGGGGCAACTTGAGGCAGAAAAAGACGAACTTTTTTCAACGTCTCGGAATTGCGTAGAAACTCACCCACCCCCCTCATTTCTCGTGAGGATTCCAGAATGCATGAACTTGTTTTGAGATTCCTCCGATTGTGCCCTGAACCTATAGGACAACTTGAGGCAGAAGGAGACGAACTTTTTTCAACGTCTCGGAATTGCGTGGAAACTCACCCACCCTCCTCATTTCTCGTGAGGATTCCAGAATGCATGAACTTGTTTTGAGATTCCTCCGATTGTGCCCTGAACCTATGGGACAACATGAGGTAGAGGAAGACGAACTTTTTTCAACGTCTCGGAATTGGGTGGAAATGCACCCATCCTCCTCATTTCTCGTGGGGATTCCAGAATGCATGAGCATGTTTCGAGATTCCTCCGTTTTGGGCCCTGAACCATTTGGGACTACTTGAGGCAGAAGAAGACGAATTTTTTCAGCGTCTCGGAGTTGCGTGGAAACTCACCCACCCTCCTCATTTCTCGTGTGGAATCCAGAATGCATGGACTTGTTTCAAGATTCGTCAGTTTGGGGCCTGAGCCTTTTGGGACAACATGAGGCAGAAGAAGACGAACTTTTTTCAACGTCTCGGAATTGCGTGGAAACTCACCCACCCTTCTCATTTCTCGTGAGGATTCCAGAATGCATGAACTTGTTTCGAGATTCCTCCGTTTGGGCCCTGAACCATGTGGGACAACTTGAGTCAGAAGGAGACGAACTTTTTTCAAAGTCTCGGAATTGCGTGGAAACTCACGCACCCCCCTCATTTCTCGTGAGGATTCCAGAATGCATTAACTTTTTTCGAGATTCCTCCGATTGTGCCTTGAACCATATGGGACAACTTGAGGTAGAGGAAGACGAACTTTCTTCAACGTCTCAGAATTGCGAGGAAACTCAGCCACCACCCTCATTTCTCGTCAGGATTCCAGTATGCATGGACTTGTTTTGAGATTCCTCCGATAGTGCCCTGAACCTATAGGACAACTTGAGGCAGAGGAAGACGAACTTTTTTCAACGTCTCGGAATTGCGTGGAAACTCACCCACCCTCCTCATTTCTCGTGAGGATTCCAGAATGCATGAACTTTCTTCGAGATTCCTCCGTTTGGGCCCTGAACCATGTGGGGCAACTTGAGGCAGAAAAAGACGAACTTTTTTTAACGTCTCGAAATTGCGTAGAAACTCACCCACCCCCCTCATTTCTCGTGAGGATTCCAGAATGCATGAACTTGTTTTGAGATTCCTCCGATAGTGCCCTGAACCTATAGGACAACTTGAGGAAGAAGGAGACGAACTTTTTTCAACGTCTCGGAATTGCGTGGAAACTCACCCACCCTCCTCATTTCTCGTGAGGATTCCAGAATGCATGAACATGTTTTGAGATTCCTCCGATAGTGCCCTGAACCTATAGGACAACTTGAGGCAGAGGAAGACGAACTTTTTTCAACGTCTCGGAATTGCGTGGAAACTCACCCATCCTCCTCATTTCTCGTGAGGATTCCAAAATGCATGAACATGTTTCGAGATTCCTCCGATAGTGCCCTGAACCTATAGGACAACTTGAGGCAGAGGAAGACGAACTTTTTTCAACGTCTCGGAATTGCGTGGAAACTCACCCACCCTCCTCATTTCTCGTGAGGATTCCAGAATGCATGAACTTGTTTCGAGATTCCTACGTTTGTGCCCTGAACCATGTGGGACAACTTGAGTCAGAAGGAGACGAACTTTTTTCAACGTCTCGGAATTGCGTGGAAACTCACCCAGCCCCCTCATTTCTCGTGAGGATTCCAGAATGCATGAACTTGTTACGAGATTCCTCCGATTGTGCCTTGAACCATATGGGACAACATGACGTAGAGGAAGACGAACTTTCTTCAACGTCTCGGAATTGCGTGGAAACTCAGCCGCCCCCCACATTTCTCGTCAGGATTCCAGTATGCATGAACATGTTTCGACATTCCTCCGTTTGGGACCTGTACCATTTGGGACTACTTGAGGAAGAAGAAGACGAACTTTTTTCACCGTCTCGGAATTGCGTGGAAACTCACCCACCCTCCTCATTTCTCGTGAGGATTCCAGAATGCATGAACTTGTTTCGAGATTCCTCCGTTTGGGCCCTGAACCATTTGGGACAACTTGGGGTAAAAGAAGACGAACTTTTTTCAACGTCTCGGAATTGCGTGGAAACTCACCCACCGTCCTCATTTCTCGTGAGGATTCCAGAATGCATGAACTTTCTTCGAGATTCCTCCGTTTGGGCCCTGAACCATGTGGGGCAACTTGAGGCAGAAAAAGACGAACTTTTTTTAACGTCTCGAAATTGCGTAGAAACTCACCCACCCCCCTCATTTCTCGTGAGGATTCCAGAATGCATGAACTTGTTTTGAGATTCCTCCGATAGTGCCCTGAACCTATAGGACAACTTGAGGCAGAAGGAGACGAACTTTTTTCAACGTCTCGGAATTGCGTGGAAACTCACCCACCCTCCTCATTTCTCGTGAGGATTCCAGAATGCATGAACTTGTTTTGAGATTCCTCCGATTGTGCCTTGAACCTATGGGACAACATGAGGTAGAGGAAGACGAACTTTTTTCAACGTCTCGGAATTGGGTGGAAATGCACCCATCCTCCTCATTTCTCGTGGGGATTCCAGAATGCATGAGCATGTTTCGAGATTCCTTCGTTTGGGCCTTGAACCATTTGGGACTACTTGAGGCAGAAGAAGACGAATTTTTTCAGCGTCTCGGAGTTGCGTGGAAACTCACCCACCCTCCTCATTTCTCGTGTGGAATCCAGAATGCATGGACTTGTTTCAAGATTCGTCAGTTTGGGGCCTGAGCCTTTTGGGACAACTTGAGGCAGAAGAAGACGAACTTTTTTCAACGTCTCGGAATTGCGTGGAAACTCACCCACCCTTCTCATTTCTCGTGAGGATTCCAGAATGCATGAACTTGTTTCGAGATTCCTCCGTTTGGGCCCTGAACCATGTGGGACAACTTGAGTCAGAAGGAGACGAACTTTTTTCAAAGTCTCGGAATTGCGTGGAAACTCACCCACCCCCCTCATTTCTCGTGAGGATTCCAGAATGCATGAACTTTTTTCGAGATTCCTCCGATTGTGCCTTGAACCATGTGGGACAACTTGAGGCAGAAGAAGACGAACTTTTTTCAACGTCTCGGAATTGCGTGGAAACTCACCCACCCTCCTAATTTCTCGTGAGGATTCCAGAATGCATGGACTTGTTTCCAGATTCCTCCGTTTGGGCCCTGAACCATTTGGGACTACTTGAGGGAGAAGAAGACGAACTTTTTTCAACGTCTCGGAATTGGGTGGAAACGCACCCATCCTCCTCATTTCTCGTGGGGATTCCAGAATGCATGAACATGTTTCGAGATTCCTCCGATAGTGCCCTGAACCTATAGGACAACTTGAGGCAGAGGAAGACGAACTTTTTTCAACGTCTCGGAATTGCGTGGAAACTCACCCATCCTCCTCATTTCTCGTGAGGATTCCAGAATGCATGAACATGTTTCGAGATTCCTCCGATAGTGCCCTGAACCTATAGGACAACTTGAGGCAGAGGAAGACGAACTTTTTTCAACGTCTCGGAATTGCGTGGAAACTCACCCACCCTCCTCATTTCTCGTGAGGATTCCAGAATGCATGAACATGTTTCGAGATTCCTCCGATAGTGCCCTGAACCTATAGGACAACTTGAGGCAGAGGAAGGCGAACTTTTTTCAACGTCTCGGAATTGCGTGGAAACTCACCCACCCTCCTCATTTCTCGTGAGGATTCCAGAATGCATGAACTTGTTTCGAGATTCCTACGTTTGTGCCCTGAACCATGTGGGACAACTTGAGTCAGAAGGAGACGAACTTTTTTCAACGTCTCGGAATTGCGTGGAAACTCACCCAGCCCCCTCATTTCTCGTGAGGATTCCAGAATGCATGAACTTGTTACGAGATTCCTCCGATTGTGCCTTGAACCATATGGGACAACATGACGTAGAGGAAGACGAACTTTCTTCAACGTCTCGGAATTGCGTGGAAACTCAGCCGCCCCCCACATTTCTCGTCAGGATTCCAGTATGCATGAACATGTTTCGACATTCCTCCGTTTGGGACCTGTACCATTTGGGACTACTTGAGGAAGAAGAAGACGAACTTTTTTCACCGTCTCGGAATTGCGTGGAAACTCACCCACCCTCCTCATTTCTCGTGAGGATTCCAGAATGCATGAACTTGTTTCGAGATTCCTCCGTTTGGGCCCTGAACCATTTGGGACAACTTGAGTCAGAAGGAGACGAACTTTTTTCAACGTCTCGGAATTGCGTGGAAACTCACCCACCCTCCTCATTTCTCGTGAGGATTCCAGAATGCATGAACTTGTTTTGAGATTCCTCCGATTGTGCCTTGAACCTATGGGACAACATGAGGTAGAGGAAGACGAACTTTTTTCAACGTCTCGGAATTGGGTGGAAATGCACCCATCCTCCTCATTTCTCGTGGGGATTCCAGAATGCATGAGCATGTTTCGAGATTCCTTCGTTTGGGCCTTGAACCATTTGGGACTACTTGAGGCAGAAGAAGACGAATTTTTTCAGCGTCTCGGAGTTGCGTGGAAACTCACCCACCCTCCTCATTTCTCGTGTGGAATCCAGAATGCATGGACTTGTTTCAAGATTCGTCAGTTTGGGGCCTGAGCCTTTTGGGACAACTTGAGGCAGAAGAAGACGAACTTTTTTCAACGTCTCGGAATTGCGTGGAAACTCACCCACCCTTCTCATTTCTCGTGAGGATTCCAGAATGCATGAACTTGTTTCGAGATTCCTCCGTTTGGGCCCTGAACCATGTGGGACAACTTGAGTCAGAAGGAGACGAACTTTTTTCAAAGTCTCGGAATTGCGTGGAAACTCACCCACCCCCCTCATTTCTCGTGAGGATTCCAGAATGCATGAACTTTTTTCGAGATTCCTCCGATTGTGCCTTGAACCATGTGGGACAACTTGAGGCAGAAGAAGACGAACTTTTTTCAACGTCTCGGAATTGCGTGGAAACTCACCCACCCTCCTAATTTCTCGTGAGGATTCCAGAATGCATGGACTTGTTTCCAGATTCCTCCGTTTGGGCCCTGAACCATTTGGGACTACTTGAGGGAGAAGAAGACGAACTTTTTTCAACGTCTCGGAATTGGGTGGAAACGCACCCATCCTCCTCATTTCTCGTGGGGATTCCAGAATGCATGAACATGTTTCGAGATTCCTCCGATAGTGCCCTGAACCTATAGGACAACTTGAGGCAGAGGAAGACGAACTTTTTTCAACGTCTCGGAATTGCGTGGAAACTCACCCATCCTCCTCATTTCTCGTGAGGATTCCAGAATGCATGAACATGTTTCGAGATTCCTCCGATAGTGCCCTGAACCTATAGGACAACTTGAGGCAGAGGAAGACGAACTTTTTTCAACGTCTCGGAATTGCGTGGAAACTCACCCACCCTCCTCATTTCTCGTGAGGATTCCAGAATGCATGAACATGTTTCGAGATTCCTCCGATAGTGCCCTGAACCTATAGGACAACTTGAGGCAGAGGAAGGCGAACTTTTTTCAACGTCTCGGAATTGCGTGGAAACTCACCCACCCTCCTCATTTCTCGTGAGGATTCCAGAATGCATGAACTTGTTTCGAGATTCCTACGTTTGTGCCCTGAACCATGTGGGACAACTTGAGTCAGAAGGAGACGAACTTTTTTCAACGTCTCGGAATTGCGTGGAAACTCACCCAGCCCCCTCATTTCTCGTGAGGATTCCAGAATGCATGAACTTGTTACGAGATTCCTCCGATTGTGCCTTGAACCATATGGGACAACATGACGTAGAGGAAGACGAACTTTCTTCAACGTCTCGGAATTGCGTGGAAACTCAGCCGCCCCCCACATTTCTCGTCAGGATTCCAGTATGCATGAACATGTTTCGACATTCCTCCGTTTGGGACCTGTACCATTTGGGACTACTTGAGGAAGAAGAAGACGAACTTTTTTCACCGTCTCGGAATTGCGTGGAAACTCACCCACCCTCCTCATTTCTCGTGAGGATTCCAGAATGCATGAACTTGTTTCGAGATTCCTCCGTTTGGGCCCTGAACCTATAGGACAACTTGAGGCAGAAGGAGACGAACTTTTTTCAACGTCTCGGAATTGCGTGGAAACTCACCCACCCTCCTCATTTCTCGTGAGGATTCCAGAATGCATGAACTTGTTTCGAGATTCCTCCGTTTGGGCCCTGAACCATGTGGGACAACTTGAGTCAGAAGGAGACGAACTTTTTTCAACGTCTCGGAATTGCGTGGAAACTCACCCACCCTCCTCATTTCTCGTGAGGATTCCAGAATGCATGGACTTGTTTCCAGATTCCTCCGTTTGGGCCGTGAACCATTTGGGACAACATGGGGCAGAAGAAGACGAACTTTTTCCAACGTCTCGGAATTGCGTGGAAACTCACCCACCCTCCTCATTTCTCGTGAGGATTCCAGAATGCATGAACTTGCTTTGAGATTCCTCCGATTCTGCCCTGAACCTATAGGACAACTTGAGTCAGAAGGAGACGAACTTTTTTCAACGTCTCGGAATTGCGTGGAAACTCACCCACCCCCCTCTTTTCTCGTGAGGATTCCAGAATGCATGAACTTGTTTCGAGATTCCTCCGATTGAGCCCTGAACCTATAGGACAACTTGAGGCCGAGGAAGACGAACTTTTTTCAACGTCTCGGAATTGCGTGGAAACTCACCCACCCTCCTCATTTCTCGTGAGGATTCCAGAATGCATGGACTTGTTTCAAGATTCCTCCGTTTGGGCCCTGAACCAATTGGGACAACTTGAGGCTGAAGAAGACAAACTTTTTTCAACGTCTCGGAATTGCGTGGAAACTCACCCAGCCTCCTGATTTCTCGTGAGGATTCCAGAATGCATGGACTTGTTTCCAGATTCCTCCGTTTGGGCCTTGAACCATTTGGGACAACTTGGGGCAGAAGAAGACGAACTTTTTTCAACGTCTCGGAATTGCGTGCAAACTCACCCACCCTCCTCATTTCTCGTGAGGATTCCAGAATGCATGAACTTGTTTCGAGATTCCTCCGATTGTGCCGTGAACCTATAGGACAACTTGAGGCAGAGGAAGTAGAACTTTTTTCAACGTCTCGGAATTGCGTGGAAACTCACCCACCCTCCTCATTTCTCGTGAGGATTCCAGAATGCATGGACTTGTTTCAAGATTCCTCCGTTTGGGCCCTGAACCAATTGGGACAACTTGAGGCTGAAGAAGACAAACTTTTTTCAACGTCTCGGAATTGCGTGGAAACTCACCCAGCCTCCTGATTTCTCGTGAGGATTCCAGAATGCATGGACTTGTTTCCAGATTCCTCCGTTTGGGCCTTGAACCATTTGGGACAACTTGGGGCAGAAGAAGACGAACTTTTTTCAACGTCTCGGAATTGCGTGGAAACTCACCCACCCTCCTCATCTCTCGTGAGGATTCAAGAATGCATGAACTTGTTTTGAGATTCCTCCGATTGTGCCCTGAACCTATAGGACAACTTGAGGCAGAGGAAGACGACCTTTTTTCAACGTCTTGGAATTGCATGAAACACACCCACCCTCCTCATTTCTCGTGAGGATTCCAGAATGCATGCACTTGTTTCGAGATTCCTCCGTTTGGGCCCTGAACCTTGTGGGACAACTTGAGTTAGAAGGAGACGAACTTTTTTCAACGTCTCGGAATTGCGTGGAAACTCACCCACCCCCCTCATTTCTCGTGAGGATTCAAGAATGCATGAACTTGTTTCGAGATTCCTTCGATTGTGCCTTGAACCACATGGGACAACATGAGGTAGAGGAAGACGAACTTTTTTCAACGTCTCGGAATTGCGTGCAAACTCACCCTCCCTCCTCATTTCTCGTGAGGATTCCAGAATGCATGAACTTGTTTTGAGATTCCTCCGATTGTGCCCTGAACCTATAGGACAACTTGAGGCAGAGGAAGTAGAACTTTTTTCAACGTCTCGGAATTGCGTGGAAACTCACCCACCCTCCTCATTTCTCGTGAGGATTCCAGAATGCATGGACTTGTTTCAAGATTCCTCCGTTTGGGCCCTGAACCAATTGGGACAACTTGAGGCTGAAGAAGACAAACTTTTTTCAACGTCTCGGAATTGCGTGGAAACTCACCCAGCCTCCTGATTTCTCGTGAGGATTCCAGAATGCATGGACTTGTTTCCAGATTCCTCCGTTTGGGCCTTGAACCATTTGGGACAACTTGGGGCAGAAGAAGACGAACTTTTTTCAACGTCTCGGAATTGCGTGGAAACTCACCCACCCTCCTCATCTCTCGTGAGGATTCAAGAATGCATGAACTTGTTTTGAGATTCCTCCGATTGTGCCCTGAACCTATAGGACAACTTGAGGCAGAGGAAGACGACCTTTTTTCAACGTCTTGGAATTGCATGAAACACACCCACCCTCCTCATTTCTCGTGAGGATTCCAGAATGCATGCACTTGTTTCGAGATTCCTCCGTTTGGGCCCTGAACCTTGTGGGACAACTTGAGTTAGAAGGAGACGAACTTTTTTCAACGTCTCGGAATTGCGTGGAAACTCACCCAGCCTCCTGATTTCTCGTGAGGATTCCAGAATGCATGGACTTGTTTCCAGATTCCTCCGTTTGGGCCTTGAACCATTTGGGACAACTTGGGGCAGAAGAAGACGAACTTTTTTCACCGTCTCGGAATTGCGTGCAAACTCACCCACCCTCCTCATTTCTCGTGAGGATTCCAGAATGCATGAACTTGTTTTGAGATTCCTCCGATTGTGCCCTGAACCTATAGGACAACTTGAGGCAGAAGGAGACGAACTTTTTTCAACGTCTCGGAATTGCGTGGAAACTCACCCACCCTCCTCATTTCTCGTGAGGATTCCAGAATGCATGAACTTGTTTTGAGATTCCTCCGATTGTGCCCTGAACCTATGGGACAACATGAGGTAGAGGAAGACGAACTTTTTTCAACGTCTCGGAATTGGGTGGAAATGCACCCATCCTCCTCATTTCTCGTGGGGATTCCAGAATGCATGAGCATGTTTCGAGATTCCTCCGTTTTGGGCCCTGAACCATTTGGGACTACTTGAGGCAGAAGAAGACGAATTTTTTCAGCGTCTCGGAGTTGCGTGGAAACTCACCCACCCTCCTCATTTCTCGTGTGGAATCCAGAATGCATGGACTTGTTTCAAGATTCGTCAGTTTGGGGCCTGAGCCTTTTGGGACAACATGAGGCAGAAGAAGACGAACTTTTTTCAACGTCTCGGAATTGCGTGGAAACTCACCCACCCTTCTCATTTCTCGTGAGGATTCCAGAATGCATGAACTTGTTTCGAGATTCCTCCGTTTGGGCCCTGAACCATGTGGGACAACTTGAGTCAGAAGGAGACGAACTTTTTTCAAAGTCTCGGAATTGCGTGGAAACTCACGCACCCCCCTCATTTCTCGTGAGGATTCCAGAATGCATTAACTTTTTTCGAGATTCCTCCGATTGTGCCTTGAACCATATGGGACAACTTGAGGTAGAGGAAGACGAACTTTCTTCAACGTCTCGGAATTGCGAGGAAACTCAGCCACCACCCTCATTTCTCGTCAGGATTCCAGTATGCATGGACTTGTTTTGAGATTCCTCCGATAGTGCCCTGAACCTATAGGACAACTTGAGGCAGAGGAAGACGAACTTTTTTCAACGTCTCGGAATTGCGTGGAAACTCACCCACCCTCCTCATTTCTCGTGAGGATTCCAGAATGCATGAACTTTCTTCGAGATTCCTCCGTTTGGGCCCTGAACCATGTGGGGCAACTTGAGGCAGAAAAAGACGAACTTTTTTTAACGTCTCGAAATTGCGTAGAAACTCACCCACCCCCCTCATTTCTCGTGAGGATTCCAGAATGCATGAACTTGTTTTGAGATTCCTCCGATAGTGCCCTGAACCTATAGGACAACTTGAGGAAGAAGGAGACGAACTTTTTTCAACGTCTCGGAATTGCGTGGAAACTCACCCACCCTCCTCATTTCTCGTGAGGATTCCAGAATGCATGAACATGTTTCGAGATTCCTCCGATAGTGCCCTGAACCTATAGGACAACTTGAGGCAGAGGAAGACGAACTTTTTTCAACGTCTCGGAATTGCGTGGAAACTCACCCATCCTCCTCATTTCTCGTGAGGATTCCAAAATGCATGAACATGTTTCGAGATTCCTCCGATAGTGCCCTGAACCTATAGGACAACTTGAGGCAGAGGAAGACGAACTTTTTTCAACGTCTCGGAATTGCGTGGAAACTCACCCACCCTCCTCATTTCTCGTGAGGATTCCAGAATGCATGAACTTGTTTCGAGATTCCTACGTTTGTGCCCTGAACCATGTGGGACAACTTGAGTCAGAAGGAGACGAACTTTTTTCAACGTCTCGGAATTGCGTGGAAACTCACCCAGCCCCCTCATTTCTCGTGAGGATTCCAGAATGCATGAACTTGTTACGAGATTCCTCCGATTGTGCCTTGAACCATATGGGACAACATGACGTAGAGGAAGACGAACTTTCTTCAACGTCTCGGAATTGCGTGGAAACTCAGCCGCCCCCCACATTTCTCGTCAGGATTCCAGTATGCATGAACATGTTTCGACATTCCTCCGTTTGGGACCTGTACCATTTGGGACTACTTGAGGAAGAAGAAGACGAACTTTTTTCACCGTCTCGGAATTGCGTGGAAACTCACCCACCCTCCTCATTTCTCGTGAGGATTCCAGAATGCATGAACTTGTTTCGAGATTCCTCCGTTTGGGCCCTGAACCATTTGGGACAACTTGGGGTAAAAGAAGACGAACTTTTTTCAACGTCTCGGAATTGCGTGGAAACTCACCCACCGTCCTCATTTCTCGTGAGGATTCCAGAATGCATGAACTTTCTTCGAGATTCCTCCGTTTGGGCCCTGAACCATGTGGGGCAACTTGAGGCAGAAAAAGACGAACTTTTTTTAACGTCTCGAAATTGCGTAGAAACTCACCCACCCCCCTCATTTGTCGTGAGGATTCCAGAATGCATGAACTTGTTTTGAGATTCCTCCGATAGTGCCCTGAACCTATAGGACAACTTGAGGCAGAAGGAGACGAACTTTTTTCAACGTCTCGGAATTGCGTGGAAACTCACCCACCCTCCTCATTTCTCGTGAGGATTCCAGAATGCATGAACTTGTTTTGAGATTCCTCCGATTGTGCCTTGAACCTATGGGACAACATGAGGTAGAGGAAGACGAACTTTTTTCAACGTCTCGGAATTGGGTGGAAATGCACCCATCCTCCTCATTTCTCGTGGGGATTCCAGAATGCATGAGCATGTTTCGAGATTCCTTCGTTTGGGCCTTGAACCATTTGGGACTACTTGAGGCAGAAGAAGACGAATTTTTTCAGCGTCTCGGAGTTGCGTGGAAACTCACCCACCCTCCTCATTTCTCGTGTGGAATCCAGAATGCATGGACTTGTTTCAAGATTCGTCAGTTTGGGGCCTGAGCCTTTTGGGACAACTTGAGGCAGAAGAAGACGAACTTTTTTCAACGTCTCGGAATTGCGTGGAAACTCACCCACCCTTCTCATTTCTCGTGAGGATTCCAGAATGCATGAACTTGTTTCGAGATTCCTCCGTTTGGGCCCTGAACCATGTGGGACAACTTGAGTCAGAAGGAGACGAACTTTTTTCAAAGTCTCGGAATTGCGTGGAAACTCACCCACCCCCCTCATTTCTCGTGAGGATTCCAGAATGCATTAACTTTTTTCGAGATTCCTCCGATTGTGCCTTGAACCATGTGGGACAACTTGAGGCAGAAGAAGACGAACTTTTTTCAACGTCTCGGAATTGCGTGGAAACTCACCCACCCTCCTAATTTCTCGTGAGGATTCCAGAATGCATGGACTTGTTTCCAGATTCCTCCGTTTGGGCCCTGAACCATTTGGGACTACTTGAGGGAGAAGAAGACGAACTTTTTTCAACGTCTCGGAATTGGGTGGAAACGCACCCATCCTCCTCATTTCTCGTGGGGATTCCAGAATGCATGAACATGTTTCGAGATTCCTCCGATAGTGCCCTGAACCTATAGGACAACTTGAGGCAGAGGAAGACGAACTTTTTTCAACGTCTCGGAATTGCGTGGAAACTCACCCATCCTCCTCATTTCTCGTGAGGATTCCAGAATGCATGAACATGTTTCGAGATTCCTCCGATAGTGTCCTGAACCTATAGGACAACTTGAGGCAGAGGAAGACGAACTTTTTTCAACGTCTCGGAATTGCGTGGAAACTCACCCACCCTCCTCATTTCTCGTGAGGATTCCAGAATGCATGAACATGTTTCGAGATTCCTCCGATAGTGCCCTGAACCTATAGGACAACTTGAGGCAGAGGAAGGCAAACTTTTTTCAACGTCTCGGAATTGCGTGGAAACTCACCCACCCTCCTCATTTCTCGTGAGGATTCCAGAATGCATGAACTTGTTTCGAGATTCCTACGTTTGTGCCCTGAACCATGTGGGACAACTTGAGTCAGAAGGAGACGAACTTTTTTCAACGTCTCGGAATTGCGTGGAAACTCACCCAGCCCCCTCATTTCTCGTGAGGATTCCAGAATGCATGAACTTGTTACGAGATTCCTCCGATTGTGCCTTGAACCATATGGGACAACATGACGTAGAGGAAGACGAACTTTCTTCAACGTCTCGGAATTGCGTGGAAACTCAGCCGCCCCCCACATTTCTCGTCAGGATTCCAGTATGCATGAACATGTTTCGACATTCCTTCGTTTGGGACCTGTACCATTTGGGACTACTTGAGGAAGAAGAAGACGAACTTTTTTCACCGTCTCGGAATTGCGTGGAAACTCACCCACCCTCCTCATTTCTCGTGAGGATTCCAGAATGCATGAACTTGTTTCGAGATTCCTCCGTTTGGGCCCTGAACCATTTGGGACAACTTGAGTCAGAAGGAGACGAACTTTTTTCAACGTCTCGGAATTGCGTGGAAACTCACCCACCCTCCTCATTTCTCGTGAGGATTCCAGAATGCATGAACTTGTTTCGAGATTCCTCCGTTTGGGCCCTGAACCATGTGGGACAACTTGAGTCAGAAGGAGACGAACTTTTTTCAACATCTCGGAATTGCGTGGAAACTCACCCACCCTCCTCATTTCTCGTGAGGATTCCAGAATGCATGGACTTGTTTCCAGATTCCTCCGTTTGGGCCGTGAACCATTTGGGACAACATGGGGCAGAAGAAGACGAACTTTTTCCAACGTCTCGGAATTGCGTGGAAACTCACCCACCCTCCTCATTTCTCGTGAGGATTCCAGAATGCATGAACTTGCTTTGAGATTCCTCCGATTCTGCCCTGAACCTATAGGACAACTTGAGTCAGAAGGAGACGAACTTTTTTCAACGTCTCGGAATTGCGTGGAAACTCACCCACCCCCCTCTTTTCTCGTGAGGATTCCAGAATGCATGAACTTGTTTCGAGATTCCTCCGATTGAGCCCTGAACCTATAGGACAACTTGAGGCCGAGGAAGACGAACTTTTTTCAACGTCTCGGAATTGCGTGGAAACTCACCCACCCTCCTCATTTCTCGTGAGGATTCCAGAATGCATGAACTTTCTTCGAGATTCCTCCGTTTGGGCCCTGAACCATGTGGGGCAACTTGAGGCAGAAAAAGACGAACTTTTTTTAACGTCTCGAAATTGCGTAGAAACTCACCCACCCCCCTCATTTCTCGTGAGGATTCCAGAATGCATGAACTTGTTTTGAGATTCCTCCGATAGTGCCCTGAACCTATAGGACAACTTGAGGAAGAAGGAGACGAACTTTTTTCAACGTCTCGGAATTGCGTGGAAACTCACCCACCCTCCTCATTTCTCGTGAGGATTCCAGAATGCATGAACATGTTTCGAGATTCCTCCGATAGTGCCCTGAACCTATAGGACAACTTGAGGCAGAGGAAGACGAACTTTTTTCAACGTCTCGGAATTGCGTGGAAACTCACCCATCCTCCTCATTTCTCGTGAGGATTCCAAAATGCATGAACATGTTTCGAGATTCCTCCGATAGTGCCCTGAACCTATAGGACAACTTGAGGCAGAGGAAGACGAACTTTTTTCAACGTCTCGGAATTGCGTGGAAACTCACCCACCCTCCTCATTTCTCGTGAGGATTCCAGAATGCATGAACTTGTTTCGAGATTCCTACGTTTGTGCCCTGAACCATGTGGGACAACTTGAGTCAGAAGGAGACGAACTTTTTTCAACGTCTCGGAATTGCGTGGAAACTCACTCAGCCCCCTCATTTCTCGTGAGGATTCCAGAATGCATGAACTTGTTACGAGATTCCTCCGATTGTGCCTTGAACCATATGGGACAACATGACGTAGAGGAAGACGAACTTTCTTCAACGTCTCGGAATTGCGTGGAAACTCAGCCGCCCCCCACATTTCTCGTCAGGATTCCAGTATGCATGAACATGTTTCGACATTCCTCCGTTTGGGACCTGTACCATTTGGGACTACTTGAGGAAGAAGAAGACGAACTTTTTTCACCGTCTCGGAATTGCGTGGAAACTCACCCACCCTCCTCATTTCTCGTGAGGATTCCAGAATGCATGAACTTGTTTCGAGATTCCTCCGTTTGGGCCCTGAACCATTTGGGACAACTTGGGGTAAAAGAAGACGAACTTTTTTCAACGTCTCGGAATTGCGTGGAAACTCACCCACCGTCCTCATTTCTCGTGAGGATTCCAGAATGCATGAACTTTCTTCGAGATTCCTCCGTTTGGGCCCTGAACCATGTGGGGCAACTTGAGGCAGAAAAAGACGAACTTTTTTTAACGTCTCGAAATTGCGTAGAAACTCACCCACCCCCCTCATTTGTCGTGAGGATTCCAGAATGCATGAACTTGTTTTGAGATTCCTCCGATAGTGCCCTGAACCTATAGGACAACTTGAGGCAGAAGGAGACGAACTTTTTTCAACGTCTCGGAATTGCGTGGAAACTCACCCACCCTCCTCATTTCTCGTGAGGATTCCAGAATGCATGAACTTGTTTTGAGATTCCTCCGATTGTGCCTTGAACCTATGGGACAACATGAGGTAGAGGAAGACGAACTTTTTTCAACGTCTCGGAATTGGGTGGAAATGCACCCATCCTCCTCATTTCTCGTGGGGATTCCAGAATGCATGAGCATGTTTCGAGATTCCTTCGTTTGGGCCTTGAACCATTTGGGACTACTTGAGGCAGAAGAAGACGAATTTTTTCAGCGTCTCGGAGTTGCGTGGAAACTCACCCACCCTCCTCATTTCTCGTGTGGAATCCAGAATGCATGGACTTGTTTCAAGATTCGTCAGTTTGGGGCCTGAGCCTTTTGGGACAACTTGAGGCAGAAGAAGACGAACTTTTTTCAACGTCTCGGAATTGCGTGGAAACTCACCCACCCTTCTCATTTCTCGTGAGGATTCCAGAATGCATGAACTTGTTTCGAGATTCCTCCGTTTGGGCCCTGAACCATGTGGGACAACTTGAGTCAGAAGGAGACGAACTTTTTTCAAAGTCTCGGAATTGCGTGGAAACTCACCCACCCCCCTCATTTCTCGTGAGGATTCCAGAATGCATGAACTTTTTTCGAGATTCCTCCGATTGTGCCTTGAACCATGTGGGACAACTTGAGGCAGAAGAAGACGAACTTTTTTCAACGTCTCGGAATTGCGTGGAAACTCACCCACCCTCCTAATTTCTCGTGAGGATTCCAGAATGCATGGACTTGTTTCCAGATTCCTCCGTTTGGGCCCTGAACCATTTGGGACTACTTGAGGGAGAAGAAGACGAACTTTTTTCAACGTCTCGGAATTGGGTGGAAACGCACCCATCCTCCTCATTTCTCGTGGGGATTCCAGAATGCATGAACATGTTTCGAGATTCCTCCGATAGTGCCCTGAACCTATAGGACAACTTGAGGCAGAGGAAGACGAACTTTTTTCAACGTCTCGGAATTGCGTGGAAACTCACCCATCCTCCTCATTTCTCGTGAGGATTCCAGAATGCATGAACATGTTTCGAGATTCCTCCGATAGTGTCCTGAACCTATAGGACAACTTGAGGCAGAGGAAGACGAACTTTTTTCAACGTCTCGGAATTGCGTGGAAACTCACCCACCCTCCTCATTTCTCGTGAGGATTCCAGAATGCATGAACATGTTTCGAGATTCCTCCGATAGTGCCCTGAACCTATAGGACAACTTGAGGCAGAGGAAGGCAAACTTTTTTCAACGTCTCGGAATTGCGTGGAAACTCACCCACCCTCCTCATTTCTCGTGAGGATTCCAGAATGCATGAACTTGTTTCGAGATTCCTACGTTTGTGCCCTGAACCATGTGGGACAACTTGAGTCAGAAGGAGACGAACTTTTTTCAACGTCTCGGAATTGCGTGGAAACTCACCCAGCCCCCTCATTTCTCGTGAGGATTCCAGAATGCATGAACTTGTTACGAGATTCCTCCGATTGTGCCTTGAACCATATGGGACAACATGACGTAGAGGAAGACGAACTTTCTTCAACGTCTCGGAATTGCGTGGAAACTCAGCCGCCCCCCACATTTCTCGTCAGGATTCCAGTATGCATGAACATGTTTCGACATTCCTTCGTTTGGGACCTGTACCATTTGGGACTACTTGAGGAAGAAGAAGACGAACTTTTTTCACCGTCTCGGAATTGCGTGGAAACTCACCCACCCTCCTCATTTCTCGTGAGGATTCCAGAATGCATGAACTTGTTTCGAGATTCCTCCGTTTGGGCCCTGAACCATTTGGGACAACTTGAGTCAGAAGGAGACGAACTTTTTTCAACGTCTCGGAATTGCGTGGAAACTCACCCACCCTCCTCATTTCTCGTGAGGATTCCAGAATGCATGAACTTGTTTCGAGATTCCTCCGTTTGGGCCCTGAACCATGTGGGACAACTTGAGTCAGAAGGAGACGAACTTTTTTCAACATCTCGGAATTGCGTGGAAACTCACCCACCCTCCTCATTTCTCGTGAGGATTCCAGAATGCATGGACTTGTTTCCAGATTCCTCCGTTTGGGCCGTGAACCATTTGGGACAACATGGGGCAGAAGAAGACGAACTTTTTCCAACGTCTCGGAATTGCGTGGAAACTCACCCACCCTCCTCATTTCTCGTGAGGATTCCAGAATGCATGAACTTGCTTTGAGATTCCTCCGATTCTGCCCTGAACCTATAGGACAACTTGAGTCAGAAGGAGACGAACTTTTTTCAACGTCTCGGAATTGCGTGGAAACTCACCCACCCCCCTCTTTTCTCGTGAGGATTCCAGAATGCATGAACTTGTTTCGAGATTCCTCCGATTGAGCCCTGAACCTATAGGACAACTTGAGGCCGAGGAAGACGAACTTTTTTCAACGTCTCGGAATTGCGTGGAAACTCACCCACCCTCCTCATTTCTCGTGAGGATTCCAGAATGCATGGACTTGTTTCAAGATTCCTCCGTTTGGGCCCTGAACCAATTGGGACAACTTGAGGCTGAAGAAGACAAACTTTTTTCAACGTCTCGGAATTGCGTGGAAACTCACCCAGCCTCCTGATTTCTCGTGAGGATTCCAGAATGCATGGACTTGTTTCCAGATTCCTCCGTTTGGGCCTTGAACCATTTGGGACAACTTGGGGCAGAAGAAGACGAACTTTTTTCAACGTCTCGGAATTGCGTGCAAACTCACCCACCCTCCTCATTTCTCGTGAGGATTCCAGAATGCATGAACTTGTTTCGAGATTCCTCCGATTGTGCCGTGAACCTATAGGACAACTTGAGGCAGAGGAAGTAGAACTTTTTTCAACGTCTCGGAATTGCGTGGAAACTCACCCACCCTCCTCATTTCTCGTGAGGATTCCAGAATGCATGGACTTGTTTCAAGATTCCTCCGTTTGGGCCCTGAACCAATTGGGACAACTTGAGGCTGAAGAAGACAAACTTTTTT
This sequence comes from Acacia crassicarpa, assembly GCA_034222035.1. Classification (NCBI taxonomy): domain Eukaryota; kingdom Viridiplantae; phylum Streptophyta; class Magnoliopsida; order Fabales; family Fabaceae; genus Acacia; species Acacia crassicarpa. The sequence continues at coordinate 652,183 of JAWXYG010000021.1, read as the reverse complement.
CAACGTCTCGGAATTGCGTGGAAACTCACCCAGCCTCCTGATTTCTCGTGAGGATTCCAGAATGCATGGACTTGTTTCCAGATTCCTCCGTTTGGGCCTTGAACCATTTGGGACAACTTGGGGCAGAAGAAGACGAACTTTTTTCAACGTCTCGGAATTGCGTGGAAACTCACCCACCCTCCTCATCTCTCGTGAGGATTCAAGAATGCATGAACTTGTTTTGAGATTCCTCCGATTGTGCCCTGAACCTATAGGACAACTTGAGGCAGAGGAAGACGACCTTTTTTCAACGTCTTGGAATTGCATGAAACACACCCACCCTCCTCATTTCTCGTGAGGATTCCAGAATGCATGCACTTGTTTCGAGATTCCTCCGTTTGGGCCCTGAACCTTGTGGGACAACTTGAGTTAGAAGGAGACGAACTTTTTTCAACGTCTCGGAATTGCGTGGAAACTCACCCAGCCCCCTCATTTCTCGTGAGGATTCAAGAATGCATGAACTTGTTTCGAGATTCCTTCGATTGTGCCTTGAACCACATGGGACAACATGAGGTAGAGGAAGACGAACTTTTTTCAACGTCTCGGAATTGCGTGCAAACTCACCCACCCTCCTCATTTCTCGTGAGGATTCCAGAATGCATGAACTTGTTTTGAGATTCCTCCGATTGTGCCCTGAACCTATAGGACAACTTGAGGCAGAGGAAGTAGAACTTTTTTCAACGTCTCGGAATTGCGTGGAAACTCACCCACCCTCCTCATTTCTCGTGAGGATTCCAGAATGCATGGACTTGTTTCAAGATTCCTCCGTTTGGGCCCTGAACCAATTGGGACAACTTGAGGCTGAAGAAGACAAACTTTTTTCAACGTCTCGGAATTGCGTGGAAACTCACCCAGCCTCCTGATTTCTCGTGAGGATTCCAGAATGCATGGACTTGTTTCCAGATTCCTCCGTTTGGGCCTTGAACCATTTGGGACAACTTGGGGCAGAAGAAGACGAACTTTTTTCAACTTCTCGGAATTGCGTGGAAACTCACCCACCCTCCTCATCTCTCGTGAGGATTCAAGAATGCATGAACTTGTTTTGAGATTCCTCCGATTGTGCCCTGAACCTATAGGACAACTTGAGGCAGAGGAAGACGACCTTTTTTCAACGTCTTGGAATTGCATGAAACACACCCACCCTCCTCATTTCTCGTGAGGATTCCAGAATGCATGCACTTGTTTCGAGATTCCTCCGTTTGGGCCCTGAACCTTGTGGGACAACTTGAGTTAGAAGGAGACGAACTTTTTTCAACGTCTCGGAATTGCGTGGAAACTCACCCAGCCTCCTGATTTCTCGTGAGGATTCCAGAATGCATGGACTTGTTTCCAGATTCCTCCGTTTGGGCCTTGAACCATTTGGGACAACTTGGGGCAGAAGAAGACGAACTTTTTTCACCGTCTCGGAATTGCGTGCAAACTCACCCACCCTCCTCATTTCTCGTGAGGATTCCAGAATGCATGAACTTGTTTTGAGATTCCTCCGATTGTGCCCTGAACCTATAGGACAACTTGAGGCAGTGGAAGTAGAACTTTTTTCAACGTCTCGGAATTGCGTGGAAACTCACCCACCCTCCTCATTTCTCGTGAGGATTCCAGAATGCATGGACTTATTTCAAGATTCCTCCGTTTGGGCCCTGAACCAATTGGGACAACTTGAGGCTGAAGAAGACAAACTTTTTTCAACGTCTCGGAATTGCGTGGAAACTCACCCAGCCTCCTGATTTCTCGTGAGGATTCCAGAATGCATGGACTTGTTTCCAGATTCCTCCGTTTGGGCCTTGAACCATTTGGGACAACTTGGGGCAGAAGAAGACGAACTTTTTTCAACGTCTCGGAATTGCGTGGAAACTCACCCACCCTCCTCATCTCTCGTGAGGATTCAAGAATGCATGAACTTGTTTTGAGATTCCTCCGATTGTGCCCTGAACCTATAGGACAACTTGAGGTAGAGGAAGACGACCTTTTTTCAACGTCTTGGAATTGCATGAAACACACCCACCCTCCTCATTTCTCGTGAGGATTCCAGAATGCATGCACTTGTTTCGAGATTCCTCCGTTTGGGCCCTGAACCTTGTGGGACAACTTGAGTTAGAAGGAGACGAACTTTTTTCAACGTCTCGGAATTGCGTGGAAACTCACCCACCCCCCTCATTTCTCGTGAGGATTCAAGAATGCATGAACTTGTTTCGAGATTCCTTCGATTGTGCCTTGAACCACATGGGACAACATGAGGTAGAGGAAGACGAACTTTTTTCAACGTCTCGGAATTGCGTGCAAACTCACCCACCCTCCTCATTTCTCGTGAGGATTCCAGAATGCATGAACTTGTTTTGAGATTCCTCCGATTGTGCCCTGAACCTATAGGACAACTTGAGGCAGAGGAAGTAGAACTTTTTTCAACGTCTCGGAATTGCGTGGAAACTCACCCACCCTCCTCATTTCTCGTGAGGATTCCAGAATGCATGGACTTGTTTCAAGATTCCTCCGTTTGGGCGCTGAACCATTTGGGACAACTTGAGGCAGAAGAAGACGAACTTTTTTCAACGTCTCGCAATTGCGTGGAAACTCACCCACCCTCCTCATTTCTCGTGAGGATTCCAGAATGCATGGACTTGTTTCCAGATTCCTCCGTTTGGGCCGTGAACCATTTGGGACAACATGGAGCAGAAGAAGACGAACTTTTTTCAACGTCTCGGAATTGCGTGGAAACTCACCCACCCTCCTCATTTCTCGTGAGGATTCCAGAATGCATGAACTTGCTTTGAGATTCCTCCGATTCTGCCCTGAACCTATAGGACAACTTGAGTCAGAAGGAGACGAACTTTTTTCAACGTCTCGGAATTGCGTGGAAACTCACCCACCCCCCTCTTTTCTCGTGAGGATTCCAGAATGCATGAACTTGTTTCGAGATTCCTCCGATTGAGCCCTGAACCTATAGGACAACTTGAGGCAGAGGAAGACGAACTTTTTTCAACGTCTCGGAATTGCGTGGAAACTCACCTACCCTCCTCATTTCTCGTGAGGATTCCAGAATGCATGAACTTGTTTTGAGATTCCTCCGATAGTGCCCTGAACCTATAGGACAACTTGAGGCAGAGGAAGACGAACTTTTTTCAACGTCTCAGAATTGCGTGGAAACTCACCCACCCTCCTCATTTCTCGTGAGGATTCCAGAATGCATGGACTTGTTTCAAGATTCCTCCGTTTGGGCCCTGAACCAATTGGGACAACTTGAGGCTGAAGAAGACGAACTTTTTTCAACGTCTCGGAATTGCGTGGAAACTCACCCAGCCTCCTGATTTCTCGTGAGGATTCCAGAATGCATGGACTTGTTTCCAGATTCCTCCGTTTGGGCCTTGAACCATTTGGGACAACTTGGGGCAGAAGAAGACGAACTTTTTTCAACGTCTCGGAATTACGTGGAAACTCACCCACCCTCCTCATCTCTCGTGAGGATTCAAGAATGCATGAACTTGTTTTGAGATTCCTCCGATTGTGCCCTGAACCTATAGGACAACTTGAGGTAGAGGAAGACGACCTTTTTTCAACGTCTTGGAATTGCATGAAACACACCCACCCTCCTCATTTCTCGTGAGGATTCCAGAATGCATGCACTTGTTTCGAGATTCCTCCGTTTGGGCCCTGAACCTTGTGGGACAACTTGAGTTAGAAGGAGACGAACTTTTTTCAACGTCTCGGAATTGCGTGGAAACTCACCCACCCCCCTCATTTCTCGTGAGGATTCAAGAATGCATGAACTTGTTTCGAGATTCCTTCGATTGTGCCTTGAACCACATGGGACAACATGAGGTAGAGGAAGACGAACTTTTTTCAACGTCTCGGAATTGCGTGCAAACTCACCCACCCTCCTCATTTCTCGTGAGGATTCCAGAATGCATGAACTTGTTTTGAGATTCCTCCGATTGTGCCCTGAACCTATAGGACAACTTGAGGCAGAGGAAGTAGAACTTTTTTCAACGTCTCGGAATTGCGTGGAAACTCACCCACCCTCCTCATTTCTCGTGAGGATTCCAGAATGCATGGACTTGTTTCAAGATTCCTCCGTTTGGGCGCTGAACCATTTGGGACAACTTGAGGCAGAAGAAGACGAACTTTTTTCAACGTCTCGCAATTGCGTGGAAACTCACCCACCCTCCTCATTTCTCGTGAGGATTCCAGAATGCATGGACTTGTTTCCAGATTCCTCCGTTTGGGCCGTGAACCATTTGGGACAACATGGAGCAGAAGAAGACGAACTTTTTTCAACGTCTCGGAATTGCGTGGAAACTCACCCACCCTCCTCATTTCTCGTGAGGATTCCAGAATGCATGAACTTGCTTTGAGATTCCTCCGATTCTGCCCTGAACCTATAGGACAACTTGAGTCAGAAGGAGACGAACTTTTTTCAACGTCTCGGAATTGCGTGGAAACTCACCCACCCCCCTCTTTTCTCGTGAGGATTCCAGAATGCATGAACTTGTTTCGAGATTCCTCCGATTGAGCCCTGAACCTATAGGACAACTTGAGGCAGAGGAAGACGAACTTTTTTCAACGTCTCGGAATTGCGTGGAAACTCACCTACCCTCCTCATTTCTCGTGAGGATTCCAGAATGCATGAACTTGTTTTGAGATTCCTCCGATAGTGCCCTGAACCTATAGGACAACTTGAGGCAGAGGAAGACGAACTTTTTTCAACGTCTCAGAATTGCGTGGAAACTCACCCACCCTCCTCATTTCTCGTGAGGATTCCAGAATGCATGGACTTGTTTCAAGATTCCTCCGTTTGGGCCCTGAACCAATTGGGACAACTTGAGGCTGAAGAAGACGAACTTTTTTCAACGTCTCGGAATTGCGTGGAAACTCACCCAGCCTCCTGATTTCTCGTGAGGATTCCAGAATGCATGGACTTGTTTCCAGATTCCTCCGTTTGGGCCTTGAACCATTTGGGACAACTTGGGGCAGAAGAAGACGAACTTTTTTCAACGTCTCGGAATTACGTGGAAACTCACCCACCCTCCTCATCTCTCGTGAGGATTCAAGAATGCATGAACTTGTTTTGAGATTCCTCCGATTGTGCCCTGAACCTATAGGACAACTTGAGGTAGAGGAAGACGACCTTTTTTCAACGTCTTGGAATTGCATGAAACACACCCACCCTCCTCATTTCTCGTGAGGATTCCAGAATGCATGCACTTGTTTCGAGATTCCTCCGTTTGGGCCCTGAACCTTGTGGGACAACTTGAGTTAGAAGGAGACGAACTATTTTCAACGTCTCGGAATTGCGTGGAAACTCACCCACCCCCCTCATTTCTCGTGAGGATTCAAGAATGCATGAACTTGTTTCGAGATTCCTTCGATTGTGCCTTGAACCACATGGGACAACATGAGGTAGAGGAACACGAACTTTTTTCAACGTCTCGGAATTGCGTGGAAACTCAGCCACCCCCCTCATTTCTCGTCAGGATTCTAGTATGCATGAACATGTTTCGACATTCCTCTGTTTGGGCCCTGTACCATTTGGGACTACTTGACGCAGAAGAAGACGAACTTTTTTCAAAGTCTCGGAATTGCGTGGAAACTCACCCACCCTCCTCATTTCTCGTGAGGATTCCAGAATGCATGGACTTGTTTCAAGATTCCTCCGTTTGGGCGCTGAACCATTTGGGACAACTTGAGGCAGAAGAAGACGAACTTTTTTCAACGTCTCGCAATTGCGTGGAAACTCACCCACCCTCCTCATTTCTCGTGAGGATTCCAGAATGGATGGACTTGTTTCCAGATTCCTCCGTTTGGGCCGTGAACCATTTGGGACAACATGGGGCAGAAGAAGACGAACTTTTTTCAACGTCTCGGAATTGCGTGGAAACTCACCCACCCTCCTCATTTCTCGTGAGGATTCCAGAATGCATGAACTTGCTTTGAGATTCCTCCGATTCTGCCCTGAACCTATAAGACAACTTGAGTCAGAAGGAGACGAACTTTTTTCAACGTCACGGAATTGCGTGGAAACTCACCCACCCCCCTCTTTTCTCGTGAGGATTCCAGAATGCATGAACTTGTTTCGAGATTCCTCCGATTGAGCCCTGAACCTATAGGACAACTTGAGGCAGAGGAAGACGAACTTTTTTCAACGTCTCGGAATTGCGTGGAAACTCACCTACCCTCCTCATTTCTCGTGAGGATTCCAGAATGCATGAACTTGTTTTGAGATTCCTCCGATAGTGCCCTGAACCTATAGGACAACTTGAGGCAGAGGAAGACGAACTTTTTTCAACGTCTCGGAATTGCGTGGAAACTCACCCACCCTCCTCATTTCTCGTGAGGATTCCAGAATGCATGGACTTGTTTCAAGATTCCTCCGTTTGGGCGCTGAACCATTTGGGACAACTTGAGGCAGAGGAAGACGAACTTTTTTCAACGTCTCGGAATTGCGTGGAAACTCACCCACCCTCCTCATTTCTCGTGAGGATTCCAGAATGCATGGACTTGTTTCAAGATTCCTCCGTTTGGGCCCTGAACCATTTGGGACAACTTGGGGCAAAAGAAGACGAACTTTTTTCAACGTCTCGGAATTGCGTGGAAACTCACCCACCCTCCTCATTTCTCGTGAGGATTCCAGAATGCATGAACTTTCTTCGAGATTCCTCCGTTTGGGCCCTGAACCATGTGGGGCAACTTGAGGCAGAAAAAGACGAACTTTTTTCAACGTCTCGGAATTGCGTAGAAACTCACCCACCCCCCTCATTTCTCGTGAGGATTCCAGAATGCATGAACTTGTTTTGAGATTCCTCCGATAGTGCCCTGAACCTATAGGACAACTTGAGGCAGAGGAAGACGAACTTTTTTCAACGTCTCGGAATTGCGTGGAAACTCACCCACCCTCCTCATTTCTCGTGAGGATTCCAGAATGCATGGACTTGTTTCAAGATTCCTCCGTTTGGGCCCTGAACCATTTGGGACAACTTGGGGCAAAAGAAGACGAACTTTTTTCAACGTCTCGGAATTGCGTGGAAACTCACCCACCCTCCTCATTTCTCGTGAGGATTCCAGAATGCATGGACTTGTTTCAAGATTCCTCCGTTTGGGCCCTGAACCATTTGGGACAACTTGGGGTAAAAGAAGACGAACTTTTTTCAACGTCTCGGAATTGCGTGGAAACTCACCCACCGTCCTCATTTCTCGTGAGGATTCCAGAATGCATGAACTTTCTTCGAGATTCCTCCGTTTGGGCCCTGAACCATGTGGGGCAACTTGAGGCAGAAAAAGACGAACTTTTTTTAACGTCTCGGAATTGCGTAGAAACTCACCCACCCCCCTCATTTCTCGTGAGGATTCCAGAATGCATGAACTTGTTTTGAGATTCCTCCGATAGTGCCCTGAACCTATAGGACAACTTGAGGCAGAAGGAGACGAACTTTTTTCAACGTCTCGGAATTGCGTGGAAACTCACCCACCCTCCTCATTTCTCGTGAGGATTCCAGAATGCATGAACTTGTTTTGAGATTCCTCCGATTGTGCCCTGAACCTATGGGACAACATGAGGTAGAGGAAGACGAACTTTTTTCAACGTCTCGGAATTGGGTGGAAATGCACCCATCCTCCTCATTTCTCGTGGGGATTCCAGAATGCATGAGCATGTTTCGAGATTCCTCCGTTTGGGCCCTGAACCATTTGGGACTACTTGAGGCAGAAGAAGACGAATTTTTTCAGCGTCTCGGAGTTGCGTGGAAACTCACCCACCCTCCTCATTTCTCGTGTGGAATCCAGAATGCATGGACTTGTTTCAAGATTCGTCAGTTTGGGGCCTGAGCCTTTTGGGACAACATGAGGCAGAAGAAGACGAACTTTTTTCAACGTCTCGGAATTGCGTGGAAACTCACCCACCCTTCTCATTTCTCGTGAGGATTCCAGAATGCATGAACTTGTTTCGAGATTCCTCCGTTTGGGCCCTGAACCATGTGGGACAACTTGAATCAGAAGGAGACGAACTTTTTTCAAAGTCTCGGAATTGCGTGGAAACTCACGCACCCCCCTCATTTCTCGTGAGGATTCCAGAATGCATTAACTTTTTTCGAGATTCCTCCGATTGTGCCTTGAACCATATGGGACAACTTGAGGTAGAGGAAGACGAACTTTCTTCAACGTCTCGGAATTGCGAGGAAACTCAGCCACCACCCTCATTTCTCGTCAGGATTCCAGTATGCATGGACTTGTTTTGAGATTACTCCGATAGTGCCCTGAACCTATAGGACAACTTGAGGCAGAGGAAGACGAACTTTTTTCAACGTCTCGGAATTGCGTGGAAACTCACCCACCCTCCTCATTTCTCGTGAGGATTCCAGAATGCATGGACTTGTTTCAAGATTCCTCCGTTTGGGCCCTGAACCATTTGGGACAACTTGGGGCAAAAGAAGACGAACTTTTTTCAACGTCTCGGAATTGCGTGGAAACTCACCCACCCACCTCATTTCTCGTGAGGATTCCAGAATGCATGAACTTTCTTCGAGATTCCTCCGTTTGGGCCCTGAACCATGTGGGGCAACTTGAGGCAGAAAAAGACGAACTTTTTTCAACGTCTCGGAATTGCGTAGAAACTCACCCACCCCCCTCATTTCTCGTGAGGATTCCAGAATGCATGAACTTGTTTTGAGATTCCTCCGATAGTGCCCTGAACCTATAGGACAACTTGAGGCAGAGGAAGACGAACTTTTTTCAACGTCTCGGAATTGCGTGGAAACTCACCCACCCTCCTCATTTCTCGTGAGGATTCCAGAATGCATGGACTTGTTTCAAGATTCCTCCGTTTGGGCCCTGAACCATTTGGGACAACTTGGGGCAAAAGAAGACGAACTTTTTTCAACGTCTCGGAATTGCGTGGAAACTCACCCACCCTCCTCATTTCTCGTGAGGATTCCAGAATGCATGGACTTGTTTCAAGATTCCTCCGTTTGGGCCCTGAACCATTTGGGACAACTTGGGGTAAAAGAAGACGAACTTTTTTCAACGTCTCGGAATTGCGTGGAAACTCACCCACCGTCCTCATTTCTCGTGAGGATTCCAGAATGCATGAACTTTCTTCGAGATTCCTCCGTTTGGGCCCTGAACCATGTGGGGCAACTTGAGGCAGAAAAAGACGAACTTTTTTTAACGTCTCGGAATTGCGTAGAAACTCACCCACCCCCCTCATTTCTCGTGAGGATTCCAGAATGCATGAACTTGTTTTGAGATTCCTCCGATAGTGCCCTGAACCTATAGGACAACTTGAGGCAGAAGGAGACGAACTTTTTTCAACGTCTCGGAATTGCGTGGAAACTCACCCACCCTCCTCATTTCTCGTGAGGATTCCAGAATGCATGAACTTGTTTTGAGATTCCTCCGATTGTGCCCTGAACCTATGGGACAACATGAGGTAGAGGAAGACGAACTTTTTTCAACGTCTCGGAATTGGGTGGAAATGCACCCATCCTCCTCATTTCTCGTGGGGATTCCAGAATGCATGAGCATGTTTCGAGATTCCTCCGTTTGGGCCCTGAACCATTTGGGACTACTTGAGGCAGAAGAAGACGAATTTTTTCAGCGTCTCGGAGTTGCGTGGAAACTCACCCACCCTCCTCATTTCTCGTGTGGAATCCAGAATGCATGGACTTGTTTCAAGATTCGTCAGTTTGGGGCCTGAGCCTTTTGGGACAACATGAGGCAGAAGAAGACGAACTTTTTTCAACGTCTCGGAATTGCGTGGAAACTCACCCACCCTTCTCATTTCTCGTGAGGATTCCAGAATGCATGAACTTGTTTCGAGATTCCTCCGTTTGGGCCCTGAACCATGTGGGACAACTTGAATCAGAAGGAGACGAACTTTTTTCAAAGTCTCGGAATTGCGTGGAAACTCACGCACCCCCCTCATTTCTCGTGAGGATTCCAGAATGCATTAACTTTTTTCGAGATTCCTCCGATTGTGCCTTGAACCATATGGGACAACTTGAGGTAGAGGAAGACGAACTTTCTTCAACGTCTCGGAATTGCGAGGAAACTCAGCCACCACCCTCATTTCTCGTCAGGATTCCAGTATGCATGGACTTGTTTTGAGATTACTCCGATAGTGCCCTGAACCTATAGGACAACTTGAGGCAGAGGAAGACGAACTTTTTTCAACGTCTCGGAATTGCGTGGAAACTCACCCACCCTCCTCATTTCTCGTGAGGATTCCAGAATGCATGGACTTGTTTCAAGATTCCTCCGTTTGGGCCCTGAACCATTTGGGACAACTTGGGGCAAAAGAAGACGAACTTTTTTCAACGTCTCGGAATTGCGTGGAAACTCACCCACCCTCCTCATTTCTCGTGAGGATTCCAGAATGCATGAACTTTCTTCGAGATTCCTCCGTTTGGGCCCTGAACCATGTGGGGCAACTTGAGGCAGAAAAAGACGAACTTTTTTCAACGTCTCGGAATTGCGTAGAAACTCACCCACCCCCCTCATTTCTCGTGAGGATTCCAGAATGCATGAACTTGTTTTGAGATTCCTCCGATAGTGCCCTGAACCTATAGGACAACTTGAGGCAGAGGAAGACGAACTTTTTTCAACGTCTCGGAATTGCGTGGAAACTCACCCACCCTCCTCATTTCTCGTGAGGATTCCAGAATGCATGGACTTGTTTCAAGATTCCTCCGTTTGGGCCCTGAACCATTTGGGACAACTTGGGGCAAAAGAAGACGAACTTTTTTCAACGTCTCGGAATTGCGTGGAAACTCACCCACCCTCCTCATTTCTCGTGAGGATTCCAGAATGCATGGACTTGTTTCAAGATTCCTCCGTTTGGGCCCTGAACCATTTGGGACAACTTGGGGTAAAAGAAGACGAACTTTTTTCAACGTCTCGGAATTGCGTGGAAACTCACCCACCGTCCTCATTTCTCGTGAGGATTCCAGAATGCATGAACTTTCTTCGAGATTCCTCCGTTTGGGCCCTGAACCATGTGGGGGCAACTTGAGGCAGAAAAAGACGAACTTTTTTTAACGTCTCGGAATTGCGTAGAAACTCACCCACCCCCCTCATTTCTCGTGAGGATTCCAGAATGCATGAACTTGTTTTGAGATTCCTCCGATAGTGCCCTGAACCTATAGGACAACTTGAGGCAGAAGGAGACGAACTTTTTTCAACGTCTCGGAATTGCGTGGAAACTCACCCACCCTCCTCATTTCTCGTGAGGATTCCAGAATGCATGAACTTGTTTTGAGATTCCTCCGATTGTGCCCTGAACCTATGGGACAACATGAGGTAGAGGAAGACGAACTTTTTTCAACGTCTCGGAATTGGGTGGAAATGCACCCATCCTCCTCATTTCTCGTGGGGATTCCAGAATGCATGAGCATGTTTCGAGATTCCTCCGTTTGGGCCCTGAACCATTTGGGACTACTTGAGGCAGAAGAAGACGAATTTTTTCAGCGTCTCGGAGTTGCGTGGAAACTCACCCACCCTCCTCATTTCTCGTGTGGAATCCAGAATGCATGGACTTGTTTCAAGATTCGTCAGTTTGGGGCCTGAGCCTTTTGGGACAACATGAGGCAGAAGAAGACGAACTTTTTTCAACGTCTCGGAATTGCGTGGAAACTCACCCACCCTTCTCATTTCTCGTGAGGATTCCAGAATGCATGAACTTGTTTCGAGATTCCTCCGTTTGGGCCCTGAACCATGTGGGACAACTTGAATCAGAAGGAGACGAACTTTTTTCAAAGTCTCGGAATTGCGTGGAAACTCACGCACCCCCCTCATTTCTCGTGAGGATTCCAGAATGCATTAACTTTTTTCGAGATTCCTCCGATTGTGCCTTGAACCATATGGGACAACTTGAGGTAGAGGAAGACGAACTTTCTTCAACGTCTCGGAATTGCGAGGAAACTCAGCCACCACCCTCATTTCTCGTCAGGATTCCAGTATGCATGGACTTGTTTTGAGATTCCTCCGATAGTGCCCTGAACCTATAGGACAACTTGAGGCAGAGGAAGACGAACTTTTTTCAACGTCTTGGAATTGCGTGGAAACTCACCCACCCTCCTCATTTCTCGTGAGGATTCCAGAATGCATGGACTTGTTTCAAGATTCCTCCGTTTGGGCCCTGAACCATTTGGGACAACTTGGGGCAAAAGAAGACGAACTTTTTTCAACGTCTCGGAATTGCGTGGAAACTCACCCACCCTCCTCATTTCTCGTGAGGATTCCAGAATGCATGAACTTTCTTCGAGATTCCTCCGTTTGGGCCCTGAACCATGTGGGGCAACTTGAGGCAGAAAAAGACGAACTTTTTTCAACGTCTCGGAATTGCGTAGAAACTCACCCACCCCCCTCATTTCTCGTGAGGATTCCAGAATGCATGAACTTGTTTTGAGATTCCTCCGATAGTGCCCTGAACCTATAGGACAACTTGAGGCAGAGGAAGACGAACTTTTTTCAACGTCTCGGAATTGCGTGGAAACTCACCCACCCTCCTCATTTCTCGTGAGGATTCCAGAATGCATGGACTTGTTTCAAGATTCCTCCGTTTGGGCCCTGAACCATTTGGGACAACTTGGGGCAAAAGAAGACGAACTTTTTTCAACGTCTCGGAATTGCGTGGAAACTCACCCACCCTCCTCATTTCTCGTGAGGATTCCAGAATGCATGGACTTGTTTCAAGATTCCTCCGTTTGGGCCCTGAACCATTTGGGACAACTTGGGGTAAAAGAAGACGAACTTTTTTCAACGTCTCGGAATTGCGTGGAAACTCACCCACCGTCCTCATTTCTCGTGAGGATTCCAGAATGCATGAACTTTCTTCGAGATTCCTCCGTTTGGGCCCTGAACCATGTGGGGCAACTTGAGGCAGAAAAAGACGAACTTTTTTTAACGTCTCGGAATTGCGTAGAAACTCACCCACCCCCCTCATTTCTCGTGAGGATTCCAGAATGCATGAACTTGTTTTGAGATTCCTCCGATAGTGCCCTGAACCTATAGGACAACTTGAGGCAGAAGGAGACGAACTTTTTTCAACGTCTCGGAATTGCGTGGAAACTCACCCACCCTCCTCATTTCTCGTGAGGATTCCAGAATGCATGAACTTGTTTTGAGATTCCTCCGATTGTGCCCTGAACCTATGGGACAACATGAGGTAGAGGAAGACGAACTTTTTTCAACGTCTCGGAATTGCGTGGAAACTCACCCACCCTCCTCATTTCTCGTGAGGATTCCAGAATGCATGGACTTGTTTCAAGATTCCTCCGTTTGGGCCCTGAACCATTTGGGACAACTTGGGGCAAAAGAAGACGAACTTTTTTCAACGTCTCGGAATTGCGTGGAAACTCACCCACCCTCCTCATTTCTCGTGAGGATTCCAGAATGCATGAACTTTCTTCGAGATTCCTCCGTTTGGGCCCTGAACCATGTGGGGCAACTTGAGGCAGAAAAAGACGAACTTTTTTCAACGTCTCGAAATTGCGTAGAAACTCACCCACCCCCCTCATTTCTCGTGAGGATTCCAGAATGCATGAACTTGTTTTGAGATTCCTCCGATAGTGCCCTGAACCTATAGGACAACTTGAGGCAGAAGGAGACGAACTTTTTTCAACGTCTCGGAATTGCGTGGAAACTCACCCACCCTCCTCATTTCTCGTGAGGATTCCAGAATGCATGAACTTGTTTTGAGATTCCTCCGATTGTGCCCTGAACCTATGGGACAACATGAGGTAGAGGAAGACGAACTTTTTTCAACGTCTCGGAATTGGGTGGAAATGCACCCATCCTCCTCATTTCTCGTGGGGATTCCAGAATGCATGAGCATGTTTCGAGATTCCTCCGTTTGGGCCCTGAACCATTTGGGACTACTTGAGGCAGAAGAAGACGAATTTTTTCAGCGTCTCGGAGTTGCGTGGAAACTCACCCACCCTCCTCATTTCTCGTGTGGAATCCAGAATGCATGGACTTGTTTCAAGATTCGTCAGTTTGGGGCCTGAGCCTTTTGGGACAACATGAGGCAGAAGAAGACGAACTTTTTTCAACGTCTCGGAATTGCGTGGAAACTCACCCACCCTTCTCATTTCTCGTGAGGATTCCAGAATGCATGAACTTGTTTCGAGATTCCTCCGTTTGGGCCCTGAACCATGTGGGACAACTTGAATCAGAAGGAGACGAACTTTTTTCAAAGTCTCGGAATTGCGTGGAAACTCACGCACCCCCCTCATTTCTCGTGAGGATTCCAGAATGCATTAACTTTTTTCGAGATTCCTCCGATTGTGCCTTGAACCATATGGGACAACTTGAGGTAGAGGAAGACGAACTTTCTTCAACGTCTCGGAATTGCGAGGAAACTCAGCCACCACCCTCATTTCTCGTCAGGATTCCAGTATGCATGGACTTGTTTTGAGATTCCTCCGATAGTGCCCTGAACCTATAGGACAACTTGAGGCAGAGGAAGACGAACTTTTTTCAACGTCTCGGAATTGCGTGGAAACTCACCCACCCTCCTCATTTCTCGTGAGGATTCCAGAATGCATGGACTTGTTTCAAGATTCCTCCGTTTGGGCCCTGAACCATTTGGGACAACTTGGGGCAAAAGAAGACGAACTTTTTTCAACGTCTCGGAATTGCGTGGAAACTCACCCACCCTCCTCATTTCTCGTGAGGATTCCAGAATGCATGAACTTTCTTCGAGATTCCTCCGTTTGGGCCCTGAACCATGTGGGGCAACTTGAGGCAGAAAAAGACGAACTTTTTTCAACGTCTCGGAATTGCGTAGAAACTCACCCACCCCCCTCATTTCTCGTGAGGATTCCAGAATGCATGAACTTGTTTTGAGATTCCTCCGATAGTGCCCTGAACCTATAGGACAACTTGAGGCAGAGGAAGACGAACTTTTTTCAACGTCTCGGAATTGCGTGGAAACTCACCCACCCTCCTCATTTCTCGTGAGGATTCCAGAATGCATGGACTTGTTTCAAGATTCCTCCGTTTGGGCCCTGAACCATTTGGGACAACTTGGGGCAAAAGAAGACGAACTTTTTTCAACGTCTCGGAATTGCGTGGAAACTCACCCACCCTCCTCATTTCTCGTGAGGATTCCAGAATGCATGGACTTGTTTCAAGATTCCTCCGTTTGGGCCCTGAACCATTTGGGACAACTTGGGGTAAAAGAAGACGAACTTTTTTCAACGTCTCGGAATTGCGTGGAAACTCACCCACCGTCCTCATTTCTCGTGAGGATTCCAGAATGCATGAACTTTCTTCGAGATTCCTCCGTTTGGGCCCTGAACCATGTGGGGCAACTTGAGGCAGAAAAAGACGAACTTTTTTTAACGTCTCGGAATTGCGTAGAAACTCACCCACCCCCCTCATTTCTCGTGAGGATTCCAGAATGCATGAACTTGTTTTGAGATTCCTCCGATAGTGCCCTGAACCTATAGGACAACTTGAGGCAGAAGGAGACGAACTTTTTTCAACGTCTCGGAATTGCGTGGAAACTCACCCACCCTCCTCATTTCTCGTGAGGATTCCAGAATGCATGAACTTGTTTTGAGATTCCTCCGATTGTGCCCTGAACCTATGGGACAACATGAGGTAGAGGAAGACGAACTTTTTTCAACGTCTCGGAATTGCGTGGAAACTCACCCACCCTCCTCATTTCTCGTGAGGATTCCAGAATGCATGGACTTGTTTCAAGATTCCTCCGTTTGGGCCCTGAACCATTTGGGACAACTTGGGGCAAAAGAAGACGAACTTTTTTCAACGTCTCGGAATTGCGTGGAAACTCACCCACCCTCCTCATTTCTCGTGAGGATTCCAGAATGCATGAACTTTCTTCGAGATTCCTCCGTTTGGGCCCTGAACCATGTGGGGCAACTTGAGGCAGAAAAAGGCGAACTTTTTTCAACGTCTCGAAATTGCATAGAAACTCACCCACCCCCCTCATTTCTCGTGAGGATTCCAGAATACATGAACTTGTTTTGAGATTCCTCCGATAGTGCCCTGAACCTATAGGACAACTTGAGGCAGAAGGAGACGAACTTTTTTCAACGTCTCGGAATTGCGTGGAAACTCACCCACCCTCCTCATTTCTCGTGAGGATTCCAGAATGCATGAACTTGTTTTGAGATTCCTCCGATTGTGCCCTGAACCTATGGGACAACATGAGGTAGAGGAAGACGAACTTTTTTCAACGTCTCGGAATTGGGTGGAAATGCACCCATCCTCCTCATTTCTCGTGGGGATTCCAGAATGCATGAGCATGTTTCGAGATTCCTCCGTTTGGGCCCTGAACCATTTGGGACTACTTGAGGCAGAAGAAGACGAATTTTTTCAGCGTCTCGGAGTTGCGTGGAAACTCACCCACCCTCCTCATTTCTCGTGTGGAATCCAGAATGCATGGACTTGTTTCAAGATTCGTCAGTTTGGGGCCTGAGCCTTTTGGGACAACATGAGGCAGAAGAAGACGAACTTTTTTCAACGTCTCAGAATTGCGTGGAAACTCACCCACCCTTCTCATTTCTCGTGAGGATTCCAGAATGCATGAACTTGTTTCGAGATTCCTCCGTTTGGGCCCTGAACCATGTGGGACAACTTGAATCAGAAGGAGACGAACTTTTTTCAAAGTCTCGGAATTGCGTGGAAACTCACGCACCCCCCTCATTTCTCGTGAGGATTCCAGAATGCATTAACTTTTTTCGAGATTCCTCCGATTGTGCCTTGAACCATATGGGACAACTTGAGGTAGAGGAAGACGAACTTTCTTCAACGTCTCGGAATTGCGAGGAAACTCAGCCACCACCCTCATTTCTCGTCAGGATTCCAGTATGCATGGACTTGTTTTGAGATTCCTCCGATAGTGCCCTGAACCTATAGGACAACTTGAGGCAGAGGAAGACGAACTTTTTTCAACGTCTCGGAATTGCGTGGAAACTCACCCACCCTCCTCATTTCTCGTGAGGATTCCAGAATGCATGGACTTGTTTCAAGATTCCTCCGTTTGGGCCCTGAACCATTTGGGACAACTTGGGGCAAAAGAAGACGAACTTTTTTCAACGTCTCGGAATTGCGTGGAAACTCACCCACCCTCCTCATTTCTCGTGAGGATTCCAGAATGCATGAACTTTCTTCGAGATTCCTCCGTTTGGGCCCTGAACCATGTGGGGCAACTTGAGGCAGAAAAAGACGAACTTTTTTCAACGTCTCGGAATTGCGTAGAAACTCACCCACCCCCCTCATTTCTCGTGAGGATTCCAGAATGCATGAACTTGTTTTGAGATTCCTCCGATAGTGCCCTGAACCTATAGGACAACTTGAGGCAGAGGAAGACGAACTTTTTTCAACGTCTCGGAATTGCGTGGAAACTCACCCACCCTCCTCATTTCTCGTGAGGATTCCAGAATGCATGGACTTGTTTCAAGATTCCTCCGTTTGGGCCCTGAACCATTTGGGACAACTTGGGGCAAAAGAAGACGAACTTTTTTCAACGTCTCGGAATTGCGTGGAAACTCACCCACCCTCCTCATTTCTCGTGAGGATTCCAGAATGCATGGACTTGTTTCAAGATTCCTCCGTTTGGGCCCTGAACCATTTGGGACAACTTGGGGTAAAAGAAGACGAACTTTTTTCAACGTCTCGGAATTGCGTGGAAACTCACCCACCGTCCTCATTTCTCGTGAGGATTCCAGAATGCATGAACTTTCTTCGAGATTCCTCCGTTTGGGCCCTGAACCATGTGGGGCAACTTGAGGCAGAAAAAGACGAACTTTTTTTAACGTCTCGGAATTGCGTAGAAACTCACCCACCCCCCTCATTTCTCGTGAGGATTCCAGAATGCATGAACTTGTTTTGAGATTCCTCCGATAGTGCCCTGAACCTATAGGACAACTTGAGGCAGAAGGAGACGAACTTTTTTCAACGTCTCGGAATTGCGTGGAAACTCACCCACCCTCCTCATTTCTCGTGAGGATTCCAGAATGCATGAACTTGTTTTGAGATTCCTCCGATTGTGCCCTGAACCTATGGGACAACATGAGGTAGAGGAAGACGAACTTTTTTCAACGTCTCGGAATTGGGTGGAAATGCACCCATCCTCCTCATTTCTCGTGGGGATTCCAGAATGCATGAGCATGTTTCGAGATTCCTCCGTTTGGGCCCTGAACCATTTGGGACTACTTGAGGCAGAAGAAGACGAATTTTTTCAGCGTCTCGGAGTTGCGTGGAAACTCACCCACCCTCCTCATTTCTCGTGTGGAATCCAGAATGCATGGACTTGTTTCAAGATTCGTCAGTTTGGGGCCTAAGCCTTTTGGGACAACTTGAGGCAGAAGAAGACGAACTTTTTTCAACGTCTCGGAATTGCGTGGAAACTCACCCACCCTTCTCATTTCTCGTGAGGATTCCAGAATGCATGAACTTGTTTCGAGATTCCTCCGTTTGGGCCCTGAACCATGTGGGACAACTTGAGTCAGAAGGAGACGAACTTTTTTCAAAGTCTCGGAATTGCGTGGAAACTCACGCACCCCCCTCATTTCTCGTGAGGATTCCAGAATGCATTAACTTTTTTCGAGATTCCTCCGATTGTGCCTTGAACCATATGGGACAACTTGAGGTAGAGGAAGACGAACTTTCTTCAACGTCTCGGAATTGCGAGGAAACTCAGCCACCACCCTCATTTCTCGTCAGGATTCCAGTATGCATGGACTTGTTTTGAGATTCCTCCGATAGTGCCCTGAACCTATAGGACAACTTGAGGCAGAGGAAGACGAACTTTTTTCAACGTCTCGGAATTGCGTGGAAACTCACCCACCCTCCTCATTTCTCGTGAGGATTCCAGAATGCATGGACTTGTTTCAAGATTCCTCCGTTTGGGCCCTGAACCATTTGGGACAACTTGGGGCAAAAGAAGACGAACTTTTTTCAACGTCTCGGAATTGCGTGGAAACTCACCCACCCTCCTCATTTCTCGTGAGGATTCCAGAATGCATGAACTTTCTTCGAGATTCCTCCGTTTGGGCCCTGAACCATGTGGGGCAACTTGAGGCAGAAAAAGACGAACTTTTTTCAACGTCTCGGAATTGCGTAGAAACTCACCCACCCCCCTCATTTCTCGTGAGGATTCCAGAATGCATGAACTTGTTTTGAGATTCCTCCGATAGTGCCCTGAACCTATAGGACAACTTGAGGCAGAGGAAGACGAACTTTTTTCAACGTCTCGGAATTGCGTGGAAACTCACCCACCCTCCTCATTTCTCGTGAGGATTCCAGAATGCATGGACTTGTTTCAAGATTCCTCCGTTTGGGCCCTGAACCATTTGGGACAACTTGGGGCAAAAGAAGACGAACTTTTTTCAACGTCTCGGAATTGCGTGGAAACTCACCCACCCTCCTCATTTCTCGTGAGGATTCCAGAATGCATGGACTTGTTTCAAGATTCCTCCGTTTGGGCCCTGAACCATTTGGGACAACTTGGGGTAAAAGAAGACGAACTTTTTTCAACGTCTCGGAATTGCGTGGAAACTCACCCACCGTCCTCATTTCTCGTGAGGATTCCAGAATGCATGAACTTTCTTCGAGATTCCTCCGTTTGGGCCCTGAACCATGTGGGGCAACTTGAGGCAGAAAAAGACGAACTTTTTTTAACGTCTCGGAATTGCGTAGAAACTCACCCACCCCCCTCATTTCTCGTGAGGATTCCAGAATGCATGAACTTGTTTTGAGATTCCTCCGATAGTGCCCTGAACCTATAGGACAACTTGAGGCAGAAGGAGACGAACTTTTTTCAACGTCTCGGAATTGCGTGGAAACTCACCCACCCTCCTCATTTCTCGTGAGGATTCCAGAATGCATGAACTTGTTTTGAGATTCCTCCGATTGTGCCCTGAACCTATGGGACAACATGAGGTAGAGGAAGACGAACTTTTTTCAACGTCTCGGAATTGGGTGGAAATGCACCCATCCTCCTCATTTCTCGTGGGGATTCCAGAATGCATGAGCATGTTTCGAGATTCCTCCGTTTGGGCCCTGAACCATTTGGGACTACTTGAGGCAGAAGAAGACGAATTTTTTCAGCGTCTCGGAGTTGCGTGGAAACTCACCCACCCTCCTCATTTCTCGTGTGGAATCCAGAATGCATGGACTTGTTTCAAGATTCGTCAGTTTGGGGCCTAAGCCTTTTGGGACAACTTGAGGCAGAAGAAGACGAACTTTTTTCAACGTCTCGGAATTGCGTGGAAACTCACCCACCCTTCTCATTTCTCGTGAGGATTCCAGAATGCATGAACTTGTTTCGAGATTCCTCCGTTTGGGCCCTGAACCATGTGGGACAACTTGAGTCAGAAGGAGACGAACTTTTTTCAAAGTCTCGGAATTGCGTGGAAACTCACCCACCCCCTCATTTCTCGTGAGGATTCCAGAATGCATGAACTTTTTTCGAGATTCCTCCGATTGTGCCTTGAACCATGTGGGACAACTTGAGGCAGAAGAAGACGAACTTTTATCAACGTCTCGGAATTGCGTGGAAACTCACCCACCCTCCTCATTTCTCGTGAGGATTCCAGAATGCATGGACTTGTTTCCAGATTCCTCCGTTTGGGCCCTGAACCATTTGGGACTACTTGAGGGAGAAGAAGACGAACTTTTTTCAACGTCTCGGAATTGGGTGGAAACGCACCCATCCTCCTCATTTCTCGTGGGGATTCCAGAATGCATGAACATGTTTCGAGATTCCTCCGATAGTGCCCTGAACCTATAGGACAACTTGAGGCAGAGGAAGACGAACTTTTTTCAACGTCTCGGAATTGCGTGGAAACTCACCCATCCTCCTCATTTCTCGTGAGGATTCCAGAATGCATGAACATGTTTCGAGATTCCTCCGATAGTGCCCTGAACCTATAGGACAACTTGAGGCAGAGGAAGACGAACTTTTTTCAACGTCTCGGAATTGCGTGGAAACTCACCCACCCTCCTCATTTCTCGTGAGGATTCCAGAATGCATGAACATGTTTCGAGATTCCTCCGATAGTGCCCTGAACCTATAGGACAACTTGAGGCAGAGGAAGACGAACTTTTTTCAACGTCTCGGAATTGCGTGGAAACTCACCCATCCTCCTCATTTCTCGTGAGGATTCCAAAATGCATGAACATGTTTCGAGATTCCTCCGATAGTGCCCTGAACCTATAGGACAACTTGAGGCAGAGGAAGACGAACTTTTTTCAACGTCTCGGAATTGCGTGGAAACTCACCCACCCTCCTCATTTCTCGTGAGGATTCCAGAATGCATGAACTTGTTTCGAGATTCCTACGTTTGTGCCCTGAACCATGTGGGACAACTTGAGTCAGAAGGAGACGAACTTTTTTCAACGTCTCGGAATTGCGTGGAAACTCACCCAGCCCCCTCATTTCTCGTGAGGATTCCAGAATGCATGAACTTGTTACGAGATTCCTCCGATTGTGCCTTGAACCATATGGGACAACATGACGTAGAGGAAGACGAACTTTCTTCAACGTCTCGGAATTGCGTGGAAACTCAGCCGCCCCCCACATTTCTCGTCAGGATTCCAGTATGCATGAACATGTTTCGACATTCCTCCGTTTGGGACCTGTACCATTTGGGACTACTTGAGGCAGAAGAAGACGAACTTTTTTCACCGTCTCGGAATTGCGTGGAAACTCACCCACCCTCCTCATTTCTCGTGAGGATTCCAGAATGCATGAACTTTCTTCGAGATTCCTCCGTTTGGGCCCTGAACCATTTGGGACAACTTGAGTCAGAAGGAGACGAACTTTTTTCAACGTCTCGGAATTGCGTGGAAACTCACCCACCCTCCTCATTTCTCGTGAGGATTCCAGAATGCATGAACTTGTTTCGAGATTCCTCCGTTTGGGCCCTGAACCATGTGGGACAACTTGAGTCAGAAGGAGACGAACTTTTTTCAACGTCTCGGAATTGCGTGGAAACTCACCCACCCCCCTCTTTTCTCGTGAGATTCCAGAATGCATGAACTTGTTTCGAGATTCCTCCGATTGAGCCCTGAACCTATAGGACAACTTGAGGCAGAGGAAGACGAACTTTTTTCAACGTCTCGGAATTGCGTGGAAACTCACCCACCCTCCTCATTTCTCGTGAGGATTCCAGAATGCATGAACTTGTTTTGAGATTCCTCCGATAGTGCCCTGAACCTATAGGACAACTTGAGGCAGAAGAAGACGAACTTTTTTCAACGTCTCGGAATTGCGTGGAAACTCACCCACCCTCCTCATTTCTCGTGAGGATTCCAGAATGCATGGACTTGTTTCAAGATTCCTCCGTTTGGGCCCTGAACCAATTGGGACAACTTGAGGCTGAAGAAGACGAACTTTTTTCAACGTCTCGGAATTGTGTGGAAACTCACCCAGCCTCCTGATTTCTCGTGAGGATTCCAGAATGCATGGACTTGTTTCCAGATTCCTCCGTTTGGGCCTTAAACCATTTGGGACAACTTGGGGCAGAAGAAGACGAACTTTTTACAACGTCTCGGAATTGCGTGGAAACTCACCCACCCTCCTCATTTCTCGTGAGGATTCCAGAATGCATGAACTTGTTTTGAGATTCCTCCGATTGTGCCCTGAACCTATAGGACAACTTGAGGCAGAGGAAGTAGAACTTTTTTCAACGTCTCGGAATTGCGTGGAAACTCACCCACCCCCCTCATTTCTCGTGAGAATTCCAGAATGCATGGACTTGTTTCAAGATTCCTCCGTTTGGGCCTTGAACCATTTGGGACAACTTGGGGCAGAAGAAGACGAACTTTTTTCAACGTCTCGCAATTGCGTGGAAACTCACCCACCCTCCTCATTTCTCGTGAGGATTCCAGAATGCATGGACTTGTTTCCAGATTCCTCCGTTTGGGCCTTGAACCATTTGGGACAACTTGGGGCAGAAGAAGACGAACTTTTTTCAACGTCTCGGAATTGCGTGGAAACTCACCCACCCTCCTCATTTCTCGTGAGGATTCCAGAATGCATGGACTTGTTTCCAGATTCCTCCGTTTGGGCCCTGAACCATTTGGGACTACTTGAGGGAGAAGAAGACGAACTTTTTTCAACGTCTCGGAATTGGGTGGAAACGCACCCATCCTCCTCATTTCTCGTGGGGATTCCAGAATGCATGAACATGTTTCGAGATTCCTCCGATAGTGCCCTGAACCTATAGGACAACTTGAGGCAGAGGAAGACGAACTTTTTTCAACGTCTCGGAATTGCGTGGAAACTCACCCATCCTCCTCATTTCTCGTGAGGATTCCAGAATGCATGAACATGTTTCGAGATTCCTCCGATAGTGCCCTGAACCTATAGGACAACTTGAGGCAGAGGAAGACGAACTTTTTTCAACGTCTCGGAATTGCGTGGAAACTCACCCACCCTCCTCATTTCTCGTGAGGATTCCAGAATGCATGAACATGTTTCGAGATTCCTCCGATAGTGCCCTGAACCTATAGGACAACTTGAGGCAGAGGAAGACGAACTTTTTTCAACGTCTCGGAATTGCGTGGAAACTCACCCATCCTCCTCATTTCTCGTGAGGATTCCAAAATGCATGAACATGTTTCGAGATTCCTCCGATAGTGCCCTGAACCTATAGGACAACTTGAGGCAGAGGAAGACGAACTTTTTTCAACGTCTCGGAATTGCGTGGAAACTCACCCACCCTCCTCATTTCTCGTGAGGATTCCAGAATGCATGAACTTGTTTCGAGATTCCTACGTTTGTGCCCTGAACCATGTGGGACAACTTGAGTCAGAAGGAGACGAACTTTTTTCAACGTCTCGGAATTGCGTGGAAACTCACCCAGCCCCCTCATTTCTCGTGAGGATTCCAGAATGCATGAACTTGTTACGAGATTCCTCCGATTGTGCCTTGAACCATATGGGACAACATGACGTAGAGGAAGACGAACTTTCTTCAACGTCTCGGAATTGCGTGGAAACTCAGCCGCCCCCCACATTTCTCGTCAGGATTCCAGTATGCATGAACATGTTTCGACATTCCTCCGTTTGGGACCTGTACCATTTGGGACTACTTGAGGCAGAAGAAGACGAACTTTTTTCACCGTCTCGGAATTGCGTGGAAACTCACCCACCCTCCTCATTTCTCGTGAGGATTCCAGAATGCATGAACTTTCTTCGAGATTCCTCCGTTTGGGCCCTGAACCATTTGGGACAACTTGAGTCAGAAGGAGACGAACTTTTTTCAACGTCTCGGAATTGCGTGGAAACTCACCCACCCTCCTCATTTCTCGTGAGGATTCCAGAATGCATGAACTTGTTTCGAGATTCCTCCGTTTGGGCCCTGAACCATGTGGGACAACTTGAGTCAGAAGGAGACGAACTTTTTTCAACGTCTCGGAATTGCGTGGAAACTCACCCACCCCCCTCTTTTCTCGTGAGATTCCAGAATGCATGAACTTGTTTCGAGATTCCTCCGATTGAGCCCTGAACCTATAGGACAACTTGAGGCAGAGGAAGACGAACTTTTTTCAACGTCTCGGAATTGCGTGGAAACTCACCCACCCTCCTCATTTCTCGTGAGGATTCCAGAATGCATGAACTTGTTTTGAGATTCCTCCGATAGTGCCCTGAACCTATAGGACAACTTGAGGCAGAAGAAGACGAACTTTTTTCAACGTCTCGGAATTGCGTGGAAACTCACCCACCCTCCTCATTTCTCGTGAGGATTCCAGAATGCATGGACTTGTTTCAAGATTCCTCCGTTTGGGCCCTGAACCAATTGGGACAACTTGAGGCTGAAGAAGACGAACTTTTTTCAACGTCTCGGAATTGTGTGGAAACTCACCCAGCCTCCTGATTTCTCGTGAGGATTCCAGAATGCATGGACTTGTTTCCAGATTCCTCCGTTTGGGCCTTAAACCATTTGGGACAACTTGGGGCAGAAGAAGACGAACTTTTTACAACGTCTCGGAATTGCGTGGAAACTCACCCACCCTCCTCATTTCTCGTGAGGATTCCAGAATGCATGAACTTGTTTTGAGATTCCTCCGATTGTGCCCTGAACCTATAGGACAACTTGAGGCAGAGGAAGTAGAACTTTTTTCAACGTCTCGGAATTGCGTGGAAACTCACCCACCCCCCTCATTTCTCGTGAGAATTCCAGAATGCATGGACTTGTTTCAAGATTCCTCCGTTTGGGCCTTGAACCATTTGGGACAACTTGGGGCAGAAGAAGACGAACTTTTTTCAACGTCTCGCAATTGCGTGGAAACTCACCCACCCTCCTCATTTCTCGTGAGGATTCCAGAATGCATGGACTTGTTTCCAGATTCCTCCGTTTGGGCCGTGAACCATTTGGGACAACATGGGGCAGAAGAAGACGAACTTTTTCCAACGTCTCGGAATTGCGTGGAAACTCACCCACCCTCCTCATTTCTCGTGAGGATTCCAGAATGCATGAACTTGCTTTGAGATTCCTCCGATTCTGCCCTGAACCTATAGGACAACTTGAGTCAGAAGGAGACGAACTTTTTTCAACGTCTCGGAATTGCGTGGAAACTCACCCACCCCCCTCTTTTCTCGTGAGGATTCCAGAATGCATGAACTTGTTTCGAGATTCCTCCGATTGAGCCCTGAACCTATAGGACAACTTGAGGCAGAGGAAGACGAACTTTTTTCAACGTCTCGGAATTGCGTGGAAACTCACCCACCCCCCTCATTTCTCGTGAGAATTCCAGAATGCATGGACTTGTTTCAAGATTCCTCCGTTTGGGCCTTGAACCATTTGGGACAACTTGGGGCAGAAGAAGACGAACTTTTTTCAACGTCTCGCAATTGCGTGGAAACTCACCCACCCTCCTCATTTCTCGTGAGGATTCCAGAATGCATGGACTTGTTTCCAGATTCCTCCGTTTGGGCCGTGAACCATTTGGGACAACATGGGGCAGAAGAAGACGAACTTTTTCCAACGTCTCGGAATTGCGTGGAAACTCACCCACCCTCCTCATTTCTCGTGAGGATTCCAGAATGCATGAACTTGCTTTGAGATTCCTCCGATTCTGCCCTGAACCTATAGGACAACTTGAGTCAGAAGGAGACGAACTTTTTTCAACGTCTCGGAATTGCGTGGAAACTCACCCACCCCCCTCTTTTCTCGTGAGGATTCCAGAATGCATGAACTTGTTTCGAGATTCCTCCGATTGAGCCCTGAACCTATAGGACAACTTGAGGCAGAGGAAGACGAACTTTTTTCAACGTCTCGGAATTGCGTGGAAACTCACCCACCCTCCTCATTTCTCGTGAGGATTCCAGAATGCATGAACTTGTTTTGAGATTCCTCCGATAGTGCCCTGAACCTATAGGACAACTTGAGGCAGAGGAAGACGAACTTTTTTCAACGTCTCGGAATTGCGTGGAAACTCACCCACCCTCCTCATTTCTCGTGAGGATTCCAGAATGCATGGACTTGTTTCAAGATTCCTCCGTTTGGGCCCTGAACCAATTGGGACAACTTGAGGCTGAAGAAGACGAACTTTTTTCAACGTCTCGGAATTGCGTGGAAACTCACCCACCCTCCTCATCTCTCGTGAGGATTCAAGAATGCATGAACTTGTTTTGAGATTCCTCCGATTGTGCCCTGAACCTATAGGACAACTTGAGGCAGAGGAAGACGACCTTTTTTCAACGTCTTGGAATTGCATGAAACACACCCACCCTCCTCATTTCTCGTGAGGATTCCAGAATGCATGCACTTGTTTCGAGATTCCTCCGTTTGGGCCCTGAACCTTGTGGGACAACTTGAGTTAGAAGGAGACGAACTTTTTTCAACGTCTCGGAATTGCGTGGAAACTCACCCACCCCCCTCATTTCTCGTGAGGATTCAAGAATGCATGAACTTGTTTCGAGATTCCTTCGATTGTGCCTTGAACCACATGGGACAACATGAGGTAGAGGAAGACGAACTTTTTTCAACGTCTCGGAATTGCGTGGAAACTCAGCCACCCCCCTCATTTCTCGTCAGGATTCTAGTATGCATGAACATGTTTCGACATTCCTCTGTTTGGGCCCTGTACCATTAGGGACTACTTGACGCAGAAGAAGACGAACTTTTTTCAAAGTCTCGGAATTGCGTGGAAACTCACCCACCCTCCTCATTTCTCGTGAGGATTCCAGAATGCATGGACTTGTTTCAAGATTCCTCCGTTTGGGCGCTGAACCATTTGGGACAACTTGAGGCAGAAGAAGACGAACTTTTTTCAACGTCTCGCAATTGCGTGGAAACTCACCCACCCTCCTCATTTCTCGTGAGGATTCCAGAATGCATGGACTTGTTTCCAGATTCCTCCGTTTGGGCCGTGAACCATTTGGGACAACATGGGGCAGAAGAAGACGAACTTTTTTCAACGTCTCGGAATTGCGTGGAAACTCACCCACCCTCCTCATTTCTCGTGAGGATTCCAGAATGCATGAACTTGCTTTGAGATTCCTCCGATTCTGCCCTGAACCTATAGGGCAACTTGAGTCAGAAGGAGACGAACTTTTTTCATCGTCTCGGAATTGCGTGGAAACTCACCCACCCCCCTCTTTTCTCGTGAGGATTCCAGAATGCATGAACTTGTTTCGAGATTCCTCCGATTGAGCCCTGAACCTATAGGACAACTTGAGGCAGAGGAAGACGAACTTTTTTCAACGTCTCGGAATTGCGTGGAAACTCACCTACCCTCCTCATTTCTCGTGAGGATTCCAGAATGCATGAACTTGTTTTGAGATTCCTCCGATAGTGCCCTGAACCTATAGGACAACTTGAGGCAGAGGAAGACGAACTTTTTTCAACGTCTCGGAATTGCGTGGAAACTCACCCACCCTCCTCATTTCTCGTGAGGATTCCAGAATGCATGGACTTGTTTCAAGATTCCTCCGTTTGGGCCTTGAACCAATTGGGACAACTTGAGGCTGAAGAAGACGAACTTTTTTCAACGTCTCGGAATTGCGTGGAAACTCACCCAGCCTCCTGATTTCTCGTGAGGATTCCAGAATGCATGGACTTGTTTCCAGATTCCTCCGTTTGGGCCTTGAACCATTTGGGACAACTTGGGGCAGAAGAAGACGAACTTTTTTCAACGTCTCGGAATTGCGTGCAAACTCACCCACCCTCCTCATTTCTCGTGAGGATTCCAGAATGCATGAACTTGTTTTGAGATTCCTTCGATTGTGCCCTGAACCTATAGGACAACTTGAGGCAGAGGAAGTAGAACTTTTTTCAACGTCTCGGAATTGCGTGGAAACTCACCCACCCTCCTCATTTCTCGTGAGGATTCCAGAATGCATGGACTTGTTTCAAGATTCCTCCGTTTGGGCCCTGAACCAATTGGGACAACTTGAGGCTGAAGAAGACAAACTTTTTTCAACGTCTCGGAATTGCGTGGAAACTCACCCAGCCTCCTGATTTCTCGTGAGGATTCCAGAATGCATGGACTTGTTTCCAGATTCCTCCGTTTGGGCCTTGAACCATTTGGGACAACTTGGGGCAGAAGAAGACGAACTTTTTTCAACGTCTCGGAATTGCGTGGAAACTCACCCACCCTCCTCATCTCTCGTGAGGATTCAAGAATGCATGAACTTGTTTTGAGATTCCTCCGATTGTGCCCTGAACCTATAGGACAACTTGAGGCAGAGGAAGACGACCTTTTTTCAACGTCTTGGAATTGCATGAAACACACCCACCCTCCTCATTTCTCGTGAGGATTCCAGAATGCATGCACTTGTTTCGAGATTCCTCCGTTTGGGCCCTGAACCTTGTGGGACAACTTGAGTTAGAAGGAGACGAACTTTTTTCCACGTCTCGGAATTGCGTGGAAACTCACCCAGCCTCCTGATTTCTCGTGAGGATTCCAGAATGCATGGACTTGTTTCCAGATTCCTCCGTTTGGGCCTTGAACCATTTGGGACAACTTGGGGCAGAAGAAGACGAACTTTTTTCAACGTCTCGGAATTGCGTGCAAACTCACCCACCCTCCTCATTTCTCGTGAGGATTCCAGAATGCATGAACTTGTTTTGAGATTCCTCCGATTGTGCCCTGAACCTATAGGACAACTTGAGGCAGAGGAAGTAGAACTTTTTTCAACGTCTCGGAATTGCGTGGAAACTCAGCCACCCTCCTCATTTCTCGTGAGGATTCCAGAATGCATGGACTTGTTTCAAGATTCCTCCGTTTGGGCCCTGAACCAATTGGGACAACTTGAGGCTGAAGAAGACAAACTTTTTTCAACGTCTCGGAATTGCGTGGAAACTCACCCAGCCTCCTGATTTCTCGTGAGGATTCCAGAATGCATGGACTTGTTTCCAGATTCCTCCGTTTGGGCCTTGAACCATTTGGGACAACTTGGGGCAGAAGAAGACGAACTTTTTTCAACGTCTCGGAATTGCGTGCAAACTCACCCACCCTCCTCATTTCTCGTGAGGATTCCAGAATGCATGAACTTGTTTTGAGATTCCTCCGATTGTGCCCTGAACCTATAGGACAACTTGAGGCAGAGGAAGTAGAACTTTTTTCAACGTCTCGGAATTGCGTGGAAACTCAGCCACCCTCCTCATTTCTCGTGAGGATTCCAGAATGCATGGACTTGTTTCAAGATTCCTCCGTTTGGGCCCTGAACCAATTGGGACAACTTGAGGCTGAAGAAGACAAACTTTTTTCAACGTCTCGGAATTGCGTGGAAACTCACCCAGCCTCCTGATTTCTCGTGAGGATTCCAGAATGCATGGACTTGTTTCCAGATTCCTCCGTTTGGGCCTTGAACCATTTGGGACAACTTGGGGCAGAAGAAGACGAACTTTTTTCAACGTCTCGGAATTGCGTGGAAACTTACCCACCCTCCTCATCTCTCGTGAGGATTCAAGAATGCATGAACTTGTTTTGAGATTCCTCCGATTGTGTCCTGAACCTATAGGACAACTTGAGGCAGAGGAAGACGACCTTTTTTCAACGTCTTGGAATTGCATGAAACACACCCACCCTCCTCATTTCTCGTGAGGATTCCAGAATGCATGCACTTGTTTCGAGATTCCTCCGTTTGGGCCCTGAACCTTGTGGGACAACTTGAGTTAGAAGGAGACGAACTTTTTTCAACGTCTCGGAATTGCGTGGAAACTCACCCACCCCCCTCATTTCTCGTGAGGATTCAAGAATGCATGAACTTGTTTCGAGATTCCTTCGATTGTGCCTTGAACCACATGGGACAACATGAGGTAGAGGAAGACGAACTTTTTTCAACGTCTCGGAATTGCGTGGAAACTCAGCCACCCCCCTCATTTCTCGTCAGGATTCTAGTATGCATGAACATGTTTCGACATTCCTCTGTTTGGGCCCTGTACCATTTGGGACTACTTGACGCAGAAGAAGACGAACTTTTTTCAAAGTCTCGGAATTGCGTGGAAACTCACCCACCCTCCTCATTTCTCGTGAGGATTCCAGAATGCATGGACTTGTTTCAAGATTCCTCCGTTTGGGCGCTGAACCATTTGGGACAACTTGAGGCAGAGGAAGTAGAACTTTTTTCAACGTCTCGGAATTGCGTGGAAACTCATCCACCCTCCTCATTTCTCGTGAGGATTCCAGAATGCATGGACTTGTTTCAAGATTCCTCCGTTTGGGCCTTGAACCATTTGGGACAACTTGAGGCTGAAGAAGACGAACTTTTTTCAACGTCTCGGAATTGCGTGGAAACTCACCCAGCCTCCTGATTTCTCGTGAGGATTCCAGAATGCATGGACTTGTTTCCAGATTCCTCCGTTTGGGCCTTGAACCATTTGGGACAACTTGGGGCAGAAGAAGACGAACTTTTTTCAACGTCTCGGAATTGCGTGGAAACTCACCCACCCTCCTCATCTCTCGTGTGGATTCAAGAATGCATGAACTTGTTTTGAGATTCCTCCGATTGTGCCCTGAACCTATAGGACAACTTGAGGCAGAGGAAGACGTTCTTTTTTCAACGTCTTGGAATTGCATGAAACACACCCACCCTCCTCATTTCTCGTGAGGATTCCAGAATGCATGCACTTGTTTCGAGATTCCTCCGTTTGGGCCCTGAACCTTGTGGGACAACTTGAGTCAGAAGGAGACGAACTTTTTTCAACGTCTCGGAATTGCGTGGAAACTCACCCACCCCCCTCTTTTCTCGTGAGGATTCCAGAATGCATGAACTTGTTTCGAGATTCCTCCGATTGAGCCCTGAACCTATAGGACAACTTGAGGCAGAGGAAGACGAACTTTTTTCAACGTCTCGGAATTGCGTGGAAACTCACCCACCCCCCTCATTTCTCGTGAGGATTCAAGAATGCATGAACTTGTTTCGAGATTCCTTCGATTGTGCCTTGAACCACATGGGACAACATGAGGTAGAGGAAGACGAACTTTTTTCAACGTCTCGGAATTGCGTGGAAACTCAGCCACCCCCCTCATTTCTCGTCAGGATTCTAGTATGCATGAACATGTTTCGACATTCCTCTGTTTGGGCCCTGTACCATTTGGGACTACTTGACGCAGAAGAAGACGAACTTTTTTCAAAGTCTCGGAATTGCGTGGAAACTCACCCACCCTCCTCATTTCTCGTGAGGATTCCAGAATGCATGGACTTGTTTCAAGATTCCTCCGTTTGGGCGCTGAACCATTTGGGACAACTTGAGGAAGAAGAAGACGAACTTTTTTCAACGTCTCGCAATTGCGTGGAAACTCACCCACCCTCCTCATTTCTCGTGAGGATTCCAGAATGCATGGACTTGTTTCCAGATTCCTCCGTTTGGTCCGTGAACCATTTGGGACAACATGGGGCAGAAGAAGACGAACTTTTTTCAACGTCTCGGAATTGCGTGGAAACTCACCCACCCTCCTCATTTCTCGTGAGGATTCCAGAATGCATGAACTTGCTTTGAGATTCCTCCGATTCTGCCCTGAACCTATAGGACAACTTGAGTCAGAAGGAGACGAACTTTTTTCAACGTCTCGGAATTGCGTGGAAACTCACCCACCCCCCTCTTTTCTCGTGAGGATTCCAGAATGCATGAACTTGTTTCGAGATTCCTCCGTTTGAGCCCTGAACCTATAGGACAACTTGAGGCAGAGGAAGACGAACTTTTTTCAACGTCTCGGAATTGCGTGGAAACTCACCTACCCTCCTCATTTCTCGTGAGGATTCCAGAATGCATGAACTTGTTTTGAGATTCCTCCGATAGTGCCCTGAACCTATAGGACAACTTGAGGCAGAGGAAGACGAACTTTTTTCAACGTCTCGGAATTGCGTGGAAACTCACCCACCCTCCTCATTTCTCGTGAGGATTCCAGAATGCATGGACTTATTTCAAGATTCCTCCGTTTGGGCCCTGAACCAATTGGGACAACTTGAGGCTGAAGAAGACGAACTTTTTTCAACGTCTCGGAATTGCGTGGAAACTCACCCAGCCTCCTGATTTCTCGTGAGGATTCCAGAATGCATGGACTTGTTTCCAGATTCCTCCGTTTGGGCCTTGAACCATTTGGGACAACTTGGGGCAGAAGAAGACGAACTTTTTTCAACGTCTCGGAATTGCGTGGAAACTCACCCACCCTCCTCATTTCTCGTGAGGATTCCAGAATGCATGAACTTGTTTTGAGATTCCTCCGATTGTGCCCTGAACCTATAGGACAACTTGAGGCAGAGGAAGTAGAACTTTTTTCAACGTCTCGGAATTGCGTGGAAACTCACCCACCCTCCTCATTTCTCGTGAGGATTCCAGAATGCATGGACTTGTTTCAAGATTCCTCCGTTTGGGCCCTGAACCAATTGGGACAACTTGAGGCTGAAGAAGACGAACTTTTTTCAACGTCTCGGAATTGCGTGGAAACTCACCCAGCCTCCTGATTTCTCGTGAGGATTCCAGAATGCATGGACTTGTTTCCAGATTCCTCCGTTTGGGCCTTGAACCATTTGGGACAACTTGGGGCAGAAGAAGACGAACTTTTTTCAACGTCTCGGAATTGCGTGGAAACTCACCCACCCTCCTCATCTCTCATGTGGATTCAAGAATGCATGAACTTGTTTTGAGATTCCTCCGATTGTGCCCTGAACCTATAGGACAACTTGAGGCAGAGGAAGACGTTCTTTTTTCAACGTCTTGGAATTGCATGAAACACACCCACCCTCCTCATTTCTCGTGAGGATTCCAGAATGCATGCACTTGTTTCGAGATTCCTCCGTTTGGGCCCTGAACCTTGTGGGACAACTTGAGTCAGAAGGAGACGAACTTTTTTCAACGTCTCGGAATTGCGTGGAAACTCACCCACCCCCCTCTTTTCTCGTGAGGATTCCAGAATGCATGAACTTGTTTCGAGATTCCTCCGATTGAGCCCTGAACCTATAGGACAACTTGAGGCAGAGGAAGACGAACTTTTTTCAACGTCTCGGAATTGCGTGGAAACTCACCTACCCTCCTCATTTCTCGTGAGGATTCCAGAATGCATGAACTTGTTTTGAGATTCCTCCGATAGTGCCCTGAACCTATAGGACAACTTGAGGCAGAGGAAGACGAACTTTTTTCAACGTCTCGGAATTGCGTGGAAACTCACCCACCCTCCTCATTTCTCGTGAGGATTCCAGAATGCATGGACTTGTTTCAAGATTCCTCCGTTTGGGCCCTGAACCAATTGGGACAACTTGAGGCTGAAGAAGACAAACTTTTTTCAACGTCTCGGAATTGCGTGGAAACTCACCCAGCCTCCTGATTTCTCGTGAGGATTCCAGAATGCATGGACTTGTTTCCAGATTCCTCCGTTTGGGCCTTGAACCATTTGGGACAACTTGGGGCAGAAGAAGACGAACTTTTTTCAACGTCTCGGAATTGCGTGGAAACTCACCCACCCTCCTCATCTCTCGTGAGGATTCAAGAATGCATGAACTTGTTTTGAGATTCCTCCGATTGTGTCCTGAACCTATAGGACAACTTGAGGCAGAGGAAGACGACCTTTTTTCAACGTCTCGGAATTGCGTGGAAACTCAGCCACCCCCCTCATTTCTCGTCAGGATTCTAGTATGCATGAACATGTTTCGACATTCCTCTGTTTGGGCCCTGTACCATTTGGGACTACTTGACGCAGAAGAAGACGAACTTTTTTCAAAGTCTCGGAATTGCGTGGAAACTCACCCACCCTCCTCATTTCTCGTGAGGATTCCAGAATGCATGGACTTGTTTCAAGATTCCTCCGTTTGGGCGCTGAACCATTTGGGACAACTTGAGGAAGAAGAAGACGAACTTTTTTCAACGTCTCGCAATTGCGTGGAAACTCACCCACCCTCCTCATTTCTCGTGAGGATTCCAGAATGCATGGACTTGTTTCCAGATTCCTCCGTTTGGTCCGTGAACCATTTGGGACAACATGGGGCAGAAGAAGACGAACTTTTTTCAACGTCTCGGAATTGCGTGGAAACTCACCCACCCTCCTCATTTCTCGTGAGGATTCCAGAATGCATGAACTTGCTTTGAGATTCCTCCGATTCTGCCCTGAACCTATAGGACAACTTGAGTCAGAAGGAGACGAACTTTTTTCAACGTCTCGGAATTGCGTGGAAACTCACCCACCCCCCTCTTTTCTCGTGAGGATTCCAGAATGCATGAACTTGTTTCGAGATTCCTCCGTTTGAGCCCTGAACCTATAGGACAACTTGAGGCAGAGGAAGACGAACTTTTTTCAACGTCTCGGAATTGCGTGGAAACTCACCTACCCTCCTCATTTCTCGTGAGGATTCCAGAATGCATGAACTTGTTTTGAGATTCCTCCGATAGTGCCCTGAACCTATAGGACAACTTGAGGCAGAGGAAGACGAACTTTTTTCAACGTCTCGGAATTGCGTGGAAACTCACCCACCCTCCTCATTTCTCGTGAGGATTCCAGAATGCATGGACTTATTTCAAGATTCCTCCGTTTGGGCCCTGAACCAATTGGGACAACTTGAGGCTGAAGAAGACGAACTTTTTTCAACGTCTCGGAATTGCGTGGAAACTCACCCAGCCTCCTGATTTCTCGTGAGGATTCCAGAATGCATGGACTTGTTTCCAGATTCCTCCGTTTGGGCCTTGAACCATTTGGGACAACTTGGGGCAGAAGAAGACGAACTTTTTTCAACGTCTCGGAATTGCGTGGAAACTCACCCACCCTCCTCATTTCTCGTGAGGATTCCAGAATGCATGAACTTGTTTTGAGATTCCTCCGATTGTGCCCTGAACCTATAGGACAACTTGAGGCAGAGGAAGTAGAACTTTTTTCAACGTCTCGGAATTGCGTGGAAACTCACCCACCCTCCTCATTTCTCGTGAGGATTCCAGAATGCATGGACTTGTTTCAAGATTCCTCCGTTTGGGCCCTGAACCAATTGGGACAACTTGAGGCTGAAGAAGACGAACTTTTTTCAACGTCTCGGAATTGCGTGGAAACTCACCCAGCCTCCTGATTTCTCGTGAGGATTCCAGAATGCATGGACTTGTTTCCAGATTCCTCCGTTTGGGCCTTGAACCATTTGGGACAACTTGGGGCAGAAGAAGACGAACTTTTTTCAACGTCTCGGAATTGCGTGGAAACTCACCCACCCTCCTCATCTCTCGTGTGGATTCAAGAATGCATGAACTTGTTTTGAGATTCCTCCGATTGTGCCCTGAACCTATAGGACAACTTGAGGCAGAGGAAGACGTTCTTTTTTCAACGTCTTGGAATTGCATGAAACACACCCACCCTCCTCATTTCTCGTGAGGATTCCAGAATGCATGCACTTGTTTCGAGATTCCTCCGTTTGGGCCCTGAACCTTGTGGGACAACTTGAGTCAGAAGGAGACGAACTTTTTTCAACGTCTCGGAATTGCGTGGAAACTCACCCACCCCCCTCTTTTCTCGTGAGGATTCCAGAATGCATGAACTTGTTTCGAGATTCCTCCGATTGAGCCCTGAACCTATAGGACAACTTGAGGCAGAGGAAGACGAACTTTTTTCAACGTCTCGGAATTGCGTGGAAACTCACCTACCCTCCTCATTTCTCGTGAGGATTCCAGAATGCATGAACTTGTTTTGAGATTCCTCCGATAGTGCCCTGAACCTATAGGACAACTTGAGGCAGAGGAAGACGAACTTTTTTCAACGTCTCGGAATTGCGTGGAAACTCACCCACCCTCCTCATTTCTCGTGAGGATTCCAGAATGCATGGACTTGTTTCAAGATTCCTCCGTTTGGGCCCTGAACCAATTGGGACAACTTGAGGCTGAAGAAGACAAACTTTTTTCAACGTCTCGGAATTGCGTGGAAACTCACCCAGCCTCCTGATTTCTCGTGAGGATTCCAGAATGCATGGACTTGTTTCCAGATTCCTCCGTTTGGGCCTTGAACCATTTGGGACAACTTGGGGCAGAAGAAGACGAACTTTTTTCAACGTCTCGGAATTGCGTGGAAACTCACCCACCCTCCTCATCTCTCGTGAGGATTCAAGAATGCATGAACTTGTTTTGAGATTCCTCCGATTGTGTCCTGAACCTATAGGACAACTTGAGGCAGAGGAAGACGACCTTTTTTCAACGTCTTGGAATTGCCTGAAACACACCCACCCTCCTCATTTCTCGTGAGGATTCCAGAATGCATGCACTTGTTTCGAGATTCCTCCGTTTGGGCCCTGAACCTTGTGGGACAACTTGAGTTAGAAGGAGACGAACTTTTTTCAACGTCTCGGAATTGCGTGGAAACTCACCCACCCCCCTCATTTCTCGTGAGGATTCAAGAATGCATGAACTTGTTTCGAGATTCCTTCGATTGTGCCTTGAACCACATGGGACAACATGAGGTAGAGGAAGACGAACTTTTTTCAACGTCTCGGAATTGCGTGGAAACTCAGCCACCCCCCTCATTTCTCGTCAGGATTCTAGTATGCATGAACATGTTTCGACATTCCTCTGTTTGGGCCCTGTACCATTTGGGACTACTTGACGCAGAAGAAGACGAACTTTTTTCAAAGTCTCGGAATTGCGTGGAAACTCACCCACCCTCCTCATTTCTCGTGAGGATTCCAGAATGCATGGACTTGTTTCAAGATTCCTCCGTTTGGGCGCTGAACCATTTGGGACAACTTGAGGAAGAAGAAGACGAACTTTTTTCAACGTCTCGCAATTGCGTGGAAACTCACCCACCCTCCTCATTTCTCGTGAGGATTCCAGAATGCATGAACTTGCTTTGAGATTCCTCCGATTCTGCCCTGAACCTATAGGACAACTTGAGTCAGAAGGAGACGAACTTTTTTCAACGTCTCGGAATTGCGTGGAAACTCACCCACCCCCCTCTTTTCTCGTGAGGATTCCAGAATGCATGAACTTGTTTCGAGATTCCTCCGTTTGAGCCCAGAACCTATAGGACAACTTGAGGCAGAGGAAGACGAACTTTTTTCAACGTCTCGGAATTGCGTGGAAACTCACCTACCCTCCTCATTTCTCGTGAGGATTCCAGAATGCATTAACTTGTTTTGAGATTCCTCCGATAGTGCCCTGAACCTATAGGACAACTTGAGGCAGAGGAAGACGAACTTTTTTCAACGTCTCGGAATTGCGTGGAAACTCACCCACCCTCATCATTTCTCGTGAGGATTCCAGAATGCATGGACTTATTTCAAGATTCCTCCGTTTGGGCCCTGAACCAATTGGGACAACTTGAGGCTGAAGAAGACGAACTTTTTTCAACGTCTCGGAATTGCGTGGAAACTCACCCAGCCTCCTGATTTCTCGTGAGGATTCCAGAATGCATGGACTTGTTTCCAGATTCCTCCGTTTGGGCCTTGAACCATTTGGGACAACTTGGGGCAGAAGAAGACGAACTTTTTTCAACGTCTCGGAATTGCGTGGAAACTCACCCACCCTCCTCATTTCTCGTGAGGATTCCAGAATGCATGAACTTGTTTTGAGATTCCTCCGATTGTGCCCTGAACCTATAGGACAACTTGAGGCAGAGGAAGTAGAACTTTTTTCAACGTCTCGGAATTGCGTGGAAACTCACCCACCCTCCTCATTTCTCGTGAGGATTCCAGAATGCATGGACTTGTTTCAAGATTCCTCCGTTTGGGCCCTGAACCAATTGGGACAACTTGAGGCTGAAGAAGACGAACTTTTTTCAACGTCTCGGAATTGCGTGGAAACTCACCCAGCCTCCTGATTTCTCGTGAGGATTCCAGAATGCATGGACTTGTTTCCAGATTCCTCCGTTTGGGCCTTGAACCATTTGGGACAACTTGGGGCAGAAGAAGACGAACTTTTTTCAACGTCTCGGAATTGCGTGGAAACTCACCCACCCTCCTCATCTCTCGTGTGGATTCAAGAATGCATGAACTTGTTTTGAGATTCCTCCGATTGTGCCCTGAACCTATAGGACAACTTGAGGCAGAGGAAGACGTTCTTTTTTCAACGTCTTGGAATTGCATGAAACACACCCACCCTCCTCATTTCTCGTGAGGATTCCAGAATGCATGCACTTGTTTCGAGATTCCTCCGTTTGGGCCCTGAACCTTGTGGGACAACTTGCGTCAGAAGGAGACGAACTTTTTTCAACGTCTCGGAATTGCGTGGAAACTCACCCACCCCCCTCTTTTCTCGTGAGGATTCCAGAATGCATGAACTTGTTTCGAGATTCCTCCGATTGAGCCCTGAACCTATAGGACAACTTGAGGCAGAGGAAGACGAACTTTTTTCAACGTCTCGGAATTGCGTGGAAACTCACCTACCCTCCTCATTTCTCGTGAGGATTCCAGAATGCATGAACTTGTTTTGAGATTCCTCCGATAGTGCCCTGAACCTATAGGACAACTTGAGGCAGAGGAAGACGAACTTTTTTCAACGTCTCGGAATTGCGTGGAAATTCACCCACCCTCCTCATTTCTCGTGAGGATTCCAGAATGCATGGACTTGTTTCAAGATTCCTCCGTTTGGGCCCTGAACCAATTGGGACAACTTGAGGCTGAAGAAGACGAACTTTTTTCAACGTCTCGGAATTGCGTGGAAACTCACCCAGCCTCCTGATTTCTCGTGAGGATTCCAGAATGCATGGACTTGTTTCCAGATTCCTCCGTTTGGGCCTTGAACCATTTGGGACAACTTGGGGCAGAAGAAGACGAACTTTTTTCAACGTCTCGGAATTGCGTGGAAACTCACCCACCCTCCTCATTTCTCGTGAGGATTCCAGAATGCATGAACTTGTTTTGAGATTCCTCCGATTGTGCCCTGAACCTATAGGACAACTTGAGGCAGAGGAAGTAGAACTTTTTTCAACGTCTTGGAATTGCGTGGAAACTCACCCACCCTCCTCATTTCTCGTGGGGATTCCAGAATGCATGGACTTGTTTCAAGATTCCTC
This sequence comes from Acacia crassicarpa, assembly GCA_034222035.1. Classification (NCBI taxonomy): domain Eukaryota; kingdom Viridiplantae; phylum Streptophyta; class Magnoliopsida; order Fabales; family Fabaceae; genus Acacia; species Acacia crassicarpa. The sequence continues at coordinate 612,764 of JAWXYG010000021.1, read as the reverse complement.
CGTTTGGGCCCTGAACCAATTGGAACAACTTGAGGCAGAAGAAGACGAACTTTTTTCAACGTCTCGCAATTGCGTGGAAACTCACCCACCCTCCTCATTTCTCGTGAGGATTCCAGAATGCATGGACTTGTTTCCAGATTCCTCCGTTTGGGCCGTGAACCATTTGGGACAACATGGGGCAGAAGAAGACGAACTTTTTTCAACGTCTCGGAATTGCGTGGAAACTCACCCACCCCCCTCTTTTCTCATGAGGATTCCAGAATGCATGAACTTGTTTTGAGATTCCTCCGATTGTGCCCTGAACCTATAGGACAACTTGAGGCAGAGGAAGTAGAACTTTTTTCAACGTCTCGGAATTGCGTGGAAACTCACCCACCCTCCTCATTTCTCGTGAGGATTCCAGAATGCATGGACTTGTTTCAAGATTCCTCCGTTTGGGCCCTGAACAAATTGGGACAACTTGAGGCTGAAGAAGACGAACTTTTTTCAACGTCTCGGAATTGCGTGGAAACTCACCCAGCCTCCTGATTTCTCGTGAGGATTCCAGAATGCATGGACTTGTTTCCAGATTCCTCCGTTTGGGCCTTGAACCATTTGGGACAACTTGGGGCAGAAGAAGACGAACTTTTTTCAACGTCTCGGAATTGCGTGGAAACTCACCCACCCTCCTCATCTCTCGTGTGGATTCAAGAATGCATGAACTTGTTTTGAGATTCCTCCGATTGTGCCCTGAACCTATAGGACAACTTGAGGCAGAGGAAGACGTTCTTTTTTCAACGTCTTGGAATTGCATGAAACACACCCACCCTCCTCATTTCTCGTGAGGATTCCAGAATGCATGCACTTGTTTCGAGATTCCTCCGTTTGGGCCCTGAACCTTGTGGGACAACTTGAGTCAGAAGGAGACGAACTTTTTTCAACGTCTCGGAATTGCGTGGAAACTCACCCACCCCCCTCTTTTCTCGTGAGGATTCCAGAATGCATGAACTTGTTTCGAGATTCCTCCGATTGAGCCCTGAACCTATAGGACAACTTGAGGCAGAGGAAGACGAACTTTTTTCAACGTCTCGGAATTGCGTGGAAACTCACCTACCCTCCTCATTTCTCGTGAGGATTCCAGAATGCATGAACTTGTTTTGAGATTCCTCCGATAGTGCCCTGAACCTATAGGACAACTTGAGGCAGAGGAAGACGAACTTTTTTCAACGTCTCGGAATTGCGTGGAAACTCACCCACCCTCCTCATTTCTCGTGAGGATTCCAGAATGCATGGACTTGTTTCAAGATTCCTCCGTTTGGGCCCTGAACCAATTGGGACAACTTGAGGCTGAAGAAGACGAACTTTTTTCAACGTCTCGGAATTGCGTGGAAACTCACCCAGCCTCCTGATTTCTCGTGAGGATTCCAGAATGCATGGACTTGTTTCCAGATTCCTCCGTTTGGGCCTTGAACCATTTGGGACAACTTGGGGCAGAAGAAGACGAACTTTTTTCAACGTCTCGGAATTGCGTGGAAACTCACCCACCCTCCTCATTTCTCGTGAGGATTCCAGAATGCATGAACTTGTTTTGAGATTCCTCCGATTGTGCCCTGAACCTATAGGACAACTTGAGGCAGAGGAAGTAGAACTTTTTTCAACGTCTTGGAATTGCGTGGAAACTCACCCACCCTCCTCATTTCTCGTGGGGATTCCAGAATGCATGGACTTGTTTCAAGATTCCTCTGTTTGGGCCCTGAACCAATTGGAACAACTTGAGGCAGAAGAAGACGAACTTTTTTCAACGTCTCGCAATTGCGTGGAAACTCACCCACCCTCCTCATTTCTCGTGAGGATTCCAGAATGCATGGACTTGTTTCCAGATTCCTCCGTTTGGGCCGTGAACCATTTGGGACAACATGGGGCAGAAGAAGACGAACTTTTTTCAACGTCTCGGAATTGCGTGGAAACTCACCCACCCCCCTCTTTTCTCATGAGGATTCCAGAATGCATGAACTTGTTTCGAGATTCCTCCGATTGAGCCCTGAACCTATAGGACAACTTGAGGCAGAGGAAGACGAACTTTTTTCAACGTCTCGGAATTGCGTGGAAACTCACCTACCCTCCTCATTTCTCGTGAGGATTCCAGAATGCATGAACTTGTTTTGAGATTCCTCCGATAGTGCCCTGAACCTATAGGACAACTTGAGGCAGAGGAAGACGAACTTTTTTCAACGTCTCGGAATTGCGTGGAAACTCACCCACCCTCCTCATTTCTCGTGAGGATTCCAGAATGCATGGACTTGTTTCAAGATTCCTCCGTTTGGGCCCTGAACCAATTGGGACAACTTGAGGCTGAAGAAGACGAACTTTTTTCAACGTCTCGGAATTGCGTGGAAACTCACCCAGCCTCCTGATTTCTCGTGAGGATTCCAGAATGCATGGACTTGTTTCCAGATTCCTCCGTTTGGGCCTTGAACCATTTGGGACAACTTGGGGCAGAAGACGACGAACTTTTTTCAACGTCTCGGAATTGCGTGGAAACTCACCCACCCTCCTCATTTCTCGTGAGGATTCCAGAATGCATGAACTTGTTTTGAGATTCCTCCGATTGTGCCCTGAACCTATAGGACAACTTGAGGCAGAGGAAGTAGAACTTTTTTCAACGTCTTGGAATTGCGTGGAAACTCACCCACCCTCCTCATTTCTCGTGGGGATTCCAGAATGCATGGACTTGTTTCAAGATTCCTCCGTTTGGGCCCTGAACCAATTGGAACAACTTGAGGCTGAAGAAGACGAACTTTTTTCAACGTCTCGGAATTGCGTGGAAACTCACCCAGCCTCCTGATTTCTCGTGAGGATTCCAGAATGCATGGACTTGTTTCCAGATTCCTCCGTTTGGGCCTTGAACCATTTGGGACAACTTGGGGCAGAAGAAGACGAACTTTTTTCAACGTCTCGGAATTGCGTGCAAACTCACCCACCCTCCTCATTTCTCGTGAGGATTCCAGAATGCATGAACTTGTTTTGAGATTCCTCCGATTGTGCCCTGAACCTATAGGACAACTTGAGGCAGAGGAAGTAGAACTTTTTTCAACGTCTCGGAATTGCGTGGAAACTCACCCACCCTCCTCATTTCTCGTGAGGATTCCAGAATGCATGGACTTGTTTCAAGATTCCTCCGTTTGGGCCCTGAACCAATTGGGACAACTTGAGGCTGAAGAAGACAAACTTTTTTCAACGTCTCGGAATTGCGTGGAAACTCACCCAGCCTCCTGATGTCTCGTGAGGATTCCAGAATGCATGGACTTGTTTCCAGATTCCTCCGTTTGGGCCTTGAACCATTTGGGACAACTTGGGGCAGAAGAAGACGAACTTTTTTCAACGTCTCGGAATTGCGTGGAAACTCACCCACCCTCCTCATCACTCGTGAGGATTCAAGAATGCATGAACTTGTTTTGAGATTCCTCCGATTGTGCCCTGAACCTATAGGACAACTTGAGGCAGAGGAAGACGACCTTTTTTCAACGTCTTGGAATTGCATGAAACAAACCCACCCTCCTCATTTCTCGTGAGGATTCCAGAATGCATGGACTTGTTTCAAGATTCCTCCGTTTGGGCCCTGAACCAATTGGGACAACTTGAGGCTGAAGAAGACGAACTTTTTTCAACGTCTCGGAATTGCGTGGAAACTCACCCAGCCTCCTGATTTCTCGTGAGGATTCCAGAATGCATGGACTTGTTTCCAGATTCCTCCGTTTGGGCCTTGAACCATTTGGGACAACTTGGGGCAGAAGAAGACGAACTTTTTTCAACGTCTCGGAATTGCGTGGAAACTCACCCACGCTCCTCATTTCTCGTGAGGATTCCAAAATGCATGAACTTGTTTTGAGATTCCTCCGATTGTGCCCTGAACCTATAGGACAACTTGAGGCAGAGGAAGTAGAACTTTTTTCAATGTCTCGGAATTGCGTGGAAACTCACCCACCCTCCTCATTTCTCGTGAGGATTCCAGAATGCATGGACTTGTTTCAAGATTCCTCCGTTTGGGCCCTGAACCAATTGGGACAAGTTGAGGCTGAAGAAGACGAACTTTTTTCAACGTCTCGGAATTGCGTGGAAACTCACCCAGCCTCCTGATTTCTCGTGAGGATTCCAGAATGCATGGACTTGTTTCCAGATTCCTCCGTTTGGGCCTTGAACCATTTGGGACAACTTGGGGCAGAAGAAGACGAACTTTTTTCAACGTCTCGGAATTGCGTGGAAACTCACCCACCCTCCTCATCTCTCGTGAGGATTCAAGAATGCATGAACCTGTTTTGAGATTCCTCCGATTGTGCCCTGAACCTATAGGACAACTTGAGGCAGAGGAAGACGACCTTTTTTCAACGTCTTGGAATTGCATGAAACACACCCACCCTCCTCATTTCTCGTGAGGATTCCAGAATGCATGCACTTGTTTCGAGATTCCTCCGTTTGGGCCCTGAACCTTGTGGGACAACTTGAGTTAGAAGGAGACGAACTTTTTTCAACGTCTCGGAATTGCGTGGAAACTCACCCACCCCCCTCATTTCTCGTGAGGATTCAAGAATGCATGAACTTGTTTCGAGATTCCTTCGATTGTGCCTTGAACCACATTGGACAACATGAGGTAGAGGAAGACGAACTTTTTTCAACGTCTCGGAATTGCGTGGAAACTCAGCCACCCCCCTCATTTCTCGTCAGGATTCTAGTATGCATGAACATGTTTCGACATTCCTCTGTTTGGGCCCTGTACCATTTGGGACTACTTGACGCAGAAGAAGACGAACTTTTTTCAAAGTCTCGGAATTGCGTGGAAACTCACCCACCCTCCTCATTTCTCGTTGATAATCATTGAATTCATATTATTATAAATGCAAAAAGAGGCTATAAACTCTGTCATTAGCATGCTTTAATGGAACAATTAGTGAAATATGTGATTTCATCTTCATAATGAGTTTTTAGATTTTATTTGCATTAATCTTGGTCACATCTTGAGGTTGGACTCAAAATTGAACTTTTGTCACATTCTTACTACAGTTGGGTCATGAACACTGTTCGGTATTTTGGGAATAACTTGAGATATGTAAATCCAATTGATCCCCAATTTGCATTTTCAGAAAGCTAAGAGGAAGCCCTACAACTCATATGAAGAGCCCAAAAGCAAAATCAGATGTTTAGAGGTTCAAAATTGGCCTGGAAACCGAAACAGGCTACTTTCACTGGGCTCCGGAGCAACGTTCGGTGTTTGATCCATAACTTGAGCTACAGACATCCAAATGGGTCACCGTTTGAACGAGTGGAAAGCTTACATCCGGGGCTACAATTCATATGAAGACAACTTCACCGAAAGCCACCGAAATCGTGGTGTAAACCAGGCTGTAAAGTTGACGCGGTTTTGGAGCTCAAAAGTCAAAAATTGTGGCTCAATAGTTCTTCCAAGCTTCCTATAAATACATGCACGTTTAGCACTTGAAGACACACCTTGGAGATGATCCTTCTCTCCCATTCTAACTTCCTTCTTGTATTTCTTACCTCCTACATGGAAGGTTTTAGTTTTGCTTTATTAGTTTCATGTATTGTCTTTAATTCTTGTCTTTAATTTCTTGCCTCCTACATGGAAGGCTTTACTTTTCCTTATTAGTTTTATGTATTGTTTTTCTTTTGTATTCCTAGCCTCCTTCTTGGAATGGTTTAGTGTTAATCTTTCCTTTTTATTTTATTTTGATTTTATGTTCTTCATCTTTTTCTGTATGGATTCACTATGTTGTTGAGATTTATTTTGGAATAGAAGCTTTCATTTTCTTTAATTGTTCTTTGTGTTCTTTATGTTCATGTTGAACTTGTTCATGTTCTTCGTGGTCATGATGAACATCTTTACTTCTGCATTTTCATTTTATCCAGCCATGCTTGGCTAAGTTTCTGTGATCGACCCATGAGTTGAGGATTCCATGGTGTCATCCGGAGGACTTGTGCTTTAATCAGTAACTGACTTGTTTCTGTTAATTTTAATCGGATCCGATTATAATTATGGATTGGGTATTAGATTTAATATCCAGATTGAAATCCCAAGGACTTAGGTCGGACCGGGTTGCAGAGAACGTTGTGCGATTGTGCAGCGAGCTCACCACGTGTTCGATCAAATGCTAGGCGATCGTCTAGTCGAGGGAGTTTCTGGACAAATGCAGAGATCTCGGTTTGTCTAGAATCAATCACAGGTTCAGTTATTTTATTTTTGTTCAATGATGGAAGGTCTTGGAATCCCAATTCTGGGTTGATCCATTTCAATTTGATTAATCTCATCTTTCTCCATTCTGTCTTTAATTCCTGTTCTAAATCCAACAAAACCCAATCCCCCCTTGTTTTCATTTCATTTGCATGACATCTAGATTACTTAGGATTTAATAAAAGGCTCCTCGAGAAGAGAGAACGATCCTAGGTTTGCCTATATGCAATCCTTGGTTAATTGTTGATTGTAGACCCCAAGGCTAATGACAAAAGGTCTTCATCAAATGGCGCCGTTGCCGGGGAGCTAAGTAATTGGCTCCCTAGGTAATCTAATTGTCGAATTGACTTTTGACAAGGGGTTTCTCGTGTGAAGCTGATTAGATTTACATTTTTGGTAACTTTTGTTAACTTGTTTTCTTAAAAAAAAAAAAAATTTGGTCTAGCATCAGGTTTTGTTTTGTTTTGTTGTACTTTGCTGTTTTTACCACTTCTGGTGGCATTTTTGAAATTTTGTGTGTTTGATGTTGCATGAGTACTAGGAGTACCACTCATCTAGAAAACTTGCTTGCATTTGATCCTGAAATAGAAAGAACAATTTCTATTGCTAAAAGAGCTGTTAAGTCAGGTCATAAAATTAATACAGAATTGGACACTGGACTAGAACATTTTGATCTTAAGAATTCTGATTCTAGTAGTAATTTTTCTGACTCTAAAAATATGGCAGAACAAGTAATCCGCCCTACCTTGAAAGAATTAGCTACCCCTGATGTTGGGAATCAAAATTTGTGCATCCGATATCCTGAACTTGCTGCTAACTTTGAACTAAAATCTGGACTTATCCATTTGTTGCCCAAGTTTCATGGTCTTGCAGGTGAATGTCCTCACAGACATTTAAAGGAGTTCCATGTGGTATGCAGCACGATGAAACCACAAGCAATTGATGAAGGCCACATTAAGCTGAGAGCTTTTCCATTTTCCCTAGATGGTGTGGCTAAGGATTGGCTATACAATTTGCAACCAACATCTGTTGGGAATTGGGATGACATGCAGAAGATATTCCTAGAGAGGTTCTTCCCTTCCTCAAAAGCCATTGCTATCCAAAAGGAGATCACTAGTATTAAACAAAACAATGGGGAGACCCTGTATGAATATTGGGAAAGGTTCAAGCGACTGTGTGCTAGCTGTCCACACCACCAGATCTCAGACCAACTCTTGATTACATATTTCTATTCTGGTTTGTTACCATTGGACAAAAGTTTTGTTGATGCATCTAGTGGTGGAGCCTTAGATAGAAAGACACCTGAAGATGCCCGAGAGTTGATATCTACTATGGCTGCTAATTCTCAACAGTTTGGCACTAGAGCAAATTCTACTCCTACTGTTTACCATCTTCAAACACCTCCAGTGCAGTACGATTCTAAGAGGTTAGAGAATAGACTTGATGATCTGACCTCTCTAGTGAGGCAGTTAGCAGTGACACAGACAGTACAATCTTCTCCTCCTCAGATTGGGTACTCATGTGGGTTCTGTCCTGACCCTTATCACTCTACTGACTCTTGTCCTACCTTGCATGACCCTACTCATCAAGACCAGTCGGTTGCTGCAGTCGGTGTTTTTCCAGGGAAGCCACAATACCAGCAGAATAATCCATTTTCTAATACATACAATCCAGGCTGGAGGAATCACCCCAATTTCCGTTGGAACCAGAATCAGAACCATAGTGACCAACATCAGCAAAATTCTGGGAATTACCAACACAGACAGTACAGACCACAGAATTTTCAACAGCAATCTGCTCCTTCTTTGCCTTTGCCAGCAGCACCCCCTCGACCAGCCATATGTGCACCTCCACAGGCAACACAACAGCAGGCTAGTAGCAGTGGTAGTGGTGGTCCCTCACTTGAGGATATGATGAAGCAATTTGTCGCAGCCAATATGCAGTTCCAACAGCAAACATCCCAGTTCCAACAGCAAACTGACACTGCCATTCAGGGTTTGCAAACACAGATTGGCCAGTTGGCAACATCATTGAATCAGCTTCAACCTCAAGGATCCAACACTCTTCCTTCACAGACCATTCCCAATCCTAAGGGGAATGTGAGTGCTATCTCCCTACGGTCTGGCAAACAATTAGGGGAACCTACACCAGCTGCAGATGTGACTTCTACATCAGAAAAAGCGTCAGAAAATGTGAAGATTGACTCTAAAAATAAAAAGACAATGCAGCAGGTTGAAGAAGAAGACACCCCCATTCCTCTTCCCTTCCCTCAGAGAGCAATTCAGTCCAAGAAGTTGGCAGAAAAAGCACAAGAGAAGGATATACTTGAGACATTCAGAAGAGTAGAAATCAACATTCCTCTCTTAGATGCGGTCAAACAAATTCCCAAATATGCCAAGTTTCTGAAGGAGCTGTGCACCAACAAGAGGCGACTGAAGGGGAGTGAACGAGTGAGCTTGAATCAGAATGTATCAGCACTCATCCAGCCTACAATGCCTCGCAAGTGCAAGGATCCAGGGATGTTTTCTATTCCTTGCTGTTTTGGTAGCTATAGATTTGATAATTGCATGCTAGATTTAGGTGCTTCTATTAATGTCATGCCTGCATCTATTTACAAATCTCTTGGTCTTGGTCCTTTACGTCCTACTGGTGTTGTTGTTCAGTTAGCTAATAGGAGTAATGTTCATCCTTCTGGTGTAGTTGAAGATGTATTAGTCAAAGTTAATGAATTGATATTCCCTGCTGACTTTTACATCTTAGATATGGAGGATGAGTCTCCTAGTAGCAGGTCACCAATCATTCTAGGCAGGCCTTTCATGAAAACAGCCAGGACTAAGATAGATGTGCATTCTGGTACTCTTTCCATGGAGTTTGGTGATATATCTGTGAATTTTAATATCTTTGATTCCATGAAACATCCTAGGGAAGATCATTCTGTTTTCTCCATTGATGTGATTGATGATGCTGTGGATGATATTCTTGCTAGTTGGTGTGCTGAGAGTGATTCTCCCATTTGTGCATGTGCTGATAATGAATGGTGCTCTGTTTGCACTAATTTACTTAATGCTGCATTGCTTGGTGAATTTGACTTGCTTGATGATTCCGACTTGCTTGGTCATTCTACATTACATATAGATTCTGATATTGATTCTGAGTTTGAGCTCAATCCTAATCCTAATGAGCATCCTGATCCAGATTTTGATGAGCTTAACTCTGATTTTGATGGGTTTGATTCTGATGTTAACATTGAGCTGTATAGACACAATTCTTCTGCTTCTTTGAATGTGGTTTCAGGTATTTCTAATGTCATGACAGCAGACTTGTTGCAACAACCACCCAAGCTTCTTCCCTCTACTGAGCAACCACCCAAGATTGAGTTAAAAGCCCTTTCAGATCACTTGAAGTATGCATTTTTGGAGATGGACGAACAATTGCCAGTCATTGTGGCCAACAATCTTCTTCCTGACCAAGAAGAGAAGCTGCTAAGCTTATTAAAGGCCAACAAGAAAGCCATTGGGTGGACATTAGCTGACATTGTTGGCATCAGCCCTACCACGTGTATGCATCGAATTCTGTTAGAAAAGGATTCTAAGCCGGTAAGGCAACCTCAAAGACGCCTTAATCCTCTTATGCTTGATGTGGTGAAAAAAGAGGTAACTAAGCTTCTGCAAGCTGGTATCATTTATCCCATTTCTGATAGCCAGTGGGTTAGCCCGGTCCAGGTGGTTCCCAAGAAGTCTGGAGTCACTGTGGTAGCCAATCAGAACAATGAGCTCATCCCTACTCGAGTTCAGAACAGTTGGAGAGTTTGCATCGATTACAGGAGACTCAACCAAGCTACACGCAAGGATCACTATCCTTTACCTTTCATTGATCAGATGTTAGAGCGATTAGCTGGTAAGTCTCACTACTGCTTCCTGGATGGCTACTCTGGATATTTCCAGATCCATATAGCTCCTGAGGATCAAGAAAAGACAACCTTCACATGCCCCTTTGGAACATATGCTTACCGGAGGATGCCTTTTGGCCTTTGCAATGCTCCTGGCACTTTTCAGCGTTGTATGGTAAGTATTTTCTCTGAGTTTCTAGAGGATTGCATGGAAGTTTTTATGGATGATTTCACTGTATATGGGTCTGATTTTGATGCATGCTTAGCTAATTTGTCAAGAGTTTTGCATAGGTGCATTGAATCTAATCTTGTACTGAATTATGAGAAGTGTCACTTCATGGTTGAGTCAGGTGTAGTCTTGGGACACATAGTGTCTAGGAAAGGGATTGAGGTAGACCCTGCTAAGATAGATGTGATTACTACTTTGCCTTACCCTGCATCTGTGCGGGAGGTTCGCTCTTTTCTTGGTCATGCAGGTTTCTATCGGCGTTTCATTCGGGACTTTAGCAAGACTGCTCGACCTTTGACCAACCTTCTGCATAAGGACACTGACTTTGTGTTTGATGACGAGTGCAAGGCGGCCTTTGATCACTTGAAGCATTGCCTGACCACAGCCCCAGTGATCCAGCCCCCAGATTGGTCCCTTCCCTTCGAGTTGATGTGTGATGCTTCCAACTACGCGGTCGGCGCTATCTTGGCACAGCGGGTCAACAAAGCATCTCATGTCATTGCATATGCCTCCAAGACCTTGGACCCTGCCCAGTCTAATTATACCACTACTGAAAAGGAGTTGTTGGCCATTGTATTTGCTTTTGATAAGTTTAGGTCATATCTATTAGCTAGTAGTGTGATTGTTTTCTCTGACCATGCTGCTTTAAAGTTTCTTTTGAAAAAGTCAGATGCAAAGCCACGACTCATCCGATGGATGTTATTGCTCCAAGAATTTGATGTTGAGATTCGAGACAGAAGTGGAGCACAGAACTGGGTAGCTGACCATTTGAGTCGTATTACCCATTCAGTCTCTCATCCCTCTTCTATTCAGGATGATTTCCCTGATGAGCAGCTTTTACAGCTACAAGGTAAGATTCCTTGGTATGCTGATCTTGTTAACTACTTGGTAGCTGGTGTTTTTCCTGCAGACTCCACTAGGGCCCAAAACCTGAAATTGAAAAGTGAGTCTAAATATTATGTTTGGGATGACCCTTATTTGTGGAAATTTTGTAGTGACCAAGTAGTTAGAAGATGTGTGCCTGATCATGAATTTCACTCCATATTGCATTTTTCTCATGCTTCTGCCTGTGGTGGTCACTTTGGACCCCAAAGAACTGCTAGGAAAGTGTTAGAATGTGGGTTATTTTGGCCTTCCCTGTTTCATGATGCCCATCTGTTTTGCAAATCATGTGATAACTGTCAGAGGGCAGGAAGTATTTCCCGTAGGCATGAGATGCCCCAGAACCCTATATTGTTTTGTGAGATCTTTGATGTTTGGGGCATTGATTTTATGGGTCCATTTCCTGCCTCATATGGTTATACTTACATTTTGCTTGCTGTTGATTATGTTTCGAAATGGGTTGAGGCGAAAGCCACCCGGACTAATGATTCTTCTGTGGTGGTGGATTTTGTTAGGTCTAACATTTTCTGCAGGTTTGGCATTCCTAGAGCTATTATCAGTGACCAAGGCTCCCATTTTTGTAATCGAAGCATAGGTGCCTTGCTACGCAAGTATGGAGTGCTTCACAAGGTTTCTACAGCCTACCATCCTCAGACCAACGGTCAAGCTGAAGTCTCAAATAGAGAGATTAAGCAAATCCTTCAGAAGACTGTTAACTCTACCAGGAAAGATTGGAGTAAGCGATTGGATGATGCTTTGTGGGCATACCGCACTGCCTACAAGACTCCGATTGGGATGTCTCCCTATCGACTTGTCTTTGGTAAAGCGTGTCATCTTCCAGTTGAGTTGGAACATCAAGCCTATTGGGCCATTAAGAAGTGTAACATGGATTTGGCTAAGTCTGGGTTGGAACGGAAGCTGCAGTTGCAAGAGTTAGAAGAGCTTAGATTGGATGCCTATGAGAGTTCGAGGTTGTACAAGGAAAAGACTAAGGCATTCCATGATAAACATATTCTAAGGAAAGAATTTTCTGTGGGCCAAAAAGTTCTTCTATTTAACTCCCGTCTGAAGTTTATGCCTGGTAAGCTTCGATCTAAATGGGATGGCCCTTTTGTGATCACTAACATATTTCCATTTGGTGCTGTTGAGCTGTGTGATCCACCCACAGGACGAACCTTTAAGGTAAACGGGCATCGCCTTAAGCAGTTTCACGAGGGACCCCAGCAACAGCCTGAGGAAGCAGAGATTCTCCTCATCGATGCCACTTATCCTCCATAAACCCTTGGGGAGTATTCTTCTTTCTTCTCCCTCTTTCTCTTTTATTTGTTTTCCTTTTTACTCCTTTGCTTTTCAAAATAAATTCAGTCTCTCTTTCTATGATTGCTACATATTATGAACTTGAACATTTTTTTGTTTTGATGGATCATTCCATTTGGTTTGCAATTCTGAACTCTTCGATTTCATGTCTTGGTAGTTGAATTGGTGATGTTGATTGTATAAGATGGTATTGACCCGGTGAGGTTTTGAGCCTACATGAATGGACTTCATCTTTTGCCATTCTTTCTTTCATGTGTGCATCTGCTCATGATTTGCGTTCTCTAGAACTTGCTCCTTTTCTTTTTGAAACTACATTTTCACTTATGTGCATAGGTATGATGGAAGCTTGTTCATGTTTCCTTTTGTTTTCCCCACTTTGGCCAAATAGCCTTTCCCATGCATTAATATCCCTTTGGTAACCCCTTTGTGCCTTTTTGTCCATTCTGTTCTAAGCCACATTACAAGCCTCAGCGTAAAACCATTTTATTCCGCACCATGAAAAATTATTGAGCATTGGTTTACCTTGGTTTTGTGTTTAAGTGTGGGGGTTGCTCAGGAGTGCAACAGTTTTAGTGTGGGGGGGAGATATTTGATTTTTCCATTGTGATTATATATATAGTACAGTTTCAAAAAAAAAAAAAAGGGGAAAGAAAAAAAAAACAAAAAAAAGAAGAAGAAAAAAAAAAGAAGAAGAAAAAAAGAAGGGGTGTAAAAAAAAAAAAAGTTTCAGAAAGGAGGTATTTGAGTAAATAAAAGTTTTCATACATAGAATGATTGTGTTAATCAGTGCTCGATTTAATTTCTTTGGTGCTTAGCCTCTCATTCCATACTTTTACCTACCTTCACCCTAACCCCATTACAACCTGTAATAACAAGCTCTCTTGATTTGTGCATGTATGTGTTATGAGTAGTGGAGACATAGAAATTGAGCAAGCCTATGGTAGAACAATTTTCTTGGGTAGAATTTGAGCGATACACTTATATACCTTAAACATTTGAGAGATACACTTGAGAGGTTGATTGATTGAGCACATCACTTGAGAGACCATCTTATGTAACTAGCGTCATTGATTGCAATTGCCATAATTGTGATTGGAGATAAAAGAATTTTGGTTCTGATTTATCGATCTTTTGAAGCTTTCAATTTTTACATTACTGGCAACCGTTTGAAAAAAAAAAAAAGAAAAAAAAAAGGTTTTCTTGCTTTAGATTTTGCCCAGGAGTGCAAAAGGTTTAGTGTGGGGGAGTTTGATAATCATTGAATTCATATTATTATAAATGCAAAAAGAGGCTATAAACTCTGTCATTAGCATGCTTTAATGGAACAATTAGTGAAATATGTGATTTCATCTTCATAATGAGTTTTTAGATTTTATTTGCATTAATCTTGGTCACATCTTGAGGTTGGACTCAAAATTGAACTTTTGTCACATTCTTACTACAGTTGGGTCATGAACACTGTTCGGTATTTTGGGAATAACTTGAGATATGTAAATCCAATTGATCCCCAATTTGCATTTTCAGAAAGCTAAGAGGAAGCCCTACAACTCATATGAAGAGCCCAAAAGCAAAATCAGATGTTTAGAGGTTCAAAATTGGCCTGGAAACCGAAACAGGCTACTTTCACTGGGCTCCGGAGCAACGTTCGGTGTTTGATCCATAACTTGAGCTACAGACATCCAAATGGGTCACCGTTTGAACGAGTGGAAAGCTTACATCCGGGGCTACAATTCATATGAAGACAACTTCACCGAAAGCCACCGAAATCGTGGTGTAAACCAGGCTGTAAAGTTGACGCGGTTTTGGAGCTCAAAAGTCAAAAATTGTGGCTCAATAGTTCTTCCAAGCTTCCTATAAATACATGCACGTTTAGCACTTGAAGACACACCTTGGAGATGATCCTTCTCTCCCATTCTAACTTCCTTCTTGTATTTCTTACCTCCTACATGGAAGGTTTTAGTTTTGCTTTATTAGTTTCATGTATTGTCTTTAATTCTTGTCTTTAATTTCTTGCCTCCTACATGGAAGGCTTTACTTTTCCTTATTAGTTTTATGTATTGTTTTTCTTTTGTATTCCTAGCCTCCTTCTTGGAATGGTTTAGTGTTAATCTTTCCTTTTTATTTTATTTTGATTTTATGTTCTTCATCTTTTTCTGTATGGATTCACTATGTTGTTGAGATTTATTTTGGAATAGAAGCTTTCATTTTCTTTAATTGTTCTTTGTGTTCTTTATGTTCATGTTGAACTTGTTCATGTTCTTCGTGGTCATGATGAACATCTTTACTTCTGCATTTTCATTTTATCCAGCCATGCTTGGCTAAGTTTCTGTGATCGACCCATGAGTTGAGGATTCCATGGTGTCATCCGGAGGACTTGTGCTTTAATCAGTAACTGACTTGTTTCTGTTAATTTTAATCGGATCCGATTATAATTATGGATTGGGTATTAGATTTAATATCCAGATTGAAATCCCAAGGACTTAGGTCGGACCGGGTTGCAGAGAACGTTGTGCGATTGTGCAGCGAGCTCACCACGTGTTCGATCAAATGCTAGGCGATCGTCTAGTCGAGGGAGTTTCTGGACAAATGCAGAGATCTCGGTTTGTCTAGAATCAATCACAGGTTCAGTTATTTTATTTTTGTTCAATGATGGAAGGTCTTGGAATCCCAATTCTGGGTTGATCCATTTCAATTTGATTAATCTCATCTTTCTCCATTCTGTCTTTAATTCCTGTTCTAAATCCAACAAAACCCAATCCCCCCTTGTTTTCATTTCATTTGCATGACATCTAGATTACTTAGGATTTAATAAAAGGCTCCTCGAGAAGAGAGAACGATCCTAGGTTTGCCTATATGCAATCCTTGGTTAATTGTTGATTGTAGACCCCAAGGCTAATGACAAAAGGTCTTCATCACTCGTGAGGATTCCAGAATGCATGGACTTGTTTCAAGATTCCTCCGTTTGGGCGCTGAACCATTTGGGACAACTTGAGGCAGAAGAAGACGAACTTTTTTCAACGTCTCGCAATTGCGTGGAAACTCACCCACCCTCCTCATTTCTCGTGAGGATTCGAGAATGTATGAAATTGTTTCGACATTCCTCCGCTTGGGCCCTGAACCATGTGGGACAACTTGAGGCAGAAGAAGACGAACTTTTCTCAACGTCCCGGAATTGCGTGGAAACTCACCCACCCCCCTCATTTCTCGTGAGGATTCCAGAATGCATGAACTTGTTTTGAGATTCCTCCGATTGTGCCCTGAACCTATAGGACAACTTGAGGCAGAGGAAGTAGAACTTTTTTCAACGTCTCGGAATTGCGTGGAAACTCACCTACCCTCCTCATTTCTCGTGAGGACTCCAGAATGCATGAACTTGTTTCGAGATTCCTCCCTTTGGGCCCTGAACCATGTGGGACAACTTGAGTCAGAAGGAGACGAACTTTTTTCAACGTCTCGGAATTGCGTGGAAACTCACCCACCCCCCTCATTTCTCGTGAGGATTCCAGAATGCATGGACTTGTCTCAAGATTCCTCCGTTTGGGCCGTGAACCATTTGGGACAACTTGAGGCAGAAGAAGACGAACTTTTTTCAAGGTCTCGAAATTGTGTGGAAACTCACCCACCCTCCTCATTTCTCGTGAGAATTTCAGAATGCATGAACATGTTTCGAGATTCCTCCGTTTGGGCCCTGAACCATTTGGGACTACTTGAGGCAGAAGAAGACGAACTTTTTTCAACGTCTCGGAATTGCGTGGAAACTCACACACCCTCCTCATTTCTCGTGAGGATTCCAGAATTCATGAACTTGTTTCAAGATTCCTCCGTTTGGGTCTTGAACCATTTGGGACAACTTGATGCTGAAGAAGACGAACTTTTTTCAACGTCTCGGAATTGCGTGGAAACTCACCCACCCTCCTCATTTCTCGTGAGAATTCCAGAATGCATGGACTTGTTTCGAGATTCCTCCGTTTGGGCCCTGAACCATGTGGGCCAACTTGAGGCAGAAAAAGACGAACTTTTTTCAACGTCTCGGAATTGCGTGGAAACTCACCCACCCTCCTCATTTCTCGTGAGGATTCCAGAATGCATGAACTTGTTTCGAGATTTCTCCGATAGTGCCCTGAACATATAGGACAACTAGAGGCAGAGGAAGACGAACTTTTTTCAACGTCTCGGAATTGGGTGGAAACTCACCCACCCTCCTCATTTCTCGTGAGGATTCCAGAATGCATGGACTTGTTTCCAGATTCCTCCGTTTGGGCCGTGAACCATTTGGGACTACTTGGGGCAGAAGAAGACGAACTTTTTTCAACGTCTCGGAATTGCGTGGAAACTCACCCACCCTCCTCAATTCTCTTGAGGATTCCAGAATGCATGAACTTGCTTTGAGATTCCTCCGATTCTGCCCTGAACCTATAGGACAACTTGAGTCAGAAGGAGACGAACTTTTTTCAACGTCTCGGAATTGCGTGGAAACTCACCCACCCCCCTCTTTTCTCGTGAGGATTCCAGAATGCATGAGCATGTTTCGAGATTCCTCCGTTTGGGCCCTGAACCATTTGGGACTACTTGAGGCAGAAGCAGACGAATTTTTTCAGCGTCTCAGAGTTGCGTGGAAACTCACCCACCCTCCTCATTTCTCGTGAGGAATCCAGAATGCATGGATTTGTTTCAAGATTCGTCAGTTTGGGCCCTGAGCCTTTTGGGACAACTTGAGGCAGAAGAAGACGAACTTTTTTCAACGTCTCGGAATTGCGTGGAAACTCACCCACCCTCCTCATTTCTCGTGAGGATTCCTGAATGCACGAACTTGTTTCGAGATTCCTCCGTTTGGGCCGTGAACCATTTCGGACTACATGAGGAAGAAGAAGACGAACTTTTTTCAACGTGTCGGAATTGCGTGGAAACTCACCCAGCCTCCTGATTTCTCGTGAGGATTCCAGAATGCATGAACTTGTTTTGAGATTCCTCCGATAGTGCACTGAACCTATAGGACAACTTGAGGCAGAGGAAGACGAACTTTTTTCAACGTCTCGGAATTGCGTGGAAACTCACCCACCCTCCTCATTTCTCGTGAGGATTCCAGAATGCATGGACTTGTTTCAAGATTCCTCCGTTTGGGCCCTGAACCATTTGGGACAACTTGAGGCTGAAGAAGACGAACTTTTTTCAACGTCTCGGAATTGCGTGGACACTCACCCAGCCTCCTGATTTCTCGTGAGGATTCCAGAATGCATGGACTTGTTTCCAGATTCCTCCGTTTGGGCCTTGAACCATTTGGGACAACTTGGGGCAGAAGAAGACGAACTTTTTTCAACGTCTCGGAATTGCGTGGAAACTCACCCACCCTCCTCATTTCTCGTGAGGATTCCAGAATGCATGAACTTGTTTTGAGATTCCTCCGATTGTGCCCTGAACCTATAGGACAACTTGAGGCAGAGGAAGTAGAACTTTTTTCAACGTCTCGGAATTGCGTGCAAACTCACCCACCCTTCTCATTTCTCGTGAGGATTCCAGAATGCATGAACTTGTTTCGAGATTCCCCCATTTGGGCCCTGAAACAATTGGGACAACTTGAGTCAGAAGGAGACGAACTTTTTTCAACGTCTCGGAATTGCGTGGAAACTCACCCACCCCCCCCCATTTCTCGTGAGGATTCCAGAATGCATGGACTTGTTTCAAGATTCCTCCGTTTGGGCCTTGAACCATTTGGAACAACTTGGGGCAGAAGAAGACGAACTTTTTTCAACGTCTCGGAATTGCGTGGAAACTCACCCACCCTCCTCATTTCTCGTGAGGATTCCAGAATGCATGAACTTGTTTCAAGATTCCTCCGTTTGGGTCTTGAACCATTTGGGACAACTTGATGCAGAAGAAGACGAACTTTTTTCAACGTCTCGGAATTGCGTGGAAACTCACCCACCCTCCTCATTTCTCGTGAGAATTCCAGAATGCATGGACTTGTTTCGAGATTCCTCCGTTTGGGCCCTGAACAATTTGGGACTACTTGAGGCAGAAGAAGACGAACTTTTTTCAACGTCTCGGAATTGCGTGGAAACTCACCCACCCTCCTCATTTCTCGTGAGGATTCCAGAATGCATGAACTTGTTTCGAGAGACCTCCGTTTGGGCCCTGAACCATTTGGGACAACTTGACGCAGAAGAAGACGAACTTTTTTCAACGTCTCGGAATTGCGTGGAAACTCACCCACCCCCCTCATTTCTCGTGAGGATTCCAGAATGCATGAACCTGTTTCGAGATTCCTCCGATTGTGCCTTGAACCATATAGGAAACCATGAGGTAGAGGAAGACGAACTTTTTTCAACATCTCGGAATTGCGTGGAAACTCACCCACCCCCCGCATTTCTCGTGAGGATTCTAGAATGCATGAATTTGTTTTGAGATTCCTTCGATAGTGCCCTGAACCTATAGGACAACTTGAGGCAGAGGAAGACGAACTTTTTTCAACGTCTCGGAATTACGTGGAAACTCACCCACCCTCCTCATTTCTCGTGAGGATTCCAAAATGCATAAACATCTTTCGAGATTCCTCCGTTTGGGCCCTGAACCGTGAGGGACAACTTCAGGCAGAAAAAGACGAACTTTTTTCAACGTCTCGGAATTGCGTGGAAACTCACCCACCCTCCTCATTTCTCGTGAGGATTCCAGAATGCATGAACTTGTTTCGAGATTCCTCCGATTGTGCCTTGAACCATATAGGACAACATGAGGTAGAGGAAGACGAACTTTTTTCAACATCTCGGAATTGCGTGGAAACTCACCCACCCCCCGCATTTCTCGTGAGGATTCGAGAATGCATGAATTTGTTTTGAGATTCCTCCGATAGTGCCCTGAACCTATAGGACAAGTTGAGGCAGAGGAAGACGAACTTTTTTCAACGTCTCGGAATTGCGTGGAAACTCACCCACCCTCCTCATTTCTCGTGAGGATTCCAGAATGCATGGACTTGTTTCAAGATTCCTCCGTTTGGGCCCTGAACCATTTGGGACAACTTGAGGCAGAAGAAGACGAACTTTTTTCAACGTCTCGGAATTGCGTGGAAACTCACCCAGCCTCCTGATTTCTCGTGAGGATTCCAGAATGCATGAACTTGTTTTGAGATTCCTCCGATTGTTCGCTGAACCTATAGGACAACTTGAGGCAGAGGAAGTAGAACTTTTTGCAACGTCTCGGAATTGCGAGGAAACTCACCGACCCTTCTCATTTCTCGTGAGGATTCCAGAATGCATGAACTTGTTTCGAGATTCCTCCATTTGGGCCCTGAACCATGTGGGACAACTTGAGTCAGAAGGAGACGAACTTTTCTCAACGTCTCGGAATTGCGTGGAAACTCACCCACCCCCCTCATTTCTCGTGAGGATTCCAGAATGCATGGACTTGTTTCAAGATTCCTCCGTTTGGGCCTTGAACCATTTGGGACAACTTGGGGCAGAAGAAGACGAACTTTTTTCAACATCTCGGAATTGCGTGGAAACTCACCCACCCTCCTCATTTCTCGTGAGGATTCCAGAATGGATGAACTTGTTTTGAGATTCCTCCGATTGTGCCTTGAACCTATAGGACAACTTGAGGCAGAGGAAGACGAACTTTTTCCAACGTCTCGGAATTGCGTGGAAACTCACCCACCCTCCTCATTTCTCGTGAGGATTCCAGAATGCATGAACTTGTTTCGAGATTCCTCCGTTTGGGCCCTGAACCTTGTGGGACAACTTGAGTGAGAAGGAGACGAACTTTTTTCAACGTCTCGGAATTGCGTGGAAACTCACCCACCCCCCTCATTTCTCGTGAGGATTCAAGAATGCATGAACTTGTTTCGAGATTCCTGCGATTGTGCCTTGAACCACATGGGACAACATGAGGTAGAGGAAGACGAACTTTTTTCAACGTCTCGGAATTGCGTGGGAACTCAGCCACCCCCCTCATTTCTCGTCAGGATTCCAGTATGCATGAACATGTTTCGACATTCCTCTGTTTCGGCCCTGTACCATTTAGGACTACTTAAGGTAGAAGAAGACGAACTTTTTTCAAAGTCTCGGAATTGCGTGGAAACTCACCCACCCACCTCATTTCTCGTGAGGATTCCAAAATGCATGAACATGTTTCGAGATTCCTCCGTTTGGGCCCTGAACCATGTGGGACAACTTCAGGCAGAAAAAGACGAACTTTTTTCAACGTCTCGGAATTGCGTGGAAACTCACCCACCCTCCTCATTTCTCGTGAGGATTCCAGAATGCATGAATTTGTTTCGAGATTCCTCCGTTTAAGCCCTGAACCATGTGGGACAACTTGAGTCAGAAGGAGACGACCTTTTTTCAACGTCTCGGAATTGCGTGGAAACTCACCCACCCCCCTCATTTCTCGTGAGGATTCCAAAATTCATGAACTTGTTTTGAGATACCTCCGATAGTGCCCTGAACCTATAGGACAACTAGAGGCAGAGGAAGAGGAACTTTTTTCAACGTCTCGGAATTGCGTGGAATCTCACCCACCCTCCTCATTTCTCGTGAGGATTCCAGAATGCATGGACTTGTTTCAAGATTCCTCCGTTTGGGCCTTGAACCATTTGGGACAACTTGGGGCAGAAGAAGACAAACTTTTTTCAACGTCTCGGAATTGCGTGGAAACTCACGCACCGTCCTCATTTCTCGTGAGGATTCCAGAATGCATCGACTTGTTTCAAGATTCCCCCGTTTGGGCCCTGAACCATTTGGGACAACTTGAGGTAGAAGAAGACGAACTTTTTTCAACGTCTCGGAATTTCGTGGAAACTCACCCACCCTCCTGATTTCTCGTTAGGATTCCAGAATGCATGGACTTGTTTCAAGATTCGTCTGTTTGGGCACTGAACCATTTGGGACAACTTGAGGAAGAAGAAGACGAACTTTTTTCAACGTCTCGGAATTGCGTGGAAACTCACCCAACCCCCTCATTTCTCGTGAGGATTCCAGAATGCATGGACTTGTTTCAAGATTCCTCAGTTTGGGCCTTGAACCATTTGGGACAACTTGGGGCAGAAGAAGACGAACTTTTTTCAACATCTCGGAATTGCGTGGAAACTCACCCACCCTCCTCATTTCTCGTGAGGATTCCAGAATGGATGAACTTGTTTTGAGATTCCTCCGATTGTGCCTTGAACCTATAGGAAAACTTGAGGCAGAGGAAGACGAACTTTTTTCAACGTCTCGGAATTGCGTGGAAACTCACCCACCCTCCTCATTTCTCGTGAGGATTCCAGAATGCATGAACTTGTTTCGAGATTCCTCCGTTTGGGCCCTGAACCTTGTGGGACAACTTGAGTGAGAAGGAGACGAACTTTTTTCAACGTCTCGGAATTGCGTGGAAACTCACCCACCCCCCTCATTTCTCGTGAGGATTCCAGAATGCATGGACTTGTTTCAAGATTCCTCCGTTTGGGCCTTGAACCATTTGGGACAACTTGGGGCAGAAGAAGACGAACTTTTTTCAACATCTCGGAATTGCGTGGAAACTCACCCACCCTCCTCATTTCTCGTGAGGATTCCAGAATGGATGAACTTGTTTTGAGATTCCTCCGATTGTGCCTTGAACCTATAGGAAAACTTGAGGCAGAGGAAGACGAACTTTTTTCAACGTCTCGGAATTGCGTGGAAACTCTCCCACCCTCCTCATTTCTCGTGAGGATTCCAGAATGCATGAACTTGTTTCGAGATTCCTCCGTTTGGGCCCTGAACCTTGTGGGACAACTTGAGTGAGAAGGAGACGAACTTTTTTCAACGTCTCAGAATTGCGTGGAAACTCACCCACCCCCCTCATTTCTCGTGAGGATTCAAGAATGGATGAACTTGTTTCGAGATTCCTACGATTGTGCCTTGAACCACATGGGACAACATGAGGTAGAGGAAGACGAACTTTTTTCAACGTCTCGGAATTGCGTGGAAACTCAGCCACCCCCCTCATTTATCGTCAGGATTCCAGTATGCATGAACATGTTTCGACATTCCTCTGTTTGGGCCCTGTACCATTTAGGACTCCTTGAGGCAGAAGAAGACGAACTTTTTTCAAAGTCTCGGAATTGCGTGGAAACTCACCCACCCTCCTCATTTCTCGTGCGGATTCCAAAATGCATGAACATGTTTCGAGATTCCTCCGTTTGGGCCCTGAACCATGTGGGACAACTTCAGGCAGAAAAAGACGAACTTTTTTCAACGTCTCGGAATTGCGTGGAAACTCACCCACCCTCCTCATTTCTCGTGAGGATTCCAGAATGCATGAATTTGTTTCGAGATTCCTCCGTTTGGGCCCTGAACCATGTGGGACAACTTGAGTCAGAAGGAGACGACCTTTTTTCAACGTCTCGGAATTGCGTGGAAACTCACCCACCCGCTCATTTCTCGTGAGGATTCCAAAATTCATGAACTTGTTTTGAGATACCTCCGATAGTGCCCTGAACCTATAGGACAACTAGAGGCAGAGGAAGAGGAACTTTTTTCAACGTCTCGGAATTGCATGGAATCTCACCCACCCTCCTCATTTCTCGTGAGGATTCCAGAATGCAAGGACTTGTTTCAAGATTCCTCCGTTTGGGCCTTGAACCATTTGGGACAACTTGGGGCAGAAGAAGACAAACTTTTTTCAACGTCTCGGAATTGCGTGGAAACTCACGCACCGTCCTCATTTCTCGTGAGGATTCCAGAATGCATGGACTTGTTTCAAGATTCCCCCGTTTGGGCCCTGAACCATTTGGGACAACTTGAGGTAGAAGAAGACGAACTTTTTCAACGTCTCGGAATTTCGTGGAAACTCACCCACCCTCCTGATTTCTCGTTAGGATTCCAGAATGCATGGACTTGTTTCAAGATTCCTCTGTTTGGGCACTGAACCATTTGGGACAACTTGAGGCAGAAGAAGACGAACTTTTTTCAACGTCTCGGAATTGCGTGGAAACTCACCCACCCTCCTCATTTCTCGTGAGGATTCCAGAATGCATGAACATGTTCCGAGATTCCTCCGTTTGGGCGCTGAACCATGTGGGACAACTTGAGGCAGAAAAAGACGAACTTTTTTCAACGTATCGGAATTACGTGGAAACTCACCCACCCCCCTCATTTCTCGTGAGGATTCCAGAATGCAGGGACTTGTTTCAAGATTCCTCCGTTTGGGCCTTGAACCATTTGGGACAACTTGGGGCAGAAGAAGACGAACTTTTTTCAACGTCTCGGAATTGCGTGGAAACTCGCCCACCCTCCTCATTTCTCGTGAGGATTCCAGAATGCTTGAACTTGTTTTGATATTCCTCCGATTGTGCCCTGAACCTATAGGACAACTTGAGGCAGAGGAAGACGAACTTTTTTCAACGTCTAGGAATTGCGTGAAACTCATCCACCCTCCTCATTTCTCGTGAGGATTCCAGAATGCATGAACTTGTTTCGAGATTCCTCCGTTTGGGCCCTGAACCTTGTGGGACAACTTGAGTTAGAAGGAGACGAACTTTTTTCAACGTCTCGGAATTGCGTGGAAACTCACCCACCCCCCTCATTTCTCGTGAGGATTCAAGAATGCATGAACTTGTTTCGAGATTCCTTCGATTGTGCCTTGAACCACATGGGACAACATGAGGTAGAGGAAGACGAACTTTTTTCAACGTCTCGGAATTGCGTGGAAACTCACCCACCCGCCTCATTTCTCGTGAGGATTCCTGAATGCATGAACTTGTTTTCAGATTCCTCCGATTCTTCCCTGAACCTATAGGACCATGATGTGATTCCCGAAGGAAACGGACGATCGGATCAACTAGGAGTGGATTCTCGCACCAGAACAGCCTCTGACGCGTCCTAAAGAACGGAATGGATCTCACGCTACAGACCTCGGAATTGAGTGCTTCCAAAACGAGCTGAAAGTTCACGTTCTGAACTACGAGTTCGACTCAGAAAACACCGAAAAACGATAAGGGAAACTCGAGATACGAAACGAGCAAATCTAGCACGAAAACTGAAAACTGCAGATTAAAGGTAGGCGCCACAATTCCAAAGAATTGATAAGCCGAAGAACGCCACAAGGATCGAAACCCTTGATAAGTTCAGAGATTCTCAAAAGAACCCTAGAGAACTTGTCTCTCACCAAAATGGTTGAAATCTCAATTCAAATCTGCCGTTACAAATGCTATGGTCTTCCCTTATATGGACAACATCCATATTAAGTTTAACCTAATATGCTTACACATAAAGCCCAATAAACAAGCCCAATAAGCCTTATTACAAAAGTTTAACTAAATGTAAGAAAATAAAACTAAATGCAGAATTTGGGCTAAGGCCCAATGAAGCCTCCATGCATATCCATTATGGCTTATTCTTCAAGGTCTTCAATCTGGAGCCTTTTTAGTTCTTGCTCTTGTCATTGGATCTCCAAGACCTTGTATTTCCTCCAAGTTTGTTGCCTTGATCATGTCGCCTCCTATGTCCTCATCATTCCCTCCTTCTTTTGAAGAATTTGTCCTCAAATTGCAATCCTCGTCTCCGTCTTTATGCACTTCCTTGAAGAACAAATTTGCAATGTGGATTGCATCATCAACCTCTTTAGGAAGAACATCTTTAAATTCCTGCAACAAATCAGAAACCTCATTTGGAAGAGAGTTAGTAGGACTTGCATCTGTAAAATTATTCTCTTTATTCAAAAGCAAGAGCATTGGCTTTTTCAAATGCATTGCCTTTTTCACCTCTTTTTCTTTTATAAGCAAGTTTGGTGCTTTTCTCTTTTGCTCTCCTTTTTTTTCTTGCTCTCTTCCACTCTCTTTTCTCTCTTGCTTTCTTTTTTCTCTCATTTTTAGATTATCCTCACTAACTTCTCTTGGTGTCAAGGATGCCAGAATAATCTTGCGCTCTTTATGTATGAAAGAGAATTTGTTGGTGTAACCATCATGCATAGCTTTCTTATCATATTGCCAAGGTCTCCCAAGTAGCAAATGACAAGCCTCCATTGGTACCACATCACATAAAACTGTATCATCATATTTCCCTATGGAGAAGTTCACCTCCACTTGTTTGCTTACGGTCACTTCACCATCCTCACTAAGCCATTGAAGCTTGTATGGCAGTGGGTGAGGTTTGGTTTCCATGCCCAATTTAGACACCATTCTAGCACTTGCAACATTGGTACAACTCCCTCCATCAATAATTAGAGAACATACCTTTTCTTGGATAAGGCATCTGGTATGAAAGACGTTCTCTCTTTGACTATCATCCATGTCTTTTGCTTGGCTGCCCAACATCCTTCTTACCATAAACAAATCTCCTTCTGGAATTATTTCTTCAATAACATCTTGTGAAGCAGAATCTGAAGAAGCAGAATCTTGTGAAGTAGAATCTGAAGAAGACTCACTAGTAAGCTCTCCATCCTCTTTAAGTAACATGGTCTTCTTAGTTGGACATTCTGAAGCTATGTGACCTCTCCCCAAACACTTGAAGCATTTTATTTCACTACTCCTTGTCTTTTTAGGGACCTCATTGGATTTAGTTTGAGTCCTTTGAGGTGTAGCAGTGGGATTGCTTGATGAAGTACCTCCTTCCTTCTTATTTCTATCCTTCCAGCTTGAAGAATTGAAATTTGAAGAGTTTTTCCTCATGACACCCTTTCTCTTGAGTTGTTGCTCTACCTTACTAGCTTGTTGCACCAAATCCTCCAACTCCACATAATTTTGCAACTCCACAACATCCCTTATGTCATTATTCAGCCCATGCAAGAAACGTGCCATAGTAGCCTCCCGCTCTTCACTAATATTTGCTCTAATCAAGGACACCTCCATCTCTTTAAAATACTCATCTACACTCTTGTTACCTTGTGTGAGTCTTTGAAGTTTATTGTGAAGGTCTCGATGATAATGGGAAGGAACATATCTTATTCTCATTAGCCTTTTCATCTCCACCCAACTATCCACCAATGGTTCTTCATATCTCGCCCTCTCCCTTTGCAATTGATCCCACCAAATGAGAGCATAATCACTAAACTCCATGGCTGCCACCTTCATTTTCTTCTCTTCAGTATAATTGTAACATGCAAACAAGTGCTCAATCTTCAGTTCCCACTCTAAATAGGCCTCCGGATCACTTTTTCCCTTAAAGGATGGTATATTAAGCTTCACTCCCTTAATTCTATCCTCTCTAGCATCATCCTCATTATCTCTTCTTCTCCTTCTTTCATCCCTCCCTCTCTGTCTATCTTCATCATGATTCCTCTGATTTTCTATTCTCTCAATTCTCTCATATAACTCCTCTGTGTGTTCCCTCATCATCCTTTGCATTTGAGTTGTAATTGCTTCAATTAGCAATCTGTTATCTCCTATAGGAGGAGGAACGCCTTCACCACCTGCACCTGCCATAATTCAAGGAAAAGAACAAAAGTAATAGGACCTTCCACTCGCTCACGTGTTTACACTCTTAAAAATGTATCACTCGTGTTTGTTGCTCTCTATAAGGCTTTTGTGTAGTGTTCTCTCTTGCCTTTTACCATTCAATAGCCCCCTTTAAGTTCTTAACAGAATCTCCAAGAACACTCAAGAGTAGAATCCCAAACTTAGGAATTGGCGGGTGACTCACAATACAATTTGGAAAAGATGTGAAAGAAGACAAGACAGAAAATTCAAATCAATTTGGAGGAACTATTCAAGAACACTTTGGACTCAAAGAAGACAAGACAAAGAAAATCCAAAACAAAAAAAAAACAATTTGGAGGAATTATTCAAGGAAGACACTTTGGAAAAGATTCACACATAGTAGTGTGTGTAATTGAATACCAAGGTGCTGTATAGCATTTTTTTTTCCTCTTTTTTTTTTATAACAGCTTATTCTTTTTTTTTTTAATCACAACTGATTTTTTTTTCTTTTTTTTTTAATAA
The DNA here is from genome assembly GCA_034222035.1 of Acacia crassicarpa. Lineage (NCBI taxonomy): Eukaryota > Viridiplantae > Streptophyta > Magnoliopsida > Fabales > Fabaceae > Acacia > Acacia crassicarpa. Next base: position 585,337 of record JAWXYG010000021.1, on the reverse strand, counting down.
CACCTGATTCTTTTTTTTCTTTTTTTTTTTTATCACAGCTGATTTTTTTTCTTTTTTCTTTTTTTTTACAAAGAGGAATTTGTGATTTTGGGACTTTGAAATTCTACTAATTCAGAACGAAATTAGATAGAATTCCCCACAAATTGAGCTATTACTTAACACACTAACAACACAACACTCAAGAAACACGAATCGAAAGGATTAAAATTGAAGAACAATGATGAACAAGGGATGAACACCAAGAACAAAGTGCAGAAATATGTGAACTGAACAAGAAATTGAAAAGGAAAAACAACCAGAAGATTGAAAGACAAACTAAGAACAAAGAACGACGGCTAAAACAGAATTGCACAATTCAAAAAAAATCAAAAACACAAATTTATGGATTAGGGTTACCAGATTGGGATGTAAGCAATCAAGAAAATATAACCCAATTCCAATCCTAGAACTGTGCTTTGATACCAAATGATGTGATTCCCGAAGGAAACGGACGATCGGATCAACTAGGAGTGGATTCTCGCACCAGAACAGCCTCTGACGCGTCCTAAAGAACGGAATGGATCTCACGCTACAGACCTCGGAATTGAGTGCTTCCAAAACGAGCTGAAAGTTCACGTTCTGAACTACGAGTTCGACTCAGAAAACACCGAAAAACGATAAGGGAAACTCGAGATACGAAACGAGCAAATCTAGCACGAAAACTGAAAACTGCAGATTAAAGGTAGGCGCCACAATTCCAAAGAATTGATAAGCCGAAGAAAGCCACAAGGATCGAAACCCTTGATAAGTTCAGAGATTCTCAAAAGAACCCTAGAGAACTTGTCTCTCACCAAAATGGTTGAAATCTCAATTCAAATCTGCCGTTACAAATGCTATGGTCTTCCCTTATATGGACAACATCCATATTAAGTTTAACCTAATATGCTTACACATAAAGCCCAATAAACAAGCCCAATAAGCCTTATTACAAAAGTTTAACTAAATGTAAGAAAGTAAAACTAAATGCAGAATTTGGGCTAAGGCCCAATGAAGCCTCCATGCATATCCATTGGGGCTTATTCTTCAAGGTCTTCAATCTGGAGCCTTTTTAGTTCTTGCTCTTGTCATTGGATCTCCAAGACCTTGTATTTCCTCCAAGTTTGTTGCCTTGATCATGTCGCCTCCTATGTCCTCATCAGACCACTTGAGGCAGAGGAAGACGAACTTTTTTCAACGTGTCGGAATTGCGTGGAAACTCGCCCACCCTCCTCATTTCTCGTAAGGATTCCAGAATGCATGAACTTGTTTCGAGATTCCTCCGTTTGGGCCTTGAACCATTTCGGACAACTTGGGGCAGAAGAAGACGAACTTTTTTCAACGTCTCGGATTTTCGTGGAAACTCACCCACCCTCCTCATTTCTCGTGAGGATCCCAGAATGCATGGACTTGTTTCAAGATTCCTCTGTTTGGGCCTTGAACCATTTGGGACAACTTGAGGTAGAAGAAGACGAACTTTATTCAACGTCTCGGAATTGTGTGGAAACTCACCCACCCTCCTCATTTCTCGTGAGGATTCCAGAATGCATGACTTGTTTTGAGATTCCTCCGATTCTGCCCTGAACCTATAGGACAACTTGAGGTTGAGGAAGATGAACTTTTTTCAACGTCTCGGAATTGCGTGGAAACTCACCCACCCTCCTCATTTCTCGTGAGGATTCCAGAATGCATGGACGTGTTTCAAGATTCCTCCGTTTGGGCCCTGAACCATTTGGGACAACTTGAGGTAGAAGTAGACGAACTTTTTTAAACGTGTCGGAATTGCTTGGAAACTCACCCACCCTCCTCATTTCTCGTGTGGATTGCAGAATGCATGAACTTGTTTCGAGATTCCTCCGTTTGGGCCCTGAACCATGTGGGACAACTTCAGGCAGAAAAAGACGAACTTTTTTCAACGTCTCGGAATTGCGTGAAAACTCACCCACCCTCCTCATTTCTTGTAAGGATTCCAGAATGCATGGACTTGTTTCGAGATTCCTCCGTTTGGGCCTTGAACCATTTGGGACAACTTGGGGCAGAAGAAGACGAACTTTTTTCAACGTCTCAGATTTTCGTGGAAACTCACCCACCCTCCTCATTTCTCGTGAGGATCCCAGAATGCATGGACTTGTTTCAAGATTCCTCCGTTTGGGCCTTGAACCATTTGGGACTACTTGGGGCAGAAGAAGACGAACTTTTTTCAACGTCTCGGAATTGCGTGGAAACTCACCCACCCTCCTCATTTCTCGTGACGATTCCAGAATGCATGAACTGGTTTCGAGATTCCTCTGATAGTGCCCTGAACCTATAGGACAACTTGAGGCAGAGGAAGACGAACTTTTTTCAACGTCTCGGAATTGCGTGGAAAGTCACCCACCCTCCTCATTACTCGTGAGGATACCAGAATGCATGGACTTCTTTCAAGATTCCTCCATTTAGGCCTTGAACCATTTGGGACAACTTGAGGCAGAAGAAGACGAACTTTATTCAACGTCTCGGAATTGTGTGGAAACTCACCCACCCTCCTAACTTCTCGTGAGGATTCCAGAATTCATGAACTTGTTTTGAGATTCCTTCGATTCTGCCCGAACCTATAGGACAACTTGAGGTAGAGGAAGAGGTACTTTTTTCAACGTCTCGGAATTGCGTGGAAACTCACCCACCCTCCACATTTCTCGTGAGAATTCCAGAATGCATGAACATGTTTCGAGATTCCTCCGTTTGGGCCCTGAACCATTTGGGACTACTTGAGGAAGAAGAAGACGAACTTTTTTCAACGTCTCGGAATTGCGTGGAATCTCACGCACCCCCCTCATTTCTCGTGAGGATTCCAAAATGCATGAACTTGTTTTGAGATTCCTCCGATAGTGCCCTGAACCTATAAGAGAACTAGAGGCAGAGGAAGACGAACTTTTTTCAACGTCCCGGAATTGCGTGGAAAAAATTTCGTCTTCTTCAACCTCAAGTTGTCCCAAATGATTCAGGGCCCAAACGGAGGAATCTTGAAACAAGTCCATGCTTTCTGGAATCCTCACGAGAAATGAGGAGGATGGGTGAGTTTCCACGCAATTCCGAGACGTTGAAAAAAGTTCGTCTTCCTCAGCCTCAAGTTGTCCCAAATGATTCAGGGCACAAACGGAGGAATCTTGAAACAAGTCCATGCATTCTGGAATCCTCACGACAAATGAGGAGGATGGGTGAGTTTCTACGCAATTTAGAGACGTTGAAAAAAGTTCATCTTCTTCTGCCTCAAGTTGTCCAAAATGGTTCAGGGCCCAAATGGAGGAATCTTGAAACAAGTAAACGAATTTTGGAATCCTCACGTGAAATGAGGAGGGTGGGTGAGTTTCCACGCAATTCCGAGACGTTGAAAAAAGTTCGTCTTCCTCTGCCTCAAGTTGTCATAAAGGTTTAGGGCACTATCGGAGGAATCTCAGAACAAGTTCATGCATTCTGGAATCCTCACGAGAAATGAGGCGGGTGGGTGAGTTTCCACGCAATTCCGAGACGTTGAAAAAAGTTCATCTTTTTCTGCCTCTAGTTGTCCCACATGGTTCAGGGCCCAAACGGAGGAATCTCGAAACAAGTTCATGCATTCTGGAATACTCACGAGAAATGAGGAGGGTGGGTGAGTTTCCACGCAATTCCGAGACGTTGAAAAAAGTTCGTCTTCTTCAGCCTCAAGTTGTCCCAAATGATTCAGGGCCCAAACGGAGGAATCTTGAAACAAGTCCACGCATTCTAGAATCCTCACGAGAAATGAGGAGGGTGGGTGAGTTTCCTCACAATTCTGAGACGCTGAAAAAAGTTCGTCTTCTTCTGCCTCAAGTATTCCCCAATGGTTTTGGGCCCAAACGGAGGAATCTCGATACATGTTCATTCATTCTGGAATCCTGACGAGAAATGAGGAGGGTGGGTGAGTTTCCACGCAATTCCAAGACGTTGAAAAAAGTTCGTCTTCCTCTGCCTCAAGTTGTCCTATACTTTCAGGCCACTATCGGAGGAATCTCGAAACAAGTTCACGCATTCTGGAATACTCACGAGAAATGAGGAGGGTGGGTGAGTTTCCACGCAATTCCGAGACGTTGAAAAAAGTTTGTCTTCCTCTGCCTGAAGTTGTCCTATAGGTTCAGGGCCCAAACGGAGGCATCTCGAAAGAAGTTCATGCATTCTGGAATCCTCTCGAGAAATGAGGAGGGTGGGTGAGTTTCCACACAATTCCGAGACGTTGAAAAAAGTTCGTCTTCTTCTGCCTCAAGTTGTCACAAATGGTTCAGGGCCCAAACGGAGGAATCTTGAAAGAAGTCCATGCATTCTGGAATCCTCACGAGAAATGAGGAGGGTGGGTGAGTTTCCACGCAATTCCGAGACGTTGAAAAAAGTTCGTCTTCCTCGTCCTCATGTTGTCCCATATGGTTCAAGGCACAATCGGAGGAATCTCGAAACAAGTTCATGCATTCTGGAATCCTCACGAGAAATGAGGGGGGTGGGTGAGTTTCGACGCAATTCCGAGACGCTGAAAAAAGTTCATCTTTTTCTATATAGGACTACCTCAAGTAGTCCTATATGGTTCAAGGCACAATCGGAGGAATCTCGAAACAAGTTCATGCATTCTGGAAACCTCACGAGAAATGAGGGGGGTGGGTGAGTTTCCACGCAATTCCGAGACGTTGAAAAAAGTTCGTCTTTTTGTGCCTCAAGTTGTCCCACATGGTTCAGGGCCCAAACGGAGGAATCTCGAAACAAGTTCATGCATTCTGGAATCCTCACGGGAAATGAGGAGGGTGGGTGAGTTTCCACGCAATTCCGAGACGTTGAAAAAAGTTCGTCTCCTTCTGCCCCAAGTTGTCTCAAATGGTTCAAGGCCCAAACGGAGGAATCTTGAAACAAGTCCATGCATTCTGGAATCCTCACGAGAAATGAGGAGGGTGGGTGAGTTTCCACGCAATTCCGAGACGTTGAAAAAAGTTCGTCTTCTTCTGCCCCAAGTTGTCCCAAATGGTTCAAGGCCCAAACGGAGGAATCTTGAAACAAGTCCATGCATTCTGGAATCCTCATGAGAAATGAGGAGGGTGGGTCAGTTTCCACGCAATTCCGAGACGTTGAAAAAAGTTCGTCTTCCTCGTCCTCATGTTGTCCCATATGGTTCATGGCACAATCGGAGGAATCTCGAAACAAGTTCATGCATTCTGGAATCCTCACGAGAAATGAGGGGGGTGGGTGAGTTTCGACGCAATTCCGAGACGCTGAAAAAAGTTCGTCTTCTTCTACCTCAAGTAGTCCTATATGGTTCAAGGCACAATCGGAGGAATCTCGAAACAAGTTCATGCATTCTGGAAAACTCACGAGAAATGAGGGGGGTGGGTGAGTTTCCACGCAATTCCGAGACGTTGAAAAAAGTTCGTCTTTTTCTGCCTCAAGTTGTCCCACATGGTTCAGGGCCCAAACGGAGGAATCTCGAAACAAGTTCATGCATTCTGGAATCCTCACGAGAAATGAGGAGGGTGGGTGAGTTTCCACGCAATTCCGAGACGTTGAAAAAAGTTCGTCTTCTTCTGCCCCATGTTGTCCCAAATGGTTCAAGGCCCAAAGGGAGGAATCTTGAAACCAGTCCATGCATTCTGGAATCCTCATGAGAAATGAGGAGGGTGGGTCAGTTTCCACGCAATTCCGAGACGTTGAAAAAAGTTCGTCTTCCTCTGCCTCTAGGTGTCTTATAGGTTCAGGGCACTATCGGTGGAATCTCAAAACAAGTTCATGCATTTTGGAATCCTCACGAGAAATGAGGGGGGTGGGTGAGTTTCCACGCAATTCCGAGACGTTGAAAAAAGTTCGTCTTTTTCTGCCTCAAGTTGTCCCACATGGTTCAGGGCCCAAACGGAGGAACCTTGAAACAAGTCCATGTATTCTGGAATCCTCACGAGAAATGAGGAGGGTGGGTGAGTTTCCACGCAATTCCGAGACGTTGAAAAAAGTTCGTCTTCCTCTGCCTCAAGTTGTCCTCTAGGTTCAGGGCACAATCGGAGGAATCTCAAAAGAAGTTCATGCATTCTGGTATCCTCACGAGAAATGAGGAGGGTGGGTGAGTTTCCACGTAATTCCGAGACGTTGAAAAAAGTTCGTCTTCTTCTGCCCCAAGTTGTCCCAAATGGTTCAAGGCCCAAACGGAGGAATCTTGAAACAAGTCCATGCATTCTGGAATCCTCACGAGAAATGAGGCGGGTGGGTGAGTTTCCACGCAATTCCGACACGTTGAAAAAAGTTCGTCTTCTTCTGCCCCAAGTTGTCCCAAATGGTTCACGGCCCAAACGGAGGAATCTTGAAACAAGTCCATGCATTCTGGAATCCTCACGAGAAATGAGGAGGGTGGGTGAGTTTCCACGCAATTATGAGGCGTTGAAAAAAGTTTGTCTTCCTCTGCCTCTAGTTTTCCTATAGGTTCAGGGCAGTATCGGAGGAATCTCAAAACAAGTTCATGCATTTTGGAGTCCTCACGAGAAATGAGGGGGATGGGTGAGTTTCCACCCAATTCCGAGACGTTGAAAAAAGTTCGTCTTCCTCTGCCTCAAGTTGTCCTATAGGTTCAGGGCAGAATCGGAGGAATCTCAAAACAAGTTCATGCCTTGTGGAATCGTGACGAGAAATGAGGAGGGTGGGTGAGTTTCCACGCAATTCCGAGACGTTGAAAAAAGTCCGTCTTCTTCTGCCTCAAGTAGTCCCAAATGGTTCAGGGCCCAAACGGAGGAATCTCGAAACAAGTTCATGCATTCTGGAATCCTCACGAGAAATGAGGGGGTGGGTGAGTTTCAACGCAATTCCGAGACGTTGAAAAAAGTTCGTCTTCCTCTGCCTCAAGTTGTCCTATAGGGTTAGAGCACTATCGGAGGAATCTCAAAACAAGTTCATGCATTCTGGAATCCTCACGAGAAATGAGGAGGCTGGGTGAGTTTCCACGCAATTCCGATACGTTGAAAAAAGGTCGTCTTCCTCTGCCTCAAGTTGTCGTATAGGTTCAGGGCACTATCGGAGGAATCTCGAAACAAGTTCATGCATTCTGGAATCGTCACGAGAAATGAGGAGGGTGGGTAAGTTTCCACGCAATTTCGAGACGTTGAAAAAAGGTCGTCTTCTCCTGCCTCAAGTTGTCCCAAATGGTTCAGCGCACAATCGGAGGAATCTCAAAACAAGTTCATGCATTCTGGAATCCTCACGAGAAATGAGGGCGGTGGATGAGTTTCCACGCTATTCCGAGACGTTGAAAAAAGTTCGTCTTCTTTTGCCTCAAGTTGTCCCACATGGTTCAGGGCCCAAATGGAGGAATCTCGAAACAAGTTCATGCATTCTGGAATGCTCACGAAAAATGAGGAGGGTGGGCGTGTTTCCACGCGATTCCAAGACGCTAAAAAAAATTCGTCTTCTTCTGCCTCAAGTAGTCCCAAATGGTTCAGGGCCCAAACGGAGGAATCTCGAAACATGTTCATGCATTCTGGAATCCTCACGAGAAATGAGGAGGGTGGGTGAGTTTCCACGCAATTTTGAGACGTTGAAAAAAGTTCGTCTTCTTCTGCCTCAAGTTGTCCCACATGGTTCAGGGCCCAAACGGAGGAATCTCGAAACAAGTTCATGCATTCTGGAATCCTCACGAGAAATGAGGAGGGTGGGTGAGTTTCCACGCAATTCCGAGACGTTGAAAAAAGTTCGTCTTCTTCTGCCCCAAGTTGTCCCAAATGGTTCAAGGCCCAAACGGAGGAATCTTGAAACAAGTCCATGCATTCTGGAATCCTCACGAGAAATGAGGAGGGTGGGTGAGTTTCCACGCAATTCCGAGACGTTGAAAAAAGTTCGTCTTCTTCTGCCCCAAGTTGTCCCAAATGGTTCAAGGCCCAAACGGAGGAATCTTGAAACAAGTCCATGCATTCTGGAATCCTCATGAGAAATGAGGAGGGTGGGTCAGTTTCCAAGCAATTCCGAGACGTTGAAAAAAGTTCGTCTTCCTCGTCCTCATGTTGTCCCATATGGTTCATGGCACAATCGGAGGAATCTCGAAACAAGTTCATGCATTCTGGAATCCTCACGAGAAATGAGGGGGGTGGGTGAGTTTCGACGCAATTCCGAGACGCTGAAAAAAGTTCGTCTTCTTCTACCTCAAGTAGTCCTATAGGGTTCAAGGCACAATCGGAGGAATCTCGAAAAAAGTTCATGCATTCTGGAAAACTCACGAGAAATGAGGGGGGTGGGTGAGTTTCCACCCAATTCCGAGACGTTGAAAAAAGTTCGTCTTCCTCTGCCTCAAGTTGTCCTATAGGTTCAGGGCAGAATCACAGGAATCTCAAAACAAGTTCATGCCTTGTGGAATCGTGACGAGAAATGAGGAGGGTGGGTGAGTTTCCACGCAATTCCGAGACGTTGAAAAAAGTCCGTCTTCTTCTGCCTCAAGTAGTCCCAAATGGTTCAGGGCCCAAACGGAGGAATCTCGAAACAAGTTCATGCATTCTGGAATCCTCACGAGAAATGAGGGGGTGGGTGAGTTTCAACGCACTTCTGAGACGTTGAAAAAAGTTCGTCTTCCTCTGCCTCAAGTTGTCCTATAGGGTTAGAGCACTATCGGAGGAATCTCAAAACAAGTTCATGCATTCTGGAATCCTCACGAGAAATGAGGAGGCTGGGTGAGTTTCCACGCAATTCCGAGACGTTGAAAAAAGGTCGTCTTCCTCTGCCTCAAGTTGTCGTATAGGTTCAGGGCACTATCGGAGGAATCTAGAAACAAGTTCATGCATTCTGGAATCGTCACGAGAAATGAGGAGGGTGGGTGAGTTTCCACGCAATTTCGAGACGTTGAAAAAAGGTCGTCTTCTCCTGCCTCAAGTTGTCCCAAATGGTTCAGCGCACAATCGGAGGAATCTCAAAACAAGTTCATGCATTCTGGAATCCTCACGAGAAATGAGGGCGGTGGATGAGTTTCCACGCTATTCCGAGACGTTGAAAAAAGTTCGTCTTCTTGTGCCTCAAGTTGTCCCACATGGTTCAGGGCCCAAACGGAGGAATCTCGTAACAAGTTCATGCATTCTGGAATCCTCACGAGAAATGAGGAGGGTGGGTGAGTTTCCACGCAATTCCGAGACGTTGAAAAAAGTTCGTCTTCTTCTGCCCCAAGTTGTCCCAAATGGTTCAAGGCCCAAACGGAGGAATCTTGAAACAAGTCCATGCATTCTGGAATCCTCACGAGAAATGAGGAGGGTGGGTGAGTTTCCACGCAATTCCGAGACGTTGAAAAAAGTTCGTCTTCTTCTGCCCCAAGTTGTCCCAAATGGTTCAAGGCCCAAACGGAGGAATCTTGAAACAAGTCCATGCATTCTGGAATCCTCATGAGAAATGAGGAGGGTGGGTCAGTTTCCAAGCAATTCCGACACGTTGAAAAAAGTTCGTCTTCCTCGTCCTCATGTTGTCCCATATGGTTCATGGCACAATCGGAGGAATCTCGAAACAAGTTCATGCATTCTGGAATCCTCACGAGAAATGAGGAGGGTGGGTAAGTTTCGACGCAATTCCGAGACGCTGAAAAAAGTTCGTCTTCTTCTACCTCAAGTAGTCCTATATGGTTCAAGGCACAATCGGAGGAATCTCGAAAAAAGTTCATGCATTCTGGAAAACTCACGAGAAATGAGGGGGGTGGGTGAGTTTCCACGCAATTCCGAGACGTTGAAAAAAGTTCGTCTTATTCTGCCTCAAGTTGTCCCACATGGTTCAGGGCCCAAACGGAGGAATCTCGAAACAAGTTCATGCATTCTGGAATCCTCACGAGAAATGAGGAGGGTGGGTAAGTTTCGACGCAATTCCGAGACGCTGAAAAAAGTTCGTCTTCTTCTACCTCAAGTAGTCCTATATGGTTCAAGGCACAATCGGAGGAATCTCGAAAAAAGTTCATGCATTCTGGAAAACTCACGAGAAATGAGGGGGGTGGGTGAGTTTCCACGCAATTCCGAGACGTTGAAAAAAGTTCGTCTTTTTCTGCCTCAAGTTGTCCCACATGGTTCAGGGCCCAAACGGAGGAATCTCGAAACATGTTCATGCATTCTGGAATCCTCACGAGAAATGAGGAGGGTGGGTGAGTTTCCACGCAATTTTGAGACGTTGAAAAAAGTTCGTCTTCTTCTGCCTCAAGTTGTCCCACATGGTTCAGGGCCCAAACGGAGGAATCTCGAAACAAGTTCATGCATTCTGGAATCCTCACGAGAAATGAGGAGGGTGGGTGAGTTTCCACGCAATTCCGAGACGTTGAAAAAAGTTCGTCTTCTTCTGCCCCAAGTTGTCCCAAATGGTTCAAGGCCCAAACGGAGGAATCTTGAAACAAGTCCATGCATTCTGGAATCCTCACGAGAAATGAGGAGGGTGGGTGAGTTTCCACGCAATTCCGAGACGTTGAAAAAAGTTCGTCTTCTTCTTCCCCAAGTTGTCCCAAATGGTTCAAGGCCCAAACGGAGGAATCTTGAAACAAGTCCATGCATTCTGGAATCCTCATGAGAAATGAGGAGGGTGGGTCAGTTTCCAAGCAATTCCGAGACGTTGAAAAAAGTTCGTCTTCCTCGTCCTCATGTTGTCCCATATGGTTCATGGCACAATCGGAGGAATCTCGAAACAAGTTCATGCATTCTGGAATCCTCACGAGAAATGAGGGGGGTGGGTGAGTTTCGACGCAATTCCGAGACGCTGAAAAAAGTTCGTCTTCTTCTACCTCAAGTAGTCCTATAGGGTTCAAGGCACAATCGGAGGAATCTCGAAAAAAGTTCATGCATTCTGGAAAACTCACGAGAAATGAGGGGGGTGGGTGAGTTTCCACCCAATTCCGAGACGTTGAAAAAAGTTCGTCTTCCTCTGCCTCAAGTTGTCCTATAGGTTCAGGGCAGAATCACAGGAATCTCAAAACAAGTTCATGCCTTGTGGAATCGTGACGAGAAATGAGGAGGGTGGGTGAGTTTCCACGCAATTCCGAGACGTTGAAAAAAGTCCGTCTTCTTCTGCCTCAAGTAGTCCCAAATGGTTCAGGGCCCAAACGGAGGAATCTCGAAACAAGTTCATGCATTCTGGAATCCTCACGAGAAATGAGGGGGTGGGTGAGTTTCAACGCACTTCTGAGACGTTGAAAAAAGTTCGTCTTCCTCTGCCTCAAGTTGTCCTATAGGGTTAGAGCACTATCGGAGGAATCTCAAAACAAGTTCATGCATTCTGGAATCCTCACGAGAAATGAGGAGGCTGGGTGAGTTTCCACGCAATTCCGAGACGTTGAAAAAAGGTCGTCTTCCTCTGCCTCAAGTTGTCGTATAGGTTCAGGGCACTATCGGAGGAATCTAGAAACAAGTTCATGCATTCTGGAATCGTCACGAGAAATGAGGAGGGTGGGTGAGTTTCCACGCAATTTCGAGACGTTGAAAAAAGGTCGTCTTCTCCTGCCTCAAGTTGTCCCAAATGGTTCAGCGCACAATCGGAGGAATCTCAAAACAAGTTCATGCATTCTGGAATCCTCACGAGAAATGAGGGCGGTGGATGAGTTTCCACGCTATTCCGAGACGTTGAAAAAAGTTCGTCTTCTTGTGCCTCAAGTTGTCCCACATGGTTCAGGGCCCAAACGGAGGAATCTCGTAACAAGTTCATGCATTCTGGAATCCTCACGAGAAATGAGGAGGGTGGGTGAGTTTCCACGCAATTCCGAGACGTTGAAAAAAGTTCGTCTTCTTCTGCCCCAAGTTGTCCCAAATGGTTCAAGGCCCAAACGGAGGAATCTTGAAACAAGTCCATGCATTCTGGAATCCTCACGAGAAATGAGGAGGGTGGGTGAGTTTCCACGCAATTCCGAGACGTTGAAAAAAGTTCGTCTTCTTCTGCCCCAAGTTGTCCCAAATGGTTCAAGGCCCAAACGGAGGAATCTTGAAACAAGTCCATGCATTCTGGAATCCTCATGAGAAATGAGGAGGGTGGGTCAGTTTCCAAGCAATTCCGACACGTTGAAAAAAGTTCGTCTTCCTCGTCCTCATGTTGTCCCATATGGTTCATGGCACAATCGGAGGAATCTCGAAACAAGTTCATGCATTCTGGAATCCTCACGAGAAATGAGGAGGGTGGGTAAGTTTCGACGCAATTCCGAGACGCTGAAAAAAGTTCGTCTTCTTCTACCTCAAGTAGTCCTATATGGTTCAAGGCACAATCGGAGGAATCTCGAAAAAAGTTCATGCATTCTGGAAAACTCACGAGAAATGAGGGGGGTGGGTGAGTTTCCACGCAATTCCGAGACGTTGAAAAAAGTTCGTCTTATTCTGCCTCAAGTTGTCCCACATGGTTCAGGGCCCAAACGGAGGAATCTCGAAACAAGTTCATGCATTCTGGAATCCTCACGAGAAATGAGGAGGGTGGGTAAGTTTCGACGCAATTCCGAGACGCTGAAAAAAGTTCGTCTTCTTCTACCTCAAGTAGTCCTATATGGTTCAAGGCACAATCGGAGGAATCTCGAAAAAAGTTCATGCATTCTGGAAAACTCACGAGAAATGAGGGGGGTGGGTGAGTTTCCACGCAATTCCGAGACGTTGAAAAAAGTTCGTCTTTTTCTGCCTCAAGTTGTCCCACATGGTTCAGGGCCCAAACGGAGGAATCTCGAAACATGTTCATGCATTCTGGAATCCTCACGAGAAATGAGGAGGGTGGGTGAGTTTCCACGCAATTTTGAGACGTTGAAAAAAGTTCGTCTTCTTCTGCCTCAAGTTGTCCCACATGGTTCAGGGCCCAAACGGAGGAATCTCGAAACAAGTTCATGCATTCTGGAATCCTCACGAGAAATGAGGAGGGTGGGTGAGTTTCCACGCAATTCCGAGACGTTGAAAAAAGTTCGTCTTCTTCTGCCCCAAGTTGTCCCAAATGGTTCAAGGCCCAAACGGAGGAATCTTGAAACAAGTCCATGCATTCTGGAATCCTCACGAGAAATGAGGAGGGTGGGTGAGTTTCCACGCAATTCCGAGACGTTGAAAAAAGTTCGTCTTCTTCTTCCCCAAGTTGTCCCAAATGGTTCAAGGCCCAAACGGAGGAATCTTGAAACAAGTCCATGCATTCTGGAATCCTCATGAGAAATGAGGAGGGTGGGTCAGTTTCCAAGCAATTCCGAGACGTTGAAAAAAGTTCGTCTTCCTCGTCCTCATGTTGTCCCATATGGTTCATGGCACAATCGGAGGAATCTCGAAACAAGTTCATGCATTCTGGAATCCTCACGAGAAATGAGGGGGGTGGGTGAGTTTCGACGCAATTCCGAGACGCTGAAAAAAGTTCGTCTTCTTCTACCTCAAGTAGTCCTATAGGGTTCAAGGCACAATCGGAGGAATCTCGAAAAAAGTTCATGCATTCTGGAAAACTCACGAGAAATGAGGGGGGTGGGTGAGTTTCCACCCAATTCCGAGACGTTGAAAAAAGTTCGTCTTCCTCTGCCTCAAGTTGTCCTATAGGTTCAGGGCAGAATCACAGGAATCTCAAAACAAGTTCATGCCTTGTGGAATCGTGACGAGAAATGAGGAGGGTGGGTGAGTTTCCACGCAATTCCGAGACGTTGAAAAAAGTCCGTCTTCTTCTGCCTCAAGTAGTCCCAAATGGTTCAGGGCCCAAACGGAGGAATCTCGAAACAAGTTCATGCATTCTGGAATCCTCACGAGAAATGAGGGGGTGGGTGAGTTTCAACGCACTTCTGAGACGTTGAAAAAAGTTCGTCTTCCTCTGCCTCAAGTTGTCCTATAGGGTTAGAGCACTATCGGAGGAATCTCAAAACAAGTTCATGCATTCTGGAATCCTCACGAGAAATGAGGAGGCTGGGTGAGTTTCCACGCAATTCCGAGACGTTGAAAAAAGGTCGTCTTCCTCTGCCTCAAGTTGTCGTATAGGTTCAGGGCACTATCGGAGGAATCTAGAAACAAGTTCATGCATTCTGGAATCGTCACGAGAAATGAGGAGGGTGGGTGAGTTTCCACGCAATTTCGAGACGTTGAAAAAAGGTCGTCTTCTCCTGCCTCAAGTTGTCCCAAATGGTTCAGCGCACAATCGGAGGAATCTCAAAACAAGTTCATGCATTCTGGAATCCTCACGAGAAATGAGGGCGGTGGATGAGTTTCCACGCTATTCCGAGACGTTGAAAAAAGTTCGTCTTCTTGTGCCTCAAGTTGTCCCACATGGTTCAGGGCCCAAACGGAGGAATCTCGTAACAAGTTCATGCATTCTGGAATCCTCACGAGAAATGAGGAGGGTGGGTGAGTTTCCACGCAATTCCGAGACGTTGAAAAAAGTTCGTCTTCTTCTGCCCCAAGTTGTCCCAAATGGTTCAAGGCCCAAACGGAGGAATCTTGAAACAAGTCCATGCATTCTGGAATCCTCACGAGAAATGAGGAGGGTGGGTGAGTTTCCACGCAATTCCGAGACGTTGAAAAAAGTTCTTCTTCTTCTGCCCCAAGTTGTCCCAAATGGATCAAGGCCCAAACGGAGGAATCTTGAAACAAGTCCATGCATTCTGGAATCCTCATGAGAAATGAGGAGGGTGGGTCAGTTTCCAAGCAATTCCGACACGTTGAAAAAAGTTCGTCTTCCTCGTCCTCATGTTGTCCCATATGGTTCATGGCACAATCGGAGGAATCTCGAAACAAGTTCATGCATTCTGGAATCCTCACGAGAAATGAGGAGGGTGGGTAAGTTTCGACGCAATTCCGAGACGCTGAAAAAAGTTCGTCTTCTTCTACCTCAAGTAGTCCTATATGGTTCAAGGCACAATCGGAGGAATCTCGAAAAAAGTTCATGCATTCTGGAAAACTCACGAGAAATGAGGGGGGTGGGTGAGTTTCCACGCAATTCCGAGACGTTGAAAAAAGTTCGTCTTTTTCTGCCTCAAGTTGTCCCACATGGTTCAGGGCCCAAACGGAGGAATCTCGAAACAAGTTCATGCATTCTGGAATCCTCACGAGAAATGAGGAGGGTGGGTAAGTTTCGACGCAATTCCGAGACGCTGAAAAAAGTTCGTCTTCTTCTACCTCAAGTAGTCCTATATGGTTCAAGGCACAATCGGAGGAATCTCGAAAAAAGTTCATGCATTCTGGAAAACTCACGAGAAATGAGGGGGGTGGGTGAGTTTCCACGCAATTCCGAGACGTTGAAAAAAGTTCGTCTTTTTCTGCCTCAAGTTGTCCCACATGGTTCAGGGCCCAAACAGAGGAATCTCGAAACAAGTTCATGCATTCTGGAATCCTCACGAGAAATGAGGAGGGTAGGTGAGTTTCCACACAATTCCGAGACGTTGAAAAAAGTTCGTCTTCTTCTGCCCCATGTTGTCCCAAATGGTTCAAGGCCCAAAGGGAGGAATCTTGAAACAAGTCCATGCATTCTGGAATCCTCATGAGAAATGAAGAGGGTGGGTCAGCTTCCACGCAATTCCGAGACGTTGAAAAAAGTTCGTCTTCCTCTACCTCTAGGTTTCTTATAGGTTCAGGGCACTATCGGAGGAATCTCAAAACAAGTTCATGCATTTTGGAATCCTCACGAGAAATGAGGGGGGTGGGTGAGTTTCCACGCAATTCCGAGACGTTGAAAAAAGTCCGTCTTCTTCTGCCTCAAGTAGTCCCAAATGGTTCAGGGCCCAAACGGAGGAATCTCGAAACAAGTTCATGCATTCTGGAATCCTCACGAGAAATGAGGGGGTGGGTGAGTTTCAACGCACTTCTGAGACGTTGAAAAAAGTTCGTCTTCCTCTGCCTCAAGTTGTCCTATAGGGTTAGAGCACTATCGGAGGAATCTCAAAACAAGTTCATGCATTCTGGAATCCTCACGAGAAATGAGGAGGCTGGGTGAGTTTCCACGCAATTCCGATACGTTGAAAAAAGGTCGTCTTCCTCTGCCTCAAGATGTCGTATAGGTTCAGGGCACTATCGGAGGAATCTCGAAACAAGTTCATGCATTCTGGAATCGTCACGAGAAATGAGGAGGGTGGGTGAGTTTCCACGCAATTTCGAGACGTTGAAAAAAGGTCGTCTTCTCCTGCCTCAAGTTGTCCCAAATGGTTCAGCGCACAATCGGAGGAATCTTGAAACAAGTCCATGCATTCTGGAATCCTCACGAGAAATGAGGAGGGTGGGTGAGTTTCCACGCAATTCCGAGACGTTGAAAAAAGTTCGTCTTCTTCTGCCCCAAGTTGTCCCAAATGGTTCAAGGCCCAAACGGAGGAATCTTGAAACAAGTCCATGCATTCTGGAATCCTCATGAGAAATGAGGAGGGTGGGTCAGTTTCCAAGCAATTCCGAGACGTTGAAAAAAGTTCGTCTTCCTCGTCCTCATGTTGTCCCATATGGTTCATGGCACAATCGGAGGAATCTCGAAACAAGTTCATGCATTCTGGAATCCTCACGAGAAATGAGGGGGGTGGGTGAGTTTCGACGCAATTCCGAGACGTTGAAAAAAGTTCGTCTTCCTCTGCCTCAAGTTGTCCTATAGGTTCAGGGAAAAATCGCAGGAATCTCAAAACAAGTTCATGCCTTGTGGAATCGTGACGAGAAATGAGGAGGGTGGGTGAGTTTCCACGCAATTCCGAGACGTTGAAAAAAGTCCGTCTTCTTCTGCCTCAAGTAGTCCCAAATGGTTCAGGGCCCAAACGGAGGAATCTCGAAACAAGTTCATGCATTCTGGAATCCTCACGAGAAATGAGGGGGTGGGTGAGTTTCAACGCACTTCTGAGACGTTGAAAAAAGTTCGTCTTCCTCTGCCTCAAGTTGTCCTATAGGGTTAGAGCACTATCGGAGGAATCTCGAAACAAGTTCATGCATTCTGGAATCGTCACGAGAAATGAGGAGGGTGGGTGAGTTTCCACGCAATTTCGAGACGTTGAAAAAAGGTCGTCTTCTCCTGCCTCAAGTTGTCCCAAATGGTTCAGCGCACAATCGGAGGAATCTCAAAACAAGTTCATGCATTCTGGAATCCTCACGAGAAATGAGGGCGGTGGATGAGTTTCCACGCTATTCCGAGACGTTGAAAAAAGTTCGCCTTCTTTTGCCTCAAGTTGTCCCACATGGTTCAGGGCCCAAACGGAGGAATCTCGAAACAAGTTCATGCATTCTGGAATCGTCACGAGAAATGAGGAGGGTGGGTGAGTTTCCACGCAATTCCGAGACGTTGAAAAAAGTTCGTCTTCTTCTGCCCCAAGTTGTCCCAAATGGTTCAAGGCCCAAACGGAGGAATCTTGAAACAAGTCCATGCATTCTGGAATCCTCACGAGAAATGAGGAGGGTGGGTGAGTTTCCACGCAATTCCGAGACGTTGAAAAAAGTTCGTCTTCTTCTGCCCCAAGTTGTCCCAAATGGTTCAAGGCCCAAACGGAGGAATCTTGAAACAAGTCCATGCATTCTGGAATCCTCATGAGAAATGAGGAGGGTGGGTCAGTTTCCAAGCAATTCCGAGACGTTGAAAAAAGTTCGTCTTCCTCGTCCTCATGTTGTCCCATATGGTTCATGGCACAATCGGAGGAATCTCGAAACAAGTTCATGCATTCTGGAATCCTCACGAGAAATGAGGAGGGTGGGTAAGTTTCGACGCAATTCCGA
Source organism: Acacia crassicarpa (assembly GCA_034222035.1). Taxonomy (NCBI): domain Eukaryota; kingdom Viridiplantae; phylum Streptophyta; class Magnoliopsida; order Fabales; family Fabaceae; genus Acacia; species Acacia crassicarpa. The sequence goes on along the minus strand of JAWXYG010000021.1, from coordinate 567,722 downwards.
GACGCTGAAAAAAGTTCGTCTTCTTCTACCTCAAGTAGTCCTATATGGTTCAAGGCACAATCGGAGGAATCTCGAAAAAAGTTCATGCATTCTGGAAAACTCACGAGAAATGAGGGGGGTGGGTGAGTTTCCACGCAATTCCGAGACGTTGAAAAAAGTTCGTCTTGTTCTGCCTCAAGTTGTCCCACATGGTTCAGGGCCCAAACGGAGGAATCTCGAAACAAGTTCATGCATTCTGGAATCATCACGAGAAATGAGGAGGGTGGGTGAGTTTCCACGCATTTCCGACACGTTGAAAAAAGTTCGTCTTCTTCTGCCTCAAGTTGTCCCAAATGGTTCAGGGCCCAAACGGAGGAACCTTGAAACAAGTCCATGCATTCTGGAATCCTCACGAGAAATGAGGAGGGTGGGTGAGTTTCCACGCAATTCCGAGACGTTGAAAAAAGTTCGTCTTCCTCTACCTCTAGGTTTCTTATAGGTTCAGGGCACTATCGGAGGAATCTCAAAACAAGTTCATGCATTTTGGAATCCTCACGAGAAATGAGGGGGGTGGGTGAGTTTCCACGCAATTCCGAGACGTTGAAAAAAGTTCGTCTTTTTCTGCCTCAAGTTGTCCCACATGGTTCAGGGCCCAAACGGAGGAATCTCGAAACAAGTTCATGCATTCTGGAATCATCACGAGAAATGAGGAGGGTGGGTGAGTTTCCACGCAATTCCGAGACGTTGAAAAAAGTCCGTCTTCTTCTGCCTCAAGTAGTCCCAAATGGTTCAGGGCCCAAACGGAGGAATCTCGAAACAAGTTCATGCATTCTGGAATCCTCACGAGAAATGAGGGGGTGGGTGAGTTTCAACGCACTTCTGAGACGTTGAAAAAAGTTCGTCTTCCTCTGCCTCAAGTTGTCCTATAGGGTTAGAGCACTATCGGAGGAATCTCAAAACAAGTTGATGCATTCTGGAATCCTCACGAGAAATGAGGAGGCTGGGTGAGTTTCCACGCAATTCCGATACGTTGAAAAAAGGTCGTCTTCCTCTGCCTCAAGTTGTCGTATAGGTTCAGGGCACTATCGGAGGAATCTCGAAACAAGTTCATGCATTCTGGAATCGTCACGAGAAATGAGGAGGGTGGGTGAGTTTCCACGCAATTTCGAGACGTTGAAAAAAGGTCGTCTTCTCCTGCCTCAAGTTGTCCCAAATGGTTCAGCGCACAATCGGAGGAATCTCAAAACAAGTTCATGCATTCTGGAATCCTCACGAGAAATGAGGGCGGTGGATGAGTTTCCACGCTATTCCGAGACGTTGAAAAAAGTTCGCCTTCTTTTGCCTCAAGTTGTCCCACATGGTTCAGGGCCCAAACGGAGGAATCTCGAAACAAGTTCATGCATTCTGGAATCCTCACGAGAAATGAGGAGGGTGGGTGAGTTTCCACGCAATTCCGAGACGTTGAAAAAAGTTCGTCTTCTTCTGCCCCAAGTTATCCCAAATGGTTCAAGGCCCAAACGGAGGAATCTTGAAACAAGTCCATGCATTCTGGAATCCTCACGAGAAATGAGGAGGGTGGGTGAGTTTCCACGCAATTCCGAGACGTTGAAAAAAGTTCGTCTTCTTCTGCCCCAAGTTGTCCCAAATGGTTCAAGGCCCAAACGGAGGAATCTTGAAACAAGTCCATGCATTCTGGAATCCTCATGAGAAATGAGGAGGGTGGGTCAGTTTCCAAGCAATTCCGAGACGTTGAAAAAAGTTCGTCTTCCTCGTCCTCATGTTGTCCCATATGGTTCATGGCACAATCGGAGGAATCTCGAAACAAGTTCATGCATTCTGGAATCCTCACGAGAAATGAGGAGGGTGGGTAAGTTTCGACGCAATTCCGAGACGCTGAAAAAAGTTCGTCTTCTTCTACCTCAAGTAGTCCTATATGGTTCAAGGCACAATCGGAGGAATCTCGAAAAAAGTTCATGCATTCTGGAAAACTCACGAGAAATGAGGGGGGTGGGTGAGTTTCCACGCAATTCCGAGACGTTGAAAAAAGTTCGTCTTGTTCTGCCTCAAGTTGTCCGACATGGTTCAGGGCCCAAACGGAGGAATCTCGAAACAAGTTCATGCATTCTGGAATCATCACGAGAAATGAGGAGGGTGGGTGAGTTTCCACGCATTTCCGACACGTTGAAAAAAGTTCGTCTTCTTCTGCCTCAAGTTGTCCCAAATGGTTCAGGGCCCAAACGGAGGAACCTTGAAACAAGTCCATGCATTCTGGAATCCTCACGAGAAATGAGGAGGGTGGGTGAGTTTCCACGCAATTCCGAGACGTTGAAAAAAGTTCGTCTTCCTCTACCTCTAGGTTTCTTATAGGTTCAGGGCACTATCGGAGGAATCTCAAAACAAGTTCATGCATTTTGGAATCCTCACGAGAAATGAGGGGGGTGGGTGAGTTTCCACGCAATTCCGAGACGTTGAAAAAAGTTCGTCTTTTTCTGCCTCAAGTTGTCCCACATGGTTCAGGGCCCAAACGGAGGAATCTCGAAACAAGTTCATGCATTCTGGAATCATCACGAGAAATGAGGAGGGTGGGTGAGTTTCCACGCAATTCCGACACGTTGAAAAAAGTTCGTCTTCTTCTGCCTCAAGTTGTCCCAAATGGTTCAGGGCCCAAACGGAGGAACCTTGAAACAAGTCCATGCATTCTGGAATCCTCACGAGAAATGAGGGGGTGGGTGAGTTTCAACGCACTTCTGAGACGTTGAAAAAAGTTCGTCTTCCTCTGCCTCAAGTTGTCCTATAGGGTTAGAGCACTATCGGAGGAATCTCAAAGAAAGTTGATGCATTCTGGAATCCTCACGAGAAATGAGGAGGCTGGGTGAGTTTCCACGCAATTCCGATACGTTGAAAAAAGGTCGTCTTCCTCTGCCTCAAGTTGTCGTATAGGTTCAGGGCACTATCGGAGGAATCTCGAAACAAGTTCATGCATTCTGGAATCGTCACGAGAAATGAGGAGGGTGGGTGAGTTTCCACGCAATTTCGAGACGTTGAAAAAAGGTCGTCTTCTCCTGCCTCAAGTTGTCCCAAATGGTTCAGCGCACAATCGGAGGAATCTCAAAACAAGTTCATGCATTCTGGAATCCTCATGAGAAATGAGGGCGGTGGATGAGTTTCCACGCTATTCCGAGACGTTGAAAAAAGTTCGTCTTCTTTTGCCTCAAGTTGTCCCACATGGTTCAGGGCCCAAACGGAGGAATCTCGAAACAAGTTCATGCATTCTGGAATCCTCACGAGAAATGAGGAGGGTGGGTGAGTTTCCACGCAATTCCGAGACGTTGAAAAAAGTTCGTCTTCTTCTGCCCCAAGTTGTCCCAAATGGTTCAAGGCCCAAACGGAGGAATCTTGAAACAAGTCCATGCATTCTGGAATCCTCACGAGAAATGAGGAGGGTGGGTGAGTTTCCACGCAATTCCGAGACGTTGAAAAAAGTTCGTCTTCTTCTGCCCCAAGTTGTCCCAAATGGTTCAAGGCCCAAACGGAGGAATCTTGAAACAAGTCCATGCATTCTGGAATCCTCATGAGAAATGAGGAGGGTGGGTCAGTTTCCAAGCAATTCCGAGACGTTGAAAAAAGTTCGTCTTCCTCGTCCTCATGTTGTCCCATATGGTTCATGGCACAATCGGAGGAATCTCGAAACAAGTTCATGCATTCTGGAATCCTCACGAGAAATGAGGAGGGTGGGTAAGTTTCGACGCAATTCCGAGACGCTGAAAAAAGTTCGTCTTCTTCTACCTCAAGTAGTCCTATATGGTTCAAGGCACAATCGGAGGAATCTCGAAAAAAGTTCATGCATTCTGGAAAACTCACGAGAAATGAGGGGGGTGGGTGAGTTTCCACGCAATTCCGAGACGTTGAAAAAAGTTCGTCTTGTTCTGCCTCAAGAGTTCCCACATGGTTCAGGGCCCAAACGGAGGAATCTCGAAACAAGTTCATGCATTCTGGAATCATCACGAGAAATGAGGAGGGTGGGTGAGTTTCCACGCATTTCCGACACGTTGAAAAAAGTTCGTCTTCTTCTGCCTCAAGTTGTCCCAAATGGTTCAGGGCCCAAACGGAGGAACCTTGAAACAAGTCCATGCATTCTGGAATCCTCACGAGAAATGAGGAGGGTGGGTGAGTTTCCACGCAATTCCGAGACGTTGAAAAAAGTTCGTCTTCCTCTACCTCTAGGTTTCTTATAGGTTCAGGGCACTATCAGAGGAATCTCAAAACAAGTTCATGCATTTTGGAATCCTCACGAGAAATGAGGGGGGTGGGTGAGTTTCCACGCTATTCCGAGACGTTGAAAAAAGTTCGTCTTCTTCTGCCCCAAGTTGTCCCAAATGGTTCAAGGCCCAAACGGAGGAATCTTGAAACAAGTCCATGCATTCTGGAATCCTCATGAGAAATGAGGAGGGTGGGTCAGTTTCCAAGCAATTCCGAGACGTTGAAAAAAGTTCGTCTTCCTCGTCCTCATGTTGTCCCATATGGTTCATGGCACAATCGGAGGAATCTCGAAACAAGTTCATGAATTCTGGAATCCTCACGAGAAATGAGGAGGGTGGGTAAGTTTCGACGCAATTCCGAGACGCTGAAAAAAGTTCGTCTTCTTCTACCTCAAGTAGTCCTATATGGTTCAAGGCACAATCGGAGGAATCTCGAAAAAAGTTCATGCATTCTGGAAAACTCACGAGAAATGAGGGGGGTGGGTGAGTTTCCACGCAATTCCGAGACGTTGAAAAAAGTTCGTCTTGTTCTGCCTCAAGTTGTCCCACATGGTTCAGGGCCCAAACGGAGGAATCTCGAAACAAGTTCATGCATTCTGGAATCATCACGAGAAATGAGGAGGGTGGGTGAGTTTCCACGCATTTCCGACACGTTGAAAAAAGTTCGTCTTCTTCTGCCTCAAGTTGTCCCAAATGGTTCAGGGCCCAAACGGAGGAACCTTGAAACAAGTCCATGCATTCTGGAATCCTCACGAGAAATGAGGAGGGTGGGTGAGTTTCCACGCAATTCCGAGACGTTGAAAAAAGTTCGTCTTCCTCTACCTCTAGGTTTCTTATAGGTTCAGGGCACTATCGGAGGAATCTCAAAACAAGTTCATGCATTTTGGAATCCTCACGAGAAATGAGGGGGGTGGGTGAGTTTCCACGCAATTCCGAGACGTTGAAAAAAGTTCGTCTTTTTCTGCCTCAAGTTGTCCCACATGGTTCAGGGCCCAAACGGAGGAATCTCGAAACAAGTTCATGCATTCTGGAATCATCACGAGAAATGAGGAGGGTGGGTGAGTTTCCACGCAATTCCGACACGTTGAAAAAAGTTCGTCTTCTTCTGCCTCAAGTTGTCCCAAATGGTTCAGGGCCCAAACGGAGGAACCTTGAAACAAGTCCATGCATTCTGGAATCCTCACGAGAAATGAGGAGGGTGGGTGAGTTTCCACGCAATTCCGAGACGTTGAAAAAAGTTCATCTTCCTCTGCGTCAAGTTGTCCTCTAGGTTCAGGGCACAATCGGAGGAATCTCAAAAGAAGTTCATGCATTCTGGTATCCTCACGACAAATGAGGAGGGTGGGTGAGTTTCCACGTAATTCCGAGACGTTGAAAAAAGTTCGTCTTCTTCTGCCCCAAGTTGTCCCAAATGGTTCAAGGCCCAAACGGAGGAATCTTGAAACAAGTCCATGCATTCTGGAATCCTCACGAGAAATGAGGCGGGTGGGTGAGTTTCCACGCAATTCCGACACGTTGAAAAAAGTTCGTCTTCTTCTGCCCCAAGTTGTCCCAAATGGTTCAAGGCCCAAACGGAGGAATCTTGAAACAAGTCCATGCATTCTGGAATCCTCACGAGAAATGAGGGGGGTGGGTTAGTTTCCACGCAATTCCGAGGCGTTGAAAAAAGTTCGTCTTCCTCTGCCTCTAGTTGTCCTATAGGTTCAGGGCAGTATCGGAAGAATCTCAAAACAAGTTCATGCATTTTGGAGTCCTCACGAGAAATGAGGGGGGTGGGTGAGTTTCCACCCAATTCCGAGACGTTGAAAAAAGTTCGTCTTCCTCTGCCTCAAGTTGTCCTATAGGTTCAGGGCAGAATCGCAGGAATCTCAAAACAAGTTCATGCCTTGTGGAATCGTCACGAGAAATGAGGAGGGTGGGTGAGTTTCCACGCAATTCCGAGACGTTGAAAAAAGTCCGTCTTCTTCTGCCTCAAGTAGTCCCAAATGGTTCAGGGCCCAAACGGAGGAATCTCGAAACAAGTTCATGCATTCTGGAATCCTCACGAGAAATGAGGGGGTGGGTGAATTTCAACGCAATTCCGAGACGTTGAAAAAAGTTCGTCTTCCTCTGCCTCAAGTTGTCCTATAGGGTTAGAGCACTATCGGAGGAATCTCAAAACAAGTTCATGCATTCTGGAATCCTCACGAGAAATGAGGAGGCTGGGTGAGTTTCCACGCAATTCCGATACGTTGAAAAAAGGTCGTCTTCCTCTGCCTCAAGTTGTCATATAGGTTCAGGGCACTATCGGAGGAATCTCGAAACAAGTTCATGCATTCTGGAATCGTCACGAGAAATGAGGAGGGTGGGTGAGTTTCCACGCAATTGCGAGACGTTGAAAAAAATTCGTCTTCTCCTGCCTCAAGTTGTCCCAAATGGCTCAGCGCACAATCGGAGGAATCTCAAAACAAGTTCATGCATTCTGGAATCCTCACGAGAAATGAGAGCGGTGGATGAGTTTCCACGCTATTCCGAGACGTTGAAAAAAGTTCGTCTTCTTTTGCCTCAAGTTGTCCCACATGATTCAGGGCCCAAACGGAGGAATCTCGAAACAAGTTCATGCATTCTGGAATGCTCACGAAAAATGAGGAGGGTGGGCATGTTTCCACGCAATTCCAAGACGCTGAAAAAAATTCGTCTTCTTCTGCCTCAAGTAGTCCCAAATGGTTCAGGGCCCAAACGGAGGAATCTCGAAACATGTTCATGCATTCTGGAATCCTCACGAGAAATGAGGAGGGTGGGTGAGTTTCCACGCAATTTTGAGACGTTGAAAAAAGTTCGTCTTCTTCTGCCTCAAGTTGTCCCACATGGTTCAGGGCCCAAACGGAGGAATCTCGAAACAAGTTCATGCATTCTGGAATCCTCACGAGAAATGAGGAGGGTGGGTGAGTTTCCACGCAATTCCGAGACGTTGAAAAAAGTTCGTCTTCTTCTGCCCCAAGTTGTCCCAAATGGTTCAAGGCCCAAACGGAGGAATCTTGAAACAAGTCCATGCATTCTGGAATCCTCACGAGAAATGAGGAGGGTGGGTGAGTTTCCACGCAATTCCGAGACGTTGAAAAAAGTTCGTCTTCTTCTGCCCCAAGTTGTCCCAAATGGTTCAAGGCCCAAACGGAGGAATCTTGAAACAAGTCCATGCATTCTGGAATCCTCATGAGAAATGAGGAGGGTGTGTCAGTTTCCAAGCAATTCCGAGACGTTGAAAAAAGTTCGTCTTCCTCGTCCTCATGTTGTCCCATATGGTTCATGGCACAATCGGAGGAATCTCGAAACAAGTTCATGAATTCTGGAATCCTCACGAGAAATGAGGAGGGTGGGTAAGTTTCGACGCAATTCCGAGACGCTGAAAAAAGTTCGTCTTCCTCTACCTCTAGGTTTCTTATAGGTTCAGGGCACAATCGGAGGAATCTCAAAACAAGTTCATGCATTTTGGAATCCTCACGAGAAATGAGGGGGGTGGGTGAGTTTCCACGCAATTCCGAGACGTTGAAAAAAGTTCGTCTTTTTCTGCCTCAAGTTGTCCCACATGGTTCAGGGCCCAAACGGAGGAATCTCGAAACAAGTTCATGCATTCTGGAATCATCACGAGAAATGAGGAGGGTGGGTGAGTTTCCACGCAATTCCGACACGTTGAAAAAAGTTCGTCTTCTTCTGCCTCAAGTTGTCCCAAATGGTTCAGGGCCCAAACGGAGGAACCTTGAAACAAGTCCATGCATTCTGGAATCCTCACGAGAAATGAGGAGGGTGGGTGAGTTTCCACGCAATTCCGAGACGTTGAAAAAAGTTCATCTTCCTCTGCGTCAAGTTGTCCTCTAGGTTCAGGGCACAATCGGAGGAATCTCAAAAGAAGTTCATGCATTCTGGTATCCTCACGACAAATGAGGAGGGTGGGTGAGTTTCCACGTAATTCCAAGACGTTGAAAAAAGTTCGTCTTCTTCTGCCCCAAGTTGTCCCAAATGGTTCAAGGCCCAAACGGAGGAATCTTGAAACAAGTCCATGCATTCTGGAATCCTCACGAGAAATGAGGCGGGTGGGTGAGTTTCCACGCAATTCCGACACGTTGAAAAAAGTTCGTCTTCTTCTGCCCCAAGTTGTCCCAAATGGTTCAAGGCCCAAACGGAGGAATCTTGAAACAAGTCCATGCATTCTGGAATCCTCACGAGAAATGAGGGGGGTGGGTTAGTTTCCACGCAATTCCGAGGCGTTGAAAAAAGTTCGTCTTCCTCTGCCTCTAGTTGTCCTATAGGTTCAGGGCAGTATCGGAAGAATCTCAAAACAAGTTCATGCATTTTGGAGTCCTCACGAGAAATGAGGGGGGTGGGTGAGTTTCCACCCAATTCCGAGACGTTGAAAAAAGTTCGTCTTCCTCTGCCTCAAGTTGTCCTATAGGTTCAGGGCAGAATCGCAGGAATCTCAAAACAAGTTCATGCCTTGTGGAATCGTCACGAGAAATGAGGAGGGTGGGTGAGTTTCCACGCAATTCCGAGACGTTGAAAAAAGTTCGTCTTCTTCTGCCCCAAGTTGTCCCAAATGGTTCAAGGCCCAAACGGAGGAATCTTGAAACAAGTCCATGCATTCTGGAATCCTCATGAGAAATGAGGAGGGTGGGTCAGTTTCCAAGCAATTCCGAGACGTTGAAAAAAGTTCGTCTTCTTTTGCCTCAAGTTGTCCCACATGATTCAGGGCCCAAACGGAGGAATCTCGAAACAAGTTCATGCATTCTGGAATGCTCACGAAAAATGAGGAGGGTGGGCATGTTTCCACGCAATTCCAAGACGCTGAAAAAAATTCGTCTTCTTCTGCCTCAAGTAGTCCCAAATGGTTCAGGGCCCAAACGGAGGAATCTCGAAACATGTTCATGCATTCTGGAATCCTCACGAGAAATGAGGAGGGTGGGTGAGTTTCCACGCAATTTTGAGTCGTTGAAAAAAGTTCGTCTTCTTCTGCCTCAAGTTGTCCCACATGGTTCAGGGCCCAAACGGAGGAATCTCGAAACAAGTTCATGCATTCTGGAATCCTCACGAGAAATGAGGAGGGTGGGTGAGTTTCCACGCAATTCCGAGACGTTGAAAAAAGTTCGTCTTCTTCTGCCCCAAGTTGTCCCAAATGGTTCAAGGCCCAAACGGAGGAATCTTGAAACAAGTCCATGCATTCTGGAATCCTCACGAGAAATGAGGAGGGTGGGTGAGTTTCCACGCAATTCCGAGACGTTGAAAAAAGTTCGTCTTCTTCTGCCCCAAGTTGTCCCAAATGGTTCAAGGCCCAAACGGAGGAATCTTGAAACAAGTCCATGCATTCTGGAATCCTCATGAGAAATGAGGAGGGTGGGTGAGTTTCCACGCAATTCCGAGACGTTGAAAAAAGTTCGTCTTCCTCGTCCTCATGTTGTCCCATATGGTTCATGGCACAATCGGAGGAATCTCGAAACAAGTTCATGCATTCTGGAATCCTTACGAGAAATGAGGGGGGTGGGTGAGTTTCGACGCAATTCCGAGACGCTGAATAAAGTTCGTCTTCTTCTACCTCAAGTAGTCCTATATGGTTCAAGGCACAATCGGAGGAATCTCGAAACAAGTTCATGCATTCTGGAAAACTCACGAGAAATGAGGGGGGTGGGTGAGTTTCCACGCAATTCCGAGACGTTGAAAAAAGTTCGTCTTTTTCTGCCTCAAGTTGTCCCACATGGTTCAGGGCCCAAACGGAGGAATCTGGAAACAAGTTCATGCATTCTGGAATCATCACGAGAAATGAGGAGGGTGGGTGAGTTTCCACGCAATTCCGTCACGTTGAAAAAAGTTCGTCTTCTTCTGCCTCAAGGTGTCCCAAATGGTTCAGGGCCCAAACGGAGGAACCTTGAAACATGTCCATGCATTCTGGAATCCTCACGAGAAATGAGGGGGGTGGGTGAGTTTCCACGCAATTCCGAGACGTTGAAAAAAGTTCGTCTTCCTCTGCCTCTAGTTGTCTTATAGGTTCAGGGCACTATCGGAGGAATCTCAAAACAAGTTCATGCATTTTGGAATCCTCACGAGAAATGAGGGGGGTGGGTGAGTTTCCACGCAACTCCGAGACGTTGAAAAAAGTTCGTCTTCCTCTGCCTTTAGTTGTCATATAGGTTCAGGGCACTATCGGAGGAATCTCAGAACAAGTTCATGCATTCTGGAATCCTCACGAGAAATGAGGAGGGTTGGTGAGTTTCCACGCAATTCCGAGACGTTGAAAAAAGTTCGTCTTTTTCTGCCTCCAGTTGTCCCACATGGTTCAGGGCCCAAACAGAGGAATCTCGAAACAAGTTCAAGCATTCTGAAATCCTCACGAGAAATGAGGAGGGTGGGTGAGTTTCCACGCAATTCCGACACGTTGAAAAAAGTTCGTCTTCTTCTGCCTCAAGTTGTCCCAAATGGTTCAGGGCCCAAACGGAGGAATCTCGAAACAAGTCCATTCATTCTGGAATCCTCACGAGAAAGGAGGAGGGTGGGTGAGTTTCCACGTAATTCCGAGACATTGAAAAAAGTTCGTCTTCCTCTGCCTCAAGTTGTCCCAAATGGTTCAGGGCCCAAACGGAGGAATCTTGAAACAAGTCCATGCATTCTGGAATCGTCACGAGAAATGAGGAGGGTGGGTGGGTTTCCACGCAATTCCGAGACGTTGAAAAAAATTCGTCTTCTTCTCCCCCAAGTTGTCCCAAATGGTTCAAGGCCCAAACGGAGGAATCTTGAAACAAGTCCATGCATTCTGGAATCCTCAAGAGAAATGAGGAGGGTGGGTGGGTTTTCACGCAATTACGAGACGTTGAAAAAAGTTCGTCTTCCTCTGCCTCAAGTTGTCCTATAGGTTCAGGGCACAATCGGAGGAATCTCAAAACAAGTTCATGCATGCTGGAATCCTCACGAGAAATGAGGAGGGTGGGTGAGTTTCCACGCAATTCCGACACGTTGAAAAAAGTTCGTCTTCCTCTGCCTCAAGTTGTCCTATAGGTTTAGGGCACAATCGGAGGAATCTCAAAACAAGTTCATGCATGCTGGAATCCTCACGAGAAATGAGGAGGGTGGGTGAGTTTCCACGCAATTCCGAGACGTTGAAAAAAGTTCGTCTTCTTCTGCCCCAAGTTGTCCCAAATGGTTCAAGGCCCAAACGGAGGAATCTGGAAACAAGTCCATATATTCTGGAATCCTCACGAGAAATGAGGAGGGTGGGTGGGTTTCCACGCAATTACGAGACGTTGAAAAAAGTTCGTCTCCTTCTGACTCAAGTTGTCCCACATGGTTCAGGGTCCAAACGGAGGAATCTCGAAACAAGTTCATGCATTCTGGAATCCTCACGAGAAATGAGGAGCGTGGGTGAGTTTCCACGCAATTCCAAGACGTTGAAAAAAGTCCGTCTTCTTCTGCCTCAAGTAGTCCCAAATGGTTCAGGGCCCAAACGGAAGAATCTCGAAACAATTTCATGCATTCTGGAATCCTCACGAGAAATGAGGGGGTGGGTGAGTTTCAACGCAATTCCGAGACGTTGAAAAAAGTTCGTCTTCCTCTGCCTCAAGTTGTCCTATAGGGTTAGAGGACTATCGGAGGAATCTCAAAACAAATTCATGCATTCTGGAATCGTCACGAGAAATGAGGAGGGTGGGTGAGTTTCCACGCAATTCCGAGACGTTGAAAAAAGGTCGTCTTCTCCTGCCTCAAGTTGTCCCAAATGGTTCAGCGCACAATCGGAGGAATCTCAAAACAAGTTCATGCATTCTGGAATCCTCACGAGAAATGAGGAGGGTGGGTGGGTTTCCACGCAATTCCGAGACGTTGAATAAAGTTCATCTTCCTCTGCCTCAAGTTGTCCCAAATGGTTCAAGGCCCAAACGAAGGAATCTTGAAACAAGTCCATGCATTCTGGAATCGTCACGAGAAATGAGGAGGGTGGGTGAGTTTCCACGCAATTCCGAGACGTTGAAAAAAATTCGCCTTCTTATACCCCAAGTTGTCCCAAATGGTTGAAGGCCCAAACGGAGGAATCTCGAAACATGTTCATGCATTCTGGAATTCTCACGAGAAATGAGGGGGGTGCGTGAGTTTCCACGCAATTCCCAGACGTTGAAAAAAGTTCGTCTTCCTCTGCCTCTAATTGTCTTATAGGTTCAGGGCACTATCGGAGGAATCTCAGAACAAGTTCATGCATTCTGGAATCCTCACGAGAAATGAGGAGGGTTGGTGAGTTTCCACGCAATTCCGAGACGTTGAAAAAAGTTCGTCTTTTTCTGCCTCCAGTTGTCCCACATGGTTCAGGGCCCAAACAGAGGAATCTCGAAACAAGTTCAAGCATTCTGCAATCCTCACGAGAAATGAGGAGGGTGGGTGAGTTTCCACGCAATTCCGACACGTTGAAAAAAGTTCGTCTTCTTCTGCCTCAAGTTATCCCAAATGGTTCAAGGCCCAAACGGAGGAATCTTGAAACAAGTCCATGCATTCTGGAATCCTCAAGAGAAATGAGGAGGGTGGGTGAGTTTCCACGCAATTCCGAGATGTTGAGAAAAGTTCGTCTTCCTCTGCCTCTAGTTGTCTTATAGGTTCAGGGCACTATCGGAGGAATCTCAAAACAAGTTCATGCATTTTGGAATCCTCACGAGAAATGAGGGGGGTGGGTAAGTTTCCACGCAATTCCGAGACGTTGAAAAAAGTTCGTCTTTTTCTGCCTCAAGTTGTCCCACATGGTTCAGGGCCCAAACGGAGGAATCTCGAAACAAGTTCAAGCATTCTGGAATCCTCACGAGAAATGAGGAGGGTGGGTGAGTTTCCACGCAATTCCGAGACGTTGAAAAAAGTTCGCCTTCCTCTGCCTCTAGTTGTCCTATAGGTTCAGGGCACTATCGGAGGAATCTCAAAACAAGTTCATGCATTTTGGAATCCTCACGAGAAATGAGGGGGGTGGGTGAGTTTCCACGCAATTCCGAGACGTTGAAAAAAGTTCGTCTTCCTCTGCCTCAAGTTGTCCTATAGGTTCAGGGCAGAATCGGAGGAATCTCAAAACAAGTTCATGCGTTGTGGAATCCTCACGAGAAACGAGGAGGGTGGGTGAGTTTCCACGAAATTCTGAGACGTTGAAAAAAGTTCGTCTTCTTCTGCCCCAAGTTCTCCCAAATGTTTCAAGGCCCAAACGGAGGAATCTTGAAACAAGTCCATGCATTCTGGAATCCTCAAGAGAAATGAAGAGGGTGGGTGAGTTTCCACGCAATTCCGAGATGTTGAGAAAAGTTCGTCTTCCTCTGCCTCTAGTTGTCTTATAGGTTCAGGGCACTATCGGAGGAATCTCAAAACAAGTTCATGCATTTTGGAATCCTCACGAGAAATGAGGGGGTTGGGTGAGATTCCACGCAATTCCGAGACGTTGAAAAAAGTTCGTCTTTTTCTGCCTCAAGTTGTCCCACATGGTTCAGGGCCCAAACGGAGGAATCTCGAAACAAGTTCATGCATTCTGGAATGCTCACGAGAAATGAGGAGGGTAGGTGCGTTTCCACGCAATTCCGAGACATTGAAAAACGTTCGTGTTCTTCTGCCCCAAGTTGTCCCAAATGGTTCAAGGGCCAAACGGAGGAATCTTGAAACAAGTCCATGCATTCTGGAATCCTCACGAGAAATGAGGAGGGTGGGTGAGTTTCCACGCAATTCCGAGACGTTGAAAAAAGTTCGTCTTCCTCTGCCTCTAGTTCACTTATAGGTTCAGGGCACTATCGGAGGAATCTCAAAACAAGTTCATGCATTTTGGAATCCTCACGAGAAATGAGGGGGGTGGGTGAGTTTCCACGCAATTCCGAGACGTTGAAAAAAGTTCGTCTTCTTCTGCCCAAAGTTGTCCCAAATGGTTCAAGGCCCAAACGGAGGAGTCTTGAAACAAGTCCATGCATTCTGGAATCCTCACGAGAAATGAGGAGGGTGCGTGAGTTTCCACGCAATTCCGAGACGTTGAAAAAAGTTCGCCTTCCTCTGCCTCTAGTTGTCCTATAGGTTCAGGGCACTATCGGAGGAATCTCAAAACAAGTTCATGCATTCTGGAATCATCACGAGAAATGAGGAGGGTGGGTGAGTTTCCACGCAATTCCGAGACGTTGAAAAAAGTTCGACTTCCTCTGCCTCTAGTTCTCTTATAGGTTCAGGGCACTATCAGAGGAATCTCAAAACAAGTTCATGCATTTTGGAATCCTCACGAGAAATGAGGGGGTTGGGTGAGATTCCACGCAATTCCGAGACGTTGAAAAAAGTTCGTCTTTTTCTGCCTCAAGTTGTCCCACATGGTTCAGGGCCCAAACGGAGGAATCTCGAAACAAGTTCATGCATTCTGCAATCCACACGAGAAATGAGGAGGGTGGGTGAGTTTCCAAGCAATTCCGACACGTTTAAAAAAGTTCGTCTACTTCTGCACCAAGTTGTCCCAAATGGTTCAGGGCCCAAATGGAGGAATCTGGAAACAAGTCCATACATTCTGGAATCCTCACGAGAAATGAGGAGGGTGGGTGAGTTTCCACGCAATTCCCAGACGTTGAAAAAAGTTCGTCTTCCTCTGCCTCAAGTTGTCCTATAGGTTCAGGGCACTATCGGAGGAATCTCAAAACAAGTTCATGCATTTTGGAATCCTCATGAGAAATGAGGGGGGTGGGTGAGTTTCCACGCAATTCCGAGACGTTGAAAAAAGTTCGTCTTCTTCTGCCCAAAGTTGTCCCAAATGGTTCAACGCCCAAACGGAGGAGTCTTGAAACAAGTCCATGCATTCTGGAATCCTCACGAGAAATGAGGAGGGTGGGTGAGTTTCCACGCAATTACGAGACGGTTAAAAAAGTTCGCCTTCCTCTGCCTCTAGTTGTCCTATAGGTTCAGGGCACTATCGGAGGAATCTCAAAACAAGTTCACGCATTCTGGAATCATCACGAGAAATGAGGAGGGTGGGTGAGTTTCCACGCAATTCCGAGACGTTGAAAAAAGTTCGTCTTTTTCTGCCTCAAGTTGTCCCACATGGTTCAGGGCCCAAACGGAGGAATCTCGAAACAAGTTCATGCATTCTGCAATCCACACGAGAAATGAGGAGGGTGGGTGAGTTTCCAAGCAATTCCGACACGTTTAAAAAAGTTCGTCTACTTCTGCACCAAGTTGTCCCAAATGGTTCAGGGCCCAAATGGAGGAATCTGGAAACAAGTCCATACATTCTGGAATCCTCACGAGAAATGAGGAGGGTGGGTGAGTTTCCACGCAATTCCCAGACGTTGAAAAAAGTTCGTCTTCCTCTGCCTCAAGTTGTCCTATAGGTTCAGGGCACTATCGGAGGAATCTCAAAACAAGTTCATGCATTTTGGAATCCTCATGAGAAATGAGGGGGGTGGGTGAGTTTCCACGCAATTCCGAGACGTTGAAAAAAGTTCGTCTTCTTCTGCCCAAAGTTGTCCCAAATGGTTCAAGGCCCAAACGGAGGAGTCTTGAAACAAGTCCATGCATTCTGGAATCCTCACGAGAAATGAGGAGGGTGGGTGAGTTTCCACGCAATTACGAGACGTTGAAAAAAGTTCGCCTTCCTCTGCCTCTAGTTGTCCTATAGGTTCAGGGCACTATCGGAGGAATCTCAAAACAAGTTCACGCATTCTGGAATCATCACGAGAAATGAGGAGGGTGGGTGAGTTTCCACGCAATTCCGAGACGTTGAAAAAAGTTCGACTTCCTCTGCCTCTAGTTCTCTTATAGGTTCAGGGCACTATCTGAGGAATCTCAAAACAAGTTCATGCATTTTGGAATCCTCACGAGAAATGAGGGGGTTGGGTGAGATTCCACGCAATTCCGAGACGTTGAAAAAAGTTCGTCTTTTTCTGCCTCAAGTTGTCCCACATGGTTCAGGGCCCAAACGGAGGAATCTCGAAACAAGTTCATGCATTCTGCAATCCACACGAGAAATGAGGAGGGTGGGTGAGTTTCCAAGCAATTCCGACACGTTTAAAAAAGTTCGTCTACTTCTGCACCAAGTTGTCCCAAATGGTTCAGGGCCCAAATGGAGGAATCTGGAAACAAGTCCATACATTCTGGAATCCTCACGAGAAATGAGGAGGGTGGGTGAGTTTCCACGCAATTCCCAGACGTTGAAAAAAGTTCGTCTTCCTCTGCCTCAAGTTGTCCTATAGGTTCAGGGCACTATCGGAGGAATCTCAAAACAAGTTCATGCATTTTGGAATCCTCATGAGAAATGAGGGGGGTGGGTGAGTTTCCACGCAATTCCGAGACGTTGAAAAAAGTTCGTCTTCTTCTGCCCAAAGTTGTCCCAAATGGTTCAACGCCCAAACGGAGGAGTCTTGAAACAAGTCCATGCATTCTGGAATCCTCACGAGAAATGAGGAGGGTGGGTGAGTTTCCACGCAATTACGAGACGGTTAAAAAAGTTCGCCTTCCTCTGCCTCTAGTTGTCCTATAGGTTCAGGGCACTATCGGAGGAATCTCAAAACAAGTTCACGCATTCTGGAATCATCACGAGAAATGAGGAGGGTGGGTGAGTTTCCACGCAATTCCGAGACGTTGAAAAAAGTTCGTCTTTTTCTGCCTCAAGTTGTCCCACATGGTTCAGGGCCCAAACGGAGGAATCTCGAAACAAGTTCATGCATTCTGCAATCCACACGAGAAATGAGGAGGGTGGGTGAGTTTCCAAGCAATTCCGACACGTTTAAAAAAGTTCGTCTACTTCTGCACCAAGTTGTCCCAAATGGTTCAGGGCCCAAATGGAGGAATCTGGAAACAAGTCCATACATTCTGGAATCCTCACGAGAAATGAGGAGGGTGGGTGAGTTTCCACGCAATTCCCAGACGTTGAAAAAAGTTCGTCTTCCTCTGCCTCAAGTTGTCCTATAGGTTCAGGGCACTATCGGAGGAATCTCAAAACAAGTTCATGCATTTTGGAATCCTCATGAGAAATGAGGGGGGTGGGTGAGTTTCCACGCAATTCCGAGACGTTGAAAAAAGTTCGTCTTCTTCTGCCCAAAGTTGTCCCAAATGGTTCAAGGCCCAAACGGAGGAGTCTTGAAACAAGTCCATGCATTCTGGAATCCTCACGAGAAATGAGGAGGGTGGGTGAGTTTCCACGCAATTACGAGACGTTGAAAAAAGTTCGCCTTCCTCTGCCTCTAGTTGTCCTATAGGTTCAGGGCACTATCGGAGGAATCTCAAAACAAGTTCACGCATTCTGGAATCATCACGAGAAATGAGGAGGGTGGGTGAGTTTCCACGCAATTCCGAGACGTTGAAAAAAGTTCGACTTCCTCTGCCTCTAGTTCTCTTATAGGTTCAGGGCACTATCGGAGGAATCTCAAAACAAGTTCATGCATTTTGGAATCCTCACGAGAAATGAGGGGGTTGGGTGAGATTCCACGCAATTCCGAGACGTTGAAAAAAGTTCGTCTTTTTCTGCCTCAAGTTGTCCCACATGGTTCAGGGCCCAAACGGAGGAATCTCGAAACAAGTTCATGCATTCTGCAATCCACACGAGAAATGAGGAGGGTGGGTGAGTTTCCAAGCAATTCCGACACGTTTAAAAAAGTTCGTCTACTTCTGCACCAAGTTGTCCCAAATGGTTCAGGGCCCAAATGGAGGAATCTGGAAACAAGTCCATACATTCTGGAATCCTCACGAGAAATGAGGAGGGTGGGTGAGTTTCCACGCAATTCCCAGACGTTGAAAAAAGTTCGTCTTCCTCTGCCTCAAGTTGTCCTATAGGTTCAGGGCACTATCGGAGGAATCTCAAAACAAGTTCATGCATTTTGGAATCCTCATGAGAAATGAGGGGGGTGGGTGAGTTTCCACGCAATTCCGAGACGTTGAAAAAAGTTCGTCTTCTTCTGCCCAAAGTTGTCCCAAATGGTTCAACGCCCAAACGGAGGAGTCTTGAAACAAGTCCATGCATTCTGGAATGCTCACGAGAAATGAGGAGGGTGGGTGAGTTTCCACGCAATTACGAGACGTTGAAAAAAGTTCGCCTTCCTCTGCCTCTAGTTGTCCTATAGGTTCAGGGCACTATCGGAGGAATCTCAAAACAAGTTCACGCATTCTGGAATCATCACGAGAAATGAGGAGGGTGGGTGAGTTTCCACGCAATTCCGAGACGTTGAAAAAAGTTCGTCTTTTTCTGCCTCAAGTTGTCCCACATGGTTCAGGGCCCAAACGGAGGAATCTCGAAACAAGTTCATGCATTCTGCAATCCACACGAGAAATGAGGAGGGTGGGTGAGTTTCCAAGCAATTCCGACACGTTTAAAAAAGTTCGTCTACTTCTGCACCAAGTTGTCCCAAATGGTTCAGGGCCCAAATGGAGGAATCTGGAAACAAGTCCATACATTCTGGAATCCTCACGAGAAATGAGGAGGGTGGGTGAGTTTCCACGCAATTCCCAGACGTTGAAAAAAGTTCGTCTTCCTCTGCCTCAAGTTGTCCTATAGGTTCAGGGCACTATCGGAGGAATCTCAAAACAAGTTCATACATTTTGGAATCCTCATGAGAAATGAGGGGGGTGGGTGAGTTTCCACGCAATTCCGAGACGTTGAAAAAAGTTCGTCTTCTTCTGCCCAAAGTTGTCCCAAATGGTTCAAGGCCCAAACGGAGGAGTCTTGAAACAAGTCCATGCATTCTGGAATCCTCACGAGAAATGAGGAGGGTGGGTGAGTTTCCACGCAATTACGAGACGTTGAAAAAAGTTCGCCTTCCTCTGCCTCTAGTTGTCCTATAGGTTCAGGGCACTATCGGAGGAATCTCAAAACAAGTTCACGCATTCTGGAATCATCACGAGAAATGAGGAGGGTGGGTGAGTTTCCACGCAATTCCGAGACGTTGAAAAAAGTTCGACTTCCTCTGCCTCTAGTTCTCTTATAGGTTCAGGGCACTATCGGAGGAATCTCAAAACAAGTTCATGCATTTTGGAATCCTCACGAGAAATGAGGGGGTTGGGTGAGATTCCACGCAATTCCGAGACGTTGAAAAAAGTTCGTCTTTTTCTGCCTCAAGTTGTCCCACATGGTTCAGGGCCCAAACGGAGGAATCTCGAAACAAGTTCATGCATTCTGCAATCCACACGAGAAATGAGGAGGGTGGGTGAGTTTCCAAGCAATTCCGACACGTTTAAAAAAGTTCGTCTACTTCTGCACCAAGTTGTCCCAAATGGTTCAGGGCCCAAATGGAGGAATCTGGAAACAAGTCCATGCATTCTGGAATCCTCACGAGAAATGAGGAGGGTGGGTGAGTTTCCACGCAATTCCGAGACGTTCAAAAAAGTTCGTCTTCCTCTGCCTCAAGTTGTCCTATAGGTTCAGGGCAGAATCGGAGGAATCTCAAAACAAGTTCATGCATTTTGGAATCCTCATGAGAAATGAGGGGGGTGGGTGCGTTTCCACGCATTTCCGAGACATTGAAAAACGTTCGTGTTCTTCTGCCCCAAGTTGTCCCAAATGGTTCAAGGGCCAAACGGAGGAATCTTGAAACAAGTCCATGCATTCTGGAATCCTCACGAGAAATGAGGAGGGTGGGTGAGTTTCCACGCAATTCCGAGACGTTGAAAAAAGTTCGTCTTCCTCTGCCTCTAGTTGTCCTATAGGTTCAGGGAACTATCGGAGGAATCTCAAAAGAAGTTCATGCATTTTGGAAACCTCATGAGAAATGAGGGGGGTGGGTGAGTTTCCACGCAATTCCGAGACGTTGAAAAAAGTTCGTCTTTTTCTCCCTCAAGTTGTCCCACATGGTTCAGGGCCCAAACGGAGGAATCTCGAAACAAGTTCATGCATTCTGGAATGCTCACGAGAAATGAGGAGGGTGGGTGCGTTTCCACGCAATTCCGAGACGTTGAAAAAAGTTCGTCTACTTCTGCCTCAAGTTGTCCCAAATGGTTCAGGGCCCAAACGGAGGAATCTGGAAACAAGTCCATGCATTATGGAATCCTCACGAGAAATGAGGAGGGTGGGTGAGTTTCCACGCAATTCCAAGACGTTGAAAAAAGTTCGTCTTCCTCTGCCTCAAGTTGTCCTATAGGTCCAGGGCACTATCGGAGGAATCTCAAAACAAGTTCATGCATTTTGGAATCCTCACGAGAAATGAGGGGGGTGGGTGAGTTTCCACGCAATTCCGAGACGTTGAAAAAAGTTCGTCTTTTTCTGCCTCAAGTTGTCCCACATGGTTCAGGGCCCAAACGGAGGAATCTCGAAACAAGTTCATGCATTCTGGAATCCTCACGAGAAATGTGGAGGGCGGGTGAGTTTCCACGCAATTCCGAGACGTTGAAAAAAGTTCGTCTTCCTCTACCTCTAGTTGTCTTATAGGTTCAGGGCACTATCGGAGGAATCTCAAAACAAGTTCATGCATTTTGGAATCCTCACGAGAAATGAGGGGGGTGCGTGTGCTTCCACGCAATTCCGAGACGTTGAAAAAAGTTCGTCTTCCTCTGCCTCAAGTTGTCCTATAGGTTCAGGGCAGAATCGGAGGAATCTCAAAACAAGTTCATGCATTGTGGAATCCTCACGAGAAATGAGGAGGGTGGGTGAGTTTCCACGCAATTCCGAGACGTTGAAAAAAGTTCGTCTTCTTCTGCCCCAAGTTGTCCCAAATGGTTCAAGGCCCAAACGGAGGAATCTTGAAACAAGTCCATGCATTCTGGAATCCTCACGATAAATGAGGAGGGTGGGTGAGTTTCCGGGCAATTCCGAGACGTTGAAAAAAGTTCGTCTTCCTCTGCCACTAGTTGTCTTATAGGTTCAGGGCACTATCGGAGGAATCTCAAAAGAAGTTCTTGCATTTTGGAATCCTCACGAGAAATGAGGGGGTTGGGTGAGTTTCCACGCAATTCCGAGACGTTGAAAAAAGTTCGTCATTTTCTGCCTCAAGTTTTCCCACATGGTTCAGGGCCCAAACGGAGGAATCTCGAAATAAGTTCATGCATTCTGGAATGCTCACGAGAAATGAGGAGGGTAGGTGCGTTTCCACGCATTTCCGAGACATTGAAAAACGTTCGTGTTCTTCTGCCCCAAGTTGTCCCAAATGGTTCAAGGGCCAAACGGAGGAATCTTGAAACAAGTCCATGCATTCTGGAATCCTCACGAGAAATGAGGAGGGTGGGTGAGTTTCCACGCAATTCCGAGACGTTGAAAAAAGTTCGTCTTCCTCTGCCTCTAGTTGTCCTATAGGTTCAGGGAACTATCGGAGGAATCTCAAAAGAAGTTCATGCATTTTGGAATCCTCATGAGAAATGAGGGGGGTGGGTGAGTTTCCACGCAATTCCGAGACGTTGAAAAAAGTTCGTCTTTTTCTCCCTCAAGTTGTCCCACATGGTTCAGGGCCCAAACGGAGGAATCTCGAAACAAGTTCATGCATTCTGGAATGCTCACGAGAAATGAGGAGGGTGGGTGCGTTTCCACGCAATTCCGAGACGTTGAAAAAAGTTTGTCTACTTCTGCCTCAAGTTGTCCCAAATGGTTCAGGGCCCAAACGGAGGAATCTGGAAACAAGTCCATGCATTCTGGAATCCTCACGAGAAATGAGGAGGGTGGGTGAGTTTCCACGCAATTCCGAGACGTTGAAAAAAGTTCGTCTTCCTCTGCCTCTAGTTCTCTTATAGGTTCAGGGCACTATCGGAGGAATCTCAAAACAAGTTCATGCATTTTGGAATCCTCACGAGAAATGAGGGGGTTGGGTGAGATTCCACGCAATTCCGAGACGTTGAAAAAAGTTCGTCTTTTTCTGCCTCAAGTTGTCCCACATGGTTCAGGGCCCAAACGGAGGAATCTCGAAACAAGTTCATGCATTCTGCAATCCACACGAGAAATGAGGAGGGTGGGTGAGTTTCCAAGCAATTCCGACACGTTTAAAAAAGTTCGTCTACTTCTGCACCAAGTTGTCCCAAATGGTTCAGGGCCCAAATGGAGGAATCTGGAAACAAGTCCATGCATTCTGGAATCCTCACGAGAAATGAGGAGGGTGGGTGAGTTTCCACGCAATTCCGAGACGTTCAAAAAAGTTCGTCTTCCTCTGCCTCAAGTTGTCCTATAGGTTCAGGGCAGAATCGGAGGAATCTCAAAACAAGTTCATGCATTGTGGAATCCTCACGAGAAATGAGGAGGGTGGGTGAGTTTCCACGCAATTCCGAGACGTTGAAAAAAGTTCGTCTTCTTCTGCCCCAAGTTGTCCCAAATGGTTCAAGGCCCAAACGGAGGAATCTTGAAACAAGTCCATGCATTCTGGAATCCTCACGATAAATGAGGAGGGTGGGTGAGTTTCCGGGCAATTCCGAGACGTTGAAAAAAGTTCGTCTTCCTCTGCCTCTAGTTGTCTTATAGGTTCAGGGCACTATCGGAGGAATCTCAAAAGAAGTTCTTGCATTTTGGAATCCTCACGAGAAATGAGGGGGTTGGGTGAGTTTCCACGCAATTCCGAGACGTTGAAAAAAGTTCGTCATTTTCTGCCTCAAGTTTTCCCACATGGTTCAGGGCCCAAACGGAGGAATCTCGAAATAAGTTCATGCATTCTGGAATGCTCACGAGAAATGAGGAGGGTAGGTGCGTTTCCACGCATTTCCGAGACATTGAAAAACGTTCGTGTTCTTCTGCCCCAAGTTGTCCCAAATGGTTCAAGGGCCAAACGGAGGAATCTTGAAACAAGTCCATGCATTCTGGAATCCTCACGAGAAATGAGGAGGGTGGGTGAGTTTCCACGCAATTCCGAGACGTTGAAAAAAGTTCGTCTTCCTCTGCCTCTAGTTGTCCTATAGGTTCAGGGAACTATCGGAGGAATCTCAAAAGAAGTTCATGCATTTTGGAATCCTCATGAGAAATGAGGGGGGTGGGTGAGTTTCCACGCAATTCCGAGACGTTGAAAAAAGTTCGTCTTTTTCTCCCTCAAGTTGTCCCACATGGTTCAGGGCCCAAACGGAGGAATCTCGAAACAAGTTCATGCATTCTGGAATGCTCACGAGAAATGAGGAGGGTGGGTGCGTTTCCACGCAATTCCGAGACGTTGAAAAAAGTTCGTCTACTTCTGCCTCAAGTTGTCCCAAATGGGTCAGGGCCCAAACGGAGGAATCTGGAAACAAGTCCTTGCATTCTAGAATCCTCACGAGAAATGAGGAGGGTGGGTGAGTTTCCACGGAATTCCGAGACGTTGAAAAAAGTTCGTCTTCCTCTGCCTCAAGTTGTCCTATAGGTCCAGGGCACTATCGGAGGAATCTCAAAACAAGTTCATGCATTTTGGAATCCTCACGAGAAATGAGGGGGGTGGGTGAGTTTCCACGCAATTCCGAGACGTTGAAAAAAGTTCGTCTTTTTCTGCCGCAAGTTGTCCCACATGGTTCAGGGCACTATCGGAGGAATCTCAAAACAAGTTCATGCATTTTGGAATCTTCACGAGAAATGAGGGGGGTGGGTGTGCTTCCACGCAATTCCGAGACGTTGAAAAAAGTTCGTCTTCCTCTGCCTCAAGTTGTCCTATAGGTTCAGGGCAGAATCGGAGGAATCTCAAAACAAGTTCATGCATTGTGGAATCCTCACGAGAAATGAGGAGGGTGGGTGAGTTTCCACGCAATTCCGACACGTTGAAAAAAGTTCGTCTTCCTCTGCCTCTAGTTGTCGTATAGGTTCAGGGCACTATCGGAGGAATCTCAAAACAAGTTCATGCATTTTGGAATCCTCACGAGAAATGAGGGGGGTGGGTGAGATTCCACGCAATTCCGAGACGTTGAAAAAAGTTCGTCTTCTTCTGCCCCAAGTTGTCCCAAATGGTTCAAGGCCCAAACGGAGGAATCTTGAAACAAGTCCATGCATTATGGAATCCTCACGAGAAATGAGGAGGGTGGGTGAGTTTCCACGCAATTCCCAGACGTTGAAAAAAGTTCGTCTTCCTCTGCCTCAAGTTGTCCTATAGGTTCAGGGCACTATCGGAGGAATCTCAAAACAAGTTCATGCATTTTGGAATCCTCATGAGAAATGAGGGGGGTGGGTGAGTTTCCACGCAATTCCGAGACGTTGAAAAAAGTTCGTCTTCTTCTGCCCAAAGTTGTCCCAAATGGTTCAAGGCCCAAACGGAGGAGTCTTGAAACAAGTCCATGCATTCTGGAATCCTCACGAGAAATGAGGAGGGTGGGTGAGTTTCCACGCAATTACGAGACGTTGAAAAAAGTTCGCCTTCCTCTGCCTCTAGTTGTCCTATAGGTTCAGGGCACTATCGGAGGAATCTCAAAACAAGTTCATGCATTCTGGAATCATCACGAGAAATGAGGAGGGTGGGTGAGTTTCCACGCAATTCCGAGACGTTGAAAAAAGTTCGACTTCCTCTGCCTCTAGTTCTCTTATAGGTTCAGGGCACTATCGGAGGAATCTCAAAACAAGTTCATGCATTTTGGAATCCTCACGAGAAATGAGGGGGTTGGGTGAGATTCCACGCAATTCCGAGACGTTGAAAAAAGTTCGTCTTTTTCTGCCTCAAGTTGTCCCACATGGTTCAGGGCCCAAACGGAGGAATCTGGAAACAAGTCCATGCATTCTGGAATCCTCACGATAAATGAGGAGGGTGGGTGAGTTTCCGGGCAATTCCGAGACGTTGAAAAAAGTTCGTCTTCCTCTGCCTCTAGTTGTGTTATAGGTTCAGGGCACTATTGGAGGAATCTCAAAAGAAGTTCTTGCATTTTGGAATCCTCACGAGAAATGAGGGGGTTGGGTGAGTTTCCACGCAATTCCGAGACGTTGAAAAAAGTTCGTCATTTTCTGCCTCAAGTTTTCCCACATGGTTCAGGGCCCAAACGGAGGAATCTCGAAATAAGTTCATGCATTCTGGAATGCTCACGAGAAATGAGGAGGGTAGGTGCGTTTCCACGCATTTCCGAGACATTGAAAAACGTTCGTGTTCTTCTGCCCCAAGTTGTCCGAAATGGTTCAAGGGCCAAACGGAGGACTCTTGAAACAAGTCCATGCATTCTGGAATCCTCACGAGAAATAAGGAGGGTGGGTGAGTTTCCACGCAATTCCGAGACGTTGAAAAAAGTTCGTCTTCCTCTGCCTCTAGTTGTCCTATAGGTTCAGGGAACTATCGGAGGAATCTCAAAAGAAGTTCATGCATTTTGGAATCCTCATGAGAAATGAGGGGGGTGGGTGAGTTTCCACGCAATTCCGAGACGTTGAAAAAAGTTCGTCTTTTTCTCCCTCAAGTTGTCCCACATGGTTCAGGGCCCAAACGGAGGAATCTCGAAACAAGTTCATGCATTCTGGAATGCTCACGAGAAATGAGGAGGGTGGGTGCGTTTCCACGCAATTCCGACACGTTGAAAAAAGTTCGTCTACTTCTGCCTCAAGTTGTCCCAAATGGTTCAGGGCCCAAACGGAGGAATCTGGAAACAAGTCCATGCATTCTGGAATCCTCACGAGAAATGAGGAGGGTGGGTCAGTTTCCACGCAATTCCGAGACGTTGAAAAAAGTTCGTCTTCCTCTGCCTCAAGTTGTCCTATAGGTCCAGGGCACTATCGGAGGAATCTCAAAACAAGTTCATGCATTTTGGAATCCTCACGAGAAATGAGGGGGGTGGGTGAGTTTCCACGCAATTCCGAGACGTTGAAAAAAGTTCGTCTTTTTCTGCCTGAAGTTGTCCCACATGGTTCAGGGCCCAAACGGAGGAATCTCGAAACAAGTTCATGCATTCTGGAATCCTCACGAGAAATGAGGAGGGCGGGTGAGTTTCCACGCAATTCCGAGACGTTGAAAAAAGTTCGTCTTCCTCTACCTCTAGTTGTCTTATAGGTTCAGGGCACTATCGGAGGAATCTCAAAACAAGTTCATGCATTTTGGAATCCTCACGAGAAATGAGGGGGGTGGGTGTGCTTCCACGCAATTCCGAGACGTTGAAAAAAGTTCGTCTTCCTCTGCCTCAAGTTGTCCTATAGGTTCAGGGCAGAATCGGAGGAATCTCAAAACAAGTTCATGCATTGTGGAATCCTCACGAGAAATGAGGAGGGTGGGTGAGTTTCCACGCAATTCCGACACGTTAAAAAAAGTTCGCCTTCCTCTGCCTCTAGTTGTCCTATAGGTTCAGGGCACTATCGGAGGAATCTCAAAACAAGTTCATGCATTTTGGAATCCTCACGAGAAATGAGGGGGGTGGGTGAGATTCCACGCAATTCCGAGACGTTGAAAAAAGTTCGTCTTCTTCTGCCCCAAGTTGTCCCAAATGGTTCAAGGCCCAAACGGAGGAATCTTGAAACAAGTCCATGCATTCTGGAATCCTCACGAGAAATGAGGACGGTGGGTGAGTTACCACGCAATTCAGAGACGTTGAAGAAAGTTCGTCTTCCTCTGCCTCATGTTGTCGTATGGGGTCAGGGCACTATCGGAGGAATCTCAAAACAAGTTCATGCATTCTGGAATCCTCACGAGAAATGAGGAGGGTGGGTGAGTTTCCACGCAATTCCGAGACGTTGAAAAAAGTTCGACTTCCTCTGCCTCTAGTTCTCTTATAGGTTCAGGGCACTATCGGAGGAATCTCAAAACAAGTTCATGCATTTTGGAATCCTCACGAGAAATGAGGGGGTTGGGTGAGATTCCACGCAATTCCGTGACGTTGAAAAAAGTTTGTCTTTTTCTGCCTCAAGTTGTCCCACATGGTTCAGGGCCCAAACGGAGGAATCTCGAAAAAAGTTCATGCATTCTGCAATCCACACGAGAAATGAGCAGGGTGGGTGAGTTTCCAAGCAATTCCGACACGTTTAAAAAAGTTCGTCTACTTCTGCCCCAAGATGTCCCAAATGGTTCAGGGCCCAATCGGAGGAATCTGGAAACAAGTGCATGCATTCTGGAATCCTCACGAGAAATGAGGAGGGTGGGTGTGTTTCCAAGCAATTCCGAGACGTTGAAAAAAGTTCGTCTTCCTCTGCCTCTAGTTGTCTTATAGGTTCAGGGCACTATCGGAGGAATCTCAAAACAAGTTCATGCATTCTGGGATCCTCACGAGAAATGAGGGGGGTGGGTGAGTTTCCACGCAATTCCGAGACGTTGAAAAAAGTTCGTCTTCTTCTGCCCCAAGTTGTCCCAAATGGTTCAAGGCCCAAACGGAGGAGTCTTGAAACAAGTCCATGCATTCTGGAATCCTCACGAGAAATGAGGAGGGTGGGTGAGTTTCCACGCAATTCCGAGACGTTGAAAAAAGTTCGTCTTCCTCTGCCTCAAGTTGTCCTATAGGTCCAGGGCACTATCGGAGGAATCTCAAAACAAGTTCATGCATTTTGGAATCCTCACGAGAAATGAGGGGGGTGGGTGAGTTTCCACGCAATTCCGAGACGTTGAAAAAAGTTCGTCTTTTTCTGCCGCAAGTTGTCCCACATGGTTCAGGGCACTATCGGAGGAATCTCAAAACAAGTTCATGCATTTTGGAATCTTCACGAGAAATGAGGGGGGTGGGTGTGCTTCCACGCAATTCCGAGACGTTGAAAAAAGTTCGTCTTCCTCTGCCTCAAGTTGTCCTATAGGTTCAGGGCAGAATCGGAGGAATCTCAAAACAAGTTCATGCATTGTGGAATCCTCACGAGAAATGAGGAGGGTGGGTGAGTTTCCACGCAATTCCGACACGTTGAAAAAAGTTCGTCTTCCTCTGCCTCTAGTTGTCGTATAGGTTCAGGGCACTATCGGAGGAATCTCAAAACAAGTTCATGCATTTTGGAATCCTCACGAGAAATGAGGGGGGTGGGTGAGATTCCACGCAATTCCGAGACGTTGAAAAAAGTTCGTCTTCTTCTGCCCCAAGTTGTCCCAAATGGTTCAAGGCCCAAACGGAGGAATCTTGAAACAAGTCCATGCATTATGGAATCCTCACGAGAAATGAGGAGGGTGGGTGAGTTTCCACGCAATTCCCAGACGTTGAAAAAAGTTCGTCTTCCTCTGCCTCAAGTTGTCCTATAGGTTCAGGGCACTATCGGAGGAATCTCAAAACAAGTTCATGCATTTTGGAATCCTCATGAGAAATGAGGGGGGTGGGTGAGTTTCCACGCAATTCCGAGACGTTGAAAAAAGTTCGTCTTCTTCTGCCCAAAGTTGTCCCAAATGGTTCAAGGCCCAAACGGAGGAGTCTTGAAACAAGTCCATGCATTCTGGAATCCTCACGAGAAATGAGGAGGGTGGGTGAGTTTCCACGCAATTACGAGACGTTGAAAAAAGTTCGCCTTCCTCTGCCTCTAGTTGTCCTATAGGTTCAGGGCACTATCGGAGGAATCTCAAAACAAGTTCATGCATTCTGGAATCATCACGAGAAATGAGGAGGGTGGGTGAGTTTCCACGCAATTCCGAGACGTTGAAAAAAGTTCGACTTCCTCTGCCTCTAGTTCTCTTATAGGTTCAGGGCACTATCGGAGGAATCTCAAAACAAGTTCATGCATTTTGGAATCCTCACGAGAAATGAGGGGGTTGGGTGAGATTCCACGCAATTCCGAGACGTTGAAAAAAGTTCGTCTTTTTCTGCCTCAAGTTGTCCCACATGGTTCAGGGCCCAAACGGAGGAATCTGGAAACAAGTCCATGCATTCTGGAATCCTCACGATAAATGAGGAGGGTGGGTGAGTTTCCGGGCAATTCCGAGACGTTGAAAAAAGTTCGTCTTCCTCTGCCTCTAGTTGTCTTATAGGTTCAGGGCACTATTGGAGGAATCTCAAAAGAAGTTCTTGCATTTTGGAATCCTCACGAGAAATGAGGGGGTTGGGTGAGTTTCCACGCAATTCCGAGACGTTGAAAAAAGTTCGTCATTTTCTGCCTCAAGTTTTCCCACATGGTTCAGGGCCCAAACGGAGGAATCTCGAAATAAGTTCATGCATTCTGGAATGCTCACGAGAAATGAGGAGGGTAGGTGCGTTTCCACGCATTTCCGAGACATTGAAAAACGTTCGTGTTCTTCTGCCCCAAGTTGTCCGAAATGGTTCAAGGGCCAAACGGAGGACTCTTGAAACAAGTCCATGCATTCTGGAATCCTCACGAGAAATAAGGAGGGTGGGTGAGTTTCCACGCAATTCCGAGACGTTGAAAAAAGTTCGTCTTCCTCTGCCTCTAGTTGTCCTATAGGTTCAGGGAACTATCGGAGGAATCTCAAAAGAAGTTCATGCATTTTGGAATCCTCATGAGAAATGAGGGGGGTGGGTGAGTTTCCACGCAATTCCGAGACGTTGAAAAAAGTTCGTCTTTTTCTCCCTCAAGTTGTCCCACATGGTTCAGGGCCCAAACGGAGGAATCTCGAAACAAGTTCATGCATTCTGGAATGCTCACGAGAAATGAGGAGGGTGGGTGCGTTTCCACGCAATTCCGACACGTTGAAAAAAGTTCGTCTACTTCTGCCTCAAGTTGTCCCAAATGGTTCAGGGCCCAAACGGAGGAATCTGGAAACAAGTCCATGCATTCTGGAATCCTCACGAGAAATGAGGAGGGTGGGTCAGTTTCCACGCAATTCCGAGACGTTGAAAAAAGTTCGTCTTCCTCTGCCTCAAGTTGTCCTATAGGTCCAGGGCACTATCGGAGGAATCTCAAAACAAGTTCATGCATTTTGGAATCCTCACGAGAAATGAGGGGGGTGGGTGAGTTTCCACGCAATTCCGAGACGTTGAAAAAAGTTCGTCTTTTTCTGCCTGAAGTTGTCCCACATGGTTCAGGGCCCAAACGGAGGAATCTCGAAACAAGTTCATGCATTCTGGAATCCTCACGAGAAATGAGGAGGGCGGGTGAGTTTCCACGCAATTCCGAGACGTTGAAAAAAGTTCGTCTTCCTCTACCTCTAGTTGTCTTATAGGTTCAGGGCACTATCGGAGGAATCTCAAAACAAGTTCATGCATTTTGGAATCCTCACGAGAAATGAGGGGGGTGGGTGTGCTTCCACGCAATTCCGAGACGTTGAAAAAAGTTCGTCTTCCTCTGCCTCAAGTTGTCCTATAGGTTCAGGGCAGAATCGGAGGAATCTCAAAACAAGTTCATGCATTGTGGAATCCTCACGAGAAATGAGGAGGGTGGGTGAGTTTCCACGCAATTCCGACACGTTAAAAAAAGTTCGCCTTCCTCTGCCTCTAGTTGTCCTATAGGTTCAGGGCACTATCGGAGGAATCTCAAAACAAGTTCATGCATTTTGGAATCCTCACGAGAAATGAGGGGGGTGGGTGAGATTCCACGCAATTCCGAGACGTTGAAAAAAGTTCGTCTTCTTCTGCCCCAAGTTGTCCCAAATGGTTCAAGGCCCAAACGGAGGAATCTTGAAACAAGTCCATGCATTCTGGAATCCTCACGAGAAATGAGGACGGTGGGTGAGTTTCCACGCAATTCAGAGACGTTGAAGAAAGTTCGTCTTCCTCTGCCTCATGTTGTCGTATGGGGTCAGGGCACTATCGGAGGAATCTCAAAACAAGTTCATGCATTCTGGAATCCTCACGAGAAATGAGGAGGGTGGGTGAGTTTCCACGCAATTCCGAGACGTTGAAAAAAGTTCGACTTCCTCTGCCTCTAGTTCTCTTATAGGTTCAGGGCACTATCGGAGGAATCTCAAAACAAGTTCATGCATTTTGGAATCCTCACGAGAAATGAGGGGGTTGGGTGAGATTCCACGCAATTCCGTGACGTTGAAAAAAGTTTGTCTTTTTCTGCCTCAAGTTGTCCCACATGGTTCAGGGCCCAAACGGAGGAATCTCGAAAAAAGTTCATGCATTCTGCAATCCACACGAGAAATGAGCAGGGTGGGTGAGTTTCCAAGCAATTCCGACACGTTTAAAAAAGTTCGTCTACTTCTGCCCCAAGATGTCCCAAATGGTTCAGGGCCCAATCGGAGGAATCTGGAAACAAGTGCATGCATTCTGGAATCCTCACGAGAAATGAGGAGGGTGGGTGTGTTTCCAAGCAATTCCGAGACGTTGAAAAAAGTTCGTCTTCCTCTGCCTCTAGTTGTCTTATAGGTTCAGGGCACTATCGGAGGAATCTCAAAACAAGTTCATGCATTCTGGGATCCTCACGAGAAATGAGGGGGGTGGGTGAGTTTCCACGCAATTCCGAGACGTTGAAAAAAGTTCGTCTTCTTCTGCCCCAAGTTGTCCCAAATGGTTCAAGGCCCAAACGGAGGAGTCTTGAAACAAGTCCATGCATTCTGGAATCCTCACGAGAAATGAGGAGGGTGGGTGAGTTTCCACGCAATTCCGAGACGTTGAAAAAAGTTCGCCTTCCTCTGCCTCTAGTTGTCCTATAGGTTCAGGGCACTATCGAAGGAATCTCAAAACAAGTTCATGCATTTTGGAATCCTCACGAGAAATGAGGGGGTGGGTGAGTTTCCACGCAATTCCGAGACGGTGAAAAAAGTTCGTCTTCCTCTGCCTCAAGTTGTCCTATAGGTTCAGGGCAGAATCGGAGGAATCTCAAAACAAGTTCATGCATTGTGGAATCCTCACGAGAAATGAGGAGGGTGGGTGAGTTTCCACGCAATTCCGAGACGTTGAAAAAAGTTCGTCTTCATCTGCCCCAAGTTGTCCAAAATGTTTCAAGGCCCAAACGGAGGAATCTTGAAACAAGTCCATGCATTCTGGAATCCTCACGAGAAATGAGGAGGGTGGGTGAGTTTCCACGCAATTCCGAGACGTTGAAAAAAGTTCGTCTTCCTCTGCCTCAAGTTGTCCTATAGGTTCAGGGCACTATCGGAGGAATCTCAAAACAAGTTCATGCATTGTAGAATCCTCACGAGAAATGAGGGGGGTGGGTGAGATTCCACGCAATTCCGAGACGTTGAAAAAAGTTCGTCTTTTTCGGCCTCAAGTTGTCCCACATGGTTCAGGGCCCAAACGGAGGAATCTCGAAACAAGTTCATGCATTCTGGAATCCTCACGAGAAATGAGGAGGGTGGGTGAGTTTCCACGCAATTCCGAGACGTTGAAAAAAGTTCGTCTTCCTCTGCCTCAAGTTGTCCTATAGGTTCTGGGCACTATCGGAGGAATCTCAAAACAAGTTCATGCATTTTGGAATCCTCACGAGAAATGAGGGGGGTGGGTGAGTTTCCACGCAATTCCGAGACGTTGAAAAAAGTTCGTCTTCCTCTGCCTCAAGTTGTCCTATAGGTTCAGGGCAGAATCGGAGGAATCTCAAAACAAGTTCATGCATTGTGGAATCCTCACGAGAAATGAGGAGGGTGGGTGAGTTTCCACGCAATTCCGAAACGTTGAAAAAAGTTCGTCTTCTTCTGCCCCAAGTTGTCCCAAATGTTTCAAGGCCCAAACGGAGGAATCTGGAAACAAGTGCAAGCATTCTGGAATCCTCACGAGAAATGAGGAGGGTGGGTGAGTTTCCACGCAATTCCGAGACGTTGAAAAAAGTTCGTCTTCCTCTGCCTCTAGTTGTCGTATAGGTTCAGGGCACTATCGGAGGAATCTCAAAACAAGTTCATGCATTTTGGGATCCTCACGAGAAATGAGGGGGGTGGGTGAGTGTCCACGCAATTCCGAGACGTTGAAAAAATTCGTCTTCTTCTGCCCCAAGTTGTCCCAAATGGTTCAAGGCCCAAACGGAGGAGTCTGGAAACAAGTCCATGCATTCTGGAATCCTCACGAGAAATGAGGAGGGTGGGTGAGTTTCCACGCAATTCCGAGACGTTGAAAAAAGTTCGCCTTCCTCTGCCTCTAGTTGTCCTATAGGTTCAGGGCACTATCGAAGGAATCTCAAAACAAGTTCATGCATTTTGGAATCCTCACGAGAAATGAGGGGGGTGGGTGAGTTTCCACGCAATTCCGAGACGGTGAAAAAAGTTCGTCTTCCTCTGCCTCAAGTTGTCCTATAGGTTCAGGGCAGAATCGGAGGAATCTCAAAACAAGTTCATGCATTGTGGAATCCTCACGAGAAATGAGGAGGGTGGGTGAGTTTCCACGCAATTCCGAGACGTTGAAAAAAGTTCGTCTTCTTCTGCCCCAAGTTGTCCCAAATGTTTCAAGGCCCAAACGGAGGAATCTTGAAACAAGTCCATGCATTCTGGAATCCTCACGAGAAATGAGGAGGGTGGGTGAGTTTCCACGCAATTCCGAGACGTTGAAAAAAGTTCGTCTTCTTCTGCCCCAAGTTGTCCCAAATGTTTCAAGGCCCAAACGGAGGAATCTTGAAACAAGTCCATGCATTCTGGAATCCTCACGAGAAATGAGGAGGGTGGGGGAGTTTCCACGCAATTCCGAGACGTTGAAAAAAGTTCGTCTTCCTCTGCCTCTTGTTGTCCTATAGGTTCAGGGAACTATCGGAGGAATCTCAAAAGAAGTTCATGCATTTTGGAATCCTCATGAGAAATGAGGGGGGTGGGTGAGTTTCCACGCAATTCCGAGACGTTGAAAAAAGTTCGTCTTTTTCTCCCTCAAGTTGTCCCACATGGTTCAGGGCCCAAACGGAGGAATCTCGAAACAAGTTCATGCATTCTGGAATGCTCACGAGAAATGAGGAGGGTGGGTGCGTTTCCACGCAATTCCGACACGTTGAAAAAAGTTCGTCTACTTCTGCCTCAAGTTGTCCCAAATGGTTCAGGGCCCAAACGGAGGAATCTGGAAACAAGTCCATGCATTCTGGAATCCTCACGAGAAATGAGGAGGGTGGGTGAGTTTCCACGCAATTCCGAGACGTTGAAAAAAGTTCGTCTTCCTCTGCCTCAAGTTGTCCTATAGGTCCAGGGCACTATCGGAGGAATCTCAAAACAAGTTCATGCATTTTGGAATCCTCACGAGAAATGAGGGGGGTGGGTGAGTTTCCACGCAATTCCGAGACGTTGAAAAAAGTTCGTCTTTTTCTGCCTCAAGTTGTCCCACATGGTTCAGGGCCCAAACGGAGGAATCTCGAAACAAGTTCATGCATTCTGGAATCCTCACGAGAAATGAGGAGGGCGGGTGAGTTTCCACGCAATTCCGAGACGTTGAAAAAAGTTCGTCTTCCTCTACCTCTAGTTGTCTTATAGGTTCAGGGCACTATCGGAGGAATCTCAAAACAAGTTCATGCATTTTGGAATCCTCACGAGAAATGAGGGGGGTGGGTGTGCTTCCACGCAATTCCGAGACGTTGAAAAAAGTTCGTCTTCCTCTGCCTCAAGTTGTCCTATAGGTTCAGGGCAGAATCGGAGGAATCTCAAAACAAGTTCATGCATTGTGGAATCCTCACGAGAAATGAGGAGGGTGGGTGAGTTTCCACGCAATTCCGACACGTTGAAAAAAGTTCGTCTTCCTCTGCCTCATGTTGTCGTATGGGGTCAGGGCACTATCGGAGGAATCTCAAAACAAGTTCATGCATTCTGGAATCCTCACGAGAAATGAGGAGGGTGGGTGAGTTTCCACGCAATTCCGAGACGTTGAAAAAAGTTCGACTTCCTCTGCCTCTAGTTCTCTTATAGGTTCAGGGCACTATCGGAGGAATCTCAAAACAAGTTCATGCATTTTGGAATCCTCACGAGAAATGAGGGGGTTGGGTGAGATTCCACGCAATTCCGAGACGTTGAAAAAAGTTTGTCTTTTTCTGCCTCAAGTTGTCCCACATGGTTCAGGGCCCAAACGGAGGAATCTCGAAAAAAGTTCATGCATTCTGCAATCCACACGAGAAATGAGCAGGGTGGGTGAGTTTCCAAGCAATTCCGACACGTTTAAAAAAGTTCGTCTACTTCTGCGCCAAGATGTCCCAAATGGTTCAGGGCCCAAACGGAGGAATCTGGAAACAAGTGCATGCATTCTGGAATCCTCACGAGAAATGAGGAGGGTGGGTGTGTTTCCAAGCAATTCCGAGACGTTGAAAAAAGTTCGTCTTCCTCTGCCTCTAGTTGTCTTATAGGTTCAGGGCACTATCGGAGGAATCTCAAAACAAGTTCATGCATTTTGGGATCCTCACGAGAAATGAGGGGGGTGGGTGAGTTTCCACGCAATTCCGAGACGTTGAAAAAAGTTCGTCTTCTTCTGCCCCAAGTTGTCCCAAATGGTTCAAGGCCCAAACGGAGGAGTCTTGAAACAAGTCCTTGCATTCTGGAATCCTCACGAGAAATGAGGAGGGTGGGTGAGTTTCCACGCAATTCCGAGACGTTGAAAAAAGTTCGCCTTCCTCTGCCTCTAGTTGTCCTATAGGTTCAGGGCACTATCGAAGGAATCTCAAAACAAGTTCATGCATTTTGGAATCCTCACGAGAAATGAGGGGGGTGGGTGAGTTTCCACGCAATTCCGAGACGATGAAAAAAGTTCGTCTTCCTCTGCCTCAAGTTGTCCTATAGGTTCAGGGCAGAATCGGAGGAATCTCAAAACAAGTTCATGCATTGTGGAATCCTCACGAGAAATGAGGAGGGTGGGTGAGTTTCCACGCAATTCCGAGACGTTGAAAAAAGTTCGTCTTCATCTGCCCCAAGTTGTCCAAAATGTTTCAAGGCCCAAACGGAGGAATCTTGAAACAAGTCCATGCATTCTGGAATCCTCACGAGAAATGAGGAGGGTGGGTGAGTTTCCACGCAATTCCGAGACGTTGAAAAAAGTTCGTCTTCCTCTGCCTCAATTTGTCCTATAGGTTCAGGGCACTATCGGAGGAATCTCAAAACAAGTTCATGCATTCTGGAATCCTCACGAGAAATGAGGAGGGTGGGTGAGTTTCCACGCAATTCCGAGACGTTGAAAAAAGTTCGACTTCCTCTGCCTCTAGTTCTCTTATAGGTTCAGGGCACTATCGGAGGAATCTCAAAACAAGTTCATGCATTTTGGAATCCTCACGAGAAATGAGGGGGTTGGGTGAGATTCCACGCAATTCCGAGACGTTGAAAAAAGTTTGTCTTTTTCTGCCTCAAGTTGTCCCACATGGTTCAGGGCCCAAACGGAGGAATCTCGAAAAAAGTTCATGCATTCTGCAATCCACACGAGAAATGAGCAGGGTGGGTGAGTTTCCAAGCAATTCCGACACGTTTAAAAAAGTTCGTCTACTTCTGCCCCAAGATGTCCCAAATGGTTCAGGGCCCAATCGGAGGAATCTGGAAACAAGTGCATGCATTCTGGAATCCTCACGAGAAATGAGGAGGGTGGGTGTGTTTCCAAGCAATTCCGAGACGTTGAAAAAAGTTCGTCTTCCTCTGCCTCTAGTTGTCTTATAGGTTCAGGGCACTATCGGAGGAATCTCAAAACAAGTTCATGCATTCTGGGATCCTCACGAGAAATGAGGGGGGTGGGTGAGTTTCCACGCAATTCCGAGACGTTGAAAAAAGTTCGTCTTCTTCTGCCCCAAGTTGTCCCAAATGGTTCAAGGCCCAAACGGAGGAGTCTTGAAACAAGTCCATGCATTCTGGAATCCTCACGAGAAATGAGGAGGGTGGGTGAGTTTCCACGCAATTCCGAGACGTTGAAAAAAGTTCGCCTTCCTCTGCCTCTAGTTGTCCTATAGGTTCAGGGCACTATCGAAGGAATCTCAAAACCAGTTCATGCATTTTGGAATCCTCACGAGAAATGAGGGGGTGGGTGAGTTTCCACGCAATTCCGAGACGGTGAAAAAAGTTCGTCTTCCTCTGCCTCAAGTTGTCCTATAGGTTCAGGGCAGAATCGGAGGAATCTCAAAACAAGTTCATGCATTGTGGAATCCTCACGAGAAATGAGGAGGGTGGGTGAGTTTCCACGCAATTCCGAGACGTTGAAAAAAGTTCGTCTTCATCTGCCCCAAGTTGTCCAAAATGTTTCAAGGCCCAAACGGAGGAATCTTGAAACAAGTCCATGCATTCTGGAATCCTCACGAGAAATGAGGAGGGTGGGTGAGTTTCCACGCAATTCCGAGACGTTGAAAAAAGTTCGTCTTCCTCTGCCTCAAGTTGTCCTATAGGTTCAGGGCACTATCGGAGGAATCTCAAAACAAGTTCATGCATTGTAGAATCCTCACGAGAAATGAGGGGGGTGGGTGAGATTCCACGCAATTCCGAGACGTTGAAAAAAGTTCGTCTTTTTCGGCCTCAAGTTGTCCCACATGGTTCAGGGCCCAAACGGAGGAATCTCGAAACAAGTTCATGCATTCTGGAATCCTCACGAGAAATGAGGAGGGTGGGTGAGTTTCCACGCAATTCCGAGACGTTGAAAAAAGTTCGTCTTCCTCTGCCTCAAGTTGTCCTATAGGTTCTGGGCACTATCGGAGGAATCTCAAAACAAGTTCATGCATTTTGGAATCCTCACGAGAAATGAGGGGGGTGGGTGAGTTTCCACGCAATTCCGAGACGTTGAAAAAAGTTTGTCTTTTTCTGCCTCAAGTTGTCCCACATGGTTCAGGGCCCAAACGGAGGAATCTCGAAAAAAGTTCATGCATTCTGCAATCCACACGAGAAATGAGCAGGGTGGGTGAGTTTCCAAGCAATTCCGACACGTTTAAAAAAGTTCGTCTACTTCTGCCCCAAGATGTCCCAAATGGTTCAGGGCCCAATCGGAGGAATCTGGAAACAAGTGCATGCATTCTGGAATCCTCACGAGAAATGAGGAGGGTGGGTGTGTTTCCAAGCAATTCCGAGACGTTGAAAAAAGTTCGTCTTCCTCTGCCTCAAGTTGTCCTATAGGTCCAGGGCACTATCGGAGGAATCTCAAAACAAGTTCATGCATTTTGGAATCCTCACGAGAAATGAGGGGGGTGGGTGAGTTTCCACGCAATTCCGAGACGTTGAAAAAAGTTCGTCTTTTTCTGCCTCAAGTTGTCCCACATGGTTCAGGGCCCAAACGGAGGAATCTCGAAACAAGTTCATGCATTCTGGAATCCTCACGAGAAATGAGGAGGGCGGGTGAGTTTCCACGCAATTCCGAGACGTTGAAAAAAGTTCGTCTTCCTCTACCTCTAGTTGTCTTATAGGTTCAGGGCACTATCGGAGGAATCTCAAAACAAGTTCATGCATTTTGGAATCCTCACGAGAAATGAGGGGGGTGGGTGTGCTTCCACGCAATTCCGAGACGTTGAAAAAAGTTCGTCTTCCTCTGCCTCAAGTTGTCCTATAGGTTCAGGGCAGAATCGGAGGAATCTCAAAACAAGTTCATGCATTGTGGAATCCTCACGAGAAATGAGGAGGGTGGGTGAGTTTCCACGCAATTCCGACACGTTGAAAAAAGTTCGTCTTCCTCTGCCTCATGTTGTCGTATGGGGTCAGGGCACTATCGGAGGAATCTCAAAACAAGTTCATGCATTCTGGAATCCTCACGAGAAATGAGGAGGGTGGGTGAGTTTCCACGCAATTCCGAGACGTTGAAAAAAGTTCGACTTCCTCTGCCTCTAGTTCTCTTATAGGTTCAGGGCACTATCGGAGGAATCTCAAAACAAGTTCATGCATTTTGGAATCCTCACGAGAAATGAGGGGGTTGGGTGAGATTCCACGCAATTCCGAGACGTTGAAAAAAGTTTGTCTTTTTCTGCCTCAAGTTGTCCCACATGGTTCAGGGCCCAAACGGAGGAATCTCGAAAAAAGTTCATGCATTCTGCAATCCACACGAGAAATGAGCAGGGTGGGTGAGTTTCCAAGCAATTCCGACACGTTTAAAAAAGTTCGTCTACTTCTGCGCCAAGATGTCCCAAATGGTTCAGGGCCCAAACGGAGGAATCTGGAAACAAGTGCATGCATTCTGGAATCCTCACGAGAAATGAGGAGGGTGGGTGTGTTTCCAAGCAATTCCGAGACGTTGAAAAAAGTTCGTCTTCCTCTGCCTCTAGTTGTCTTATAGGTTCAGGGCACTATCGGAGGAATCTCAAAACAAGTTCATGCATTTTGGGATCCTCACGAGAAATGAGGGGGGTGGGTGAGTTTCCACGCAATTCCGAGACGTTGAAAAAAGTTCGTCTTCTTCTGCCCCAAGTTGTCCCAAATGGTTCAAGGCCCAAACGGAGGAGTCTTGAAACAAGTCCTTGCATTCTGGAATCCTCACGAGAAATGAGGAGGGTGGGTGAGTTTCCACGCAATTCCGAGACGTTGAAAAAAGTTCGCCTTCCTCTGCCTCTAGTTGTCCTATAGGTTCAGGGCACTATCGAAGGAATCTCAAAACAAGTTCATGCATTTTGGAATCCTCACGAGAAATGAGGGGGGTGGGTGAGTTTCCACGCAATTCCGAGACGATGAAAAAAGTTCGTCTTCCTCTGCCTCAAGTTGTCCTATAGGTTCAGGGCAGAATCGGAGGAATCTCAAAACAAGTTCATGCATTGTGGAATCCTCACGAGAAATGAGGAGGGTGGGTGAGTTTCCACGCAATTCCGAGACGTTGAAAAAAGTTCGTCTTCATCTGCCCCAAGTTGTCCAAAATGTTTCAAGGCCCAAACGGAGGAATCTTGAAACAAGTCCATGCATTCTGGAATCCTCACGAGAAATGAGGAGGGTGGGTGAGTTTCCACGCAATTCCGAGACGTTGAAAAAAGTTCGTCTTCCTCTGCCTCAATTTGTCCTATAGGTTCAGGGCACTATCGGAGGAATCTCAAAACAAGTTCATGCATTCTGGAATCCTCACGAGAAATGAGGAGGGTGGGTGAGTTTCCACGCAATTCCGAGACGTTGAAAAAAGTTCGACTTCCTCTGCCTCTAGTTCTCTTATAGGTTCAGGGCACTATCGGAGGAATCTCAAAACAAGTTCATGCATTTTGGAATCCTCACGAGAAATGAGGGGGTTGGGTGAGATTCCACGCAATTCCGAGACGTTGAAAAAAGTTTGTCTTTTTCTGCCTCAAGTTGTCCCACATGGTTCAGGGCCCAAACGGAGGAATCTCGAAAAAAGTTCATGCATTCTGCAATCCACACGAGAAATGAGCAGGGTGGGTGAGTTTCCAAGCAATTCCGACACGTTTAAAAAAGTTCGTCTACTTCTGCCCCAAGATGTCCCAAATGGTTCAGGGCCCAATCGGAGGAATCTGGAAACAAGTGCATGCATTCTGGAATCCTCACGAGAAATGAGGAGGGTGGGTGTGTTTCCAAGCAATTCCGAGACGTTGAAAAAAGTTCGTCTTCCTCTGCCTCTAGTTGTCTTATAGGTTCAGGGCACTATCGGAGGAATCTCAAAACAAGTTCATGCATTCTGGGATCCTCACGAGAAATGAGGGGGGTGGGTGAGTTTCCACGCAATTCCGAGACGTTGAAAAAAGTTCGTCTTCTTCTGCCCCAAGTTGTCCCAAATGGTTCAAGGCCCAAACGGAGGAGTCTTGAAACAAGTCCATGCATTCTGGAATCCTCACGAGAAATGAGGAGGGTGGGTGAGTTTCCACGCAATTCCGAGACGTTGAAAAAAGTTCGCCTTCCTCTGCCTCTAGTTGTCCTATAGGTTCAGGGCACTATCGAAGGAATCTCAAAACCAGTTCATGCATTTTGGAATCCTCACGAGAAATGAGGGGGTGGGTGAGTTTCCACGCAATTCCGAGACGGTGAAAAAAGTTCGTCTTCCTCTGCCTCAAGTTGTCCTATAGGTTCAGGGCAGAATCGGAGGAATCTCAAAACAAGTTCATGCATTGTGGAATCCTCACGAGAAATGAGGAGGGTGGGTGAGTTTCCACGCAATTCCGAGACGTTGAAAAAAGTTCGTCTTCATCTGCCCCAAGTTGTCCAAAATGTTTCAAGGCCCAAACGGAGGAATCTTGAAACAAGTCCATGCATTCTGGAATCCTCACGAGAAATGAGGAGGGTGGGTGAGTTTCCACGCAATTCCGAGACGTTGAAAAAAGTTCGTCTTCCTCTGCCTCAAGTTGTCCTATAGGTTCAGGGCACTATCGGAGGAATCTCAAAACAAGTTCATGCATTGTAGAATCCTCACGAGAAATGAGGGGGGTGGGTGAGATTCCACGCAATTCCGAGACGTTGAAAAAAGTTCGTCTTTTTCGGCCTCAAGTTGTCCCACATGGTTCAGGGCCCAAACGGAGGAATCTCGAAACAAGTTCATGCATTCTGGAATCCTCACGAGAAATGAGGAGGGTGGGTGAGTTTCCACGCAATTCCGAGACGTTGAAAAAAGTTCGTCTTCCTCTGCCTCAAGTTGTCCTATAGGTTCTGGGCACTATCGGAGGAATCTCAAAACAAGTTCATGCATTTTGGAATCCTCACGAGAAATGAGGGGGGTGGGTGAGTTTCCACGCAATTCCGAGACGTTGAAAAAAGTTTGTCTTTTTCTGCCTCAAGTTGTCCCACATGGTTCAGGGCCCAAACGGAGGAATCTCGAAAAAAGTTCATGCATTCTGCAATCCACACGAGAAATGAGCAGGGTGGGTGAGTTTCCAAGCAATTCCGACACGTTTAAAAAAGTTCGTCTACTTCTGCCCCAAGATGTCCCAAATGGTTCAGGGCCCAATCGGAGGAATCTGGAAACAAGTGCATGCATTCTGGAATCCTCACGAGAAATGAGGAGGGTGGGTGTGTTTCCAAGCAATTCCGAGACGTTGAAAAAAGTTCGTCTTCCTCTGCCTCTAGTTGTCTTATAGGTTCAGGGCACTATCGGAGGAATCTCAAAACAAGTTCATGCATTCTGGGATCCTCACGAGAAATGAGGGGGGTGGGTGAGTTTCCACGCAATTCCGAGACGTTGAAAAAAGTTCGTCTTCTTCTGCCCCAAGTTGTCCCAAATGGTTCAAGGCCCAAACGGAGGAGTCTTGAAACAAGTCCATGCATTCTGGAATCCTCACGAGAAATGAGGAGGGTGGGTGAGTTTCCACGCAATTCCGAGACGTTGAAAAAAGTTCGCCTTCCTCTGCCTCTAGTTGTCCTATAGGTTCAGGGCACTATCGAAGGAATCTCAAAACCAGTTCATGCATTTTGGAATCCTCACGAGAAATGAGGGGGTGGGTGAGTTTCCACGCAATTCCGAGACGGTGAAAAAAGTTCGTCTTCCTCTGCCTCAAGTTGTCCTATAGGTTCAGGGCAGAATCGGAGGAATCTCAAAACAAGTTCATGCATTGTGGAATCCTCACGAGAAATGAGGAGGGTGGGTGAGTTTCCACGCAATTCCGAGACGTTGAAAAAAGTTCGTCTTCATCTGCCCCAAGTTGTCCAAAATGTTTCAAGGCCCAAACGGAGGAATCTTGAAACAAGTCCATGCATTCTGGAATCCTCACGAGAAATGAGGAGGGTGGGTGAGTTTCCACGCAATTCCGAGACGTTGAAAAAAGTTCGTCTTCCTCTGCCTCAAGTTGTCCTATAGGTTCAGGGCACTATCGGAGGAATCTCAAAACAAGTTCATGCATTGTAGAATCCTCACGAGAAATGAGGGGGGTGGGTGAGATTCCACGCAATTCCGAGACGTTGAAAAAAGTTCGTCTTTTTCGGCCTCAAGTTGTCCCACATGGTTCAGGGCCCAAACGGAGGAATCTCGAAACAAGTTCATGCATTCTGGAATCCTCACGAGAAATGAGGAGGGTGGGTGAGTTTCCACGCAATTCCGAGACGTTGAAAAAAGTTCGTCTTCCTCTGCCTCAAGTTGTCCTATAGGTTCTGGGCACTATCGGAGGAATCTCAAAACAAGTTCATGCATTTTGGAATCCT
Organism: Acacia crassicarpa; assembly: GCA_034222035.1. NCBI lineage: Eukaryota > Viridiplantae > Streptophyta > Magnoliopsida > Fabales > Fabaceae > Acacia > Acacia crassicarpa. The sequence continues at coordinate 524,992 of JAWXYG010000021.1, read as the reverse complement.
CACGAGAAATGAGGGGGGTGGGTGAGTTTCCACGCAATTCCGAGACGTTGAAAAAAGTTCGTCTTCCTCTGCCTCAAGTTGTCCTATAGGTTCAGGGCAGAATCGGAGGAATCTCAAAACAAGTTCATGCATTGTGGAATCCTCACGAGAAATGAGGAGGGTGGGTGAGTTTCCACGCAATTCCGAGACGTTGAAAAAAGTTCGTCTTCTTCTGCCCCAAGTTGTCCCAAATGTTTCAAGGCCCAAACGGAGGAATCTGGAAACAAGTGCAAGCATTCTGGAATCCTCACGAGAAATGAGGAGGGTGGGTGAGTTTCCACGCAATTCCGAGACGTTGAAAAAAGTTCGTCTTCCTCTGCCTCTAGTTGTCGTATAGGTTCAGGGCACTATCGGAGGAATCTCAAAACAAGTTCATGCATTTTGGGATCCTCACGAGAAATGAGGGGGGTGGGTGAGTGTCCACGCAATTCCGAGACGTTGAAAAAAGTTCGTCTTCTTCTGCCCCAAGTTGTCCCAAATGGTTCAAGGCCCAAACGGAGGAGTCTTGAAACAAGTCCATGCATTCTGGAATCCTCACGAGAAATGAGGAGGGTGGGTGAGTTTCCACGCAATTCCGAGACGTTGAAAAAAGTTCGCCTTCCTCTGCCTCTAGTTGTCCTATAGGTTCAGGGCACTATCGAAGGAATCTCAAAACAAGTTCATGCATTTTGGAATCCTCACGAGAAATGAGGGGGGTGGGTGAGTTTCCACGAAATTCCGAGACGGTGAAAAAAGTTCGTCTTCCTCTGCCTCAAGTTGTCCTATAGGTTCAGGGCAGAATCGGAGGAATCTCAAAACAAATTCATGCATTGTGGAATCCTCACGAGAAATGAGGAGGGTGGGTGAGTTTCCACGAAATTCCGAGACGTTGAAAAAAGTTCTTCTTCTTCTGCCCCAAGTTGTCCCAAATGGTTCAAGGCCCAAACGGAGGAGTCTTGAAACAAGTCCATGCATTCTGGAATCCTCACGAGAAATGAGGAGGGTGGGTGAGTTTCCACGCAATTCCGAGACGTTGAAAAAAGTTCGTCTTCCTCTGCCTCAAGTTGTCCTAAAGGTTTAGGACACTATCGGAGGAATCTCGAAACAAGTTCATGCATTGTGGAGTCCTCACGAGAAATGAGGAGGGTGGGTGAGTTTCCACGCAATTCCGAGACGTTGAAAAAAGTTCGTCTTCTTCTGCCCCAAGTTGTCCCAAATGTTTCAAGGCCCAAACGGAGGAATCTGGAAACAAGTGCAAGCATTCTGGAATCCTCACGAGAAATGAGGAGGGTGGGTGAGTTTCCACGCAATTCCGAGACGTTGAAAAAAGTTCGTCTTCCTCTGCCTCTAGTTGTCGTATAGGTTCAGGGCACTATCGGAGGAATCTCAAAACAAGTTCATGCATTTTGGGATCCTCACGAGAAATGAGGGGGGTGGGTGAGTGTCCACGCAATTCCGAGACGTTGAAAAAAGTTCGTCTTCTTCTGCCCCAAGTTGTCCCAAATGGTTCAAGGCCCAAACGGAGGAGTCTTGAAACAAGTCCATGCATTCTGGAATCCTCACGAGAAATGAGGAGGGTGGGTGAGTTTCCACGCAATTCCGAGACGTTGAAAAAAGTTCGCCTTCCTCTGCCTCTAGTTGTCCTATAGGTTCAGGGCACTATCGAAGGAATCTCAAAACAAGTTCATGCATTTTGGAATCCTCACGAGAAATGAGGGGGGTGGGTGAGTTTCCACGCAATTCCGAGACGGTGAAAAAAGTTCGTCTTCCTCTGCCTCAAGTTGTCCTATAGGTTCAGGGCAGAATCGGAGGAATCTCAAAACAAGTTCATGCATTGTGGAATCCTCACGAGAAATGAGGAGGGTGGGTGAGTTTCCACGCAATTCCGAGACGTTGAAAAAAGTTCGTCTTCTTCTGCCCCAAGTTGTCCCAAATGTTTCAAGGCCCAAACGGAGGAATCTTGAAACAAGTCCATGCATTCTGGAATCCTCACGAGAAATGAGGAGGGTGGGTGAGTTTCCACGCAATTCCGAGACGTTGAAAAAAGTTCGTCTTCTTCTGCCCCAAGTTGTCCCAAATGTTTCAAGGCCCAAACGGAGGAATCTTGAAACAAGTCCATGCATTCTGGAATCCTCACGAGAAATCAGGAGGGTGGGTGAGTTTCCACTCAATTCCGAGACGTTGAAAAAAGTTCGTCTTCCTCTGCCTCTAGTTGTCCTATAGGTTCAGGGAACTATCGGAGGAATCTCAAAAGAAGTTCATGCATTTTGGAATCCTCATGAGAAATGAGGGGGGGTGGGTGAGTTTCCACGCAATTCCGAGACGTTGAAAAAAGTTCGTCTTTTTCTCCCTCAAGTTGTCCCACATGGTTCAGGGCCCAAACGGAGGAATCTCGAAACAAGTTCATGCATTCTGGAATGCTCACGAGAAATGAGGAGGGTGGGTGCGTTTCCACGCAATTCCGACACGTTGAAAAAAGTTCGTCTATTTCTGCCTCAAGTTGTCCCAAATGGTTCAGGGCCCAAACGGAGGAATCTGGAAACAAGTCCATGCATTCTGGAATCCTCACGAGAAATGAGGAGGGTGGGTGAGTTTCCACGCAATTCCGAGACGTTGAAAAAAGTTCGTCTTCCTCTGCCTCAAGTTGTCCTATAGGTCCAGGGCACTATCGGAGGAATCTCAAAACAAGTTCATGCATTTTGGAATCCTCACGAGAAATGAGGGGGGTGGGTGAGTTTCCACGCAATTCCGAGACGTTGAAAAAAGTTCGTCTTTTTCTGCCTCAAGTTGTCCCACATGGTTCAGGGCCCAAACGGAGGAATCTCGAAACAAGTTCATGCATTCTGGAATCCTCACGAGAAATGAGGAGGGCGGGTGAGTTTCCACGCAATTCCGAGACGTTGAAAAAAGTTCGTCTTCCTCTACCTCTAGTTGTCTTATAGGTTCAGGGCACTATCGGAGGAATCTCAAAACAAGTTCATGCATTTTGGAATCCTCACGAGAAATGGGGGGGTGGGTGTGCTTCCACGCAATTCCGAGACGTTGAAAAAAGTTCGTCTTCCTCTGCCTCAAGTTGTCCTATAGGTTCAGGGCAGAATCGGAGGAATCTCAAAACAAGTTCATGCATTGTGGAATCCTCACGAGAAATGAGGAGGGTGGGTGACTTTCCACGCAATTCCGACACGTTGAAAAAAGTTCGTCTTCCTCTGCCTCATGTTGTCGTATGGGGTCAGGGCACTATCGGAGGAATCTCAAAACAAGTTCATGCATTCTGGAATCCTCACGAGAAATGAGGAGGGTGGGTGAGTTTCCACGCAATTCCGAGACGTTGAAAAAAGTTCGACTTCCTCTGCCTCTAGTTCTCTTATAGGTTCAGGGCACTATCGGAGGAATCTCAAAACAAGTTCATGCATTTTGGAATCCTCACGAGAAATGAGGGGGTTGGGTGAGATTCCACGCAATTCCGAGACGTTGAAAAAAGTTTGTCTTTTTCTGCCTCAAGTTGTCCCACATGGTTCAGGGCCCAAACGGAGGAATCTCGAAAAAAGTTCATGCATTCTGCAATCCACACGAGAAATGAGCAGGGTGGGTGAGTTTCCAAGCAATTCCGACACGTTTAAAAAAGTTCGTCTACTTCTGCCCCAAGATGTCCCAAATGGTTCAGGGCCCAAACGGAGGAATCTGGAAACAAGTGCATGCATTCTGGAATCCTCACGAGAAATGAGGAGGGTGGGTGTGTTTCCAAGCAATTCCGAGACGTTGAAAAAAGTTCGTCTTCCTCTGCCTCTAGTTGTCTTATAGGTTCAGGGCACTATCGGAGGAATCTCAAAACAAGTTCATGCATTTTGGGATCCTCACGAGAAATGAGGGGGGTGGGTGAGTTTCCACGCAATTCCGAGACGTTGAAAAAAGTTCGTCTTCTTCTGCCCCAAGTTGTCCCAAATGGTTCAAGGCCCAAACGGAGGAGTCTTGAAACAAGTCCTTGCATTCTGGAATCCTCACGAGAAATGAGGAGGGTGGGTGAGTTTCCACGCAATTCCGAGACGTTGAAAAAAGTTCGCCTTCCTCTGCCTCTAGTTGTCCTATAGGTTCAGGGCACTATCGGAGGAATCTCAAAACAAGTTCATGCATTTTGGAATCCTCACGAGAAATGGGGGGGGTGGGTGTGCTTCCACGCAATTCCGAGACGTTGAAAAAAGTTCGTCTTCCTCTGCCTCAAGTTGTCCTATAGGTTCAGGGCAGAATCGGAGGAATCTCAAAACAAGTTCATGCATTGTGGAATCCTCACGAGAAATGAGGAGGGTGGGTGACTTTCCACGCAATTCCGACACGTTGAAAAAAGTTCGTCTTCCTCTGCCTCATGTTGTCGTATGGGGTCAGGGCACTATCGGAGGAATCTCAAAACAAGTTCATGCATTCTGGAATCCTCACGAGAAATGAGGAGGGTGGGTGAGTTTCCACGCAATTCCGAGACGTTGAAAAAAGTTCGACTTCCTCTGCCTCTAGTTCTCTTATAGGTTCAGGGCACTATCGGAGGAATCTCAAAACAAGTTCATGCATTTTGGAATCCTCACGAGAAATGAGGGGGTTGGGTGAGATTCCACGCAATTCCGAGACGTTGAAAAAAGTTTGTCTTTTTCTGCCTCAAGTTGTCCCACATGGTTCAGGGCCCAAACGGAGGAATCTCGAAAAAAGTTCATGCATTCTGCAATCCACACGAGAAATGAGCAGGGTGGGTGAGTTTCCAAGCAATTCCGACACGTTTAAAAAAGTTCGTCTACTTCTGCCCCAAGATGTCCCAAATGGTTCAGGGCCCAAACGGAGGAATCTGGAAACAAGTGCATGCATTCTGGAATCCTCACGAGAAATGAGGAGGGTGGGTGTGTTTCCAAGCAATTCCGAGACGTTGAAAAAAGTTCGTCTTCCTCTGCCTCTAGTTGTCTTATAGGTTCAGGGCACTATCGGAGGAATCTCAAAACAAGTTCATGCATTTTGGGATCCTCACGAGAAATGAGGGGGGTGGGTGAGTTTCCACGCAATTCCGAGACGTTGAAAAAAGTTCGTCTTCTTCTGCCCCAAGTTGTCCCAAATGGTTCAAGGCCCAAACGGAGGAGTCTTGAAACAAGTCCTTGCATTCTGGAATCCTCACGAGAAATGAGGAGGGTGGGTGAGTTTCCACGCAATTCCGAGACGTTGAAAAAAGTTCGCCTTCCTCTGCCTCTAGTTGTCCTATAGGTTCAGGGAACTATCGGAGGAATCTCAAAAGAAGTTCATGCATTTTGGAATCCTCATGAGAAATGAGGGGGGGTGGGTGAGTTTCCACGCAATTCCGAGACGTTGAAAAAAGTTCGTCTTTTTCTCCCTCAAGTTGTCCCACATGGTTCAGGGCCCAAACGGAGGAATCTCGAAACAAGTTCATGCATTCTGGAATGCTCACGAGAAATGAGGAGGGTGGGTGCGTTTCCACGCAATTCCGACACGTTGAAAAAAGTTCGTCTATTTCTGCCTCAAGTTGTCCCAAATGGTTCAGGGCCCAAACGGAGGAATCTGGAAACAAGTCCATGCATTCTGGAATCCTCACGAGAAATGAGGAGGGTGGGTGAGTTTCCACGCAATTCCGAGACGTTGAAAAAAGTTCGTCTTCCTCTGCCTCAAGTTGTCCTATAGGTCCAGGGCACTATCGGAGGAATCTCAAAACAAGTTCATGCATTTTGGAATCCTCACGAGAAATGAGGGGGGTGGGTGAGTTTCCACGCAATTCCGAGACGTTGAAAAAAGTTCGTCTTTTTCTGCCTCAAGTTGTCCCACATGGTTCAGGGCCCAAACGGAGGAATCTCGAAACAAGTTCATGCATTCTGGAATCCTCACGAGAAATGAGGAGGGCGGGTGAGTTTCCACGCAATTCCGAGACGTTGAAAAAAGTTCGTCTTCCTCTACCTCTAGTTGTCTTATAGGTTCAGGGCACTATCGGAGGAATCTCAAAACAAGTTCATGCATTTTGGAATCCTCACGAGAAATGGGGGGGGTGGGTGTGCTTCCACGCAATTCCGAGACGTTGAAAAAAGTTCGTCTTCCTCTGCCTCAAGTTGTCCTATAGGTTCAGGGCAGAATCGGAGGAATCTCAAAACAAGTTCATGCATTGTGGAATCCTCACGAGAAATGAGGAGGGTGGGTGACTTTCCACGCAATTCCGACACGTTGAAAAAAGTTCGTCTTCCTCTGCCTCATGTTGTCGTATGGGGTCAGGGCACTATCGGAGGAATCTCAAAACAAGTTCATGCATTCTGGAATCCTCACGAGAAATGAGGAGGGTGGGTGAGTTTCCACGCAATTCCGAGACGTTGAAAAAAGTTCGACTTCCTCTGCCTCTAGTTCTCTTATAGGTTCAGGGCACTATCGGAGGAATCTCAAAACAAGTTCATGCATTTTGGAATCCTCACGAGAAATGAGGGGGTTGGGTGAGATTCCACGCAATTCCGAGACGTTGAAAAAAGTTTGTCTTTTTCTGCCTCAAGTTGTCCCACATGGTTCAGGGCCCAAACGGAGGAATCTCGAAAAAAGTTCATGCATTCTGCAATCCACACGAGAAATGAGCAGGGTGGGTGAGTTTCCAAGCAATTCCGACACGTTTAAAAAAGTTCGTCTACTTCTGCCCCAAGATGTCCCAAATGGTTCAGGGCCCAAACGGAGGAATCTGGAAACAAGTGCATGCATTCTGGAATCCTCACGAGAAATGAGGAGGGTGGGTGTGTTTCCAAGCAATTCCGAGACGTTGAAAAAAGTTCGTCTTCCTCTGCCTCTAGTTGTCTTATAGGTTCAGGGCACTATCGGAGGAATCTCAAAACAAGTTCATGCATTTTGGGATCCTCACGAGAAATGAGGGGGGTGGGTGAGTTTCCACGCAATTCCGAGACGTTGAAAAAAGTTCGTCTTCTTCTGCCCCAAGTTGTCCCAAATGGTTCAAGGCCCAAACGGAGGAGTCTTGAAACAAGTCCTTGCATTCTGGAATCCTCACGAGAAATGAGGAGGGTGGGTGAGTTTCCACGCAATTCCGAGACGTTGAAAAAAGTTCGCCTTCCTCTGCCTCTAGTTGTCCTATAGGTTCAGGGCACTATCGGAGGAATCTCAAAACAAGTTCATGCATTTTGGAATCCTCACGAGAAATGGGGGGGGTGGGTGTGCTTCCACGCAATTCCGAGACGTTGAAAAAAGTTCGTCTTCCTCTGCCTCAAGTTGTCCTATAGGTTCAGGGCAGAATCGGAGGAATCTCAAAACAAGTTCATGCATTGTGGAATCCTCACGAGAAATGAGGAGGGTGGGTGACTTTCCACGCAATTCCGACACGTTGAAAAAAGTTCGTCTTCCTCTGCCTCATGTTGTCGTATGGGGTCAGGGCACTATCGGAGGAATCTCAAAACAAGTTCATGCATTCTGGAATCCTCACGAGAAATGAGGAGGGTGGGTGAGTTTCCACGCAATTCCGAGACGTTGAAAAAAGTTCGACTTCCTCTGCCTCTAGTTCTCTTATAGGTTCAGGGCACTATCGGAGGAATCTCAAAACAAGTTCATGCATTTTGGAATCCTCACGAGAAATGAGGGGGTTGGGTGAGATTCCACGCAATTCCGAGACGTTGAAAAAAGTTTGTCTTTTTCTGCCTCAAGTTGTCCCACATGGTTCAGGGCCCAAACGGAGGAATCTCGAAAAAAGTTCATGCATTCTGCAATCCACACGAGAAATGAGCAGGGTGGGTGAGTTTCCAAGCAATTCCGACACGTTTAAAAAAGTTCGTCTACTTCTGCCCCAAGATGTCCCAAATGGTTCAGGGCCCAAACGGAGGAATCTGGAAACAAGTGCATGCATTCTGGAATCCTCACGAGAAATGAGGAGGGTGGGTGTGTTTCCAAGCAATTCCGAGACGTTGAAAAAAGTTCGTCTTCCTCTGCCTCTAGTTGTCTTATAGGTTCAGGGCACTATCGGAGGAATCTCAAAACAAGTTCATGCATTTTGGGATCCTCACGAGAAATGAGGGGGGTGGGTGAGTTTCCACGCAATTCCGAGACGTTGAAAAAAGTTCGTCTTCTTCTGCCCCAAGTTGTCCCAAATGGTTCAAGGCCCAAACGGAGGAGTCTTGAAACAAGTCCTTGCATTCTGGAATCCTCACGAGAAATGAGGAGGGTGGGTGAGTTTCCACGCAATTCCGAGACGTTGAAAAAAGTTCGCCTTCCTCTGCCTCTAGTTGTCCTATAGGTTCAGGGCACTATCGGAGGAATCTCAAAACAAGTTCATGCATTTTGGAATCCTCACGAGAAATGGGGGGGGTGGGTGTGCTTCCACGCAATTCCGAGACGTTGAAAAAAGTTCGTCTTCCTCTGCCTCAAGTTGTCCTATAGGTTCAGGGCAGAATCGGAGGAATCTCAAAACAAGTTCATGCATTGTGGAATCCTCACGAGAAATGAGGAGGGTGGGTGACTTTCCACGCAATTCCGAGACGTTGAAAAAAGTTCGTCTTCCTCTGCCTCATGTTGTCGTATGGGGTCAGGGCACTATCGGAGGAATCTCAAAACAAGTTCATGCATTCTGGAATCCTCACGAGAAATGAGGAGGGTGGGTGAGTTTCCACGCAATTCCGAGACGTTGAAAAAAGTTCGACTTCCTCTGCCTCTAGTTCTCTTATAGGTTCAGGGCACTATCGGAGGAATCTCAAAACAAGTTCATGCATTTTGGAATCCTCACGAGAAATGAGGGGGTTGGGTGAGATTCCACGCAATTCCGAGACGTTGAAAAAAGTTTGTCTTTTTCTGCCTCAAGTTGTCCCACATGGTTCAGGGCCCAAACGGAGGAATCTCGAAAAAAGTTCATGCATTCTGCAATCCACACGAGAAATGAGCAGGGTGGGTGAGTTTCCAAGCAATTCCGACACGTTTAAAAAAGTTCGTCTACTTCTGCCCCAAGATGTCCCAAATGGTTCAGGGCCCAAACGGAGGAATCTGGAAACAAGTGCATGCATTCTGGAATCCTCACGAGAAATGAGGAGGGTGGGTGTGTTTCCAAGCAATTCCGAGACGTTGAAAAAAGTTCGTCTTCCTCTGCCTCTAGTTGTCTTATAGGTTCAGGGCACTATCGGAGGAATCTCAAAACAAGTTCATGCATTTTGGGATCCTCACGAGAAATGAGGGGGGTGGGTGAGTTTCCACGCAATTCCGAGACGTTGAAAAAAGTTCGTCTTCTTCTGCCCCAAGTTGTCCCAAATGGTTCAAGGCCCAAACGGAGGAGTCTTGAAACAAGTCCTTGCATTCTGGAATCCTCACGAGAAATGAGGAGGGTGGGTGAGTTTCCACGCAATTCCGAGACGTTGAAAAAAGTTCGCCTTCCTCTGCCTCTAGTTGTCCTATAGGTTCAGGGCACTATCGAAGGAATCTCAAAACAAGTTCATGCATTTTGGAATCCTCACGAGAAATGAGGGGGGTGGGTGAGTTTCCACGCAATTCCGAGACGGTGAAAAAAGTTCGTCTTCCTCTGCCTCAAGTTGTCCTATAGGTTCAGGGCAGAATCGGAGGAATCTCAAAACAAGTTCATGCATTGTGGAATCCTCACGAGAAATGAGGAGGGTGGGTGAGTTTCCACGCAATTCCGAGACGTTGAAAAAAGTTCGTCTTCATCTGCCCCAAGTTGTCCAAAATGTTTCAAGGCCCAAACGGAGGAATCTTGAAACAAGTCCATGCATTCTGGAATCCTCACGAGAAATGAGGAGGGTGGGTGAGTTTCCACGCAATTCCGAGACGTTGAAAAAAATTCGTCTTCCTCTGCCTCAATTTGTCCTATAGGTTCAGGGCACTATCGGAGGAATCTCAAAACAAGTTCATGCATTGTAGAATCCTCACGAGAAATGAGGGGGGGTGGGTGAGATTCCACGCAATTCCGAGACGTTGAAAAAAGTTCGTCTTTTTCGGCCTCAAGTTGTCCCACATGGTTCAGGGCCCAAACGGAGGAATCTCGAAACAAGTTCATGCATTCTGGAATCCTCACGAGAAATGAGGAGGGTGGGTGAGTTTCTACGCAATTCCGAGACGTTGAAAAAAGTTCGTCTTCCTCTGCCTCTAGTTGTCGTATAGGTTCAGGGCACTATCGGAGGAATCTCAAAACAAGTTCATGCATTTTGGGATCCTCACGAGAAATGAGGGGGGTGGGTGAGTGTCCACGCAATTCCGAGACGTTGAAAAAAGTTCGTCTTCTTCTGCCCCAAGTTGTCCCAAATGGTTCAAGGCCCAAACGGAGGAGTCTTGAAACAAGTCCATGCATTCTGGAATCCTCACGAGAAATGAGGAGGATGGGTGAGTTTCCACGCAATTCCGAGACGTTGAAAAAAGTTCGCCTTCCTCTGCCTCTAGTTGTTCTATAGGTTCAGGGCACTATCGAAGGAATCTCAAAACAAGTTCATGCATTTTGGAATCCTCACGAGAAATGAGGGGAGTGGGTGAGTTTCCACGTAATTCCGAGACGGTGAAAAAAGTTCGTCTTCCTCTGCCTCAAGTTGTCCTATAGGTTCAGGGCAGAATAGGAGGAATCTCAAAACAAGTTCATGCATTGTGGAATCCTCACGAGAAATGAGGAGGGTGGGTGAGTTTCCACGCAATTCCGAGACGTTGAAAAAAGTTCGTCTTCTTCTGCCCCAAGTTGTCCCAAATGTTTCAAGGCCCAAACGGAGGAATCTTGAAACAAGTCCATGCATTCTGGAATCCTCACGAGAAATGAGGAGGGTGGGTGAGTTTCCACGCAATTCCGAGACGTTGAAAAAAGTTCGTCTTCTTCTGCCCCAAGTTGTCCCAAATGTTTCAAGGCCCAAACGGAGGAATCTGGAAACAAGTGCAAGCATTCTGGAATCCTCACGAGAAATGAGGAGGGTGGGTGAGTTTCCACGCAATTCCCAGACGTTGAAAAAAGTTCGTCTTCCTCTGCCTCTAGTTGTCGTATAGGTTCAGGGCACTATCGGAGGAATCTCAAAACAAGTTCATGCATTTTGGGATCCTCACGAGAAATGAGGGGGGTGGGTGAGTGTCCACGCAATTCCGAGACGTTGAAAAAAGTTCGTCTTCTTCTGCCCCAAGTTGTCCCAAATGGTTCAAGGCCCAAACGGAGGAGTCTTGAAACAAGTCCATGCATTCTGGAATCCTCACGAGAAATGAGGAGGGTGGGTGAGTTTCCACGCAATTCCGAGACGTTGAAAAAAGTTCGCCTTCCTCTGCCTCTAGTTGTCATAAAGGTTTAGGGCACTATCGGAGGAATCTCAAAACAAGTTCATGCATTCTGGAATCCTCACGAGAAATGAGGAGGGTGGGGGAGTGTCCACGCAATTCCGAGACGTTGAAAAAAGTTCGTCTTCTTCTGCCCCAAGTTGTCCCAAATGGTTCAAGGCCCAAACGGAGGAGTCTTGAAACAAGTCCATGCATTCTGGAATCCTCACGAGAAATGAGGAGGGTGGGTGAGTTTCTACGCAATTCCGAGACGTTGAAAAAAGTTCGCCTTCCTCTGCCTCTAGTTGTCCTATAGGTTCAGGGCACTATCGAAGGAATCTCAAAACAAGTTCATGCATTTTGGAATCCTCACGAGAAATGAGGGGGGTGGGTGAGTTTCCACGCAATTCCGAGACGGTGAAAAAAGTTCGTCTTCCTCTGCCTCAAGTTGTCCTATAGGTTCAGGGCAGAATCGGAGGAATCTCAAAACAAGTTCATGCATTGTGGAATCCTCACGAGAAATGAGGAGGGTGGGTGAGTTTCCACGCAATTCCGAGACGTTGAAAAAAGTTCGTCTTCCTCTGCCTCAAGTTGTCCTATAGGTTCAGGGCAGAATCGGAGGAATCTCAAAACAAGTTCATGCATTGTGGAATCCTCACGAGAAATGAGGAGGGTGGGTGAGTTTCCACGCAATTCCGAGACGTTGAAAAAAGTTCGCCTTCCTCTGCCTCTAGTTGTCCTATAGGTTCAGGGCACTATCGAAGGAATCTCAAAACAAGTTCATGCATTTTGGAATCCTCACGAGAAATGAGGGGAGTGGGTGAGTTTCCACGCAATTCCGAGACGGTGAAAAAAGTTCGTCTTCCTCTGCCTCAAGTTGTCCTATAGGTTCAGGGCAGAATCGGAGGAATCTCAAAACAAGTTCATGCATTGTGGAATCCTCACGAGAAATGAGGAGGGTGGGTGAGTTTCCACGCAATTCCGAGACGTTGAAAAAAGTTCGTCTTCTTCTGCCCCAAGTTGTCCCAAATGTTTCAAGGCCCAAACGGAGGAATCTTGAAACAAGTCCATGCATTCTGGAATCCTCACGAGAAATGAGGAGGGTGGGTGAGTTTCCACGCAATTCCGAGACGTTGAAAAAAGTTCTTCTTCTTCTGCCCCAAGTTGTCCCAAATGTTTCAAGGCCCAAACGGAGGAATCTGGAAACAAGTGCAAGCATTCTGGAATCCTCACGAGAAATGAGGAGGGTGGGTGAGTTTCCACGCAATTCCCAGACGTTGAAAAAAGTTCGTCTTCCTCTGCCTCTAGTTGTCGTATAGGTTCAGGGCACTATCGGAGGAATCTCAAAACAAGTTCATGGATTTTGGGATCCTCACGAGAAATGAGGGGGGTGGGTGAGTGTCCACGCAATTCCGAGACGTTGAAAAAAGTTCGTCTTCTTCTGCCCCAAGTTGTCCCAAATGGTTCAAGGCCCAAACGGAGGAGTCTTGAAACAAGTCCATGCATTCTGGAATCCTCACGAGAAATGAGGAGGGTGGGTGAGTTTCCACGCAATTCCGAGACGTTGAAAAAAGTTCGCCTTCCTCTGCCTCTAGTTGTCCTATAGGTAAAGGGCACTATCGAAGGAATCTCAAAACAAGTTCATGCATTTTGGAATCCTCACGAGAAATGAGGGGGGTGGGTGAGTTTCCACGCAATTCCGAGACGGTGAAAAAAGTTCGTCTTCCTCTGCCTCAAGTTGTCCTATAGGTTCAGGACAGAATCGGAGGAATCTCAAAACAAGTTCATGCATTGTGGAATCCTCACGAGAAATGAGGAGGGTGGGTGAGTTTCCACGCAATTCCGAGACGTTGAAAAAAGTTTGTCTTCTTCTGCCCCAAGTTGTCCCAAATGTTTCAAGGCCCAAACGGAGGAATCTTGAAACAAGTCCATGCATTCTGGAATCCTCACGAGAAATGAGGAGGGTGGGTGAGTTTCCACGCAATTCCGAGACGTTGAAAAAAGTTCGTCTTCTTCTGCCCCAAGTTGTCCCAAATGTTTCAAGGCCCAAACGGAGGAATCTGGAAACAAGTGCAAGCATTCTGGAATCCTCACGAGAAATGAGGAGGGTGGGTGAGTTTCCACGCAATTCCGAGACGTTGAAAAAAGTTCGTCTTCCTCTGCCTCTAGTTGTCGTATAGGTTCAGGGCACTATCGGAGGAATCTCAAAACAAGTTCATGCATTTTGGGATCCTCACGAGAAATGAGGGGGGTGGGTGAGTGTTCACGCAATTCCGAGACGTTGAAAAAAGTTCGTCTTCTTCTGCCCCAAGTTGTCCCAAATGGTTCAAGGCCCAAACGGAGGAGTCTTGAAACAAGTCCATGCATTCTGGAATCCTCACGAGAAATGAGGAGGGTGGGTGAGTTTCCACGCAATTCCGAGACGTTGAAAAAAGTTCGCCTTCCTCTGCCTCTAGTTGTCCTATAGGTTCAGGGCACTATCGCAGGAATCTCAAAACAAGTTCATGCATTTTGGAATCCTCACGAGAAATGAGGGGGGTGGGTGAGTTTCCACGCAATTCCGAGACGGTGAAAAAAGTTCGTCTTCCTCTGCCTCAAGTTGTCCTATAGGTTCAGGGCAGAATCGGAGGAATCTCAAAACAAGTTCATGCATTGTGGAATCCTCACGAGAAATGAGGAGGGTGGGTGAGTTTCCACGCAATTCCGAGACGTTGAAAAAAGTTCGTCTTCTTCTGCCCCAAGTTGTCCCAAATGTTTCAAGGCCCAAACGGAGGAATCTTGAAACAAGTCCATGCATTCTAGAATCCTCACGAGAAATGAGGAGGGTGGGTGAGTTTCCACGCAATTCCGAGACGTTGAAAAAAGTTCGTCTTCCTCTGCCTCAAGTTGTCCTATAGGTTCAGGGCACTATCGGAGGAATCTCAAAACAAGTTCATGCATTGTGGAATCCTCACGAGAAATGAGGGGGGTGGGTGAGTTTCCACGCAATTCCGAGACGTTGAAAAAAGTTCGTCTTCTTTTGCCTCAAGTTGTCCCACATGGTTCAGGGCCCAAACGGAGGAATCTCGAAACAAGTTCATGCATTCTGGAATCCTCACGAGAAATGAGGAGGGTGGGTGAGTTTCCACGCAATTCCGAGACGTTGAAAAAAGTTCGTCTTCCTCTGCCTCAAGTTGTCTTATAGGGTTAGGGCACTATCGGAGGAATCTCAAAACAAGTTCATGCATTTTGGAATCCTCACGAGAAATGAGGAGGGTGGGTGAGTTTCCACGCAATTCCGAGACGTTGAAAAAAGTTCGTCTTCTTCTGCCCCAAGTTGTCCCAAATGGTTCAAGGCCCAAACGGATGAATCTTGAAACAAGTCCATGCATTCTGGAATCCTCACGAGAAATGAGGAGGGTGGGTGAGTTTCCACGCAATTCCGAGACGTTGAAGAAAGTTCGTCTTCCTCTGCCTCATGTTGTCCTATAGGGTCAGGGCACTATCGGAGGAATCTCAAAACAAGTTCATGCATTCTGGAATCCTCACGAGAAATGAGGAGGGTGGGTGACTTTCCACGCAATTCCGAGACGTTGAAAAAAGTTCGACTTCCTCTGCCTCTAGTTCTCTTATAGGTTCAGGGCACTATCGGAGGAATCTCAAAACAAGTTCATGCATTTTGGAATCCTCACGAGAAATGAGGGGGTTGGGTGAGATTCCACGCAATTCCGAGACGTTGAAAAAAGTTCGTCTTCTTCTGCCCCAAGTTGTCCCAAATGGTTCAAGGCCCAAACGGAGGAGTCTTGAAACAAGTCCATGCATTCTGGAATCCTCACGAGAAATGAGGAGGGTGGGTGAGTTTCCACGCAATTCCGAGACGTTGAAAAAAGTTCGTCTTCTTCTGCCTCAAGTTGTCCCACATGGTTCAGGGCCCAAACGGAGGAATCTCGAAAAAAGTTCATGCATTCTGCAAACCACACGAGAAATGAGCAGGGTGGGTGACTTTCCAAGCAATTCCGACACGTTTAAAAAAGTTCGTCTACCTCTGCCCCAAGTTGTCCCAACTGGTTCAGGGCCCAAACGGAGGAATCTGGAAACAAGTCCATGCATTCTGGAATCCTCACGAGAAATGAGGAGGGTGGGTGAGTTTCCACGCAATTCCGAGACGTTGAAAAAAGTTCGTCTTCCTCTACCTCAAGTTGTCATATAGGTTCAGGGCACTATCGGAGGAATCTCCAAACAAGTTCATGCATTTTGGAATCCTCATGAGAAATGAGGGGGTGGGTGAGTTTCCACGCAATTTCGAGACGTTGAAAAAAGTTCGTCTTCTTCTGCCCCAAGTTGTCCCAAAAGGTTCAAGGCCCAAACGGAGGAGTCTTGAAACAAGTCATGCATTCTGGAATCCTCACGAGAAATGAGGAGGGTGGGTGAGTTTCCACGCAATTCCGAGACGTTGAAAAAAGTTTGTCTTCCTCTGCCTCAAGTTGTCCTAAATGTTGAGGACACTATCGGAGGAATCTCAAAACAAGTTCATGCATTCAGGAATCCTCACGAGCAATGAGGAGGGTGGGTGAGTTTCCTCGCAATTCCGAGACGTTGAAAAAAGTTCGTCTTCCTCTGCCTCAAGTTGTCCTATAGGTTCAGGGCAGAATCGGAGGAATCTCAAAACAAGTTCATGCATTGTGGAATCCTCACGAGAAATGAGGAGGGTGGGTGAGTTTCCATGCAATTCCGAGACGTTGAAAAAAGTTCGTCTTCTTCTGCCCCAAGTTGTCCCAAATGTTTCAAGGCCCAAACGGAGGAATCTTGAAACAAGTCCATGCATTCTGGAATCCTCACGAGAAATGAGGAGGGTGGGTGAGTTTCCACGCAATTCCGAGACGTTGAAAAAAGTTCGTCTTCCTCTGCCTCAAGTTGTCCTATAGGTTCAGGCCACTATCGGAGGAATCTCAAAACAAGTTCATGCATTTTGGAATCCTCACGAGAAATGAGGGGGGTGGGTGAGATTCCACGCAATTCCGAGACGTTGAAAAAAGTTCGTCTTCTTCTGCCCCAAGGTTTCCCAAATGGTTCAAGGCCCAAACGGAGGAATCTTGAAACAAGTCCATGCATTCTGGAATCCTCACGAGAAATGAGGAGGGTGGGTGAGTTTCCACGCAATTCCGAGACGTTGAAGAAAGTTCGTCTTCCTCTGCCTCATGTTGTCCTATAGGGTCAGGGCACTATCGGAGGAATCTCAAAACAAGTTCATGCATTCTGGAATCCTCACGAGAAATGAGGAGGGTGGGTGAGTTTCCACGCAATTCCGAGACGTTGAAAAAAGTACGACTTCCTCTGCCTCTAGTTCTCTTATAGGTTCGGGGCACTATCGGAGGAATCTCAAAACAAGTTCATGCATTTTGGAATCCTCACGAGAAATGAGGGGGTTGGGTGAGATTCCACGCAATTCCGAGACGTTGAAAAAAGTTCGTCTTTTTCTGCCTCAAGTTGTCCCACATGGTTCAGGGCCCAAACGGAGGAATCTCGAAAAAAGTTCATGCATTCTGCAATCCAGACGAGAAATGAGCAGGGTGGGTGAGTTTCCAAGCAATTCCGACACGTTTAAAAAAGTTCGTCTACTTCTGCCCCAAGTTGTCCCAAATGGTTCAGGGCCCAAACGGAGGAA
Source organism: Acacia crassicarpa (assembly GCA_034222035.1). Taxonomy (NCBI): domain Eukaryota; kingdom Viridiplantae; phylum Streptophyta; class Magnoliopsida; order Fabales; family Fabaceae; genus Acacia; species Acacia crassicarpa. The sequence continues at coordinate 508,098 of JAWXYG010000021.1, read as the reverse complement.
TCTGGAAACAAGTCCATGCATTCTGGAATCCTCACGAGAAATGAGGAGGGTGGGTGAGTTTCCACGCAATTCCGAGACATTGAAAAAAGTTCGTCTTCCTCTACCTCAAGTTGTCCTATAGGTTCAGGCCACTATCGGAGGAATCTCAAAACAAGTTCATGCATTGTGGAATCCTCACGAGAAATGAGGAGGGTGGGTGAGTTTCCACGCAATTCCGAGACGTTGAAAAAAGTTTGTCTTCTTCTGCCCCAAGTTGTCCCAAATGGTTCACGGCCCAAACGGAGGAATCTTGAAACAAGTCCATGCATTCTGGAATCCTCACGAGAAATGAGGAGGGTGGGTGAGTTTCCACGCAATTCCGAGATGTTGAAGAAAGTTCGTCTTCCTCTGCCTCATGTTGTCCTATAGGGTCAGGGCACTATCGGAGGAATCTCAAAACAAGTTCATGCATTCTGGAATCCTCACGAGAAATGAGGAGGGTGGGTGAGTTTCCACGCAATTCCGAGACGTTGAAAAAAGTTCGACTTCCTCTGCCTCTAGTTCTCTTATAGGTTCGGGGCACTATCGGAGGAATCTCAAAACAAGTTCATGCATTTTGGAATCCTCACGAGAAATGAGGGGGTTGGGTGAGATTCCACGCAATTCCGAGACGTTGAAAAAAGTTCGTCTTTTTCTGCCTCAAGTTGTCCCACATGATTCAGGGCCCAAACGGAGGAATCTCGAAAAAAGTTCATGCATTCTGCAATCCACACGAGAAATGAGGAGGGTGGGTGAGTTTCCAAGCAATTCCGACACGTTTAAAAAAGTTCGTCTACTTCTGCCCCAAGTTGTCCCAAATGGTTCAGGGCCCAAACGGAGGAATCTGGACACAAGTCCATGCATTCTGGAATCCTCACGAGAAATGAGGAGGGTGGGTGAGTTTCCACGCAATTCCGAGACGTTGAAAAAAGTTCGTCTTCCTCTGCCTCAAGTTGTCATATAGGTTCAGGGCACTATCGGAGGAATCTCAAAACAAGTTCATGCATTTTGGAATCCTCATGAGAAGTGAGGGGGGTGGGTGAGTTTCCACGCAATTCCGAGACGTTGAAAAAAGTTCGTCTTCTTCTGCCCCAAGTTGTCCCAAATGGTTCAAGTCCCAAACGGAGGAGTCTTGAAACAAGTCATGCATTCTGGAATCCTCACGAGAAATGAGGAGGGTGGGTGAGTTTCCACGCAATTCCGAGACGTTGAAAAAAGTTCGTCTTCCTCTGCCTCAAGTTGTCCTAAATGTTGAGGACACTATCGGAGGAATCTCAAAACAAGTTCATGCATTCAGGAATCCTCACGAGCAATGAGGAGGGTGGGTGAGTTTCCTCGCAATTCCGAGACGTTGAAAAAAGTTCGTCTTCCTCTGCCTCAAGTTGTCCTATAGGTTCAGGGCAGAATCGGAGGAATCTCAAAACAAGTTCATGCATTGTGGAATCCTCACGAGAAATGAGGAGGGTGGGTGAGTTTCCATGCAATTCCGAGACGTTGAAAAAAGTTCGTCTTCTTCTGCCCCAAGTTGTCCCAAATGTTTCAAGGCCCAAACGGAGGAATCTTGAAACAAGTCCATGCATTCTGGAATCCTCACGAGAAATGAGGAGGGTGGGTGAGTTTCCACGCAATTCCGAGACGTTGAAAAAAGTTCGTCTTTTTCTGCCTCAAGTTGTCCCACATGATTCAGGGCCCAAACGGAGGAATCTCGAAAAAAGTTCATGCATTCTGCAATCCACACGAGAAATGAGGAGGGTGGGTGAGTTTCCAAGCAATTCCGACACGTTTAAAAAAGTTCGTCTACTTCTGCCCCAAGTTGTCCCAAATGGTTCAGGGCCCAAACGGAGGAATCTGGACACAAGTCCATGCATTCTGGAATCCTCACGAGAAATGAGGAGGGTGGGTGAGTTTCCACGCAATTCCGAGACGTTGAAAAAAGTTCGTCTTCCTCTGCCTCAAGTTGTCTTATAGGGTTAGGGCACTATCGGAGGAATCTCAAAACAAGTTCATGCATTTTGGAATCCTCACGAGAAATGAGGGGGTTGGGTGAGATTCCACGCAATTCCGAGACGTTGAAAAAAGTTCGTCTTTTTCTGCCTCAAGTTGTCCCACATGATTCAGGGCCCAAACGGAGGAATCTCGAAAAAAGTTCATGCATTCTGCAATCCACACGAGAAATGAGGAGGGTGGGTGAGTTTCCAAGCAATTCCGACACGTTTAAAAAAGTTCGTCTACTTCTGCCCCAAGTTGTCCCAAATGGTTCAGGGCCCAAACGGAGGAATCTGGACACAAGTCCATGCATTCTGGAATCCTCACGAGAAATGAGGAGGGTGGGTGAGTTTCCACGCAATTCCGAGACGTTGAAAAAAGTTCGTCTTCCTCTGCCTCAAGTTGTCATATAGGTTCAGGGCACTATCGGAGGAATCTCAAAACAAGTTCATGCATTTTGGAATCCTCATGAGAAGTGAGGGGGGTGGGTGAGTTTCCACGCAATTCCGAGACGTTGAAAAAAGTTCGTCTTCTTCTGCCCCAAGTTGTCCCAAATGGTTCAAGGCCCAAACGGAGGAGTCTTGAAACAAGTCATGCATTCTGGAATCCTCACGAGAAATGAGGAGGGTGGGTGAGTTTCCACGCAATTCCGAGACGTTGAAAAAAGTTCGTCTTCCTCTGCCTCAAGTTGTCCTAAATGTTGAGGACACTATCGGAGGAATCTCAAAACAAGTTCATGCATTCAGGAATCCTCACGAGCAATGAGGAGGGTGGGTGAGTTTCCTCGCAATTCCGAGACGTTGAAAAAAGTTCGTCTTCCTCTGCCTCAAGTTGTCCTATAGGTTCAGGGCAGAATCGGAGGAATCTCAAAACAAGTTCATGCATTGTGGAATCCTCACGAGAAATGAGGAGGGTGGGTGAGTTTCCATGCAATTCCGAGACGTTGAAAAAAGTTCGTCTTCTTCTGCCCCAAGTTGTCCCAAATGTTTCAAGGCCCAAACGGAGGAATCTTGAAACAAGTCCATGCATTCTGGAATCCTCACGAGAAATGAGGAGGGTGGGTGAGTTTCCACGCAATTCCGAGACGTTGAAAAAAGTTCGTCTTCCTCTGCCTCAAGTTGTCCTATAGGTTCAGGCCACTATCGGAGGAATCTCAAAACAAGTTCATGCATTGTGGAATCCTCACGAGAAATGAGGAGGGTGGGTGAGTTTCCACGCAATTCCGAGACGTTGAAAAAAGTTTGTCTTCTTCTGCCCCAAGTTGTCCCAAATGGTTCAAGGCCCAAACGGAGGAATCTTGAAACAAGTCCATGCATTCTGGAATCCTCACGAGAAATGAGGAGGGTGGGTGAGTTTCCAAGCAATTCCGACACGTTTAAAAAAGTTCGTCTACTTCTGCCCCAAGTTGTCCCAAATGGTTCAGGGCCCAAACGGAGGAATCTGGACACAAGTCCATGCATTCTGGAATCCTCACGAGAAATGAGGAGGGTGGGTGAGTTTCCACGCAATTCCGAGACGTTGAAAAAAGTTCGTCTTCCTCTGCCTCAAGTTGTCCTATAGGTTCAGGGCACTATCGGAGGAATCTCAAAACAAGTTCATGCATTTTGGAATCCTCATGAGAAATGAGGGGGGTGGGTGAGTTTCCACGCAATTCCGAGACGTTGAAAAAAGTTCGTCTTCTTCTGCCCCAAGTTGTCCCAAATGGTTCAAGGCCCAAACGGAGGAGTCTTGAAACAAGTCCATGCATTCTGGAATCCTCAAGAGAAATGAGGAGGGTGGGTGAGTTTCCACCCAATTCCGAGACGTTGAAAAAAGTTCGCCTTCCTCTGCCTCTAGTTGTCCTATAGGTTCAGGGCACTATCGGAGGAATCTCAAAACAAGTTCATGCATTTTGGAATCCTCACGAGAAATGAGGGGGTGGGTGAGTTTTCACGCAATTCCGAGACGTTGAAAAAAGTTCGTCTTCCTCTGCCTCAAGTTGTCCTATAGGTTCAGGGCAGAATCGGATGAATCTCAAAACAAGTTCATGCATTGTGGAATCCTCACGAGAAATGAGAAGGGTGGGTGAGTTTCCACGCAATTCCGAGACGTTGAAGAAAGTTCGTCTTCCTCTGCCTCATGTTGTCCTATAGGGTCAGGGCACTATCGGAGGAATCTCAAAACAAGTTCATGCATTCTGGAATCCTCACGAGAAATGAGGAGGGTGGGTGAGTTTCCACGCAATTCCGAGACGTTGAAAAAAGTTCGACTTCCTCTGCCTCTAGTTCTCTTATAGGTTCGGGGCACTATCGGAGGAATCTCAAAACAAGTTCATGCATTTTGGAATCCTCACGAGAAATGAGGGGGTTGGGTGAGATTCCACGCAATTCCGAGACGTTGAAAAAAGTTCGTCTTTTTCTGCCTCAAGTTGTCCCACATGGTTCTGGGCCCAAACGGAGGAATCTCGAAAAAAGTTCATGCATTCTGCAATCCACACGAGAAATGAGCAGGGTGGGTGAGTTTCCAAGCAATTCCGACACGTTTAAAAAAGTTCGTCTACTTCTGCCCCAAGTTGTCCCAAATGGTTCAGGGCCCAAACGGAGGAATCTGGAAACAAGTCCATGCATTCTGGAATCCTCACGAGAAATGAGGAGGGTGGGTGAGTTTCCACGCAATTCCGAGACGTTGAAAAAAGTTCGTCTTCCTCTGCCTCAAGTTGTCCTATAGGTTCAGGGCACTATCGGAGGAATCTCAAAACAAGTTCATGCATTTTGGAATCCTCATGAGAAATGAGGGGGGTGGGTGAGTTTCCACGCAATTCCGAGACGTTGAAAAAAGTTCGTCTTCTTCTGCCCCAAGTTGTCCCAAATGGTTCAAGGCCCAAACGGAGGAGTCTTGAAACAAGTCCATGCATTCTGGAATCCTCAAGAGAAATGAGGAGGGTGGGTGAGTTTCCACCCAATTCCGAGACGTTGAAAAAAGTTCGCCTTCCTCTACCTCTAGTTGTCCTATAGGTTCAGGGCAGAATCGGAGGAATGTCAAAACAAGTTCATGCATTGTGGAATCCTCACGAGAAATGAGGAGGGTGGGTGAGTTTCCACGCAATTCCGAGACGTTGAAAAAAGTTCGTCTTTTTCTCCCTCAAGTTGTCCCACATGGTTCAGGGCCCAAACGGAGGAATCTCGAAACAAGTTCATGCATTCTGGAATGTTCACGAGAAATGAGGAGGATGGGTGCGTTTCCACGCAATTCTGAGACGTTGAAAAAAGTTCGTCTTCTTCTGCCCCAAGTTGTCCCAAATGGTTCAAGGCCCAAACGGAGGAATCTTGAAACAAGTCCATGCATTCTGGAATCCTCACGAGAAATGAGGAGGGTGGGTGAGTTTCCACGCAATTTCGACACGTTGAAAAAAGTTCGTCTTCCTCTGCCTCTAGTTGTTGTATAGGTTCAGGGCACTATCGGAGGAATCTCAAAACAAGTTCATGCATTTTGGAATCCTCACGAGAAATGAGGGGGGTGGGTGAGATTCCACGTAATTCCTAGACGTTGAAAAAAGTTCGTCTTCTTCTGCCCCAAGTTGTCCCAAATGGTTCAAGGCCAAAATGGAGGAATCTTGAAACAAGTCCATGCATTCTGGAATCCTCACGAGAAATGAGGAGGGTGGGTGAGTTTCCACGCAATTCCGAGACGTTGAAGAAAGTTCGTCTTCCTCTGCCTCATGTTGTCCTATAGGGTCAGGGCACTATCGGAGGAATCTCAAAACAAGTTCATGCATTCTGGAATCCTCACGAGAAATGAGGAGGGTGGGTGAGTTTCCACGCAATTCCGAGACGTTGAAAAAAGTTCGACTTCCTCTGCCTCTAGTTCTCTTATAGGTTCAGGGCACTATCGGAGGAATCTCAAAACAAGTTCATGCATTTTGGAATCCTCATGAGAAATGAGGGGGGTGGGTGAGTTTCCACGCAATTGCGAGACGTTGAAAAAAGTTCGTCTTCTTCTGCCCCAAGTTGTCCCAAATGGTTCAAGGCCCAAACGGAGGAGTCTTGAAACAAGTCCATGCATTCTGGAATCCTCACGAGAAATGAGGAGGGTGGGTGAGTTTCCACGCAATTCCGAGACGTTGAAAAAAGTTCGTCTTCCTCTGCCTCAAGTTGTCCTATAGGTTCAGGGCACTATCGGAGGAATCTCAAAACAAGTTCATGCATTTTGGAATCCTCATGAGAAATGAGGGGGGTGGGTGAGTTTCCACGCAATTGCGAGACGTTGAAAAAAGTTCGTCTACTTCTGCCCCAAGTTGTCCCAAATGGTTCAGGGCCCAAACGGAGGAATCTGGAAACAAGTCCATGCATTCTGGAATCCTCACGAGAAATGAGGAGGGTGGGTGAGTTTCCACGCAATTCCGAGACGTTGAAAAAAGTTCGTCTTCCTCTGCCTCAAGTTGTCCTATAGGTTCAGGGCACTATCGGAGGAATCTCAAAACAAGTTCATGCATTTTGGAATCCTCATGAGAAATGAGGGGGGTGGGTGAGTTTCCACGCAATTCCGAGACGTTGAAAAAAGTTCGTCTACTTCTGCCCCAAGTTGTCCCAAATGGTTCAGGGCCCAAACGGAGGAATCTGGAAACAAGTCCATGCATTCTGGAATCCTCACGAGAAATGAGGAGGGTGGGTGAGTTTCCACGCAATTCCGAGACGTTGAAAAAAGTTCGTCTTCCTCTGCCTCAAGTTGTCCTATAGGTTCAGGGCACTATCGGAGGAATCTCAAAACAAGTTCATGCATTTTGGAATCCTCATGAGAAATGAGGGGGGTGGGTGAGTTTCCACGCAATTCCGAGACGTTGAAAAAAGTTCGTCTACTTCTGCCCCAAGTTGTCCCAAATGGTTCAGGGCCCAAACGGAGGAATCTGGAAACAAGTCCATGCATTCTGGAATCCTCACGAGAAATGAGGAGGGTGGGTGAGTTTCCACGCAATTCCGAGACGTTGAAAAAAGTTCGTCTTCCTCTGCCTCAAGTTGTCCTATAGGTTCAGGGCACTATCGGAGGAATCTCAAAACAAGTTCATGCATTTTGGAATCCTCATGAGAAATGAGGGGGGTGGGTGAGTTTCCACGCAATTCCGAGACGTTGAAAAAAGTTCGTCTTCTTCTGCCCCAAGTTGTCCCAAATGGTTCAAGGCCCAAACGGAGGAGTCTTGAAACAAGTCCATGCATTCTGGAATCCTCAAGAGAAATGAGGAGGGTGGGTGAGTTTCCACCCAATTCCGAGACGTTGAAAAAAGTTCGCCTTCCTCTACCTCTAGTTGTCCTATAGGTTCAGGGCAGAATCGGAGGAATGTCAAAACAAGTTCATGCATTGTGGAATCCTCACGAGAAATGAGGAGGGTGGGTGAGTTTCCACGCAATTCCGAGACGTTGAAAAAAGTTCGTCTTTTTCTCCCTCAAGTTGTCCCACATGGTTCAGGGCCCAAACGGAGGAATCTCGAAACAAGTCCATGCATTCTGGAATCCTCACGAGAAATGAGGAGGGTGGGTGAGTTTCCACGCAATTCCGAGACGTTGAAAAAAGTTCGTCTTCCTCTGCCTCAAGTTGTCCTATAGGTTCAGGGCACTATCGGAGGAATCTCAAAACAAGTTCATGCATTTTGGAATCCTCATGAGAAATGAGGGGGGTGGGTGAGTTTCCACGCAATTCCGAGACGTTGAAAAAAGTTCGTCTTCTTCTGCCCCAAGTTGTCCCAAATGGTTCAAGGCCCAAACGGAGGAGTCTTGAAACAAGTCCATGCATTCTGGAATCCTCAAGAGAAATGAGGAGGGTGGGTGAGTTTCCACGCAATTCCGAGACGTTGAAAAAAGTTCGCCTTCCTCTACCTCAAGTTGTCCTATAGGTTCAGGGCAGAATCGGAGGAATGTCAAAACAAGTTCATGCATTGTGGAATCCTCACGAGAAATGAGGAGGGTGGGTGAGTTTCCACGCAATTCCGAGACGTTGAAAAAAGTTCGTCTTTTTCTCCCTCAAGTTGTCCCACATGGTTCAGGGCCCAAACGGAGGAATCTCGAAACAAGTTCATGCATTCTGGAATGTTCACGAGAAATGAGGAGGATGGGTGCGTTTCCACGCAATTCTGAGACGTTGAAAAAAGTTCGTCTTCTTCTGCCCCAAGTTGTCCCAAATGGTTCAAGGCCCAAACGGAGGAATCTTGAAACAAGTCCATGCATTCTGGAATCCTCACGAGAAATGAGGAGGGTGGGTGAGTTTCCACACAATTTCGACACGTTGAAAAAAGTTCGTCTTCCTCTGCCTCTAGTTGTTGTATAGGTTCAGGGCACTATCGGAGGAATCTCAAAACAAGTTCATGCATTTTGGAATCCTCACGAGAAATGAGGGGGGTGGGTGAGATTCCACGTAATTCCTAGACGTTGAAAAAAGTTCGTCTTCTTCTGCCCCAAGTTGTCCCAAATGGTTCAAGGCCAAAATGGAGGAATCTTGAAACAAGTCCATGCATTCTGGAATCCTCACGAGAAATGAGGAGGGTGGGTGAGTTTCCACGCAATTCCGAGACGTTGAAGAAAGTTCGTCTTCCTCTGCCTCATGTTGTCCTATAGGGTCAGGGCACTATCGGAGGAATCTCAAAACAAGTTCATGCATTCTGGAATCCTCACGAGAAATGAGGAGGGTGGGTGAGTTTCCACGCAATTCCGAGACGTTGAAAAAAGTTCGACTTCCTCTGCCTCTAGTTCTCTTATAGGTTCAGGGCACTATCGGAGGAATCTCAAAACAAGTTCATGCATTTTGGAATCCTCATGAGAAATGAGGGGGGTGGGTGAGTTTCCACGCAATTGCGAGACGTTGAAAAAAGTTCGTCTTCTTCTGCCCCAAGTTGTCCCAAATGGTTCAAGGCCCAAACGGAGGAGTCTTGAAACAAGTCCATGCATTCTGGAATCCTCACGAGAAATGAGGAGGGTGGGTGAGTTTCCACGCAATTCCGAGACGTTGAAGAAAGTTCGTTTTCCTCTGCCTCATGTTGTCCTATAGGGTCAGGGCACTATCGGAGGAATCTGAAAACAAGTTCATGCATTCTGGAATCCTCACGAGAAATGAGGAGGGTGGGTGAGTTTCCACGCAATTCCGAGACGTTGAAAAAAGTTCGACTTCCTCTGCCTCTAGTTCTCTTATAGGTTCAGGGCACTATCGGAGGAATCTCAAAACAAGTTCATGCATTTTGGAATCCTCACGAGAAATGAGGGGGTTGGGTGAGATTCCACGCAATTCCGAGACGTTGAAAAAAGTTCGTCTTTTTCTGCCTCAAGTTGTCCCACATGGTTCAGGGCCCAAACGGAGGAATCTCGAAAAAAGTTCATGCATTCTGCAATCAACACGAGAAATGAGGAGGGTGGGTGAGTTTCCAAGCAATTCCGACACGTTTAAAAAAGTTCGTCTACTTCTGCCCCAAGTTGTCCCAAATGGTTCAGGGCCCAAACGGAGGAATCTGGAAACAAGTCCATGCATTCTGGAATCCTCACGAGAAATGAGGAGGGTGGGTGAGTTTCCACGCAATTCCGAGACGTTGAAAAAAGTTCGTCTTCCTCTGCCTCAAGTTGTCCTATAGGTTCAGGGCACTATCGGAGGAATCTCAAAACAAGTTCATGCATTTTGGAATCCTCATGAGAAATGAGGGGGGTGGGTGAGTTTCCACGCAATTGCGAGACGTTGAAAAAAGTTCGTCTTCTTCTGCCCCAAGTTGTCCCAAATGGTTCAAGGCCCAAACGGAGGAGTCTTGAAACAAGTCCATGCATTCTGGAATCCTCACGAGAAATGAGGAGGGTGGGTGAGTTTCCACGCAATTCCGGGACGTTGAAAAAAGTTCGCCTTCCTCTGCCTCTAGTTGTCCTATAGGTTCAGGGCACTATCGGAGGAATCTCAAAACAAGTTCATGCATTTTGGAATCCTCACGAGAAATGAGGGGGGTGGGTGAGTTTCCACGCAATTCCGAGACGTTGAAAAAAGTTCGTCTTCCTCTGCCTCAAGTTGTCCTATAGGTTCAGGGCAGAATCGGAGGAATCTCAAAAGAAGTTCATGCATTTTGGAATCCTCACGAGAAATGAGGGGGGTGGGTGAGTTTCCACGCAATTCTGAGACGTTGAAAAAAGTTCGCCTTTTTCTGCCTCAAGTTGTCCCACATGGTTCAGGGCCCAAACGGAGGAATCTCGAAACAAGTTCATGCATTCTGGAATGCTCACGAGAAATGAGGAGGGTGGGTGCGTTTCCACGCAATTCCGAGACGTTGAAAAAATTTCGTCTTCTTCTGCCCCAAGTTGTCCCAAATGGTTCAAGGCCCAAACGGAGGAATCTTGAAACAAGTCCATGCATTCTGGAATCCTCACGAGAAATGAGGAGGGTGGGTGAGTTTCCACGCAATTCCGAGACGTTGAAAAAAGTTCGTCTTCCTTTGCCTCTAGTTGTCCTATAGGTTCAGGGCACTATCGGAGGAATCTCAAAACAAGTTCATGCATAGTGGAATGCTCACGAGAAATGAGGAGGGTGGGTGAGTTTCCACGCAATTCTGAGACGTTGAAAAAAGTTTGTCTTTTTCTGCCTCAAGTTGTCCCAAATGGTTCAGGGCCCAAACGGAGGAATCTTGAAACTAGTCCATGCATTCTGGAATCCTCACGAGAAATGAGGAGGGTGGGTGCGTTTCCATGAAATTCCGAGACGTTGAAAAAAGTTCGTCTTCTTCTGCCCCAAGTTGTCCCAAATGGTTCAGGGCCCAAACGGAGGAATCTTGAAACAAGTCCATGCATTCTGGAATCCTCACGAGAAATGAGGAGGGTGGGTGAGTTTCCACGCAATTCCGAGACGTTGAAAAAAGTTCGTCTTCCTCTGCCTCTAGTTGTCCTATAGGTTCAGGGCACTATCGGAGGAATCTCAAAACAAGTTCATGCATTTTGGAATCCTCACGAGAAATGAGGGGGGTGGGAGAGTTTCCACGCAATTCCGGGACGTTGAAAAAAGTTCGTCTTCCTCTGCCTCAAGTTGTCCTATAGGTTCAGGGGAGAATCGGAGGAATCACAAAACAAGTTCATGCATTGTGGAATCCTCACGACAAATGAGGAGGGTGGGTGAGTTTCCACGCAATTCCGAGACGTTGAATAAAGTTCATCTTCTTCTGCCTCAAGTTGTCCCAAATGGTTCAAGGCCCAAACGGAGGAATCTTGAAACAAGTCCATGCATTGTGGAATCCTCACGAGAAATGAGGAGGGTGGGTGAGTTTCCACGCTATTCCGAGATGCTGAAAAAAGTTCGTCTTCTTCTGCCTCAAGTAGTCCCAAATGGTTCAGGGCCCAAACGGAGGAATCTTGAAACATCTTCATGCATTCTGGAATCCTCACGAGAAATGAGGAGGGTGGGTGACTTTCCACGCAATTCCGAGACGGTGAAAAAAGTTCGTCTTCTTCTGCCTCAAGTAGTCCCAAATGGTACAGGGCCCAAACGGAGGAATGTCAAAACATGTTCGTGCATACTGGAATCCTCACGAGAAATGAGGGGGGTGGCTGAGTTTCCACGCAAATCCTTGATGTTGAAAAAAGTTTGTCTTCCTCTACCTCAAGTTGTCCCACATGGTTCAGGGCCCAAACGGAGGAATCTCGAAACAAGTTCATGCATTCTGGAATCGTAACAAGAAATGAGGAGGGTGGGTGAGTTTCCACGCAATTCCGAGACGTTGAAAAAAGTTCGTCTTCCTCTGCCTCAAGTTGTCCTATAGGTTCAGGGCACAATCGGAGTAATCTCAAAAGAAGTTCATGCATTCTGGAATCCTCACGAGAAATGAGGACGGTGGGTGAGTTTCCACGCAATTTCGAGACGTTGAAAAAAGTTCGTCTTCTTCTGCGTCAAGTAGTCCCAAATGGTTCGAGGCCCAAACGGAGGAATCTCGAAACAAGTTCATGCATTCTGGAATCCTCACGAGAAATGAGGAGGGTGGGCGAGTTTCCACGCAATTCCGAGACGTTGAAAAAAGTTCGTCTTCTTCTTCCTCATGTAGTCCCAAATTGTTCACGGCCCAAACGGGGGAATCTCGAAACAAGTTCATGCATTCTGTAATCCTCACGAGGATTGAGGAGGGTGGGTCAATTTCAACCCAATTCCGAGACGTTGAAAAAACTTCGTCTTCTTCTTCCTCATGTAGTCCCATATGGTTCAGGGCCCAAACGGAGGAATCTCGAAACAAGTTCATGCATTCAGGAATCCTCACTAGAAATGAGGAGGGTGGGTGAGTTTCGACGCAATTCCGAGACGTTGAAAAAAGTTCGTCTTCCACTGCCTCAAGTTGTCCTATAGGTTCAGGGCAGAATCGGAGGAATCTCAAAAAAAGTTCATGCATTGTGGTATCCTCACGAGATATGAGGAGGGTGGGTGAGTTTCCACGCAATTCCGAGACGTTGAAAAAAGTTCGTCTTCTTCTGCCCCAGGTTGTCCCAAATGCTTCAAGGCCCAAACGAAGGAATCTGGAAACAAGTCCATCCATTCTGGAATCGTCACGAGAAATGAGTACGGTGGGTGAGTTTCCACGCAATTCCGAGACGTTGAAAAAAGTTCGTCTTCCTCTGCCTCTACTTGTCTTATAGGTTCAGGGCACTATCGGAGGAATCTCAAAAGAAGTTCGTGCATTTTGGAATCCTCACAAGAAATGAGGGGGGTGGGTGAGTTTCCACGCAATTCCGAGACGTTGAAAAAAGTTCGTCTTGTTCTGCCTCAAGTTGTCCCACATGGTTCAGGGCCCAAACGGAGGAATCTCGAAACAAGTTCATGCATTCTGGAATCCTCACGGGAAGTGAGGAGGGTGGGTGAGTTTCCACGCAATTCCGACACGTTGAAAAACGTTCGTCTTCTTCTACCTCAAGTTGTCCCAAATGGTTCAGTGCCAAAACGGAGGAATCTTGAAACAAGTCCATGCATTCTGGAATCCACACGAGAAATGAGGGGGGTGGGTGAGTTTCCACGGAATTCCGAGACTTTGAAAAAAGTTCGTCTTGTTCTGCCTTAACTTGTCCCACATGGTTCAGGGCCCAAACGGAGGAATCTCGAAGCAAGTTCATGCATTCTGGAATGCACACGAGAAATGAGGAGGGTGGGTGAGTTTCCACGCAATTCCGAGACGTTGAAAAAAGTTCGTCTTCCTCTGCCTCTAGGTGTCTTATAGGTTCAGGGCACTATCGGAGGAATCTCAAAACAAGTTCATGCATTTTGGAATCCTCACGAGAAATGAGGGGGGTGGGTGACTTTCCACGGAATTCCGAGACGTTGAAAAAAGTTCGTCTTTTTCTGCCTCAAGTTGTCCCACATGGTTCAGGGCCCAAACGGAGGAATCTCGAAACAAGTTCATGCAATCTGGAATCCTCACGAGAAATGAGGAGGGTGGACGAGTTTCCACGCAATTCCGAGACGTTGAAAATAGTTCGTCTTCCTCTGCCTCTAGTTCTCTTATAGGTTCAAGGCACTATCGGAGGAATCTCAAAACAAGTTCATGCATTGTGGAATCCTCACGAGAAATGAGGAGGAATCTCAAAACAAGTTCATGCATTTTGGAATGAGAAATGAGGGGGGTGGGTGAGTTTCCACGCAATTCCGAGACGTTGAAAAAAGTTCGTCTTCTTCTGCCCCAAGTTATCCCAAATGGTTCAAGGCCCAAACGGAGGAATGTCGAAACAAGTTCATGCATTCTGGAATCCTCACGAGAAATGAGGAGGGTGGGGAGTTTCCACGCAATTCCGAGACGTTGAAAAAAGTTCGTCTTCCTCTGCCTCAAGTTGTCCTATAGGTTCAGGGCAGAATCGGAGGAATCTCAAAACAAGTTCATGCATTGTGGAATCCTCACGAGAAATGAGGGGGGTGGGTGAGATTCCACGCAATTCCGAGACAATGAAAAAAGTTCGTCTTCTTCTGCCCCAAGTTGTCCCAAATGGTTCAAGGCCCAAACAGAGGAATCTGGAAACAAGTCCATGCATTTTGGAATCCTCACGAGAAATGAGGAGGGTGGGTGAGTTTCCACGCAATTCCGAGACGTTGAAAAAAGTTCGTCTTCCTCTGCCTCTAGTTGTCTTATAGGTTCAGGGCACTATCGGAGGAATCTCAAAACAAGTTCATGCATTTTGGGATCCTCACGAGAAATGAGGGGGGTGGGTGAGTTTCCACGGAATTCCGAGACGTTGAAAAAAGTTCGTCTTCTTCTGCCCCAAGTTATTCCAACTGGTTCACGGCCCAAACGGAGGAGTCTTGAAACAAGTCCATGCATTCTGGAATCCTCACGAGAAATGAGGAGGGTGGGTGAGTTTCCACGCAATTCCGAGACGTTGAAAAAAGTTCGTCTTCCTCTGCCTCTAGTTGTCGTATAGGTTCAGGGCACTATCGGAGGAATCTCAAAAAAAGTTCATGCATTGTGGAATCCTCACGAGAAATGAGGGGGGTGGGTGAGATTCCACGCAATTCCGAGACAATGAAAAAAGTTCGTCTTCTTCTGCCCCAAGTTGTCCCAAATGGTTCAAGGCCGAAACGAAGGAATCTTGAAACAAGTCCATGCATTCTGGAATCCTCACGAGAAATGAGGAGGGTGGGCGAGTTTCCACGCAATTCCGAGACGTTGAAGAAAGTTCCTCTTCCTCTGCCTAATGTTGTCCTATAGGGTCAGGGCACTATCGGAGGAATCTCAAAACAAGTTCATGCAATCTGGAATCCTCACGAGAAATGAGGAGGGTGGACGAGTTTCCACGCAATTCCGAGACGTTGAAAATAGTTCGTCTTCCTCTGCCTCTAGTTCTCTTATAGGTTCAAGGCACTATCGGAGGAATCTCAAAACAAGTTCATGCATTGTGGAATCCTCACGAGAAATGAGGAGGAATCTCAAAACAAGTTCATGCATTTTGGAATGAGAAATGAGGGGGGTGGGTGAGTTTCCACGCAATTCCGAGACGTTGAAAAAAGTTCGTCTTCTTCTGCCCCAAGTTGTCCCAAATGGTTCAAGGCCCAAACGGAGGAATCTCGAAACAAGTTCATGCATTCTGGAATCCTCACGAGAAATGAGGAGGGTGGGGAGTTTCCACGCAATTCCAAGACGTTGAAAAAAGTTCGTCTTCCTCTGCCTCAAGTTGTCCTATAGGTTCAGGGCAGAATCGGAGGAATCTCAAAACAAGTTCATGCATTGTGGAATCCTCACGAGAAATGAGGGGGGTGGGTGAGATTCGACGCAATTCCGAGACAATGAAAAAAGTTCGTCTTCTTCTGCCCCAAGTTGTCCCAAATGGTTCAAGGCCCAAACGGAGGAATCTGGAAACAAGTCCATCCATTCTGGAATCCTCACGAGAAATGAGGAGGGTGGGTGAGTTTCCACGCAATTCCGAGACGTTGAAAAAAGTTCGTCTTCCTCTGCCTCTAGTTGTCCTATAGGTTCAGGGCACTATCGAAGGAATCTCAAAACAAGTTCATGCATTTTGGAATCCTCACGAGAAATGAGGGGGTTGGGTGAGTTTCCACGCAATTCCGAGACGTTGAAAAAAGTTCGTCTTCCTCTGCCTCAAGTTGTCCTATAGGTTCAGGGTAGAATCGGAGGAATCTCAAAACAAGTTCATGCATTGTGGAATCCTCACGAGAAATGAGGAGGGTGGGTGAGTTTCCACCCAATTCCGAGACGTTGAATAAAGTTCATCTTCTTCTGCCGCAAGTTGTCCCAAATGGTTCAAGGCCCAAACGGAGGAATCTTGAAACAAGTCCATGAATTCTGGAATCCTCACGAGAAGTGAGGTGGGTGGGTGAGTTTCCACGCAATTCCGACACGTTGAAAAAAGTTCGTCTTCTTCTGCCCCAAGTTGTCCCAAATGGTTCAAGGCCCAAACGGAGGAATCTGGAAACAAGTCCATGCATTCTGGAATCCTCAGGAGAAATGAGGAGGGTGGGTGAGTTTCCACGCAATTCCGAGACGTTGAAAAAAGTTCGTCTTCCTCTGCCTCTAGTTGTCTTATAGGTTCAGGGCACTATCGGAGGAATCTCAAAAGAAGTTCATGCATTTTGGAATCCTCATGAGAAATGAGGGGGGTGGGTGAGTTTCCACGCAATTCCGAGACGTTGAAAAAAGTTCGTCTTTTTCTGCCTCAAGTTGACCCACATGGTTCAGGGCCCAAACGGAGGAATCTCGAAACAAGTTTATGTATTCTGGAATCCTCACGAGAAATGCGGAGGGTGGGTGACTTTCCACGCAATTCCGAGACGTTTAAAAAAGTTCGTCTTCTTCTGCCTCAAGTTGTCCCAAATGGTTCAGGGCCTAAACGGAGGAATCTTGAAACAAGTCCATGCATTCTGGAATCCACACGAGAAATGAGGGGGGTGGGTGAGTTTCCACGGAATTCCGAGACTTTGAAAAAAGTTCGTCTTTTTCTGCCTTAACTTGTCCCACTTGGTTCAGGGCCCAAACGGAGGAATCTTGAAGCAAGTTCATGCATTCTGGAATGCTCACGAGAAAAGAGGAGGGTGGGTGAGTTTGCACGCAATTCCGAGACGTTGAAAAAAGTTCGTCTTCCTCTGCCTCTAGGTGTCTTATAGGTTCAGGGCAATATCGGAGGAATCTCAAAACAAGTTCATGCATTTTGGAATCCTCACAAGAAATGAGGGGGGTGGGTGTGTTTCCACGCAATTCCGAGACGTTGAAAAAAGTTCGTCTTTTTCTGCCTCAAGTTGTCCCACATGGTTCAGGGCCCAAACGGAGGAATCTCGAAACAAGTTCATGCATTCTGGAATCCTCACGACAAATGAGGAGGGTGGGTGAGTATCCACGCAATTCCGAGACGTTGAAAAAAGTTAGTCTTCCTCTGCCTCTAGTTGTCTTATAGGTTCAGGGCACTATCGGAGGAATCTCAAAACAAGTTCATGCATTTTGGAATGAGAAATGAGGGGGGTGGGTGAGTTTCCACGCAATTCCGAGACGTTGAAAAAAGTTCGTCTTCTTCTGCCCCAAGTTGTCCCAAATGGTTCAAGGCCCAAACGGAGGAGTCTTGAAACAAGTCCATGCATTCTGGAATCCTCACGAGAAATGAGGAGGGTGGGTGAGTTTCCACGCAATTCCGACACGTTGAAAAAAGTTCGTCTTCCTCTGCCTCTAGTTGTCGTATAGGTTCAGGGCACTATCGGAGGAATCTCAAAACAAGTTCATGCATTGTGGAATCCTCACGAGAAATGAGGGGGGTGGGTGAGATTCCACGCAATTCCGAGACAATGAAAAAAGTTCGTCTTCTTCTGCCCCAAGTTGTCCCAAATGGTTCAAGGCCCAAACGGAGGAATCTTGAAACAAGTCCATGCATTCTGGAATCCTCACGAGAAATGAGGTGGGTGGGCGAGTTTCCACGCAATTCCGAGACGTTGAAGAAAGTTCGTCTTCCTCTGCCTCATGTTGTCCTATAGGGTCAGGGCACTATCGGAGGAATCTCAAAACAAGTTCATGCAATCTGGAATCCTCACGAGAAATGAGGAGGGTCGACGAGTTTCCACGCAATTCCGAGACATTGAAAAAAGTTCGTCTTCCTCTGCCTCTAGTTCTCTTATAGGTTAAAGGCACTATCGGAGGAATCTCAAAACAAGTTCATGCATTTTGGAATCCTCACGAGAAATGAGGAGGAATCTCAAAACAAGTTCATGCATTTTGGAATGAGAAATGAGGGGGGTGGGTGAGCTTCCACGCAATTCCGAGACGTTGAAAAAAGTTCGTCTTCTTCTGCCCCAAGTTGTCCCAAATGGTTCAAGGCCCAAACGGAGGAGTCTTGAAACAAGTCCATACATTCTGGAATCCTCACGAGAAATGAGGAGGGTGGGTGAGTTTCCACGCAATTCCGAGACGTTGAAAAAAGTTCGTCTTCCTCTGCCTCTAGTTCTCTTATAGGTTAAAGGCACTATCGGAGAAATCTCAAAACAAGTTCATGCATTTTGGAATCCTCACGAGAAATGAGGAGGAATCTCAAAACAAGTTCATGCATTTTGGAATGAGAAATGAGGGGGGTGGGTGAGCTTCCACGCAATTCCGAGACGTTGAAAAAAGTTCGTCTTCTTCTGCCCCAAGTTGTCCCAAATGGTTCATGGCCCAAACGGAGGAGTCTTGAAACAAGTCCATGCATTCTGGAATCCACACGAGAAATGAGGGGGGTGGGTGAGTTTCCACGGAATTCCGAGACTTTGAAAAAAGTTCGTCTTTTTCTGCCTTAACTTGTCCCACTTGGTTCAGGGCCTAAACGGAGGAATCTTGAAGCAAGTTCATGCATTCTGGAATGCTCACGAGAAAAGAGGAGGGTGGGTGAGTTTCCACGCAATTCCGAGACGTTGAAAAAAGTTCGTCTTCCTCTGCCTCTAGGTGTCTTATAGGTTCAGGGAAATATCGGAGGAATCTCAAAACAAGTTCATGCATTTTGGAATCCTCACAAGAAATGAGGGGGGTGGGTGAGTTTCCACGCAATTCCGAGACGTTGAAAAAAGTTCGTCTTTTTCTGCCACAAGTTGTCCCACATGGTTCAGGGCCCAAACGGAGGAATCTCGAAACAAGTTCATGCATTCTGGAATCCTCACGACAAATGAGGAGGGTGGGTGAGTATCCACGCAATTCCGAGACGTTGAAAAAAGTTAGTCTTCCTCTGCCTCTAGTTGTCTTATAGGTTCAGGGCACTATCGGAGGAATCTCAAAACAAGTTCATGCATTTTGGAATGAGAAATGAGGGGGGTGGGTGAGTTTCCACGCAATTCCGAGACGTTGAAAAAAGTTCGTCTTCTTCTGCCCCAAGTTGTCCCAAATGGTTCAAGGCCCAAACGGAGGAGTCTTGAAACAAGTCCATGCATTCTGGAATCCTCACGAGAAATGAGGAGGGTGGGTGAGTTTCCACGCAATTCCGACACGTTGAAAAAAGTTCGTCTTCCTCTGCCTCTAGTTGTCGTATAGGTTCAGGGCACTATCGGAGGAATCTCAAAACAAGTTCATGCATTGTGGAATCCTCACGAGAAATGAGGGGGGTGGGTGAGATTCCACGCAATTCCGAGACAATGAAAAAAGTTCGTCTTCTTCTGCCCCAAGTTGTCCCAAATGGTTCAAGGCCCAAACGGAGGAATCTTGAAACAAGTCCATGCATTCTGGAATCCTCACGAGAAATGAGGTGGGTGGGCGAGTTTCCACGCAATTCCGAGACGTTGAAGAAAGTTCGTCTTCCTCTGCCTCATGTTGTCCTATAGGGTCAGGGCACTATCGGAGGAATCTCAAAACAAGTTCATGCAATCTGGAATCCTCACGAGAAATGAGGAGGGTCGACGAGTTTCCACGCAATTCCGAGACATTGAAAAAAGTTCGTCTTCCTCTGCCTCTAGTTCTCTTATAGGTTAAAGGCACTATCGGAGGAATCTCAAAACAAGTTCATGCATTTTGGAATCCTCACGAGAAATGAGGAGGAATCTCAAAACAAGTTCATGCATTTTGGAATGAGAAATGAGGGGGGTGGGTGAGCTTCCACGCAATTCCGAGACGTTGAAAAAAGTTCGTCTTCTTCTACCCCAAGTTGTCCCAAATGGTTCAAGGCCCAAACGGAGGAGTCTTGAAACAAGTCCATACATTCTGGAATCCTCACGAGAAATGAGGAGGGTGGGTGAGTTTCCACGCAATTCCGAGACGTTGAAAAAAGTTCGTCTTCCTCTGCCTCAAGTTGTCCTATAGGTTCAGGGCACTATCGGAGGAATCTCAAAACAAGTTCATGCATTCTGGAATCCTCACGAGAAATGAGGGGGGTGGGTGAGTTTCCACGCAATTCCGAGACGTTGAAAAAAGTTCGTCTTCTTCTGCCTCAAGTTGTCCCACATGGTTCAGGGCCCAAACGGAGGAATGTCGAAACAATTTCATACATTCTCGAATCCTCACGAGAAATGAGGAGGGTGGGTGAGTTTCCACGCAATTCTGAGACGTTGAAAAAAGTTCGTCTTCATCTGCCTCAAGTTTTCCCAAATGGTTCAGGGCCCAAACGGAGGAATCTTGAAACAAGTCCATGCATTCTGGAATCCTCACGCGAAATGAGGAGGGTGGGTGAGTTTCCACGCAATTCCGAGACGTTGAAAAAAGTTCGTCTTCCTCTTCCTCTTGTTGTCCTATAAGTTCAGGGCACTATCGGAGGAATCTCAAAACAAATTCATCCATTTTGGAATCCTCGCGAGAAATGAGGGGGGTGGGTGAGTTTCCACGCATTTCCGAGACGTTGAAAAAAGTTCGTCTTTTTCTGCCTCAAGTTGCCCCACATGGTTCAGGGCCCAAACGGAGGAATCTCGAAACAAGTTCATGCATTCTGGAATCCTCACGAGAAATGAGGAGCGTGGATGAGTTTCCAAGCAATTCCGAGACGTTGAAAAAAGTTCGTCTTCTTCAGCCTCAAGTTGTCCCAAATGGTTCAGGGCCCAAACGGAGGAATCTTTAAACAAGTCCATGCATTCTAGAATCGTCACGAGAAATGAGGAGGGTGGGTGAGTTTCCACGCAATTCCGAGACGTTGAAAAAAGTTCGTCTTCCTCTGCCTCAAGTTGTCCTATAGGTTCAGGGCACTATCGGAGAAATCTCAAAACAAGTTCATGCATTCTGGAATCCTCACGAGAAATGAGGGGGATGGGTGAGTTTCCACGCAATTCCGAGACGTTGAAAAAAGTTCGGCTTCTTCTGCCTCAAGTTGTCCCACATGGTTCAGGGCCCAAACGGAGGAATGTCGAAACAATTTCATACATTCTCGAATCCTCACGAGAAATGAGGGTGGGTGAGTTTCCACGCAATTTCGAGACGTTGAAAAAAGTTCGTCTTCTTCTGCCTCAAGTTGTCCCAAATGGTTCAGGGCCCAAACGGAGGAATCTTGAAACAAGTCCATGCATTCTTGAATCCTCACGAGAAATGATGTGATTCCCGAAGGAAACGGACGATCGGATCAACTAGGAGTGGAATTTCCGCACCAGAATTTCAGCCTCTGATGCGTCGTAAAAGATCAGGTTGTATCTCACGCTACAGAGCTCGGATTTGGGTGCTTCCAAAATGAGCAGAAAGATCACGTTCTGAACTACGAGTTTGACTCAGAAAACACCGTAAAACGATAAGGAAAACTAGAGATATGAAACCGAGAAATTTTAGAACGAAAAACTGAAAACTGCAGATTAGAGGTAGGTGCCACAATTCCAAAGAATTGATAAGCCCAAGAACACCACAAGGATCGAAACCCTTGATAAGTTCAGAGATTCTCAAAAGAACCCTAGAGAACTAGTCTCTCACCAAAATGGTTCAAATCACAATTCAAAATCTCCGTTACAAATGCTATGGTCTTCCCTTATATGGACAACATCCATATTAAGTTTAACCTAATATGCTTACACAAAAAGCCCAATAAACAAGCCCAATAAGCCTTATTACAAAAGTTTAACTAAATGTAAGAAATTAAAACTAAATGCAGAATTTGGGCTAAGGCCCAATGAAGCCTCCACGCATATCCATTGGAGCCTTTTTAATTCTTGCTCTTGTCATTGGATCTCCAAGACCTTGTATTTCCTCCAAGTTTGTTGACTTGGTCATGCCGCCTCCTATGTCCTCATCAACGTCTCGGAATTGCGAGGAAACTCACCCACCCTCCTCATTTCTCGTGAGGATTCCAGAATGCATGGACTTGTTTCAAGATTCCTCTGTTTGGGCCCTGAATCATTTGGGACAACTTGAGGCTGAAGAAGACGAACTTTTTTCAACGTCTCGGAATTGCGTGGAAACTCACCCACCCTCCTCATTTCTCGTGCGTATTCCAGAATGCATGAACTTGTTTCGAGATTCCTCCGATAGTGCCCTGAACCTATAGGACAACTTGAGGCAGAGGAAGACGAACTTTTTTCAACGTCTCGGAATTGCGTGGAAACTCACCCACCCTCCTCATTTCTCGTGAGGATTCCAAAATGCATGAACATGTTTTGAGATTCCTCCGATAGTGCCCTAACCCTATAAGACAACTTGAGGCAGAGGAAGACGAACTTTTTTCAACGTCTCGGAATTGCGTCGAAACTCACCCACCCTCCTCATTTCTCGTGAGGATTCCAAAATGCATGGACTTGTTTCGAGATTCCTCCGTTTGGGCCCTGAACCATGTGGGACAACTTGAGGCAGAAAAAGACGAACGTTTTTCAACGTCTCGGAATTGCGTGGAAACTCACCCACCCTCCTCATTTCTCGTGAGGATTCGAGAATGTATGAAATTGTTTCGACATTCCTCCGTTTGGGCCCTGAACCATGTGGGACAACTTGAGGCACAAGAAGACGAACTTTTTTCAACGTCTCGGAATTGCATGGAAACTCACCCACCCCCCTCATTTCTCGTGAGGATTCCAGAATGCATGAACTTGTTTTGAGATTTCTCCGTTTGGGCCTTGTACCATTTGGGACTACTTGAGGCAGAAGAAGACGAACTTTTTTCACCGTCTCAGAATTGCGTGGAAATTCACCCACCCTCCTCATTTCTCGTGAGGATTCCAGAATGCATGGACTTGTTTCGAGATTCCTCCGTTTGGGCCCTGAACCATTTGGGACTACTTGAGGCAGAAGAAGACGAACTTTTTTCAATGTCTCAGAATTGCGTGGAAACTCACCCACCCCCCTCATTTCTCGTGAGGATTCCACAATGCATGAACTTGTTTTGAGATTCCTCCGATAGTGCCCTAAACCTTTAGGACAACTTGAGGAAGAGGAAGACGAACTTTTTTCAACCTCTCGGAATTGCGTGGAAACTCACCCACCCTCCTCATTTCACGTGAGGATTCCAGAATGTATGGACTTGTTTCAAGATTCCTCCGTTTGGGCCCTGAACCATGTGGGACAACTGGAGGCAGAAAAAGACGAACTTTTTCAATGTCTCGGAATTGCGTGGAAACTCACCCACCCTCCTCATTTCTCGTGAGGATTCCAGAATGCATGAACTTGTTTTGAGATTCCTCCGATAGTGCCCTAACCCTATAAGACAACTTGAGGCAGAGGAAGACGAACTTTTTTCAACGTCTCGGAATTGTGTCGAAACTCACCCACCCTCCTCATTTTTCGTGAGGATTCTAGAATGCATGGACTTGTTTCGAGATTCCTCCGTTTGGGCCCTGAACCATGTGGGACAACTTGAGGAAGAAAAAGACGAACGTTTTTCAACGTCTCGGAATTGCGTGGAAACTCACCCACCCTCCTCATTTCTCGTGAGGATTCCAGAATGCATGAACTTGTTTTGAGATTCCACCGATAGTGCCCTAAACCTTTAGGACAACTTGAGGCAGAGGAAGACGAACTTTTTTCAACGTCTCGGAATTGCGTGGAAACTCACCCACCCTCAACATTTCACGTGTGGATTCCAGAATGTATGGACTTGTTTCAAGATTCCTCCGTTTGGGGCCTGAACCATTTGGGACAACTTGAGGCAGAAAAAGACGAACTTTTTTCAACGTCTCGGAATTGCGTGGAAACTCACCCGCCCTCCTCATTTCTCGTGAGGATTCCAGAATGCATGAACTTGTTTTGAGATTCCTCCGATAGTGCCCTAAACCTTTAGGCCAACTTGAGGCAGAGGAAGACGAACTTTTTTCAACGTCTCGGAATTGCGTGGAAACTCACCCACCCTCCTCATTTCACGTGAGGATTCCAGAATGAATGGACTTGTTTCAAGATTCCTCCGTTTGGGGCCTGAACCATTTGGGACAACTTGAGGCAAAAAAAGACGAACTTTTTTCAACGTCTCGGAATTGCGTGGAAACTCACCCGCCCTCCTCATTTCTCGTGAGGATTCCAGAATGCATGGACTTGTTTCAAGATTCCTCCGTTTGGGCCCTGAATCATTTGGGACAACTTGAGGCTGAAGAAGACGAACTTTTTTCAACGTCTCGGAATTGCGTGGAAACTCACCCACCCTCCTCATTTCTCGTGAGGATTCCATAATGCATGGACTTGTTTCAAGATTCCTATGTTTGGGCCCTGAATCATTTGGGACAACTTGAGGCTGAAGAAGACGAACTTTTTTTAACGTCTCGGAATTGCGTGGTAACTCACCGACCCACCTCATTTCTCGTTAGGATTCCAGAATGCATGAACTTGTTTCGAGATTCCTCCGTTTGGGCCCTGAACCATTTGGGACTACTTGAGGAAGAGGAAGACGAACTTTTTTCAACGTCTCGGAATTGCGTGGAAACTCACCCGCCCTCCTCATTTCTCGTGAGGATTCCAGAATGCATGAACTTGTTTTGAGATTCCTCCGATAGTGCCCTAAACCTTTAGGCCAACTTGAGGCAGAGGAAGACGAACTTTTTTCAACGTCTCGGAATTGCGTGGAAACTCACCCACCCTCCTCATTTCACGTGAGGATTCCAGAATGAATGGACTTGTTTCAAGATTCCTCCGTTTGGGGCCTGAACCATTTGGGACAACTTGAGGCAGAAAAAGACGAACTTTTTTCAACGTCTCGGAATTGCGTGGAAACTCACCCGCCCTCCTCATTTCTCGTGAGGATTCCAGAATGCATGGACTTGTTTCAAGATTCCTCCGTTTGGGCCCTGAATCATTTGGGACAACTTGAGGCTGAAGAAGACGAACTTTTTTCAACGTCTCGGAATTGCGTGGAAACTCACCCACCCTCCTCATTTCTCGTGAGGATTCCAGAATGCATGGACTTGTTTCAAGATTCCTATGTTTGGGCCCTGAATCATTTGGGACAACTTGTGGCTGAAGAAGACGAACTTTTTTCAACGTCTCGGAATTGCGTGGTAACTCACCGACCCACCTCATTTCTCGTTAGGATTCCAGAATGCATGAACTTGTTTCGAGATTCCTCCGTTTGGGCCCTGAACCATTTGGGACTACTTGAGGCAGAAGAAGACGAACTTTTTTCAACGTCTCGGAATTTCGTGGAAACTCCCCCACCCTCCTCATTTCTCGTGAGGATTCCAGAATGCATGAACTTGTTTTGAGATTCCTCCGATAGTGCCCTAAACCTTTATGACAACTTGAGGCAGAGGAAGACGAACTTTTTTCAACGTCTCGGAATTGCGTGGAAACTCACCCACCCTGCTCATTTCTCGTGAGGATTCCAGAATGCATGGACTTGTTTCGAGATTCCTCCGTTTGGTCCCTGAACCATGTGGGACAACTTGAGGCAGAAAAAGACGAACGATTTTCAACGTCTCGGAATTGCGTGGAAACTCACCCACCCTCCTTATTTCTCGTGAGGATTCCAGAATGCATGAACTTGTTTTGAGATTCCTCCGATAGTGCCCTAAACCTTTAGGACAACTTGAGGCAGAGGAAGACGAACTTTTTTCAACGTCTCGGAATTGCGTGGAAACTCACCCACCCTCCCCATTTCTCGTGAGGATTCCAGAATGCATGGACTTGTTGCAAGATTCCTCCGTTTGGGCCCTGAATCATTTGGGACAACTGGAGGCTGAAGAAGACGAACTTTTTTCAACGTCTCGGAATTGCGTGGAAACTCACCCACCCTCCTCATTTCTCGTGAGTATTCCAGAATGCATGATCTTGTTTCGAGATTCCTCCAATAGTGCCCTGAACCTATAGGACAACTTGAGGCAGAGGAAGACGAACTTTTTTCAACGTCTCAGAATTGCGTGGAAACTCACCCACCCTCCTCATTTCTTGTGAGGATTCCAAAATGCATGAACTTGTTTTGAGATTCCTCTGATAGTGCTCTAACCCTGTAAGACAACTTGAGGCAGAGGAAGACGAACTTTTTTGAACGTCTCGGAATTGCGTCGAAACTCACCCACCCTCCTCATTTCTCGTGAGGATTCCAGAATGCATGGACTTGTTTCAAGATTCCTCCGTTTGGGCCCTGAACCATGTGGGACAACTTGAGGCAGAAAAAGACGAACGTTTTTCAACGTCTCGGAATTGCGTGGAAACTCACCCACCCTCCTCATTTCACGTGTGGATTCCAGAATGTATGGACTTGTTTCAAGATTCCTCCGTTTGTGGCCTGAACCATTTGGGACAACTTGAGGCAGAAAAAGACGAACTTTTTTCAACGTCTCGGAATTACGTGGAAACTCACCCGCCCTCCTCATTTCTCGTGAGGATTCCAGAATGCATGAACTTGTTTTGAGATTCCTCCGATAGTGCCCTAAACCTTTAGGCCAACTTGAGGCAGAGGAAGACGAACTTTTTTCAACGTCTCGGAATTGCGTGGAAACTCACCCACCCTCCTCATTTCACGTGAGGATTCCAGAATGAATGGACTTGTTTCAAGATTCCTCCGTTTGGGGCCTGAACCATTTGGGACAACTTGAGGCAGAAAAAGACGAATTTTTTTCAACGTCTCGGAATTGCATGGAAACTCACCCGCCCTCCTCATTTCTCGTGAGGATTCCAGAATGCATGGACTTGTTTCAAGATTCCTCCGTTTGGGCCCTGAATCATTTGGGACAACTTGAGGCAGAGGAAGACGAACTTTTTTCAACGTCTCGGAATTGCGTGGAAACTCACCCACCCTCCTCATTTCTCGTGAGTATTTGATGAGGACACAGGAGGCGGCATGACCAAGGCAACAAACTTGGAGGACATACAAGGTCTTGGAGATCCAATGATAAGAGCAAAAACTGAAAAGGCTCCAGATTGAAGACCTTGAAGAATAAGCCCCAATGGATATGCATGGAGGCTTCATTGGGCCTTGGCCCAAATTCTGCATTTAGTTTTAATTTCTTACATTTAGTTAAACTTTTGTAATAAGGCTTATTGGGCTTGTTTATTGGGCTTTATGTGTACGCATATTAGGTTAAACTTAATATGGATGTTGTCCATATAAGGGAAGACCATAGCATTTGTAACGGAGATTTGAATTGAGATTTCAACCATTTTGGTGAGAGGCAAGTTCTCTAGGGTTCTTTCGAGAATCTCTGAACTTATCAAGGGTTTCGATCCTTGTGGCGTTCTTGGGCTTATCAATTCCTTTGGAATTGTGGCGCCTACCTTTAATCTGCAGTTTTCAGTTTTCGTTCTAAAATTTCTCGGTTTCATATCTCTAGTTTCCCTTATCGTTTTCCGGTGTTTTCATAGTCAAAATCGTAGTTCAGAACGTGATCTTTCAGCTCGTTTTGGAAGCACTCAATTCCGAGGTCTGTAGCGCGAGATCCATTCCGTTCTTTAGGACGCGTCAGAGGCTGTTCTGGTGCGAAATTCCACTCCTAGTTGATCCGATCGTCCGTTTCCTTCGGGAATCACGTCATTTGGTATCAGAGCGCGGTTCTAGGATTGGAACTGGGTTATCTTTTCTTGATTGTTTACATCCAATCTGGTAACCCTAATCCCTAAATTTGTGTTTTTTGATTTTTGAATTGTGAAATTCTGTTTTAGTCATCGTTCTTTGTTCCTAGTTTGTTCTTTCAACCTTCTAGTTGTTTTTCCTGTCAATTTCTTGTTCGGTTCATATATTTCTGCACTTTGTTCTTGGTGTTCATCCCTTGTTCATCATTGTTCTTGAATTTTAATCCTTTCGATTCATGTTTCTTGAGTAGTGTGTTGTTAGTGTGTTAAGTAATAGCTCATTTTGTAGGGAATTCTATCTAATTTCATTCTGAATTAGTAGAATTTCAAAGTTTGATCCCAAAATCACAAATTCCTCTTTGTAAAAAAAAAAGAAAAAAAAAATCAACTGTGATAAAAAAAAGAAAAAAAAAAAGAAAAGAATCAGGTGTTATTAAAAAAAAAAAGAAAAAAAAAATCAGTTGTGATTAAAAAAAAAAAAAAAAAAAAAAAAAGAATCAGCTGTTATAAAAAAAAAAAAAAAAGAGGAAAAAAAAAATGCTATACAGCACCGTGGTATTCAATTACACACACTACTATGTGTGAATCTTTTCCAAAGTGTCTTCCTTGAATAATTCCTCCAAATTGTTTTTTTTGTTTTGGATTTTCTTTGTCTTTGTCTTCTTTGAGTCCAAAGTGTTCTTGAATAGTTCCTCCAAATTGATTTGAATTTTCTGTCTTGTCTTCTTTCACATCTTTTCCAAATTGTATTGTGAGTCACCCGCCAATTCCTAAGTTTGGGATTCTACTCTTGAGTGTTCTTGGAGATTCTGTTAAGAACTTAAAGGGGGCTATTGAGTGGTAAAAGGCAAGAGAGAACACTACACAAAAGCCTTATAGAGAGCAACAAACACGAGTGATACATTTTTAAGAGTGTAAACACGTGAGCGAGTGGTAAGGTCCTATTACTTTTGTTCTTTTCCTTGAATTATGGCAGGTGCAGGTGGTGAAGGCGTTCCTCCTCCTATAGGAGATAACAGATTGCTAATTGAAGCAATTACAACTCAAATGCAAAGGATGATGAGGGAACACACAGAGGAGTTATATGAGAGAATTGAGAGAATAGAAAATCAGAGGAATCATGATGAAGATAGACAGAGAGGGAGGGATGAAAGAAGGAGAAGAAGAGATAATGAGGATGATGCAAGAGAGGATAGAATTAAGGGAGTGAAGCTTAATATACCATCCTTTAAGGGAAAAAGTGATCCGGAGGCCTATTTAGAGTGGGAACTGAAGATTGAGCACTTGTTTGCATGTTACAATTATACTGAAGAGAAGAAAATGAAGGTGGCAGCCATGGAGTTTAGTGATTATGCTCTCATTTGGTGGGACCAATTGCAAAGGGAGAGGGCGAGATATGAAGAACCATTGGTGGATAGTTGGGTGGAGATGAAAAGACTAATGAGAAGAAGATATGTTCCTTCCCATTATCATCGAGACCTTCACAATAAACTTCAAAGACTCACACAAGGTAACAAGAGTGTAGATGAGTATTTTAAAGAGATGGAGGTGTCCTTGATTAGAGCAAATATTAGTGAAGAGCGGGAGGCTACTATGGCACGTTTCTTGCATGGGCTGAATAATGATATAAGGGATGTCGTGGAGTTGCAAAATTATGTGGAGTTGGAGGATTTGGTGCAACAAGCTAGTAAGGTAGAACAACAACTCAAGAGAAAGGGTGTCATGAGGAAAAACTCTTCAAATTTTTATTCTTCAAGTTGGAAGGATAGAAATAAGAAGAAGGAAGGTACATCATCAAGCAATCCCACTGCTACACCTCAAAGGACTCAAACTAAATCCAATGAGGTTCCTAAAAAGACAAGGAGTAGTGAAATAAAATGTTTCAAGTGTTTGGGGAGAGGTCACATAGCTTCTGAATGTCCAACTAAGAAGACTATGTTACTTAAAGAGGATGGAGAGCTTACTAGTGAGTCTTCTTCAGATTCTACTTCGCAAGATTCTGCTTCTTCAGATTCTGCTTCACAAGATGATATTGAAGAAATAATTCCAGAAGGAGATTTGTTTATGGTAAGAAGAATGTTGGGTAGCCAAGCAAAAGACATGGATGATAGTCAAAGAGAGAATGTCTTTCATACCAGATGCCTTATCCAAGAAAAGGTATGTTCTCTAATTATTGATGGAGGGAGTTGTACCAATGTTGCAAGTGCTAGAATGGTGTCTAAATTGGGCATGGAAACCAAACCTCACCCACTGCCATACAAGCTTCAATGGCTTAGTGAGGATGGTGAAGTGACCGTAAGCAAACAAGTGGAGGTGAACTTCTCCATAGGGAAATATGATGATACAGTTTTATGTGATGTGGTACCAATGGAGGCTTGTCATTTGCTACTTGGGAGACCTTGGCAATATGATAAGAAAGCTATGCATAATGGATACACCAACAAGTTCTCTTTTGTACATAAAGAACGCAAGATTATTCTTGCATCCTTGACACCAAGAGAAGTTAGTGAGGATAATCTAAAAATGAGAGAAAAAAGAAAGCAAGAGAGAAAAGAGAGTGGAAGAGAGCAAGAAAAAAAAGGAGAGGAAAAGAGAAAAGCACCAAACTTGCTTATAAAAGAAAAAGAGGTGAAAAAGGCAATGCATTTGAAAAAGCCAATGCTCTTGCTTTTGAGTAAAGAGAATAATTTTACAGGTGCAAGTCTTACTAATTGTCTTCCAAATGAGGTTTCTAATTTGTTGCAGGAATTTAAAGGTGTTTTTCCTAAAGAGGTTGATGATGCAAACCACATTGTAGATTTGTTCTTCAAGGAAGTGCATAAAGACGGAGACGAGGATTGCAATTTGAGGACAAATTATTCTAAAGAAGGAGGGAATGATGAGGACACAGGAGGCGGCATGACCAAGGCAACAAACTTGGAGGACATACAAGGTCTTGGAGATCCAATGATAAGAGCAAAAACTGAAAAGGCTCCAGATTGAAGACCTTGAAGAATAAGCCCCAATGGATATGCATGGAGGCTTCATTGGGCCTTGGCCCAAATTCTGCATTTAGTTTTAATTTCTTACATTTAGTTAAACTTTTGTAATAAGGCTTATTGGGCTTGTTTATTGGGCTTTATGTGTACGCATATTAGGTTAAACTTAATATGGATGTTGTCCATATAAGGGAAGACCATAGCATTTGTAACGGAGATTTGAATTGAGATTTCAACCATTTTGGTGAGAGGCAAGTTCTCTAGGGTTCTTTCGAGAATCTCTGAACTTATCAAGGGTTTCGATCCTTGTGGCGTTCTTGGGCTTATCAATTCCTTTGGAATTGTGGCGCCTACCTTTAATCTGCAGTTTTCAGTTTTCGTTCTAAAATTTCTCGGTTTCATATCTCTAGTTTCCCTTATCGTTTTCCGGTGTTTTCATAGTCAAAATCGTAGTTCAGAACGTGATCTTTCAGCTCGTTTTGGAAGCACTCAATTCCGAGGTCTGTAGCGCGAGATCCATTCCGTTCTTTAGGACGCGTCAGAGGCTGTTCTGGTGCGAAATTCCACTCCTAGTTGATCCGATCGTCCGTTTCCTTCGGGAATCACGTCACCTCATGTAGTCGCAAATGGTTTAGGGCCCAAACGGAGGAATCTCTAAACAAGTTCATGCTTTCTGGAATCGTCACGAGATATGAGGAGGGTGGGTGAGTTTCCACGCAATTCCGAGACGTTGAAAAAAGTTCGTCTTCTTCTCCCTCATGTAGTCGCAAATGGTTTAGGGCCCAAACGGAGGAATCTCGAAACAAGTTCATGCTTTCTGGAATCGTCACGAGATATGAGGAGGGTGGGTGAGTTTCCACGCAATTCCGAGACGTTGAAAAAAGTTCGTGTTCTTCAGCCTCAAGTAGTCCCAAATGGTTCAGGGCCCAAACGGAGGAATCTCGAAACAAGTTCATGCATTCTGGAATCCTCACGAGAAATGAGGAGGGTGGGTGAGTTTCCACGCAATTCCGAGACGTTGAAAAAAGTTCGTCTTCTTCTCCCTCATGTAGTCGCAAATGGTTTAGGGCCCAAACGGAGGAATCTCGAAACAAGTTCATGCTTTCTGGAATCGTCACGAGATATGAGGAGGGTGGGTGAGTTTCCACGCAATTCCGAGACGTTGAAAAAAGTTCGTCTTCTTCTTCCTCATGTAGTCCCAAATGGTTCACGGCCCAAACGGAGGAATCTCGAAACAAGTTCATGCATTCTGGAATCCTCACGAGAAATGAGGAGGGTGGGTGAGTTTCCACGCAATTCCGAGACGTTGAAAAAAGTTCGTCTTCTTCTCCCTCATGTAGTCGCAAATGGTTTAGGGCCCAAACGGAGGAATCTCGAAACAAGTTCATGCTTTCTGGAATCGTCACGAGATATGAGGAGGGTGGGTGAGTTTCCACGCAATTCCGAGACGTTGAAAAAAGTTCGTCTTCTTCTCCCTCATGTAGTCGCAAATGGTTTAGGGCCCAAACGGAGGAATCTCGAAACAAGTTCATGCTTTCTGGAATCCTCACGAGAAATGAGGAGAGTGGGTGAGTTTCCACGCAATCCCGAGACGTTGAAAAAAGTTCGTCTTCTTCTCCCTCATGTAGTCGCAAATGGTTTAGGGCCCAAACGGAGGAATCTCGAAACAAGTTCATGCTTTCTGGAATCGTCACGAGATATGAGGAGGGTGGGTGAGTTTCCACGCAATTCCGAGACGTTGAAAAAAGTTCGTGCTCTTCAGCCTCAAGTAGTCCCAAATGGTTCAGGGCCCAAACGGAGGAATCTCGAAACAAGTTCATGCATTCTGGAATCCTCACGAGAAATGAGGAGGGGGGGTGAGTTTCCACGCAATTCCGAGACGTTGAAAAAAGTTCGTCTTCTTCTGCCTCAAGTAGTCCCAAATTGTTCAGGGCCCAAACGGAGGAATCTCGAAACAAGTTCATGCATTCTGGAATCCTCACGAGAAATGAGGAGGGTGGGTGAGTTTCCACGCAATTCCGAGACGTTGAAAAAGTTCGTCTTCTTCTCCCTCATGTAGTCGCAAATGGTTTAGGGCCCAAACGGAGGAATCTCGAAACAAGTTCATGCTTTCTGGAATCGTCACGAGATATGAGGAGGGTGGGTGAGTTTCCACGCAATTCCGAGACGTTGAAAAAAGTTCGTCTTCTTCTCCCTCATGTAGTCGCAAATGGTTTAGGGCCCAAACGGAGGAATCTCTAAACAAGTTCATGCTTTCTGGAATCGTCACGAGATATGAGGAGGGTGGGTGAGTTTCCACGCAATTCCGAGACGTTGAAAAAAGTTCGTCTTCTTCTCCCTCATGTAGTCGCAAATGGTTTAGGGCCCAAACGGAGGAATCTCGAAACAAGTTCATGCTTTCTGGAATCGTCACGAGATATGAGGAGGGTGGGTGAGTTTCCACGCAATTCCGAGACGTTGAAAAAAGTTCGTGTTCTTCAGCCTCAAGTAGTCCCAAATGGTTCAGGGCCCAAACGGAGGAATCTCGAAACAAGTTCATGCATTCTGGAATCCTCACGAGAAATGAGGAGGGTGGGTGAGTTTCCACGCAATTCCGAGACGTTGAAAAAAGTTCGTCTTCTTCTTCCTCATGTAGTCGCAAATGGTTCACGGCCCAAACGGAGGAATCTGGAAACAAGTTCATGCTTTCTGGAATCCTCACGAGAAATGAGGAGGGTGGGTGAGTTTCCACGCAATTCCGAGACGTTGAAAAAAGTTCGTCTTCTTCTGCCTCAAGTAGTCCCAAATTGTTCAGGGCCCAAACGGAGGAATCTCTAAACAAGTTCTGCATTCTGGAATCCTCACGAGAAATGAGGAGGGTGGGTGAGTTTCCACGCAATCCCGAGACGTTGAAAAAAGTTCGTCTTCTTCTTCCTCATGTAGTCGCAAATGGTTCACGGCCCAAACGGAGGAATCTGGAAACAAGTTCATGCTTTCTGGAATGCTCACGAGAAATGAGGAGGGTGGGTGAGTTTCCACGCAATTCCGAGACGTTGAAAAAAGTTCGAGTTCTTCTTCCTCATGTAGTCCCAAATGGTTCACGGCCCAAACGGAGGAATCTTGAAACGAGTTCATGCTTTCTGGAATCCTCACGAGAAATGAGGAGGGTGGGTGAGTTTCCACGCAATTCCGAGACGTTGAAAAAAGTTCGTCTTCTTCTGCCTCAAGTAGTCCCAAATTGTTCAGGGCCCAAACGGAGGAATCTCGAAACACGTTCATGCATTCTGAAATCCTCGCGAGAAATGAGGAGGGTGGGTGAGTTTCCACGCAATTCCGAGACGTTGAAAAAAGTTCGTCTTCTTCTGCCTCAAGTAGTCCCAAATTGTTCAGGGCCCAAACGGAGGAATCTCGAAACAAGTTCTGCATTCTGGAATCCTCACGAGAAATGAGGAGGGTGGGTGAGTTTCCACGCAATCCCGAGACGTTGAAAAAAGTTCGTCTTCTTCTGCCTCATGTAGTCGCAAATGGTTCACGGCCCAAACGGAGGAATCTGGAAACAAGTTCATGCTTTCTGGAATGCTCACGAGAAATGAGGAGGGTGGGTGAGTTTCCACGCAATTCCGAGACGTTGAAAAAAGTTCGAGTTCTTCTTCCTCATGTAGTCCCAAATGGTTCACGGCTCAAACGGAGGAATCTTGAAACGAGTTCATGCTTTCTGGAATCCTCACGAGAAATGAGGAGGGTGGGTGAGTTTCCACGCAATTCCGAGACGTTGAAAAAAGTTCGTCTTCTTCTGCCTCAAGTAGTCCCAAATTGTTCAGGGCCCAAACGGAGGAATCTCGAAACACGTTCATGCATTCTGAAATCCTCGCGAGAAATGAGGAGGGTGGGTGAGTTTCCACGCAATTCCGAGACGTTGAAAAAAGTTCGTCTTCTTCTCCCTCATGTTGTCGCAAATGGTTTAGGGCCCAAACGGAGGAATCTCGAAACAAGTTCATGCTTTCTGGAATCCTCACGAGAAATGAGGAGGGTGGGTGAGTTTCCTCGCAATTCCGAGACGTTGAAAAAAGTTCTTCTTCTTCTTCCACATGTAGTCCCAAATGGTTCACGGCCCAAACGGAGGAATCTCAAAACAAGTTCATGCTTTCTGGAATGCTCACGAGAAATGAGGAGGGTGGGTAAGTTTCCACGCAATTCTGAGACGTTGAAAAAAGTTCGTCTTCTTCTTCCTCATGTAGTCGCAAATGGTTCACGGCCCAAACGGAGGAATCTGGAAACAAGTTCATGCTTTCTAGAATCCTCACGAGAAATGAGGAGGGTGGGTGAGTTTCCACGCAATTCCGAGACGTTGAAAAAAGTTCGTGTTCTTCAGCCTCAAGTAGTCCCAAATGGTTCAGGGCCCAAACGGAGGAATCTCGAAACAAGTTCATGCATTCTGGAATCCTCACGAGAAATGAGGAGGGTGGGTGAGTTTCCACGCAATTCCGAGACGTTGAAAAAAGTTCGTCTTCTTCTTCCTCATGTAGTCGCAAATGGTTCACGGCCCAAACGGAGGAATCTGGAAACAAGTTCATGCTTTCTGGAATCCTCACGAGAAATGAGGAGGGTGGGTGAGTTTCGACGCAATTCCGAGACGTTGAAAAAAGTTCGTCTTCTTCTTCCTCATGTAGTCCCAAATGGTTCACGGCCCAAACGGCGGAATCTGGAAACAAGTTCATGCTTTCTGGAATCCTCACGAGAAATGAGGAGGGTGGGTGAGTTTCCACGCAATTCCGAGACGTTGAAAAAAGTTCGTCTTCTTCTGCCTCAAGTAGTCCCAAATTGTTCAGGGCCCAAACGGAGGAATCTCGAAACAAGTTCTGCATTCTGGAATCCTCACGAGAAATGAGGAGGGTGGGTGAGTTTCCACGCAATCCCGAGACGTTGAAAAAAGTTCGTCTTCTTCTTCCTCATGTAGTCGCAAATGGTTCACGGCCCAAACGGAGGAATCTGGAAACAAGTTCATGCTTTCTGGAATGCTCACGAGAAATGAGGAGGGTGGGTGAGTTTCCACGCAATTCCGAGACGTTGAAAAAAGTTCGAGTTCTTCTTCCTCATGTAGTCCCAAATGGTTCACGGCCCAAACGGAGGAATCTTGAAACGAGTTCATGCTTTCTGGAATCCTCACGAGAAATGAGGAGGGTGGGTGAGTTTCCACGCAATTCCGAGACGTTGAAAAAAGTTCGTCTTCTTCTGCCTCAAGTAGTCCCAAATTGTTCAGGGCCCAAACGGAGGAATCTCGAAACACGTTCATGCATTCTGAAATCCTCGCGAGAAATGAGGAGGGTGGGTGAGTTTCCACGCAATTCCGAGACGTTGAAAAAAGTTCGTCTTCTTCTCCCTCATGTTGTCGCAAATGGTTTAGGGCCCAAACGGAGGAATCTCGAAACAAGTTCATGCTTTCTGGAATCCTCACGAGAAATGAGGAGGGTGGGTGAGTTTCCTCGCAATTCCGAGACGTTGAAAAAAGTTCTTCTTCTTCTTCCACATGTAGTCCCAAATGGTTCACGGCCCAAACGGAGGAATCTCGAAACAAGTTCATGCATTCTGGAATCCTCACGAGAAATGAGGAGGGTGGGTGAGTTTCCACGCAATTCCGAGACGTTGAAAAAAGTTCGTCTTCTTCTCCCTCATGTAGTCGCAAATGGTTTAGTTCCCAAACGGAGGAATCTCGAAACAAGTTCATGCTTTCTGGAATCGTCACGAGATATGAGGAGGGTGGGTGAGTTTCCACGCAATTCCGAGACGTTGAAAAAAGTTCGTCTTCTTCTTCCTCATGTTGTCCCAAATGGTTCACGGCCCAAACGGAGGAATCTCGAAACAAGTTCATGCATTCTGGAATCCTCACGAGAAATGAGGAGGGTGGGTGAGTTTCCACGCAATTCCGAGACGTTGAAAAAAGTTCGTCTTCTTCTCCCTCATGTAGTCGCAAATGGTTTAGGGCCCAAACGGAGGAATCTCGAAACAAGTTCATGCTTTCTGGAATCGTCACGAGATATGAGGAGGGTGGGTGAGTTTCCACGCAATTCCGAGACGTTGAAAAAAGTTCGTGCTCTTCAGCCTCAAGTAGTCCCAAATGGTTCAGGGCCCAAACGGAGGAATCTCGAAACAAGTTCATGCATTCTGGAATCCTCACGAGAAATGAGGAGGGTGGGTGAGTTTCCACGCAATTCCGAGACGTTGAAAAAAGTTCGTGCTCTTCAGCCTCAAGTAGTCCCAAATGGTTCAGGGCCCAAACGGAGGAATCTCGAAACAAGTTCATGCATTCTGGAATCCTCACGAGAAATGAGGAGGGTGGGTGAGTTTCCACGCAATTCCGAGACGTTGA
The DNA here is from genome assembly GCA_034222035.1 of Acacia crassicarpa. Classification (NCBI taxonomy): domain Eukaryota; kingdom Viridiplantae; phylum Streptophyta; class Magnoliopsida; order Fabales; family Fabaceae; genus Acacia; species Acacia crassicarpa. Next base: position 471,482 of record JAWXYG010000021.1, on the reverse strand, counting down.
AAAAAGTTCGAGTTCTTCTTCCTCATGTAGTCCCAAATGGTTCACGGCCCAAACGAAGGAATCTTGAAACGAGTTCATGCTTTCTGGAATCCTCACGAGAAATGAGGAGGGTGGGTGAGTTTCCACGCAATTCCGAGACGTTGAAAAAAGTTCGTCTTCTTCTGCCTCAAGTAGTCCCAAATTGTTCAGGGCCCAAACGGAGGAATCTCGAAACACGTTCATGCATTCTGAAATCCTCGCGAGAAATGAGGAGGGTGGGTGAGTTTCCACGCAATTCCGAGACGTTGAAAAAAGTTCGTCTTCTTCTCCCTCATGTTGTCGCAAATGGTTTAGGGCCCAAACGGAGGAATCTCGAAACAAGTTCATGCTTTCTGGAATCCTCACGAGAAATGAGGAGGGTGGGTGAGTTTCCTCGCAATTCCGAGACGTTGAAAAAAGTTCTTCTTCTTCTTCCTCATGTAGTCCCAAATGGTTCACGGCCCAAACGGAGGAATCTCGAAACAAGTTCATGCATTCTGGAATCCTCACGAGAAATGAGGAGGGTGGGTGAGTTTCCACGCAATTCCGAGACGTTGAAAAAAGTTCGTCTTCTTCTCCCTCATGTAGTCGCAAATGGTTTAGGGCCCAAACGGAGGAATCTCGAAACAAGTTCATGCTTTCTGGAATCGTCACGAGATATGAGGAGGGTGGGTGAGTTTCCACGCAATTCCGAGACGTTGAAAAAAGTTCGTCTTCTTCTCCCTCATGTAGTCGCAAATGGTTTAGGGCCCAAACGGAGGAATCTCGTAACAAGTTCATGCTTTCTGGAATCCTCACGAGAAATGAGGAGGGTGGGTGAGTTTCCACGCAATCCCGAGACGTTGAAAAAAGTTCGTCTTCTTCTCCCTCATGTAGTCGCAAATGGTTTAGGGCCCAAACGGAGGAATCTCGAAACAAGTTCATGCTTTCTGGAATCGTCACGAGATATGAGGAGGGTGGGTGAGTTTCCACGCAATTCCGAGACGTTGAAAAAAGTTCGTGCTCTTCAGCCTCAAGTAGTCCCAAATGGTTCAGGGCCCAAACGGAGGAATCTCGAAACAAGTTCATGCATTCTGGAATCCTCACGAGAAATGAGGAGGGGGGGTGAGTTTCCACGCAATTCCGAGACGTTGAAAAAAGTTCGTCTTCTTCTGCCTCAAGTAGTCCCAAATTGTTCAGGGCCCAAACGGAGGAATCTCGAAACAAGTTCATGCATTCTGGAATCCTCACGAGAAATGAGGAGGGTGGGTGAGTTTCCACGCAATTCCGAGACGTTGAAAAAAGTTCGTCTTCTTCTCCCTCATGTAGTCGCAAATGGTTTAGGGCCCAAACGGAGGAATCTCGAAACAAGTTCATGCTTTCTGGAATCGTCACGAGATATGAGGAGGGTGGGTGAGTTTCCACGCAATTCCGAGACGTTGAAAAAAGTTCGTCTTCTTCTCCCTCATGTAGTCGCAAATGGTTTAGGGCCCAAACGGAGGAATCTCGAAACAAGTTCATGCTTTCTGGAATCGTCACGAGATATGAGGAGGGTGGGTGAGTTTCCACGCAATTCCGAGACGTTGAAAAAAGTTCGTGCTCTTCAGCCTCAAGTAGTCCCAAATGGTTCAGGGCCCAAACGGAGGAATCTCGAAACAAGTTCATGCATTCTGGAATCCTCACGAGAAATGAGGAGGGTGGGTGAGTTTCCACGCAATTCCGAGACGTTGAAAAAAGTTCGTGCTCTTCAGCCTCAAGTAGTCCCAAATGGTTCAGGGCCCAAACGGAGGAATCTCGAAACAAGTTCATGCATTCTGGAATCCTCACGAGAAATGAGGAGGGTGGGTGAGTTTCCACGCAATTCCGAGACGTTGAAAAAAGTTCGAGTTCTTCTTCCTCATGTAGTCCCAAATGGTTCACGGCCCAAACGGAGGAATCTTGAAACGAGTTCATGCTTTCTGGAATCCTCACGAGAAATGAGGAGGGTGGGTGAGTTTCCACGCAATTCCGAGACGTTGAAAAAAGTTCGTCTTCTTCTGCCTCAAGTAGTCCCAAATTGTTCAGGGCCCAAACGGAGGAATCTCGAAACACGTTCATGCATTCTGAAATCCTCGCGAGAAATGAGGAGGGTGGGTGAGTTTCCACGCAATTCCGAGACGTTGAAAAAAGTTCGTCTTCTTCTCCCTCATGTTGTCGCAAATGGTTTAGGGCCCAAACGGAGGAATCTCGAAACAAGTTCATGCTTTCTGGAATCCTCACGAGAAATGAGGAGGGTGGGTGAGTTTCCACGCAATTCCGAGACGTTGAAAAAAGTTCGTCTTCTTCTCCCTCATGTAGTCGCAAATGGTTTAGGGCCCAAACGGAGGAATCTCGAAACAAGTTCATGCTTTCTGGAATCGTCACGAGATATGAGGAGGGTGGGTGAGTTTCCACGCAATTCCGAGACGTTGAAAAAAGTTCGTGTTCTTCAGCCTCAAGTAGTCCCAAATGGTTCAGGGCCCAAACGGAGGAATCTCGAAACAAGTTCATGCATTCTGGAATCCTCACGAGAAATGAGGAGGGTGGGTGAGTTTCCACGCAATTCCGAGACGTTGAAAAAAGTTCGTCTTCTTCTTCCTCATGTAGTCGCAAATGGTTCACGGCCCAAACGGAGGAATCTGGAAACAAGTTCATGCTTTCTGGAATCCTCACGAGAAATGAGGAGGGTGGGTGAGTTTCCACGCAATTCCGAGACGTTGAAAAAAGTTCGTCTTCTTCTCCCTCATGTAGTCGCAAATGGTTTAGGGCCCAAACGGAGGAATCTCGAAACAAGTTCATGCTTTCTGGAATCGTCACGAGATATGAGGAGGGTGGGTGAGTTTCCACGCAATTCCGAGACGTTGAAAAAAGTTCGTGTTCTTCAGCCTCAAGTAGTCCCAAATGGTTCAGGGCCCAAACGGAGGAATCTCGAAACAAGTTCATGCATTCTGGAATCCTCACGAGAAATGAGGAGGGTGGGTGAGTTTCCACGCAATTCCGAGACGTTGAAAAAAGTTCGTCTTCTTCTTCCTCATGTAGTCGCAAATGGTTCACGGCCCAAACGGAGGAATCTGGAAACAAGTTCATGCTTTCTGGAATCCTCACGAGAAATGAGGAGGGTGGGTGAGTTTCCACGCAATTCCGAGACGTTGAAAAAAGTTCGTCTTCTTCTTCCTCATGTAGTCCCAAATGGTTCACGGCCCAAACGGAGGAATCTTGAAACGAGTTCATGCTTTCTGGAATCCTCACGAGAAATGAGGAGGGTGGGTGAGTTTCCAAGCAATTCCGAGACGTTGAAAAAAGTTCGTCTTCTTCTGCCTCAAGTAGTCCCAAATTGTTCAGGGCCCAAACGGAGGAATCTCGAAACACGTTCATGCATTCTGAAATCCTCGCGGGAAATGAGGAGGGTGGGTGAGTTTCCACGCAATTCCGAGACGTTGAAAAAAGTTCGTCTTCTTCTTCCTCATGTAGTCGCAAATGGTTCACGGCCCAAACGGAGGAATCTCAAAACAAGTTCATGCTTTCTGGAATGCTCACGAGAAATGAGGAGGGTGGGTGAGTTTCCACGCAATTCCGAGACGTTGAAAAAAGTTCGTCTTCTTCTGCCTCAAGTAGTCCCAAATTGTTCAGGGCCCAAACGGAGGAATCTCGAAAGACGTTCATGCATTCTGAAATCCTCGCGAGAAATGAGGAGGGTGGGTGAGTTTCCACGCAATTCCGAGACGTTGAAAAAAGTTCGTCTTCTTCTTCCTCATGTTGTCCCAAATGGTTCACGGCCCAAACGGAGGAATCTCGAAACAAGTTCATGCATTCTGGAATCCTCACGAGAAATGAGGAGGGTGGGTGAGTTTCCACGCAATTCCGAGACGTTGAAAAAAGTTCGTCTTCTTCTCCCTCATGTAGTCGCAAATGGTTTAGGGCCCAAACGGAGGAATCTCGAAACAAGTTCATGCTTTCTGGAATCGTCACGAGATATGAGGAGGGTGGGTGAGTTTCCACGCAATTCCGAGACGTTGAAAAAAGTTCGTCTTCTTCTCCCTCATGTAGTCGCAAATGGTTTAGGGCCCAAACGGAGGAATCTCGAAACAAGTTCATGCTTTCTGGAATCGTCACGAGATATGAGGAGGGTGGGTGAGTTTCCACGCAATTCCGAGACGTTGAAAAAAGTTCGTCTTCTTCTCCCTCATGTAGTCGCAAATGGTTTAGGGCCCAAACGGAGGAATCTCGAAACAAGTTCATGCTTTCTGGAATCGTCACGTGATATGAGGAGGGTGGGTGAGTTTCCACGCAATTCCGAGACGTTGAAAAAAGTTCGTGTTCTTCAGCCTCAAGTAGTCCCAAATGGTTCAGGGCCCAAACGGAGGAATCTCGAAACAAGTTCATGCATTCTGGAATCCTCACGAGAAATGAGGAGGGTGGGTGAGTTTCCACGCAATTCCGAGACGTTGAAAAAAGTTCGTCTTCTTCTTCCTCATGTAGTCGCAAATGGTTCACGGCCCAAACGGAGGAATCTGGAAACAAGTTCATGCTTTCTGGAATCCTCACGAGAAATGAGGAGGGTGGGTGAGTTTCCACGCAATTCCGAGAAGTTGAAAAAAGTTCGTCTTCTTCTGCCTCAAGTAGTCCCAAATTGTTCAGGGCCCAAACGGAGGAATCTCGAAACAAGTTCATGCATTCTGGAATCCACACGAGAAATGAGGAGGGTGGGTGAGTTTCCACGCAATCCCGAGACGTTGAAAAAAGTTCGTCTTCTTCTTCCTCATGTAGTCGCAAATGGTTCACGGCCCAAACGGAGGAATCTCGAAACAAGTTCATGCTTTCTGGAATGCTCACGAGAAATGAGGAGGGTGGGTGAGTTTCCACGCAATTCCGAGACGTTGAAAAAAGTTCGTGTTCTTCTTCCTCATGTAGTCCCAAATGGTTCACGGCCCAAACGGAGGAATCTTGAAACGAGTTCATGCTTTCTGGAATCCTCACGAGAAATGAGGAGGGTGGGTGAGTTTCCACGCAATTCCGAGACGTTGAAAAAAGTTCGTCTTCTTCTGCCTCAAGTAGTCCCAAATTGTTTAGGGCCCAAACGGAGGAATCTCGAAACACGTTCATGCATTCTGAAATCCTCGCGAGAAATGAGGAGGGTGGGTGAGTTTCCACGCAATTCCGAGACGTTGAAAAAAGTTCGTCTTCTTCTTCCTCATGTAGTCGCAAATGGTTCACGGCCCAAACGGAGGAATCTCAAAACAAGTTCATGCTTTCTGGAATGCTCACGAGAAATGAGGCGGGTGGGTGAGTTTCCACGCAATTCCGAGACGTTGAAAAAAGTTCGTCTTCTTCTGCCTCAAGTAGTCCCAAATTGTTCAGGGCCCAAACAGAGGAATCTCGAAACACGTTCATGCATTCTGAAATCCTCGCGAGAAATGAGGAGGGTGGGTGAGTTTCCACGCAATTCCGAGACGTTGAAAAAAGTTCGTCTTCTTCTCCCTCATGTTGTCGCAAATGGTTTAGGGCCCAAACGGAGGAATCTCGAAACAAGTTCATGCTTTCTGGAATCCTCACGAGAAATGAGGAGGGTGGGTGAGTTTCCTCGCAATTCCGAGACGTTGAAAAAAGTTCATCTTCTTCTTCCTCATGTAGTCCCAAATGGTTCACGGCCCAAACGGAGGAATCTCGAAACAAGTTCATGCATTCTGGAATCCTCACGAGAAATGAGGAGGGTGGGTGAGTTTCCACGCAATTCCGAGACGTTGAAAAAAGTTCGTCTTCTTCTCCCTCATGTAGTCGCAAATGGTTTAGGGCCCAAACGGAGGAATCTCGAAACAAGTTCATGCTTTCTGGAATCGTCACGAGATATGTGGAGGGTGGGTGAGTTTCCACGCAATTCCGAGACGTTGAAAAAAGTTCGTGTTCTTCAGCCTCAAGTAGTCCCAAATGGTTCAGGGCCCAAACGGAGGAATCTCGAAACAAGTTCATGCATTCTGGAATCCTCACGAGAAATGAGGAGGGTGGGTGAGTTTCCACGCAATTCCGAGACGTTGAAAAAAGTTCGTCTTCTTCTTCCTCATGTAGTCGCAAATGGTTCACGGCCCAAACGGAGGAATCTGGAAACAAGTTCATGCTTTCTGGAATCCTCACGAGAAATGAGGAGGGTAGGATAGTTTCCACGCAATTCCGAGACGTGGAAAAAAGTTCGTCTTCTTCTTCCTCAAGTAGTCCCAAATTGTTCAGGGCCCAAACGGAGGAATCTCGAAACAAGTTCATGCATTCTGGAATCCTCACGAGAAATGAGGAGGGTGGGTGAGTTTCCACGCAATTCCGAGACGTTGAAAAAAGTTCGTCTTCTTCTCCCTCATCTAGTCGCAAATGGTTTAGGGCCCAAACGGAGGAATCTCGAAACAAGTTCATGCTTTCTGGAATCCTCACGAGATATGAGGAGGGTGGGTGAGTTTCCACGCAATTCCGAGACGTTGAAAAAAGTTCGTCTTCTTCTGCCTCAAGTAGTCCCAAATGGTTCAAGGCCCAAACGGAGGAATCTCGAAACAAGTTCATGCATTCTGGAATCCACACGAGAAATGTGGAGGGTGGGTGAGTTTCCACGCAATTCCGCGACGTTGAAAAAAGTTCGTCGTCTTCTTCCTCATGTATTCCAAAATGGTTCACGGCCCAAACGGAGGAATCTCGAAACAAGTTCCTGCTTTCTGGAATCCTCACGAGAAATGAGGAGGGTGGGTGAGTTTTCCACGCAATTCTGAGACATTGAAAAAGTTTGTCTTCTTCTGCCTCAAGTAGGCCCATATGGTTCAGGGCCCAAACGGAGGAATCTCGAAACAAGTTCATGCATTCTGCAATCCTCACGAGAAATGAGGAGGGTGGGTGAGTTTCCACGCAATTCCGAGACGTTGAATCAAGTTCGTCTTCTTCTTCCTCATGTTGTCCCAAATGGTTCACGGCCCAAACGGAGGAATCTCGAAACAAGTTTATGCGTTCAGGAATCCTCACAAGAAATGAGGAGGGTGGGTCAGTTTCCACACAATTCCGAGACATTGCAAAAAGTTCGTCTTCTTCAGCCTCAAGTAGTCCCAAATGGTTCACGGCCCAAACGGAGGAATCTCGAAACAAGTTCATGCTTTCTGGAATCCGCACGAGAAATGAGGAGGGTGGGTGAGTTTCCACGCAATTCCGAGACGTTGAAAAAAGTTTGTCTTCTTCTTCGTCATGTAGTCCCAAATGGTTCACGGCCCAAACGGAGGAATCTCGAAACAAGTTCATGCATTCTGGAATCCTCACGAAAAATGAGGAGGGTGGGTGAGTTTCCACGCAATTCCGAGACATTGAAAAAAGTTTGTCTTCTTCTGCCTCATGTAGTCCCAAATGGTTCAAGGCCCAAACGGAGGAATCTCGAAACAAGTTCATGCATTCTGGAATCCACACGAGAAATGTGGAGGGTGGGTGAGTTTCCACGGAATTCCGAGACGTTGAAAAAAGTTCGTCGTCTTCTTCCTCATGTATTCCAAAATGGTTCACGGCCCAAACGAAGGAATCTCGAAACAAGTTCCTGCTTTCTGGAATCCTCACGAGAAATGAGGAGGGTGGGTGAGTTTTCCACGCAATTCCGAGACATTGAAAAAGTTTGTCTTCTTCTGCCTCAAGTAGGCCCATATGGTTCAGGGCCCAAACGGAGGAATCTCGAAACAAGTTCATGCATTCTGCAATCCTCACGAGAAATGAGGAGGGTGGGTGAGTTTCCACGCAATTCCGAGACGTTGAATCAAGTTCGTCTTCTTCTTCCTCATGTTGTCCCAAATGGTTCACGGCCCAAACGGAGGAATCTCGAAACAAGTTTATGCGTTCAGGAATCCTCACAAGAAATGAGGAGGGTGGGTCAGTTTCCACACAATTCCGAGACATTGCAAAAAGTTCGTCTTCTTCAGCCTCAAGTAGTCCCAAATGGTTCACGGCCCAAACGGAGGAATCTCGAAACAAGTTCATGCTTTCTGGAATCCGCACGAGAAATGAGGAGGGTGGGTGAGTTTCCACGCAATTCCGAGACATTGAAAAAAGTTTGTCTTCTTCTTCGTCATGTAGTCCCAAATGGTTCACGGCCCAAACGGAGGAATCTCGAAACAAGTTCATGCATTCTGGAATCCTCACGAAAAATGAGGAGGGTGGGTGAGTTTCCACGCAATTCCGAGACATTGAAAAAAGTTTGTCTTCTTCTGCCTCATGTAGTCCCAAATGGTTCAAGGCCCAAACGGAGGAATCTCGAAACAAGTTCATGCATTCTGGAATCCACACGAGAAATGTGGAGGGTGGGTGAGTTTCCACGGAATTCCGAGACGTTGAAAAAAGTTCGTCGTCTTCTTCCTCATGTATTCCAAAATGGTTCACGGCCCAAACGAAGGAATCTCGAAACAAGTTCCTGCTTTCTGGAATCCTCACGAGAAATGAGGAGGGTGGGTGAGTTTCCACGTAATTCCGAGATATTTAAAAAAGTTTGTCTTCTTCTGCCTCAAGTAGGCCCATATGGTTCAGGGCCCAAACGGAGGAATCTCGAAACAAGTTCATGCATTCTGGAATCCTCACGAGAAATGAGGAGGGTGGGTGAGTTTCCACGCAATTCCGAGACGTTGAAAAAAGTTCGTGTTCTTCAGCCTCAAGTAGTCCCAAATGGTTCAGGGCCCAAACGGAGGAATCTCGAAACAAGTTCATGCATTCTGGAATCCTCACGAGAAATGAGGAGGGTGGGTGAGTTTCCACGCAATTCCGAGACGTTGAAAAAAGTTCGTCTTCTTCTGCCTCAAGTAGTCCCAAATTGTTCAGGGCCCAAACGGAGGAATCTCGAAACAAGTTCATGCATTCTGGAATCCTCACGAGAAATGAGGAGGGTGGGTGAGTTTCCACGCAATTCCGAGACGTTGAAAAAAGTTCGTCTTCTTCTCCCTCATGTAGTCGCAAATGGTTTAGGGCCCAAACGGAGGAATCTCGAAACAAGTTCATGCTTTCTGGAATCGTCACGAGATATGAGGAGGGTGGGTGAGTTTCCACGCAATTCCGAGACGTTGAAAAAAGTTCGTCTTCTTCTCCCTCATGTAGTCGCAAATGGTTTAGGGCCCAAACGGAGGAATCTCGAAACAAGTTCATGCTTTCTGGAATCGTCAGGAGATATGAGGAGGGTGGGTGAGTTTCCACGCAATTACGAGACGTTGAAAAAAGTTCGTCTTCTTCTCCCTCATGTAGTCGCAAATGGTTTAGGGCCCAAACGGAGGAATCTCGAAACAAGTTCATGCTTTCTGGAATCGTCACGTGATATGAGGAGGGTGGGTGAGTTTCCACGCAATTCCGAGACGTTGAAAAAAGTTCGTGTTCTTCAGCCTCAAGTAGTCCCAAATGGTTCAGGGCCCAAACGGAGGAATCTCGAAACAAGTTCATGCATTCTGGAATCCTCACGAGAAATGAGGAGGGTGGGTGAGTTTCCACGCAATTCCGAGACGTTGAAAAAAGTTCGTCTTCTTCTTCCTCATGTAGTCGCAAATGGTTCACGGCCCAAACGGAGGAATCTGGAAACAAGTTCATGCTTTCTGGAATCCTCACGAGAAATGAGGAGGGTGGGTGAGTTTCCACGCAATTCCGAGACGTTGAAAAAAGTTCGTCTTCTTCTGCCTCAAGTAGTCCCAAATGGTTCAGGGCCCAAACGGAGGAATCTCGAAACAAGTTCATGCATTCTGGAATCCACACGAGAAATGTGGAGGGTGGGTGAGTTTCCACGCAATTCCGCGACGTTGAAAAAAGTTCGTCGTCTTCTTCCTCATGTATTCCAAAATGGTTCACGGCCCAAACGGAGGAATCTCGAAACAAGTTCCTGCTTTCTGGAATCCTCACGAGAAATGAGGAGGGTGGGTGAGTTTTCCACGCAATTCTGAGACATTGAAAAAGTTTGTCTTCTTCTGCCTCAAGTAGGCCCATATGGTTCAGGGCCCAAACGGAGGAATCTCGAAACAAGTTCATGCATTCTGCAATCCTCACGAGAAATGAGGAGGGTGGGTGAGTTTCCACGCAATTCCGAGACGTTGAATCAAGTTCGTCTTCTTCTTCCTCATGTTGTCCCAAATGGTTCATGGCCCAAACGGAGGAATCTCGAAACAAGTTTATGCGTTCAGGAATCCTCACAAGAAATGAGGAGGGTGGGTCAGTTTCCACACAATTCCGAGACATTGCAAAAAGTTCGTCTTCTTCAGCCTCAAGTAGTCCCAAATGGTTCACGGCCCAAACGGAGGAATCTCGAAACAAGTTCATGCTTTCTGGAATCCGCACGAGAAATGAGGAGGGTGGGTGAGTTTCCACGCAATTCCGAGACGTTGAAAAAAGTTTGTCTTCTTCTTCGTCATGTAGTCCCAAATGGTTCACGGCCCAAACGGAGGAATCTCGAAACAAGTTCATGCATTCTGGAATCCTCACGAAAAATGAGGAGGGTGGGTGAGTTTCCACGCAATTCCGAGACATTGAAAAAAGTTTGTCTTCTTCTGCCTCATGTAGTCCCAAATGGTTCAAGGCCCAAACGGAGGAATCTCGAAACAAGTTCATGCATTCTGGAATCCACACGAGAAATGTGGAGGGTGGGTGAGTTTCCACGGAATTCCGAGACGTTGAAAAAAGTTCGTCGTCTTCTTCCTCATGTATTCCAAAATGGTTCACGGCCCAAACGAAGGAATCTCGAAACAAGTTCCTGCTTTCTGGAATCCTCACGAGAAATGAGGAGGGTGGGTGAGTTTTCCACGCAATTCCGAGACATTGAAAAAGTTTGTCTTCTTCTGCCTCAAGTAGGCCCATATGGTTCAGGGCCCAAACGGAGGAATCTCGAAACAAGTTCATGCATTCTGCAATCCTCACGAGAAATGAGGAGGGTGGGTGAGTTTCCACGCAATTCCGAGACGTTGAATCAAGTTCGTCTTCTTCTTCCTCATGTTGTCCCAAATGGTTCACGGCCCAAACGGAGGAATCTCGAAACAAGTTTATGCGTTCAGGAATCCTCACAAGAAATGAGGAGGGTGGGTCAGTTTCCACACAATTCCGAGACATTGCAAAAAGTTCGTCTTCTTCAGCCTCAAGTAGTCCCAAATGGTTCACGGCCCAAACGGAGGAATCTCGAAACAAGTTCATGCTTTCTGGAATCCGCACGAGAAATGAGGAGGGTGGGTGAGTTTCCACGCAATTCCGAGACATTGAAAAAAGTTTGTCTTCTTCTTCGTCATGTAGTCCCAAATGGTTCACGGCCCAAACGGAGGAATCTCGAAACAAGTTCATGCATTCTGGAATCCTCACGAAAAATGAGGAGGGTGGGTGAGTTTCCACGCAATTCCGAGACATTGAAAAAAGTTTGTCTTCTTCTGCCTCATGTAGTCCCAAATGGTTCAAGGCCCAAACGGAGGAATCTCGAAACAAGTTCATGCATTCTGGAATCCACACGAGAAATGTGGAGGGTGGGTGAGTTTCCACGGAATTCCGAGACGTTGAAAAAAGTTCGTCGTCTTCTTCCTCATGTATTCCAAAATGGTTCACGGCCCAAACGAAGGAATCTCGAAACAAGTTCCTGCTTTCTGGAATCCTCACGAGAAATGAGGAGGGTGGGTGAGTTTCCACGTAATTCCGAGATATTTAAAAAAGTTTGTCTTCTTCTGCCTCAAGTAGGCCCATATGGTTCAGGGCCCAAACGGAGGAATCTCGAAACAAGTTCATGCATTCTTGAATCCTCACGAGAAATGAGGAGGGTGGGTGAGTTTCCACGCAATTCCGAGACGTTGAAAAAAGTTCGTGTTCTTCAGCCTCAAGTAGTCCCAAATGGTTCAGGGCCCAAACGGAGGAATCTCGAAACAAGTTCATGCATTCTGGAATCCTCACGAGAAATGAGGAGGGTGGGTGAGTTTCCACGCAATTCCGAGACGTTGAAAAAAGTTCGTCTTCTTCTGCCTCAAGTAGTCCCAAATTGTTCAGGGCCCAAACGGAGGAATCTCGAAACAAGTTCATGCATTCTGGAATCCTCACGAGAAATGAGGAGGGTGGGTGAGTTTCCACGCAATTCCGAGACGTTGAAAAAAGTTCGTCTTCTTCTCCCTCATGTAGTCGCAAATGGTTTAGGGCCCAAACGGAGGAATCTCGAAACAAGTTCATGCTTTCTGGAATCGTCACGAGATATGAGGAGGGTGGGTGAGTTTCCACGCAATTCCGAGACGTTGAAAAAAGTTCGTCTTCTTCTCCCTCATGTAGTCGCAAATGGTTTAGGGCCCAAACGGAGGAATCTCGAAACAAGTTCATGCTTTCTGGAATCGTCAGGAGATATGAGGAGGGTGGGTGAGTTTCCACGCAATTACGAGACGTTGAAAAAAGTTCGTCTTCTTCTCCCTCATGTAGTCGCAAATGGTTTAGGGCCCAAACGGAGGAATCTCGAAACAAGTTCATGCTTTCTGGAATCGTCACGTGATATGAGGAGGGTGGGTGAGTTTCCACGCAATTCCGAGACGTTGAAAAAAGTTCGTGTTCTTCAGCCTCAAGTAGTCCCAAATGGTTCAGGGCCCAAACGGAGGAATCTCGAAACAAGTTCATGCATTCTGGAATCCTCACGAGAAATGAGGAGGGTGGGTGAGTTTCCACGCAATTCCGAGACGTTGAAAAAAGTTCGTCTTCTTCTTCCTCATGTAGTCGCAAATGGTTCACGGCCCAAACGGAGGAATCTGGAAACAAGTTCATGCTTTCTGGAATCCTCACGAGAAATGAGGAGGGTGGGTGAGTTTCCACGCAATTCCGAGACGTTGAAAAAAGTTCGTCTTCTTCTGCCTCAAGTAGTCCCAAATGGTTCAGGGCCCAAACGGAGGAATCTCGAAACAAGTTCATGCATTCTGGAATCCTCACGAGAAATGAGGAGGGTGGGTGAGTTTCCACGCAATTCCGCGACGTTGAAAAAAGTTCGTCGTCTTCTTCCTCATGTATTCGCAAATGGTTCACGGCCCAAACGGAGGAATCTCGAAACAAGTTCATGCTTTCTGGAATGCTCACGAGAAATGAGGAGGGTGGGTGAGTTTCCACGCAATTCCGAGACGTTGAAAAAAGTTCGTGTTCTTCTTCCTCATGTAGTCCCAAATGGTTCACGGCCCAAACGGAGGAATCTTGAAACGAGTTCATGCATTCTGGAATCCTCACGAGAAATGAGGAGGGTGGGTGAGTTTCCACGCAATTCCGAGACGTTGAAAAAAGTTCGTCTTCTTCTTCCTCATGTTGTCCCAAATGGTTCACGGCCCAAACGGAGGAATCTCGAAACAAGTTTATGCGTTCAGGAATCCTCACAAGAAATGAGGAGGGTGGGTCAGTTTCCACACAATTCCGAGACATTGCAAAAAGTTCGTCTTCTTCAGCCTCAAGTAGTCCCAAATGGTTCACGGCCCAAACGGAGGAATCTCGAAACAAGTTCATGCTTTCTGGAATCCGCACGAGAAATGAGGAGGGTGGGTGAGTTTCCACGCAATTCCGAGACGTTGAAAAAAGTTTGTCTTCTTCTTCGTCATGTAGTCCCAAATGGTTCACGGCCCAAACGGAGGAATCTCGAAACAAGTTCATGCATTCTGGAATCCTCACGAAAAATGAGGAGGGTGGGTGAGTTTCCACGCAATTCCGAGACATTGAAAAAAGTTTGTCTTCTTCTGCCTCATGTAGTCCCAAATGGTTCAAGGCCCAAACGGAGGAATCTCGAAACAAGTTCATGCATTCTGGAATCCACACGAGAAATGTGGAGGGTGGGTGAGTTTCCACGGAATTCCGAGACGTTGAAAAAAGTTCGTCGTCTTCTTCCTCATGTATTCCAAAATGGTTCACGGCCCAAACGGAGGAATCTCGAAACAAGTTCCTGCTTTCTGGAATCCTCACGAGAAATGAGGAGGGTGGGTGAGTTTTCCACGCAATTCCGAGACATTGAAAAAGTTTGTCTTCTTCTGCCTCAAGTAGGCCCATATGGTTCAGGGCCCAAACGGAGGAATCTCGAAACAAGTTCATGCATTCTGCAATCCTCACGAGAAATGAGGAGGGTGGGTGAGTTTCCACGCAATTCCGAGACGTTGAATCAAGTTCGTCTTCTTCTTCCTCATGTTGTCCCAAATGGTTCAGGGCCCAAACGGAGGAATCTCGAAACAAGTTCATGCATTCTGGAATCCTCACGAGAAATGAGGAGGGTGGGTGAGTTTCCACGCAATTCCGAGACGTTGAAAAAAGTTCGTCTTCTTCTTCCTCATGTAGTCGCAAATGGTTCACGGCCCAAACGGAGGAATCTGGAAACAAGTTCATGCTTTCTGGAATCCTCACGAGAAATGAGGAGGGTGGGTTAGTTTCCACGCAATTCCGAGACGTGGAAAAAAGTTCGTCTTCTTCTTCCTCAAGTAGTCCCAAATTGTTCAGGGCCCAAACGGAGGAATCTCGAAACAAGTTCATGCATTCTGGAATCCTCACGAGAAATGAGGAGGGTGGGTGAGTTTCCACGCAATTCCGAGACGTTGAAAAAAGTTCGTCTTCTTCTCCCTCATCTAGTCGCAAATGGTTTAGGGCCCAAACGGAGGAATCTCGAAACAAGTTCATGCTTTCTGGAATCCTCACGAGATATGAGGAGGGTGGGTGAGTTTCCACGCAATTCCGAGACGTTGAAAAATGTTCGTCTTCTTCTGCCTCAAGTAGTCCCAAATGGTTCAAGGCCCAAACGGAGGAATCTCGAAACAAGTTCATGCATTCTGGAATCCACACGAGAAATGTGGAGGGTGGGTGAGTTTCCACGCAATTCCGCGACGTTGAAAAAAGTTCGTCGTCTTCTTCCTCATGTATTCCAAAATTGTTCACGGCCCAAACGGAGGAATCTCGAAACAAGTTCCTGCTTTCTGGAATCCTCACGAGAAATGAGGAGGGTGGGTGAGTTTTCCACGCAATTCCGAGACATTGAAAAAGTTTGTCTTCTTCTGCCTCAAGTAGGCCCATATGGTTCAGGGCCCAAACGGAGGAATCTCGAAACAAGTTCATGCATTCTGCAATCCTCACGAGAAATGAGGAGGGTGGGTGAGTTTCCACGCAATTCCGAGACGTTGAATCAAGTTCGTCTTCTTCTTCCTCATGTTGTCCCAAATGGTTCACGGCCCAAACGAAGGAATCTCGAAACAAGTTTATGCGTTCAGGAATCCTCACAAGAAATGAGGAGGGTGGGTCAGTTTCCACACAATTCCGAGACATTGCAAAAAGTTCGTCTTCTTCAGCCTCAAGTAGTCCCAAATGGTTCACGGCCCAAACGGAGGAATCTCGAAACAAGTTCATGCTTTCTGGAATCCGCACGAGAAATGAGGAGGGTGGGTGAGTTTCCACGCAATTCCGAGACGTTGAAAAAAGTTTGTCTTCTTCTTCGTCATGTAGTCCCAAATGGTTCACGGCCCAAACGGAGGAATCTCGAAACAAGTTCATGCATTCTGGAATCCTCACGAAAAATGAGGAGGGTGGGTGAGTTTCCACGCAATTCCGAGACATTGAAAAAAGTTTGTCTTCTTCTGCCTCATGTAGTCCCAAATGGTTCAAGGCCCAAACGGAGGAATCTCGAAACAAGTTCATGCATTCTGGAATCCACACGAGAAATGTGGAGGGTGGGTGAGTTTCCACGCAATTCCGAGACGTTGAAAAAAGTTCGTCGTCTTCTTCCTCATGTATTCCAAAATGGTTCACGGCCCAAACGAAGGAATCTCGAAACAAGTTCCTGCTTTCTGGAATCCTCACGAGAAATGAGGAGGGTAGGTGAGTTTCCACGTAATTCCGAGATATTTAAAAAAGTTTGTCTTCTTCTGCCTCAAGTAGGCCCATATGGTTCAGGGCCCAAACGGAGGAATCTCGAAACAAGTTCATGCATTCTGGAATCCTCACGAGAAATGAGGAGGGTGGGTGAGTTTCCACACAATTCCGAGACGTTGAAAAAAGTTCGTCTTCTTCTTCCTCATGTAGTCCCAAATGGTTCAAGGCCCAAACGGAGGAATCTCGAAACAAGTTCATGCATTCTGGAATCCACACGAGAAATGTGGAGGGTGGGTGAGTTTCCACGCAATTCCGAGACATTGAAAAAAGTTCGTCGTCTTCTTCATCATGTATTCCAAAATGGTTCACGGCCCAAACGGAGGAATCTCGAAACAAGTTCCTGCTTTCTGGAATCCTCACGAGAAATGAGGAGGGTGGGTGAGTTTCCACGTAATTCCGAGATATTGAAAAAAGTTTGTCTTCTTCTGCCTCAAGTAGGCCCATATGGTTCAGGGCCCAAACGGAGGAATCTCGAAACAAGTTCATGCATTCTGCAATCCTCACGAGAAATGAGGAGGGTGGGTGAGTTTCCACGCAATTCCGAGACGCTGAAAAAAGTTCGTCTTCTTCTTCCTCATGTTGTCCCAAATGGTTTACGGCCCAAACGGAGGAATCTCGAAACAAGTTTATGCGTTCAGGAATCCTCACAAGAAATGATGAGGGTGGGTCAGTTTCCACACAATTCCGAGACATTGAAAAAAGTTCGTCTTCTTCAGCCTCAAGTTGTCCCAAATGGTTCACGGCCCAAACGGAGGAATCTCGAAACAAGTTCATGCTTTCTGGAATCCGCACGAGAAATGAGGAGGGTGGGTGAGTTTCCACGCAATTCCGAGACGTTGAAAAAAGTTTGTCTTCTTCTTCGTCATGTAGTCCTACATGGTTCAGTGCCCAAACGGAGGAATCTCGAAACAAGTTCATGCATTCTGGAATCCTCACGAGAAATGAGGAGGGTGGGTGAGTTTCCACGCAATTCCGAGACGTTGAAAAAAGTTCGTCTTCTTCTTCCTCATGTAGTCGCAAATGGTTCACGGCCCAAACGGAGGAATCTGGAAACAAGTTCATGCTTTCTGGAATCCTCACGAGAAATGAGGAGGGTGGGTGAGTTTCCTCGCAATTCCGAGACGTTGAAAAAAGTTCGTCTTCTTCTTCCTCATGTAGTCGCAAATGGTTCACGGCCCAAACGGAGGAATCTGGAAACAAGTTCATGCTTTCTGGAATCCTCACGAGAAATGAGGAGGGTGGGTGAGTTTCCTCGCAATTCCGAGACGTTGAAAAAAGTTCGTCTTCTTCTTCCTCATGTAGTCCCAAATGGTTCACGGCCCAAACGGAGGAATCTCGAAACAAGTTCATGCATTCTGGAATCCTCACGAGAAATGAGGAGGGTGGGTGAGTTTCCACGCAATTCCGAGACGTTGAAAAAAGTTCATCTTCTTCTTCCTCATGTAGTCGCAAATGGTTCACGGCCCAAACGGAGGAATCTCGAAACAAGTTTATGCGTTCAGGAATCCTCACAAGAAATGAGGAGGGTGGGTGAGTTTCCACGCAATTCCGAGACGTTGAAAAAAATTCATCTTCTTCTTCCTCATGTAGTCGCAAATGGTTCGCGGCCCAAACGGAGGAATCTCAAAACAAGTTCATGCTTTCTAGAATGCTCACGAGAAATGAGGAGGTTGGGTGAGTTTCCACGCAATTCCGAGACATTGAAAAAAGTTTGTCTTCTTCTGCCTCAAGTAGGCCCATATGGTTCAGGGCCCAAACGGAGGAATCTCGAAACAAGTTCATGCTTTCTGGAATCCTCACGAGAAATGAGGAGGGTGGGTGAGTTTCCACGCAATTCCGAGACGTTGAAAAAAGTTCGTCTTCTTCTTCCTCATGTAGTCCCAAATGGTTCAAGGCCCAAACGGAGGAATCTCGAAACAAGTTCATGCATTCTGGAATCCACACGAGAAATGTGGAGGGTGGGTGAGTTTCCACGCAATTCCGAGACGTTGAAAAAAGTTCGTCGTCTTCTTCCTCATGTATTCCAAAATGGTTCACGGCCCAAACGGAGGAATCTCGAAACAAGTTCCTGCTTTCTGGAATCCTCACGAGAAATGAGGAGGGTGGGTGAGTTTCCACGTAATTCCGAGACGTTGAAAAAAGTTCGTCTTCTTCTTCCTCATGTAGTCGCAAATGGTTCACGGCCCAAACGGAGGAATCTGGAAACAAGTTCATGCTTTCTGGAATCCTCACGAGAAATGAGGAGGGTGGGTGAGTTTCCTCGCAATTCCGAGACGTTGAAAAAAGTTCGTCTTCTTCTTCCTCATGTAGTCCCAAATGGTTCACGGCCCAAACGGAGGAATCTCGAAACAAGTTCATCCTTTCTAGAATCCTCACGTGAAATGAGGAGGGTGGGTGAGTTTCCACGCAATTCCGAGACGCTGAAAAAAGTTCGTCTTCTTCTTCCTCATGTTGTCCCAAATGGTTCACGGCCCAAACGGAGGAATCTCGAAACAAGTTTATGCGTTCAGGAATCCTCACAAGAAATGAGGAGGGTGGGTCAGTTTCCACACAATTCCGAGACATTGAAAAAAGTTCGTCTTCTTCAGCCTCAAGTAGTCCCAAATGGTTCACGGCCCAAACGGAGGAATCTCGAAACAAGTTCATGCTTTCTGGAATCCGCACGAGAAATGAGGAGGGTGGGTGAGTTTCCACGCGATTCCGAGACAATAAAAAAAGTTTGTCTTCTTCTTCGTCATGTAGTCCTAAATGGTTCACGGCCCAAACGGAGGAATCTCGAAACAAGTTCATGCATTCTGGGATCCTCACAAGAAATGAGGAGGGTGGGTGAGTTTCCACGCAATTCCGAGACGTTGAAAAAAGTTCGTCTTCTTCTTCCTCATGTAGTCCCAAATGGTTCACGGCCCAAACGGAGGAATCTCGAAACAAGTTCATGCATTCTGGAATCCTCACGAGAAATGAGGAGGGTGGGAGAGTTTCCACGCAATTCCGAGACGTTGAAAAAAGTTCGTCGTCTTCTTCCTCATGTATTCCAAAATGGTTCACGGCCCAAACCGAGAAATCTCGAAACAAGTTCATGCATTCTGGAATCCTCACGAGAAATGAGGAGGGTGGGTGAGTTTCCACGCAATTCCGAGACTTTGAAAAAAGTTCGTCTTCTTCTTCCTCATGTAGTCCCAAATGGTTCACGGCCCAAACGGAGGAATCTCGAAACAAGTTGATGCATTCTGGAATCCTCACGAGAAATGAGGAGGGTGGGTGAGTTTCCACGCAATTCCGAGACGTTGAAAAAAGTTCGTCTTCTTCTTCCACATGTAGTCCCAAATGGTTCACGGCCCATACGGAGGAATCTCGAAACAAGTTCATGCGTTCAGGAATCCTCTCGAGAAATGAGGAGGGTGGGTCAGTTTCCACACAATTCCGAGACATTGAAAAAAGTTCGTCTTCTTCAGCCTCAAGTAGTCCCAAATGGTTGAGGGCCCAAACGGAGGAATCTCGAAACAAGTTCATGCATTCTGGAATCCTCACGAGAAATGAGGAGGGTGGGTGAGTTTCCACGCAATTCCGAGACGTTGAAAAAAGTTCGTCTTCTTCTTCCTCATGTAGTCGCAAATGGTTCACGGCCCAAACGGAGGAATCTTGAAACGAGTTCATGCTTTCTGGAATCCTCACGAGAAATGAGGAGGGTGGGTGAGTTTCCACGCAATTCCGAGACGTTGAAAAAAGTTCGTCTTCTTCTTCCTCATGTAGTCCCAAATGGTTCACGGCCCAAACGGAGGAATCTCGAAACAAGTTCATGCATTCTGGAATCCTCACGAGAAATGAGGAGGGTGGGTGAGTTTCCACGCAATTCCGAGACGTTGAAAAAAGTTCGTCGTCTTCTTCCTTATGTATTCCAAAATGGTTCACGGCCCAAACCGAGAAATCTCGAAACAAGTTCATGCATTCTGGAATCCTCACGAGAAATGAGGAGGGTGGGTGAGTTTCCACGCAATTCCGAGACTTTGAAAAAAGTTCGTCTTCTTCTTCCTCATGTAGTCCCAAATGGTTCACGGCCCAAACGGAGGAATCTTGAAACGAGTTCATGCTTTCTGGAATCCTCACGAGAAATGAGGAGGGTGGGTGAGTTTCCACGCAATTCCGAGACGTTGAAAAAAGTTCGTCTTCTTCTTCCTCATGTAGTCCCAAATGGTTCACGGCCCAAACGGAGGAATCTCGAAACAAGTTCATGCATTCTGGAATCCTCACGAGAAATGAGGAGGGTGGGTGAGTTTCCACGCAATTCCGAGACGTTGAAAAAAGTTCGTCGTCTTCTTCCTTATGTATTCCAAAATGGTTCACGGCCCAAACCGAGAAATCTCGAAACAAGTTCATGCATTCTGGAATCCTCACGAGAAATGAGGAGGGTGGGTGAGTTTCCACGCAATTCCGAGACATTGAAAAAAGTTTGTCTTCTTCTGCCTCAAGTAGGCCCATATGGTTCAGGGCCCAAACGGAGGAATCTCGAAACAAGTTCATGCTTTCTGGAATCCTCACGAGAAATGAGGAGGGTGGGTGAGTTTCCACGCAATTCCGAGACGTTGAAAAAAGTTCGTCTTCTTCTTCCTCATGTAGTCCCAAATGGTTCAAGGCCCAAACGGAGGAATCTCGAAACAAGTTCATGCATTCTGGAATCCACACGAGAAATGTGGAGGGTGGGTGAGTTTCCACGCAATTCCGAGACGTTGAAAAAAGTTCGTCGTCTTCTTCCTCATGTATTCCAAAATGGTTCACGGCCCAAACGGAGGAATCTCGAAACAAGTTCCTGCTTTCTGGAATCCTCACGAGAAATGTGGAGGGTGGGTGAGTTTCCACGTAATTCCGAGACATTGAAAAAAGTTTGTCTTCTTCTGCCTCAAGTAGGCCCATATGGTTCAGGGCCCAAACGGAGGAATCTCGAAACAAGTTCATGCATTCTGCAATCCTCACGAGAAATGAGGAGGGTGGGTGAGTTTCCACGCAATTCCGAGACGCTGAAAAAAGTTCGTCTTCTTCTTCCTCATGTTGTCCCAAATGGTTCACGGCCCAAACGGAGGAATCTCGAAACAAGTTTATGCGTTCAGGAATCCTCACAAGAAATGAGGAGGGTGGGTCAGTTTCCACACAATTCCGAGACATTGAAAAAAGTTCGTTTTCTTCAGCCTCAAGTAGTCCCAAATGGTTCACGGCCCAAACGGAGGAATCTCGAAACAAGTTCATGCTTTCTGGAATCCGCACGAGAAATGAGGAGGGTGGGTGAGTTTCCACGCGATTCCGAGACAATAAAAAAAGTTTGTCTTCTTCTTCGTCATGTAGTCCTAAATGGTTCACGGCCCAAACGGAGGAATCTCGAAACAAGTTCATGCATTCTGGGATCCTCACGAGAAATGAGGAGGGTGGGTGAGTTTCCACGCAATTCCGAGACGTTGAAAAAAGTTCGTCTTCTTCTTCCTCATGTAGTCCCAAATGGTTCACGGCCCAAACGGAGGAATCTCGAAACAAGTTCATGCATTCTGGAATCCTCACGAGAAATGAGGAGGGTGGGAGAGTTTCCACGCAATTCCGAGACGTTGAAAAAAGTTCGTCGTCTTCTTCCTCATGTATTCCAAAATGGTTCACGGCCCAAACCGAGAAATCTCGAAACAAGTTCATGCATTCTGGAATCCTCACGAGAAATGAGGAGGGTGGGTGAGTTTCCACGCAATTCCGAGACTTTGAAAAAAGTTCGTCTTCTTCTTCCTCATGTAGTCCCAAATGGTTCACGGCCCAAACGGAGGAATCTCGAAACAAGTTGATGCATTCTGGAATCCTCACGAGAAATGAGGAGGGTGGGTGAGTTTCCACGCAATTCCGAGACGTTGAAAAAAGTTTGTCTTCTTCTTCCACATGTAGTCCCAAATGGTTCACGGCCCATACGGAGGAATCTCGAAACAAGTTCATGCGTTCAGGAATCCTCTCGAGAAATGAGGAGGGTGGGTCAGTTTCCACACAATTCCGAGACATTGAAAAAAGTTCGTCTTCTTCAGCCTCAAGTAGTCCCAAATGGTTGAGGGCCCAAACGGAGGAATCTCGAAACAAGTTCATGCATTCTGGAATCCTCACGAGAAATGAGGAGGGTGGGTGAGTTTCCACGCAATTCCGAGACGTTGAAAAAAGTTCGTCTTCTTCTTCCTCATGTAGTCGCAAATGGTTCACGGCCCAAACGGAGGAATCTTGAAACGAGTTCATGCTTTCTGGAATCCTCACGAGAAATGAGGAGGGTGGGTGAGTTTCCACGCAATTCCGAGACGTTGAAAAAAGTTCGTCTTCTTCTTCCTCATGTAGTCCCAAATGGTTCACGGCCCAAACGGAGGAATCTCGAAACAAGTTCATGCATTCTGGAATCCTCACGAGAAATGAGGAGGGTGGGTGAGTTTCCACGCAATTCCGAGACGTTGAAAAAAGTTCGTCGTCTTCTTCCTTATGTATTCCAAAATGGTTCACGGCCCAAACCGAGAAATCTCGAAACAAGTTCATGCATTCTGGAATCCTCACGAGAAATGAGGAGGGTGGGTGAGTTTCCACGCAATTCCGAGACTTTGAAAAAAGTTCGTCTTCTTCTTCCTCATGTAGTCCCAAATGGTTCACGGCCCAAACGGAGGAATCTCGAAACAAGTTCATGCATTCTGCAATCCTCACGGGAAATGAGGAGGGTGGGTGAGTTTCCACGCAATTCCGAGACGTTGAAAAAAGTTCGTCTTCTTCTTCCTCATGTAGTCCTAAATGGTTCACGGCCCAAACGGAGGAATCTCGAAACAAGTTCATGCATTCTGGAATCCTCACAAGAAATGAGGAGGGTGGGTGAGTTTCCACGCAATTCCGAGACGTTGAAAAAAGTTCGTCTTCTTCTTCCTCATGTAGTCGCAAATGGTTCACGGCCCAAACGGAGGAATCTTGAAACGAGTTCATGCTTTCTGGAATCCTCACGAGAAATGAGGAGGGTGGGTGAGTTTCCACGCAATTCCGAGACGTTGAAAAAAGTTCGTCTTCTTCTTCCTCATGTAGTCCCAAATGGTTCACGGCCCAAACGGAGGAATCTCGAAACAAGTTCATGCATTCTGGAATCCTCACGAGAAATGAGGAGGGTGGGAGAGTTTCCACGCAATTCCGAGACGTTGAAAAAAGTTCGTCGTCTTCTTCCTCATGTATTCCAAAATGGTTCACGGCCCAAACCGAGAAATCTCGAAACAAGTTCATGCATTCTGGAATCCTCACGAGAAATGAGGAGGGTGGGTGAGTTTCCACGCAATTCCGAGACTTTGAAAAAAGTTCGTCTTCTTCTTCCTCATGTAGTCCCAAATGGTTCACGGCCCAAACGGAGGAATCTCGAAACAAGTTCATGCATTCTGGAATCCTCACGAGAAATGAGGAGGGTGGGTGAGTTTCCACGCAATTCCGAGACGTTGAAAAAAGTTCGTCTTCTTCTTCCTCATGTAGTCCCAAATGGTTCACGGCCCAAACGGAGGAATCTCGAAACAAGTTCATGCATTCTGGAATCCTCACGAGAAATGAGGAGGGTGGGTGAGTTGCCACGCAATTCCGAGACGTTGAAAAAAGTTCGTCTTCTTCTTCCTCATGTAGTCGCAAATGGTTCAGGGCCCAAACGGAGGAATCTCAAAACAAGTTCATGCTTTCTGGAATGCTCACGAGAAATGAGGAGGGTGGGTGAGTTTCCACGCCATTCCGAGACGTTGAAAAAAGTTCGTCTTCTTCTTCCTCATGTAGTCCCAAATGGTTCACGGCCCAAACGGAGGAATCTCGAAACAAGTTCATGCTTTCTGGAATCCGCACGAGAAATGAGGAGGGTGGGTGAGTTTCGGCGCAATTCCGAGACGTTGAAAAAAGTTCGTCTTCTTCTTCCTCATGTAGTCCTAAATGGTTCACGGCCCAAACGGAGGAATCTCGAAACAAGTTCATGCATTCTGGAATCCTCACGAGAAATGAGGAGGGTGGGTCAGTTTCCACACAATTCCGAGACATTGAAAAAAGTTGGTCTTCTTCTGCCTCAAGTTGTCCCATATGGTTCAGGGCCCAAACGGAGGAATCTCGAAACAAGTTCATGCATTCTGCAATCCTCACGAGAAATGAGGAGGGTGGGTGAGTTTCCACGCAATTCCGAGACGTTGAAAAAAGTTCGTCTTCTTCTTCCTCATGTTGTCCCAAATGGTTCACGGCCCAAACGGAGGAATCTCGAAACAAGTTCATGCGTTCAGGAATCCTCTCGAGAAATGAGGAGGGTGGGTCAGTTTCCACACAATTCCGAGACATTGAAAAAAGTTCGTCTTCTTCAGCCTTAAGTAGTCCCAAATGGTTCAGGGCCCAAACGGAGGAATCTCGAAACAAGTTCATGCTTTCTGGAATCCTCACAAGAAATGAGGAGGGTCGGTGAGTTTCCACGCAATTCCGAGACATTGAAAAAAGTTCGTCTCCTTCTGCCTCAAGTTGTCCCATATGGTTCAGGGCCCAAACGGAGGAATCTCGAAACAAGTTCATGCATTTTGGAATCCTCACGAGAAATGAGGAGGGTGGGTGAGTTTCCACGCAATTCCGAGACGTTTAAAAAAGTTCGTCTTCTTCTTCCTCATGTAGTGCCAAATGGTTCACGGCCCAAACGGAGGAATCTCGAAACAAGTTCATGCGTTCAGGAATCCTCTCGAGAAATGAGGAGGGTGGGTCAGTTTCCACACAATTCCGAGACATTGAAAAAAGTTCGTCTTCTTCAGCCTTAAGTAGTCCCAAATGGTTCAGGGCCCAAACGGAGGAATCTCGAAACAAGTTCATGCTTTCTGGAATCCTCACGAGAAATGAGGAGGGTCGGTGAGTTTCCACGCAATTCCGAGACATTGAAAAAAGTTCGTCTCCTTCTGCCTCAAGTTGTCCCATATGGTTCAGGGCCCAAACGGAGGAATCTCGAAACAAGTTCATGCATTTTGGAATCCTCACGAGAAATGAGGAGGGTGGGTGAGTTTCCACGCAATTCCGAGACGTTGAAAAAAGTTCGTCTTCTTCTTCCTCATGTAGTGCCAAATGGTTCACGGCCCAAACGGAGGAATCTCGAAACAAGTTCATGCATTCTGGAATCCTCACGAGAAATGAGGAGGGTGGGTGAGTTTCCACGCAATTCCGAGACGTTGAAAAAAGTTCGTCTTCTTCTTCCTCAAGTAGTCGCAAATGGTTCACGGCCCAAACGGAGGAATCTCAAAACAAGTTCATGCTTTCTGGAATGCTCACGAGAAATGAGGAGGGTGGGTGGGTTTCCACGCCATTCCGAGACGTTGAAAAAAGTTCGTCTTCTTCTTCCTCATGTAGTCCCAAATGGTTCACGGCCCAAACGGAGGAATCTCGAAACAAGTTCATGCTTTCTGGAATCCGCTCGAGAAATGAGGAGGGTGGGTGAGTTTCCACGCAATTCCGAGACGTTGAAAAAAGTTCGTCTTCTACTTCCTCATGTAGTCCCAAATGGTTCACGGCCCAAACGAAGTAATCTTGTAACGAGTTCATGCTTTCTGGAATCCTCACGAGAAATGAGGAGGGTGGGTGAGTTTCCACGCAATTCCGAGACGTTGAAAAAAGTTCGTCTTCTTCTTCCTCATGTAGTCGCAAATGGTTCACGGCCCAAACGGAGGAATCTCAAAACAAGTTCATGCTTTCTGGAATGCTCACGAGAAATGAGGAGGGTGGGTGGGTTTCCACGCCATTCCGAGACGTTGAAAAAAGTTCGTCTTCTTCTTCCTCATGTAGTCCCAAATGGTTCACGGCCCAAACGGAGGAATCTCGAAACAAGTTCATGCTTTCTGGAATCCGCACGAGAAATGAGGAGGGTGGGTGAGTTTCCACGCAATTCCGAGACGTTGAAAAAAGTTCGTCTTCTTCTTCCTCATGTAGTCCCAAATGGTTCACGGCCCAAACGGAGGAATCTCGAAACAAGTTCATGCATTCTGGAATCCTCACGAGAAATGAGGAGGGTGGGTGAGTTTCCACGCCATTCCGAGACGTTGAAAAAAGTTCGTCTTCTTCTTCCTCATGTAGTCCCAAATGGTTCACGGCCCAAACGGAGGAATCTCGAAACAAGTTCATGCATTCTGCTATCCTCACGAGAAATGAGGAGGGTGGGTGAGTTTCCACGCAATTCCGAGACGTTGAAAAAAGTTCGTCTTCTTCTTCCTCATGTAGTCCCAAATGGTTCACGGCACAAACGGAGGAATCTCGAAACAAGTTCATGCATTCTGGAATCCTCACGAGAAATGAGGAGGGTGGGTGAGTTTCCACGCCATTCCGAGACGTTGAAAAAAGTTCGTCTTCTTCTTCCTCATGTAGTCCCAAATGGTTAACGGCCCAAACAGAGGTATCTCGAAACAAGTTCATGCTTTCTAGAATCCGCACGAGAAATGAGGAGGGTGGGTGAGTTTCCACGCAATTCCGAGACGTTGAAAAAAGTTCGTCTTCTTCTTCCTCATGTAGTCCCAAATGGTTCACGGCCCAAACGGAGGAATCTCGAAAAAAGTTCATGCATTCTGGAATCCTCACGAGAAATGAGGAGGGTGGGTGAGTTGCCACGCAATTCCGAGACGTTGAAAAAAGTTCGTCTTCTTCTTCCTCATGTAGTCGCAAATGGTTCACGGCCCAAACGGAGGAATCTCAAAACAAGTTCATGCTTTCTGGAATGCTCACGAGAAATGAGGAGGGTGGGTGAGTTTCCACGCCATTCCGAGACGTTGAAAAAAGTTCGTCTTCTTCTTCCTCATGTAGTCCCAAATGGTTCACGGCCCAAACGGAGGAATCTCATAACAAGTTCATGCTTTCTGGAATGCTCACGAGAAATGAGGAGGGTGGGTGAGTTTCCACGCAATTCCGAGACGTTGAAAAAAGTTCGTCTTCTTCTTCCTCATGTAGTCCCAAAAGACGTTGAAAAAAGTTCGTCTTCTTCTTCCTCATGTAGTCCCAAAAGGTTCACGGCCCAAACGGAGGAATCTCGAAACAAGTTCATGCATTCTGGAATCCTCACGAGAAATGAGGAGGGTGGGTGAGTTTCCACGCAATTCCGAGACGTTGAAAAAAGTTCGTCTTCTTCTTCCTCATGTAGTCGCAAATGGTTCACGGCCCAAACGGAGGAATCTCAAAACAAGTTCATGCTTTCTGGAATGCTCACGAGAAATGAGGAGGGTGAGTGAGTTTCCACGCAATTCCGAGACGTTGAAAAAAGTTCGTCTTCTTCTGCCTCAAGTAGTCCCAAATTGTTCAGGGCCCAAACGGAGGAATCTCGAAACAAGTTCATGCATTCTGGAATCCTCACGAGAAATGAGGAGGGTGGGTGAGTTTCCACGCAATTCCGAGACGTTGAAAAAAGTTCGTCTTCTTCTTCCTCATGTTGTCCCAAATGGTTCACGGCCCAAACGGAGGAATCTCGAAACAAGTTCATGCTTTCTGGAATCCGCACGAGAAATGAGGAGGGTGGGTGAGTTTCCACGCAATTCCGAGACGTTGAAAAAAGTTCGTCTTCTTCTTCCTCATGTAGTCCTAAATGGTTCACGGCCCAAACGGAGGAATCTCGAAACAAGTTCATGCAATCTGGAATCCTCACGAGAAATGAGGAGGGTGGGTAAGTTTCCACACAATTCCGAGACATTGAAAAAAGTTCGTCTTCTTCTGCCTCAAGTTGTCCCATATGCTTCAGGGCCCAAACGGAGGAATCTCGAAAGACGTTCATGCCTTCTAAAATCCTCGCGAGAAATGAGGAGGGTGGGTGAGTTTCCATGCAATTCCGAGACGTTGAAAAAAGTTCGTGTTCTTCAGCCTCAAGTAGTCCCAAATGGTTCAGGGCCCAAACGGAGGAATCTCGAAACGAGTTCATGCTTTCTGGAATCCTCACGAGAAATGAGGAGGGTGGGTGAGTTTCCACGCAATTCCGAGACGTTGAAAAAAGTTCCTCTTCTTCTGCCTCAAGTAGTCCCAAATTGTTCAGGGCCCAAACGGAGGAATCTCGAAACAAGTTCATGCATTCTGGAATCCTCACGAGAAATGACGAGGGTGGGTGAGTTTCCACGCAATTCCGAGACGTTGAAAAAAGTTTTCTTCTTCTCCCTCATGTAGTCGCAAATGGTTTAGGGCCCAAACGGAGGAATCTAGAAACAAGTTCATGCTTTCTGGAATCCTCACGAGAAATGAGGAGGGTGGGTGAGTTTCCAAGCAATTCCGAGACGTTGAAAAAAGTTCATCTTCTTCTTCCTCAAGTAGTCCCAAATGGTTCAAGGCCCAAACGGGGGAATCTCGAAACAAGTTCGTGCTTTTTTGAATCCTCACGAGAAATGAGGAGGGTCGGTGAGTTTCCACGCAATTCCGAGACATTGAAAAAAGTTCGTCTTCTTCTGCCTCAAGTAGGCCCATATGGTTCAGGGTCCAAACGGAGGAATCTTGAAACAAGTTCATGCGTTCAGGAATCCTCTCGAGAAATGAGGAGGGTGGGTCAGTTTCCACACAATTCCGAGACATTGAAAAAAGTTCGTCTTCTCAAGTAGTCCCAAATGGTTCAGGGCCCAAACGGGGGAATCTCGAAACAAGTTCATGCTTTCTGGAATCCTCACGAGAAATGAGGAGGGTCGTAAGTTTCCACACAATTCCGAGACATTGAAAAAAGTTCGTCTTCTTCTGCCTCAAGTTGTCCCATATGGTTCAGGGCCCAAACGGAGGAATCTCGAAACAAGTTCATGCATTTTGGAATCCTCACGAGAAAAGAGGAGGGTGGGTGAGTTTCTACGCAATTCCAAGACGTTGAAAAAAGTTCGTCTTCTTCTTCCTCATGTAGTCTCAAATGGTTCACGGCCCAAACGGAGGAATCTCGAAACAAGTTCATGCATTCTGGAATCCTCACGAGAAATGAGGAGGGTGGGTAAGTTTCCACACAATTCCGAGACATTGAAAAAACTTCGTCTTCTTCTGCCTCAAGTTGTCCCAGATGCTTCAGGGCCCAAACGGAGGAATCTCGAAAGACGTTCATGCATTCTGAAATCCTCGCGAGAAATGAGGAGGGTGGGTGAGTTTCCACGCAATTCCGAGACGTTGAAAAAAGTTCGTGTTCTTCAGCCTCAAGTAGTCCCAAATGGTTCAGGGCCCAAACGGAGGAATCTCGAAACAAGTTCATGCATTCTGGAATGCTCACGAGAAATGAGGAGGGTGGGTGAGTTTCCACGCAATTCCGAGACGTTGAAAAAAGTTCGTCTTCTTCTTCCTCATGTAGTCGCAAATGGTTCACGGCCCAAACGGAGGAATCTCGAAACGAGTTCATGCTTTCTGGAATCCTCACGAGAAATGAGGAGGGTGGGTGAGTTTCCACGCAATTCCGAGACGTTGAAAAAAGTTCTTCTTCTTCTCCCTCATGTAGTCGCAAATGGTTGAGGGCCCAAACGGAGGAATCTAGAAACAAGTTCATGCTTTCTGGAATCCTCACGAGATATAAGGAGGGTGGGTGAGTTTCCACGCAATTCCGAGACGTTGAAAAAAGTTCGTCTTCTTCTTCCTCATGTAGTCCTAAATGGTTCACGGCCCAAACGGAGGAATCTCGAAACAAGTTCATGCATTCTGGAATCCTCACGAAAAATGAGGAGGGTGGGTGAGTTTCCACGCAATTCCGAGACGTTGAAAAAAGTTCGTCTTCTTCTTCCTCATGTAGTCCCAAATGGTTCACGGCCCAAACGGAGGAATCTCGAAACAAGTTCATGCATTCTGGAATCCTCACGAGAAATGAGGAGGGTGGGTGAGTTACCACGCAATTCCGAGACATTGAAAAAGTTTGTCTTCTTCTGCCTCAAGTAGGCCCATATGGTTCAGGTCCCAAACGGAGGAATCTCGAAACAAGTTCATGCATTCTGGAATCCTCACGAGAAATGAGGAGGGTGGGTGAGTTTCCACGCAATTCCGAGACATTGAAAAAGTTTGTCTTCTTCTGCCTCAAGTAGGCCCATATGGTTCAGGGCCCAAACGGAGGAATCTCGAAACAAGTTCATGCATTTTGAAATCCTCACGAGAAATGAGGAGGGTGGGTGAGTTTCCACGCAATTCCGAGACGTTGAAAAAAGTTCGTCTTCTTCTTCCTCATGTAGTCCCAAATGGTTCACGGCGCAAACGGAGGAATCTCGAAACAAGTTCATGCATTCTGGAATGCTCACGAGAAATGAGGAGGGTGGGTGAGTTTCCACGCAATTCCGAGAAATTGAAAAAGTTTGTCTTCTTCTGCCTCAAGTAGGCCCATATGGTTCAGGGCCCAAACGGAGGAATCTCGAAACAAGTTCATGCATTCTGGAATCCTCACGAGAAATGAGGAGGGTGGGTGAGTTTCCACGCAATTCCGAGACTTTGAAAAAGTTCGTCTTCTTCTTCCTCATGTAGTCCCAAATGGTTCACGGCCCAAACGGAGGAATCTCGAAACAAGTTCATGCATTCTGGAATCCTCACGAGAAATGAGGAGGGTGGGTGAGTTTCCACGCAATTCCGAGACGTTGAAAAAAGTTCGTCTTCTTCTCCCTCATGTAGTCGCAAATGGTTTAGGGCCCAAACGGAGGAATCTCGAAACAAGTTCATGCATTCTGGAATCCTCACGAGAAATGAGGAGGGTGGGTGAGTTTCCACGCAATTCCGAGACGTTGAAAAAAGTTCGTCTTCTTCTTCCTCATGTAGTCGCAAATGGTTCACGGCCCAAACGGAGGAATCTCAAAACAAGTTCATGCTTTCTGGAATGCTCACGAGAAATGAGGACGGTGGGTGAGTTTCCACGCAATTCCGAGACGTTGAAAAAAGTTCGTCTTCTTCTGCCTCAGGTAGGCCCATATGGTTCAGGGCCCAAACGGAGGAATCTCGAAACAAGTTCATGCTTTCTGGAATCCTAACGAGAAATGAGGAGGGTCGGTGAGTTTCCACGCAATTCCGATTTATTGAAAAAAGTTCGTCTTCTTCTGCCTCAAGTTGTCCCATATGGTTCAGGGCCCAAACGGAGGAATCTCGAAACAAGTTCATGCATTTTGGAATCCTCACGAGAAATGAGGAGGGTGGGTGAGTTTCCACGCAATTCCGAGACGTTGAAAAAAGTTCGTCTTCTTCTTCCTCATGTAGTCTCAAATGGTTCACGGCCCAAACGGAGGAATCTAGAAACAAGTTCATGCATTCTGGAATCCTCACGAGAAATGAGGAGGGTGGGTGAGTTTCCACGCAATTCCGAGACGTTGAAAAAAGTTCGTCTTCTTCTTCCTCATGTAGTCGCAAATGGTTCACGGCCCAAATGGAGGAATCTCGAAACAAGTTCATGCTTTCTGGAATGCTCACGAGAAATGAGGAAGGTGGGTGAGTTTCCACGCAATTCCGAGACGTTGAAAAAAGTTCGTCTTCTTCTGCCTCAAGTAGTCCCAAATTGTTCAGGGCCCAAACGGAGGTATCTCGAAACAAGTTCATGCATTCTGGAATCCTCACGAGAAATGAGGAGGATGGGTGAGTTTCCACGCAATTCCGAGACATTGAAAAAAGTTTGTCTTCTTCTGCCTCAGGTAGGCCCATATGGTTCAGGGCCCAAACGGAGGAATCTCGAAACAAGTTCAAGCTTTCTGGAATCCTCACGAGAAATGAGGAGGGTGGGTGAGTTTCCACGCAATTCCGAGACGTTGAAAAAAGTTCGTCTTCTTCTTCCTCATGTAGTCCCAAATGGTTCACGGCCCAAACGGAGGAATCTCGAAACAAGTTTATGCTTTCTGGAATCCGCACGAGAAATGAGGAGGGTGGGTGAGGTTCCAAGCAATTCCGAGACGTTGAAAAAAGTTCGTCTTCTTCTTCCTCATGTAGTCCTAAATGGTTCACGGCCCAAACGGAGGAATCTCGAAACAAGTTCATGCATTCTGGAATCCTCACGAGAAATGAGGAGGGTGGGTAAGTTTCCACACAATTCCGAGACATTGAAAAAAGTTCGTCTTCTTCTGCTTCAAGTTGTCCCATATGGTTCAGGGCCCAAACGGAGGAATCTCGAAATACGTTCATGCATTCTAAAATCCTCGCGAGAAATGAGGAGGGTGGGTGAGTTTCCATGCAATTCCGAGACGTTGAAAAAAGTTCGTGTTCTTCAGCCTCAAGTAGTCCCAAATGGTTCAGGGCCCAAACGGAGGAATCTCGAAATAAGTTCATGCATTCTGGAATCCTCATGAGAAATGGGGAGGGTGGGTGAGTTTCCACGCAATTCCGAGACGTTGAAAAAAGTTCGTCTTCTTCTTCCTCATGTAGTCGCAAATGGTTCACGGCCCAAACGGAGGAATCTCGAAACGAGTTCATGCTTTCTGGAATCCTCACGAGAAATGAGGAGGGTGGGTGAGTTTCCACGCAATTCCGAGACGTTGAAAAAAGTTCCTCTTCTTCTGCCTCAAGTAGTCCCAAATGGTTCAGGGCCCAAACGGAGGAATCTCGAAATAAGTTCATGCATTCTGGAATCCTCACGAGAAATGGGGAGGGTGGGTGAGTTTCCACGCAATTCCGAGACGTTGAAAAAAGTTCGTCTTCTTCTTCCTCATGTAGTCGCAAATGGTTCACGGCCCAAACGGAGGAATCTCGAAACGAGTTCATGCTTTCTGGAATCCTCACGAGAAATGAGGAGGGTGGGTGAGTTTCCACGCAATTCCGAGACGTTGAAAAAAGTTCCTCTTCTTCTGCCTCAAGTAGTCCCAAATTGTTCAGGGCGCAAACGGAGGAATCTCGAAACAAGTTCATGCTTTCTGGAATCCGACGAGAAATGAGGAGGGTGGGTGAGTTTCCACGCAATTCCGAGACGTTGAAAAAAGTTCGTCTTCTTCTTCCTCATGTAGTCCTAAATGGTTCACGGCCCAAACGGAGGAATCTCGAAACAAGTTCATGCATTCTGGAATCCTCACGAGAAATGAGGAGGGTGGGTAAGTTTCCACACAATTCCGAGACATTGAAAAAAGTTCGTCTTCTTCTGCCTCAAGTTGTCCCATATGCTTCAGGGCCCAAACGGAGGAATCTCGAAAGACGTTCATGCATTCTAAAATCCTCGCGAGAAATGAAGAGGGTGGGTGAGTTTCCATGCAATTCCGAGACGTTGAAAAAAGTTCGTGTTCTTCAGCCTCAAGTAGTCCCAAATGGTTCAGGGCCCAAACGGAGGAATCTCGAAATAAGTTCATGCGTTCTGGAATCCTCACGAGAAATGAGGAGGGTGGGTGAGTTTCCACGCAATTCCGAGACGTTGAAAAAAGTTCGTCTTCTTCTTCCTCATGTATTCGCAAATGGTTCACGGCCCAAACGGAGGAATCTCGAAACAAGTTCATGCATTCTGGAATGCTCACGAGAAATGAGGAAGGTGGGTGAGTTTCCATGCAATTCCGAGACGTTGAAAAAAGTTCGTCTTCTTCTGCCTCAAGTAGTCCCAAATTGTTCAGGGCCCAAACGGAGGTATCTCGAAACAAGTTCATGCATTCTGGAATCCTCACGAGAAATGAGGAGGATGGGTGAGTTTCCACGCAATGCCGAGACATTGAAAAAAGTTTGTCTTCTTCTTCCTCATGTAGTCTTAAATGGTTCACGGCCCAAACGGAGGAATCTCGAAACAAGTTCATGCATTCTGGAATCCTCACGAGAAATGAGGAGGGTGGGTAAGTTTCCACACAATTCCGAGACATTGAAAAAAGTTCGTCTTCTTCTGCCTCAAGTTGTCCCATATGCTTCAGGGCCCAAACGGAGGAATCTCGAAAGACGTTCATGCATTCTAAAATCCTCGCGAGAAATGAAGAGGGTGGGTGAGTTTCCATGTAATTCCGAGACGTTGAAAAAAGTTCGTGTTCTTCAGCCTCAAGTAGTCCCAAATGGTTCAGGGCCCAAACGGAGGAATCTCGAAATAAGTTCATGCATTCTGGAATCCTCACGAGAAATGGGGAGGGTGGGTGAGTTTCCACGCAATTCCGAGACGTTGAAAAAAGTTCGTCTTCTTCTTCCTCATGTAGTCGCAAATGGTTCACGGCCCAAACGGAGGAATCTCGAAACGAGTTCATGCTTTCTGGAATCCTCACGAGAAATGAGGAGGGTGGGTGAGTTTCCACGCAATTCCGAGACGTTGAAAAAAGTTCGTCTTCTTCTTCCTCATGTAGTCCTAAATGGTTAGGTTCACGGCACAATTGGAGGAATCTCAAAACAAGTTCATCCATTCTGGAATCCGCAAGAGAAATGAGGGGGGTGGGTGAGTTCCACGCAATTCCGAGACGTTGAAAAAAGTTCGTCTTCTTCTTCCTCATGTAGTCCCAAATGGTTCACGGCCCAAACGGAGGAATCTCGAAACAAGTTCATGCTTTCTGGAATCCTCACGAGAAATGAGGAGGGTGGGTGAGTTTCCACGCAATTCCGAGACGTTGAAAATAGTTCGTCTTCTTCTCCCTCATGTAGTCCCAAATGGTTCACGGCCCAAACGGAGAAATCTCGAAACAAGTTCATGCTTTCTGGAATCCTCACGAGAAATGAGGAGGGTGGGTGAGTTTCGACGCAATTCCGAGACGTTGAAAAAAGTTCGTCTTCTTCTTCGTCATGTAGTCCCAAATGGTTCACGGCCCAAACGGAGGAATCTCGAAACAAGTTCATGCATTCTGGAATCCTCACGAGGAATGAGGAAGGTGGGTGAGTTTCCACGCAATTCCGAGACGTTGAAAAAAGTTCGTCTTCCTCTGCATCAAGTTGTCCTATAGGTTCACGGCACAATCGGAGGAATCTCAAAACAAGTTCATCCATTCTGGAATCCGCAAGAGAAATGAGGGGGGTGGGTGAGTTCCACGCAATTCCGAGACGTTGAAAAAAGTTCGTCTTCTTCTTCCTCATGTAGTCCCAAATGGTTCACGGCCCAAACGGAGGAATCTCGAAACAAGTTCCTGCTTTCTGGAATCCTCACGAGAAATGAGGAGGGTGGGTGAGTTTTCCACGCAATTCCGAGACATTGAAAAAGTTTGTCTTCTTCTGCCTCAAGTAGGCCCATATGGTTCAGGGCCCAAACGGAGGAATCTCGAAACAAGTTCATGCATTCTGCAATCCTCACGAGAAATGAGGAGGGTGGGTGAGTTTCCACGCAATTCCGAGACGTTGAATCAAGTTCGTCTTCTTCTTCCTCATGTTGTCCCAAATGGTTCAGGGCCCAAACGGAGGAATCTCGAAACAAGTTCATGCATTCTGGAATCCTCACGAGAAATGAGGAGGGTGGGTGAGTTTCCACGCAATTCCGAGACGTTGAAAAAAGTTCGTCTTCTTCTTCCTCATGTAGTCGCAAATGGTTCACGGCCCAAACGGAGGAATCTGGAAACAAGTTCATGCTTTCTGGAATCCTCACGAGAAATGAGGAGGGTGGGTTAGTTTCCACGCAATTCCGAGACGTGGAAAAAAGTTCGTCTTCTTCTTCCTCAAGTAGTCCCAA
The DNA here is from genome assembly GCA_034222035.1 of Acacia crassicarpa. Taxonomy (NCBI): domain Eukaryota; kingdom Viridiplantae; phylum Streptophyta; class Magnoliopsida; order Fabales; family Fabaceae; genus Acacia; species Acacia crassicarpa. The sequence goes on along the minus strand of JAWXYG010000021.1, from coordinate 436,132 downwards.
ATTGTTCAGGGCCCAAACGGAGGAATCTCGAAACAAGTTCATGCATTCTGGAATCCTCACGAGAAATGAGGAGGGTGGGTGAGTTTCCACGCAATTCCGAGACGTTGAAAAAAGTTCGTCTTCTTCTCCCTCATCTAGTCGCAAATGGTTTAGGGCCCAAACGGAGGAATCTCGAAACAAGTTCATGCTTTCTGGAATCCTCACGAGATATGAGGAGGGTGGGTGAGTTTCCACGCAATTCCGAGACGTTGAAAAATGTTCGTCTTCTTCTGCCTCAAGTAGTCCCAAATGGTTCAAGGCCCAAACGGAGGAATCTCGAAACAAGTTCATGCATTCTGGAATCCACACGAGAAATGTGGAGGGTGGGTGAGTTTCCACGCAATTCCGCGACGTTGAAAAAAGTTCGTCGTCTTCTTCCTCATGTATTCCAAAATTGTTCACGGCCCAAACGGAGGAATCTCGAAACAAGTTCCTGCTTTCTGGAATCCTCACGAGAAATGAGGAGGGTGGGTGAGTTTTCCACGCAATTCCGAGACATTGAAAAAGTTTGTCTTCTTCTGCCTCAAGTAGGCCCATATGGTTCAGGGCCCAAACGGAGGAATCTCGAAACAAGTTCATGCATTCTGCAATCCTCACGAGAAATGAGGAGGGTGGGTGAGTTTCCACGCAATTCCGAGACGTTGAATCAAGTTCGTCTTCTTCTTCCTCATGTTGTCCCAAATGGTTCACGGCCCAAACGAAGGAATCTCGAAACAAGTTTATGCGTTCAGGAATCCTCACAAGAAATGAGGAGGGTGGGTCAGTTTCCACACAATTCCGAGACATTGCAAAAAGTTCGTCTTCTTCAGCCTCAAGTAGTCCCAAATGGTTCACGGCCCAAACGGAGGAATCTCGAAACAAGTTCATGCTTTCTGGAATCCGCACGAGAAATGAGGAGGGTGGGTGAGTTTCCACGCAATTCCGAGACGTTGAAAAAAGTTTGTCTTCTTCTTCGTCATGTAGTCCCAAATGGTTCACGGCCCAAACGGAGGAATCTCGAAACAAGTTCATGCATTCTGGAATCCTCACGAAAAATGAGGAGGGTGGGTGAGTTTCCACGCAATTCCGAGACATTGAAAAAGTTTGTCTTCTTCTGCCTCAAGTAGGCCCATATGGTTCAGGGCCCAAACGGAGGAATCTCGAAACAAGTTCATGCATTCTGCAATCCTCACGAGAAATGAGGAGGGTGGGTGAGTTTCCACGCAATTCCGAGACGTTGAATCAAGTTCGTCTTCTTCTTCCTCATGTTGTCCCAAATGGTTCACGGCCCAAACGAAGGAATCTCGAAACAAGTTTATGCGTTCAGGAATCCTCACAAGAAATGAGGAGGGTGGGTCAGTTTCCACACAATTCCGAGACATTGCAAAAAGTTCGTCTTCTTCAGCCTCAAGTAGTCCCAAATGGTTCACGGCCCAAACGGAGGAATCTCGAAACAAGTTCATGCTTTCTGGAATCCGCACGAGAAATGAGGAGGGTGGGTGAGTTTCCACGCAATTCCGAGACGTTGAAAAAAGTTTGTCTTCTTCTTCGTCATGTAGTCCCAAATGGTTCACGGCCCAAACGGAGGAATCTCGAAACAAGTTCATGCATTCTGGAATCCTCACGAAAAATGAGGAGGGTGGGTGAGTTTCCACGCAATTCCGAGACATTGAAAAAAGTTTGTCTTCTTCTGCCTCATGTAGTCCCAAATGGTTCAAGGCCCAAACGGAGGAATCTCGAAACAAGTTCATGCATTCTGGAATCCACACGAGAAATGTGGAGGGTGGGTGAGTTTCCACGCAATTCCGAGACGTTGAAAAAAGTTCGTCGTCTTCTTCCTCATGTATTCCAAAATGGTTCACGGCCCAAACGAAGGAATCTCGAAACAAGTTCCTGCTTTCTGGAATCCTCACGAGAAATGAGGAGGGTGGGTGAGTTTCCACGTAATTCCGAGATATTTAAAAAAGTTTGTCTTCTTCTGCCTCAAGTAGGCCCATATGGTTCAGGGCCCAAACGGAGGAATCTCGAAACAAGTTCATGCATTCTGGAATCCTCACGAGAAATGAGGAGGGTGGGTGAGTTTCCACACAATTCCGAGACGTTGAAAAAAGTTCGTCTTCTTCTTCCTCATGTAGTCCCAAATGGTTCAAGGCCCAAACGGAGGAATCTCGAAACAAGTTCAGGCATTCTGGAATCCACACGAGAAATGTGGAGGGTGGGTGAGTTTCCACGCAATTCCGAGACATTGAAAAAAGTTCGTCGTCTTCTTCATCATGTATTCCAAAATGGTTCACGGCCCAAACGGAGGAATCTCGAAACAAGTTCCTGCTTTCTGGAATCCTCACGAGAAATGAGGAGGGTGGGTGAGTTTCCACGTAATTCCGAGATATTGAAAAAAGTTTGTCTTCTTCTGCCTCAAGTAGGCCCATATGGTTCAGGGCCCAAACGGAGGAATCTCGAAACAAGTTCATGCATTCTGCAATCCTCACGAGAAATGAGGAGGGTGGGTGAGTTTCCACGCAATTCCGAGACGCTGAAAAAAGTTCGTCTTCTTCTTCCTCATGTTGTCCCAAATGGTTTACGGCCCAAACGGAGGAATCTCGAAACAAGTTTATGCGTTCAGGAATCCTCACAAGAAATGATGAGGGTGGGTCAGTTTCCACACAATTCCGAGACATTGAAAAAAGTTCGTCTTCTTCAGCCTCAAGTTGTCCCAAATGGTTCACGGCCCAAACGGAGGAATCTCGAAACAAGTTCATGCTTTCTGGAATCCGCACGAGAAATGAGGAGGGTGGGTGAGTTTCCACGCAATTCCGAGACGTTGAAAAAAGTTTGTCTTCTTCTTCGTCATGTAGTCCTACATGGTTCAGTGCCCAAACGGAGGAATCTCGAAACAAGTTCATGCATTCTGGAATCCTCACGAGAAATGAGGAGGGTGGGTGAGTTTCCACGCAATTCCGAGACGTTGAAAAAAGTTCGTCTTCTTCTTCCTCATGTAGTCGCAAATGGTTCACGGCCCAAACGGAGGAATCTGGAAACAAGTTCATGCTTTCTGGAATCCTCACGAGAAATGAGGAGGGTGGGTGAGTTTCCTCGCAATTCCGAGACGTTGAAAAAAGTTCGTCTTCTTCTTCCTCATGTAGTCGCAAATGGTTCACGGCCCAAACGGAGGAATCTGGAAACAAGTTCATGCTTTCTGGAATCCTCACGAGAAATGAGGAGGGTGGGTGAGTTTCCTCGCAATTCCGAGACGTTGAAAAAAGTTCGTCTTCTTCTTCCTCATGTAGTCCCAAATGGTTCACGGCCCAAACGGAGGAATCTCGAAACAAGTTCATGCATTCTGGAATCCTCACGAGAAATGAGGAGGGTGGGTGAGTTTCCACGCAATTCCGAGACGTTGAAAAAAGTTCATCTTCTTCTTCCTCATGTAGTCGCAAATGGTTCACGGCCCAAACGGAGGAATCTCGAAACAAGTTTATGCGTTCAGGAATCCTCACAAGAAATGAGGAGGGTGGGTGAGTTTCCACGCAATTCCGAGACGTTGAAAAAAATTCATCTTCTTCTTCCTCATGTAGTCGCAAATGGTTCGCGGCCCAAACGGAGGAATCTCAAAACAAGTTCATGCTTTCTAGAATGCTCACGAGAAATGAGGAGGTTGGGTGAGTTTCCACGCAATTCCGAGACGTTGAAAAAAGTTCGTGTTCTTCTTCCTCATGTAGTCCCAAATGGTTCACGGCCCAAACGGAGGAATCTTGAAACGAGTTCATGCTTTCTGGAATCCTCACGAGAAATGAGGAGGTGGGTGAGTTTCCACACAATTCCGAGACGTTGAAAAAAGTTCGTCTTCTTCTGCCTCAAGTAGTCCCAAATTGTTCAGGGCCCAAACGGAGGAATCTCGAAACAAGTTCATGCATTCTGGAATCCTCACGAGAAATGAGGAGGGTGGGTGAGTTTCCACGCAATTCCGAGACATTGAAAAAAGTTTGTCTTCTTCTGCCTCAAGTAGGCCCATATGGTTCAGGGCCCAAACGGAGGAATCTCGAAACAAGTTCATGCTTTCTGGAATCCTCACGAGAAATGAGGAGGGTGGGTGAGTTTCCACGCAATTCCGAGACGTTGAAAAAAGTTCGTCTTCTTCTTCCTCATGTAGTCCCAAATGGTTCAAGGCCCAAACGGAGGAATCTCGAAACAAGTTCATGCATTCTGGAATCCACACGAGAAATGTGGAGGGTGGGTGAGTTTCCACGCAATTCCGAGACGTTGAAAAAAGTTCGTCGTCTTCTTCCTCATGTATTCCAAAATGGTTCACGGCCCAAACGGAGGAATCTCGAAACAAGTTCCTGCTTTCTGGAATCCTCACGAGAAATGAGGAGGGTGGGTGAGTTTCCACGTAATTCCGAGACGTTGAAAAAAGTTCGTCTTCTTCTTCCTCATGTAGTCGCAAATGGTTCACGGCCCAAACGGAGGAATCTGGAAACAAGTTCATGCTTTCTGGAATCCTCACGAGAAATGAGGAGGGTGGGTGAGTTTCCTCGCAATTCCGAGACGTTGAAAAAAGTTCGTCTTCTTCTTCCTCATGTAGTCCCAAATGGTTCACGGCCCAAACGGAGGAATCTCGAAACAAGTTCATCCTTTCTAGAATCCTCACGTGAAATGAGGAGGGTGGGTGAGTTTCCACGCAATTCCGAGACGCTGAAAAAAGTTCGTCTTCTTCTTCCTCATGTTGTCCCAAATGGTTCACGGCCCAAACGGAGGAATCTCGAAACAAGTTTATGCGTTCAGGAATCCTCACAAGAAATGAGGAGGGTGGGTCAGTTTCCACACAATTCCGAGACATTGAAAAAAGTTCGTCTTCTTCAGCCTCAAGTAGTCCCAAATGGTTCACGGCCCAAACGGAGGAATCTCGAAACAAGTTCATGCTTTCTGGAATCCGCACGAGAAATGAGGAGGGTGGGTGAGTTTCCACGCGATTCCGAGACAATAAAAAAAGTTTGTCTTCTTCTTCGTCATGTAGTCCTAAATGGTTCACGGCCCAAACGGAGGAATCTCGAAACAAGTTCATGCATTCTGGGATCCTCACGAGAAATGAGGAGGGTGGGTGAGTTTCCACGCAATTCCGAGACGTTGAAAAAAGTTCGTCTTCTTCTTCCTCATGTAGTCCCAAATGGTTCACGGCCCAAACGGAGGAATCTCGAAACAAGTTCATGCATTCTGGAATCCTCACGAGAAATGAGGAGGGTGGGAGAGTTTCCACGCAATTCCGAGACGTTGAAAAAAGTTCGTCGTCTTCTTCCTCATGTATTCCAAAATGGTTCACGGCCCAAACCGAGAAATCTCGAAACAAGTTCATGCATTCTGGAATCCTCACGAGAAATGAGGAGGGTGGGTGAGTTTCCACGCAATTCCGAGACTTTGAAAAAAGTTCGTCTTCTTCTTCCTCATGTAGTCCCAAATGGTTCACGGCCCAAACGGAGGAATCTCGAAACAAGTTGATGCATTCTGGAATCCTCACGAGAAATGAGGAGGGTGGGTGAGTTTCCACGCAATTCCGAGACGTTGAAAAAAGTTCGTCTTCTTCTTCCACATGTAGTCCCAAATGGTTCACGGCCCACACGGAGGAATCTCGAAACAAGTTCATGCGTTCAGGAATCCTCTCGAGAAATGAGGAGGGTGGGTCAGTTTCCACACAATTCCGAGACATTGAAAAAAGTTCGTCTTCTTCAGCCTCAAGTAGTCCCAAATGGTTGAGGGCCCAAACGGAGGAATCTCGAAACAAGTTCATGCATTCTGGAATCCTCACGAGAAATGAGGAGGGTGGGTGAGTTTCCACGCAATTCCGAGACGTTGAAAAAAGTTCGTCTTCTTCTTCCTCATGTAGTCGCAAATGGTTCACGGCCCAAACGGAGGAATCTTGAAACGAGTTCATGCTTTCTGGAATCCTCACGAGAAATGAGGAGGGTGGGTGAGTTTCCACGCAATTCCGAGACGTTGAAAAAAGTTCGTCTTCTTCTTCCTCATGTAGTCCCAAATGGTTCACGGCCCAAACGGAGGAATCTCGAAACAAGTTCATGCATTCTGGAATCCTCACGAGAAATGAGGAGGGTGGGTGAGTTTCCACGCAATTCCGAGACGTTGAAAAAAGTTCGTCGTCTTCTTCCTTATGTATTCCAAAATGGTTCACGGCCCAAACCGAGAAATCTCGAAACAAGTTCATGCATTCTGGAATCCTCACGAGAAATGAGGAGGGTGGGTGAGTTTCCACGCAATTCCGAGACTTTGAAAAAAGTTCGTCTTCTTCTTCCTCATGTAGTCCCAAATGGTTCACGGCCCAAACGGAGGAATCTTGAAACGAGTTCATGCTTTCTGGAATCCTCACGAGAAATGAGGAGGGTGGGTGAGTTTCCACGCAATTCCGAGACGTTGAAAAAAGTTCGTCTTCTTCTTCCTCATGTAGTCCCAAATGGTTCACGGCCCAAACGGAGGAATCTCGAAACAAGTTCATGCATTCTGGAATCCTCACGAGAAATGAGGAGGGTGGGTGAGTTTCCACGCAATTCCGAGACGTTGAAAAAAGTTCGTCGTCTTCTTCCTTATGTATTCCAAAATGGTTCACGGCCCAAACCGAGAAATCTCGAAACAAGTTCATGCATTCTGGAATCCTCACGAGAAATGAGGAGGGTGGGTGAGTTTCCACGCAATTCCGAGACATTGAAAAAAGTTTGTCTTCTTCTGCCTCAAGTAGGCCCATATGGTTCAGGGCCCAAACGGAGGAATCTCGAAACAAGTTCATGCTTTCTGGAATCCTCACGAGAAATGAGGAGGGTGGGTGAGTTTCCACGCAATTCCGAGACGTTGAAAAAAGTTCGTCTTCTTCTTCCTCATGTAGTCCCAAATGGTTCAAGGCCCAAACGGAGGAATCTCGAAACAAGTTCATGCATTCTGGAATCCACACGAGAAATGTGGAGGGTGGGTGAGTTTCCACGCAATTCCGAGACGTTGAAAAAAGTTCGTCGTCTTCTTCCTCATGTATTCCAAAATGGTTCACGGCCCAAACGGAGGAATCTCGAAACAAGTTCCTGCTTTCTGGAATCCTCACGAGAAATGAGGAGGGTGGGTGAGTTTCCACGTAATTCCGAGACATTGAAAAAAGTTTGTCTTCTTCTGCCTCAAGTAGGCCCATATGGTTCAGGGCCCAAACGGAGGAATCTCGAAACAAGTTCATGCATTCTGCAATCCTCACGAGAAATGAGGAGGGTGGGTGAGTTTCCACGCAATTCCGAGACGCTGAAAAAAGTTCGTCTTCTTCTTCCTCATGTTGTCCCAAATGGTTCACGGCCCAAACGGAGGAATCTCGAAACAAGTTTATGCGTTCAGGAATCCTCACAAGAAAAGAGGAGGGTGGGTCAGTTTCCACACAATTCCGAGACATTGAAAAAAGTTCGTCTTCTTCAGCCTCAAGTAGTCCCAAATGGTTCACGGCCCAAACGGAGGAATCTCGAAACAAGTTCATGCTTTCTGGAATCCGCACGAGAAATGAGGAGGGTGGGTGAGTTTCCACGCGATTCCGAGACAATAAAAAAAGTTTGTCTTCTTCTTCGTCATGTAGTCCTAAATGGTTCACGGCCCAAACGGAGGAATCTCGAAACAAGTTCATGCATTCTGGAATCCTCACGAGAAATGAGGAGGGTGGGAGAGTTTCCACGCAATTCCGAGACGTTGAAAAAAGTTCGTCGTCTTCTTCCTCATGTATTCCAAAATGGTTCACGGCCCAAACCGAGAAATCTCGAAACAAGTTCATGCATTCTGGAATCCTCACGAGAAATGAGGAGGGTGGGTGAGTTTCCACGCAATTCCGAGACTTTGAAAAAAGTTCGTCTTCTTCTTCCTCATGTAGTCCCAAATGGTTCACGGCCCAAACGGAGGAATCTCGAAACAAGTTGATGCATTCTGGAATCCTCACGAGAAATGAGGAGGGTGGGTGAGTTTCCACGCAATTCCGAGACGTTGAAAAAAGTTCGTCTTCTTCTTCCACATGTAGTCCCAAATGGTTCACGGCCCATACGGAGGAATCTCGAAACAAGTTCATGCGTTCAGGAATCCTCTCGAGAAATGAGGAGGGTGGGTCAGTTTCCACACAATTCCGAGACATTGAAAAAAGTTCGTCTTCTTCAGCCTCAAGTAGTCCCAAATGGTTGAGGGCCCAAACGGAGGAATCTCGAAACAAGTTCATGCATTCTGGAATCCTCACGAGAAATGAGGAGGGTGGGTGAGTTTCCACGCAATTCCGAGACGTTGAAAAAAGTTCGTCTTCTTCTTCCTCATGTAGTCGCAAATGGTTCACGGCCCAAACGGAGGAATCTTGAAACGAGTTCATGCTTTCTGGAATCCTCACGAGAAATGAGGAGGGTGGGTGAGTTTCCACGCAATTCCGAGACGTTGAAAAAAGTTCGTCTTCTTCTTCCTCATGTAGTCCCAAATGGTTCACGGCCCAAACGGAGGAATCTCGAAACAAGTTCATGCATTCTGGAATCCTCACGAGAAATGAGGAGGGTGGGTGAGTTTCCACGCAATTCCGAGACGTTGAAAAAAGTTCGTCGTCTTCTTCCTTATGTATTCCAAAATGGTTCACGGCCCAAACCGAGAAATCTCGAAACAAGTTCATGCATTCTGGAATCCTCACGAGAAATGAGGAGGGTGGGTGAGTTTCCACGCAATTCCGAGACTTTGAAAAAAGTTCGTCTTCTTCTTCCTCATGTAGTCCCAAATGGTTCACGGCCCAAACGGAGGAATCTCGAAACAAGTTCATGCATTCTGCAATCCTCACGGGAAATGAGGAGGGTGGGTGAGTTTCCACGCAATTCCGAGACGTTGAAAAAAGTTCGTCTTCTTCTTCCTCATGTAGTCCTAAATGGTTCACGGCCCAAACGGAGGAATCTCGAAACAAGTTCATGCATTCTGGAATCCTCACAAGAAATGAGGAGGGTGGGTGAGTTTCCACGCAATTCCGAGACGTTGAAAAAAGTTCGTCTTCTTCTTCCTCATGTAGTCGCAAATGGTTCACGGCCCAAACGGAGGAATCTTGAAACGAGTTCATGCTTTCTGGAATCCTCACGAGAAATGAGGAGGGTGGGTGAGTTTCCACGCAATTCCGAGACGTTGAAAAAAGTTCGTCTTCTTCTTCCTCATGTAGTCCCAAATGGTTCACGGCCCAAACGGAGGAATCTCGAAACAAGTTCATGCATTCTGGAATCCTCACGAGAAATGAGGAGGGTGGGAGAGTTTCCACGCAATTCCGAGACGTTGAAAAAAGTTCGTCGTCTTCTTCCTCATGTATTCCAAAATGGTTCACGGCCCAAACCGAGAAATCTCGAAACAAGTTCATGCATTCTGGAATCCTCACGAGAAATGAGGAGGGTGGGTGAGTTTCCACGCAATTCCGAGACTTTGAAAAAAGTTCGTCTTCTTCTTCCTCATGTAGTCCCAAATGGTTCACGGCCCAAACGGAGGAATCTCGAAACAAGTTCATGCATTCTGGAATCCTCACGAGAAATGAGGAGGGTGGGTGAGTTTCCACGCAATTCCGAGACGTTGAAAAAAGTTCGTCTTCTTCTTCCTCATGTAGTCCCAAATGGTTCACGGCCCAAACGGAGGAATCTCGAAACAAGTTCATGCATTCTGGAATCCTCACGAGAAATGAGGAGGGTGGGTGAGTTGCCACGCAATTCCGAGACGTTGAAAAAAGTTCGTCTTCTTCTTCCTCATGTAGTCGCAAATGGTTCAGGGCCCAAACGGAGGAATCTCAAAACAAGTTCATGCTTTCTGGAATGCTCACGAGAAATGAGGAGGGTGGGTGAGTTTCCACGCCATTCCGAGACGTTGAAAAAAGTTCGTCTTCTTCTTCCTCATGTAGTCCCAAATGGTTCACGGCCCAAACGGAGGAATCTCGAAACAAGTTCATGCTTTCTGGAATCCGTACGAGAAATGAGGAGGGTGGGTGAGTTTCGGCGCAATTCCGAGACGTTGAAAAAAGTTCGTCTTCTTCTTCCTCATGTAGTCCTAAATGGTTCACGGCCCAAACGGAGGAATCTCGAAACAAGTTCATGCATTCTGGAATCCTCACGAGAAATGAGGAGGGTGGGTCAGTTTCCACACAATTCCGAGACATTGAAAAAAGTTGGTCTTCTTCTGCCTCAAGTTGTCCCATATGGTTCAGGGCCCAAACGGAGGAATCTCGAAACAAGTTCATGCATTCTGCAATCCTCACGAGAAATGAGGAGGGTGGGTGAGTTTCCACGCAATTCCGAGACGTTGAAAAAAGTTCGTCTTCTTCTTCCTCATGTTGTCCCAAATGGTTCACGGCCCAAACGGAGGAATCTCGAAACAAGTTCATGCGTTCAGGAATCCTCTCGAGAAATGAGGAGGGTGGGTCAGTTTCCACACAATTCCGAGACATTGAAAAAAGTTCGTCTTCTTCAGCCTTAAGTAGTCCCAAATGGTTCAGGGCCCAAACGGAGGAATCTCGAAACAAGTTCATGCTTTCTGGAATCCTCACAAGAAATGAGGAGGGTCGGTGAGTTTCCACGCAATTCCGAGACATTGAAAAAAGTTCGTCTCCTTCTGCCTCAAGTTGTCCCATATGGTTCAGGGCCCAAACGGAGGAATCTCGAAACAAGTTCATGCATTTTGGAATCCTCACGAGAAATGAGGAGGGTGGGTGAGTTTCCACGCAATTCCGAGACGTTTAAAAAAGTTCGTCTTCTTCTTCCTCATGTAGTGCCAAATGGTTCACGGCCCAAACGGAGGAATCTCGAAACAAGTTCATGCGTTCAGGAATCCTCTCGAGAAATGAGGAGGGTGGGTCAGTTTCCACACAATTCCGAGACATTGAAAAAAGTTCGTCTTCTTCAGCCTTAAGTAGTCCCAAATGGTTCAGGGCCCAAACGGAGGAATCTCGAAACAAGTTCATGCTTTCTGGAATCCTCACGAGAAATGAGGAGGGTCGGTGAGTTTCCACGCAATTCCGAGACATTGAAAAAAGTTCGTCTCCTTCTGCCTCAAGTTGTCCCATATGGTTCAGGGCCCAAACGGAGGAATCTCGAAACAAGTTCATGCATTTTGGAATCCTCACGAGAAATGAGGAGGGTGGGTGAGTTTCCACGCAATTCCGAGACGTTGAAAAAAGTTCGTCTTCTTCTTCCTCATGTAGTGCCAAATGGTTCACGGCCCAAACGGAGGAATCTCGAAACAAGTTCATGCATTCTGGAATCCTCACGAGAAATGAGGAGGGTGGGTGAGTTTCCACGCAATTCCGAGACGTTGAAAAAAGTTCGTCGTCTTCTTCCACATGTATTCCAAAATGGTTCACGGCCCAAACCGAGAAATCTCGAAACAAGTTCATGCATTCTGGAATCCTCACGAGAAATGAGGAGGGTGGGTGAGTTTCCACGCAATTCCGAGACGTTGAAAAAAGTTCGTCTTCTTCTTCCTCAAGTAGTCGCAAATGGTTCACGGCCCAAACGGAGGAATCTCAAAACAAGTTCATGCTTTCTGGAATGCTCACGAGAAATGAGGAGGGTGGGTGGGTTTCCACGCCATTCCGAGACGTTGAAAAAAGTTCGTCTTCTTCTTCCTCATGTAGTCCCAAATGGTTCACGGCCCAAACGGAGGAATCTCGAAACAAGTTCATGCTTTCTGGAATCCGCTCGAGAAATGAGGAGGGTGGGTGAGTTTCCACGCAATTCCGAGACGTTGAAAAAAGTTCGTCTTCTACTTCCTCATGTAGTCCCAAATGGTTCACGGCCCAAACGAAGTAATCTTGTAACGAGTTCATGCTTTCTGGAATCCTCACGAGAAATGAGGAGGGTGGGTGAGTTTCCACGCAATTCCGAGACGTTGAAAAAAGTTCGTCTTCTTCTTCCTCATGTAGTCGCAAATGGTTCACGGCCCAAACGGAGGAATCTCAAAACAAGTTCATGCTTTCTGGAATGCTCACGAGAAATGAGGAGGGTGGGTGGGTTTCCACGCCATTCCGAGACGTTGAAAAAAGTTCGTCTTCTTCTTCCTCATGTAGTCCCAAATGGTTCACGGCCCAAACGGAGGAATCTCGAAACAAGTTCATGCTTTCTGGAATCCGCACGAGAAATGAGGAGGGTGGGTGAGTTTCCACGCAATTCCGAGACGTTGAAAAAAGTTCGTCTTCTTCTTCCTCATGTAGTCCCAAATGGTTCACGGCCCAAACGGAGGAATCTCGAAACAAGTTCATGCATTCTGCAATCCTCACGAGAAATGAGGAGGGTGGGTGAGTTTCCACGCAATTCCGAGACGTTGAAAAAAGTTCGTCTTCTTCTTCCTCATGTAGTCCCAAATGGTTCACGGCACAAACGGAGGAATCTCGAAACAAGTTCATGCATTCTGGAATCCTCACGAGAAATGAGGAGGGTGGGTGAGTTTCCACGCCATTCCGAGACGTTGAAAAAAGTTCGTCTTCTTCTTCCTCATGTAGTCCCAAATGGTTAACGGCCCAAACAGAGGTATCTCGAAACAAGTTCATGCTTTCTAGAATCCGCACGAGAAATGAGGAGGGTGGGTGAGTTTCCACGCAATTCCGAGACGTTGAAAAAAGTTCGTCTTCTTCTTCCTCATGTAGTCCCAAATGGTTCACGGCCCAAACGGAGGAATCTCGAAAAAAGTTCATGCATTCTGGAATCCTCACGAGAAATGAGGAGGGTGGGTGAGTTGCCACGCAATTCCGAGACGTTGAAAAAAGTTCGTCTTCTTCTTCCTCATGTAGTCGCAAATGGTTCACGGCCCAAACGGAGGAATCTCAAAACAAGTTCATGCTTTCTGGAATGCTCACGAGAAATGAGGAGGGTGGGTGAGTTTCCACGCCATTCCGAGACGTTGAAAAAAGTTCGTCTTCTTCTTCCTCATGTAGTCCCAAATGGTTCACGGCCCAAACGGAGGAATCTCATAACAAGTTCATGCTTTCTGGAATGCTCACGAGAAATGAGGAGGGTGGGTGAGTTTCCACGCAATTCCGAGACGTTGAAAAAAGTTCGTCTTCTTCTTCCTCATGTAGTCCCAAAAGACGTTGAAAAAAGTTCGTCTTCTTCTTCCTCATGTAGTCCCAAAAGGTTCACGGCCCAAACGGAGGAATCTCGAAACAAGTTCATGCATTCTGGAATCCTCACGAGAAATGAGGAGGGTGGGTGAGTTTCCACGCAATTCCGAGACGTTGAAAAAAGTTCGTCTTCTTCTTCCTCATGTAGTCGCAAATGGTTCACGGCCCAAACGGAGGAATCTCAAAACAAGTTCATGCTTTCTGGAATGCTCACGAGAAATGAGGAGGGTGAGTGAGTTTCCACGCAATTCCGAGACGTTGAAAAAAGTTCGTCTTCTTCTGCCTCAAGTAGTCCCAAATTGTTCAGGGCCCAAACGGAGGAATCTCGAAACAAGTTCATGCATTCTGGAATCCTCACGAGAAATGAGGAGGGTGGGTGAGTTTCCACGCAATTCCGAGACGTTGAAAAAAGTTCGTCTTCTTCTTCCTCATGTTGTCCCAAATGGTTCACGGCCCAAACGGAGGAATCTCGAAACAAGTTCATGCTTTCTGGAATCCGCACGAGAAATGAGGAGGGTGGGTGAGTTTCCACGCAATTCCGAGACGTTGAAAAAAGTTCGTCTTCTTCTTCCTCATGTAGTCCTAAATGGTTCACGGCCCAAACGGAGGAATCTCGAAACAAGTTCATGCATTCTGGAATCCTCACGAGAAATGAGGAGGGTGGGTGAGTTTCCACGCCATTCCGAGACGTTGAAAAAAGTTCGTCTTCTTCTTCCTCATGTAGTCCTAAATGGTTCACGGCCCAAACGGAGGAATCTCGAAACAAGTTCATGCATTCTGGAATCCTCACGAGAAATGAGGAGGGTGGGTCAGTTTCCACACAATTCCGAGACATTGAAAAAAGTTGGTCTTCTTCTGCCTCAAGTTGTCCCATATGGTTCAGGGCCCAAACGGAGGAATCTCGAAACAAGTTCATGCATTCTGCAATCCTCACGAGAAATGAGGAGGGTGGGTGAGTTTCCACGCAATTCCGAGACGTTGAAAAAAGTTCGTCTTCTTCTTCCTCATGTTGTCCCAAATGGTTCACGGCCCAAACGGAGGAATCTCGAAACAAGTTCATGCGTTCAGGAATCCTCTCGAGAAATGAGGAGGGTGGGTCAGTTTCCACACAATTCCGAGACATTGAAAAAAGTTCGTCTTCTTCAGCCTTAAGTAGTCCCAAATGGTTCAGGGCCCAAACGGAGGAATCTCGAAACAAGTTCATGCTTTCTGGAATCCTCACAAGAAATGAGGAGGGTCGGTGAGTTTCCACGCAATTCCGAGACATTGAAAAAAGTTCGTCTCCTTCTGCCTCAAGTTGTCCCATATGGTTCAGGGCCCAAACGGAGGAATCTCGAAACAAGTTCATGCATTTTGGAATCCTCACGAGAAATGAGGAGGGTGGGTGAGTTTCCACGCAATTCCGAGACGTTTAAAAAAGTTCGTCTTCTTCTTCCTCATGTAGTGCCAAATGGTTCACGGCCCAAACGGAGGAATCTCGAAACAAGTTCATGCGTTCAGGAATCCTCTCGAGAAATGAGGAGGCTGGGTCAGTTTCCACACAATTCCGAGACATTGAAAAAAGTTCGTCTTCTTCAGCCTTAAGTAGTCCCAAATGGTTCAGGGCCCAAACGGAGGAATCTCGAAACAAGTTCATGCTTTCTGGAATCCTCACGAGAAATGAGGAGGGTCGGTGAGTTTCCACGCAATTCCGAGACATTGAAAAAAGTTCGTCTCCTTCTGCCTCAAGTTGTCCCATATGGTTCAGGGCCCAAACGGAGGAATCTCGAAACAAGTTCATGCATTTTGGAATCCTCACGAGAAAAGAGGAGGGTGGGTGAGTTTCTACGCAATTCCAAGACGTTGAAAAAAGTTCGTCTTCTTCTTCCTCATGTAGTCTCAAATGGTTCACGGCCCAAACGGAGGAATCTCGAAACAAGTTCATGCATTCTGGAATCCTCACGAGAAATGAGGAGGGTGGGTAAGTTTCCACACAATTCCGAGACATTGAAAAAACTTCGTCTTCTTCTGCCTCAAGTTGTCCCAGATGCTTCAGGGCCCAAACGGAGGAATCTCGAAAGACGTTCATGCATTCTGAAATCCTCGCGAGAAATGAGGAGGGTGGGTGAGTTTCCACGCAATTCCGAGACGTTGAAAAAAGTTCGTGTTCTTCAGCCTCAAGTAGTCCCAAATGGTTCAGGGCCCAAACGGAGGAATCTCGAAACAAGTTCATGCATTCTGGAATGCTCACGAGAAATGAGGAGGGTGGGTGAGTTTCCACGCAATTCCGAGACGTTGAAAAAAGTTCGTCTTCTTCTTCCTCATGTAGTCGCAAATGGTTCACGGCCCAAACGGAGGAATCTCGAAACGAGTTCATGCTTTCTGGAATCCTCACGAGAAATGAGGAGGGTGGGTGAGTTTCCACGCAATTCCGAGACGTTGAAAAAAGTTCTTCTTCTTCTCCCTCATGTAGTCGCAAATGGTTGAGGGCCCAAACGGAGGAATCTAGAAACAAGTTCATGCTTTCTGGAATCCTCACGAGATATAAGGAGGGTGGGTGAGTTTCCACGCAATTCCGAGACGTTGAAAAAAGTTCGTCTTCTTCTTCCTCATGTAGTCCTAAATGGTTCACGGCCCAAACGGAGGAATCTCGAAACAAGTTCATGCATTCTGGAATCCTCACGAAAAATGAGGAGGGTGGGTGAGTTTCCACGCAATTCCGAGACGTTGAAAAAAGTTCGTCTTCTTCTTCCTCATGTAGTCCCAAATGGTTCACGGCCCAAACGGAGGAATCTCGAAACAAGTTCATGCATTCTGGAATCCTCACGAGAAATGAGGAGGGTGGGTGAGTTACCACGCAATTCCGAGACATTGAAAAAGTTTGTCTTCTTCTGCCTCAAGTAGGCCCATATGGTTCAGGTCCCAAACGGAGGAATCTCGAAACAAGTTCATGCATTCTGGAATCCTCACGAGAAATGAGGAGGGTGGGTGAGTTTCCACGCAATTCCGAGACATTGAAAAAGTTTGTCTTCTTCTGCCTCAAGTAGGCCCATATGGTTCAGGGCCCAAACGGAGGAATCTCGAAACAAGTTCATGCATTTTGAAATCCTCACGAGAAATGAGGAGGGTGGGTGAGTTTCCACGCAATTCCGAGACGTTGAAAAAAGTTCGTCTTCTTCTTCCTCATGTAGTCCCAAATGGTTCACGGCGCAAACGGAGGAATCTCGAAACAAGTTCATGCATTCTGGAATGCTCACGAGAAATGAGGAGGGTGGGTGAGTTTCCACGCAATTCCGAGAAATTGAAAAAGTTTGTCTTCTTCTGCCTCAAGTAGGCCCATATGGTTCAGGGCCCAAACGGAGGAATCTCGAAACAAGTTCATGCATTCTGGAATCCTCACAAGAAATGAGGAGGGTCGGTGAGTTTCCACGCAATTCCGAGACATTGAAAAAAGTTCGTCTCCTTCTGCCTCAAGTTGTCCCATATGGTTCAGGGCCCAAACGGAGGAATCTCGAAACAAGTTCATGCATTTTGGAATCCTCACGAGAAATGAGGAGGGTGGGTGAGTTTCCACGCAATTCCGAGACGTTTAAAAAAGTTCGTCTTCTTCTTCCTCATGTAGTGCCAAATGGTTCACGGCCCAAACGGAGGAATCTCGAAACAAGTTCATGCGTTCAGGAATCCTCTCGAGAAATGAGGAGGCTGGGTCAGTTTCCACACAATTCCGAGACATTGAAAAAAGTTCGTCTTCTTCAGCCTTAAGTAGTCCCAAATGGTTCAGGGCCCAAACGGAGGAATCTCGAAACAAGTTCATGCTTTCTGGAATCCTCACGAGAAATGAGGAGGGTCGGTGAGTTTCCACGCAATTCCGAGACATTGAAAAAAGTTCGTCTCCTTCTGCCTCAAGTTGTCCCATATGGTTCAGGGCCCAAACGGAGGAATCTCGAAACAAGTTCATGCATTTTGGAATCCTCACGAGAAAAGAGGAGGGTGGGTGAGTTTCTACGCAATTCCAAGACGTTGAAAAAAGTTCGTCTTCTTCTTCCTCATGTAGTCTCAAATGGTTCACGGCCCAAACGGAGGAATCTCGAAACAAGTTCATGCATTCTGGAATCCTCACGAGAAATGAGGAGGGTGGGTAAGTTTCCACACAATTCCGAGACATTGAAAAAACTTCGTCTTCTTCTGCCTCAAGTTGTCCCAGATGCTTCAGGGCCCAAACGGAGGAATCTCGAAAGACGTTCATGCATTCTGAAATCCTCGCGAGAAATGAGGAGGGTGGGTGAGTTTCCACGCAATTCCGAGACGTTGAAAAAAGTTCGTGTTCTTCAGCCTCAAGTAGTCCCAAATGGTTCAGGGCCCAAACGGAGGAATCTCGAAACAAGTTCATGCATTCTGGAATGCTCACGAGAAATGAGGAGGGTGGGTGAGTTTCCACGCAATTCCGAGACGTTGAAAAAAGTTCGTCTTCTTCTTCCTCATGTAGTCGCAAATGGTTCACGGCCCAAACGGAGGAATCTCGAAACGAGTTCATGCTTTCTGGAATCCTCACGAGAAATGAGGAGGGTGGGTGAGTTTCCACGCAATTCCGAGACGTTGAAAAAAGTTCTTCTTCTTCTCCCTCATGTAGTCGCAAATGGTTGAGGGCCCAAACGGAGGAATCTAGAAACAAGTTCATGCTTTCTGGAATCCTCACGAGATATAAGGAGGGTGGGTGAGTTTCCACGCAATTCCGAGACGTTGAAAAAAGTTCGTCTTCTTCTTCCTCATGTAGTCCTAAATGGTTCACGGCCCAAACGGAGGAATCTCGAAACAAGTTCATGCATTCTGGAATCCTCACGAAAAATGAGGAGGGTGGGTGAGTTTCCACGCAATTCCGAGACGTTGAAAAAAGTTCGTCTTCTTCTTCCTCATGTAGTCCCAAATGGTTCACGGCCCAAACGGAGGAATCTCGAAACAAGTTCATGCATTCTGGAATCCTCACGAGAAATGAGGAGGGTGGGTGAGTTACCACGCAATTCCGAGACATTGAAAAAGTTTGTCTTCTTCTGCCTCAAGTAGGCCCATATGGTTCAGGTCCCAAACGGAGGAATCTCGAAACAAGTTCATGCATTCTGGAATCCTCACGAGAAATGAGGAGGGTGGGTGAGTTTCCACGCAATTCCGAGACATTGAAAAAGTTTGTCTTCTTCTGCCTCAAGTAGGCCCATATGGTTCAGGGCCCAAACGGAGGAATCTCGAAACAAGTTCATGCATTTTGAAATCCTCACGAGAAATGAGGAGGGTGGGTGAGTTTCCACGCAATTCCGAGACGTTGAAAAAAGTTCGTCTTCTTCTTCCTCATGTAGTCCCAAATGGTTCACGGCGCAAACGGAGGAATCTCGAAACAAGTTCATGCATTCTGGAATGCTCACGAGAAATGAGGAGGGTGGGTGAGTTTCCACGCAATTCCGAGAAATTGAAAAAGTTTGTCTTCTTCTGCCTCAAGTAGGCCCATATGGTTCAGGGCCCAAACGGAGGAATCTCGAAACAAGTTCATGCATTCTGGAATCCTCACGAGAAATGAGGAGGGTGGGTGAGTTTCCACGCAATTCCGAGACTTTGAAAAAGTTCGTCTTCTTCTTCCTCATGTAGTCCCAAATGGTTCACGGCCCAAACGGAGGAATCTCGAAACAAGTTCATGCATTCTGGAATCCTCACGAGAAATGAGGAGGGTGGGTGAGTTTCCACGCAATTCCGAGACGTTGAAAAAAGTTCGTCTTCTTCTCCCTCATGTAGTCGCAAATGGTTTAGGGCCCAAACGGAGGAATCTCGAAACAAGTTCATGCATTCTGGAATCCTCACGAGAAATGAGGAGGGTGGGTGAGTTTCCACGCAATTCCGAGACGTTGAAAAAAGTTCGTCTTCTTCTTCCTCATGTAGTCGCAAATGGTTCACGGCCCAAACGGAGGAATCTCAAAACAAGTTCATGCTTTCTGGAATGCTCACGAGAAATGAGGACGGTGGGTGAGTTTCCACGCAATTCCGAGACGTTGAAAAAAGTTCGTCTTCTTCTGCCTCAGGTAGGCCCATATGGTTCAGGGCCCAAACGGAGGAATCTCGAAACAAGTTCATGCTTTCTGGAATCCTAACGAGAAATGAGGAGGGTCGGTGAGTTTCCACGCAATTCCGATTTATTGAAAAAAGTTCGTCTTCTTCTGCCTCAAGTTGTCCCATATGGTTCAGGGCCCAAACGGAGGAATCTCGAAACAAGTTCATGCATTTTGGAATCCTCACGAGAAATGAGGAGGGTGGGTGAGTTTCCACGCAATTCCGAGACGTTGAAAAAAGT
Organism: Acacia crassicarpa; assembly: GCA_034222035.1. NCBI lineage: Eukaryota > Viridiplantae > Streptophyta > Magnoliopsida > Fabales > Fabaceae > Acacia > Acacia crassicarpa. Next base: position 416,684 of record JAWXYG010000021.1, on the reverse strand, counting down.
TCGTCTTCTTCTTCCTCATGTAGTCTCAAATGGTTCACGGCCCAAACGGAGGAATCTAGAAACAAGTTCATGCATTCTGGAATCCTCACGAGAAATGAGGAGGGTGGGTGAGTTTCCACGCAATTCCGAGACGTTGAAAAAAGTTCGTCTTCTTCTTCCTCATGTAGTCCTAAATGGTTCACGGCCCAAACGGAGGAATCTCGAAACAAGTTCATGCATTCTGGAATCCTCACGAGAAATGAGGAGGGTGGGTAAGTTTCCACACAATTCCGAGACATTGAAAAAAGTTCGTCTTCTTCTGCCTCAAGTTGTCCCATATGCTTCAGGGCCCAAACGGAGGAATCTCGAAAGACGTTCATGCATTCTAAAATCCTCGCGAGAAATGAAGAGGGTGGGTGAGTTTCCATGCAATTCCGAGACGTTGAAAAAAGTTCGTGTTCTTCAGCCTCAAGTAGTCCCAAATGGTTCAGGGCCCAAACGGAGGAATCTCGAAATAAGTTCATGCGTTCTGGAATCCTCATGAGAAATGAGGAGGGTGGGTGAGTTTCCACGCAATTCCGAGACGTTGAAAAAAGTTCGTCTTCTTCTTCCTCATGTATTCGCAAATGGTTCACGGCCCAAACGGAGGAATCTCGAAACAAGTTCATGCTTTCTGGAATGCTCACGAGAAATGAGGAAGGTGGGTGAGTTTCCACGCAATTCCGAGACGTTGAAAAAAGTTCGTCTTCTTCTGCCTCAAGTAGTCCCAAATTGTTCAGGGCCCAAACGGAGGTATCTCGAAACAAGTTCATGCATTCTGGAATCCTCACGAGAAATGAGGAGGATGGGTGAGTTTCCACGCAATGCCGAGACATTGAAAAAAGTTTGTCTTCTTCTTCCTCATGTAGTCCTAAATGGTTCACGGCCCAAACGGAGGAATCTCGAAACAAGTTCATGCATTCTGGAATCCTCACGAGAAATGAGGAGGGTGGGTAAGTTTCCACACAATTCCGAGACATTGAAAAAAGTTCGTCTTCTTCTGCCTCAAGTTGTCCCATATGCTTCAGGGCCCAAACGGAGGAATCTCGAAAGACGTTCATGCATTCTAAAATCCTCGCGAGAAATGAAGAGGGTGGGTGAGTTTCCATGCAATTCCGAGACGTTGAAAAAAGTTCGTGTTCTTCAGCCTCAAGTAGTCCCAAATGGTTCAGGGCCCAAACGGAGGAATCTCGAAATAAGTTCATGCATTCTGGAATCCTCACGAGAAATGGGGAGGGTGGGTGAGTTTCCACGCAATTCCGAGACGTTGAAAAAAGTTCGTCTTCTTCTTCCTCATGTAGTCGCAAATGGTTCACGGCCCAAACGGAGGAATCTCGAAACGAGTTCATGCTTTCTGGAATCCTCACGAGAAATGAGGAGGGTGGGTGAGTTTCCACGCAATTCCGAGACGTTGAAAAAAGTTCCTCTTCTTCTGCCTCAAGTAGTCCCAAATTGTTCAGGGCGCAAACGGAGGAATCTCGAAACAAGTTCATGCTTTCTGGAATCCGACGAGAAATGAGGAGGGTGGGTGAGTTTCCACGCAATTCCGAGACGTTGAAAAAAGTTCGTCTTCTTCTTCCTCATGTAGTCCTAAATGGTTCACGGCCCAAACGGAGGAATCTCGAAACAAGTTCATGCATTCTGGAATCCTCACGAGAAATGAGGAGGGTGGGTAAGTTTCCACACAATTCCGAGACATTGAAAAAAGTTCGTCTTCTTCTGCCTCAAGTTGTCCCATATGCTTCAGGGCCCAAACGGAGGAATCTCGAAAGACGTTCATGCATTCTAAAATCCTCGCGAGAAATGAAGAGGGTGGGTGAGTTTCCATGCAATTCCGAGACGTTGAAAAAAGTTCGTGTTCTTCAGCCTCAAGTAGTCCCAAATGGTTCAGGGCCCAAACGGAGGAATCTCGAAATAAGTTCATGCGTTCTGGAATCCTCACGAGAAATGAGGAGGGTGGGTGAGTTTCCACGCAATTCCGAGACGTTGAAAAAAGTTCGTCTTCTTCTTCCTCATGTATTCGCAAATGGTTCACGGCCCAAACGGAGGAATCTCGAAACAAGTTCATGCATTCTGGAATGCTCACGAGAAATGAGGAAGGTGGGTGAGTTTCCACGCAATTCCGAGACGTTGAAAAAAGTTCGTCTTCTTCTGCCTCAAGTAGTCCCAAATTGTTCAGGGCCCAAACGGAGGTATCTCGAAACAAGTTCATGCATTCTGGAATCCTCACGAGAAATGAGGAGGATGGGTGAGTTTCCACGCAATGCCGAGACATTGAAAAAAGTTTGTCTTCTTCTTCCTCATGTAGTCCTAAATGGTTCACGGCCCAAACGGAGGAATCTCGAAACAAGTTCATGCATTCTGGAATCCTCACGAGAAATGAGGAGGGTGGGTAAGTTTCCACACAATTCCGAGACATTGAAAAAAGTTCGTCTTCTTCTGCCTCAAGTTGTCCCATATGCTTCAGGGCCCAAACGGAGGAATCTCGAAAGACGTTCATGCATTCTAAAATCCTCGCGAGAAATGAAGAGGGTGGGTGAGTTTCCATGTAATTCCGAGACGTTGAAAAAAGTTCGTGTTCTTCAGCCTCAAGTAGTCCCAAATGGTTCAGGGCCCAAACGGAGGAATCTCGAAATAAGTTCATGCATTCTGGAATCCTCACGAGAAATGGGGAGGGTGGGTGAGTTTCCACGCAATTCCGAGACGTTGAAAAAAGTTCGTCTTCTTCTTCCTCATGTAGTCGCAAATGGTTCACGGCCCAAACGGAGGAATCTCGAAACGAGTTCATGCTTTCTGGAATCCTCACGAGAAATGAGGAGGGTGGGTGAGTTTCCACGCAATTCCGAGACGTTGAAAAAAGTTCGTCTTCTTCTTCCTCATGTAGTCCTAAATGGTTAGGTTCACGGCACAATTGGAGGAATCTCAAAACAAGTTCATCCATTCTGGAATCCGCAAGAGAAATGAGGGGGGTGGGTGAGTTCCACGCAATTCCGAGACGTTGAAAAAAGTTCGTCTTCTTCTTCCTCATGTAGTCCCAAATGGTTCACGGCCCAAACGGAGGAATCTCGAAACAAGTTCATGCTTTCTGGAATCCTCACGAGAAATGAGGAGGGTGGGTGAGTTTCCACGCAATTCCGAGACGTTGAAAATAGTTCGTCTTCTTCTCCCTCATGTAGTCCCAAATGGTTCACGGCCCAAACGGAGAAATCTCGAAACAAGTTCATGCTTTCTGGAATCCTCACGAGAAATGAGGAGGGTGGGTGAGTTTCGACGCAATTCCGAGACGTTGAAAAAAGTTCGTCTTCTTCTTCGTCATGTAGTCCCAAATGGTTCACGGCCCAAACGGAGGAATCTCGAAACAAGTTCATGCATTCTGGAATCCTCACGAGGAATGAGGAAGGTGGGTGAGTTTCCACGCAATTCCGAGACGTTGAAAAAAGTTCGTCTTCCTCTGCATCAAGTTGTCCTATAGGTTCACGGCACAATCGGAGGAATCTCAAAACAAGTTCATCCATTCTGGAATCCGCAAGAGAAATGAGGGGGGTGGGTGAGTTCCACGCAATTCCGAGACGTTGAAAAAAGTTCGTCTTCTTCTTCCTCATGTAGTCCCAAATGGTTCACGGCCCAAACGGAGGAATCTCGAAACAAGTTCATGCTTTCTGGAATCCTCACGAGAAATGAGGAGGGTGGGTGAGTTTCCACGCAATTCCGAGAAATTGAAAAAAGTTCGTCTTCTTCTTCCTCAAGTAGGCCCATATGGTTCAGGGCCCAAAGGGAGGAATCTCGAAACAAGTTCATGCATTCTGAAATCCTCACGAGAAATGAGGAGGGTGGGTGAGTTTCCACGCAATTCCGAGACCTTGAAAAAAGTTCGTCTTCTTCTTCCTCATGTAGTCCCATATGGTTCACGGCCCAAACGGAGGAATCTCGAAACAAGTTCATGCATTCTGGAATCCTAACGAGGAATGAGGAGGGTGGGTGAGTTTCCACGCAATTCCGAGACGTAGAAAAAAGTTCGTCTTCCTCTGCCTCAAGTTGTCCTATAGGTTCAAGGCACAATCGGAGGAATCTCAATAAACGTCCAACCATTCTGGAATCCTCACAAGAAATGAGGAGGGTGGGTGAGTTTCCACGCAATTCCGAGACGTTGAAAAAAGTTCGTCTTCTTCTTCGTCATGTAGTCCCAAATGGTTCACGGCCCAAACGGAGGAATCTTGAAACAAGTTCATGCTTCCTGGAATCCTCACGAGAAATGAGGATTGTGGGTGAGTTTCCACGCAATTCCGAGACGTTGAAAAAAGTTCGTCTTCTTCTTCCTCATGTAGTCCCAAATGGTTCACGGCCCAAACGGAGGAATCTCGAAACAAGTTCATGCTTTCTGGAATCCTCACGAGAAATGAGGAGGGTGGGTGAGTTTCCACGCAATTCCGAGACGTTGAAAATAGTTCGTCTTCTTCTCCCTCATGTAGTCCCAAATGGTTCACGGCCCAAACGGAGGAATCTCGGAACAAGTTCATGCTTTCTGGAATCCTCACGAGAAATGAGGAGGGGGGGTGAGTTTCCACGCAATTCCGAGACGTTGAAAAAAGTTCGTCTTCTTCTTCCTCATGTAGTCCCAAATGGTTCACGGCCCAAACGGAGGAATCTCGAAACAAGTTCATGCTTTCTGGAATCCTCACGAGAAATGAGTAGGGTGGGTCAGTTTCCACGACATTCCGAGACATTGAAAAACGTTCGTCTTCGTCTGCCTCAAGTAGTCCCAAATGGTTCAGGGCCCAATCGGAGGAATCTCGAAACAAGTTCATGCATTCTGGAATCGTCCCAAGAAATGAGGAGGGTGGGTGAGTTTCCACGCAATTCCGAGACATTGAAAATAGTTCGTCTTCTTCTGCCTCATGTAGTCCCAAATGGTTCACGGCCCAAACGGAGGAATCTCGAAACAAGTTCATGCTTTCTGTAATCCTCACGAGAAATGAGGAGGGTGGGTGAGTTTCGACGCAATTCCGAGACGTTTAAAAAAGTTCGTCTTCTTGTTCTTCATGTAGTCCCAAATGGTTCACGGCCCAAACGGAGGAATCTCGAAACAAGTTCATGCTTTCTGGAATCCTCACGAGAAATGAGGAGGGTGGGTGCGTTTCCACGCAATTCCGAGACGTTGAAAATAGTTCGTCTTCTTCTCCCTCATGTAGTCCCAAATGGTTCACGGCCCAAACGGAGGAATCTCGAAACAGGTTCATGCTTTCTGGAATCCTCACGAGAAATGAGGAGGGTGGGTGAGTTTCCACGGAATTCCGAGACGTTGAAAAAAGTTCGTCTTCTTCTTCCTCATGTTGTCCCGAATGGTTCACGGCCCAAACGGAGGAATCTCGAAACAAGTTCATGCTTTCTGGAATCCTCACGAGAAATGAGGAGGGTGGGTGAGTTTCCACGCAATTCCGAGAAATTGAAAAAAGTTCGTCTTCTTCTGCCTCAAGTAGGCCCATATGGTTCAGCGCCCAAATGGAGGAATCTCGAAACAAGTTCATGCATTCTGCAATCCTCACGAGAAATGAGGAGGGTGGGTGAGTTTCCACGCAATTCCGAGACATTGAAAAAAGTTCGTCTTCTTCTTCCTCATGTAGTCCCAAATGGTTCACGGCCCAAACGGAGGAATCTCGAAACAAGTTCATGCTTTCTGGAATCCTCACGAGAAATGAGGAGGGTGGGTGAGTTTCCACGCAATTCCGAGACGTTGAAAATAGTTCGTCTTCTTCTCCCTCATGTAGTCCCAAATGGTTCACGGCCCAAACGGAGGAATCTCGGAACAAGTTCATGCTTTCTGGAATCCTCACGAGAAATGAGGAGGGGGGGTGAGTTTCCACGCAATTCCGAGACGTTGAAAAAAGTTCGTCTTCTTCTTCCTCATGTAGTCCCAAATGGTTCACGGCCCAAACGGAGGAATCTCGAAACAAGTTCATGCTTTCTGGAATCCTCACGAGAAATGAGTAGGGTGGGTCAGTTTCCACGACATTCCGAGACATTGAAAAACGTTCGTCTTCGTCTGCCTCAAGTAGTCCCAAATGGTTCAGGGCCCAATCGGAGGAATCTCGAAACAAGTTCATGCATTCTGGAATCGTCCCAAGAAATGAGGAGGGTGGGTGAGTTTCCACGCAATTCCGAGACGTTGAAAATAGTTCGTCTTCTTCTGCCTCATGTAGTCCCAAATGGTTCACGGCCCAAACGGAGGAATCTCGAAACAAGTTCATGCTTTCTGTAATCCTCACGAGAAATGAGGAGGGTGGGTGTGTTTCGACGCAATTCCGAGACGTTTAAAAAGTTCGTCTTCTTGTTCTTCATGTAGTCCCAAATGGTTCACGGCCCAAACGGAGGAATCTCGAAACAAGTTCATGCTTTCTGGAATCCTCACGAGAAATGAGGAGGGTGGGTGCGTTTCCACGCAATTCCGAGACGTTGAAAATAGTTCGTCTTCTTCTCCCTCATGTAGTCCCAAATGGTTCACGGCCCAAACGGAGGAATCTCGAAACAGGTTCATGCTTTCTGGAATCCTCACGAGAAATGAGGAGGGTGGGTGAGTTTCCACGGAATTCCGAGACGTTGAAAAAAGTTCGTCTTCTTCTTCCTCATGTTGTCCCGAATGGTTCACGGCCCAAACGGAGGAATCTCGAAACAAGTTCATGCTTTCTGGAATCCTCACGAGAAATGAGGAGGGTGGGTGAGTTTCCACGCAATTCCGAGAAATTGAAAAAAGTTCGTCTTCTTCTGCCTCAAGTAGGCCCATATGGTTCAGGGCCCAAATGGAGGAATCTCGAAACAAGTTCATGCATTCTGAAATCCTCACGAGAAATGAGGAGGGTGGGTGAGTTTCCACGCAATTCTGAGACATTGAAAAAAGTTCGTCTTCCTCTTCCTCATGTAGTCCCAAATGGTTCACGGCCCAAACGGAGGAATCTCGAAACAAGTTCATGCTTTCTGGAATCCTCACGAGAAATGAGGAGGGTGGGTGAGTTTCGACGCAATTCCGAGTCGTTGAAAAAACTTCGTCTTCTTCTTCGTCATGTAGTCCCAAATGGTTCACGGCCCAAACGGAGGAATCTCGAAACAAGTTCATGCATTCTGGAATCGTCACGAGGAATGAGGAAGGTGGGTGAGTTTCCACGCAATTCCGAGACGTTGAAAAAAGTTCGTCTTCCTCTGCATCAAGTTGTCCTATAGGTTCACGGCACAATTGGAGGAATCTCAAAACAAGTTCATCCATTCTGGAATCCGCAAGAGAAATGAGGGGGGTGGGTGAGTTCCACGCAATTCCGAGACGTTGAAAAAAGTTCGTCTTCTTCTTCCTCATGTAGTCCCAAATGGTTCACGGCCCAAACGGAGGAATATCGAAACAAGTTCATGCTTTCTGGAATCCTCACGAGAAATGAGTAGGGTGGGTCAGTTTCCACGACATTCCGAGACATTGAAAAACGTTCGTCTTCGTCTGCCTCAAGTAGTCCCAAATGGTTCAGGGCCCAATCGGAGGAATCTCGACATTCTGGAATCGTCCCAAGAAATGAGGAGGGTGGGTGAGTTTCAACGCAATTCCGAGACGTTGAAAATAGTTCGTCTTCTTCTGCCTCATGTAGTCCCAAATGGTTCACGGCCCAAACGGAGGAATCTCGAAACAAGTTCATGCTTTCTGTAATCCTCACGAGAAATGAGGAGGGTGGGTGAGTTTCGACGCAATTCCGAGACGTTGAAAAAAGTTCGTCTTCTTGTTCTTCATGTAGTCCCAAATGGTTCACGGCCCAAACGGAGGAATCTCGAAACAAGTTCATGCTTTCTGGAATCCTCACGAGAAATGAGGAGGGTGGGTGAGTTTCCACGCAATTCCGAGACGTTGAAAATAGTTCGTCTTCTTCTCCCTCATGTAGTCCCAAATGGTTCACGGCGCAAACGGAGGAATCTCGAAACAGGTTCATGCTTTCTGGAATCCTCACGAGAAATGAGGAGGGTGGGTGAGTTTCCACGGAATTCCGAGACGTTGAAAAAAGTTCGTCTTCTTCTTCCTCATGTTGTCCCGAATGGTTCACGGCCCAAACGGAGGAATCTCGAAACAAGTTCATGCTTTCTGGAATCCTCACGAGAAATGAGGAGGGTGGGTGAGTTTCCACGCAATTCCGAGAAATTGAAAAAAGTTCGTCTTCTTCTGCCTCAAGTAGGCCCATATGGTTCAGCGCCCAAATGGAGGAATCTCGAAACAAGTTCATGCATTCTGAAATCCTCACGAGAAATGAGGAGGGTGGGTGAGTTTCCACGCAATTCCGAGACATTGAAAAAAGTTCGTCTTCTTCTTCCTCATGTAGTCCCAAATGGTTCACGGCCCAAACGGAGGAATCTCGAAACAAGTTCATGCTTTCTGGAATCCTCACGAGAAATGAGGAGGGTGGGTGAGTTTCGACGCAATTCCGAGACGTTGAAAAAACTTCGTCTTCTTCTTCGTCATGTAGTCCCAAATGGTTCACGGCCCAAACGGAGGAATCTCGAAACAAGTTCATGCATTCTGGAATCGTCACGAGGAATGAGGAAGGTGGGTGAGTTTCCACGCAATTCCGAGACGTTGAAAAAAGTTCGTCTTCCTCTGCATCAAGTTGTCCTATAGGTTCACGGCACAATCGGAGGAATCTCAAAACAAGTTCATCCATTCTGGAATCCGCAAGAGAAATGAGGGGGGTGGGTGAGTTCCACGCAATTCCGAGACGTTGAAAAAAGTTCGTCTTCTTCTTCCTCATGTAGTCCCAAATGGTTCACGGCCCAAACGGAGGAATATCGAAACAAGTTCATGCTTTCTGGAATCCTCACGAGAAATGAGTAGGGTGGGTCAGTTTCCACGACATTCCGAGACATTGAAAAACGTTCGTCTTCGTCTGCCTCAAGTAGTCCCAAATGGTTCAGGGCCCAATCGGAGGAATCTCGAAACAAGTTCATGCATTCTGGAATCGTCCCAAGAAATGAGGAGGGTGGGTGAGTTTCAACGCAATTCCGAGACGTTGAAAATAGTTCGTCTTCTTCTGCCTCATGTAGTCCCAAATGGTTCACGGCCCAAACGGAGGAATCTCGAAACAAGTTCATGCTTTCTGTAATCCTCACGAGAAATGAGGAGGGTGGGTGAGTTTCGACGCAATTCCGAGACGTTGAAAAAAGTTCGTCTTCTTGTTCTTCATGTAGTCCCAAATGGTTCACGGCCCAAACGGAGGAATCTCGAAACAAGTTCATGCTTTCTGGAATCCTCACGAGAAATGAGGAGGGTGGGTGAGTTTCCACGCAATTCCGAGACGTTGAAAATAGTTCGTCTTCTTCTCCCTCATGTAGTCCCAAATGGTTCACGGCGCAAACGGAGGAATCTCGAAACAGGTTCATGCTTTCTGGAATCCTCACGAGAAATGAGGAGGGTGGGTGAGTTTCCACGGAATTCCGAGACGTTGAAAAAAGTTCGTCTTCTTCTTCCTCATGTTGTCCCGAATGGTTTACGGCCCAAACGGAGGAATCTCGAAACAAGTTCATGCTTTCTGGAATCCTCACGAGAAATGAGGAGGGTGGGTGAGTTTCCACGCAATTCCGAGAAATTGAAAAAAGTTCGTCTTCTTCTGCCTCAAGTAGGCCCATATGGTTCAGCGCCCAAATGGAGGAATCTCGAAACAAGTTCATGCATTCTGAAATCCTCACGAGAAATGAGGAGGGTGGGTGAGTTTCCACGCAATTCCGAGACATTGAAAAAAGTTCGTCTTCTTCTTCCTCATGTAGTCCCAAATGGTTCACGGCCCAAACGGAGGAATCTCGAAACAAGTTCATGCTTTCTGGAATCCTCACGAGAAATGAGGAGGGTGGGTGAGTTTCGACGCAATTCCGAGACGTTGAAAAAACTTCGTCTTCTTCTTCGTCATGTAGTCCCAAATGGTTCACGGCCCAAACGGAGGAATCTCGAAACAAGTTCATGCATTCTGGAATCGTCACGAGGAATGAGGAAGGTGGGTGAGTTTCCACGCAATTCCGAGACGTTGAAAAAAGTTCGTCTTCCTCTGCATCAAGTTGTCCTATAGGTTCACGGCACAATCGGAGGAATCTCAAAACAAGTTCATCCATTCTGGAATCCGCAAGAGAAATGAGGGGGGTGGGTGAGTTCCACGCAATTCCGAGACGTTGAAAAAAGTTCGTCTTCTTCTTCCTCATGTAGTCCCAAATGGTTCACGGCCCAAACGGAGGAATATCGAAACAAGTTCATGCTTTCTGGAATCCTCACGAGAAATGAGTAGGGTGGGTCAGTTTCCACGACATTCCGAGACATTGAAAAACGTTCGTCTTCGTCTGCCTCAAGTAGTCCCAAATGGTTCAGGGCCCAATCGGAGGAATTTCGAAACAAGTTCATGCATTCTGGAATCGTCCCAAGAAATGAGGAGGGTGGGTGAGTTTCCACGCAATTCCGAGACGTTGAAAATAGTTCGTCTTCTTCTGCCTCATGTAGTCCCAAATGGTTCACGGCCCAAACGGAGGAATCTCGAAACAAGTTCATGCTTTCTGTAATCCTCACGAGAAATGAGGAGGGTGGGTGAGTTTCGACGCAATTCCGAGACGTTGAAAAAAGTTCGTCTTCTTGTTCTTCATGTAGTCCCAAATGGTTCACGGCCCAAACGGAGGAATCTCGAAACAAGTTCATGCTTTCTGGAATCCTCACGAGAAATGAGGAGGGTGGGTGAGTTTCCACGCAATTCCGAGACGTTGAAAATAGTTCGTCTTCTTCTCCCTCATGTAGTCCCAAATGGTTCACGGCGCAAACGGAGGAATCTCGAAACAGGTTCATGCTTTCTGGAATCCTCACGAGAAATGAGGAGGGTGGGTGAGTTTCCACGGAATTCCGAGACGTTGAAAAAAGTTCGTCTTCTTCTTCCTCATGTTGTCCCGAATGGTTCACGGCCCAAACGGAGGAATCTCGAAACAAGTTCATGCTTTCTGGAATCCTCACGAGAAATGAGGAGGGTGGGTGAGTTTCCACGCAATTCCGAGAAATTGAAAAAAGTTCGTCTTCTTCTGCCTCAAGTAGGCCCATATGGTTCAGCGCCCAAATGGAGGAATCTCGAAACAAGTTCATGCATTCTGAAATCCTCACGAGAAATGAGGAGGGTGGGTGAGTTTCCACGCAATTCCGAGACATTGAAAAAAGTTCGTCTTCTTCTTCCTCATGTAGTCCCAAATGGTTCACGGCCCAAACGGAGGAATCTCGAAACAAGTTCATGCTTTCTGGAATCCTCACGAGAAATGAGGAGGGTGGGTGAGTTTCGACGCAATTCCGAGACGTTGAAAAAACTTCGTCTTCTTCTTCGTCATGTAGTCCCAAATGGTTCACGGCCCAAACGGAGGAATCTCGAAACAAGTTCATGCATTCTGGAATCGTCACGAGGAATGAGGAAGGTGGGTGAGTTTCCACGCAATTCCGAGACGTTGAAAAAAGTTCGTCTTCCTCTGCATCAAGTTGTCCTATAGGTTCACGGCACAATCGGAGGAATCTCAAAACAAGTTCATCCATTCTGGAATCCGCAAGAGAAATGAGGGGGGTGGGTGAGTTCCACGCAATTCCGAGACGTTGAAAAAAGTTCGTCTTCTTCTTCCTCATGTAGTCCCAAATGGTTCACGGCCCAAACGGAGGAATATCGAAACAAGTTCATGCTTTCTGGAATCCTCACGAGAAATGAGTAGGGTGGGTCAGTTTCCACGACATTCCGAGACATTGAAAAACGTTCGTCTTCGTCTGCCTCAAGTAGTCCCAAATGGTTCAGGGCCCAATCGGAGGAATCTCGAAACAAGTTCATGCATTCTGGAATCGTCCCAAGAAATGAGGAGGGTGGGTGAGTTTCAACGCAATTCCGAGACGTTGAAAATAGTTCGTCTTCTTCTGCCTCATGTAGTCCCAAATGGTTCACGGCCCAAACGGAGGAATCTCGAAACAAGTTCATGCTTTCTGTAATCCTCACGAGAAATGAGGAGGGTGGGTGAGTTTCGACGCAATTCCGAGACGTTGAAAAAAGTTCGTCTTCTTGTTCTTCATGTAGTCCCAAATGGTTCACGGCCCAAACGGAGGAATCTCGAAACAAGTTCATGCTTTCTGGAATCCTCACGAGAAATGAGGAGGGTGGGTGAGTTTCCACGCAATTCCGAGACGTTGAAAATAGTTCGTCTTCTTCTCCCTCATGTAGTCCCAAATGGTTCACGGCGCAAACGGAGGAATCTCGAAACAGGTTCATGCTTTCTGGAATCCTCACGAGAAATGAGGAGGGTGGGTGAGTTTCCACGGAATTCCGAGACGTTGAAAAAAGTTCGTCTTCTTCTTCCTCATGTTGTCCCGAATGGTTCACGGCCCAAACGGAGGAATCTCGAAACAAGTTCATGCTTTCTGGAATCCTCACGAGAAATGAGGAGGGTGGGTGAGTTTCCACGCAATTCCGAGAAATTGAAAAAAGTTCGTCTTCTTCTGCCTCAAGTAGGCCCATATGGTTCAGCGCCCAAATGGCGGAATCTCGAAACAAGTTCATGCATTCTGAAATCCTCACGAGAAATGAGGAGGGTGGGTGAGTTTCCACGCAATTCCGAGACATTGAAAAAAGTTCGTCTTCTTCTTCCTCATGTAGTCCCAAATGGTTCACGGCCCAAACGGAGGAATCTCGAAACAAGTTCATGCTTTCTGGAATCCTCACGAGAAATGAGGAGGGTGGGTGAGTTTCGACGCAATTCCGAGACGTTGAAAAAAGTTCGTCTTCTTGTTCTTCATGTAGTCCCAAATGGTTCACGGCCCAAACGGAGGAATCTCGAAACAAGTTCATGCTTTCTGGAATCCTCACGAGAAATGAGGAGGGTGGGTGAGTTTCCACGCAATTCCGAGACGTTGAAAATAGTTCGTCTTCTTCTCCCTCATGTAGTCCCAAATGGTTCACGGCGCAAACGGAGGAATCTCGAAACAGGTTCATGCTTTCTGGAATCCTCACGAGAAATGAGGAGGGTGGGTGAGTTTCCACGGAATTCCGAGACGTTGAAAAAAGTTCGTCTTCTTCTTCCTCATGTTGTCCCGAATGGTTTACGGCCCAAACGGAGGAATCTCGAAACAAGTTCATGCTTTCTGGAATCCTCACGAGAAATGAGGAGGGTGGGTGAGTTTCCACGCAATTCCGAGAAATTGAAAAAAGTTCGTCTTCTTCTGCCTCAAGTAGGCCCATATGGTTCAGCGCCCAAATGGAGGAATCTCGAAACAAGTTCATGCATTCTGAAATCCTCACGAGAAATGAGGAGGGTGGGTGAGTTTCCACGCAATTCCGAGACATTGAAAAAAGTTCGTCTTCTTCTTCCTCATGTAGTCCCAAATGGTTCACGGCCCAAACGGAGGAATCTCGAAACAAGTTCATGCTTTCTGGAATCCTCACGAGAAATGAGGAGGGTGGGTGAGTTTCGACGCAATTCCGAGACGTTGAAAAAACTTCGTCTTCTTCTTCGTCATGTAGTCCCAAATGGTTCACGGCCCAAACGGAGGAATCTCGAAACAAGTTCATGCATTCTGGAATCGTCACGAGGAATGAGGAAGGTGGGTGAGTTTCCACGCAATTCCGAGACGTTGAAAAAAGTTCGTCTTCCTCTGCATCAAGTTGTCCTATAGGTTCACGGCACAATCGGAGGAATCTCAAAACAAGTTCATCCATTCTGGAATCCGCAAGAGAAATGAGGGGGGTGGGTGAGTTCCACGCAATTCCGAGACGTTGAAAAAAGTTCGTCTTCTTCTTCCTCATGTAGTCCCAAATGGTTCACGGCCCAAACGGAGGAATATCGAAACAAGTTCATGCTTTCTGGAATCCTCACGAGAAATGAGTAGGGTGGGTCAGTTTCCACGACATTCCGAGACATTGAAAAACGTTCGTCTTCGTCTGCCTCAAGTAGTCCCAAATGGTTCAGGGCCCAATCGGAGGAATCTCGAAACAAGTTCATGCATTCTGGAATCGTCCCAAGAAATGAGGAGGGTGGGTGAGTTTCCACGCAATTCCGAGACGTTGAAAATAGTTCGTCTTCTTCTGCCTCATGTAGTCCCAAATGGTTCACGGCCCAAACGGAGGAATCTCGAAACAAGTTCATGCTTTCTGTAATCCTCACGAGAAATGAGGAGGGTGGGTGAGTTTCGACGCAATTCCGAGACGTTGAAAAAAGTTCGTCTTCTTGTTCTTCATGTAGTCCCAAATGGTTCACGGCCCAAACGGAGGAATCTCGAAACAAGTTCATGCTTTCTGGAATCCTCACGAGAAATGAGGAGGGTGGGTGAGTTTCCACGCAATTCCGAGACGTTGAAAATAGTTCGTCTTCTTCTCCCTCATGTAGTCCCAAATGGTTCACGGCGCAAACGGAGGAATCTCGAAACAGGTTCATGCTTTCTGGAATCCTCACGAGAAATGAGGAGGGTGGGTGAGTTTCCACGGAATTCCGAGACGTTGAAAAAAGTTCGTCTTCTTCTTCCTCATGTTGTCCCGAATGGTTCACGGCCCAAACGGAGGAATCTCGAAACAAGTTCATGCTTTCTGGAATCCTCACGAGAAATGAGGAGGGTGGGTGAGTTTCCACGCAATTCCGAGAAATTGAAAAAAGTTCGTCTTCTTCTGCCTCAAGTAGGCCCATATGGTTCAGCGCCCAAATGGAGGAATCTCGAAACAAGTTCATGCATTCTGAAATCCTCACGAGAAATGAGGAGGGTGGGTGAGTTTCCACGCAATTCCGAGACATTGAAAAAAGTTCGTCTTCTTCTTCCTCATGTAGTCCCAAATGGTTCACGGCCCAAACGGAGGAATCTCGAAACAAGTTCATGCTTTCTGGAATCCTCACGAGAAATGAGGAGGGTGGGTGAGTTTCGACGCAATTCCGAGACGTTGAAAAAAGTTCGTCTTCTTGTTCTTCATGTAGTCCCAAATGGTTCACGGCCCAAACGGAGGAATCTCGAAACAAGTTCATGCTTTCTGGAATCCTCACGAGAAATGAGGAGGGTGGGTGAGTTTCCACGCAATTCCGAGACGTTGAAAATAGTTCGTCTTCTTCTCCCTCATGTAGTCCCAAATGGTTCACGGCGCAAACGGAGGAATCTCGAAACAGGTTCATGCTTTCTGGAATCCTCACGAGAAATGAGGAGGGTGGGTGAGTTTCCACGGAATTCCGAGACGTTGAAAAAAGTTCGTCTTCTTCTTCCTCATGTTGTCCCGAATGGTTTACGGCCCAAACGGAGGAATCTCGAAACAAGTTCATGCTTTCTGGAATCCTCACGAGAAATGAGGAGGGTGGGTGAGTTTCCACGCAATTCCGAGAAATTGAAAAAAGTTCGTCTTCTTCTGCCTCAAGTAGGCCCATATGGTTCAGCGCCCAAATGGAGGAATCTCGAAACAAGTTCATGCATTCTGAAATCCTCACGAGAAATGAGGAGGGTGGGTGAGTTTCCACGCAATTCCGAGACATTGAAAAAAGTTCGTCTTCTTCTTCCTCATGTAGTCCCAAATGGTTCACGGCCCAAACGGAGGAATCTCGAAACAAGTTCATGCTTTCTGGAATCCTCACGAGAAATGAGGAGGGTGGGTGAGTTTCGACGCAATTCCGAGACGTTGAAAAAACTTCGTCTTCTTCTTCGTCATGTAGTCCCAAATGGTTCACGGCCCAAACGGAGGAATCTCGAAACAAGTTCATGCATTCTGGAATCGTCACGAGGAATGAGGAAGGTGGGTGAGTTTCCACGCAATTCCGAGACGTTGAAAAAAGTTCGTCTTCCTCTGCATCAAGTTGTCCTATAGGTTCACGGCACAATCGGAGGAATCTCAAAACAAGTTCATCCATTCTGGAATCCGCAAGAGAAATGAGGGGGGTGGGTGAGTTCCACGCAATTCCGAGACGTTGAAAAAAGTTCGTCTTCTTCTTCCTCATGTAGTCCCAAATGGTTCACGGCCCAAACGGAGGAATATCGAAACAAGTTCATGCTTTCTGGAATCCTCACGAGAAATGAGTAGGGTGGGTCAGTTTCCACGACATTCCGAGACATTGAAAAACGTTCGTCTTCGTCTGCCTCAAGTAGTCCCAAATGGTTCAGGGCCCAATCGGAGGAATCTCGAAACAAGTTCATGCATTCTGGAATCGTCCCAAGAAATGAGGAGGGTGGGTGAGTTTCCACGCAATTCCGAGACGTTGAAAATAGTTCGTCTTCTTCTGCCTCATGTAGTCCCAAATGGTTCACGGCCCAAACGGAGGAATCTCGAAACAAGTTCATGCTTTCTGTAATCCTCACGAGAAATGAGGAGGGTGGGTGAGTTTCGACGCAATTCCGAGACGTTGAAAAAAGTTCGTCTTCTTGTTCTTCATGTAGTCCCAAATGGTTCACGGCCCAAACGGAGGAATCTCGAAACAAGTTCATGCTTTCTGGAATCCTCACGAGAAATGAGGAGGGTGGGTGAGTTTCCACGCAATTCCGAGACGTTGAAAATAGTTCGTCTTCTTCTCCCTCATGTAGTCCCAAATGGTTCACGGCGCAAACGGAGGAATCTCGAAACAGGTTCATGCTTTCTGGAATCCTCACGAGAAATGAGGAGGGTGGGTGAGTTTCCACGGAATTCCGAGACGTTGAAAAAAGTTCGTCTTCTTCTTCCTCATGTTGTCCCGAATGGTTCACGGCCCAAACGGAGGAATCTCGAAACAAGTTCATGCTTTCTGGAATCCTCACGAGAAATGAGGAGGGTGGGTGAGTTTCCACGCAATTCCGAGAAATTGAAAAAAGTTCGTCTTCTTCTGCCTCAAGTAGGCCCATATGGTTCAGCGCCCAAATGGAGGAATCTCGAAACAAGTTCATGCATTCTGAAATCCTCACGAGAAATGAGGAGGGTGGGTGAGTTTCCACGCAATTCCGAGACATTGAAAAAAGTTCGTCTTCTTCTTCCTCATGTAGTCCCAAATGGTTCACGGCCCAAACGGAGGAATCTCGAAACAAGTTCATGCTTTCTGGAATCCTCACGAGAAATGAGGAGGGTGGGTGAGTTTCGACGCAATTCCGAGACGTTGAAAAAAGTTCGTCTTCTTGTTCTTCATGTAGTCCCAAATGGTTCACGGCCCAAACGGAGGAATCTCGAAACAAGTTCATGCTTTCTGGAATCCTCACGAGAAATGAGGAGGGTGGGTGAGTTTCCACGCAATTCCGAGACGTTGAAAATAGTTCGTCTTCTTCTCCCTCATGTAGTCCCAAATGGTTCACGGCGCAAACGGAGGAATCTCGAAACAGGTTCATGCTTTCTGGAATCCTCACGAGAAATGAGGAGGGTGGGTGAGTTTCCACGGAATTCCGAGACGTTGAAAAAAGTTCGTCTTCTTCTTCCTCATGTTGTCCCGAATGGTTTACGGCCCAAACGGAGGAATCTCGAAACAAGTTCATGCTTTCTGGAATCCTCACGAGAAATGAGGAGGGTGGGTGAGTTTCCACGCAATTCCGAGAAATTGAAAAAAGTTCGTCTTCTTCTGCCTCAAGTAGGCCCATATGGTTCAGCGCCCAAATGGAGGAATCTCGAAACAAGTTCATGCATTCTGAAATCCTCACGAGAAATGAGGAGGGTGGGTGAGTTTCCACGCAATTCCGAGACATTGAAAAAAGTTCGTCTTCTTCTTCCTCATGTAGTCCCAAATGGTTCACGGCCCAAACGGAGGAATCTCGAAACAAGTTCATGCTTTCTGGAATCCTCACGAGAAATGAGGAGGGTGGGTGAGTTTCGACGCAATTCCGAGACGTTGAAAAAAGTTCGTCTTCTTGTTCTTCATGTAGTCCCAAATGGTTCACGGCCCAAACGGAGGAATCTCGAAACAAGTTCATGCTTTCTGGAATCCTCACGAGAAATGAGGAGGGTGGGTGAGTTTCCACGCAATTCCGAGACGTTGAAAATAGTTCGTCTTCTTCTCCCTCATGTAGTCCCAAATGGTTCACGGCGCAAACGGAGGAATCTCGAAACAGGTTCATGCTTTCTGGAATCCTCACGAGAAATGAGGAGGGTGGGTGAGTTTCCACGGAATTCCGAGACGTTGAAAAAAGTTCGTCTTCTTCTTCCTCATGTTGTCCCGAATGGTTTACGGCCCAAACGGAGGAATCTCGAAACAAGTTCATGCTTTCTGGAATCCTCACGAGAAATGAGGAGGGTGGGTGAGTTTCCACGCAATTCCGAGAAATTGAAAAAAGTTCGTCTTCTTCTGCCTCAAGTAGGCCCATATGGTTCAGCGCCCAAATGGAGGAATCTCGAAACAAGTTCATGCATTCTGAAATCCTCACGAGAAATGAGGAGGGTGGGTGAGTTTCCACGCAATTCCGAGACATTGAAAAAAGTTCGTCTTCTTCTTCCTCATGTAGTCCCAAATGGTTCACGGCCCAAACGGAGGAATCTCGAAACAAGTTCATGCTTTCTGGAATCCTCACGAGAAATGAGGAGGGTGGGTGAGTTTCGACGCAATTCCGAGACGTTGAAAAAACTTCGTCTTCTTCTTCGTCATGTAGTCCCAAATGGTTCACGGCCCAAACGGAGGAATCTCGAAACAAGTTCATGCATTCTGGAATCGTCACGAGGAATGAGGAAGGTGGGTGAGTTTCCACGCAATTCCGAGACGTTGAAAAAAGTTCGTCTTCCTCTGCATCAAGTTGTCCTATAGGTTCACGGCACAATCGGAGGAATCTCAAAACAAGTTCATCCATTCTGGAATCCGCAAGAGAAATGAGGGGGGTGGGTGAGTTCCACGCAATTCCGAGACGTTGAAAAAAGTTCGTCTTCTTCTTCCTCATGTAGTCCCAAATGGTTCACGGCCCAAACGGAGGAATATCGAAACAAGTTCATGCTTTCTGGAATCCTCACGAGAAATGAGTAGGGTGGGTCAGTTTCCACGACATTCCGAGACATTGAAAAACGTTCGTCTTCGTCTGCCTCAAGTAGTCCCAAATGGTTCAGGGCCCAATCGGAGGAATCTCGAAACAAGTTCATGCATTCTGGAATCGTCCCAAGAAATGAGGAGGGTGGGTGAGTTTCCACGCAATTCCGAGACGTTGAAAATAGTTCGTCTTCTTCTGCCTCATGTAGTCCCAAATGGTTCACGGCCCAAACGGAGGAATCTCGAAACAAGTTCATGCTTTCTGTAATCCTCACGAGAAATGAGGAGGGTGGGTGAGTTTCGACGCAATTCCGAGACGTTGAAAAAAGTTCGTCTTCTTGTTCTTCATGTAGTCCCAAATGGTTCACGGCCCAAACGGAGGAATCTCGAAACAAGTTCATGCTTTCTGGAATCCTCACGAGAAATGAGGAGGGTGGGTGAGTTTCCACGCAATTCCGAGACGTTGAAAATAGTTCGTCTTCTTCTCCCTCATGTAGTCCCAAATGGTTCACGGCGCAAACGGAGGAATCTCGAAACAGGTTCATGCTTTCTGGAATCCTCACGAGAAATGAGGAGGGTGGGTGAGTTTCCACGGAATTCCGAGACGTTGAAAAAAGTTCGTCTTCTTCTTCCTCATGTTGTCCCGAATGGTTCACGGCCCAAACGGAGGAATCTCGAAACAAGTTCATGCTTTCTGGAATCCTCACGAGAAATGAGGAGGGTGGGTGAGTTTCCACGCAATTCCGAGAAATTGAAAAAAGTTCGTCTTCTTCTGCCTCAAGTAGGCCCATATGGTTCAGCGCCCAAATGGAGGAATCTCGAAACAAGTTCATGCATTCTGAAATCCTCACGAGAAATGAGGAGGGTGGGTGAGTTTCCACGCAATTCCGAGACATTGAAAAAAGTTCGTCTTCTTCTTCCTCATGTAGTCCCAAATGGTTCACGGCCCAAACGGAGGAATCTCGAAACAAGTTCATGCTTTCTGGAATCCTCACGAGAAATGAGGAGGGTGGGTGAGTTTCGACGCAATTCCGAGACGTTGAAAAAACTTCGTCTTCTTCTTCGTCATGTAGTCCCAAATGGTTCACGGCCCAAACGGAGGAATCTCGAAACAAGTTCATGCATTCTGGAATCGTCACGAGGAATGAGGAAGGTGGGTGAGTTTCCACGCAATTCCGAGACGTTGAAAAAAGTTCGTCTTCCTCTGCATCAAGTTGTCCTATAGGTTCACGGCACAATCGGAGGAATCTCAAAACAAGTTCATCCATTCTGGAATCCGCAAGAGAAATGAGGGGGGTGGGTGAGTTCCACGCAATTCCGAGACGTTGAAAAAAGTTCGTCTTCTTCTTCCTCATGTAGTCCCAAATGGTTCACGGCCCAAACGGAGGAATATCGAAACAAGTTCATGCTTTCTGGAATCCTCACGAGAAATGAGTAGGGTGGGTCAGTTTCCACGACATTCCGAGACATTGAAAAACGTTCGTCTTCGTCTGCCTCAAGTAGTCCCAAATGGTTCAGGGCCCAATCGGAGGAATCTCGAAACAAGTTCATACATTCTGGAATCGTCCCAAGAAATGAGGAGGGTGGGTGAGTTTCCACGCAATTCCGAGACGTTGAAAATAGTTCGTCTTCTTCTGCCTCATGTAGTCCCAAATGGTTCACGGCCCAAACGGAGGAATCTCGAAACAAGTTCATGCTTTCTGTAATCCTCACGAGAAATGAGGAGGGTGGGTGAGTTTCGACGCAATTCCGAGACGTTGAAAAAAGTTCGTCTTCTTGTTCTTCATGTAGTCCCAAATGGTTCACGGCCCAAACGGAGGAATCTCGAAACAAGTTCATGCTTTCTGGAATCCTCACGAGAAATGAGGAGGGTGGGTGCGTTTCCACGCAATTCCGAGACGTTGAAAATAGTTCGTCTTCTTCTCCCTCATGTAGTCCCAAATGGTTCACGGCCCAAACGGAGGAATCTCGAAACAGGTTCATGCTTTCTGGAATCCTCACGAGAAATGAGGAGGGTGGGTGAGTTTCCACGGAATTCCGAGACGTTGAAAAAAGTTCGTCTTCTTCTTCCTCATGTTGTCCCGAATGGTTCACGGCCCAAACGGAGGAATCTCGAAACAAGTTCATGCTTTCTGGAATCCTCACGAGAAATGAGGAGGGTGGGTGAGTTTCCACGCAATTCCGAGAAATTGAAAAAAGTTCGTCTTCTTCTGCCTCAAGTAGGCCCATATGGTTCAGCGCCCAAATGGAGGAATCTCGAAACAAGTTCATGCATTCTGAAATCCTCACGAGAAATGAGGAGGGTGGGTGAGTTTCCACGCAATTCCGAGACATTGAAAAAAGTTCGTCTTCTTCTTCCTCATGTCGTCCCAAATGGTTCACGGCCCAAACGGAGGAATCTCGAAACAAGTTCATGCTTTCTGGAATCCTCACGAGAAATGAGGAGGGTGGGTGAGTTTCGACGCAATTCCGAGACGTTGAAAAAAGTTCGTCTTCTTGTTCTTCATGTAGTCCCAAATGGTTCACGGCCCAAACGGAGGAATCTCGAAACAAGTTCATGCTTTCTGGAATCCTCACGAGAAATGAGGAGGGTGGGTGAGTTTCCACGCAATTCCGAGACGTTGAAAATAGTTCGTCTTCTTCTCCCTCATGTAGTCCCAAATGGTTCACGGCGCAAACGGAGGAATCTCGAAACAGGTTCATGCTTTCTGGAATCCTCACGAGAAATGAGGAGGGTGGGTGAGTTTCCACGGAATTCCGAGACGTTGAAAAAAGTTCGTCTTCTTCTTCCTCATGTTGTCCCGAATGGTTTACGGCCCAAACGGAGGAATCTCGAAACAAGTTCATGCTTTCTGGAATCCTCACGAGAAATGAGGAGGGTGGGTGAGTTTCCACGCAATTCCGAGAAATTGAAAAAAGTTCGTCTTCTTCTGCCTCAAGTAGGCCCATATGGTTCAGCGCCCAAATGGAGGAATCTCGAAACAAGTTCATGCATTCTGAAATCCTCACGAGAAATGAGGAGGGTGGGTGAGTTTCCACGCAATTCCGAGACATTGAAAAAAGTTCGTCTTCTTCTTCCTCATGTAGTCCCAAATGGTTCACGGCCCAAACGGAGGAATCTCGAAACAAGTTCATGCTTTCTGGAATCCTCACGAGAAATGAGGAGGGTGGGTGAGTTTCGACGCAATTCCGAGACGTTGAAAAAACTTCGTCTTCTTCTTCGTCATGTAGTCCCAAATGGTTCACGGCCCAAACGGAGGAATCTCGAAACAAGTTCATGCATTCTGGAATCGTCACGAGGAATGAGGAAGGTGGGTGAGTTTCCACGCAATTCCGAGACGTTGAAAAAAGTTCGTCTTCCTCTGCATCAAGTTGTCCTATAGGTTCACGGCACAATCGGAGGAATCTCAAAACAAGTTCATCCATTCTGGAATCCGCAAGAGAAATGAGGGGGGTGGGTGAGTTCCACGCAATTCCGAGACGTTGAAAAAAGTTCGTCTTCTTCTTCCTCATGTAGTCCCAAATGGTTCACGGCCCAAACGGAGGAATATCGAAACAAGTTCATGCTTTCTGGAATCCTCACGAGAAATGAGTAGGGTGGGTCAGTTTCCACGACATTCCGAGACATTGAAAAACGTTCGTCTTCGTCTGCCTCAAGTAGTCCCAAATGGTTCAGGGCCCAATCGGAGGAATCTCGAAACAAGTTCATGCATTCTGGAATCGTCCCAAGAAATGAGGAGGGTGGGTGAGTTTCCACGCAATTCCGAGACGTTGAAAATAGTTCGTCTTCTTCTGCCTCATGTAGTCCCAAATGGTTCACGGCCCAAACGGAGGAATCTCGAAACAAGTTCATGCTTTCTGTAATCCTCACGAGAAATGAGGAGGGTGGGTGAGTTTCGACGCAATTCCGAGACGTTGAAAAAAGTTCGTCTTCTTGTTCTTCATGTAGTCCCAAATGGTTCACGGCCCAAACGGAGGAATCTCGAAACAAGTTCATGCTTTCTGGAATCCTCACGAGAAATGAGGAGGGTGGGTGCGTTTCCACGCAATTCCGAGACGTTGAAAATAGTTCGTCTTCTTCTCCCTCATGTAGTCCCAAATGGTTCACGGCCCAAACGGAGGAATCTCGAAACAGGTTCATGCTTTCTGGAATCCTCACGAGAAATGAGGAGGGTGGGTGAGTTTCCACGGAATTCCGAGACGTTGAAAAAAGTTCGTCTTCTTCTTCCTCATGTTGTCCCGAATGGTTCACGGCCCAAACGGAGGAATCTCGAAACAAGTTCATGCTTTCTGGAATCCTCACGAGAAATGAGGAGGGTGGGTGAGTTTCCACGCAATTCCGAGAAATTGAAAAAAGTTCGTCTTCTTCTGCCTCAAGTAGGCCCATATGGTTCAGCGCCCAAATGGAGGAATCTCGAAACAAGTTCATGCATTCTGAAATCCTCACGAGAAATGAGGAGGGTGGGTGAGTTTCCACGCAATTCTGAGACATTGAAAAAAGTTCGTCTTCTTCTTCCTCATGTAGTCCCAAATGGTTCACGGCCCAAACGGAGGAATCTCGAAACAAGTTCATGCTTTCTGGAATCCTCACGAGAAATGAGGAGGGTGGGTGAGTTTCGACGCAATTCCGAGACGTTGAAAAAACTTCGTCTTCTTCTTCGTCATGTAGTCCCAAATGGTTCACGGCCCAAACGGAGGAATCTCGAAACAAGTTCATGCATTCTGGAATCGTCACGAGGAATGAGGAAGGTGGGTGAGTTTCCACGCAATTCCGAGACGTTGAAAAAAGTTCGTCTTCCTCTGCATCAAGTTGTCCTATAGGTTCACGGCACAATCGGAGGAATCTCAAAACAAGTTCATCCATTCTGGAATCCGCAAGAGAAATGAGGGGGGTGGGTGAGTTTCCACGCAATTCCGAGACGTTGAAAAAAGTTCGTCTTCTTCTTCCTCATGTAGTCCCAAATGGTTCACGGCCCAAACGGAGGAATATCGAAAGAAGTTCATGCTTTCTCGAATCCTCACGAGAAATGAGTAGGGTGGGTAAGTTTCCACGACATTCCGAGACATTGAAAAACGTTCGTCTTCGTCTGCCTCAAGTAGTCCCAAATGGTTCAGGGCCCAATCGGAGGAATCTCGAAACAAGTTCATGCATTCTGGAATCGTCCCAAGAAATGAGGAGGGTGGGTGAGTTTCCACGCAATTCCGAGACGTTGAAAATAGTTCGTCTTCTTCTGCCTCATGTAGTCCCAAATGGTTCACGGCCCAAACGGAGGAATCTCGAAACAAGTTCATGCTTTCTGTAATCCTCACGAGAAATGAGGAGGGTGGGTGAGTTTCGACGCAATTCCGAGACGTTGAAAAAAGTTCGTCTTCTTGTTCTTCATGTAGTCCCAAATGGTTCACGGCCCAAACGGAGGAATCTCGAAACAAGTTCATGCTTTCTGGAATCCTCACGAGAAATGAGGAGGGTGGGTGAGTTTCCACGGAATTCCGAGACGTTGAAAAAAGTTCGTCTTCTTCTCCCTCATGTAGTCCCAAATGGTTCACGGCGCAAACGGAGGAATCTCGAAACAGGTTCATGCTTTCTGGAATCCTCACGAGAAATGAGGAGGGTGGGTGAGTTTCCACGCAATTCCGAGAAATTGAAAAAAGTTCGTCTTCTTCTGCCTCAAGTAGGCCCATATGGTTCAGGGCCCAAATGGAGGAATCTCGAAACAAGTTCATGCATTCTGAAATCCTCACGAGAAATGAGGAGGGTGGGTGAGTTTCCACGCAATTCCGAGACATTGAAAAAAGTTCGTCTTCTTCTTCCTCATGTAGTCCCAAATGGTTCACGGCCCAAACGGAGGAATCTCGAAACAAGTTCATGCTTTCTGTAATCCTCACGAGAAATGAGGAGGGTGGGTGAGTTTCGACGCAATTCCGAGACGTTGAAAAAAGTTCGTCTTCTTGTTCTTCATGTAGTCCCAAATGGTTCACGGCCCAAACGGAGGAATCTCGAAACAAGTTCATGCTTTCTGGAATCCTCACGAGAAATGAGGAGGGTGGGTGCGTTTCCACGCAATTCCGAGACGTTGAAAATAGTTCGTCTTCTTCTCCCTCATGTAGTCCCAAATGGTTCACGGCCCAAACGGAGGAATCTCGAAACAGGTTCATGCTTTCTGGAATCCTCACGAGAAATGAGGAGGGTGGGTGAGTTTCCACGGAATTCCGAGACGTTGAAAAAAGTTCGTCTTCTTCTTCCTCATGTTGTCCCGAATGGTTCACGGCCCAAACGGAGGAATCTCGAAACAAGTTCATGCTTTCTGGAATCCTCACGAGAAATGAGGAGGGTGGGTGAGTTTCCACGCAATTCCGAGAAATTGAAAAAAGTTCGTCTTCTTCTGCCTCAAGTAGGCCCATATGGTTCAGCGCCCAAATGGAGGAATCTCGAAACAAGTTCATGCATTCTGAAATCCTCACGAGAAATGAGGAGGGTGGGTGAGTTTCCACGCAATTCTGAGACATTGAAAAAAGTTCGTCTTCTTCTTCCTCATGTAGTCCCAAATGGTTCACGGCCCAAACGGAGGAATCTCGAAACAAGTTCATGCTTTCTGGAATCCTCACGAGAAATGAGGAGGGTGGGTGAGTTTCGACGCAATTCCGAGACGTTGAAAAAACTTCGTCTTCTTCTTCGTCATGTAGTCCCAAATGGTTCACGGCCCAAACGGAGGAATCTCGAAACAAGTTCATGCATTCTGGAATCGTCACGAGGAATGAGGAAGGTGGGTGAGTTTCCACGCAATTCCGAGACGTTGAAAAAAGTTCGTCTTCCTCTGCATCAAGTTGTCCTATAGGTTCACGGCACAATCGGAGGAATCTCAAAACAAGTTCATCCATTCTGGAATCCGCAAGAGAAATGAGGGGGGTGGGTGAGTTTCCACGCAATTCCGAGACGTTGAAAAAAGTTCGTCTTCTTCTTCCTCATGTAGTCCCAAATGGTTCACGGCCCAAACGGAGGAATATCGAAAGAAGTTCATGCTTTCTCGAATCCTCACGAGAAATGAGTAGGGTGGGTAAGTTTCCACGACATTCCGAGACATTGAAAAACGTTCGTCTTCGTCTGCCTCAAGTAGTCCCAAATGGTTCAGGGCCCAATCGGAGGAATCTCGAAACAAGTTCATGCATTCTGGAATCGTCCCAAGAAATGAGGAGGGTGGGTGAGTTTCCACGCAATTCCGAGACGTTGAAAATAGTTCGTCTTCTTCTGCCTCATGTAGTCCCAAATGGTTCACGGCCCAAACGGAGGAATCTCGAAACAAGTTCATGCTTTCTGTAATCCTCACGAGAAATGAGGAGGGTGGGTGAGTTTCGACGCAATTCCGAGACGTTGAAAAAAGTTCGTCTTCTTGTTCTTCATGTAGTCCCAAATGGTTCACGGCCCAAACGGAGGAATCTCGAAACAAGTTCATGCTTTCTGGAATCCTCACGAGAAATGAGGAGGGTGGGTGAGTTTCCACGGAATTCCGAGACGTTGAAAAAAGTTCGTCTTCTTCTCCCTCATGTAGTCCCAAATGGTTCACGGCGCAAACGGAGGAATCTCGAAACAGGTTCATGCTTTCTGGAATCCTCACGAGAAATGAGGAGGGTGGGTGAGTTTCCACGCAATTCCGAGAAATTGAAAAAAGTTCGTCTTCTTCTGCCTCAAGTAGGCCCATATGGTTCAGGGCCCAAATGGAGGAATCTCGAAACAAGTTCATGCATTCTGAAATCCTCACGAGAAATGAGGAGGGTGGGTGAGTTTCCACGCAATTCCGAGACATTGAAAAAAGTTCGTCTTCTTCTTCCTCATGTAGTCCCAAATGGTTCACGGCCCAAACGGAGGAATCTCGAAACAAGTTCATGCTTTCTGGAATCCTCACGAGAAATGAGGAGGGTGGGTGAGTTTCGACGCAATTCCGAGACGTTGAAAAAACTTCGTCTTCTTCTTCGTCATGTAGTCCCAAATGGTTCACGGCCCAAACGGAGGAATCTCGAAACAAGTTCATGCATTCTGGAATCGTCACGAGGAATGAGGAAGGTGGGTGAGTTTCCACGCAATTCCGAGACGTTGAAAAAAGTTCGTCGTCCTCTGCATCAAGTTGTCCTATAGGTTCACGGCACAATCGGAGGAATCTCAAAACAAGTTCATCCATTCTGGAATCCGCAAGAGAAATGAGGGGGGTGGGTGAGTTCCACGCAATTCCGAGACGTTGAAAAAAGTTCGTCTTCTTCTTCCTCATGTAGTCCCAAATGGTTCACGGCCCAAACGGAGGAATATCGAAACAAGTTCATGCTTTCTGGAATCCTCACGAGAAATGAGTAGGGTGGGTCAGTTTCCACGACATTCCGAGACATTGAAAAACGTTCGTCTTCGTCTGCCTCAAGTAGTCCCAAATGGTTCAGGGCCCAATCGGAGGAATCTCGAAACAAGTTCATGCATTCTGGAATCGTCCCAAGAAATGAGGAGGGTGGGTGAGTTTCCACGCAATTCCGAGACGTTGAAAATAGTTCGTCTTCTTCTGCCTCATGTAGTCCCAAATGGTTCACGGCCCAAACGGAGGAATCTCGAAACAAGTTCATGCTTTCTGTAATCCTCACGAGAAATGAGGAGGGTGGGTGAGTTTCGACGCAATTCCGAGACGTTGAAAAAAGTTCGTCTTCTTGTTCTTCATGTAGTCCCAAATGGTTCACGGCCCAAACGGAGGAATCTCGAAACAAGTTCATGCTTTCTGGAATCCTCACGAGAAATGAGGAGGGTGGGTGAGTTTCCACGCAATTCCGAGACGTTGAAAATAGTTCGTCTTCTTCTCCCTCATGTAGTCCCAAATGGTTCACGGCCCAAACGGAGGAATCTCGAAACAGGTTCATGCTTTCTGGAATCCTCACGAGAAATGAGGAGGGTGGGTGAGTTTCCACGGAATTCCGAGACGTTGAAAAAAGTTCGTCTTCTTCTTCCTCATGTTGTCCTGAATGGTTCACGACCCAAACGGAGGAATCTCGAAACAAGTTCATGCTTTCTGGAATCCTCACGAGAAATGAGGAGGGTGGGTGAGTTTCCACGCAATTCCGAGAAATTGAAAAAAGTTCGTCTTCTTCTGCCTCAAGTAGGCCCATATGGTTCAGGGCCCAAATGGAGGAATCTCGAAACAAGTTCATGCATTCTGAAATCCTCACGAGAAATGAGGAGGGTGGGTGAGTTTCCACGGAATTCCGAGACGTTGAAAAAAGTTCGTCTTCTTCTCCCTCATGTAGTCCCAAATGGTTCACGGCGCAAACGGAGGAATCTCGAAACAGGTTCATGCTTTCTGGAATCCTCACGAGAAATGAGGAGGGTGGGTGAGTTTCCACGCAATTCCGAGAAATTGAAAAAAGTTCGTCTTCTTCTGCCTCAAGTAGGCCCATATGGTTCAGGGCCCAAATGGAGGAATCTCGAAACAAGTTCATGCATTCTGAAATCCTCACGAGAAATGAGGAGGGTGGGTGAGTTTCCACGCAATTCCGAGACATTGAAAAAAGTTCGTCTTCTTCTTCCTCATGTAGTCCCAAATGGTTCACGGCCCAAACGGAGGAATCTCGAAACAAGTTCATGCTTTCTGGAATCCTCACGAGAAATGAGGAGGGTGGGTGAGTTTCGACGCAATTCCGAGACGTTGAAAAAAGTTCGTCTTCTTCTTCGTCATGTAGTCCCAAATGGTTCACGGCCCAAACGGA
The DNA here is from genome assembly GCA_034222035.1 of Acacia crassicarpa. NCBI lineage: Eukaryota > Viridiplantae > Streptophyta > Magnoliopsida > Fabales > Fabaceae > Acacia > Acacia crassicarpa. The sequence continues at coordinate 388,013 of JAWXYG010000021.1, read as the reverse complement.
GGAATCTCGAAACAAGTTCATGCATTCTGGAATCGTCACGAGGAATGAGGAAGGTGGGTGAGTTTCCACGCAATTCCGAGACGTTGAAAAAAGTTCGTCTTCCTCTGCATCAAGTTGTCCTATAGGTTCACGGCACAATCGGAGGAATCTCAAAACAAGTTCATCCATTCTGGAATCCGCAAGAGAAATGAGGGGGGTGGGTGAGTTCCACGCAATTCCGAGACGTTGAAAAAAGTTCGTCTTCTTCTTCCTCATGTAGTCCCAAATGGTTCACGGCCCAAACGGAGGAATATCGAAACAAGTTCATGCTTTCTGGAATCCTCACGAGAAATGAGTAGGGTGGGTCAGTTTCCACGACATTCCGAGACATTGAAAAACGTTCGTCTTCGTCTGCCTCAAGTAGTCCCAAATGGTTCAGGGCCCAATCGGAGGAATCTCGAAACAAGTTCATGCATTCTGGAATCGTCCCAAGAAATGAGGAGGGTGGGTGAGTTTCCACGCAATTCCGAGACGTTGAAAATAGTTCGTCTTCTTCTGCCTCATGTAGTCCCAAATGGTTCACGGCCCAAACGGAGGAATCTCGAAACAGGTTCTTGCTTTCTGTAATCCTCACGAGAAATGAGGAGGGTGGGTGAGTTTCGACGCAATTCCGAGACGTTGAAAAAAGTTCGTCTTCTTGTTCTTCATGTAGTCCCAAATGGTTCACGGCCCAAACGGAGGAATCTCGAAACAAGTTCATGCTTTCTGGAATCCTCACGAGAAATGAGGAGGGTGGGTGAGTTTCCACGCAATTCCGAGACGTTGAAAATAGTTCGTCTTCTTCTCCCTCATGTAGTCCCAAATGGTTCACGGCCCAAACGAAGGAATCTCGAAACAGGTTCATGCTTTCTGGAATCCTCACGAGAAATGAGGAGGGTGGGTGAGTTTCCACGGAATTCCGAGACGTTGAAAAACGTTCGTCTTCTTCTTCCTCATGTTGTCCCAAATGGTTCACGGCCCAAACGGAGGAATCTCGAAACAAGTTCATGCTTTCTGGAATCCTCACGAGAAATGAGGAGGGTGGGTGAGTTTCCACGCAATTCCGAGAAATTGAAAAAAGTTCGTCTTCTTCTGCCTCAAGTAGGCCCATATGGTTCAGGGCCCAAATGGAGGAATCTCGAAACAAGTTCATGCATTCTGAAATCCTCACGAGAAATGAGGAGGGTGGGTGAGTTTCCACGCAATTCCGAGACATTGAAAAAAGTTCGTCTTCTTCTTCCTCATGTAGTCCCAAATGGTTCACGGCCCAAACGGAGGAATCTCGAAACAAGTTCATGCTTTCTGGAATCCTCACGAGAAATGAGGAGGGTGGGTGAGTTTCGACGCAATTCCGAGACGTTGAAAAAAGTTCGTCTTCTTCTTCGTCATGTAGTCCCAAATGGTTCACGGCCCAAACGGAGGAATCTCGAAACAAGTTCATGCATTCTGGAATCGTCACGAGGAATGAGGAAGGTGGGTGAGTTTCCACGCAATTCCGAGACGTTGAAAAAAGTTCGTCTTCCTCTGCATCAAGTTGTCCTATAGGTTCACGGCACAATCGGAGGAATCTCAAAACAAGTTCATCCATTCTGGAATCCGCAAGAGAAATGAGGGGGGTGGGTGAGTTCCACGCAATTCCGAGACGTTTTCAAAAAGTTCGTCTTCTTCTTCCTCATGTAGTCCCAAATGGTTCACGGCCCAAACGAAGCAATCTCGAAACAAGTTCATGCTTTCTGGAATCCTCACGAGAAATGAGGAGGGTGGGTGAGTTTCCACGCAATTCCGAGACATTGAAAAAAGTTCGTCTTCTTCTGCCTCAAGTAGGCCCATATGGTTCAGGGCCCAAATGGAGGAATCTCGAAACAAGTTCATGCATTCTGAAATCCTCACGAGAAATGAGGAGGGTGGGTGAGTTTCCACGCAATTCCGAGACCTTGAAAAAAGTTCGTCTTCTTCTTCCTCATGTAGTCCCAAATGGTTCACGGCCCAAACGGAGGAATCTCGAAACAAGTTCATGCATTCTGGAATCCTAACGAGGAATGAGGAGGGTGGGTGAGTTTCCACGCAATTCCGAGACGTAGAAAAAAGTTCGTCTTCCTCTGCCTCAAGTTGTCCTATAGGTTCAAGGCACAATCGGAGGAATCTCAATAAACGTCCAACCATTCTGGAATCCTCACAAGAAATGAGGAGGGTGGGTGAGTTTCCACGCAATTCCGAGACGTTGAAAAAAGTTCGTCTTCTTCTTCGTCATGTAGTCCCAAATGGTTCACGGCCCAAACGGAGGAATCTCGAAACAAGTTCATGCTTCCTGGAATCCTCACGAGAAATGAGGAGGGTGGGTGAGTTTCCACGCAATTCCGAGACGTTGAAAAAAGTTCGTCTTCTTCTTCCTCATGTAGTCCCAAATGGTTCACGGCCCAAACGGAGGAATCTCGAAACAAGTTCATGCTTTCTGGAATCCTCACGAGAAATGAGGAGGGTGGGTGAGTTTCCACGCAATTCCGAGACGTTGAAAATAGTTCGTCTTCTTCTCCCTCATGTAGTCCCAAATGGTTCACGGCCCAAACGGAGGAATCTCGGAACAAGTTCATGCTTTCTGGAATCCTCACGAGAAATGAGGAGGGTGGGTGAGTTTCCACGCAATTCCGAGAAATTGAAAAAAGTTCGTCTTCTTCTGCCTCAAGTAGGCCCATATGGTTCAGGGCCCAAATGGAGGAATCTCGAAACAAGTTCATGCATTCTGAAATCCTCACGAGAAATGAGGAGGGTGGGTGAGTTTCCACGCAATTCCGAGACATTGAAAAAAGTTCGTCTTCTTCTTCCTCATGTAGTCCCAAATGGTTCACGGCCCAAACGGAGGAATCTCGAAACAAGTTCATGCTTTCTGGAATCCTCACGAGAAATGAGGAGGGTGGGTGAGTTTCGACGCAATTCCGAGACGTTGAAAAAAGTTCGTCTTCTTCTTCGTCATGTAGTCCCAAATGGTTCACGGCCCAAACGGAGGAATCTCGAAACAAGTTCATGCATTCTGGAATCGTCACGAGGAATGAGGAAGGTGGGTGAGTTTCCACGCAATTCCGAGACGTTGAAAAAAGTTCGTCTTCCTCTGCATCAAGTTGTCCTATAGGTTCACGGCACAATCGGAGGAATCTCAAAACAAGTTCATCCATTCTGGAATCCGCAAGAGAAATGAGGGGGGTGGGTGAGTTCCACGCAATTCCGAGACGTTGAAAAAAGTTCGTCTTCTTCTTCCTCATGTAGTCCCAAATGGTTCACGGCCCAAACGGAGGAATCTTGAAACAAGTTCATGCTTTCTGGAATCCTCACGAGAAATGAGGAGGGTGGGTGAGTTTCCACGCAATTCCGAGACATTGAAAAAAGTTCGTCTTCTTCTGCCTCAAGTTAGCCCATATGGTTCAGGGCCCAAATGGAGGAATCTCGAAACAAGTTCATGCATTCTGAAATCCTCACGAGAAATGAGGAGGGTGGGTGAGTTTCCACGCAATTCCGAGACCTTGAAAAAAGTTCGTCTTCTTCTTCCTCATGTAGTCCCAAATGGTTCACGGCCCAAACGGAGGAATCTCGAAACAAGTTCATGCATTCTGGAATCCTAACGAGGAATGAGGAGGGTGGGTGAGTTTCCACGCAATTCCGAGACGTAGAAAAAAGTTCGTCTTCCTCTGCCTCAAGTTGTCCTATAGGTTCAAGGCACAATCGGAGGAATCTCAATAAACGTCCAACCATTCTGGAATCCTCACAAGAAATGAGGAGGGTGGGTGAGTTTCCACGCAATTCCGAGACGTTGAAAAAAGTTCGTCTTCTTCTTCGTCATATAGTCCCAAATGGTTCACGGCCCAAACGGAGGAATCTCGAAACAAGTTCATGCTTTCTGGAAACCTCACGAGAAATGAGGAGGGTGGGTGAGTTTCGACGCAATTCCGAGACGTTGAAAAAAGTTCGTCTTCTTCTTCGTCATGTAGTCCCAAATGGTTCACGGCCCAAACGGAGGAATCTCGAAACAAGTTCATGCTTTCTGGAATCCTCACGAGAAATGAGGAGGGTGGGTGAGTTTCCACGCAATTCCGAGACGTTGAAAAAAGTTCGTCTTCTTCTTCCTCATGTAGTCCCAAATGGTTCACGGCCCAAACGGAGGAATCTCGAAACAAGTTCATGCTTTCTGGAATCCTCACGAGAAATGAGGAGGGTGGGTGAGTTTCCACGCAATTCCGAGACGTTGAAAATAGTTCGTCTTCTTCTCCCTCATGTAGTCCCAAATGGTTCACGGCCCAAACGGAGGAATCTCGGAACAAGTTCATGCTTTCTGGAATCCTCACGAGAAATGAGGAGGGGGGGTGAGTTTCCACGCAATTCCGAGACGTTGAAAAAAGTTCGTCTTCTTCTTCCTCATGTAGTCCCAAATGTTTGACGGCCCAAACGGAGGAATCTCGAAACAAGTTCATGCTTTCTGGAATCCTCACGAGAAATGAGGAGGGTGGGTGAGTTTCCACGGAATTCCGAGACGTTGAAAAAAGTTCGTCTTCTTCTTCCTCATGTTGTCCCGAATGGTTCACGGCCCAAACGGAGGAATCTCGAAACAAGTTCATGCTTTCTGGAATCCTCACGAGAAATGAGGAGGGTGGGTGAGTTTCCACGCAATTCCGAGAAATTGAAAAAAGTTCGTCTTCTTCTGCCTCAAGTAGGCCCATATTGTTCAGGGCCCAAATGGAGGAATCTCGAAACAAGTTCATGCATTCTGAAATCCTCACGAGAAATGAGGAGGGTGGGTGAGTTTCCACGCAATTCCGAGACATTGAAAAAAGTTCGTCTTCTTCTTCCTCATGTAGTCCCAAATGGTTCACGGCCCAAACGGAGGAATCTCGAAACAAGTTCATGCTTTCTGGAAACCTCACGAGAAATGAGGAGGGTGGGTGAGTTTCCACGCAATTCCGAGACGTTGAAAATAGTTCGTCTTCTTCTCCCTCATGTAGTCCCAAATGGTTCACGGCCCAAACGGAGGAATCTCGAAACAGGTTCATGCTTTCTGGAATCCTCACGAGAAATGAGGAGGGTGGGTGAGTTTCCACGGAATTCCGAGACGTTGAAAAAAGTTCGTCTTCTTCTTCCTCATGTTGTCCCGAATGGTTCACGGCCCAAACGGAGGAATCTCGAAACAAGTTCATGCTTTCTGGAATCCTCACGAGAAATGAGGAGGGTGGGTGAGTTTCCACGCAATTCCGAGAAATTGAAAAAAGTTCGTCTTCTTCTGCCTCAAGTAGGCCCATATGGTTCAGGGCCCAAATGGAGGAATCTCGAAACAAGTTCATGCATTCTGAAATCCTCACGAGAAATGAGGAGGGTGGGTGAGTTTCCACGCAATTCCGAGACATTGAAAAAAGTTCGTCTTCTTCTTCCTCATGTAGTCCCAAATGGTTCACGGCCCAAACGGAGGAATCTCGAAACAAGTTCATGCTTTCTGGAATCCTCACGAGAAATGAGGAGGGTGGGTGAGTTTCGACGCAATTCCGAGACGTTGAAAAAAGTTCGTCTTCTTCTTCGTCATGTAGTCCCAAATGGTTCACGGCCCAAACGGAGGAATCTCGAAACAAGTTCATGCATTCTGGAATCGTCACGAGGAATGAGGAGGGTGGGTGAGTTTCCACGCAATTCCGAGACATTGAAAAACGTTCGTCTTCGTCTGCCTCAAGTAGTCCCAAATGGTTCAGGTCCCAATCGGAGGAATCTCGAAACAAGTTCATGCATTCTGGAATCGTCCCAAGAAATGAGGAGGGTGGGTGAGTTTCCACGCAATTCCGAGACGTTGAAAATAGTTCGTCTTCTTCTGCCTCATGTAGTCCCAAATGGTTCACGGCCCAAACGGAGGAATCTCGAAACAAGTTCATGCTTTCTGTAATCCTCACGAGAAATGAGGAGGGTGGGTGAGTTTCGACGCAATTCCGAGACGTTGAAAAAAGTTCGTCTTCTTGTTCTTCATGTAGTCCCAAATGGTTCACGGCCCAAACGGAGGAATCTCGAAACAAGTTCATGCTTTCTGGAATCCTCACGAGAAATGAGGAGGGTGGGTGAGTTTCCACGCAATTCCGAGACGTTGAAAATAGTTCGTCTTCTTCTCCCTCATGTAGTCCCAAATGGTTCACGGCCCAAACGGAGGAATCTCGAAACAGGTTCATGCTTTCTGGAATCCTCACGAGAAATGAGGAGGGTGGGTGAGTTTCCACGCAATTCCGAGACGTTGAAAAAAGTTCGTCTTCTTCTTCCTCATGTAGTCCCAAATGGTTCACGGCCCAAACGGAGGAATCTCGAAACAAGTTCATGCTTTCTGGAATCCTCACGAGAAATGAGGAGGGTGGGTGAGTTTCCACGCAATTCCGAGACGTTGAAAATAGTTCGTCTTCTTCTCCCTCATGTAGTCCCAAATGGTTCACGGCACAAACGGTGGAATCTCGAAACAAGTTCATGCTTTCTGGAATCCTCACGAGAAATGAGGAGGGTGGGTGAGTTTCCACGCAATTCCGAGACGTTGAAAATAGTTCGTCTTCTTCTCCCTCATGTAGTCCCAAATGGTTCACGGCCCAAACGGAGGAATCTCGAAACAGGTTCATGCTTTCTGGAATCCTCACGAGAAATGAGGAGGGGGGGTGAGTTTCCACGCAATTCCGAGACGTTGAAAAAAGTTCGTCTTCTTCTTCCTCATGTAGTCCCAAATGGTTCACGGCACAAACGGAGGAATCTCGAAACAAGTTCATGCTTTCTGGAATCCTCACGAGAAATGAGGAGGGTGGGTGAGTTTCCACGCAATTCCGAGACGTTGAAAAAAGTTCGTCTTCTTCTTCCTCATGTAGTCCCAAATGGTTCACGGCCCAAACGGAGGAATCTCGAAACAAGTTCATGCTTTCTGGAATCCTCACGAGAAATGAGGAGGGTGGGTGAGTTTCCACGCAATTCCGAGACGTTGAAAATAGTTCGTCTTCTTCTCCCTCATGTAGTCCCAAATGGTTCACGGCCCAAACGGAGGAATCTCGAAACACGTTCATGCTTTCTGGAATCCTCACGAGAAATGAGGAGGGGGGGTGAGTTTCCACGCAATTCCGAGACGTTGAAAAAAGTTCGTCTTCTTCTTCCTCATGTAGTCCCAAATGGTTCACGGCCCAAACGGAGGAATCTCGAAACAAGTTCATGCTTTCTGGAATCCTCACGAGAAATGAGGAGGGTGGGTGAGTTTCCACGCAATTCCGAGACGTTGAAAATAGTTCGTCTTCTTCTCCCTCATGTAGTCCCAAATGGTTCACGGCCCAAACGGAGGAATCTCGAAACACGTTCATGCTTTCTGGAATCCTCACGAGAAATGAGGAGGGGGGGTGAGTTTCCACGCAATTCCGAGACGTTGAAAAAAGTTCGTCTTCTTCTTCCTCATGTAGTCCCAAATGGTTCACGGCCCAAACGGAGGAATCTCGAAACAAGTTCATGCTTTCTGGAATCCTCACGAGAAATGAGTAGGGTGGGTCAGTTTCCACGACATTCCGAGACATTGAAAAACGTTCGTCTTTGTCTGCCTCAAGTAGTCCCAAATGGTTCAGGGCCCAATCGGAGGAATCTCGAAACAGGTTCATGCTTTCTGGAATCGTCCCAAGAAATGAGGAGGGTGGGTGAGTTTCCACGCAATTCCGAGACGTTGAAAATAGTTCGTCTTCTTCTTCCTCATGTTGTCCCGAATGGTTCACGGCCCAAACGGAGGAATCTCGAAACAAGTTCATGCTTTCTGGAATCCTCACGAGAAATGAGGAGGGTGGGTGAGTTTCCACGCAATTCCGAGACATTGAAAAAAGTTCGTCTTCTTCTGCCTCAAGTAGGCCCATATGGTTCAGGGCCCAAATGGAGGAATCTCGAAACAAGTTCATGCATTCTGAAATCCTCACGAGAAATGAGGAGGGTGGGTGAGTTTCCACGCAATTCCGAGACATTGAAAAAAGTTCGTCTTCTTCTTCCTCATGTAGTCCCAAATGGTTCACGGCCCAAACGGAGGAATCTCGAAACAAGTTCATGCATTCTGGAATCCTAACGAGAAATGAGGAGGGTGGGTGAGTTTCCACGCAATTCCGAGACGTAGAAAAAAGTTCGTCTTCCTCTGCCTCAAGTTGTCCTATAGGTTCAAGGCACAATCGGAGGAATCTCAAAAAACGTCCAACCATTCTGGAATCCTCACAAGAAATGAGGAGGGTGGGTGAGTTTCGACGCAATTCCGAGACGTTGAAAAAAGTTCGTCTTCTTCTTCTTCATGTAGTCCCAAATGGTTCACGGCCCAAACGGAGGAATCTTGAAACAAGTTCATGCTTTCTGGAATCCTCACGAGAAATGAGGAGGGTGGGTGAGTTTCCACGCAATTCCGAGACGTTGAAAAAAGTTCGTCTTCTTCTTCCTCATGTAGTCCCAAATGGTTCACGGCCCAAACGGAGGAATATCGAAACAAGTTCATGCTTTCTGGAATCCTCACGAGAAATGAGGAGGGTGGGTCAGTTTCCACGACATTCTGAGACATTGAAAAACGTTCGTCTTCGTCTGCCTCAAGTAGTCCCAAATGGTTCAGGGCCCAGACGGAGGAATCTCGAAACAAGTTCTTGCATTCTGGAATCCTCACGAGAAATGAGGAGGGTGGGTGAGTTTCCACGCAATTCCGAGACGTTGAAAATAGTTCGTCTTCTTCTCCCTCATGTAGTCCCAAATGGTTCACGGCCCAAACGGAGGAATCTCGGAACAAGTTCATGCTTTCTGGAATCCTCACGAGAAATGAGGAGGGGGGGTGAGTTTCCACGCAATTCCGAGACGTTGAAAAAAGTTCGTCTTCTTCTTCCTCATGTAGTCCCAAATGTTTGACGGCCCAAACGGAGGAATCTCGAAACAAGTTCATGCTTTCTGGAATCCTCAAGAGAAATGAGGAGGGTGGGTGAGTTTCCACGGAATTCCGAGACGTTGAAAAAAGTTCGTCTTCTTCTTCCTCATGTTGTCCCGAATGGTTCACGGCCCAAACGGAGGAATCTCGAAACAAGTTCATGCTTTCTGGAATCCTCACGAGAAATGAGGAGGGTGGGTGAGTTTCCACGCAATTCCGAGAAATTGAAAAAAGTTCGTCTTCTTCTGCCTCAAGTAGGCCCATATTGTTCAGGGCCCAAATGGAGGAATCTCGAAACAAGTTCATGCATTCTGAAATCCTCACGAGAAATGAGGAGGGTGGGTGAGTTTCCACGCAATTCCGAGACATTGAAAAAAGTTCGTCTTCTTCTTCCTCATGTAGTCCCAAATGGTTCACGGCCCAAACGGAGGAATCTCGAAACAAGTTCATGCTTTCTGGAAACCTCACGAGAAATGAGGAGGGTGGGTGAGTTTCCACGCAATTCCGAGACGTTGAAAATAGTTCGTCTTCTTCTCCCTCATGTAGTCCCAAATGGTTCACGGCCCAAACGGAGGAATCTCGAAACAGGTTCATGCTTTCTGGAATCCTCACGAGAAATGAGGAGGGTGGGTGAGTTTCCACGGAATTCCGAAACGTTGAAAAAAGTTCGTCTTCTTCTTCCTCATGTTGTCCCGAATGGTTCACGGCCCAAACGGAGGAATCTCGAAACAAGTTCATGCTTTCTGGAATCCTCACGAGAAATGAGGAGGGTGGGTGAGTTTCCACGCAATTCCGAGAAATTGAAAAAAGTTCGTCTTCTTCTGCCTCAAGTAGGCCCATATGGTTCAGGGCCCAAATGGAGGAATCTCGAAACAAGTTCATGCATTCTGAAATCCTCACGAGAAATGAGGAGGGTGGGTGAGTTTCCACGCAATTCCGAGACATTGAAAAAAGTTCGTCTTCTTCTTCCTCATGTAGTCCCAAATGGTTCACGGCCCAAACGGAGGAATCTCGAAACAAGTTCATGCTTTCTGGAATCCTCACGAGAAATGAGGAGGGTGGGTGATTTCGACGCAATTCCGAGACGTTGAAAAAAGTTCGTCTTCTTCTTCGTCATGTAGTCCCAAATGGTTCACGGCCCAAACGGAGGAATCTCGAAACAAGTTCATGGATTCTGGAATCGTCACGAGGAATGAGGAGGGTGGGTGAGTTTCCACGCAATTCCGAGACATTGAAAAACGTTCGTCTTCGTCTGCCTCAAGTAGTCCCAAATGGTTCAGGTCCCAATCGGAGGAATCTCGAAACAAGTTCATGCATTCTGGAATCGTCCCAAGAAATGAGGAGGGTGGGTGAGTTTCCACGCAATTCCGAGACGTTGAAAATAGTTCGTCTTCTTCTGCCTCATGTAGTCCCAAATGGTTCACGGCCCAAACGGAGGAATCTCGAAACAAGTTCATGCTTTCTGTAATCCTCACGAGAAATGAGGAGGGTGGGTGAGTTTCGACGCAATTCCGAGACGTTGAAAAAAGTTCGTCTTCTTGTTCTTCATGTAGTCCCAAATGGTTCACGGCCCAAACGGAGGAATCTCGAAACAAGTTCATGCTTTCTGGAATCCTCACGAGAAATGAGGAGGGTGGGTGAGTTTCCACGCAATTCCGAGACGTTGAAAATAGTTCGTCTTCTTCTTCCTCATGTTGTCCCGAATGGTTCACGGCCCAAACGGAGGAATCTCGAAACAAGTTCATGCTTTCTGGAATCCTCACGAGAAATGAGGAGGGTGGGTGAGTTTCCACGCAATTCCGAGACGTTGAAAATAGTTCGTCTTCTTCTTCCTCATGTTGTCCCGAATGGTTCACGGCCCAAACGGAGGAATCTCGAAACAAGTTCATGCTTTCTGGAATCCTCACGAGAAATGAGGAGGGTGGGTGAGTTTCCACGCAATTCCGAGACATTGAAAAAAGTTCGTCTTCTTCTGCCTCAAGTAGGCCCATATGGTTCAGGGCCCAAATGGAGGAATCTCGAAACAAGTTCATGCATTCTGAAATCCTCACGAGAAATGAGGAGGGTGGGTGAGTTTCCACGCAATTCCGAGACTTTGAAAAAAGTTCGTCTTCTTCTTCCTCATGTAGTCCCAAATGGTTCACGGCCCAAACGGAGGAATCTCGAAACAAGTTCATGCATTCTGGAATCCTAACGAGAAATGAGGAGGGTGGGTGAGTTTCCACGCAATTCCGAGACGTAGAAAAAAGTTCGTCTTCCTCTGCCTCAAGTTGTCCTATAGGTTCAAGGCACAATCGGAGGAATCTCAAAAAACGTCCAACCATTCTGGAATCCTCACAAGAAATGAGGAGGGTGGGTGAGTTTCGACGCAATTCCGAGACGTTGAAAAAAGTTCGTCTTCTTCTTCTTCATGTAGTCCCAAATGGTTCACGGCCCAAACGGAGGAATCTTGAAACAAGTTCATGCTTTCTGGAATCCTCACGAGAAATGAGGAGGGTGGGTGAGTTTCCACGCAATTCCGAGACGTTGAAAAAAGTTCGTCTTCTTCTTCCTCATGTAGTCCCAAATGGTTCACGGCCCAAACGGAGGAATATCGAAACAAGTTCATGCTTTCTGGAATCCTCACGAGAAATGAGGAGGGTGGGTCAGTTTCCACGACATTCTGAGACATTGAAAAACGTTCGTCTTCGTCTGCCTCAAGTAGTCCCAAATGGTTCAGGGCCCAGACGGAGGAATCTCGAAACAAGTTCATGCATTCTGGAATCGTCCCAAGAAATGAGGAGGGTGGGTGAGTTTCCACGCAATTCCGAGACGTTGAAAATAGTTCGTCTTCTTCTCCCTCATGTAGTCCCAAATGGTTCACGGCCCAAACGGAGGAATCTCGAAAGAAGTTCATGCTTTCTGTAATCCTCACGAGAAATGAGGAGGGTGGGTGAGTTTCGACGCAATTCCGAGACGTTGAAAAAAGTTCGTCTTCTTGTTCTTCATGTAGTCCCAAATGGTTCACGGCCCAAACGGAGGAATCTCGAAAGAAGTTCATGCTTTCTGGAATCCTCACGAGAAATGAGGAGGGTGGGTGAGTTTCCACGCAATTCCGAGACGTTGAAAATAGTTCGTCTTCTTCTCCCTCATGTAGTCCCAAATGGTTCACGGCCCAAACGGAGGAATCTCGAAACAGGTTCATGCTTTCTGGAATCCTCACGAGAAATGAGGAGGGTGGGTGAGTTTCCACGCAATTCCGAGACGTTGAAAAAAGTTCGTCTTCTTCTTCCTCATGTAGTCCCAAATGGTTCACGGCCCAAACGGAGGAATCTCGAAACAAGTTCATGCTTTCTGGAATCCTCACGAGAAATGAGGAGGGTGGGTGAGTTTCCACGCAATTCCGAGACGTTGAAAATAGTTCGTCTTCTTCTCCCTCATGTAGTCCCAAATGGTTCACGGCCCAAACGGAGGAATCTCGAAACAAGTTCATGCTTTCTGGAATCCTCACGAGAAATGAGGAGGGGGGGTGAGTTTCCACGCAATTCCGAGACGTTGAAAAAAGTTCGTCTTCTTCTTCCTCATGTAGTCCCAAATGGTTCACGGCCCAAACGGAGGAATCTCGAAACAAGTTCATGCTTTCTGGAATCCTCACGAGAAATGAGTAGGGTCGGTCAGTTTCCACGACATTCCGAGACATTGAAAAACGTTCGTCTTTGTCTGCCTCAAGTAGTCCCAAATGGTTCAGGGCCCAATCGGAGGAATCTCGAAACAAGTTCATGCATTCTGGAATCGTCCCAAGAAATGAGGAGGGTGGGTGAGTTTCCACGCAATTCCGAGACGTTGAAAATAGTTCGTCTTCTTCTGCCTCATGTAGTCCCAAATGGTTCACGGCCCAAACGGAGGAATCTCGAAACAAGTTCATGCTTTCTGTAATCCTCACGAGAAATGAGGAAGCTGGGTGAGTTTCGACGCAATTCCGAGACGTTGAAAAAAGTTCGTCTTCTTGTTCTTCATGTAGTCCCAAATGGTTCACGGCCCAAACGGAGGAATCTCGAAACAAGTTCATGCTTTCTGGAATCCTCACGAGAAATGAGGAGGGTGGGTGAGTTTCCACGCAATTCCGAGACGTTGAAAATAGTTCGTCTTCTTCTCCCTCATGTAGTCCCAAATGGTTCACGGCCCAAACGGAGGAATCTCGAAACAGGTTCATGCTTTCTGGAATCCTCACGAGAAATGAGGAGGGTGGGTGAGTTTCCACGGAATTCCGAGACGTTGAAAAAAGTTCATCTTCTTCTTCCTCATGTTGTCCCGAATGGTTCACGGCCCAAACGGAGGAATCTCGAAACACGTTCATGCTTTCTGGAATCCTCACGAGAAATGAGGAGGGTGGGTGAGTTTCCACGCAATTCCGAGACATTGAAAAAAGTTCGTCTTCTTCTGCCTCAAGTAGGCCCATATGGTTCAGGGCCCAAATGGAGGAATCTCGAAACAAGTTCATGCATTCTGGAATCCTCACGAGAAATGAGGAGGGTGGGTGAGTTTCCACGCAATTCCGAGACATTGAAAAAAGTTCGTCTTCTTCTTCCTCATGTAGTCCCAAATGGTTCACGGCCCAAACGGAGGAATCTCGAAACAAGTTCATGCATTCTGGAATCCTAACGAGAAATGAGGAGGGTGGGTGAGTTTCCACGCAATTCCGAGACGTAGAAAAAAGTTCGTCTTCCTCTGCCTCAAGTTGTCCTATAGGTTCAAGGCACAATCGGAGGAATCTCAAAAAACGTCCAACCATTCTGGAATCCTCACAAGAAATGAGGAGGGTGGGTGAATTTCGACGCAATTCCGAGACGTTGAAAAAAGTTCGTCTTCTTCTTCTTCATGTAGTCCCAAATGGTTTACGGCCCAAACGGAGGAATCTTGAAACAAGTTCATGCTTTCTGGAATCCTCACGAGAAATGAGGAGGGTGGGTGAGTTTCCACGCAATTCCGAGACGTTGAAAAAAGTTCGTCTTCTTCTTCCTCATGTAGTCCCAAATGGTTCACGGCCCAAACGGAGGAATATCGAAACAAGTTCATGCTTTCTGGAATCCTCACGAGAAATGAGGAGGGTGGGTCAGTTTCCACGACATTCTGAGACATTGAAAAACGTTCGTCTTCGTCTGCCTCAAGTAGTCCCAAATGGTTCAGGGCCCAGACGGAGGAATCTCGAAACAAGTTCATGCATTCTGGAATCGTCCCAAGAAATGAGGAGGGTGGGTGAGTTTCCACGCAATTCCGAGACGTTGACAATAGTTCGTCTTCTTCTGCCTCATGTAGTCCCAAATGGTTCACGGCCCAAACGAAGGAATCTGGAAACAAGTTCATGCTTTCTGGAATCCTCACGAGAAATGAGGAGGCTGGGTGAGTTTCGACGCAATTCCGAGACGTTGAAAAAAGTTCGTCTTCTTCTTCTTCATGTAGTCCCAAATGCTTCACGGCCCAAACGGAGGAATATCGAAACAAGTTCATGCTTTCTGGAATCCTCACGAGAAATGAGGAGGGTGGGTGAGTTTCCACGCAATTCCGAGACGTTGAAAATAGTTTGTCTTCTTCTGCCTCAAGTAGGCCCAAATGGTTCAGGGCTCAAACGGAGGAATCTCGAAACAAGTTCATGCATTCTGGAATCCTCACGAGGAATGACGAAGGTGGGTGAGTTTCCACGCAATTCCGAGACGTTGAAAAAAGTTCGTCTTCCTCTGCATCAAGTTGTCCTATAGGTTCACGGCACAATCGGAGGAATCTCAAAACAAGTTCATCCATTCTGGAATCCGCAAGAGAAATGAGGGGGGTGGGTGAGTTCCACGCAATTCCGAGACGTTGAAAAAAGTTCGTCTTCTTCTTCCTCATGTAGTCCCAAATGGTTCACGGCCCAAACGGAGGAATCTCGAAACAAGTTCATGCTTTCTGGAATCCTCACGAGAAATGAGGAGGGTGGGTGAGTTTCCACGCAATTCCGAGACGTTGAAAAAAGTTCGTCTTCTTCTTCCTCATGTAGTCCCAAATGCTTCACGGCCCAAACGGAGGAATCTCGAAACAAGTTCATGCTTTCTGGAATCCTCACGAGAAATGAGGAGGGTGGGTGAGTTTCCACGCAATTCCGAGACGTTGAAAATAGTTTGTCTTCTTCTGCCTCAAGTAGGCCCAAATGGTTCAGGGCCCAAACGGCGGAATCTCGAAACAAGTTCATGCATTCTGGAATCCTCACGAGGAATGAGGAAGGTGGGTGAGTTTCCACGCAATTCCGAGACCTTGAAAAAAGTTCGTCTTCTTCTTCCTCATGTAGTCCCAAATGGTTCACGGCCCAAACGGAGGAATCTCGAAACAAGTTCATGCATTCTGGAATCCTAACGAGAAATGAGGAGGGTGGGTGAGTTTCCACGCAATTCCGAGACGTAGAAAAAAGTTCGTCTTCCTCTGCCTCAAGTTGTCCTATAGGTTCACGGCACAATCGGAGGAATCTCAAAACAAGTTCATCCATTCTGGAATCCGCAAGAGAAATGAGGGGGGTGGGTGAGTTCCACGCAATTCCGAGACGTTGAAAAAAGTTCGTCTTCCTCTTCCTCATGTAGTCCCAAATGGTTCACGGCCCAAACGGAGGAATCTCGAAACAAGTTCATGCTTTCTGGAATCCTCACGAGAAATGAGGAGGGTGGGTGAGTTTCCACGCAATTCCGAGACGTTGAAAAAAGTTCATCTTCTTCTTCCTCATGTTGTCCCGAATGGTTCACGGCCCAAACGGAGGAATCTCGAAACAAGTTCATGCTTTCTGGAATCCTCACGAGAAATGAGGAGGGTGGGTGAGTTTCCACGCAATTCCGAGACATTGAAAAAAGTTCGTCTTCTTCTGCCTCAAGTAGGCCCATATGGTTCAGGGCCCAAATGGAGGAATCTCGAAACAAGTTCATGCATTCTGGAATCCTCACGAGAAATGAGGAGGGTGGGTGAGTTTCCACGCAATTCCGAGACATTGAAAAAAGTTCGTCTTCTTCTTCCTCATGTAGTCCCAAATGGTTCACGGCCCAAACGGAGGAATCTCGAAACAAGTTCATGCATTCTGGAATCCTAACGAGAAATGAGGAGGGTGGGTGAGTTTGCACGCAATTCCGAGACGTAGAAAAAAGTTCGTCTTCCTCTGCCTCAAGTTGTCCTATAGGTTCAAGGCACAATCGGAGGAATCTCAAAAAACGTCCAACCATTCTGGAATCCTCACAAGAAATGAGGAGGGTGGGTGAATTTCGACGCAATTCCGAGACGTTGAAAAAAGTTCGTCTTCTTCTTCTTCATGTAGTCCCAAATGGTTTACGGCCCAAACGGAGGAATCTTGAAACAAGTTCATGCTTTCTGGAATCCTCACGAGAAATGAGGAGGGTGGGTGAGTTTCCACGCAATTCCGAGACGTTGAAAAAAGTTCGTCTTCTTCTTCCTCATGTAGTCCCAAATGGTTCACGGCCCAAACGGAGGAATATCGAAACAAGTTCATGCTTTCTGGAATCCTCACGAGAAATGAGGAGGGTGGGTCAGTTTCCACGACATTCTGAGACATTGAAAAACGTTCGTCTTCGTCTGCCTCAAGTAGTCCCAAATGGTTCAGGGCCCAGACGGAGGAATCTCGAAACAAGTTCATGCATTCTGGAATCGTCCCAAGAAATGAGGAGGGTGGGTGAGTTTCCACGCAATTCCGAGACGTTGACAATAGTTCGTCTTCTTCTGCCTCATGTAGTCCCAAATGGTTCACGGCCCAAACGAAGGAATCTGGAAACAAGTTCATGCTTTCTGGAATCCTCACGAGAAATGAGGAGGCTGGGTGAGTTTCGACGCAATTCCGAGACGTTGAAAAAAGTTCGTCTTCTTCTTCTTCATGTAGTCCCAAATGCTTCACGGCCCAAACGGAGGAATCTCGAAACAAGTTCATGCTTTCTGGAATCCTCACGAGAAATGAGGAGGGTGGGTGAGTTTCCACGCAATTCCGAGACGTTGAAAATAGTTTGTCTTCTTCTGCCTCAAGTAGGCCCAAATGGTTCAGGGCTCAAACGGAGGAATCTCGAAACAAGTTCATGCATTCTGGAATCCTCACGAGGAATGACGAAGGTGGGTGAGTTTCCACGCAATTCCGAGACGTTGAAAAAAGTTCGTCTTCCTCTGCATCAAGTTGTCCTATAGGTTCACGGCACAATCGGAGGAATCTCAAAACAAGTTCATCCATTCTGGAATCCGCAAGAGAAATGAGGGGGGTGGGTGAGTTCCACGCAATTCCGAGACGTTGAAAAAAGTTCGTCTTCTTCTTCCTCATGTAGTCCCAAATGGTTCACGGCCCAAACGGAGGAATCTCGAAACAAGTTCATGCTTTCTGGAATCCTCACGAGAAATGAGGAGGGTGGGTGAGTTTCCACGCAATTCCGAGACGTTGAAAAAAGTTCGTCTTCTTCTTCCTCATGTAGTCCCAAATGCTTCACAACCCAAACGGAGGAATCTCGAAACAAGTTCATGCTTTCTGGAATCCTCACGAGAAATGAGGAGGGTGGGTGAGTTTCCACGCAATTCCGAGACGTTGAAAATAGTTTGTCTTCTTCTGCCTCAAGTAGGCCCAAATGGTTCAGGGCCCAAACGGAGGAATCTCGAAACAAGTTCATGCATTCTGGAATCCTCACGAGGAATGAGGAAGGTGGGTGAGTTTCCACGCAATTCCGAGACCTTGAAAAAAGTTCGTCTTCCTCTGCATCAAGTTGTCCTATAGGTTCACGGCACAATCGGAGGAATCTCAAAACAAGTTCATCCATTCTGGAATCCGCAAGAGAAATGAGGGGGGTGGGTGAGTTCCACGCAATTCCGAGACGTTGAAAAAAGTTCGTCTTCTTCTTCCTCATGTAGTCCCAAATGGTTCACGGCCCAAACGGAGGAATCTCGAAACAAGTTCATGCTTTCTGGAATCCTCACGAGAAATGAGGAGGGTGGGTGAGTTTCCACGCAATTCCGAGACGTTGAAAAAAGTTCGTCTTCTTCTTCCTCATGTAGTCCCAAATGCTTCACGGCCCAAACGGAGGAATCTCGAAACAAGTTCATGCTTTCTGGAATCCTCACGAGAAATGAGGAGGGTGGGTGAGTTTCCACGCAATTCCGAGACGTTGAAAATAGTTTGTCTTCTTCTGCCTCAAGTAGGCCCAAATGGTTCAGGGCCCAAACGGCGGAATCTCGAAACAAGTTCATGCATTCTGGAATCCTCACGAGGAATGAGGAAGGTGGGTGAGTTTCCACGCAATTCCGAGACCTTGAAAAAAGTTCGTCTTCTTCTTCCTCATGTAGTCCCAAATGGTTCACGGCCCAAACGGAGGAATCTCGAAACAAGTTCATGCATTCTGGAATCCTAACGAGAAATGAGGAGGGTGGGTGAGTTTCCACGCAATTCCGAGACGTAGAAAAAAGTTCGTCTTCCTCTGCCTCAAGTTGTCCTATAGGTTCACGGCACAATCGGAGGAATCTCAAAACAAGTTCATCCATTCTGGAATCCGCAAGAGAAATGAGGGGGGTGGGTGAGTTCCACGCAATTCCGAGACGTTGAAAAAAGTTCGTCTTCCTCTTCCTCATGTAGTCCCAAATGGTTCACGGCCCAAACGGAGGAATCTCGAAACAAGTTCATGCTTTCTGGAATCCTCACGAGAAATGAGGAGGGTGGGTGAGTTTCCACGCAATTCCGAGACGTTGAAAAAAGTTCATCTTCTTCTTCCTCATGTTGTCCCGAATGGTTCACGGCCCAAACGGAGGAATCTCGAAACAAGTTCATGCTTTCTGGAATCCTCACGAGAAATGAGGAGGGTGGGTGAGTTTCCACGCAATTCCGAGACATTGAAAAAAGTTCGTCTTCTTCTGCCTCAAGTAGGCCCATATGGTTCAGGGCCCAAATGGAGGAATCTCGAAACAAGTTCATGCATTCTGCAATCCTCACGAGAAATGAGGAGGGTGGGTGAGTTTCCACGCAATTCCGAGACCTTGAAAAAAGTTCGTCTTCTTCTTCCTCATGTAGTCCCAAATGGTTCACGGCCCAAACGGAGGAATCTCGAAACAAGTTCATGCATTCTGGAATCCTAACGAGAAATGAGGAGGGTGGGTGAGTTTCCACGCAATTCCGAGACGTAGAAGAAAGTTCGTCTTCCTCTGCCTCAAGTTCTCCTATAGGTTCAAGGCACAATCGGAGGAATCTCAAAAAACGTCCAACCATTCTGGAATCCTCACAAGAAATGAGGAGGGTGGGTGAGTTTCCACGCAATTCCGAGACGTTGAAAAAAGTTCGTCTTCTTCTTCATCATGTAGTCCCAAATGGTTCACGGCCCAAACGGAGGAATCTTGAAACAACTTCATGCTTTCTGGAATCCTCACGAGAAATGAGGAGGGTGGGTGAGTTTCCACGCAATTCCGAGACGTTGAAAAAAGTTCGTCTTCTTCTTCCTCATGTAGTCCCAAATGGTTCACGGCCCAAACGGAGGAATCTCGAAACAAGTTCATGCTTTCTGGAATCCTCACGAGAAGTGAGGAGGGTGGGTGGGTTTCCACGCAATTCCGAGACGTTGAAAAAAGTTCGTCTTCTTCTTCCTCATGTAGTCCCAAATGGTTCCCGGCCCAAACGGAGGAATCTCGAAACAAGTTCATGCTTTCTGGAATCCTCACGAGAAATGAGGAGGGTGGGTGAGTTTCCACGCAATTCCGAGACGTTGAAAAAAGTTCGTCTTCTTCTTCCTCATGTAGTCCCAAATGGTTCCCGGCCCAAACGGAGGAATCTCGAAACAAGTTCATGCTTTCTGGAATCCTCACGAGAAATGAGGAGGGTGGGTGAGTTTCCACGGAATTCCGAGACATTCAAAAACGTTCGTCTTCGTCTGCCTCAAGTAGTCCCAAATGGTTCAGGGCCCAAACGGAGGAATCTCGAAACAAGTTCATGCATTCTGGAATCGTCCCAAGAAATGAGGAGGGTGGGTGAGTTTCCACGCAATTCCGAGACGTTGAAAATAGTTCGTCTTCTTCTGCCTCATGTAGTCCCAAATGGTGTTGGGATTCGTACACGCAGCGGATTAAAAATTTCTTACGAATCCTTCCGAAGGATCACTCAACGACGTTTAAATCAGAGTTAAGGAAACCGAATCATACCTTGTGTTGAACTATTCCACGTTCCGTTCCTTTGATCCGGTGGGCTACCTTCTCGAACAACACGTCCGCGTCTCGTTTCTTTGATCAGGTGGGCGATCAACACGTCCGCGTCTCGTTCTTTCGATCAGCAGAAGTCGACTCTTGGATCGGCTTCCTCTACTGGTATCCACACGAACAATCCCCAAAACACAGTTGCGGCAGCGTGCTAGCGCTTCTTGTGCGTCTCTCTCTCTCAAGTTGCTCTAGGGTTTCTCGCGGCTTTTCTGTATACGCTCGACTGAAAATCCCGTAGGTTTTTCTAAACCCGATAAGCGTATTATATAACCAAAATTAATCCTTTATTAATTTTGGAAATTCGGATTTTGAATCTGGTCAACATATCAATCACATCTATCTCATAAATGTAATTGAATATATTAAAAGCCAGATTTGGAAATTCGAATTTTTAAATTTAAATCAAATCTAAATTTAAAGCCTTTTGATTTAATTTATCATCATAAATTAAATTCGAGATATGATATCTATCTATTTAATTAAATCTGAGATACCATATCTCAATTTAATATTAAACAGATATACGATATCTTTATTCGAAATTAAATGAGATACAATATCTCTATTTGTTTCAGATATTTAATTTATCAAATAAATTAAATACTAAACAAATATCATATATAATATTATAATATCAATTTATAATATATATATTAATTTCGAATTATATATATATATATATATATATATATATATATATATATATATATAAATCCTAGATCAAATTTAGTATTCATTTAATCTCAGATTAATCTGAGATTCAATGAACCTGGACACCTTCACCCGTGTTGGATTATTCTTGTGTGCGACCCTGCAGGCCCATATGAGATTGGCAGTGGGCCAACACTGTATCAGCCCACAAGTCGCAAGCGGCCTCTAGCAAGACATTGCGACTACCCAATTCACATGGGGATCGATGACACGATACTACCTATCGTACAACCATGTCACGTCCCTTTTGTCACGCGATAATTCGGTCAAGGATGAGGCATGGATAATGTCAACTTCCTTTTCTTGACCAATGCTTTCTCGATTCTCGAGTAGTCTAATAAGTGAAATGGAAACTCCTTTCCATCACAGTATGGCCATACATTTCTTAGACTCACTCATCGAGGGGCCCAGCATTATCTCTCTACATATGTGAGGGACAAATCCCATCTTGACCACTCACATTCCTCCGCATGAAAACCACTGATCCTGGTCCTAGCCTTTATCATCACCCGGTCAAAGGTGACTTTTGACTAGGTCAAAGACCAGTACTCATCATGTAAGAATCTATGATGGTCTCAGGTCATAGGGCGTCGTGACGCAGTTATACATGAGATAAGCTTATGACTTAATCCATGCAGCTTTCTCATAGTGGGTCGGTCCAGCACCTTGTACTCTTACAAGTGCCCATGACTTTGATTCGTATCTCCATACCTCATCAAAGTCATACTGATCTTATTTCATCTTCACTCCCGTGTAGATGACCGACCAGGGACTTTTAGGATAATCTATGAGATTATCCAGGGATGCAGTTATCAATACGAACATGCAAACGAAAATGATAACAAAAGAGAATACTTTAAATAACTTAAATATCCAAAGTACAATGAATTGCCCCTAGGGCATAATTTCCAACAAATGGTTCACGGCCCAAACGGAGGAATCTCGAAACAAGTTCATGCTTTCTGGAATCCTCACGAGAAATGAGGAGGGTGGGTGAGTTTCGACGCAATTCCGAGACGTTGAAAAAAGTTCGTCTTCTTCTTCGTCATGTAGTCCCAAATGGTTCACTGCCCAAACGGAGGAATCTCGAAACAAGTTCATGCTTTCTGGAATCCTCACGAGAAATGAGGAGGGTGGGTGAGTTTCCACGCAATTCCGAGACGTTGAAAATAGTTTGTCTTCTTCTGCCTCAAGTAGGCCCAAATGGTTCAGGGCCCAAACGGAGGAATCTCGAAACAAGTTCATGCATTCTGGAATCCTAACGAGGAATGAGGAGGGTGGCTGAGTTTCCACGCAATTCCGAGACGTAGAAAAAAGTTCGTCTTCCTCTGCCTCAAGTTGTCCTATAGGTTCAAGGCACAATCGGAGGAATCTCAATAAACGTCCAACCATTCTGGAATCCTCACAAGAAATGAGGAGGGTGGGTGAGTTTCCACGCAATTCCGAGACGTTGAAAAAAGTTCGTCTTCTTCTTCGTCATGTAGTCCCAAATGGTTCACGGCCCAAACGGAGGAATCTCGAAACAAGTTCATGCTTCCTGGAATCCTCACGAGAAATGAGGAGGGTGGGTGAGTTTCCACGCAATTCCGAGACGTTGAAAAAAGTTCGTCTTCTTCTTCCTCATGTAGTCCCAAATGGTTCACGGCCCAAACGGAGGAATCTCGAAACAAGTTCATGCTTTCTGGAATCCTCACGAGAAATGAGGAGGGTGGGTGAGTTTCCACGCAATTCCGAGACGTTGAAAATAGTTCGTCTTCTTCTCCCTCATGTAGTCCCAAATGGTTCACGGCCCAAACGGAGGAATCTCGGAACAAGTTCATGCTTTCTGGAATCCTCACGAGAAATGAGGAGGGGGGGTGAGTTTCCACGCAATTCCGAGACGTTGAAAAAAGTTCGTCTTCTTCTTCCTCATGTAGTCCCAAATGTTTCACGGCCCAAACGGAGGAATCTGAAACAAGTTCATGCTTTCTGGAATCCTCACGAGAAATGAGGAGGGTGGGTGAGTTTCCACGGAATTCCGAGACGTTGAAAAAAGTTCGTCTTCTTCTTCCTCATGTTGTCCCGAATGGTTCACGGCCCAAACGGAGGAATCTCGAAACAAGTTCATGCTTTCTGGAATCCTCACGAGAAATGAGGAGGGTGGGTGAGTTTCCACGCAATTCCGAGAAATTGAAAAAAGTTCGTCTTCTTCTGCCTCAAGTAGGCCCATATGGTTCAGGGCCCAAATGGAGGAATCTCGAAACAAGTTCATGCATTCTGAAATCCTCACGAGAAATGAGGAGGGTGGGTGAGTTTCCACGCAATTCCGAGACATTGAAAAAAGTTCGTCTTCTTCTTCCTCATGTAGTCCCAAATGGTTCACGGCCCAAACGGAGGAATCTCGAAACAAGTTCATGCTTTCTGGAATCCTCACGAGAAATGAGGAGGGTGGGTGAGTTTCGACGCAATTCCGAGACGTTGAAAAAAGTTCGTCTTCTTCTTCGTCATGTAGTCCCAAATGGTTCACGGCCCAAACGGAGGAATCTCGAAACAAGTTCATGCATTCTGGAATCGTCACGAGGAATGAGGAAGGTGGGTGAGTTTCCACGCAATTCTGAGACGTTGAAAAAAGTTCGTCTTCCTCTGCATCAAGTTGTCCTATAGGTTCACGGCACAATCGGAGGAATCTCAAAACAAGTTCATCCATTCTGGAATCCGTAAGAGAAATGAGGGGGGTGGGTGAGTTCCACGCAATTCCGAGACGTTGAAAAAAGTTCGTCTTCTTCTTCCTCATGTAGTCCCAAATGGTTCACGGCCCAAACGGAGGAATCTCGAAACAAGTTCATGCTTTCTGGAATCCTCACGAGAAATGAGGAGGGTGGGTGAGTTTCCACGCAATTCCGAGACATTGAAAAAAGTTCGTCTTCTTCTGCCTCAAGTAGGCCCATATGGTTCAGGGCCCAAATGGAGGAATCTCGAAACAAGTTCATGCATTCTGAAATCCTCACGAGAAATGAGGAGGGTGGGTGAGTTTCCACGCAATTCCGAGACCTTGAAAAAAGTTCGTCTTCTTCTTCCTCATGTAGTCCCAAATGGTTCACGGCCCAAACGGAGGAATCTCGAAACAAGTTCATGCATTCTGGAATCCTAACGAGGAATGAGGAGGGTGGGTGAGTTTCCACGCAATTCCGAGACGTAGAAAAAAGTTCGTCTTCCTCTGCCTCAAGTTGTCCTATAGGTTCAAGGCACAATCGGAGGAATCTCAATAAACGTCCAACCATTCTGGAATCCTCACAAGAAATGAGGAGGGTGGGTGAGTTTCCACGCAATTCCGAGACGTTGAAAAAAGTTCGTCTTCTTCTTCGTCATGTAGTCCCAAATGGTTCACGGCCCAAACGGAGGAATCTCGAAACAAGTTCATGCTTCCTGGAATCCTCACGAGAAATGAGGAGGGTGGGTGAGTTTCCACGCAATTCCGAGACGTTGAAAAAAGTTCGTCTTCTTCTTCCTCATGTAGTCCCAAATGGTTCACGGCCCAAACGGAGGAATCTCGAAACAAGTTCATGCTTTCTGGAATCCTCACGAGAAATGAGGAGGGAGGGTGAGTTTCCACGCAATTCCGAGACGTTGAAAATAGTTCGTCTTCTTCTCCCTCATGTAGTCCCAAATGGTTCACGGCCCAAACGGAGGAATCTCGGAACAAGTTCATGCTTTCTGGAATCCTCACGAGAAATGAGGAGGGGGGGTGAGTTTCCACGCAATTCCGAGACGTTGAAAAAAGTTCGTCTTCTTCTTCCTCATGTAGTCCCAAATGTTTCACGGCCCAAACGGAGGAATCTCGAAACAAGTTCATGCTTTCTGGAATCCTCACGAGAAATGAGGAGGGTAGGTGAGTTTCCACGGAATTCCGAGACGTTGAAAAAAGTTCGTCTTCTTCTTCCTCATGTTGTCCCGAATGGTTCACGGCCCAAACGGAGGAATCTCGAAACAAGTTCATGCTTTCTGGAATCCTCACGAGAATTGAGGAGGGTGGGTGAGTTTCCACGCAATTCCGAGAAATTGAAAAAAGTTCGTCTTCTTCTGCCTCAAGTAGGCCCATATGGTTCAGGGCCCAAATGGAGGAATCTCGAAACAAGTTCATGCATTCTGAAATCCTCACGAGAAATGAGGAGGGTGGGTGAGTTTCCACGCAATTCCGAGACATTGAAAAAAGTTCGTCTTCTTCTTCCTCATGTAGTCCCAAATGGTTCACGGCCCAAACGGAGGAATCTAGAAACAAGTTCATGCTTTCTGGAAACCTCACGAGAAATGAGGAGGGTGGGTGAGTTTCCACGCAATTCCGAGACGTTGAAAATAGTTCGTCTTCTTCTCCCTCATGTAGTCCCAAATGGTTCACGGCCCAAACGGAGGAATCTCGAAACAGGTTCATGCTTTCTGGAATCCTCACGAGAAATGAGGAGGGTGGGTGAGTTTCCACGGAATTCCGAGACGTTGAAAAAAGTTCGTCTTCTTCTTCCTCATGTTGTCCCGAATGGTTCACGGCCCAAACGGAGGAATCTCGAAACAAGTTCATGCTTTCTGGAATCCTCACGAGAAATGAGGAGGGTGGGTGAGTTTCCACGCAATTCCTAGAAATTGAAAAAAGTTCGTCTTCTTCTGCCTCAAGTAGGCCCATATGGTTCAGGGCCCAAATGGAGGAATCTCGAAACAAGTTCATGCATTCTGAAATCCTCACGAGAAATGAGGAGGGTGGGTGAGTTTCCACGCAATTCCGAGACATTGAAAAAAGTTCGTCTTCTTCTTCCTCATGTAGTCCCAAATGGTTCACGGCCCAAACGGAGGAATCTCGAAACAAGTTCATGCTTTCTGGAATCCTCACGAGAAATGAGGAGGGTGGGTGAGTTTCCACGCAATTCCGAGACGTTGAAAAAAGTTCGTCTTCTTCTTCGTCATGTAGTCCCAAATGGTTCACGGCCCAAACGGAGGAATCTCGAAACAAGTTCATGCTTCCTGGAATCCTCACGAGAAATGAGGAGGGTGGGTGAGTTTCCACGCAATTCCGAGACGTTGAAAAAAGTTCGTCTTCTTCTTCCTCATGTAGTCCCAAATGGTTCACGGCCCAAACGGAGGAATCTCGAAACAAGTTCATGCTTTCTGGAATCCTCACGAGAAATGAGGAGGGAGGGTGAGTTTCCACGCAATTCCGAGACGTTGAAAATAGTTCGTCTTCTTCTCCCTCATGTAGTCCCAAATGGTTCACGGCCCAAACGGAGGAATCTCGGAACAAGTTCATGCTTTCTGGAATCCTCACGAGAAATGAGGAGGGGGGGTGAGTTTCCACGCAATTCCGAGACGTTGAAAAAAGTTCGTCTTCTTCTTCCTCATGTAGTCCCAAATGTTTCACGGCCCAAACGGAGGAATCTCGAAACAAGTTCATGCTTTCTGGAATCCTCACGAGAAATGAGGAGGGTCGATGAGTTTCCACGGAATTCCGAGACGTTGAAAAAAGTTCGTCTTCTTCTTCCTCATGTTGTCCCGAATGGTTCACGGCCCAAACGGAGGAATCTCGAAACAAGTTCATGCTTTCTGGAATCCTCACGAGAATTGAGGAGGGTGGGTGAGTTTCCACGCAATTCCGAGAAATTGAAAAAAGTTCGTCTTCTTCTGCCTCAAGTAGGCCCATATGGTTCAGGGCCCAAATGGAGGAATCTCGAAACAAGTTCATGCATTCTGAAATCCTCACGAGAAATGAGGAGGGTGGGTGAGTTTCCACGCAATTCCGAGACATTGAAAAAAGTTCGTCTTCTTCTTCCTCATGTAGTCCCAAATGGTTCACGGCCCAAACGGAGGAATCTAGAAACAAGTTCATGCTTTCTGGAAACCTCACGAGAAATGAGGAGGGTGGGTGAGTTTCCACGCAATTCCGAGACGTTGAAAATAGTTCGTCTTCTTCTCCCTCATGTAGTCCCAAATGGTTCACGGCCCAAACGGAGGAATCTCGAAACAGGTTCATGCTTTCTGGAATCCTCACGAGAAATGAGGAGGGTGGGTGAGTTTCCACGGAATTCCGAGACGTTGAAAAAAGTTCGTCTTCTTCTTCCTCATGTTGTCCCGAATGGTTCACGGCCCAAACGGAGGAATCTCGAAACAAGTTCATGCTTTCTGGAATCCTCACGAGAAATGAGGAGGGTGGGTGAGTTTCCACGCAATTCCTAGAAATTGAAAAAAGTTCGTCTTCTTCTGCCTCAAGTAGGCCCATATGGTTCAGGGCCCAAATGGAGGAATCTCGAAACAAGTTCATGCATTCTGAAATCCTCACGAGAAATGAGGAGGGTGGGTGAGTTTCCACGCAATTCCGAGACATTGAAAAAAGTTCGTCTTCTTCTTCCTCATGTAGTCCCAAATGGTTCACGGCCCAAACGGAGGAATCTCGAAACAAGTTCATGCTTTCTGGAATCCTCACGAGAAATGAGGAGGGTGGGTGAGTTTCGACGCAATTCCGAGACGTTGAAAAAGTTCGTCTTCTTCTTCGTCATGTAGTCCCAAATGGTTCACGGCCCAAACGGAGGAATCTCGAAACAAGTTCATGCATTCTGGAATCGTCACGAGGAATGAGGAGGGTGGGTGAGTTTCCACGCAATTCCGAGACATTGAAAAACGTTCGTCTTCGTCTGCCTCAAGTAGTCCCAAATGGTTCAGGGCCCAATCGGAGGAATTTCGAAACAAGTTCATGCATTCTGGAATCGTCCCAAGAAATGAGGAGGGTGGGTGAGTTTCCACGCAATTCCGAGACGTTGAAAATAGTTCGTCTTCTTCTGCCTCATGTAGTCCCAAATGGTTCACGGCCCAAACGGAGGAATCTCGAAACAAGTTCATGCTTTCTGTAATCCTCACGAGAAATGAGGAGGGTGGGTGAGTTTCGACGCAATTCCGAGACGTTGAAAAAAGTTCGTCTTCTTGTTCTTCATGTAGTCCCAAATGGTTCACGGCCCAAACGGAGGA
Source organism: Acacia crassicarpa (assembly GCA_034222035.1). Lineage (NCBI taxonomy): Eukaryota > Viridiplantae > Streptophyta > Magnoliopsida > Fabales > Fabaceae > Acacia > Acacia crassicarpa. Next base: position 360,190 of record JAWXYG010000021.1, on the reverse strand, counting down.
ATCTCGAAACAAGTTCATGCTTTCTGGAATCCTCACGAGAAATGAGGAGGGTGGGTGAGTTTCCACGCAATTCCGAGACGTTGAAAATAGTTCGTCTTCTTCTCCCTCATGTAGTCCCAAATGGTTCACGGCCCAAACGGAGGAATCTCGAAACAGGTTCATGCTTTCTGGAATCCTCACGATAAATGAGGAGGGTGGGTGAGTTTCCACGCAATTCCGAGACGTTGAAAAAAGTTCGTCTTCTTCTTCCTCATGTAGTCCCAAATGGTTCACGGCCCAAACGGAGGAATCTCGAAACAAGTTCATGCTTTCTGGAATCCTCACGAGAAATGATGAGGGTGGGTGAGTTTCCACGCAATTCCGAGACGTTGAAAATAGTTCGTCTTCTTCTCCCTCATGTAGTCCCAAATGGTTCACGGCCCAAACGGTGGAATCTCGAAACAAGTTCATGCTTTCTGGAATCCTCACGAGAAATGAGGAGGGTGGGTGAGTTTCCACGCAATTCCGAGACGTTGAAAATAGTTCGTCTTCTTCTCCCTCATGTAGTCCCAAATGGTTCACGGCCCAAACGGAGGAATCTCGAAACAGGTTCATGCTTTCTGGAATCCTCACAAGAAATGAGGAGGGTGGGTGAGTTTCCACGCAATTCCGAGACGTTGAAAAAAGTTCGTCTTCTTCTTCCTCATGTAGTCCCAAATGGTTCACGGCCCAAACGGAGGAATCTCGAAACAAGTTCATGCTTTCTGGAATCCTCACGAGAAATGAGGAGGGTGGGTGAGTTTCCACGCAATTCCGAGACGTTGAAAATAGTTCGTCTTCTTCTCCCTCATGTAGTCCCAAATGGTTCACGGCCCAAACGGAGGAATCTCGAAACAAGTTCATGCTTTCTGGAATCCTCACGAGAAATGAGGAGGGGGGGTGAGTTTCCACGCAATTCCGAGACGTTGAAAAAAGTTCGTCTTCTTCTTCCTCATGTAGTCCCAAATGGTTCACGGCACAAACGGAGGAATCTCGAAACAAGTTCATGCTTTCTGGAATCCTCACGAGAAATGAGGAGGGTGGGTGAGTTTCCACGCAATTCTGAGACGTTGAAAATAGTTCGTCTTCTTCTCCCTCATGTAGTCCCAAATGGTTCACGGCCCAAACGGAGGAATCTCGAAACACGTTCATGCTTTCAGGAATCCTCACGAGAAATGAGGAGGGTGGGTGAGTTTCCACGCAATTCCGAGACGTTGAAAAAAGTTCGTCTTCTTCTTCCTCATGTAGTCCCAAATGGTTCACGGCCCAAACGGAGGAATCTCGAAACAAGTTCATGCTTTCTGGAATCCTCACGAGAAATGAGGAGGGTGGGTGAGTTTCCACGCAATTCCGAGACGTTGAAAATAGTTCGTCTTCTTCTCCCTCATGTAGTCCCAAATGGTTCACGGCCCAAACGGAGGAATCTCGAAACACGTTCATGCTTTCTGGAATCCTCACGAGAAATGAGGAGGGGGGGTGAGTTTCCACGCAATTCCGAGACGTTGAAAAAAGTTCGTCTTCTTCTTCCTCATGTAGTCCCAAATGGTTCACGGCCCAAACGGAGGAATCTCGAAACAAGTTCATGCTTTCTGGAATCCTCACGAGAAATGAGTAGGGTGGGTCAGTTTCCACGACATTCCGAGACATTGAAAAACGTTCGTCTTTGTCTGCCTCAAGTAGTCCCAAATGGTTCAGGGCCCAATCGGAGGAATCTCGAAACAGGTTCATGCTTTCTGGAATCGTCCCAAGAAATGAGGAGGGTGGGTGAGTTTCCACGCAATTCCGAGACGTTGAAAATAGTTCGTCTTCTTCTTCCTCATGTTGTCCCGAATGGTTCACGGCCCAAAGGGAGGAATCTCGAAACAAGTTCATGCTTTCTGGAATCCTCACGAGAAATGAGGAGGGTGGGTGAGTTTCCACGCAATTCCGAGACATTGAAAAAAGTTCGTCTTCTTCTGCCTCAAGTAGGCCCATATGGTTCAGGGCCCAAAGGGAGGAATCTCGAAACAAGTTCATGCATTCTGAAATCCTCACGAGAAATGAGGAGGGTGGGTGAGTTTCCACGCAATTCCGAGACATTGAAAAAAGTTCGTCTTCTTCTTCCTCATGTAGTCCCAAATGGTTCACGGCCCAAACGGAGGAATCTCGAAACAAGTTCATGCATTCTGGAATCCTAACGAGAAATGAGGAGGGTGGGTGAGTTTCCACGCAATTCCGAGACGTAGAAAAAAGTTCGTCTTCCTCTGCCTCAAGTTGTCCTATAGGTTCAAGGCACAATCGGAGGAATCTCAAAAAACGTCCAACCATTCTGGAATCCTCACAAGAAATGAGGAGGGTGGGTGAGTTTCGACGCAATTCCAAGACGTTGAAAAAAGTTCGTCTTCTTCTTCTTCATGTAGTCCCAAATGGTTCACGGCCCAAACGGAGGAATCTTGAAACAAGTTCATGCTTTCTGGAATCCTCACGAGAAATGAGGAGGGTGGGTGAGTTTCCACGCAATTCCGAGACGTTGAAAAAAGTTCGTCTTCTTCTTCCTCATGTAGTCCCAAATGGTTCACGGCCCAAACGGAGGAATATCGAAACAAGTTCATGCTTTCTGGAATCCTCACGAGAAATGAGGAGGGTGGGTCAGTTTCCACGACATTCTGAGACATTGAAAAACGTTCGTCTTCGTCTGCCTCAAGTAGTCCCAAATGGTTCAGGGCCCAGACGGAGGAATCTCGAAACAAGTTCATGCATTCTGGAATCGTCCCAAGAAATGAGGAGGGTGGGTGAGTTTCCATGCAATTCCGAGACGTTGAAAATAGTTCGTCTTCTTCTCCCTCATGTAGTCCCAAATGGTTCACGGCCCAAACGGAGGAATCTCGAAAGAAGTTCATGCTTTCTGTAATCCTCACGAGAAATGAGGAGGGTGGGTGAGTTTCGACGCAATTCCGAGACGTTGAAAAAAGTTCGTCTTCTTGTTCTTCATGTAGTCCCAAATGGTTCACGGCCCAAACGGAGGAATCTCGAAAGAAGTTCATGCTTTCTGGAATCCTCACGAAAAATGAGGAGGGTGGGTGAGTTTCCACGCAATTCCGAGACGTTGAAAATAGTTCGTCTTCTTCTCCCTCATGTAGTCCCAAATGGTTCACGGCCCAAACGGAGGAATCTCGAAACAGGTTCATGCTTTCTGGAATCCTCACGAGAAATGAGGAGGGTGGGTGAGTTTCCACGCAATTCCGAGACGTTGAAAAAAGTTCGTCTTCTTCTTCCTCATGTAGTCCCAAATGGTTCACGGCCCAAACGGAGGAATCTCGAAACAAGTTCATGCTTTCTGGAATCCTCACGAGAAATGAGGAGGGTGGGTCAGTTTCCACGACATTCTGAGACATTGAAAAACGTTCGTCTTCGTCTGCCTCAAGTAGTCCCAAATGGTTCAGGGCCCAGAGGGAGGAATCTCGAAACAAGTTCATGCATTCTGGAATCGTCCCAAGAAATGAGGAGGGTGGGTGAGTTTCCACGCAATTCCGAGACGTTGACAATAGTTCGTCTTCTTCTGCCTCATGTAGTCCCAAATGGTTCACGGCCCAAACGAAGGAATCTGGAAACAAGTTCATGCTTTCTGGAATCCTCACGAGAAATGAGGAGGGTGGGTGAGTTTCGACGCAATTCCGAGACGTTGAAAAAAGTTCGTCTTCTTCTTCTTCATGTAGTCCCAAATGCTTCACGGCCCAAACGGAGGAATCTCGAAACAAGTTCATGCTTTCTGGAATCCTCACGAGAAATGAGGAGGGTGGCTGAGTTTCCACGCAATTCCGAGACGTTGAAAATAGTTTGTCTTCTTCTGCCTCAAGTAGGCCCAAATGGTTCAGGGCCCAAACGGAGGAATCTCGAAACAAGTTCATGCATTCTGGAATCCTCACGAGGAATGACGAAGGTGGGTGAGTTTCCACGCAATTCCGAGACGTTGAAAAAAGTTCGTCTTCCTCTGCATCAAGTTGTCCTATAGGTTCACGGCACAATCGGAGGAATCTCAAAACAAGTTCATCCATTCTGGAATCCGCAAGAGAAATGAGGGGGGTGGGTGAGTTCCACGCAATTCCGAGACGTTGAAAAAAGTTCGTCTTCTTCTTCCTCATGTAGTCCCAAATGGTTCACGGCCCAAACGGAGGAATCTCGAAACAAGTTCATGCTTTCTGGAATCCTCACGAGAAATGAGGAGGGTGGGTGAGTTTCCACGCAATTCCGAGACGTTGAAAAAAGTTCGTCTTCTTCTTCCTCATGTAGTCCCAAATGCTTCACAACCCAAACGGAGGAATCTCGAAACAAGTTCATGCTTTCTGGAATCCTCACGAGAAATGAGGAGGGTGGGTGAGTTTCCACGCAATTCCGAGACGTTGAAAATAGTTTGTCTTCTTCTGCCTCAAGTAGGCCCAAATGGTTCAGGGCCCAAACGGAGGAATCTCGAAACAAGTTCATGCATTCTGGAATCCTCACGAGGAATGAGGAAGGTGGGTGAGTTTCCACGCAATTCCGAGACGTTGAAAAAAGTTCGTCTTCCTCTGCATCAAGTTGTCCTATAGGTTCACGGCACAATCGGAGGAATCTCAAAACAAGTTCATCCATTCTGGAATCCGCAAGAGAAATGAGGGGGGTGGGTGAGTTCCACGCAATTCCGAGACGTTGAAAAAAGTTCGTCTTCTTGTTCTTCATGTAGTCCCAAATGGTTCACGGCCCAAACGGAGGAATCTCGAAACAAGTTCATGCTTTCTGGAATCCTCACGAGAAATGAGGGGGGTGGGTGAGTTCCACGCAATTCCGAGACGTTGAAAAAAGTTCGTCTTCTTGTTCTTCATGTAGTCCCAAATGGTTCACGGCCCAAACGGAGGAATCTCGAAACAAGTTCATGCTTTCTGGAATCCTCACGAGAAATGAGGAGGGTGGGTGAGTTTCCACGCAATTCCGAGACGTTGAAAATAGTTCGTCTTCTTCTCCCTCATGTAGTCCCAAATGGTTCACGGCCCAAACGGAGGAATCTCGAAACAGGTTCATGCTTTCTGGAATCCTCACGAGAAATGAGGAGGGTGGGTGAGTTTCCACGGAATTCCGAGACGTTGAAAAAAGTTCATCTTCTTCTTCCTCATGTTGTCCCGAATGGTTCACGGCCCAAACGGAGGAATCTCGAAACAAGTTCATGCTTTCTGGAATCCTCACGAGAAATGAGGAGGGTGGGTGAGTTTCCACGCAATTCCGAGACATTGAAAAAAGTTCGTCTTCTTCTGCCTCAAGTAGGCCCATATGGTTCAGGGCCCAAAAGGAGGAATCTCGAAACAAGTTCATGCATTCTGGAATCCTCACGAGAAATGAGGAGGGTGGGTGAGTTTCCACGCAATTCCGAGACATTGAAAAAAGTTCGTCTTCTTCTTCCTCATGTAGTCCCAAATGGTTCACGGCCCAAACGGAGGAATCTCGAAACAAGTTCATGCTTTCTGGAATCCTCACGAGAAATGAGGAGGGTGGGTGAGTTTCCACGCAATTCTGAGACGTTGAAAAAAGTTCGTCTTCTTCTTCCTCATGTAGTCCCAAATGCTTCACGGCCCAAACGGAGGAATCTCGAAACAAGTTCATGCTTTCTGGAATCCTCACGAGAAATGAGGAGAGTGGGTGAGTTTCCACGCAATTCCGAGACGTTGAAAATAGTTTGTCTTCTTCTGCCTCAAGTAGGCCCAAATGGTTCAGGGCCCAAACGGAGGAATCTCGAAACAAGTTCATGCATTCTGGAATCCTCACGAGGAATGAGGAAGGTGGGTGAGTTTCCACGCAATTCCGAGACCTTGAAAAAAGTTCGTCTTCTTCTTCCTCATGTAGTCCCAAATGGTTCACGGCCCAAACGGAGGAATCTCGAAACAAGTTCATGCATTTTGGAATCCTAACGAGAAATGAGGAGGGTGGGTGAGTTTCCACGCAATTCCGAGACGTAGAAAAAAGTTCGTCTTCCTCTGCCTCAAGTTGTCCTATAGGTTCACGGCACAATCGGAGGAATCTCAAAACAAGTTCATCCATTCTGGAATCCGCAAGAGAAATGAGGGGGGTGGGTGAGTTCCACGCAATTCCGAGACGTTGAAAAAAGTTCGTCTTCCTCTTCCTCATGTAGTCCCAAATGGTTCACGGCCCAAACGGAGGAATCTCAAAACAAGTTCATGCTTTCTGGAATCCTCACGAGAAATGAGGAGGGTGGGTGAGTTTCCACGCAATTCCGAGACATTGAAAAAAGTTCGTCTTCTTCTGCCTCAAGTAGGCCCATATGGTTCAGGGCCCAAATGGAGGAATCTCGAAACAAGTTCATGCATTCTGAAATCCTCACGAGAAATGAGGAGGGTGGGTGAGTTTCCACGCAATTCCGAGACCTTGAAAAAAGTTCGTCTTCTTCTTCCTCATGTAGTCCCAAATGGTTCACGGCCCAAACGGAGGAATCTCGAAACAAGTTCATGCATTCTGGAATCCTAACGAGAAATGAGGAGGGTGGGTGAGTTTCCACGCAATTCCGAGACGTAGAAGAAAGTTCGTCTTCCTCTGCCTCAAGTTGTCCTATAGGTTCAAGGCACAATCGGAGGAATCTCAAAAAACGTCCAACCATTCTGGAATCCTCACAAGAAATGAGGAGGGTGGGTGAGTTTCCACGCAATTCCGAGACGTTGAAAAAAGTTCGTCTTCTTCTTCATCATGTAGTCCCAAATGGTTCACGGCCCAAACGGAGGAATCTTGAAACAAGTTCATGCTTTCTGGAATCCTCACGAGAAATGAGGAGGGTGGGTGAGTTTCCACGCAATTCCGAGACGTTGAAAAAAGTTCGTCTTCTTCTTCCTCATGTAGTCCCAAATGGTTCACGGCCCAAACGGAGGAATCTCGAAACAAGTTCATGCTTTCTGGAATCCTCACGAGAAGTGAGGAGGGTGGGTGGGTTTCCACGCAATTCCGAGACGTTGAAAAAAGTTCGTCTTCTTCTTCCTCATGTAGTCCCAAATGGTTCCCGGCCCAAACGGAGGAATCTCGAAACAAGTTCATGCTTTCTGGAATCCTCACGAGAAATGAGGAGGGTGGGTGAGTTTCCACGCAATTCCGAGACGTTGAAAAAAGTTCGTCTTCTTCTTCCTCATGTAGTCCCAAATGGTTCCCGGCCCAAACGGAGGAATCTCGAAACAAGTTCATGCTTTCTGGAATCCTCACGAGAAATGAGGAGGGTGGGTGAGTTTCCACGGAATTCCGAGACATTCAAAAACGTTCGTCTTCGTCTGCCTCAAGTAGTCCCAAATGGTTCAGGGCCCAAACGGAGGAATCTCGAAACAAGTTCATGCATTCTGGAATCGTCCCAAGAAATGAGGAGGGTGGGTGAGTTTCCACGCAATTCCGAGACGTTGAAAATAGTTCGTCTTCTTCTGCCTCATGTAGTCCCAAATGGTTCACGGCCCAAACGGAGGAATCTCGAAACAAGTTCATGCTTTCTGGAATCCTCACGAGAAATGAGGAGGGTGGGTGAGTTTCGACGCAATTCCGAGACGTTGAAAAAAGTTCGTCTTCTTCTTCTTCATGTAGTCCCAAATGCTTCACGGCCCAAACGGAGGAATCTCGAAACAAGTTCATGCTTTCTGGAATCCTCACGAGAAATGAGGAGGGTGGGTGAGTTTCGACGCAATTCCGAGACGTTGAAAAAAGTTCGTCTTCTTCTTCGTCATGTAGTCCCAAATGGTTCACTGCCCAAACGGAGGAATCTCGAAACAAGTTCATGCTTTCTGGAATCCTCACGAGAAATGAGGAGGGTGGGTGAGTTTCCACGCAATTCCGAGACGTTGAAAAAAGTTCGTCTTCTTCTTCCTCATGTAGTCCCAAATGGTTCCCGGCCCAAACGAAGGAATCTCGAAACAAGTTCATGCTTTCTGGAATCCTCACGAGAAATGAGGAGGGTGGGTGAGTTTCCACGCAATTCCGAGACGTTGAAAAAAGTTCGTCTTCTTCTTCCTCATGTAGTCCCAAATGGTTCCCGGCCCAAACGGAGGAATCTCGAAACAAGTTCATGCTTTCTGGAATCCTCACGAGAAATGAGGAGGGTGGGTGAGTTTCCACGGAATTCCGAGACTTTGAAAAACGTTCGTCTTCGTCTGCCTCAAGTAGTCCCAAATGGTTCAGGGCCCAAACGGAGGAATCTCGAAACAAGTTCATGCATTCTGGAATCGTCCCAAGAAATGAGGAGGGTGGGTGAGTTTCCACGCAATTCCGAGACGTTGAAAATAGTTCGTCTTCTTCTGCCTCATGTAGTCCCAAATGGTTCACGGCCCAAACGGAGGAATCTCGAAACAAGTTCATGCTTTCTGGAATCCTCACGAGAAATGAGGAGGGTGGGTGAGTTTCGACGCAATTCCGAGACGTTGAAAAAAGTTCGTCTTCTTCTTCTTCATGTAGTCCCAAATGCTTCACGGCCCAAACGGAGGAATCTCGAAACAAGTTCATGCTTTCTGGAATCCTCACGAGAAATGAGGAGGGTGGGTGAGTTTCGACGCAATTCCGAGACGTTGAAAAAAGTTCGTCTTCTTCTTCGTCATGTAGTCCCAAATGGTTTACTGCCCAAACGGAGGAATCTCGAAACAAGTTCATGCTTTCTGGAATCCTCACGAGAAATGAGGAGGGTGGGTGAGTTTCCACGCAATTCCGAGACGTTGAAAATAGTTTGTCTTCTTCTGCCTCAAGTAGGCCCAAATGGTTCAGGGCCCAAAAGGAGGAATCTCGAAACAAGTTCATGCATTCTGGAATCCTCACGAGGAATGAGGAGGGTGGGTGAGTTTCCACGCAATTCCGAGACGTTGAAAAAAGTTCGTCTTCCTCTGCATCAAGTTGTCCTATAGGTTCACGGCACAATCGGAGGAATCTTAAAACAAGTTCATCCATTCTGGAATCCTCACGAGAAATGAGGGGGGTGGGTGAGTTCCACGCAATTCCGAGACGTTGAAAAAAGTTCGTCTTCTTCTGCCTCAAGTTGTCCCATTTGGTTCAGGGCCCAAACGTAGGAATCTCGAAACAAGATCATGCTTTCTGAAATCCTCACGAGAAATGAGGAGGGTGGGTGAGTTTCCACGCAATTCCGAGACGTTGAAAAAAGTTCGTCTTCTTCTTCGTCATGTAGTCCCAAATGGTTCACGGCCCAAACGGAGGAATCTCGAAACAAGTTCATGCTTTCTGGAATCCTCACGAGAAATGAGGAGGGTGGGTGAGTTTCCACGCAATTCCGAGACGTTGAAAAAAGTTCGTCTTCTTCTTCCTCATGTAGTCCCAAATGGTTCCCGGCCCAAACGAAGGAATCTCGAAACAAGTTCATGCTTTCTGGAATCCTCACGAGAAATGAGGAGGGTGGGTGAGTTTCCACGCAATTCCGAGACGTTGAAAAAAGTTCGTCTTCTTCTTCCTCATGTAGTCCCAAATGGTTCCCGGCCCAAACGGAGGAATCTCGAAACAAGTTCATGCTTTCTGGAATCCTCACGAGAAATGAGGAGGGTGGGTGAGTTTCCACGGAATTCCGAGACTTTGAAAAACGTTCGTCTTCGTCTGCCTCAAGTAGTCCCAAATGGTTCAGGGCCCAAACGAAGGAATCTCGAAACAAGTTCATGCATTCTGGAATCGTCCCAAGAAATGAGGAGGGTGGGTGAGTTTCCACGCAATTCCGAGACGTTGAAAATAGTTCGTCTTCTTCTGCCTCATGTAGTCCCAAATGGTTCACGGCCCAAACGGAGGAATCTCGAAACAAGTTCATGCTTTCTGGAATCCTCACGAGAAATGAGGAGGGTGGGTGAGTTTCGACGCAATTCCGAGACGTTGAAAAAAGTTCGTCTTCTTCTTCTTCATGTAGTCCCAAATGCTTCACGGCCCAAACGGAGGAATCTCGAAACAAGTTCATGCTTTCTGGAATCCTCACGAGAAATGAGGAGGGTGGGTGAGTTTCCACGCAATTCCGAGACGTTGAAAATAGTTTGTCTTCTTCTGCCTCAAGTAGGCCCAAATGGTTCAGGGCCCAAACGGAGGAATCTCGAAACAAGTTCATGCATTCTGGAATCCTCACGAGGAATGAGGAAGGTGGGTGAGTTTCCACGCAATTCCGAGACGTTGAAAAAAGTTCGTCTTCCTCTGCATCAAGTTGTCCTATAGGTTCACGGCACAATCGGAGGAATCTCAAAACAAGTTCATCCATTCTGGAATCCGCAAGAGAAATGAGGGGGGTGGGTGAGTTCCACGCAATTCCGAGACGTTGAAAAAAGTTCGTCTTCTTCTTCCTCATGTAGTCCCAAATGGTTCACGGCCCAAACGGAGGAATCTCGAAACAAGTTCATGCTTTCTGGAATCCTCACGAGAAATGAGGAGGGTGGGTGAGTTTCGACGCAATTCCGAGACGTTGAAAAAAGTTCGTCTTCTTCTTCTTCATGTAGTCCCAAATGCTTCACGCCCCAAACGGAGGAATCTCGAAACAAGTTCATGCATTCTGAAATCCTCACGAGAAATGAGGAGGGTGGGTGAGTTTCCACGCAATTCCGAGACCTTGAAAAAAGTTCGTCTTCTTCTTCCTCATGTAGTCCCAAATGGTTCACGGCCCAAACAGAGGAATCTCGAAACAAGTTCATGCAATCTGGAATCCTAACGAGAAATGAGGAGGGTGGGTGAGTTTCCACGCAATTCCGAGACGTAGAAAAAAGTTCGTCTTCCTCTGCCTCAAGTTGTCCTATAGGTTCAAGGCACAATCGGAGGAATCTCAAAAAACGTCCAACCATTCTGGAATCCTCACAAGAAATGAGGAGGGTGGGTGAGTTTCCACGCAATTCCGAGACGTTGAAAAAAGTTCGTCTTCCTCTGCATCAAGTTGTCCTATAGGTTCACGGCACAATCGGAGGAATCTTAAAACAAGTTCATCCATTCTGGAATCCTCACGAGAAATGAGGGGGGTGGGTGAGTTCCACGCAATTCCGAGACGTTGAAAAAAGTTCGTCTTCTTCTGCCTCAAGTTGTCCCATTTGGTTCAGGGCCCAAACGTAGGAATCTCGAAACAAGATCATGCTTTCTGAAATCCTCACGAGAAATGAGGAGGGTGGGTGAGTTTCCACGCAATTCCGAGACGTTGAAAAAAGTTCGTCTTCTTCTTCGTCATGTAGTCCCAAATGGTTCACGGCCCAAACGGAGGAATCTCGAAACAAGTTCATGCTTTCTGGAATCCTCACGAGAAATGAGGAGGGTGGGTGAGTTTCCACGCAATTCCGAGACGTTGAAAAAAGTTCGTCTTCTTCTTCCTCATGTAGTCCCAAATGGTTCACGCCCCAAACGGAGGAATCTCGAAACAAGTTCATGCATTCTGAAATCCTCACGAGAAATGAGGAGGGTGGGTGAGTTTCCACGCAATTCCGAGACCTTGAAAAAAGTTCGTCTTCTTCTTCCTCATGTAGTCCCAAATGGTTCACGGCCCAAACAGAGGAATCTCGAAACAAGTTCATGCAATCTGGAATCCTAACGAGAAATGAGGAGGGTGGGTGAGTTTCCACGCAATTCCGAGACGTAGAAAAAAGTTCGTCTTCCTCTGTCTCAAGTTGTCCTATAGGTTCAAGGCACAATCGGAGGAATCTCAAAAAACGTCCAACCATTCTGGAATCCTCACAAGAAATGAGGAGGGTGGGTGAGTTTCCACGCAATTCCGAGACGTTGAAAAAAGTTCGTCTTCCTCTGCATCAAGTTGTCCTATAGGTTCACGGCACAATCGGAGGAATCTTAAAACAAGTTCATCCATTCTGGAATCCTCACGAGAAATGAGGGGGGTGGGTGAGTTCCACGCAATTCCGAGACGTTGAAAAAAGTTCGTCTTCTTCTGCCTCAAGTTGTCCCATTTGGTTCAGGGCCCAAACGTAGGAATCTCGAAACAAGATCATGCTTTCTGAAATCCTCACGAGAAATGAGGAGGGTGGGTGAGTTTCCACGCAATTCCGAGACGTTGAAAAAAGTTCGTCTTCTTCTTCGTCATGTAGTCCCAAATGGTTCACGGCCCAAACGGAGGAATCTCGAAACAAGTTCATGCTTTCTGGAATCCTCACGAGAAATGAGGAGGGTGGGTGAGTTTCCACGCAATTCCGAGACGTTGAAAAAAGTTCGTCTTCTTCTTCCTCATGTAGTCCCAAATGGTTCCCGGCCCAAACGGAGGAATCTCGAAACAAGTTCATGCTTTCTGGAATCCTCACGAGAAATGAGGAGGGTGGGTGAGTTTCCACGCAATTCCGAGACGTTGAAAAAAGTTCGTCTTCTTCTTCCTCATGTAGTCCCAAATGGTTCCCGGCCCAAACGGAGGAATCTCGAAACAAGTTCATGCTTTCTGGAATCCTCACGAGAAATGAGGAGGGTGGGTGAGTTTCCACGGAATTCCGAGACATTCAAAAACGTTCGTCTTCGTCTGCCTCAAGTAGTCCCAAATGGTTCAGGGCCCAAACGGAGGAATCTCGAAACAAGTTCATGCATTCTGGAATCGTCCCAAGAAATGAGGAGGGTGGGTGAGTTTCCACGCAATTCCGAGACGTTGAAAATAGTTCGTCTTCTTCTGCCTCATGTAGTCCCAAATGGTTCACGGCCCAAACGGAGGAATCTCGAAACAAGTTCATGCTTTCTGGAATCCTCACGAGAAATGAGGAGGGTGGGTGAGTTTCGACGCAATTCCGAGACGTTGAAAAAAGTTCGTCTTCTTCTTCTTCATGTAGTCCCAAATGCTTCACGGCCCAAACGGAGGAATCTCGAAACAAGTTCATGCTTTCTGGAATCCTCACGAGAAATGAGGAGGGTGGGTGAGTTTCGACGCAATTCCGAGACGTTGAAAAAAGTTCGTCTTCTTCTTCGTCATGTAGTCCCAAATGGTTCACTGCCCAAACGGAGGAATCTCGAAACAAGTTCATGCTTTCTGGAATCCTCACGAGAAATGAGGAGGGTGGGTGAGTTTCCACGCAATTCCGAGACGTTGAAAATAGTTTGTCTTCTTCTGCCTCAAGTAGGCCCAAATGGTTCAGGGCCCAAACGGAGGAATCTCGAAACAAGTTCATGCATTCTGGAATCCTCACGAGGAATGAGGAGGGTGGGTGAGTTTCCACGCAATTCCGAGACGTTGAAAAAAGTTCGTCTTCCTCTGCATCAAGTTGTCCTATAGGTTCACGGCACAATCGGAGGAATCTTAAAACAAGTTCATCCATTCTGGAATCCTCACGAGAAATGAGGGGGGTGGGTGAGTTCCACGCAATTCCGAGACGTTGAAAAAAGTTCGTCTTCTTCTGCCTCAAGTTGTCCCATTTGGTTCAGGGCCCAAACGTAGGAATCTCGAAACAAGATCATGCTTTCTGAAATCCTCACGAGAAATGAGGAGGGTGGGTGAGTTTCCACGCAATTCCGAGACGTTGAAAAAAGTTCGTCTTCTTCTTCGTCATGTAGTCCCAAATGGTTCACGGCCCAAACGGAGGAATCTCGAAACAAGTTCATGCTTTCTGGAATCCTCACGAGAAATGAGGAGGGTGGGTGAGTTTCCACGCAATTCCGAGACGTTGAAAAAAGTTCGTCTTCTTCTTCCTCATGTAGTCCCAAATGGTTCCCGGCCCAAACGAAGGAATCTCGAAACAAGTTCATGCTTTCTGGAATCCTCACGAGAAATGAGGAGGGTGGGTGAGTTTCCACGCAATTCCGAGACGTTGAAAAAAGTTCGTCTTCTTCTTCCTCATGTAGTCCCAAATGGTTCCCGGCCCAAACGGAGGAATCTCGAAACAAGTTCATGCTTTCTGGAATCCTCACGAGAAATGAGGAGGGTGGGTGAGTTTCCACGGAATTCCGAGACTTTGAAAAACGTTCGTCTTCGTCTGCCTCAAGTAGTCCCAAATGGTTCAGGGCCCAAACGGAGGAATCTCGAAACAAGTTCATGCATTCTGGAATCGTCCCAAGAAATGAGGAGGGTGGGTGAGTTTCCACGCAATTCCGAGACGTTGAAAATAGTTCGTCTTCTTCTGCCTCATGTAGTCCCAAATGGTTCACGGCCCAAACGGAGGAATCTCGAAACAAGTTCATGCTTTCTGGAATCCTCACGAGAAATGAGGAGGGTGGGTGAGTTTCGACGCAATTCCGAGACGTTGAAAAAAGTTCGTCTTCTTCTTCTTCATGTAGTCCCAAATGCTTCACGGCCCAAACGGAGGAATCTCGAAACAAGTTCATGCTTTCTGGAATCCTCACGAGAAATGAGGAGGGTGGGTGAGTTTGCACGCAATTCCGAGACGTTGAAAATAGTTTGTCTTCTTCTGCCTCAAGTAGGCCCAAATGGTTCAGGGCCCAAACGGAGGAATCTCGAAACAAGTTCATGCATTCTGGAATCCTCACGAGGAATGAGGAAGGTGGGTGAGTTTCCACGCAATTCCGAGACGTTGAAAAAAGTTCGTCTTCCTCTGCATCAAGTTGTCCTATAGGTTCACGGCACAATCGGAGGAATCTCAAAACAAGTTCATCCATTCTGGAATCCGCAAGAGAAATGAGGGGGGTGGGTGAGTTCCACGCAATTCCGAGACGTTGAAAAAAGTTCGTCTTCTTCTTCCTCATGTAGTCCCAAATGGTTCACGGCCCAAACGGAGGAATCTCGAAACAAGTTCATGCTTTCTGGAATCCTCACGAGAAATGAGGAGGGTGGGTGAGTTTCGACGCAATTCCGAGACGTTGAAAAAAGTTCGTCTTCTTCTTCTTCATGTAGTCCCAAATGCTTCACGCCCCAAACGGAGGAATCTCGAAACAAGTTCATGCATTCTGAAATCCTCACGAGAAATGAGGAGGGTGGGTGAGTTTCCACGCAATTCCGAGACCTTGAAAAAAGTTCGTCTTCTTCTTCCTCATGTAGTCCCAAATGGTTCACGGCCCAAACAGAGGAATCTCGAAACAAGTTCATGCATTCTGGAATCCTAACGAGAAATGAGGAGGGTGGGTGAGTTTCCACGCAATTCCGAGACGTAGAAAAAAGTTCGTCTTCCTCTGCCTCAAGTTGTCCTATAGGTTCAAGGCACAATCGGAGGAATCTCAAAAAACGTCCAACCATTCTGGAATCCTCACAAGAAATGAGGAGGGTGGGTGAGTTTCCACGCAATTCCGAGACGTTGAAAAAAGTTCGTCTTCCTCTGCATCAAGTTGTCCTATAGGTTCACGGCACAATCGGAGGAATCTTAAAACAAGTTCATCCATTCTGGAATCCTCACGAGAAATGAGGGGGGTGGGTGAGTTCCACGCAATTCCGAGACGTTGAAAAAAGTTCGTCTTCTTCTGCCTCAAGTTGTCCCATTTGGTTCAGGGCCCAAACGTAGGAATCTCGAAACAAGATCATGCTTTCTGAAATCCTCACGAGAAATGAGGAGGGTGGGTGAGTTTCCACGCAATTCCGAGACGTTGAAAAAAGTTCGTCTTCTTCTTCGTCATGTAGTCCCAAATGGTTCACGGCCCAAACGGAGGAATCTCGAAACAAGTTCATGCTTTCTGGAATCCTCACGAGAAATGAGGAGGGTGGGTGAGTTTCCACGCAATTCCGAGACGTTGAAAAAAGTTCGTCTTCTTCTTCCTCATGTAGTCCCAAATGGTTCCCGGCCCAAACGGAGGAATCTCGAAACAAGTTCATGCTTTCTGGAATCCTCACGAGAAATGAGGAGGGTGGGTGAGTTTCCACGGAATTCCGAGACATTGAAAAACGTTCGTCTTCGTCTGCCTCAAGTAGTCCCAAATTGTTCAGGGCCCAAACGGAGGAATCTCGAAACAAGTTCATGCATTCTGGAATCGTCCCAAGAAATGAGGAGGGTGGGTGAGTTTCCACGCAATTCCGAGACGTTGAAAATAGTTCGTCTTCTTCTGCCTCATGTAGTCCCAAATGGTTCACGGCCCAAACGGAGGAATCTCGAAACAAGTTCATGCTTTCTGGAATCCTCACGAGAAATGAGGAGGGTGGGTGAGTTTCGACGCAATTCCGAGACGTTGAAAAAAGTTCGTCTTCTTCTTCTTCATGTAGTCCCAAATGCTTCACGGCCCAAACGGAGGAATCTCGAAACAAGTTCATGCTTTCTGGAATCCTCACGAGAAATGAGGAGGGTGGGTGAGTTTCCACGCAATTCCGAGACGTTGAAAATAGTTTGTCTTCTTCTGCCTCAAGTAGGCCCAAATGGTTCAGGGCCCAAACGGAGGAATCTCGAAACAAGTTCATGCATTCTGGAATCCTCACGAGGAATGAGGAAGGTGGGTGAGTTTCCACGCAATTCCGAGACGTTGAAAAAAG
Organism: Acacia crassicarpa; assembly: GCA_034222035.1. Lineage (NCBI taxonomy): Eukaryota > Viridiplantae > Streptophyta > Magnoliopsida > Fabales > Fabaceae > Acacia > Acacia crassicarpa. The sequence continues at coordinate 343,854 of JAWXYG010000021.1, read as the reverse complement.
TTCGTCTTCCTCTGCATCAAGTTGTCCTATAGGTTCACGGCACAATCGGAGGAATCTCAAAACAAGTTCATCCATTCTGGAATCCGCAAGAGAAATGAGGGGGGTGGGTGAGTTCCACGCAATTCCGAGACGTTGAAAAAAGTTCGTCTTCTTCTTCCTCATGTAGTCCCAAATGGGTCACGGCCCAAACGGAGGAATCTCGAAACAAGTTCATGCTTTCTGGAATCCTCACGAGAAATGAGGAGGGTGAGTGAGTTTCGACGCAATTCCGAGACGTTGAAAAAAGTTCGTCTTCTTCTTCTTCATGTAGTCCCAAATGCTTCACGCCCCAAACGGAGGAATCTCGAAACAAGTTCATGCATTCTGAAATCCTCACGAGAAATGAGGAGGGTGGGTGAGTTTCCACGCAATTCCGAGACCTTGAAAAAAGTTCGTCTTCTTCTTCCTCATGTAGTCCCAAATGGTTCACGGCCCAAACAGAGGAATCTCGAAACAAGTTCATGCATTCTGGAATCCTAACGAGAAATGAGGAGGGTGGGTGAGTTTCCACGCAATTCCGAGACGTAGAAAAAAGTTCGTCTTCCTCTGCCTCAAGTTGTCCTATAGGTTCAAGGCACAATCGGAGGAATCTCAAAAAACGTCCAACCATTCTGGAATCCTCACAAGAAATGAGGAGGGTGTGTGAGTTTCCACGCAATTCCGAGACGTTGAAAAAAGTTCGTCTTCTTCTTCTTCATGTAGTCCCAAATGGTTCACAGCCCAAACGGAGGAATCTCGAAACAAGTTCATGCTTTCTGGAATCCTCACGAGAAATGAGGAGGGTGGGTGAGTTTCCACGCAATTCCGAGACGTTGAAAAAAGTTCGTCTTCTTCTTCGTCATGTAGTCCCAAATGGTTCACGGCCCAAACGGAGGAATCTCGAAACAAGTTCATGCTTTCTGGAATCCTCACGAGAAATGAGGAGGGTGGGTGAGTTTCCACGCAATTCCGAGACGTTGAAAAAAGTTCGTCTTCTTCTTCGTCATGTAGTCCCAAATGGTTCACGGCCCAAACGGAGGAATCTCGAAACAAGTTCATGCATTCTGGAATCCTAACGAGAAATGAGGAGGGTGGGTGAGTTTCCACGCAATTCCGAGACGTTGAAAAAAGTTCGTCTTCCTCTGCATCAAGTTGTCCTATAGGTTCACGGCACAATCGGAGGAATCTCAAAACAAGTTCATCCATTCTGGAATCCGCAAGAGAAATGAGGGGGGTGGGTGAGTTCCACGCAATTCCGAGACGTTGAAAAAAGTTCGTCTTCTTCTTCCTCATGTAGTCCCAAATGGGTCACGGCCCAAACGGAGGAATCTCGAAACAAGTTCATGCTTTCTGGAATCCTCACGAGAAATGAGGAGGGTGAGTGTGTTTCGACGCAATTCCGAGACGTTGAAAAAAGTTCGTCTTCTTCTTCTTCATGTAGTCCCAAATGCTTCACGCCCCAAACGGAGGAATCTCGAAACAAGTTCATGCATTCTGAAATCCTCACGAGAAATGAGGAGGGTGGGTGAGTTTCCACGCAATTCCGAGACCTTGAAAAAAGTTCGTCTTCTTCTTCCTCATGTAGTCCCAAATGGTTCACGGCCCAAACAGAGGAATCTCGAAACAAGTTCATGCATTCTGGAATCCTAACGAGAAATGAGGAGGGTGGGTGAGTTTCCACGCAATTCCGAGACGTAGAAAAAAGTTCGTCTTCCTCTGCCTCAAGTTGTCCTATAGGTTCAAGGCACAATCGGAGGAATCTCAAAAAACGTCCAACCATTCTGGAATCCTCACAAGAAATGAGGAGGGTGTGTGAGTTTCCACGCAATTCCGAGACGTTGAAAAAAGTTCGTCTTCTTCTTCTTCATGTAGTCCCAAATGGTTCACAGCCCAAACGGAGGAATCTCGAAACAAGTTCATGCTTTCTGGAATCCTCACGAGAAATGAGGAGGGTGGGTGAGTTTCCACGCAATTCCGAGACGTTGAAAAAAGTTCGTCTTCTTCTTCGTCATGTAGTCCCAAATGGTTCACGGCCCAAACGGAGGAATCTCGAAACAAGTTCATGCTTTCTGGAATCCTCACGAGAAATGAGGAGGGTGGGTGAGTTTCCACGCAATTCCGAGACGTTGAAAAAAGTTCGTCTTCTTCTTCGTCATGTAGTCCCAAATGGTTCACGGCCCAAACGGAGGAATCTCGAAACAAGTTCATGCATTCTGGAATCCTCACGAGGAATGAGGAAGGTGGGTGAGTTTCCACGCAATTCCGAGACGTTGAAAAAAGTTCGTCTTCCTCTGCATCAAGTTGTCCTATAGGTTCACGGCACAATCGGAGGAATCTCAAAACAAGTTCATCCATTCTGGAATCCGCAAGAGAAATGAGGGGGGTGGGTGAGTTCCACGCAATTCCGAGACGTTGAAAAAAGTTCGTCTTCTTCTTCCTCATGTAGTCCCAAATGGGTCACGGCCCAAACGGAGGAATCTCGAAACAAGTTCATGCTTTCTGGAATCCTCACGAGAAATGAGGAGGGTGAGTGTGTTTCGACGCAATTCCGAGACGTTGAAAAAAGTTCGTCTTCTTCTTCTTCATGTAGTCCCAAATGCTTCACGCCCCAAACGGAGGAATCTCGAAACAAGTTCATGCATTCTGAAATCCTCACGAGAAATGAGGAGGGTGGGTGAGTTTCCACGCAATTCCGAGACCTTGAAAAAAGTTCGTCTTCTTCTTCCTCATGTAGTCCCAAATGGTTCACGGCCCAAACAGAGGAATCTCGAAACAAGTTCATGCATTCTGGAATCCTAACGAGAAATGAGGAGGGTGGGTGAGTTTCCACGCAATTCCGAGACGTAGAAAAAAGTTCGTCTTCCTCTGCCTCAAGTTGTCCTATAGGTTCAAGGCACAATCGGAGGAATCTCAAAAAACGTCCAACCATTCTGGAATCCTCACAAGAAATGAGGAGGGTGTGTGAGTTTCCACGCAATTCCGAGACGTTGAAAAAAGTTCGTCTTCTTCTTCTTCATGTAGTCCCAAATGGTTCACAGCCCAAACGGAGGAATCTCGAAACAAGTTCATGCTTTCTGGAATCCTCACGAGAAATGAGGAGGGTGGGTGAGTTTCCACGCAATTCCGAGACGTTGAAAAAAGTTCGTCTTCTTCTTCGTCATGTAGTCCCAAATGGTTCACGGCCCAAACGGAGGAATCTCGAAACAAGTTCATGCTTTCTGGAATCCTCACGAGAAATGAGGAGGGTGGGTGAGTTTCCACGCAATTCCGAGACGTTGAAAAAAGTTCGTCTTCTTCTTCCTCATGTAGTCCCAAATGGTTCCCGGCCCAAACGGTGGAATCTCGAAACAAGTTCATGCTTTCTGGAATCCTCACGAGAAATGAGGAGGGTGGGTGAGTTTCCACGGAATTCCGAGACATTGAAAAACGTTCGTCTTCGTCTGCCTCAAGTAGTCCCAAATGGTTCAGGGCCCAAACGGAGGAATCTCGAAACAAGTTCATGCATTCTGGAATCGTCCCAAGAAATGAGGAGGGTGGGTGAGTTTCGACGCAATTCCGAGTCATTGAAAAAAGTTCGTCTTCTTCTTCTTCATGTAGTCCCAAATGCTTCACGGCCCAAACGGAGGAATCTCGAAACAAGTTCATGCTTTCTGGAATCCTCACGAGAAATGAGGACGGTGGGTGAGTTTCGACGCAATTCCGAGACGTTGAAAAAAGTTCGTCTTCTTCTCGTCATGTAGTCCCAAATGGTTCACGGCCCAAACGGAGGAATCTCGAAACAAGTTCATGCTTTCTGGAATCCTCACGAGAAATGAGGAGGGTGGGTGAGTTTCCACGCAATTCCGAGACGTTGAAAATAGTTTGTCTTCTTCTGCCTCAAGTAGGCCCAAATGGTTCAGGGCCCAAACGGAGGAATCTCGAAACAAGTTCATGCATTCTGGAATCCTCACGAGGAATGAGGAGGGTGGGTGAGTTTCGACGCAATTCCGAGACGTTGAAAAAAGTTCGTCTTCTTCTTCGTCATGTAGTCCCAAATGGTTCACGGCCCAAACGGAGGAATCTCGGAACAAGTTCATGCTTTCTGGAATCCTCACGAGAAATGAGGGGGGTGGGTGAGTTCCACGCAATTCCGAGACGTTGAAAAAAGTTCGTCTTCTTCTTCCTCATGTAGTCCCAAATGGTTCACGGCCCAAACGGAGGAATCTCGAAACAAGTTCATGCTTTCTGGAATCCTCACGAGAAATGAGGAGGGTGGGTGAGTTTCCACGCAATTCCGAGACATTGAAAAAAGTTCGTCTTCTTCTGCCTCAAGTAGGCCCATATGGTTCAGGGCCCAAATGGAGGAATCTCGAAACAAGTTCATGCATTCTGGAATCCTCACGAGAAATGAGGAGGGTGGGTGAGTTTCCACGCAATTCCGAGACCTTGAAAAAAGTTCGTCTTCTTCTTCTTCCTCATGTAGTCCCAAATGGTTCACGGCCCAAACGGAGGAATCTCGAAACAAGTTCATGCATTCTGGAATCCTAACGAGAAATGAGGAGGGTGGGTGAGTTTCCACGCAATTCCGAGACGTAGAAAAAAGTTCGTCTTCCTCTGCCTCAAGTTGTCCTATAGGTTCAAGGCACAATCGGAGGAATCTCAAAAAACGTCCAACCATTCTGGAATCCTCACAAGAAATGAGGAGGGTGGGTGAGTTTCCACGCAATTCCGAGACCTTGAAAAAAGTTCGTCTTCTTCTTCCTCATGTAGTCCCAAATGGTTCACGGCCCAAACGGAGGAATCTCGAAACAAGTTCATGCTTTCTGGAATCCTCACGAGAAATGAGGGGGGTGGGTGAGTTCCACGCAATTCCGAGACGTTGAAAAAAGTTCGTCTTCTTCTTCGTCATGTAGTCCCAAATGGTTCACGGCCCAAACGGAGGAATCTCGAAACAAGTTCATGCTTTCTGGAATCCTCACGAGAAATGAGGGGGGTGGGTGAGTTCCACGCAATTCCGAGACGTTGAAAAAAGTTCGTCTTCTTCTTCCTCATGTAGTCCCAAATGGTTCACGGCCCAAACGGAGGAATCTCGAAACAAGTTCATGCTTTCTGGAATCCTCACGAGAAATGAGGAGGGTTGGTGAGTTTCCACGCAATTCCGAGACATTGAAAAAAGTTCGTCTTCTTCTGCCTCAAGTAGGCCCATATGGTTCAGGGCCCAAATGGAGGAATCTCGAAACAAGTTCATGCATTCTGAAATCCTCATGAGAAATGAGGAGGGTGGGTGAGTTTCCACGCAATTCCGAGACCTTGAAAAAAGTTCGTCTTCTTCTTCCTCATGTAGTCCCAAATGGTTCACGGCCCAAACGGAGGAATCTCGAAACAAGTTCATGCATTCTGGAATCCTAACGAGAAATGAGGAGGGTGGGTGAGTTTCCACGCAATTCCGAGACGTAGAAAAAAGTTCGTCTTCCTCTGCCTCAAGTTGTCCTATAGGTTCAAGGCACAATCGGAGGAATCTCAAAAAACGTCCAACCATTCTGGAATCCTCACAAGAAATGAGGAGGGTGGGTGAGTTTCCACGCAATTCCGAGACGTTGAAAAAAGTTCGTCTTCTTCTTCTTCATGTAGTCCCAAATGGTTCACAGCCCAAACGGAGGAATCTTGAAACAAGTTCATGCTTTCTGGAATCCTCACGAGAAATGAGGAGGGTGGGTGAGTTTCCACGCAATTCTGAGACGTTGAAAAAAGTTCGTCTTCTTCTTCCTCCTGTAGTCCCAAATGGTTCACGGCCCAAACGGAGGAATCTCGAAACAAGTTCATGCTTTCTGGAATCCTCACGAGAAATGAGGAGGGTGGGTGAGTTTCCACGCAATTCCGAGACTTTGAAAAAAGTTCGTCTTCTTCTTCCTCATGTAGTCCCAAATGGTTCCCGGCCCAAACGGAGGAATCTCGAAACAAGTTCATGCTTTCTGGAATCCTCACGAGAAATGAGGAGGGTGGGTGAGTTTCCACGGAATTCCGAGACATTGAAAAACGTTCGTCTTCGTCTGCCTCAAGTAGTCCCAAATGGTTCAGGGCCCAAACGGAGGAATCTCGAAACAAGTTCATGCATTCTGGAATCGTCCCAAGAAATGAGGAGGGTGGGTGAGTTTCCACGCAATTCCGAGACGTTGAAAATAGTTCGTCTTCTTCTGCCTCATGTAGTCCCAAATGGTTCACGGCCCAAACGGAGGAATCTCGAAACAAGTTCATGCTTTCTGGAATCCTCACGAGAAATGAGGAGGGTGGGTGAGTTTCGACGCAATTCCGAGACGTTGAAAAAAGTTCGTCTTCTTCTTCTTCATGTAGTCCCAAATGCTTCACGGCCCAAACGGAGGAATCTCGAAACAAGTTCATGCTTTCTGGAATCCTCACGAGAAATGAGGAGGGTGGGTGAGTTTCGACGCAATTCCGAGACGTTGAAAAAAGTTCGTCTTCTTCTTCCTCATGTAGTCCCAAATGGCTCACGGCCCAAACGGAGGAATCTCGAAACAAGTTCATGCTTTCTGGAATCCTCACGAGAAATGAGGAGGGTGGGTGAGTTTCGACGCAATTCCGAGACGTTGAAAAAAGTTCGTCTTCTTCTTCTTCATGTAGTCCCAAATGCTTCACGGCCCAAACGGAGGAATCTCGAAACAAGTTCATGCTTTCTGGAATCCTCACGAGAAATGAGGAGGGTGGGTGAGTTTCCACGCAATTCCGAGACGTTGAAAAAAGTTCGTCTTCTTCTGCCTCAAGTAGGCCCATATGGTTCAGGGCCCAAATGGAGGAATCTCGAAACAAGTTCATGCATTCTGAAATCCTCACGAGAAATGAGGAGGGTGGGTGAGTTTCCACGCAATTCCGAGACCTTGAAAAAAGTTCGTCTTCTTCTTCCTTATGTAGTCCCAAATGGTTCACGGCCCAAACGGAGGAATCTCGAAACAAGTTCATGCATTCTGGAATCCTAACGAGAAATGAGGAGGGTGGGTAAGTTTCCACGCAACTCCGAGACGTTGAAAAAAGTTCGTCTTCTTCTTCGTCATGTAGTCCCAAATGGTTCACGGCCCAAACGGAGGAATCTCGAAACAAGTTCATGCATTCTGGAATCCTCACGAGGAATGAGGAAGGTGGGTGAGTTTCCACGCAATTCCGAGACGTTGAAAAAAGTTCGTCTTCCTCTGCATCAAGTTGTCCTATAGGTTCACGGCACAATCGGAGGAATCTCAAAACAAGTTCATCCATTCTGGAATCCGCAAGAGAAATGAGGGGGGTGGGTGAGTTCCACGCAATTCCGAGACGTTGAAAATAGTTCGTCTTCTTCTGCCTCATGTAGTCCCAAATGGTTCACGGCCCAAACGGAGGAATCTCGAAACAAGTTCATGCTTTCTGGAATCCTCACGAGAAATGAGGGGGGTGGGTGAGTTCCACGCAATTCCGAGACGTTGAAAAAAGTTCGTCTTCTTCTTCCTCATGTAGTCCCAAATGGTTCACGGCCCAAACGGAGGAATCTCGAAACAAGTTCATGCTTTCTGGAATCCTCACGAGAAATGAGGAGGGTTGGTGAGTTTCCACGCAATTCCGAGACATTGAAAAAAGTTCGTCTTCTTCTGCCTCAAGCAGGCCCATATGGTTCAGGACCCAAATGGAGGAATCTCGAAACAAGTTCATGCATTCTGAAATCCTCACGAGAAATTAGGAGGGTGGGTGAGTTTCCACGCAATTCCGAGACCTTGAAAAAAGTTCGTCTTCTTCTTCCTCATGTAGTCCCAAATGGTTCACGGCCCAAACGGAGGAATCTCGAAACAAGTTCATGCATTCTGGAATCCTAACGAGAAATGAGGAGGGTGGGTGAGTTTCCACGCAATTCCGAGACGTAGAAAAAAGTTCGTCTTCCTCTGCCTCAAGTTGTCCTATAGGTTCAAGGCACAATCGGAGGAATCTCAAAAAACGTCCAACCATTCTGGAATCCTCACAAGAAATGAGGAGGGTGGGTGAGTTTCCACGCAATTCCGAGACATTGAAAAAAGTTCGTCTTCTTCTTCTTCATGTAGTCCCAAATGGTTCACAGCCCAAACGGAGGAATCTTGAAACAAGTTCATGCTTTCTGGAATCCTCACGAGAAATGAGGAGGGTGGGTGAGTTTCCACGCAATTCCGAGACGTTGAAAAAAGTTCGTCTTCTTCTTCCTCATGTAGTCCCAAATGGTTCACGGCCCAAACGGAGGAATCTCGAAACAAGTTCATGCTTTCTGGAATCCTCACGAGAAATGAGGAGGGTGGGTGAGTTTCCACGCAATTCCGAGACGTTGAAAAAAGTTCGTCTTCTTCTTCCTCATGTAGTCCCAAATGGTTCCCGGCCCAAACGGAGGAATCTCGAAACAAGTTCATGCTTTCTGGAATCCTCACGAGAAATGAGGAGGGTGGGTGAGTTTCCACGGAATTCCGAGACATTGAAAAACGTTCGTCTTCGTCTGCCTCAAGTAGTCCCAAATGGTTCAGGGCCCAAACGGAGGAATCTCGAAACAAGTTCATGCATTCTGGAATCGTCCCAAGAAATGAGGAGGGTGGGTGAGTTTCCACGCAATTCCGAGACGTTGAAAATAGTTCGTCTTCTTCTGCCTCATGTAGTCCCAAATGGTTCACGGCCCAAACGGAGGAATCTCGAAACAAGTTCATGCTTTCTGGAATCCTCACGAGAAATGAGGAGGGTGGGTGAGTTTCGACGCAATTCCGAGACGTTGAAAAAAGTTCGTCTTCTTCTTCTTCATGTAGTCCCAAATGCTTCACGGCCCAAACGGAGGAATCTCGAAACAAGTTCATGCTTTCTGGAATCCTCACGAGAAATGAGGAGGGTGGGTGAGTTTCGACGCAATTCCGAGACGTTGAAAAAAGTTCGTCTTCTTCTTCCTCATGTAGTCCCAAATGGCTCACGGCCCAAACGGAGGAATCTCGAAACAAGTTCATGCTTTCTGGAATCCTCACGAGAAATGAGGAGGGTGGGTGAGTTTCCACGCAATTCCGAGACGTTGAAAAAAGTTCGTCTTCTTCTTCCTCATGTAGTCCCAAATGGTTCACGGCCCAAACGGAGGAATCTCGAAACAAGTTCATGCTATCTGGAATCCTCACGAGAAATGAGGAGGGTGGGTGAGTTTCCACGCAATTCCGAGACGTTGAAAAAAGTTCGTCTTCTTCTTCCTCATGTAGTCCCAAATGGTTCCCGGCCCAAACGGAGGAATCTCGAAACAAGTTCATGCTTTCTGGAATCCTCACGAGAAATGAGGAGGGTGGGTGAGTTTCCACGGAATTCCGAGACATTGAAAAACGTTCGTCTTCGTCTGCCTCAAGTAGTCCCAAATGGTTCAGGGCCCAAACGGAGGAATCTCGAAACAAGTTCATGCATTCTGGAATCGTCCCAAGAAATGAGGATGGTGGGTGAGTTTCCACGCAATTCCGAGACGTTGAAAATAGTTCGTCTTCTTCTGCCTCATGTAGTCCCAAATGGTTCACGGCCCAAACGGAGGAATCTCGAAACAAGTTCATGCTTTCTGGAATCCTCACGAGAAATGAGGAGGGTGGGTGAGTTTCGACGCAATTCCGAGACGTTGAAAAAAGTTCGTCTTCTTCTTCTTCATGTAGTCCCAAATGCTTCACGGCCCAAACGGAGGAATCTCGAAACAAGTTCATGCTTTCTGGAATCCTCACGAGAAATGAGGAGGGTGGGTGAGTTTCGACGCAATTCCGAGACGTTGAAAAAAGTTCGTCTTCTTCTTCCTCATGTAGTCCCAAATGGCTCACGGCCCAAACGGAGGAATCTCGAAACAAGTTCATGCTTTCTGGAATCCTCACGAGAAATGAGGAGGGTGGGTGAGTTTCGACGCAATTCCGAGACGTTGAAAAAAGTTCGTCTTCTTCTTCTTCATGTAGTCCCAAATGCTTCACGGCCCAAACGGAGGAATCTCGAAACAAGTTCATGCTTTCTGGAATCCTCACGAGAAATGAGGAGGGTGGGTGAGTTTCCACGCAATTCCGAGACGTTGAAAAAAGTTCGTCTTCTTCTGCCTCAAGTAGGCCCATATGGTTCAGGGCCCAAATGGAGGAATCTCGAAACAAGTTCATGCATTCTGAAATCCTCACGAGAAATGAGGAGGGTGGGTGAGTTTCCACGCAATTCCGAGACCTTGAAAAAAGTTCGTCTTCTTCTTCCTCATGTAGTCCCAAATGGTTCACGGCCCAAACGGAGGAATCTCGAAACAAGTTCATGCATTCTGGAATCCTAACGAGAAATGAGGAGGGTGGGTGAGTTTCCACGCAATTCCGAGACGTTGAAAAAAGTTCGTCTTCTTCTTCCTCATGTAGTCCCAAATGGTTCACGGCCCAAACGGAGGAATCTCGAAACAAGTTCATGCTTTCTGGAATCCTCACGAGAAATGAGGGGGGTGGGTGAGTTCCACGCAATTCCGAGACGTTGAAAAAAGTTCGTCTTCTTCTTCCTCATGTAGTCCCAAATGGTTCACGGCCCAAACGGAGGAATCTCGAAACAAGTTCATGCTTTCTGGAATCCTCACGAGAAATGAGGAGGGTTGGTGAGTTTCCACGCAATTCCGAGACATTGAAAAAAGTTCGTCTTCTTCTGCCTCAAGTAGGCCCATATGGTTCAGGGCCCAAATGGAGGAATCTCGAAACAAGTTCATGCATTCTGAAATCCTCACGAGAAATGAGGAGGGTGGGTGAGTTTCCACGCAATTCCGAGACCTTGAAAAAAGTTCGTCTTCTTCTTCCTCATGTTGTCCCAAATGGTTCACGGCCCAAACGGAGGAATCTCGAAACAAGTTCATGCATTCTGGAATCCTAACGAGAAATGAGGAGGGTGGGTGAGTTTCCACGCAATTCCGAGACGTAGAAAAAAGTTCGTCTTCCTCTGCCTCAAGTTGTCCTATAGGTTCAAGGCACAATCGGAGGAATCTCAAAAAACGTCCAACCATTCTGGAATCCTCACAAGAAATGAGGAGGGTGGGTGAGTTTCCACGCAATTCCGAGACGTTGAAAAAAGTTCGTCTTCTTCTTCGTCATGTAGTCCCAAATGGTTCACAGCCCAAACGGAGGAATCTTGAAACAAGTTCATGCTTTCTGGAATCCTCACGAGAAATGAGGAGGGTGGGTGAGTTTCCACGCAATTCCGAGACGTTGAAAAAAGTTCGTCTTCTTCTTCCTCATGTAGTCCCAAATGGTTCACGGCCCAAACGGAGGAATCTCGAAACAAGTTCATGCTTTCTGGAATCCTCACGAGAAATGAGGAGGGTGGGTGAGTTTCGACGCAATTCCGAGACGTTGAAAAAAGTTCGTCTTCTTCTTCCTCATGTAGTCCCAAATGGTTCCCGGCCCAAACGGAGGAATCTCGAAACAAGTTCATGCTTTCTGGAATCCTCACGAGAAATGAGGAGGGTGGGTGAGTTTCCACGCAATTCCGAGACGTTGAAAAAAGTTCGTCTTCTTCTTCCTCATGTAGTCCCAAATGGTTCCCGGCCCAAACGGAGGAATCTCGAAACAAGTTCATGCTTTCTGGAATCCTCACGAGAAATGAGGAGGGTGGGTGAGTTTCCACGGAATTCCGAGACATTGAAAAACGTTCGTCTTCGTCTGCCTCAAGTAGTCCCAAATGGTTCAGGGCCCAAACGGAGGAATCTCGAAACAAGTTCATGCATTCTGGAATCGTCCCAAGAAATGAGGAGGGTGGGTGAGTTTCCACGCAATTCCGAGACGTTGAAAATAGTTCGTCTTCTTCTGCCTCATGTAGTCCCAAATGGTTCACGGCCCAAACGGAGGAATCTCGAAACAAGTTCATGCTTTCTGGAATCCTCACGAGAAATGAGGAGGGTGGGTGAGTTTCGACGCAATTCCGAGACGTTGAAAAAAGTTCGTCTTCTTCTTCTTCATGTAGTCCCAAATGCTTCACGGCCCAAACGGAGGAATCTCGAAACAAGTTCATGCTTTCTGGAATCCTCACGAGAAATGAGGAGGGTGGGTGAGTTTCGACGCAATTCCGAGACGTTGAAAAAAGTTCGTCTTCTTCTTCCTCATGTAGTCCCAAATGGCTCACGGCCCAAACGGAGGAATCTCGAAACAAGTTCATGCTTTCTGGAATCCTCACGAGAAATGAGGAGGGTGGGTGAGTTTCCACGCAATTCCGAGACGTTGAAAAAAGTTCGTCTTCTTCTTCCTCATGTAGTCCCAAATGGTTCACGGCCCAAACGGAGGAATCTCGAAACAAGTTCATGCTATCTGGAATCCTCACGAGAAATGAGGAGGGTGGGTGAGTTTCCACGCAATTCCGAGACGTTGAAAAAAGTTCGTCTTCTTCTTCCTCATGTAGTCCCAAATGGTTCCCGGCCCAAACATAGGAATCTCGAAACAAGTTCATGCTTTCTGGAATCCTCACGAGAAATGAGGAGGGTGGGTGAGTTTCCACGGAATTCCGAGACATTGAAAAACGTTCGTCTTCGTCTGCCTCAAGTAGTCCCAAATGGTTCAGGGCCCAAACGGAGGAATCTCGAAACAAGTTCATGCATTCTGGAATCGTCCCAAGAAATGAGGAGGGTGGGTGAGTTTCCACGCAATTCCGAGACGTTGAAAATAGTTCGTCTTCTTCTGCCTCATGTAGTCCCAAATGGTTCACGGCCCAAACGGAGGAATCTCGAAACAAGTTCATGCTTTCTGGAATCCTCACGAGAAATGAGGAGGGTGGGTGAGTTTCGACGCAATTCCGAGACGTTGAAAAAAGTTCGTCTTCTTCTTCTTCATGTAGTCCCAAATGCTTCACGGCCCAAACGGAGGAATCTCGAAACAAGTTCATGCTTTCTGGAATCCTCACGAGAAATGAGGAGGGTGGGTGAGTTTCGACGCAATTCCGAGACGTTGAGAAAAGTTCGTCTTCTTCTTCCTCATGTAGTCCCAAATGGCTCACGGCCCAAACGGAGGAATCTCGAAACAAGTTCATGCTTTCTGGAATCCTCACGAGAAATGAGGAGGGTGGGTGAGTTTCGACGCAATTCCGAGACGTTGAAAAAAGTTCGTCTTCTTCTTCTTCATGTAGTCCCAAATGCTTCACGGCCCAAACGGAGGAATCTCGAAACAAGTTCATGCTTTCTGGAATCCTCACGAGAAATGAGGAGGGTGGGTGAGTTTCCACGGAATTCCGAGACATTGAAAAAAGTTCGTCTTCTTCTTCCTCATGTAGTCCCAAATGGTTCACGGCCCAAACGGAGGAATCTCGAAACAAGTTCATGCTTTCTGGAATCCTCACGAGAAATGAGGAGGGTGGGTGAGTTTCGACGCAATTCCGAGACGTTGAAAAAAGTTCGTCTTCTTCTGCCTCAAGTAGGCCCATATGGTTCAGGGCCCAAATGGAGGAATCTCGAAACAAGTTCATGCATTCTGAAATCCTCACGAGAAATGAGGAGGGTGGGTGAGTTTCCACGCAATTCCGAGACCTTGAAAAAAGTTCGTCTTCTTCTTCCTCATGTAGTCCCAAATGGTTCACGGCCCAAACGGAGGAATCTCGAAACAAGTTCATGCATTCTGGAATCCTAACGAGAAATGAGGAGGGTGGGTGAGTTTCCACGCAATTCCGAGACGTTGAAAAAAGTTCGTCTTCTTCTTCCTCATGTAGTCCCAAATGGTTCACGGCCCAAACGGAGGAATCTCGAAACAAGTTCATGCTTTCTGGAATCCTCACGAGAAATGAGGGGGGTGGGTGAGTTCCACGCAATTCCGAGACGTTGAAAAAAGTTCGTCTTCTTCTTCCTCATGTAGTCCCAAATGGTTCACGGCCCAAACGGAGGAATCTCGAAACAAGTTCATGCTTTCTGGAATCCTCACGAGAAATGAGGAGGGTTGGTGAGTTTCCACGCAATTCCGAGACATTGAAAAAAGTTCGTCTTCTTCTGCCTCAAGTAGGCCCATATGGTTCAGGGCCCAAATGGAGGAATCTCGAAACAAGTTCATGCATTCTGAAATCCTCACGAGAAATGAGGAGGGTGGGTGAGTTTCCACGCAATTCCGAGACCTTGAAAAAAGTTCGTCTTCTTCTTCCTCATGTTGTCCCAAATGGTTCACGGCCCAAACGGAGGAATCTCGAAACAAGTTCATGCATTCTGGAATCCTAACGAGAAATGAGGAGGGTGGGTGAGTTTCCACGCAATTCCGAGACGTAGAAAAAAGTTCGTCTTCCTCTGCCTCAAGTTGTCCTATAGGTTCAAGGCACAATCGGAGGAATCTCAAAAAACGTCCAACCATTCTGGAATCCTCACAAGAAATGAGGAGGGTGGGTGAGTTTCCACGCAATTCCGAGACGTTGAAAAAAGTTCGTCTTCTTCTTCGTCATGTAGTCCCAAATGGTTCACAGCCCAAACGGAGGAATCTTGAAACAAGTTCATGCTTTCTGGAATCCTCACGAGAAATGAGGAGGGTGGGTGAGTTTCCACGCAATTCCGAGACGTTGAAAAAAGTTCGTCTTCTTCTTCCTCATGTAGTCCCAAATGGTTCACGGCCCAAACGGAGGAATCTCGAAACAAGTTCATGCTTTCTGGAATCCTCACGAGAAATGAGGAGGGTGGGTGAGTTTCGACGCAATTCCGAGACGTTGAAAAAAGTTCGTCTTCTTCTTCCTCATGTAGTCCCAAATGGTTCCCGGCCCAAACGGAGGAATCTCGAAACAAGTTCATGCTTTCTGGAATCCTCACGAGAAATGAGGAGGGTGGGTGAGTTTCCACGCAATTCCGAGACGTTGAAAAAAGTTCGTCTTCTTCTTCCTCATGTAGTCCCAAATGGTTCCCGGCCCAAACGGAGGAATCTCGAAACAAGTTCATGCTTTCTGGAATCCTCACGAGAAATGAGGAGGGTGGGTGAGTTTCCACGGAATTCCGAGACATTGAAAAACGTTCGTCTTCGTCTGCCTCAAGTAGTCCCAAATGGTTCAGGGCCCAAACGGAGGAATCTCGAAACAAGTTCATGCATTCTGGAATCGTCCCAAGAAATGAGGAGGGTGGGTGAGTTTCGACGCAATTCCGAGACGTTGAAAAAAGTTCGTCTTCTTCTTCTTCATGTAGTCCCAAATGCTTCACGGCCCAAACGGAGGAATCTCGAAACAAGTTCATGCTTTCTGGAATCCTCACGAGAAATGAGGTGGGTGGGTGAGTTTCGACGCAATTCCGAGACGTTGAAAAAAGTTCGTCTTCTTCTTCCTCATGTAGTCCCAAATGGCTCACGGCCCAAACGGAGGAATCTCGAAACAAGTTCATGCTTTCTGGAATCCTCACGAGAAATGAGGAGGGTGGGTGAGTTTCGACGCAATTCCGAGACGTTGAAAAAAGTTCGTCTTCTTCTTCTTCATGTAGTCCCAAATGCTTCACGGCCCAAACGGAGGAATCTCGAAACAAGTTCATGCTTTCTGGAATCCTCACGAGAAATGAGGAGGGTGGGTGAGTTTCCACGTAATTCCGAGACGTTGAAAAAAGTTCGTCTTCTTCTGCCTCAAGTAGGCCCATATGGTTCAGGGCCCAAATGGAGGAATCTCGAAACAAGTTCATGCATTCTGAAATCCTCACGAGAAATGAGGAGGGTGGGTGAGTTTCCACGCAATTCCGAGACCTTGAAAAAAGTTCGTCTTCTTCTTCCTCATGTAGTCCCAAATGGTTCACGGCCCAAACGGAGGAATCTCGAAACAAGTTCATGCATTCTGGAATCCTAACGAGAAATGAGGAGGGTGGGTGAGTTTCCACGCAATTCCGAGACGTTGAAAAAAGTTCGTCTTCTTCTTCCTCATGTAGTCCCAAATGGTTCACGGCCCAAACGGAGGAATCTCGAAACAAGTTCATGCTTTCTGGAATCCTCACGAGAAATGAGGGGGGTGGGTGAGTTCCACGCAATTCCGAGACGTTGAAAAAAGTTCGTCTTCTTCTTCCTCATGTAGTCCCAAATGGTTCACGGCCCAAACGGAGGAATCTCGAAACAAGTTCATGCTTTCTGGAATCCTCACGAGAAATGAGGAGGGTTGGTGAGTTTCCACGCAATTCCGAGACATTGAAAAAAGTTCGTCTTCTTCTGCCTCAAGTAGGCCCATATGGTTCAGGGCCCAAATGGAGGAATCTCGAAACAAGTTCATGCATTCTGAAATCCTCACGAGAAATGAGGAGGGTGGGTGAGTTTCCACGCAATTCCGAGACGTTGAAAAAAGTTCGTCTTCTTCTTCCTCATGTAGTCCCAAATGGTTCACGGCCCAAACGGAGGAATCTCGAAACAAGTTCATGCATTCTGGAATCCTAACGAGAAATGAGGAGGGTGGGTGAGTTTCCACGCAATTCCGAGACGTAGAAAAAAGTTCGTCTTCCTCTGCCTCAAGTTGTCCTATAGGTTCAAGGCACAATCGGAGGAATCTCAAAAAACGTCCAACCATTCTGGAATCCTCACAAGAAATGAGGAGGGTGGGTGAGTTTCCACGCAATTCCGAGACGTTGAAAAAAGTTCGTCTTCTTCTCCCTCATGTAGTCCCAAATGGTTCCCGGCCCAAACGGAGGAATCTCGAAACAAGTTCATGCTTTCTGGAATCCTCACGAGAAATGAGGAGGGTGGGTGAGTTTCCACGGAATTCCGAGACATTGAAAAACGTTCGTCTTCGTCTGCCTCAAGTAGTCCCAAATGGTTCAGGGCCCAAACGGAGGAATCTCGAAACAAGTTCATGCATTCTGGAATCGTCCCAAGAAATGAGGAGGGTGGGTGAGTTTCCACGCAATTCCGAGACGTTGAAAATAGTTCGTCTTCTTCTGCCTCATGTAGTCCCAAATGGTTCACGGCCCAAACGGAGGAATCTCGAAACAAGTTCATGCTTTCTGGAATCCTCACGAGAAATGAGGAGGGTGGGTGAGTTTCGACGCAATTCCGAGACGTTGAAAAAAGTTCGTCTTCTTCTTCGTCATGTAGTCCCAAATGCTTCACGGCCCAAACGGAGGAATCTCGAAACAAGTTCATGCTTTCTGGAATCCTCACGAGAAATGAGGAGGGTGGGTGAGTTTCGACGCAATTCCGAGACGTTGAAAAAAGTTCGTCTTCTTCTTCCTCATGTAGTCCCAAATGGCTCACGGCCCAAACGGAGGAATCTCGAAACAAGTTCATGCTTTCTGGAATCCTCACGAGAAATGAGGAGGGTGGGTGAGTTTCCACGCAATTCCGAGACGTTGAAAAAAGTTCGTCTTCTTCTTCCTCATGTAGTCCCAAATGGTTCACGGCCCAAACGGAGGAATCTCGAAACAAGTTCATGCTTTCTGGAATCCTCACGAGAAATGAGGAGGGTGGGTGAGTTTCCACGCAATTCCGAGACGTTGAAAAAAGTTCGTCTTCTTCTTCCTCATGTAGTCCCAAATGGTTCCCGGCCCAAACGGAGGAATCTCGAAACAAGTTCATGCTTTCTGGAATCCTCACGAGAAATGAGGAGGGTGGGTGAGTTTCCACGGAATTCCGAGACATTGAAAAACGTTCGTCTTCGTCTGCCTCAAGTAGTCCCAAATGGTTCAGGGCCCAAACGGAGGAATCTCGAAACAAGTTCATGCATTCTGGAATCGTCCCAAGAAATGAGGAGGGTGGGTGAGTTTCCACGCAATTCCGAGACGTTGAAAATAGTTCGTCTTCTTCTGCCTCATGTAGTCCCAAATGGTTCACGGCCCAAACGGAGGAATCTCGAAACAAGTTCATGCTTTCTGGAATCCTCACGAGAAATGAGGAGGGTGGGTGAGTTTCCACGCAATTCCGAGACGTTGAAAAAAGTTCGTCTTCTTCTTCTTCATGTAGTCCCAAATGCTTCACGGCCCAAACGGAGGAATCTCGAAACAAGTTCATGCTTTCTGGAATCCTCACGAGAAATGAGGAGGGTGGGTGAGTTTCGACGCAATTCCGAGACGTTGAAAAAAGTTCGTCTTCTTCTTCCTCATGTAGTCCCAAATGGCTCACGGCCCAAACGGAGGAATCTCGAAACAAGTTCATGCTTTCTGGAATCCTCACGAGAAATGAGGAGGGTGGGTGAGTTTCGACGCAATTCCGAGACGTTGAAAAAAGTTCGTCTTCTTCTTCTTCATGTAGTCCCAAATGCTTCACGGCCCAAACGGAGGAATCTCGAAACAAGTTCATGCTTTCTGGAATCCTCACGAGAAATGAGGAGGGTGGGTGAGTTTCCACGCAATTCCGAGACGTTGAAAAAAGTTCGTCTTCTTCTGCCTCAAGTAGGCCCATATGGTTCAGGGCCCAAATGGAGGAATCTCGAAACAAGTTCATGCATTCTGAAATCCTCACGAGAAATGAGGAGGGTGGGTGAGTTTCCACGCAATTCCGAGACCTTGAAAAAAGTTCGTCTTCTTCTTCCTCATGGAGTCCCAAATGGTTCACGGCCCAAACGGAGGAATCTCGAAACAAGTTCATGCATTCTGGAATCCTAACGAGAAATGAGGAGGGTGGGTGAGTTTCCACGCAATTCCGAGACGTTGAAAAAAGTTCGTCTTCTTCTTCCTCATGTAGTCCCAAATGGTTCACGGCCCAAACGGAGGAATCTCGAAACAAGTTCATGCTTTCTGGAATCCTCACGAGAAATGAGGAGGGTTGGTGAGTTTCCACGCAATTCCGAGACATTGAAAAAAGTTCGTCTTCTTCTGCCTCAAGTAGGCCCATATGGTTCAGGGCCCAAATGGAGGAATCTCGAAACAAGTTCATGCATTCTGAAATCCTCACGAGAAATGAGGAGGGTGGGTGAGTTTCCACGCAATTCCGAGACCTTGAAAAAAGTTCGTCTTCTTCTTCCTCATGTTGTCCCAAATGGTTCACGGCCCAAACGGAGGAATCTCGAAACAAGTTCATGCATTCTGGAATCCTAACGAGAAATGAGGAGGGTGGGTGAGTTTCCACGCAATTCCGAGACGTAGAAAAAAGTTCGTCTTCCTCTGCCTCAAGTTGTCCTATAGGTTCAAGGCACAATCGGAGGAATCTCAAAAAACGTCCAACCATTCTGGAATCCTCACAAGAAATGAGGAGGGTGGGTGAGTTTCCACGCAATTCCGAGACGTTGAAAATAGTTCGTCTTCTTCTTCCTCATGTAGTCCCAAATGGTTCCCGGCCCAAACGGAGGAATCTCGAAACAAGTTCATGCTTTCTGGAATCCTCACGAGAAATGAGGAGGGTGGGTGAGTTTCCACGGAATTCCGAGACATTGAAAAACGTTCGTCTTCGTCTGCCTCAAGTAGTCCCAAATGGTTCAGGGCCCAAACGGAGGAATCTCGAAACAAGTTCATGCATTCTGGAATCGTCCCAAGAAATGAGGAGGGTGGGTGAGTTTCCACGCAATTCCGAGACGTTGAAAATAGTTCGTCTTCTTCTGCCTCATGTAGTCCCAAATGGTTCACGGCCCAAACGGAGGAATCTCGAAACAAGTTCATGCTTTCTGGAATCCTCACGAGAAATGAGGGGGGTGGGTGAGTTCCACGCAATTCCGAGACGTTGAAAAAAGTTCGTCTTCTTCTTCCTCATGTAGTCCCAAATGGTTCACGGCCCAAACGGAGGAATCTCGAAACAAGTTCATGCTTTCTGGAATCCTCACGAGAAATGAGGAGGGTTGGTGAGTTTCCACGCAATTCCGAGACGTTGAAAAAAGTTCGTCTTCTTCTTCCTCATGTAGTCCCAAATGGTTCACGGCCCAAACGGAGGAATCTCGAAACAAGTTCATGCTTTCTGGAATCCTCACGAGAAATGAGGAGGGTGGGTGAGTTTCCACGGAATTCCGAGACATTGAAAAACGTTCGTCTTCTTCTGCCTCAAGTAGTCCCAAATGGTTCAGGGCCCAAACGGAGGAATCTCGAAACAAGTTCATGCATTCTGGAATCGTCCCAAGAAATGAGGAGGGTGGGTGAGTTTCCACGCAATTCCGAGACGTTGAAAATAGTTCGTCTTCTTCTGCCTCATGTAGTCCCAAATGGTTCACGGCCCAAACGGAGGAATCTCGAAACAAGTTCATGCTTTCTGGAATCCTCACGAGAAATGAGGAGGGTGGGTGAGTTTGGACGCAATTCCGAGACGTTGAAAAAAGTTCGTCTTCTTCTTCTTCATGTAGTCCCAAATGCTTCACGGCCCAAACGGAGGAATCTCGAAACAAGTTCATGCTTTCTGGATTCCTCACGAGAAATGAGGAGGGTGGGTGAGTTTCGACGCAATTCCGAGACGTTGAAAAAAGTTCGTCTTCTTCTTCCTCATGTAGTCCCAAATGGCTCACGGCCCAAACGGAGGAATCTCGAAACAAGTTCATGCTTTCTGGAATCCTCACGAGAAATGAGGAGGGTGGGTGAGTTTCGACGCAATTCCGAGACGTTGAAAAAAGTTCGTCTTCTTCCTCAAGATAACTCATTTAGATAAGCTAATGAATATTGCAAGCTATATATAAATCTATAGATTCTTAAATTATGCATATTGTTTGCAATGTTCATTCCTACCATCCAATGTGTAAAACCTCAATAGGTGTTCTAGAAAACATAGTAGGAGGTTTTACCATTGTGTACCTTTTACCTTAGGTACTAGGAGGATTGGCTTTGCACACCCATTGTCTCTTTGGTGTTTGCAAAGTTTTCACAAAGGATATAGACTTCAAGTATTTACTCTTTGATACTTGAGAGGTTCTCCTCTTCTTGTTCTCCTCAAGGTAATTGAGTGATACTCTCTGATAGTTTGTTCTTGAGGTGGAACATACTCCTCTTACTTGTGTCCATTGCTTCTTATGATTTGATCTTGTAATTTCTGCAATGGGTGCACTAGGAGTTCTCCTTCTTGATGTAATTCTCCTTTTGGGCTCATAAGATATTCTCTGGTTCTTAACCTCTGTATGTCCATTTCTTTTGGAATTAACCTGCATAAACATAGCAACAGATGGACATTTTGGTACCCTTTTGTGTTTGGGTCCTTCTGGATTAGTTTGGACCTTAGGGAAAACATAAGTTCCCTTTTGTTCCCATTGATAATTTCCTACAGGTTTATCTCTCCTATCTTTCTTATGAAAGCATGATGAAGTATTATGACCTTTATGGTTACAATAGTTGCAATGACCAAAAGGATTTGAGGTGTGAACAGATTTTTGAAAATAATTCAAGTAAGATTTCTGTCCATGTTTCTTCTTCCCTTTCTTCTTATCAAAATCTGGTTTATAACCGATTCCTGATTTGTCATTTGTGACTCTTTGCTGTTTTAAAATCACTTTGAGCATTTCACTACCTCTAGTGAACTTTTCAAGAATTTTTGTAAGATGTAAAACTCTTTTCTCCAAGATACAGCAATTGTCACAAACGTTTTCACAAACATTTTCTGAAATATTTTCAGAAGTGTTTTTAGAAATGTTTTCACAAGTAGATACAGAAATGTTTTTAGAAGTAGAAACAGAAGAAGAAACATTCTGAACTTGTTCTTCCAACAATTTAATTTTCTTCTTGGATGCAATGAACTCTTTAACAAGTTTTTCATATTCAGTATATAGTTCATTGTATTCAGAAAATAATTCATCATAGGAAGGTTCAGTATCATTTACCTCATTGTTGCTTTCAGATTGTTCTTCAGCAACTAGACAAAGATTTGCCACTTCTTCCTCATCATTTTCTTTATAGACTATTTCAAGAGCTTCCCACATGGCTTTGGCTGATGGCAAATTACAAATTCGAAAATACTCTTGTTGACTAAGAGCACTTTGCAGCACATGGATTGCCTTCATGTTGAGAGTTACTTGCCATTTGTCTTTTTCATTGTACTCTTCTTCAAGCTTGGGAACTCTGACTCCATCTTCTATGTCAGATGGTTCATAATTTCCTTTTTCAAATACTCTCCACAAACCATATTCAGATGCCATCACGTAGACTCTGAACTTTGCCTTCCAATAAGAGTAATATTCTCCATTGAAACCTGGTGGTCTGTTGATTGAGGCTCCTTCCGGTAGAATTCCTTCCATAGGATCTTTGATCTAGGATGTTAATCCTTCAAATAGATAACCAAAGCTCTGATACCAAATGAAAGAGAAGGAAATCACCAAGAGGGGGGGTGAATTGGGGATTTCAAAATTCTTTTCGGTTCACCCACACAACAGAAAATATTAAGGCAAAGTGGAGATAGAGTAGAGAAGCTTGACACAGATGATTTATCCTGGTTCGGTCTAATCCTTGACCTACATCCAGTCCCCAGCACCTCTGGGATTTTCCACTATCACTCAAGAACAATTACACACTCTGTACTCAGGATGATCCTCTCCCTAGGACTCACTCCCCCTTACAAGTTGTAATTGCATACAACAGATGTACACTCTGTAACCAAAGGATGCTCCTCTCCCTAGGACACACTCCCCTTTACAAGTTGCACTCTGTAATCAGATACACCCTCTGTAAACGCAGGATGTTCCTCTCCCTAGGACACACTCCCCCTTACAAGTTGTACTCTGATTTTCCCAATCTCCAAGTCCCACTGACTTGAGATTATTACAATGAGTGAATTACAGTGATATAGACTCTCTCTAAGAGCAGATAAGGTTACACACTGAAGCTCTATGTATCAAAGATACAAACAAATGTATATACAGAGAAAGAATGAATATTTTCGTGCAAGCTTTCTGTAGTTGTCTTCTCTCTCTTGTTTCTTCAAATCTTCAGCTATTTATGGTAGTTTGAAGCTTGTGGACGTTAGGTAACCGTTGGAGCTTCTTCCCATTTGAAAAACTAGCTGTTGCAAGTGTTTCTCCATGTGTAAAGTTGCTGCAGAAGCTGTTGAGCGAATATGCTGTCACCACTTTCAGATTTGCACGTTTTTCACTTTCTTGCAGCTGAATGATGAGGCCCATACTATCTTGTTTGTTGATTCAACTTTATTCAGAGGAGCCTAAGTTGTCTGCAAGGTATGCTGAATGTTTATCACGCCAGGCTGTGGTCCATTCCCTTTTGTCTTGAAGGATATAATATTATATTGCAAGTTGCACAAGCTATCCCTTCATTTGATTCTCTGTCATGGGCTTGATATTTGAATATTGAATCTGTTGAAGCTTTTGTCCGTTGGAGCATTTCACCATTGAATATTCGAATCCTGTTGCAGAACATTTCAATTGAGCATTGATTCAAGTTGCTAGTTCAAATCTGCCTTCTTTTGCCATTTCTGGAAATTCTGAATCACACTTTGATTTCTGTCAAGTTTGATGTAATCCCAAACTTTAATCACAAATAAAGTGGTTAAACAACTCTAGGAACATTAGAGATTGATCATGGGAAGTATTGAGATCAAACAAGAAGATATTGCAAATTCATCAGATTTGAAATTCTGAATTAGCGTCGCGAACTCCAGTTCAGTTCTTGCAGGCTCGAGTTCGTTGCTTCAGTGTTCAATAATATGTAAGTTCAAAAAGTGTAAACCTGAGGTTTGTTTTCTAAACCTGAGGTTCTCAAGTGTTTGAAAAGCCAAGTTGCTCTCGGGATAAAATGAACCTGAGGTTCACAATCTAAACCTGAGGTTCGCAACTCATTGAAAAGTTACATTGCTCTCTGTCTGAAATGAACTCGAGTTCGTTCACTTATAGGCTCGAGTTTGGCTTTTCCTAAATGTTCATTTCCTCTCTGGAACTCGTGAACTCGAGTTTGCTACTTATAGGCTCGAGTTTGGATGTTTTCCAGCACCTGGTTGCTCTCTGTCTGAGCTAAACTCGAGTTCGTTCACTTATAGGCTCGAGTTCGGCTTTTCCCAAATGTTCATTTCTTCTCTGGAACTCTCGAACTCGAGTTTGTGACTGATGAACTCGAGTTTGGTTGCTTCTGACTTGGACTGGCTTGAGTTTGCAACTTTATCAACTTTCAAAGGTCATATCTCCCTGGTCCGAACTCCGTTTTGGTCCATTCAAAGCTTGATGGAAAGCTCTGTGTGTCTAGTTTCCAATGGCACTGATTTGAGCTCAATTGGATTTGTATTTTGTGAGATATACCCAAAATACTGAAGCTTGGTCTGGACAGTGACGTTGATTTTTGATCCAAATTGTAAAATTCATAGATAATTCATCTGAACTCCTTTGGACATGAATTTGTGTCAGAAGTACGTGTTGGATGTCTAGTTGCCAATGCTTTTGGTTTCGTATCAATCCGATCTCTGGTTTGTGAGATATCATCGAATTACCAGACCTCGCCCGAGCTGAACGTGAAACAGAGTGGAGCTGAAGTGCTGATGACCACTGTGAACTCGAGTTCACACTTACAGGCTCGAGTTTGCCTAGTCCAGAAACACCAGAAATGCTGAAAACACGTATGGGCTCGAGTTTGTTCTTATAGGCTCGAGTTTGCCTAGTCCAGAAACACCAGAAATGCTGAAAACACGTATGGGCTCGAGTTTGTTCTTATAGGCTCGAGTTTGCCCATCTAGAACCTCATTCTTGCTTGTTTTAACTCTGAATTGAATCATTCCAACTTCCAAATGATCTTGGAGGCTTCTAGCATCAATATAAGAACTTGGATCATAAAATCTTCATTCCATATATCAAGTTCTTCATTATTTGGTCTCTTCTCTTCTTCCTTTCAATTCTTATCTCCTCTTTGATCACCTCTATAATTCAACTTGGATTAATCTACATTAAATACAACAATTTGTCAATGTAGGAGATAATTATATTACTCAATCTTTTTTCTTATAAGAATGACATCTATATAAGACATCATCAAAACTAATCAAAACTAACATTCTCCCCCTTTTTGATGATGGCAAATACTATAGGAAAAATATGGATGAATATGAAAATATAACAATGCAACATATTTTTTTTGCCATTCTCTCCCCCTTATTTGTCATTAGCAAAAAGTTGAAGTAAAGAGGAAATATTTGAAAAGAGAAACTGTGAAACCAAATGAGAATTAGTCAAAGAACTGATTTTCTCTTCTCGATTTGAAATTGTTTTCATTATGAGTATAAAATCAGATTGGAATGTTTCTTATGAATTAGTCAAGGATGAACTCGAGTTCGCCATGACAGGCTCGAGTTCATACTCTTAAAATCTTCTTTGAACTCTTTCAAACTTGAGGTTTGAGTAGAAGTTTGGAGTTTGAAATAGGTTTTCAAAAGTAAAAAAAAATTCTCTGGCAATGGTGAACTCGAGTTCGCCCTTGGTAGGCTCGAGTTCACTCAAACTTTCAAAGTTTTAATTTTGAACTTGAGGTTCAGTATCGAGTTTGGGCTTTGGCTTGACAAGTTTATGCTCACTGTCAAATCCAGGCTCGAGTTTAATCCTGTTAGGCTCGAGTTTGGTTTTAACATATTGAAAATCACAAGTTTTAACCATCCTTGGCTTGCCAAATCATTCCATTATTGTTTAAGATACCAAAATTTAGAGAGGTTTTCAAGACATCTTTCACAATTAAAGCATAGAGATACCAAGCATGTG
Organism: Acacia crassicarpa; assembly: GCA_034222035.1. Classification (NCBI taxonomy): domain Eukaryota; kingdom Viridiplantae; phylum Streptophyta; class Magnoliopsida; order Fabales; family Fabaceae; genus Acacia; species Acacia crassicarpa. The sequence goes on along the minus strand of JAWXYG010000021.1, from coordinate 318,375 downwards.
CAAAAATTTCTACTGAATATAAAGAGAGAGAGTTTAGAAATGCTCATGTTGGTTCTGCAAGCTGATGAATGATCAAAGAAGTCTATTTGCTTGCTGCATGAAGTTTGATTGTGTCGCCATAGTCTGAGATGAAGCAGTGGAATGCTCTCTTCCTTGTTGTGTGAGATTCTTTGAAGAAGATCAATAGCAGGATCATGAATATCCTGTATAATGTAAATAGGATGAAAGTACTTGCTTCTTGAAGACTATTGCATCTGAATATGATTAGCACTCAGCTTCCATCCTTTGCTTTTTCTTCAAAGATCATCTATGTAGAGCATATCTTAGCTTTAATGGTTGATCTCCAAAGTTGCAGCTCATAACCAAATCTCCTCATATGAATTGAAAACTTTCTTTGCAAAAGATTTGTTAGTGCAAGCCAAATATCAAAGTATCCCTTTCTATAAGATAGTTTCAAATAACAATGAAAGGAAAATATGATATTAACTCATCATCAAAACTAATGAGAGATAGTAAATACAGATGAGTATGCTTAAAAGCGTTTTCTTCAAATAATAGAGAAGAGCTTATAGAGTATAAAACAATCATGAATGTGAAGCTCCCCCTTAATGAATGCATGACTAAAAAGTGAACTTCCCTTTAATGATACCAAATAATAATGTGATACCAAATGTTATTTCTCAATGACAATTTGTGAATACGCTTTACGTAGAGAAGATGTCATTGAGAGATGCATGTAAATTTGTACATAGAAAATCTTATTCATAAAGATAAGCATTTATCAATTTAAAGTTCAGATTTTTCAAGAAAGATCATGAAATATGCAAAGTGTTTCAAATCTTGAATGGTCCTTTAAAAAAAATGATGACACATTATGAAATCAAAATTTTTATTCATGAAAGATTTTTGAAACATGTTTGAAAAACAATGCTCTTTTGAAACATGGTGGAAGTCAATAGGTTTAATGAATATATCAACATGCTTCAGATTTAGAGAACGTGTTGAACATTGAGGTTAACATATGGAAGAATTTTCTGCAAAGCAAAAGTCATAAGAGCATTATCAAGATATTCTTAACACAACATATATATGCAAAATGACTTTGCCATGACCAAGAGATAATCTTGCTTCTTAGATGAAAGTCTTGAAAGTATGACAACAATCAAGGCAAGATTATGAATATACATAGATAGTTACTCAAAATATGGATGGAATTAAATTTGATGTATTTGAGTAACACTAAGAGTACTAGGATTCATGGACGTTGAAGCACAATTTCTTTAGTCCAGATGACTAAAGTTTCAAAATATCATCCTAGTAAGTTATTCCATATAATGGTTAATACACATAATGCATTAATGAACATTCATAATGCTTTGGAATAAGGTTTTATGTAATAAGCATAAGTTTTCACAAATTGAGTTCTTTTCTGGAAATAAGCTTGAAGCTCATAGACGATTAACTTGTTAGACATGAGGTCCAACTAGTTGGAGAATGAAGCTAGAGAGTTCAAGCAAAACATTGAATTCTAAAGATCAATATGTGAAAGATAATGAAAACTCAATTAGAGAAATTTGAAGCATATTCAATATTTAGTAACAATATTAACTTCCAATTTGAAACATCATTGAAATGTAACCAAAGTATGGATATGTTTTCAAAACATTTGTATGCATCTTCATAAAACAGAGTGAATTGAAATTTAAACAAATTTTAGACTTGTGCATTTCAAAAATATAAAATCAATAAAGTTATGCACAAATTTACTTGTTTGATCATCAAAAATTCACTAACAAACTGAATAATCATAGTTAGAAATATGAGTGAATGATGATGTGAAGTATATAGATCATACATGAAGTTTTTGGAAATTCGAGCAAGATGGTTTCAAAAACATGGTTGACTCAAACTTGAGTTTAGAAAGACAAAACAGAGTTTGGTAAGGCAAATGGGAGTTTGGAAAAACAAACTGGAGGTTCATGAAGGTAGTCTCAAGTTTGCTTATTTTTAAAACATTAAATGCTCTTGACCAAGTGTAAACTCTTTGAAAATTTTCTCTGGAGGTCCAAACCTGAGGTTTAGAAACTTTAGTCTCAAGTTTAAGATGTAAACTGGTGAATTTTGCCTTCTGTATGGACCAAACCGGAGGTTTACGTAGTAAACCTGAAGTTTGTAAAATTTGTACAGGACCAAACTGGAGGTTTGCGTAGAGAACTTGAGGTTTGTAAATTTTCTTTAGGACCAAACCTGAGGTTTGCATTTTAGGCTCGAGTTTAGACTTCTATTGAGCAACCATCGGGTTTTCAGTTTGAAATATATTTTGAGCAAAACCACAAACTCGAGTTTGTAAGTGACGAACTCGAGTTTGACACTGTTTATGTCAAAAATCAGTTTAAGCTCTTAAAAGACGAACTGGAGGTTCCCAGTGCAAACCGGAGGTTTTCTCAAGTTCAAAAATATTTTGCTCTCAGTAAAGGCATGAACTCGAGTTTAGAAACTTGAACTCGAGTTCTCTCAACTTAGAAAAACTCTTGGAAACTTTTGGCCTAAAGCAAACTGGAGGTTCATGGTGCAAACTGGAGGTTCATGGAAACAGTCTCAAGTTTATGAAAATCTCATTTGAAAAACTGGAGATTGGCTTTTGAAATTGAATAACTTTCAAAACCTTTTAACTTAACATAAACCGATAATGAATTACATATAATCATAGTATGAGACAAGGATTAGATATCACCAAAATTCCTCTTTTCCTCATAGAAGCTTGCTTGGTAGAGATGGATTGATGTAGATAACTCATTTTCCAAATTTCACCATCAACATCAAGTTTGGCTTGTGCTTCCTCAAGACTTAAATCATTATCTATCTTGCATTCTTGAGAGGCTTTCCCTGATCCTACAAAACTATATAAATCTTTTCTTTTCTTGGTGTCCAACCTTACTTGGATCCAATCAATGTTAGCTTGTAGGACCAAAATTCACATGCTCTAATAATACAACCAGATTATGATAATTAAGCATAATGGATTAAACACAAATTCATGCATGAAAGATGTATTAATTATATTTTTAAAGTTCATAATGTATGCATGAGAACAAATAAGCTAATGAATATTGCAAGCTATATATAAATCTATAGATTCTTAAATTATGCATATTGTTTGCAATGTTCATTCCTACCATCCAATGTGTAAAACCTCAATAGGTGTTCTAGAAAACATAGTAGGAGGTTTTACCATTGTGTACCTTTTACCTTAGGTACTAGGAGGATTGGCTTTGCACACCCATTGTCTCTTTGGTGTTTGCAAAGTTTTCACAAAGGATATAGACTTCAAGTATTTACTCTTTGATACTTGAGAGGTTCTCCTCTTCTTGTTCTCCTCAAGGTAATTGAGTGATACTCTCTGATAGTTTGTTCTTGAGGTGGAACATACTCCTCTTACTTGTGTCCATTGCTTCTTATGATTTGATCTTGTAATTTCTGCAATGGGTGCACTAGGAGTTCTCCTTCTTGATGTAATTCTCCTTTTGGGCTCATAAGATATTCTCTGGTTCTTAACCTCTGTATGTCCATTTCTTTTGGAATTAACCTGCATAAACATAGCAACAGATGGACATTTTGGTACCCTTTTGTGTTTGGGTCCTTCTGGATTAGTTTGGACCTTAGGGAAAACATAAGTTCCCTTTTGTTCCCATTGATAATTTCCTACAGGTTTATCTCTCCTATCTTTCTTATGAAAGCATGATGAAGTATTATGACCTTTATGGTTACAATAGTTGCAATGACCAAAAGGATTTGAGGTGTGAACAGATTTTTGAAAATAATTCAAGTAAGATTTCTGTCCATGTTTCTTCTTCCCTTTCTTCTTATCAAAATCTGGTTTATAACCGATTCCTGATTTGTCATTTGTGACTCTTTGCTGTTTTAAAATCACTTTGAGCATTTCACTACCTCTAGTGAACTTTTCAAGAATTTTTGTAAGATGTAAAACTCTTTTCTCCAAGATACAGCAATTGTCACAAACGTTTTCACAAACATTTTCTGAAATATTTTCAGAAGTGTTTTTAGAAATGTTTTCACAAGTAGATACAGAAATGTTTTTAGAAGTAGAAACAGAAGAAGAAACATTCTGAACTTGTTCTTCCAACAATTTAATTTTCTTCTTGGATGCAATGAACTCTTTAACAAGTTTTTCATATTCAGTATATAGTTCATTGTATTCAGAAAATAATTCATCATAGGAAGGTTCAGTATCATTTACCTCATTGTTGCTTTCAGATTGTTCTTCAGCAACTAGACAAAGATTTGCCACTTCTTCCTCATCATTTTCTTTATAGACTATTTCAAGAGCTTCCCACATGGCTTTGGCTGATGGCAAATTACAAATTCGAAAATACTCTTGTTGACTAAGAGCACTTTGCAGCACATGGATTGCCTTCATGTTGAGAGTTACTTGCCATTTGTCTTTTTCATTGTACTCTTCTTCAAGCTTGGGAACTCTGACTCCATCTTCTATGTCAGATGGTTCATAATTTCCTTTTTCAAATACTCTCCACAAACCATATTCAGATGCCATCACGTAGACTCTGAACTTTGCCTTCCAATAAGAGTAATATTCTCCATTGAAACCTGGTGGTCTGTTGATTGAGGCTCCTTCCGGTAGAATTCCTTCCATAGGATCTTTGATCTAGGATGTTAATCCTTCAAATAGATAACCAAAGCTCTGATACCAAATGAAAGAGAAGGAAATCACCAAGAGGGGGGGTGAATTGGGGATTTCAAAATTCTTTTCGGTTCACCCACACAACAGAAAATATTAAGGCAAAGTGGAGATAGAGTAGAGAAGCTTGACACAGATGATTTATCCTGGTTCGGTCTAATCCTTGACCTACATCCAGTCCCCAGCACCTCTGGGATTTTCCACTATCACTCAAGAACAATTACACACTCTGTACTCAGGATGATCCTCTCCCTAGGACTCACTCCCCCTTACAAGTTGTAATTGCATACAACAGATGTACACTCTGTAACCAAAGGATGCTCCTCTCCCTAGGACACACTCCCCTTTACAAGTTGCACTCTGTAATCAGATACACCCTCTGTAAACGCAGGATGTTCCTCTCCCTAGGACACACTCCCCCTTACAAGTTGTACTCTGATTTTCCCAATCTCCAAGTCCCACTGACTTGAGATTATTACAATGAGTGAATTACAGTGATATAGACTCTCTCTAAGAGCAGATAAGGTTACACACTGAAGCTCTATGTATCAAAGATACAAACAAATGTATATACAGAGAAAGAATGAATATTTTCGTGCAAGCTTTCTGTAGTTGTCTTCTCTCTCTTGTTTCTTCAAATCTTCAGCTATTTATGGTAGTTTGAAGCTTGTGGACGTTAGGTAACCGTTGGAGCTTCTTCCCATTTGAAAAACTAGCTGTTGCAAGTGTTTCTCCATGTGTAAAGTTGCTGCAGAAGCTGTTGAGCGAATATGCTGTCACCACTTTCAGATTTGCACGTTTTTCACTTTCTTGCAGCTGAATGATGAGGCCCATACTATCTTGTTTGTTGATTCAACTTTATTCAGAGGAGCCTAAGTTGTCTGCAAGGTATGCTGAATGTTTATCACGCCAGGCTGTGGTCCATTCCCTTTTGTCTTGAAGGATATAATATTATATTGCAAGTTGCACAAGCTATCCCTTCATTTGATTCTCTGTCATGGGCTTGATATTTGAATATTGAATCTGTTGAAGCTTTTGTCCGTTGGAGCATTTCACCATTGAATATTCGAATCCTGTTGCAGAACATTTCAATTGAGCATTGATTCAAGTTGCTAGTTCAAATCTGCCTTCTTTTGCCATTTCTGGAAATTCTGAATCACACTTTGATTTCTGTCAAGTTTGATGTAATCCCAAACTTTAATCACAAATAAAGTGGTTAAACAACTCTAGGAACATTAGAGATTGATCATGGGAAGTATTGAGATCAAACAAGAAGATATTGCAAATTCATCAGATTTGAAATTCTGAATTAGCGTCGCGAACTCCAGTTCAGTTCTTGCAGGCTCGAGTTCGTTGCTTCAGTGTTCAATAATATGTAAGTTCAAAAAGTGTAAACCTGAGGTTTGTTTTCTAAACCTGAGGTTCTCAAGTGTTTGAAAAGCCAAGTTGCTCTCGGGATAAAATGAACCTGAGGTTCACAATCTAAACCTGAGGTTCGCAACTCATTGAAAAGTTACATTGCTCTCTGTCTGAAATGAACTCGAGTTCGTTCACTTATAGGCTCGAGTTTGGCTTTTCCCAAATGTTCATTTCCTCTCTGGAACTCGTGAACTCGAGTTTGCTACTTATAGGCTCGAGTTTGGATGTTTTCCAGCACCTGGTTGCTCTCTGTCTGAGCTAAACTCGAGTTCGTTCACTTATAGGCTCGAGTTCGGCTTTTCCCAAATGTTCATTTCTTCTCTGGAACTCTCGAACTCGAGTTTGTGACTGATGAACTCGAGTTTGGTTGCTTCTGACTTGGACTGGCTTGAGTTTGCAACTTTATCAACTTTCAAAGGTCATATCTCCCTGGTCCGAACTCCGTTTTGGTCCATTCAAAGCTTGATGGAAAGCTCTGTGTGTCTAGTTTCCAATGGCACTGATTTGAGCTCAATTGGATTTGTATTTTGTGAGATATACCCAAAATACTGAAGCTTGGTCTGGACAGTGACGTTGATTTTTGATCCAAATTGTAAAATTCATAGATAATTCATCTGAACTCCTTTGGACATGAATTTGTGTCAGAAGTACGTGTTGGATGTCTAGTTGCCAATGCTTTTGGTTTCGTATCAATCCGATCTCTGGTTTGTGAGATATCATCGAATTACCAGACCTCGCCCGAGCTGAACGTGAAACAGAGTGGAGCTGAAGTGCTGATGACCACTGTGAACTCGAGTTCACACTTACAGGCTCGAGTTTGCCTAGTCCAGAAACACCAGAAATGCTGAAAACACGTATGGGCTCGAGTTTGTTCTTATAGGCTCGAGTTTGCCTAGTCCAGAAACACCAGAAATGCTGAAAACACGTATGGGCTCGAGTTTGTTCTTATAGGCTCGAGTTTGCCCATCTAGAACCTCATTCTTGCTTGTTTTAACTCTGAATTGAATCATTCCAACTTCCAAATGATCTTGGAGGCTTCTAGCATCAATATAAGAACTTGGATCATAAAATCTTCATTCCATATATCAAGTTCTTCATTATTTGGTCTCTTCTCTTCTTCCTTTCAATTCTTATCTCCTCTTTGATCACCTCTATAATTCAACTTGGATTAATCTACATTAAATACAACAATTTGTCAATGTAGGAGATAATTATATTACTCAATCTTTTTTCTTATAAGAATGACATCTATATAAGACATCATCAAAACTAATCAAAACTAACATTCTCCCCCTTTTTGATGATGGCAAATACTATAGGAAAAATATGGATGAATATGAAAATATAACAATGCAACATATTTTTTTTGCCATTCTCTCCCCCTTATTTGTCATTAGCAAAAAGTTGAAGTAAAGAGGGAATATTTGAAAAGAGAAACTGTGAAACCAAATGAGAATTAGTCAAAGAACTGATTTTCTCTTCTCGATTTGAAATTGTTTTCATTATGAGTATAAAATCAGATTGGAATGTTTCTTATGAATTAGTCAAGGATGAACTCGAGTTCGCCATGACAGGCTCGAGTTCATACTCTTAAAATCTTCTTTGAACTCTTTCAAACTTGAGGTTTGAGTAGAAGTTTGGAGTTTGAAATAGGTTTTCAAAAGTAAAAAAAAATTCTCTGGCAATGGTGAACTCGAGTTCGCCCTTGGTAGGCTCGAGTTCACTCAAACTTTCAAAGTTTTAATTTTGAACTTGAGGTTCAGTATCGAGTTTGGGCTTTGGCTTGACAAGTTTATGCTCACTGTCAAATCCAGGCTCGAGTTTAATCCTGTTAGGCTCGAGTTTGGTTTTAACATATTGAAAATCACAAGTTTTAACCATCCTTGGCTTGCCAAATCATTCCATTATTGTTTAAGATACCAAAATTTAGAGAGGTTTTCAAGACATCTTTCACAATTAAAGCATAGAGATACCAAGCATGTGCAAAAATTTCTACTGAATATAAAGAGAGAGAGTTTAGAAATGCTCATGTTGGTTCTGCAAGCTGATGAATGATCAAAGAAGTCTATTTGCTTGCTGCATGAAGTTTGATTGTGTCGCCATAGTCTGAGATGAAGCAGTGGAATGCTCTCTTCCTTGTTGTGTGAGATTCTTTGAAGAAGATCAATAGCAGGATCATGAATATCCTGTATAATGTAAATAGGATGAAAGTACTTGCTTCTTGAAGACTATTGCATCTGAATATGATTAGCACTCAGCTTCCATCCTTTGCTTTTTCTTCAAAGATCATCTATGTAGAGCATATCTTAGCTTTAATGGTTGATCTCCAAAGTTGCAGCTCATAACCAAATCTCCTCATATGAATTGAAAACTTTCTTTGCAAAAGATTTGTTAGTGCAAGCCAAATATCAAAGTATCCCTTTCTATAAGATAGTTTCAAATAACAATGAAAGGAAAATATGATATTAACTCATCATCAAAACTAATGAGAGATAGTAAATACAGATGAGTATGCTTAAAAGCGTTTTCTTCAAATAATAGAGAAGAGCTTATAGAGTATAAAACAATCATGAATGTGAAGCTCCCCCTTAATGAATGCATGACTAAAAAGTGAACTTCCCTTTAATGATACCAAATAATAATGTGATACCAAATGTTATTTCTCAATGACAATTTGTGAATACGCTTTACGTAGAGAAGATGTCATTGAGAGATGCATGTAAATTTGTACATAGAAAATCTTATTCATAAAGATAAGCATTTATCAATTTAAAGTTCAGATTTTTCAAGAAAGATCATGAAATATGCAAAGTGTTTCAAATCTTGAATGGTCCTTTAAAAAAAATGATGACACATTATGAAATCAAAATTTTTATTCATGAAAGATTTTTGAAACATGTTTGAAAAACAATGCTCTTTTGAAACATGGTGGAAGTCAATAGGTTTAATGAATATATCAACATGCTTCAGATTTAGAGAACGTGTTGAACATTGAGGTTAACATATGGAAGAATTTTCTGCAAAGCAAAAGTCATAAGAGCATTATCAAGATATTCTTAACACAACATATATATGCAAAATGACTTTGCCATGACCAAGAGATAATCTTGCTTCTTAGATGAAAGTCTTGAAAGTATGACAACAATCAAGGCAAGATTATGAATATACATAGATAGTTACTCAAAATATGGATGGAATTAAATTTGATGTATTTGAGTAACACTAAGAGTACTAGGATTCATGGACGTTGAAGCACAATTTCTTTAGTCCAGATGACTAAAGTTTCAAAATATCATCCTAGTAAGTTATTCCATATAATGGTTAATACACATAATGCATTAATGAACATTCATAATGCTTTGGAATAAGGTTTTATGTAATAAGCATAAGTTTTCACAAATTGAGTTCTTTTCTGGAAATAAGCTTGAAGCTCATAGACGATTAACTTGTTAGACATGAGGTCCAACTAGTTGGAGAATGAAGCTAGAGAGTTCAAGCAAAACATTGAATTCTAAAGATCAATATGTGAAAGATAATGAAAACTCAATTAGAGAAATTTGAAGCATATTCAATATTTAGTAACAATATTAACTTCCAATTTGAAACATCATTGAAATGTAACCAAAGTATGGATATGTTTTCAAAACATTTGTATGCATCTTCATAAAACAGAGTGAATTGAAATTTAAACAAATTTTAGACTTGTGCATTTCAAAAATATAAAATCAATAAAGTTATGCACAAATTTACTTGTTTGATCATCAAAAATTCACTAACAAACTGAATAATCATAGTTAGAAATATGAGTGAATGATGATGTGAAGTATATAGATCATACATGAAGTTTTTGGAAATTCGAGCAAGATGGTTTCAAAAACATGGTTGACTCAAACTTGAGTTTAGAAAGACAAAACAGAGTTTGGTAAGGCAAATGGGAGTTTGGAAAAACAAACTGGAGGTTCATGAAGGTAGTCTCAAGTTTGCTTATTTTTAAAACATTAAATGCTCTTGACCAAGTGTAAACTCTTTGAAAATTTTCTCTGGAGGTCCAAACCTGAGGTTTAGAAACTTTAGTCTCAAGTTTAAGATGTAAACTGGTGAATTTTGCCTTCTGTATGGACCAAACCGGAGGTTTACGTAGTAAACCTGAAGTTTGTAAAATTTGTACAGGACCAAACTGGAGGTTTGCGTAGAGAACTTGAGGTTTGTAAATTTTCTTTAGGACCAAACCTGAGGTTTGCATTTTAGGCTCGAGTTTAGACTTCTATTGAGCAACCATCGGGTTTTCAGTTTGAAATATATTTTGAGCAAAACCACAAACTCGAGTTTGTAAGTGACGAACTCGAGTTTGACACTGTTTATGTCAAAAATCAGTTTAAGCTCTTAAAAGACGAACTGGAGGTTCCCAGTGCAAACCGGAGGTTTTCTCAAGTTCAAAAATATTTTGCTCTCAGTAAAGGCATGAACTCGAGTTTAGAAACTTGAACTCGAGTTCTCTCAACTTAGAAAAACTCTTGGAAACTTTTGGCCTAAAGCAAACTGGAGGTTCATGGTGCAAACTGGAGGTTCATGGAAACAGTCTCAAGTTTATGAAAATCTCATTTGAAAAACTGGAGATTGGCTTTTGAAATTGAATAACTTTCAAAACCTTTTAACTTAACATAAACCGATAATGAATTACATATAATCATAGTATGAGACAAGGATTAGATATCACCAAAATTCCTCTTTTCCTCATAGAAGCTTGCTTGGTAGAGATGGATTGATGTAGATAACTCATTTTCCAAATTTCACCATCAACATCAAGTTTGGCTTGTGCTTCCTCAAGACTTAAATCATTATCTATCTTGCATTCTTGAGAGGCTTTCCCTGATCCTACAAAACTATATAAATCTTTTCTTTTCTTGGTGTCCAACCTTACTTGGATCCAATCAATGTTAGCTTGTAGGACCAAAATTCACATGCTCTAATAATACAACCAGATTATGATAATTAAGCATAATGGATTAAACACAAATTCATGCATGAAAGATGTATTAATTATATTTTTAAAGTTCATAATGTATGCATGAGAACAAATAAGCTAATGAATATTGCAAGCTATATATAAATCTATAGATTCTTAAATTATGCATATTGTTTGCAATGTTCATTCCTACCATCCAATGTGTAAAACCTCAATAGGTGTTCTAGAAAACATAGTAGGAGGTTTTACCATTGTGTACCTTTTACCTTAGGTACTAGGAGGATTGGCTTTGCACACCCATTGTCTCTTTGGTGTTTGCAAAGTTTTCACAAAGGATATAGACTTCAAGTATTTACTCTTTGATACTTGAGAGGTTCTCCTCTTCTTGTTCTCCTCAAGGTAATTGAGTGATACTCTCTGATAGTTTGTTCTTGAGGTGGAACATACTCCTCTTACTTGTGTCCATTGCTTCTTATGATTTGATCTTGTAATTTCTGCAATGGGTGCACTAGGAGTTCTCCTTCTTGATGTAATTCTCCTTTTGGGCTCATAAGATATTCTCTGGTTCTTAACCTCTGTATGTCCATTTCTTTTGGAATTAACCTGCATAAACATAGCAACAGATGGACATTTTGGTACCCTTTTGTGTTTGGGTCCTTCTGGATTAGTTTGGACCTTAGGGAAAACATAAGTTCCCTTTTGTTCCCATTGATAATTTCCTACAGGTTTATCTCTCCTATCTTTCTTATGAAAGCATGATGAAGTATTATGACCTTTATGGTTACAATAGTTGCAATGACCAAAAGGATTTGAGGTGTGAACAGATTTTTGAAAATAATTCAAGTAAGATTTCTGTCCATGTTTCTTCTTCCCTTTCTTCTTATCAAAATCTGGTTTATAACCGATTCCTGATTTGTCATTTGTGACTCTTTGCTGTTTTAAAATCACTTTGAGCATTTCACTACCTCTAGTGAACTTTTCAAGAATTTTTGTAAGATGTAAAACTCTTTTCTCCAAGATACAGCAATTGTCACAAACGTTTTCACAAACATTTTCTGAAATATTTTCAGAAGTGTTTTTAGAAATGTTTTCACAAGTAGATACAGAAATGTTTTTAGAAGTAGAAACAGAAGAAGAAACATTCTGAACTTGTTCTTCCAACAATTTAATTTTCTTCTTGGATGCAATGAACTCTTTAACAAGTTTTTCATATTCAGTATATAGTTCATTGTATTCAGAAAATAATTCATCATAGGAAGGTTCAGTATCATTTACCTCATTGTTGCTTTCAGATTGTTCTTCAGCAACTAGACAAAGATTTGCCACTTCTTCCTCATCATTTTCTTTATAGACTATTTCAAGAGCTTCCCACATGGCTTTGGCTGATGGCAAATTACAAATTCGAAAATACTCTTGTTGACTAAGAGCACTTTGCAGCACATGGATTGCCTTCATGTTGAGAGTTACTTGCCATTTGTCTTTTTCATTGTACTCTTCTTCAAGCTTGGGAACTCTGACTCCATCTTCTATGTCAGATGGTTCATAATTTCCTTTTTCAAATACTCTCCACAAACCATATTCAGATGCCATCACGTAGACTCTGAACTTTGCCTTCCAATAAGAGTAATATTCTCCATTGAAACCTGGTGGTCTGTTGATTGAGGCTCCTTCCGGTAGAATTCCTTCCATAGGATCTTTGATCTAGGATGTTAATCCTTCAAATAGATAACCAAAGCTCTGATACCAAATGAAAGAGAAGGAAATCACCAAGAGGGGGGGTGAATTGGGGATTTCAAAATTCTTTTCGGTTCACCCACACAACAGAAAATATTAAGGCAAAGTGGAGATAGAGTAGAGAAGCTTGACACAGATGATTTATCCTGGTTCGGTCTAATCCTTGACCTACATCCAGTCCCCAGCACCTCTGGGATTTTCCACTATCACTCAAGAACAATTACACACTCTGTACTCAGGATGATCCTCTCCCTAGGACTCACTCCCCCTTACAAGTTGTAATTGCATACAACAGATGTACACTCTGTAACCAAAGGATGCTCCTCTCCCTAGGACACACTCCCCTTTACAAGTTGCACTCTGTAATCAGATACACCCTCTGTAAACGCAGGATGTTCCTCTCCCTAGGACACACTCCCCCTTACAAGTTGTACTCTGATTTTCCCAATCTCCAAGTCCCACTGACTTGAGATTATTACAATGAGTGAATTACAGTGATATAGACTCTCTCTAAGAGCAGATAAGGTTACACACTGAAGCTCTATGTATCAAAGATACAAACAAATGTATATACAGAGAAAGAATGAATATTTTCGTGCAAGCTTTCTGTAGTTGTCTTCTCTCTCTTGTTTCTTCAAATCTTCAGCTATTTATGGTAGTTTGAAGCTTGTGGACGTTAGGTAACCGTTGGAGCTTCTTCCCATTTGAAAAACTAGCTGTTGCAAGTGTTTCTCCATGTGTAAAGTTGCTGCAGAAGCTGTTGAGCGAATATGCTGTCACCACTTTCAGATTTGCACGTTTTTCACTTTCTTGCAGCTGAATGATGAGGCCCATACTATCTTGTTTGTTGATTCAACTTTATTCAGAGGAGCCTAAGTTGTCTGCAAGGTATGCTGAATGTTTATCACGCCAGGCTGTGGTCCATTCCCTTTTGTCTTGAAGGATATAATATTATATTGCAAGTTGCACAAGCTATCCCTTCATTTGATTCTCTGTCATGGGCTTGATATTTGAATATTGAATCTGTTGAAGCTTTTGTCCGTTGGAGCATTTCACCATTGAATATTCGAATCCTGTTGCAGAACATTTCAATTGAGCATTGATTCAAGTTGCTAGTTCAAATCTGCCTTCTTTTGCCATTTCTGGAAATTCTGAATCACACTTTGATTTCTGTCAAGTTTGATGTAATCCCAAACTTTAATCACAAATAAAGTGGTTAAACAACTCTAGGAACATTAGAGATTGATCATGGGAAGTATTGAGATCAAACAAGAAGATATTGCAAATTCATCAGATTTGAAATTCTGAATTAGCGTCGCGAACTCCAGTTCAGTTCTTGCAGGCTCGAGTTCGTTGCTTCAGTGTTCAATAATATGTAAGTTCAAAAAGTGTAAACCTGAGGTTTGTTTTCTAAACCTGAGGTTCTCAAGTGTTTGAAAAGCCAAGTTGCTCTCGGGATAAAATGAACCTGAGGTTCACAATCTAAACCTGAGGTTCGCAACTCATTGAAAAGTTACATTGCTCTCTGTCTGAAATGAACTCGAGTTCGTTCACTTATAGGCTCGAGTTTGGCTTTCCCCAAATGTTCATTTCCTCTCTGGAACTCGTGAACTCGAGTTTGCTACTTATAGGCTCGAGTTTGGATGTTTTCCAGCACCTGGTTGCTCTCTGTCTGAGCTAAACTCGAGTTCGTTCACTTATAGGCTCGAGTTCGGCTTTTCCCAAATGTTCATTTCTTCTCTGGAACTCTCGAACTCGAGTTTGTGACTGATGAACTCGAGTTTGGTTGCTTCTGACTTGGACTGGCTTGAGTTTGCAACTTTATCAACTTTCAAAGGTCATATCTCCCTGGTCCGAACTCCGTTTTGGTCCATTCAAAGCTTGATGGAAAGCTCTGTGTGTCTAGTTTCCAATGGCACTGATTTGAGCTCAATTGGATTTGTATTTTGTGAGATATACCCAAAATACTGAAGCTTGGTCTGGACAGTGACGTTGATTTTTGATCCAAATTGTAAAATTCATAGATAATTCATCTGAACTCCTTTGGACATGAATTTGTGTCATAAGTACGTGTTGGATGTCTAGTTGCCAATGCTTTTGGTTTCGTATCAATCCGATCTCTGGTTTGTGAGATATCATCGAATTACCAGACCTCGCCCGAGCTGAACGTGAAACAGAGTGGAGCTGAAGTGCTGATGACCACTGTGAACTCGAGTTCACACTTACAGGCTCGAGTTTGCCTAGTCCAGAAACACCAGAAATGCTGAAAACACGTATGGGCTCGAGTTTGTTCTTATAGGCTCGAGTTTGCCTAGTCCAGAAACACCAGAAATGCTGAAAACACGTATGGGCTCGAGTTTGTTCTTATAGGCTCGAGTTTGCCCATCTAGAACCTCATTCTTGCTTGTTTTAACTCTGAATTGAATCATTCCAACTTCCAAATGATCTTGGAGGCTTCTAGCATCAATATAAGAACTTGGATCATAAAATCTTCATTCCATATATCAAGTTCTTCATTATTTGGTCTCTTCTCTTCTTCCTTTCAATTCTTATCTCCTCTTTGATCACCTCTATAATTCAACTTGGATTAATCTACATTAAATACAACAATTTGTCAATGTAGGAGATAATTATATTACTCAATCTTTTTTCTTATAAGAATGACATCTATATAAGACATCATCAAAACTAATCAAAACTAACATTCTCCCCCTTTTTGATGATGGCAAATACTATAGGAAAAATATGGATGAATATGAAAATATAACAATGCAACATATTTTTTTTGCCATTCTCTCCCCCTTATTTGTCATTAGCAAAAAGTTGAAGTAAAGAGGGAATATTTGAAAAGAGAAACTGTGAAACCAAATGAGAATTAGTCAAAGAACTGATTTTCTCTTCTCGATTTGAAATTGTTTTCATTATGAGTATAAAATCAGATTGGAATGTTTCTTATGAATTAGTCAAGGATGAACTCGAGTTCGCCATGACAGGCTCGAGTTCATACTCTTAAAATCTTCTTTGAACTCTTTCAAACTTGAGGTTTGAGTAGAAGTTTGGAGTTTGAAATAGGTTTTCAAAAGTAAAAAAAAATTCTCTGGCAATGGTGAACTCGAGTTCGCCCTTGGTAGGCTCGAGTTCACTCAAACTTTCAAAGTTTTAATTTTGAACTTGAGGTTCAGTATCGAGTTTGGGCTTTGGCTTGACAAGTTTATGCTCACTGTCAAATCCAGGCTCGAGTTTAATCCTGTTAGGCTCGAGTTTGGTTTTAACATATTGAAAATCACAAGTTTTAACCATCCTTGGCTTGCCAAATCATTCCATTATTGTTTAAGATACCAAAATTTAGAGAGGTTTTCAAGACATCTTTCACAATTAAAGCATAGAGATACCAAGCATGTGCAAAAATTTCTACTGAATATAAAGAGAGAGAGTTTAGAAATGCTCATGTTGGTTCTGCAAGCTGATGAATGATCAAAGAAGTCTATTTGCTTGCTGCATGAAGTTTGATTGTGTCGCCATAGTCTGAGATGAAGCAGTGGAATGCTCTCTTCCTTGTTGTGTGAGATTCTTTGAAGAAGATCAATAGCAGGATCATGAATATCCTGTATAATGTAAATAGGATGAAAGTACTTGCTTCTTGAAGACTATTGCATCTGAATATGATTAGCACTCAGCTTCCATCCTTTGCTTTTTCTTCAAAGATCATCTATGTAGAGCATATCTTAGCTTTAATGGTTGATCTCCAAAGTTGCAGCTCATAACCAAATCTCCTCATATGAATTGAAAACTTTCTTTGCAAAAGATTTGTTAGTGCAAGCCAAATATCAAAGTATCCCTTTCTATAAGATAGTTTCAAATAACAATGAAAGGAAAATATGATATTAACTCATCATCAAAACTAATGAGAGATAGTAAATACAGATGAGTATGCTTAAAAGCGTTTTCTTCAAATAATAGAGAAGAGCTTATAGAGTATAAAACAATCATGAATGTGAAGCTCCCCCTTAATGAATGCATGACTAAAAAGTGAACTTCCCTTTAATGATACCAAATAATAATGTGATACCAAATGTTATTTCTCAATGACAATTTGTGAATACGCTTTACGTAGAGAAGATGTCATTGAGAGATGCATGTAAATTTGTACATAGAAAATCTTATTCATAAAGATAAGCATTTATCAATTTAAAGTTCAGATTTTTCAAGAAAGATCATGAAATATGCAAAGTGTTTCAAATCTTGAATGGTCCTTTAAAAAAAATGATGACACATTATGAAATCAAAATTTTTATTCATGAAAGATTTTTGAAACATGTTTGAAAAACAATGCTCTTTTGAAACATGGTGGAAGTCAATAGGTTTAATGAATATATCAACATGCTTCAGATTTAGAGAACGTGTTGAACATTGAGGTTAACATATGGAAGAATTTTCTGCAAAGCAAAAGTCATAAGAGCATTATCAAGATATTCTTAACACAACATATATATGCAAAATGACTTTGCCATGACCAAGAGATAATCTTGCTTCTTAGATGAAAGTCTTGAAAGTATGACAACAATCAAGGCAAGATTATGAATATACATAGATAGTTACTCAAAATATGGATGGAATTAAATTTGATGTATTTGAGTAACACTAAGAGTACTAGGATTCATGGACGTTGAAATGGTTCACGGCCCAAACGGAGGAATCTCGAAACAAGTTCATGCTTTCTGGAATCCTCACGAGAAATGAGGAGGGTGGGTGAGTTTGGACGCAATTCCGAGACGTTGAAAAAAGTTCGTCTTCTTCTTCTTCATGTAGTCCCAAATGCTTCACGGCCCAAACGGAGGAATCTCGAAACAAGTTCATGCTTTCTGGAATCCTCACGAGAAATGAGGAGGGTGGGTGAGTTTCGACGCAATTCCGAGACGTTGAAAAAAGTTCGTCTTCTTCTTCCTCATGTAGTCCCAAATGGCTCACGGCCCAAACGGAGGAATCTCGAAACAAGTTCATGCTTTCTGGAATCCTCACGAGAAATGAGGAGGGTGGGTGAGTTTCGACGCAATTCCGAGACGTTGAAAAAAGTTCGTCTTCTTCTTCTTCATGTAGTCCCAAATGCTTCACGGCCCAAACGGAGGAATCTCGAAACAAGTTCATGCTTTCTGGAATCCTCACGAGAAATGAGGAGGGTGGGTGAGTTTCGACGCAATTCCGAGACGTTGAAAAAAGTTCGTCTTCTTCTTCCTCATGTAGTCCCAAATGGCTCACGGCCCAAACGGAGGAATCTCGAAACAAGTTCATGCTTTCTGGAATACTCACGAGAAATGAGGAGGGTGGGTGAGTTTCCACGGAATTCCGAGACATTGAAAAACGTTCGTCTTCGTCTGCCTCAAGTAGTCCCAAATGGTTCAGGGCCCAAACGGAGGAATCTCGAAACAAGTTCATGCATTCTGGAATCGTCCCAAGAAATGAGGAGGGTGGGTGAGTTTCCACGCAATTCCGAGACGTTGAAAATAGTTCGTCTTCTTCTGCCTCATGTAGTCCCAAATGGTTCACGGCCCAAACGGAGGAATCTCGAAACAAGTTCATGCTTTCTGGAATCCTCACGAGAAATGAGGAGGGTGGGTGAGTTTCGACGCAATTCCGAGACGTTAAAAAAAGTTCGTCTTCTTCTTCTTCATGTAGTCCCAAATGCTTCACGGCCCAAACGGAGGAATCTCGAAACAAGTTCATGCTTTCTGGAATCCTCACGAGAAATGAGGAGGGTGGGTGAGTTTCGACGCAATTCCGAGACGTTGAAAAAAGTTCGTCTTCTTCTTCCTCATGTAGTCCCAAATGGCTCACGGCCCAAACGGAGGAATCTCGAAACAAGTTCATGCTTTCTGGAATCCTCACGAGAAATGAGGAGGGTGGGTGAGTTTCGACGCAATTCCGAGACGTTGAAAAAAGTTCGTCTTCTTCTTCTTCATGTAGTCCCAAATGCTTCACGGCCCAAACGGAGGAATCTCGAAACAAGTTCATGCTTTCTGGAATCCTCACGAGAAATGAGGAGGGTGGGTGAGTTTCCACGCAATTCCGAGACGTTGAAAATAGTTTGTCTTCTTCTGCCTCAAGTAGGCCCAAATGGTTCAGGGCCCAAACGGAGGAATCTCGAAACAAGTTCATGCATTTTGGAATCCTCACGAGGAATGAGGAAGGTGGGTGAGTTTCCACGCAATTCCGAGACGTTGAAAAAAGTTCGTCTTCCTCTGCATCAAGTTGTCCTATAGGTTCACGGCACAATCGGAGGAATCTCAAAACAAGTTCATCCATTCTGGAATCCGCAAGAGAAATGAGGGGGGTGGGTGAGTTCCACGCAATTCCGAGACGTTGAAAAAAGTTCGTCTTCTTCTTCGTCATGTAGTCCCAAATGGTTCACGGCCCAAACGGAGGAATCTCGAAACAAGTTCATGCTTTCTGGAATCCTCACGAGAAATGAGGAGGGTGGGTGAGTTTCCACGCAATTCCGAGACGTTGAAAAAAGTTCGTCTTCTTCTTCCTCATGTAGTCCCAAATGGTTCCCGGCCCAAACGGAGGAATCTCGAAACAAGTTCATGCTTTCTGGAATCCTCACGAGAAATGAGGAGGGTGGGTGAGTTTCCACGCAATTCCGAGACGTTGAAAAAAGTTCGTCTTCTTCTTCCTCATGTAGTCCAAAATGGTTCACGGCCCAAACGGAGGAATCTCGAAACAAGTTCATGCTTTCTGGAATCCTCACGAGAAATGAGGAGGGTGGGTGAGTTTCCACGCAATTCCGAGACATTGAAAAAAGTTCGTCTTCTTCTGGCTCAAGTAGGCCCATATGGTTCAGGGCCCAAATGGAGGAATCTCGAAACAAGTTCATGCATTCTGGAATCCTAACGAGAAATGAGGAGGGTGGGTGAGTTTCCACGCAATTCCGAGACGTTGAAAAAAGTTCGTCTTCTTCTTCCTCATGTAGTCCCAAATGGTTCACGGCCCAAACGGAGGAATCTCGAAACAAGTTCATGCTTTCGGGAATCCTCACGAGAAATGAGGGGGGTGGGTGAGTTCCACGCAATTCCGAGACGTTGAAAAAAGTTCGTCTTCTTCTTCCTCATGTAGTCCCAAATGGTTCACGGCCCAAACGGAGGAATCTCGAAACAAGTTCATGCTTTCTGGAATCCTCACGAGAAATGAGGAGGGTTGGTGAGTTTCCACGCAATTCCGAGACATTGAAAAAAGTTCGTCTTCTTCTGCCTCAAGTAGGCCCATATGGTTCAGGGCCCAAATGGAGGAATCTCGAAACAAGTTCATGCATTCTGAAATCCTCACGAGAAATGAGGAGGGTGGGTGAGTTTCCACGCAATTCCGAGACGTTGAAAAAAGTTCGTCTTCTTCTTCTTCATGTAGTCCCAAATGCTTCACGGCCCAAACGGAGGAATCTCGAAACAAGTTCATGCTTTCTGGAATCCTCACGAGAAATGAGGAGGGTGGGTGAGTTTCGACGCAATTCCGAGACGTTGAAAAAAGTTCGTCTTCTTCTTCCTCATGTAGTCCCAAATGGCTCACGGCCCAAACGGAGGAATCTCGAAACAAGTTCATGCTTTCTGGAATCCTCACGAGAAATGAGGAGGGTGGGTGAGTTTCCACGGAATTCCGAGACATTGAAAAACGTTCGTCTTCGTCTGCCTCAAGTAGTCCCAAATGGTTCAGGGCCCAAACGGAGGAATCTCGAAACAAGTTCATGCATTCTGGAATCGTCCCAAGAAATGAGGAGGGTGGGTGAGTTTCCACGCAATTCCGAGACGTTGAAAATAGTTCGTCTTCTTCTGCCTCATGTAGTCCCAAATGGTTCACGGCCCAAACGGAGGAATCTCGAAACAAGTTCATGCTTTCTGGAATCCTCACGAGAAATGAGGAGGGTGGGTGAGTTTCGACGCAATTCCGAGACGTTAAAAAAAGTTCGTCTTCTTCTTCTTCATGTAGTCCCAAATTCTTCACGGCCCAAACGGAGGAATCTCGAAACAAGTTCATGCTTTCTGGAATCCTCACGAGAAATGAGGAGGGTGGGTGAGTTTCGACGCAATTCCGAGACGTTGAAAAAAGTTCGTCTTCTTCTTCCTCATGTAGTCCCAAATGGCTCACGGCCCAAACGGAGGAATCTCGAAACAAGTTCATGCTTTCTGGAATCCTCACGAGAAATGAGGAGGGTGGGTGAGTTTCGACGCAATTCCGAGACGTTGAAAAAAGTTCGTCTTCTTCTTCTTCATGTAGTCCCAAATGCTTCACGGCCCAAACGGAGGAATCTCGAAACAAGTTCATGCTTTCTGGAATCCTCACGAGAAATGAGGAGGGTGGGTGAGTTTCCACGCAATTCCGAGACGTTGAAAATAGTTTGTCTTCTTCTGCCTCAAGTAGGCCCAAATGGTTCAGGGCCCAAACGGAGGAATCTCGAAACAAGTTCATGCATTTTGGAATCCTCACGAGGAATGAGGAAGGTGGGTGAGTTTCCACGCAATTCCGAGACGTTGAAAAAAGTTCGTCTTCCTCTGCATCAAGTTGTCCTATAGGTTCACGGCACAATCGGAGGAATCTCAAAACAAGTTCATCCATTCTGGAATCCGCAAGAGAAATGAGGGGGGTGGGTGAGTTCCACGCAATTCCGAGACGTTGAAAAAAGTTCGTCTTCTTCTTCGTCATGTAGTCCCAAATGGTTCACGGCCCAAACGGAGGAATCTCGAAACAAGTTCATGCTTTCTGGAATCCTCACGAGAAATGAGGAGGGTGGGTGAGTTTCCACGCAATTCCGAGACGTTGAAAAAAGTTCGTCTTCTTCTTCCTCATGTAGTCCCAAATGGTTCCCGGCCCAAACGGAGGAATCTCGAAACAAGTTCATGCTTTCTGGAATCCTCACGAGAAATGAGGAGGGTGGGTGAGTTTCCACGCAATTCCGAGACGTTGAAAAAAGTTCGTCTTCTTCTTCCTCATGTAGTCCAAAATGGTTCACGGCCCAAACGGAGGAATCTCGAAACAAGTTCATGCTTTCTGGAATCCTCACGAGAAATGAGGAGGGTGGGTGAGTTTCCACGCAATTCCGAGACATTGAAAAAAGTTCGTCTTCTTCTGGCTCAAGTAGGCCCATATGGTTCAGGGCCCAAATGGAGGAATCTCGAAACAAGTTCATGCATTCTGGAATCCTAACGAGAAATGAGGAGGGTGGGTGAGTTTCCACGCAATTCCGAGACGTTGAAAAAAGTTCGTCTTCTTCTTCCTCATGTAGTCCCAAATGGTTCACGGCCCAAACGGAGGAATCTCGAAACAAGTTCATGCTTTCGGGAATCCTCACGAGAAATGAGGGGGGTGGGTGAGTTCCACGCAATTCCGAGACGTTGAAAAAAGTTCGTCTTCTTCTTCCTCATGTAGTCCCAAATGGTTCACGGCCCAAACGGAGGAATCTCGAAACAAGTTCATGCTTTCTGGAATCCTCACGAGAAATGAGGAGGGTTGGTGAGTTTCCACGCAATTCCGAGACATTGAAAAAAGTTCGTCTTCTTCTGCCTCAAGTAGGCCCATATGGTTCAGGGCCCAAATGGAGGAATCTCGAAACAAGTTCATGCATTCTGAAATCCTCACGAGAAATGAGGAGGGTGGGTGAGTTTCCACGCAATTCCGAGACCTTGAAAAAAGTTCGTCTTCTTCTTCCTCATGTAGTCCCAAAAGGTTCACGGCCCAAACGGAGGAATCTCGAAACAAGTTCATGCATTCTGGAATCCTAACGAGAAATGAGGAGGGTGGGTGAGTTTCCACGCAATTCCGAGACGTAGAAAAAAGTTCGTCTTCCTCTGCCTCAAGTTGTCCTATAGGTTCAAGGCACAATCGGAGGAATCTCAAAAAACGTCCAACCATTCTGGAATCCTCACAAGAAATGAGGAGGGTGGGTGAGTTTCCAAGCAATTCCGAGACGTTGAAAAAAGTTCGTCTTCTTCTTCTTCATGTAGTCCCAAATGGTTCACAGCCCAAACGGAGGAATCTTGAAACAAGTTCATGCTTTCTGGAATCCTCACGAGAAATGAGGAGGGTGGGTGAGTTTCCACGCAATTCCGAGACGTTGAAAAAAGTTCGTCTTCTTCTTCCTCATGTAGTCCCAAATGGTTCACGGCCCAAACGGAGGAATCTCGAAACAAGTTCATGCTTTCTGGAATCCTCACGAGAAATGAGGAGGGTGGGTGAGTTTCCACGCAATTCCGAGACGTTGAAAAAAGTTCGTCTTCTTCTTCCTCATGTAGTCCCAAATGGTTCCCGGCCCAAACGGAGGAATCTCGAAACAAGTTCATGCTTTCTGGAATCCTCACGAGAAATGAGGAGGGTGGGTGAGTTTCCACGGAATTCCGAGACATTGAAAAACGTTCGTCTTCGTCTGCCTCAAGTAGTCCCAAATGGTTCAGGGCCCAAACGGAGGAATCTCGAAACAAGTTCATGCATTCTGGAATCGTCCCAAGAAATGAGGAGGGTGGGTGAGTTTCCACGCAATTCCGAGACGTTGAAAATAGTTCGTCTTCTTCTGCTTCATGTAGTCCCAAATGGTTCACGGCCCAAACGGAGGAATCTCGAAACAAGTTCATGCTTTCTGGAATCCTCACGAGAAATGAGGAGGGTGGGTGAGTTTCGACGCAATTCCGAGACGTTGAAAAAAGTTCGTCTTCTTCTTCTTCATGTAGTCCCAAATGCTTCACGGCCCAAACGGAGGAATCTCGAAACAAGTTCATGCTTTCTGGAATCCTCACGAGAAATGAGGAGGGTGGGTGAGTTTCGACGCAATTCCGAGACGTTGAAAAAAGTTCGTCTTCTTCTTCCTCATGTAGTCCCAAATGGCTCACGGCCCAAACGGAGGAATCTCGAAACAAGTTCATGCTTTCTGGAATCCTCACGAGAAATGAGGAGGGTGGGTGAGTTTCCACGCAATTCCGAGACGTTGAAAAAAGTTCGTCTTCTTCTTCCTCATGTAGTCCCAAATGGTTCACGGCCCAAACGGAGGAATCTCGAAACAAGTTCATGCTTTCTGGAATCCTCACGAGAAATGAGGAGGGTGGGTGAGTTTCCACGCAATTCCGAGACGTTGAAAAAAGTTCGTCTTCTTCTTCCTCATGTAGTCCCAAATGGTTCCCGGCCCAAACGGAGGAATCTCGAAACAAGTTCATGCTTTCTGGAATCCTCACGAGAAATGAGGAGGGTGGGTGAGTTTCCACGGAATTCCGAGACATTGAAAAACGTTCGTCTTCGTCTGCCTCAAGTAGTCCCAAATGGTTCAGGGCCCAAACGGAGGAATCTCGAAACAAGTTCATGCATTCTGGAATCGTCCCAAGAAATGAGGAGGGTGGGTGAGTTTCCACGCAATTCCGAGACGTTGAAAATAGTTCGTCTTCTTCTGCCTCATGTAGTCCCAAATGGTTCACGGCCCAAACGGAGGAATCTCGAAACAAGTTCATGCTTTCTGGAATCCTCACGAGAAATGAGGAGGGTGGGTGAGTTTCGACGCAATTCCGAGACGTTAAAAAAAGTTCGTCTTCTTCTTCTTCATGTAGTCCCAAATGCTTCACGGCCCAAACGGAGGAATCTCGAAACAAGTTCATGCTTTCTGGAATCCTCACGAGAAATGAGGAGGGTGGGTGAGTTTCGACGCAATTCCGAGACGTTGAAAAAAGTTCGTCTTCTTCTCCCTCATGTAGTCCCAAATGGCTCACGGCCCAAACGGAGGAATCTCGAAACAAGTTCATGCTTTCTGGAATCCTCACGAGAAATGAGGAGGGTGGGTGAGTTTCGACGCAATTCCGAGACGTTGAAAAAAGTTCGTCTTCTTCTTCGTCATGTAGTCCCAAATGCTTCACGGCCCAAACGGAGGAATCTCGAAACAAGTTCATGCTTTCTGGAATCCTCACGGGAAATGAGGAGGGTGGGTGAGTTTCCACGCAATTCCGAGACGTTGAAAATAGTTTGTCTTCTTCTGCCTCAAGTAGGCCCAAATGGTTCAGGGCCCAAACGGAGGAATCTCGAAACAAGTTCATGCATTTTGGAATCCTCACGAGGAATGAGGAAGGTGGGTGAGTTTCCACGCAATTCCGAGACGTTGAAAAAAGTTCGTCTTCCTCTGCATCAAGTTGTCCTATAGGTTCTCGGCACAATCGGAGGAATCTCAAAACAAGTTCATCCATTCTGGAATCCGCAAGAGAAATGAGGGGGGTGGGTGAGTTCCACGCAATTCCGAGACGTTGAAAAAAGTTCGTCTTCTTCTTCGTCATGTAGTCCCAAATGGTTCACGGCCCAAACGGAGGAATCTCGAAACAAGTTCATGCTTTCTGGAATCCTCACGAGAAATGAGGAGGGTGGGTGAGTTTCCACGCAATTCCGAGACGTTGAAAAAAGTTCGTCTTCTTCTTCCTCATGTAGTCCCAAATGGTTCCCGGCCCAAACGGAGGAATCTCGAAACAAGTTCATGCTTTCTGGAATCCTCACGAGAAATGAGGAGGGTGGGTGAGTTTCCACGCAATTCCGAGACGTTGAAAAAAGTTCGTCTTCTTCTTCCTCATGTAGTCCCAAATGGTTCACGGCCCAAACGGAGGAATCTCGAAACAAGTTCATGCTTTCTGGAATCCTCACGAGAAATGAGGAGGGTGGGTGAGTTTCCACGCAATTCCGAGACATTGAAAAAAGTTCGTCTTCTTCTGGCTCAAGTAGGCCCATATGGTTCAGGGCCCAAATGGAGGAATCTCGAAACAAGTTCATGCATTCTGGAATCCTAACGAGAAATGAGGAGGGTGGGTGAGTTTCCACGCAATTCCGAGACGTTGAAAAAAGTTCGTCTTCTTCTTCCTCATGTAGTCCCAAATGGTTCCCGGCCCAAACGGAGGAATCTCGGAACAAGTTCATGCTTTCTGGAATCCTCACGAGAAATGAGGAGGGTGGGTGAGTTTCCACGCAATTCCGAGACGTTGAAAAAAGTTCGTCTTCTTCTTCCTCATGTAGTCCCAAATGCTTCACGGCCCAAACGGAGGAATCTCGAAACAAGTTCATGCTTTCTGGAATCCTCACGAGAAATGAGGTGGGTGGGTGAGTTTCGACGCAATTCCGAGACGTTGAAAAAAGTTCGTCTTCTTCTGCCTCAAGTAGGCCCAAATGGTTCAGGGCCCAAACGGAGGAATCTCGAAACAAGTTCATGCATTTTGGAATCCTCACGAGGAATGAGGAAGGTGGGTGAGTTTCCACGCAATTCCGAGACGTTGAAAAAAGTTCGTCTTCCTCTGCATCAAGTTGTCCTATAGGTTCACGGCACAATCGGAGGAATCTCAAAACAAGTTCATCCATTCTGGAATCCGCAAGAGAAATGAGGGGGGTGGGTGAGTTCCACGCAATTCCGAGACGTTGAAAAAAGTTCGTCTTCTTCTTCGTCATGTAGTCCCAAATGGTTCACGGCCCAAACGGAGGAATCTCGAAACAAGTTCATGCTTTCTGGAATCCTCACGAGAAATGAGGAGGGTGGGTGAGTTTCCACGCAATTCCGAGACGTTGAAAAAAGTTCGTCTTCTTCTTCCTCATGTAGTCCCAAATGGTTCCCGGCCCAAACGGAGGAATCTCGAAACAAGTTCATGCTTTCTGGAATCCTCACGAGAAATGAGGAGGGTGGGTGAGTTTCCACGCAATTCCGAGACGTTGAAAAAAGTTCGTCTTCTTCCTCCTCATGTAGTCCCAAATGGTTCACGGCCCAAACGGAGGAATCTCGAAACAAGTTCATGCTTTCTGGAATCCTCACGAGAAATGAGGAGGGTGGGTGAGTTTCCACGCAATTCCGAGACATTGAAAAAAGTTCGTCTTCTTCTGGCTCAAGTAGGCCCATATGGTTCAGGGCCCAAATGGAGGAATCTCGAAACAAGTTCATGCATTCTGGAATCCTAACGAGAAATGAGGAGGGTGGGTGAGTTTCCACGCAATTCCGAGACGTTGAAAAAAGTTCGTCTTCTTCTTCCTCATGTAGTCCCAAATGGTTCACGGCCCAAACGGAGGAATCTCGAAACAAGTTCATGCTTTCGGGAATCCTCACGAGAAATGAGGGGGGTGGGTGAGTTCCACGCAATTCCGAGACGTTGAAAAAAGTTCGTCTTCTTCTTCCTCATGTAGTCCCAAATGGTTCACGGCCCAAACGGAGGAATCTCGAAACAAGTTCATGCTTTCTGGAATCCTCACGAGAAATGAGGAGGGTGGGTGAGTTTCCACGCAATTCCGAGACATTGAAAAAAGTTCGTCTTCTTCTGCCTCAAGTAGGCCCATATGGTTCAGGGCCCAAATGGAGGAATCTCGAAACAAGTTCATGCATTCTGAAATCCTCACGAGAAATGAGGAGGGTGGGTGAGTTTCCACGCAATTCCGAGACCTTGAAAAAAGTTCGTCTTCTTCTTCCTCATGTAGTCCCAAATGGTTCACGGCCCAAACGGAGGAATCTCGAAACAAGTTCATGCATTCTAGAATCCTAACGAGAAATGAGGAGGGTGGGTGAGTTTCCACGCAATTCCGAGACGTAGAAAAAAGTTCGTCTTCCTCTGCCTCAAGTTGTCCTATAGTCCCAAATGGTTCACAGCCCAAACGGAGGAATCTTGAAACAAGTTCATGCTTTCTGGAATCCTCACGAGAAATGAGGAGGGTGGGTGAGTTTCCACGCAATTCCGAGACGTTGAAAAAAGTTCGTCTTCTTCTTCCTCATGTAGTCCCAAATGGTTCACGGCCCAAACGGAGGAATCTCGAAACAAGTTCATGCTTTCTGGAATCCTCACGAGAAATGAGGAGGGTGGGTGAGTTTCCACGCAATTCCGAGACGTTGAAAAAAGTTCGTCTTCTTCTTCCTCATGTAGTCCCAAATGGTTCCCGGCCCAAACGGAGGAATCTCGAAACAAGTTCATGCTTTCTGGAATCCTCACGAGAAATGAGGAGGGTGGGTGAGTTTCCACGGAATTCCGAGACATTGAAAAACGTTCGTCTTCGTCTGCCTCAAGTAGTCCCAAATGGTTCAGGGACCAAACGGAGGAATCTCGAAACAAGTTCATGCATTCTGGAATCGTCCCAAGAAATGAGGAGGGTGGGTGAGTTTCCACGCAATTCCGAGACGTTGAAAATAGTTCGTCTTCTTCTGCCTCATGTAGTCCCAAATGGTTCACGGCCCAAACGGAAGAATCTCGAAACAAGTTCATGCTTTCTGGAATCCTCACGAGAAATGAGGAGGGTGAATGAGTTTCGACGCAATTCCGAGACGTTGAAAAAAGTTCGTCTTCTTCTTCTTCATGTAGTCCCAAATGCTTCACGGCCCAAACGGAGGAATCTCGGAACAAGTTCATGCTTTCTGGAATCCTCACGAGAAATGAGGAGGGTGGGTGAGTTTCGACGCAATTCCGAGACGTTGAAAAAAGTTCGTCTTCTTCTTCCTCATGTAGTCCCAAATGGCTCACGGCCCAAACGGAGGAATCTCGAAACAAGTTCATGCTTTCTGGAATCCTCACGAGAAATGAGGAGGGTGGGTGAGTTTCCACGCAATTCCGAGACGTTGAAAAAAGTTCGTCTTCTTCTTCCTCATGTAGTCCCAAATGGTTCACGGCCGAAACGGAGGAATCTCGAAACAAGTTCATGCTTTCTGGAATCCTCACGAGAAATGAGGAGGGTGGGTGAGTTTCCACGCAATTCCGAGACGTTGAAAAAAGTTCGTCTTCTTCTCCCTCATGTAGTCCCAAATGGTTCACGGCCCAAACGGAGGAATCTCGAAACAAGTTCATGCTTTCTGGAATCCTCACGAGAAATGAGGAGGGTGGGTGAGTTTCCACGCAATTCCGAGACGTTGAAAAAAGTTCGTCTTCTTCTTCCTCATGTAGTCCCAAATGGTTCACGGCCCAAACGGAGGAATATCAAAACAAGTTCATGCTTTCTGGAATCCTCACGAGAAATGGGGAGGGTGGGTCAGTTTCCACGACATTCCGAGACATTGAAAAACGTTCGTCTTCGTCTGCCTCAAGTAGTCCCAAATGGTTCAGGGCCCAAACGGAGGAATCTCGAAACAAGTTCATGCATTCTGGAATCGTCCCAAGAAATGAGGAGGGTGGGTGAGTTTCCACGCAATTCCGAGATGTTGAAAATAGTTCGTCTTCTTCTGCCTCATGTAGTCCCAAATGGTTCACGGCCCAAACGGAGGAATCTCGAAACAAGTTCATGCTTTCTGGAATCCTCACGAGAAATGAGGAGGGTGGGTGAGTTTCGACGCAATTCCGAGACGTTGAAAAAAGTTCGTCTTCTTCTTCGTCATGTAGCCCCAAATGGTTCACGGCCCAAACGGAGGAATCTCGAAACAAGTTCATGCTTTCTGGAATCCTCACGAGAAATGAGGAGGGTGGGTGAGTTTCCACGCAATTCCGAGACGTTGAAAATAGTTTGTCTTCTTCTGCCTCAAGTAGGCCCAAATGGTTCAGGGCCCAAACGGAGGAATCTCGAAACAAGTTCATGCATTCTGGAATCCTCACGAGGAATGAGGGTGGGTGAGTTTCCACGCAATTCCGAGACGTTGGAAAAAGTTCGTCTTCCTCTGCATCAAGTTGTCCTATAGGTTCACGGCACAATCGGAGGAATCTTAAAACAAGTTCATCCATTCTGGAATCCTCACGAGAAATGAGGGGGGTGGGTGAGTTCCACGCAATTCCGAGACGTTGAAAAAAGTTCGTCTTCTTCTGCCTCAAGTTGTCCCATTTGGTTCAGGGCCCAAACGTAGGAATCTCGAAACAAGATCATGCTTTCTGAAATCCTCACGAGAAATGAGGAGGGTGGGTGAGTTTCCACGCAATTCCGAGACGTTGAAAAAAGTTCGTCTTCTTCTTCGTCATGTAGTCCCAAATGGTTCACGGCCCAAACGGAGGAATCTCGAAACAAGTTCATGCATTCTGTAATCGTCCCAAGAAATGAGGAGGGTGGGTGAGTTTCCACGCAATTCCGAGACGTTGAAAAAAGTTCTTCTTCTTCTGCCTCATGTAGTCCCAAATGGTTCACGGCCCAAACGGAGGAATCTCAAAACAAGTTCATGCTTTCTGGAATCCTCATGAGAAATGAGGAGAGTGGGTGAGTTTCGACGCAATTCCGAGACGTTGAAAAAAGTTCGTCTTCTTCTTCTTCATGTAGTCCCAAATGCTTCACGGCCCAAACGGAGTAATCTCGAAACTAGTTCATGCTTTCTGAAATCCTCACGAGAAATGAGGAGGGTGGGTGAGTTTCCACGCAATTCCGAGACGTTGAAAATAGTTTGTCTTCTTCTGCCTCAAGTAGGCCCAAATGGTTCAGGGCCCAAACGGAGGAATCTCGAAACAAGTTCATGCATTCTGGAATCCTCACGAGGAATGAGGAAGGTGGGTGAGTTTCCACGCAATTCCGAGACGTTGAAAAAAGTTCGTCTTCCTCTGCATCAAGTTGTCCTATAGGTTCACGGCACAATCGGAGGAATCTCAAAACAAGTTCATCCATTCTGGAATCCGCAAGAGAAATGAGGGGGGTGGGTGAGTTCCACGCAATTCCGAGACGTTGAAAAAAGTTCGTCTTCTTCTTCCTCATGTAGTCCCAAATGGTTCACGGCCCAAACGGAGGAATCTCGAAACAAGTTCATGCTTTCTGGAATCCTCACGAGAAATGAGGAGGGTGGGTGAGTTTCCACGCAATTCCGAGACATTGAAAAAAGTTCGTCTTCTTCTGGCTCAAGTAGGCCCATATGGTTCAGGGCCCAAATGGAGGAATCTCGAAACAAGTTCATGCATTCTGAAATCCTCACAAGAAATGAGGAGGGTGGGTGAGTTTCCACGCAATTCCGAGACCTTGAAAAAAGTTCGTCTTCTTCTTCCTCATGTAGTCCCAAATGGTTCACGGCCCAAACGGAGGAATCTCGAAACAAGTTCATGCATTCTGGAATCCTAACGAGAAATGAGGAGGGTGGGTGAGTTTCCACGCAATTCCGAGACGTTGAAAAAAGTTCGTCTTCTTCTTCCTCATGTAGTCCCAAATGGTTCACGGCCCAAACGGAGGAATCTCGAAACAAGTTCATGCTTTCTGGAATCCTCACGAGAAATGAGGAGGGTGGGTGAGTTTCCACGCAATTCCGAGACGTTGAAAAAAGTTCGTCTTCTTCTCCCTCATGTAGTCCCAAATGGTTCACGGCCCAAACGGAGGAATCTCGAAACAAGTTCATGCTTTTTGGAATCCTCACGAGAAATGAGGAGGGTGGGTGAGTTTCCACGCAATTCCGAGACGTTGAAAAAAGTTCGTCTTCTTCTTCCTCATGTAGTCCCAAATGGTTCACGGCCCAAACGGAGGAATCTCGAAACAAGTTCATGCATTCTGGAATCCTCACGAGAAATGAGGAGGGTGGGTGAGTTTCCACGCAATTCCGAGACGTTGAAAAAAGTTCGTCTTCTTCTGCCTCATGTAGTCCCAAATGGTTCACGGCCCAAACGGAGGAATCTCGAAACAAGTTCATGCTTTCTGGAATCCTCACGAGAAATTAGGAGGGTGGGTGAGTTTCGACGCAATTCCGAGACGTTGAAACAAGTTCGTCTTCTTCTTCGTCATGTAGTCCCAAATGGTTCACGGCCCAAACGGAGGAATCTCGAAACAAGTTCATGCTTTCTGGAATCCTCACGAGAAATGAGGAGGGTGGGTGAGTTTCCACGCAATTCCGAGACGTTGAAAATAGTTTGTCTTCTTCTGCCTCAAGTAGGCCCAAATGGTTCAGGGCCCAAACGGAGGAATCTCGAAACAAGTTCATGCTTTTTGGAATCCTCACGAGAAATGAGGAGGGTGGGTGAGTTTCCACGCAATTCCGAGACGTTGAAAAAAGTTCGTCTTCTTCTGCCTCATGTAGTCCCAAATGGTTCACGGCCCAAACGGAGGAATCTTGAAACAAGTTCATGCTTTCTGGAATCCTGACGAGAAATGAGGAGGGTGGGTGAGTTTCGACGCAATTCCGAGACGTTGAAAAAAGTTCGTCTTCCTCTGCCTCAAGTTGTCCTATAGTCCCAAATGGTTCACAGCCCAAACGGAGGAATCTTGAAACAAGTTCATGCTTTCTGGAATCCTCACGAGAAATGAGGAGGGTGGGTGAGTTTCCACGCAATTCCGAGACGTTGAAAAAAGTTCGTCTTCTTCTTCCTCATGTAGTCCCAAATGGTTCACGGCCCAAACGGAGGAATCTCGAAACAAGTTCATGCTTTCTGGAATCCTCACGAGAAATGAGGAGGGTGGGTGAGTTTCCACGCAATTCCGAGACGTTGAAAAAAGTTCGTCTTCTTCTTCCTCATGTAGTCCCAAATGGTTCCCGGCCCAAACGGAGGAATCTCGAAACAAGTTCATGCTTTCTGGAATCCTCACGAGAAATGAGGAGGGTGGGTGAGTTTCCACGGAATTCCGAGACATTGAAAAACGTTCGTCTTCGTCTGCCTCAAGTAGTCCCAAATGGTTCAGGGACCAAACGGAGGAATCTCGAAACAAGTTCATGCATTCTGGAATCGTCCCAAGAAATGAGGAGGGTGGGTGAGTTTCCACGCAATTCCGAGACGTTGAAAATAGTTCGTCTTCTTCTGCCTCATGTAGTCCCAAATGGTTCACGGCCCAAACGGAAGAATCTCGAAACAAGTTCATGCTTTCTGGAATCCTCACGAGAAATGAGGAGGGTGAATGAGTTTCGACGCAATTCCGAGACGTTGAAAAAAGTTCGTCTTCTTCTTCTTCATGTAGTCCCAAATGCTTCACGGCCCAAACGGAGGAATCTCGGAACAAGTTCATGCTTTCTGGAATCCTCACGAGAAATGAGGAGGGTGGGTGAGTTTCGACGCAATTCCGAGACGTTGAAAAAAGTTCGTCTTCTTCTTCCTCATGTAGTCCCAAATGGCTCACGGCCCAAACGGAGGAATCTCGAAACAAGTTCATGCTTTCTGGAATCCTCACGAGAAATGAGGAGGGTGGGTGAGTTTCCACGCAATTCCGAGACGTTGAAAAAAGTTCGTCTTCTTCTTCCTCATGTAGTCCCAAATGGTTCACGGCCGAAACGGAGGAATCTCGAAACAAGTTCATGCTTTCTGGAATCCTCACGAGAAATGAGGAGGGTGGGTGAGTTTCCACGCAATTCCGAGACGTTGAAAAAAGTTCGTCTTCTTCTCCCTCATGTAGTCCCAAATGGTTCACGGCCCAAACGGAGGAATCTCGAAACAAGTTCATGCTTTCTGGAATCCTCACGAGAAATGAGGAGGGTGGGTGAGTTTCCACGCAATTCCGAGACGTTGAAAAAAGTTCGTCTTCTTCTTCCTCATGTAGTCCCAAATGGTTCACGGCCCAAACGGAGGAATATCAAAACAAGTTCATGCTTTCTGGAATCCTCACGAGAAATGGGGAGGGTGGGTCAGTTTCCACGACATTCCGAGACATTGAAAAACGTTCGTCTTCGTCTGCCTCAAGTAGTCCCAAATGGTTCAGGGCCCAAACGGAGGAATCTCGAAACAAGTTCATGCATTCTGGAATCGTCCCAAGAAATGAGGAGGGTGGGTGAGTTTCCACGCAATTCCGAGACGTTGAAAATAGTTCGTCTTCTTCTGCCTCATGTAGTCCCAAATGGTTCACGGCCCAAACGGAGGAATCTCGAAACAAGTTCATGCTTTCTGGAATCCTCACGAGAAATGAGGAGGGTGGGTGAGTTTCGACGCAATTCCGAGACGTTGAAAAAAGTTCGTCTTCTTCTTCGTCATGTAGCCCCAAATGGTTCACGGCCCAAACGGAGGAATCTCGAAACAAGTTCATGCTTTCTGGAATCCTCACGAGAAATGAGGAGGGTGGGTGAGTTTCCACGCAATTCCGAGACGTTGAAAATAGTTTGTCTTCTTCTGCCTCAAGTAGGCCCAAATGGTTCAGGGCCCAAACGGAGGAATCTCGAAACAAGTTCATGCATTCTGGAATCCTCACGAGGAATGAGGGTGGGTGAGTTTCCACGCAATTCCGAGACGTTGGAAAAAGTTCGTCTTCCTCTGCATCAAGTTGTCCTATAGGTTCACGGCACAATCGGAGGAATCTTAAAACAAGTTCATCCATTCTGGAATCCTCACGAGAAATGAGGGGGGTGGGTGAGTTCCACGCAATTCCGAGACGTTGAAAAAAGTTCGTCTTCTTCTGCCTCAAGTTGTCCCATTTGGTTCAGGGCCCAAACGTAGGAATCTCGAAACAAGATCATGCTTTCTGAAATCCTCACGAGAAATGAGGAGGGTGGGTGAGTTTCCACGCAATTCCGAGACGTTGAAAAAAGTTCGTCTTCTTCTTCGTCATGTAGTCCCAAATGGTTCACGGCCCAAACGGAGGAATCTCGAAACAAGTTCATGCATTCTGTAATCGTCCCAAGAAATGAGGAGGGTGGGTGAGTTTCCACGCAATTCCGAGACGTTGAAAAAAGTTCTTCTTCTTCTGCCTCATGTAGTCCCAAATGGTTCACGGCCCAAACGGAGGAATCTCAAAACAAGTTCATGCTTTCTGGAATCCTCATGAGAAATGAGGAGAGTGGGTGAGTTTCGACGCAATTCCGAGACGTTGAAAAAAGTTCGTCTTCTTCTTCTTCATGTAGTCCCAAATGCTTCACGGCCCAAACGGAGTAATCTCGAAACTAGTTCATGCTTTCTGAAATCCTCACGAGAAATGAGGAGGGTGGGTGAGTTTCCACGCAATTCCGAGACGTTGAAAATAGTTTGTCTTCTTCTGCCTCAAGTAGGCCCAAATGGTTCAGGGCCCAAACGGAGGAATCTCGAAACAAGTTCATGCATTCTGGAATCCTCACGAGGAATGAGGAAGGTGGGTGAGTTTCCACGCAATTCCGAGACGTTGAAAAAAGTTCGTCTTCCTCTGCATCAAGTTGTCCTATAGGTTCACGGCACAATCGGAGGAATCTCAAAACAAGTTCATCCATTCTGGAATCCGCAAGAGAAATGAGGGGGGTGGGTGAGTTCCACGCAATTCCGAGACGTTGAAAAAAGTTCGTCTTCTTCTTCCTCATGTAGTCCCAAATGGTTCACGGCCCAAACGGAGGAATCTCGAAACAAGTTCATGCTTTCTGGAATCCTCACGAGAAATGAGGAGGGTGGGTGAGTTTCCACGCAATTCCGAGACATTGAAAAAAGTTCGTCTTCTTCTGGCTCAAGTAGGCCCATATGGTTCAGGGCCCAAATGGAGGAATCTCGAAACAAGTTCATGCATTCTGAAATCCTCACGAGAAATGAGGAGGGTGGGTGAGTTTCCACGCAATTCCGAGACCTTGAAAAAAGTTCGTCTTCTTCTTCCTCATGTAGTCCCAAATGGTTCACGGCCCAAACGGAGGAATCTCGAAACAAGTTCATGCATTCTGGAATCCTAACGAGAAATGAGGAGGGTGGGTGAGTTTCCACGCAATTCCGAGACGTTGAAAAAAGTTCGTCTTCTTCTTCCTCATGTAGTCCCAAATGGTTCACGGCCCAAACGGAGGAATCTCGAAACAAGTTCATGCTTTCTGGAATCCTCACGAGAAATGAGGAGGGTGGGTGAGTTTCCACGCAATTCCGAGACGTTGAAAAAAGTTCGTCTTCTTCTCCCTCATGTAGTCCCAAATGGTTCACGGCCCAAACGGAGGAATCTCGAAACAAGTTCATGCTTTTTGGAATCCTCACGAGAAATGAGGAGGGTGGGTGAGTTTCCACGCAATTCCGAGACGTTGAAAAAAGTTCGTCTTCTTCTTCCTCATGTAGTCCCAAATGGTTCACGGCCCAAACGGAGGAATCTCGAAACAAGTTCATGCATTCTGGAATCCTCACGAGAAATGAGGAGGGTGGGTGAGTTTCCACGCAATTCCGAGACGTTGAAAAAAGTTCGTCTTCTTCTGCCTCATGTAGTCCCAAATGGTTCACGGCCCAAACGGAGGAATCTCGAAACAAGTTCATGCTTTCTGGAATCCTCACGAGAAATTAGGAGGGTGGGTGAGTTTCGACGCAATTCCGAGACGTTGAAACAAGTTCGTCTTCTTCTTCGTCATGTAGTCCCAAATGGTTCACGGCCCAAACGGAGGAATCTCGAAACAAGTTCATGCTTTCTGGAATCCTCACGAGAAATGAGGAGGGTGGGTGAGTTTCCACGCAATTCCGAGACGTTGAAAATAGTTTGTCTTCTTCTGCCTCAAGTAGGCCCAAATGGTTCAGGGCCCAAACGGAGGAATCTCGAAACAAGTTCATGCTTTTTGGAATCCTCACGAGAAATGAGGAGGGTGGGTGAGTTTCCACGCAATTCCGAGACGTTGAAAAAAGTTCGTCTTCTTCTGCCTCATGTAGTCCCAAATGGTTCACGGCCCAAACGGAGGAATCTTGAAACAAGTTCATGCTTTCTGGAATCCTGACGAGAAATGAGGAGGGTGGGTGAGTTTCGACGCAATTCCGAGACGTTGAAAAAAGTTCGTCTTCTTCTTCCTCATGTAGTCCCAAATGGTTCACGGCCCAAACGGAGGAATCTCGAAACAAGTTCATGCTTTCTGGAATCCTCACGAGAAATGAGGAGGGTGGGTGAGTTTCCACGCAATTCCGAGACGTTGAAAAAAGTTCGTCTTCTTCTCCCTCATGTAGTCCCAAATGGTTCACGGCCCAAACGGAGGAATCTCGAAACAAGTTCATGCTTTTTGGAATCCTCACGAGAAATGAGGAGGGTGGGTGAGTTTCCACGTAATTCCGAGACGTTGAAAAAAGTTCGTCTTCTTCTTCCTCATGTAGTCCCAAATGGTTCACGGCCCAAACGGAGGAATATCGAAACAAGTTCATGCTTTCTGGAATCCTCACGAGATATGGGGAGGGTGGGTCAGTTTCCACGACATTCCGAGACATTGAAAAACGTTCGTCTTCGTCTGCCTCAAGTAGTCCCAAATGGTTCAGGGCCCAAACGGAGGAATCTCGAAACAAGTTCATGCATTCTGGAATCGTCCCAAGAAATGAGGAGGGTGGGTGAGTTTCCACGCAATTCCGAGACGTTGAAAATAGTTCGTCTTCTTCTGCCTCATGTAGTCCCAAATGGTTCACGGCCCAAACGGAGGAATCTCGAAACAAGTTCATGCTTTCTGGAATCCTCACGAGAAATTAGGAGGGTGGGTGAGTTTCGACGCAATTCCGAGACGTTGAAAATAGTTTGTCTTCTTCTGGCTCAAGTAGGCCCAAATGGTTCAGGGCCCAAACGGAGGAATCTCGAAACAAGTTCATGCATTCTGGAATCCTCACGAGGAATGAGGAGGGTGGGTGAGTTTCCACGCAATTCCGAGACGTTGAAAATAATTCGTCTTCTTCTGCCTCTTGTAGTCCCAAATGGTTCACGGCCCAAACGGAGGAATCTCGAAACAAGTTCATGCTTTCTGGAATCCTCACGAGAAATTAGGAGGGTGGGTGAATTTCGACGCAATTCCGAGACGTTGAAACAAGTTCGTCTTCTTCTTCGTCATGTAGTCCCAAATGGTTCACGGCCCAAACGGAGGAATCTCGAAACAAGTTCATGCTTTCTGGAATCCTCACGAGAAATGAGGAGGGTGGGTGAGTTTCGACGCAATTCCGAGACGTTGAAAATAGTTTGTCTTCTTCTGCCTCAAGTAGGCCCAAATGGTTCAGGGCCCAAACGGAGGAATCTCGAAACAAGTTCATGCATTCTGGAATCCTCACGAGGAATGAGGAGGGTGGGTGAGTTTCCACGCAATTCCGAGACGTTGAAAATAGTTCGTCTTCTTCTGCCTCATGTAGTCCCAAATGGTTCACGGCCCAAACGGAGGAATCTCGAAACAAGTTCATGCTTTCTGGAATCCTAACGAGAAATTAGGAGGGTGGGTGAGTTTCGACGCAATTCCGAGACGTTGAAACAAGTTCGTCTTCTTCTTCGTCATGTAGTCCCAAATGGTTCACGGCCCAAACGGAGGAATCTCGAAACAAGTTCATGCTTTCTGGAATCCTCACGAGAAATGAGGAGGGTGGGTGAGTTTCCACGCAATTCCGAGACGTTGAAAATAGTTTGTCTTCTTCTGCCTCAAGTAGGCCCAAATGGTTCAGGGCCCAAACGGAGGAATCTCGAAACAAGTTCATGCATTCTGGAATCCTCACGAGGAATGAGGAGGGTGGGTGAGTTTCCACGCAATTCCGAGACGTTGGAAAAAGTTCGTCTTCCTCTGCATCAAGTTGTCCTATAGGTTCACGGCACAATCGGAGGAATCTTAAAACAAGTTCATCCATTCTGGAATCCTCACGAGAAATGAGGGGGGTGGGTGAGTTCCACGCAATTCCGAGACGTTGAAAAAAGTTCGTCTTCTTCTTCCTCATGTAGACCCAAATGGTTCACGGCCCAAACGGAGGAATATCGAAACAAGTTCATGCTTTCTGGAATCCTCACGAGAAATGGGGAGGGTGGGTCAGTTTCCACGACATTCCGAGACATTGAAAAACGTTCGTCTTCGTCTGCCTCAAGTAGTCCCAAATGGTTCAGGGCCCAAACGGAGGAATCTCGAAACAAGTTCATGCATTCTGGAATCGTCCCAAGAAATGAGGAGGGTGGGTGAGTTTCCACGCAATTCCGAGACGTTGAAACAAGTTCGTCTTCTTCTTTCGTCATGTAGTCCCAAATGGTTCACGGCCCAAACGGAGGAATCTCGAAACAAGTTCATGCTTTCTGGAATCCTCACGAGAAATGAGGAGGGTGGGTGAGTTTCCACGCAATTCCGAGACGTTGAAAATAGTTTGTCTTCTTCTGCCTCAAGTAGGCCCAAATGGTTCAGGGCCCAAACGGAGGAATCTCGAAACAAGTTCATGCATTCTGGAATCCTCACGAGGAATGAGGAGGGTGGGTGAGTTTCCACGCAATTCCGAGACGTTGGAAAAAGTTCGTCTTCCTCTGCATCAAGTTGTCCTATAGGTTCACGGCACAATCGGAGGAATCTTAAAACAAGTTCATCCATTCTGGAATCCTCACGAGAAATGAGGGGGGTGGGTGAGTTCCACGCAATTCCGAGACGTTGAAAAAAGTTCGTCTTCTTCTTCCTCATGTAGACCCAAATGGTTCACGGCCCAAACGGAGGAATATCGAAACAAGTTCATGCTTTCTGGAATCCTCACGAGAAATGGGGAGGGTGGGTCAGTTTCCACGACATTCCGAGACATTGAAAAACGTTCGTCTTCGTCTGCCTCAAGTAGTCCCAAATGGTTCAGGGCCCAAACGGAGGAATCTCGAAACAAGTTCATGCATTCTGGAATCGTCCCAAGAAATGAGGAGGGTGGGTGAGTTTCCACGCAATTCCGAGACGTTGAAAATAGTTCGTCTTCTTCTGCCTCATGTAGTCCCAAATGGTTCACGGCCCAAACGGAGGAATCTCGAAACAAGTTCATGCTTTCTGGAATCCTCACGAGAAATTAGGAGGGTGGGTGAGTTTCGACGCAATTCCGAGACGTTGAAACAAGTTCGTCTTCTTCTTCGTCATGTAGTCCCAAATGGTTCACGGCCCAAACGGAGGAATCTCGAAACAAGTTCATGCTTTCTGGAATCCTCACGAGAAATGAGGAGGGTGGGTGAGTTTCCACGCAATTCCGAGACGTTGAAAATAGTTTGTCTTCTTCTGCCTCAAGTAGGCCCAAATGGTTCAGGGCCCAAACGGAGGAATCTCGAAACAAGTTCATGCATTCTGGAATCCTCACGAGGAATGAGGAGGGTGGGTGAGTTTCCACGCAATTCCGAGACGTTGGAAAAAGTTCGTCTTCCTCTGCATCAAGTTGTCCTATAGGTTCACGGCACAATCGGAGGAATCTTAAAACAAGTTCATCCATTCTGGAATCCTCACGAGAAATGAGGGGGGTG
This sequence comes from Acacia crassicarpa, assembly GCA_034222035.1. Classification (NCBI taxonomy): domain Eukaryota; kingdom Viridiplantae; phylum Streptophyta; class Magnoliopsida; order Fabales; family Fabaceae; genus Acacia; species Acacia crassicarpa. The sequence continues at coordinate 278,629 of JAWXYG010000021.1, read as the reverse complement.
GGTGAGTTCCACGCAATTCCGAGACGTTGAAAAAAGTTCGTCTTCTTCTGCCTCAAGTTGTCCCATTTGGTTCAGGGCCCAAACGTAGGAATCTCGAAACAAGATCATGCTTTCTGAAATCCTCACGAGAAATGAGGAGGGTGGGTGAGTTTCCACGCAATTCCGAGACGTTGAAAAAAGTTCGTCTTCTTCTTCGTCATGTAGTCCCAAATGGTTCCCAGCCCAAACGGAGGAATCTCGAAACAAGTTCATGCTTTCTGGAATCCTCACGAGAAATGAGGAGGGTGGGTGAGTTTCCACGGAATTCCGAGACGTTGAAAAAAGTTTGTCTTCTTCTTCCTCATGTAGTCCCAAATGGTTCACGGCCCAAACGGAGGAATCTCGAAACAAGTTCATGCTTTCTGGAATCCTCACGAGAAATGAGGAGGGCGGGTGAGTTTCCACGCAATTCCGAGACGTTGAAAAAAGTTCGTCTTCCTCTGCCTCAAGTTGTCCTATAGGTTCAAGGCACAATCGGAGGAATCTCAAAAAACGTTCATCCATTCTGGAATCCTCACGAGAAATGAGGAGGGTGGGTGAGTTTCCACGCAATTCCGAGACGTAGAAAAAAGTTCGTCTTCCTCTGCCTCAAGTTGTCCTATAGGTTCAAGGCACAATCGGAGGAATCTCAAAAAACGTCCAACCATTCTGGAATCCTCACAAGAAATGAGGAGGGTGGGTGAGTTTCCACGGAATTCCGAGACGTTGAAAAAAGTTCGTCTTCTTCTTCCTCATGTAGTCCCAAATGGTTCACGGCCCAAACGGAGGAATCTCGAAACAAGTTCATGCTTTCTGGAATCCTCACGAGAAATGAGGAGGGCGGGTGAGTTTCCACGCAATTCCGAGACGTTGAAAAAAGTTCGTCTTCTTCTTCCTCATGTAGTCCCAAATGGTTCACGGCCCAAACGGAGGAATCTCGAAACAAGTTCACACATTCTGGAATCCTAACTAGAAATGAGGAGGGTGGGTGAGTTTCCACGCAATTCCGAGACGTAGAAAAAAGTTCGTCTTCCACTGCCTAGAGTTGTCCTATAGGTTCAAGGCGCAATCGGAGGAATCTGAAAAAACGTTCATCCATTCTGGAATCCTCACGAGAAATGAGGAGGGTGGGTGAGTTTCCACGCAATTCCGAGACGTTGAAAAAAGTTCGTCTTCTTCTTCCTCATGTAGTCCCAAATGGTTCACGGCCCAAACGGAGGAATCTCGAAACAAGTTCATGCATTCTAGAATCCTAACGAGAAATGAGGAGGGTGGGTGAGTTTCCACGCAATTCCGAGACGTAGAAAAAAGTTCGTCTTGCTCTGCCTCAAGTTGTCCTATAGGTTCAAGGCGCAATCGGAGGAATCTCAAAAAACGTTCATCCATTCTGGAATCCTCACGAGAAATGAGGAGGGTGGGTGAGTTTCCACGCAATTCCGAGACGTTGAAAAAAGTTCGTCTTCTTCTTCCTCATGTAGTCCCAAATGGTTCAGGGCCCAGACGGAGGAATCACGAAACAAGTTCATGCATTCTGGAATCCTAACGAGAAATGAGGAGGGTGGGTGAGTTTCCACGCAATTCCGAGACGTAGAAAAAAGTTCGTCTTGCTCTGCCTCAAGTTGTCCTAAAGGTTCAAGGCGCAATCGGAGGAATCTCAAAAAACGTTCATCCATTCTGGAATCCTCACGAGAAATGAGGAGGGTGGGTGAGTTTCCAAGCAATTCCGAGACGTTGAAAAAAGTTCGTCTTCTTCTTCCTCATGTAGTCCCAAATGGTTCAGGGCCCAGACGGAGGAATCACGAAACAAGTTCATGCATTCTGAAATACTCGCGAGAAATGAGGAGGGTGGGTGAGTTTCCACGCAATTCCGAGACGTTGAAAAAAGTTCGTCTTCCTCTGCATCAAGTTGTCCTATAGGTTCACGGCACAATCGGAGGAATCTCAAAACAAGTTCATCCATTCTAGAATCCTCACGAGAAATGAGGTGGGTGGGTGAGTTTCCACGCAATTACGAGACATTGAAAAAAGTTCGTCTTCTTCTTCCTCAAGTAGTCCAAAATGGTTCAGGGCCCAAACGGAGGAATCTCGAAGCAAGTTCATGCATTCTGGAATCCTCACGCGGAATGAGGAGGGTGGGTGAGTTTCCACGCAATTCCGAGACGTTGAAAAAAGTTCGTCTTCTTCTTCTTCATGTAGTCCCAAATGGTTCACGGCCCAAACGGAGGAATCTCGAAACAAGTTCATGCTTTCTGGAATCCTCACGAGAAATGAGGAGGGTGGCTGAGTTTCCACGCAATTCCGAGACATTGGAAAAAGTTCGTCTTCTTCTGCCTCAAGTAGGCCCATATGGTTCAGGGCCCAAACGGAGGAATCTCGAAACAAGTTCATGCATTCTGAAATCCTCACGAGCAATGAGGAGGGTGGGTGAGTTTCCACGGAATTCCGAGACGTTGAAAAAAGTTCGTCTTCTTCTTCCTCATGTAGTCCCAAATGGTTCACGGCCCAAACGGAGGAATCTCGAAACAAGTTCATGCTTTCTGGAATCCTCACGAGAAATGAGGAGGGTGGGTGAGTTTCCACGCAATTCCGAGACGTTGAAAAAAGTTTGTCTTCTTCTTCGTCATGTAGTCCCAAATGGTTCACGGCCCAAACGGAGGAATCTGGAAACAAGTTCATGCTTTCTGGAATCTTCACGAGAAATGAGGAGGGTGGGTGAGTTTCCACGCAATTCCGAGACGTTGAAAAAAGTTCGTCTTCTTCTTCCTCATGTAGTCCCAAATGGTTCACGGCCCAAACGGAGGAATCTCGAAACACGTTCATGCATTCTGAAATCCTCCCGAGGAATGAGGTGGGTGGGTGAGTTTCCACACAATTCCGAGACGTTGAAAAAAGTTTGTCTTCTTCTTCCTCATGTAGTCCCAAATGGTTCACGGCCCAAACGGTGGAATCTCGAAACAAGTTCATGCATTCTGGAATCCTAACGAGAAATGAGGAGGGTGGGTGAGTTTCCACGCAATTCCGAGACGTAGAAAAAAGTTCGTCTTCCTCGGCCTCAAGTTGTCCTATAGGTTCAAGGCACAATCGGAGGAATCTCAAAAAACGTTCATCCATTCTGGAATCCTCACGAGAAATGAGGAGGGTGGGTGAGTTTCCACGCAATTCCGAGACGTTGAAAAAAGTTCGTCTTCTTCTTCTTCATGTAGTCCCAAATGGTTCACGGCCCAAACGGAGGAATCTCGAAACAAGTTCATCCATTCTGGAATCCTCACGAGAAATGAGCGGGGGTGGGTGAGTTCCACGCAATTCCGAGACGTTGAAAAAAGTTCGTCTTCTTCTGCCTCAAGTTGTCCCATTAGGTTCAGGGCCCAAACGGAGGAATCTCGAAATAAGATCATGCTTTCTGAAATCCTCACGAGAAATGAGGAGGGTGGGTGAGTTTCCACGCAATTCCGAGACGTTGAAAAAAGTTCCTCTTCTTCTTCTTCATGTAGTCCCAAATGGTTCACGGCCCAAACGGAGGAATCTCGAAACAAGTTCATGCTTTCTGCAATCCTCACGAGAAATGAGGAGGGTGGGTGAGTTTCCACGCAATTACGAGACGTTGAAAAAAGTTCGTCTTCTTCTTCCTCATGTAGTCCCAAATGGTTCACGGCCCAAACGGAGGAATCTCGAAACAAGTTCATGCATTCTGGAATCCTCACGAGAAATGAGGAGGGTGGGTGAGTTTCCACGCAATTCCGAGACGTTGAAAATAGTTCGTCTTCTTCTACCTCAAGTAGGCCCAAATGGTTCAGGGCCCAAACGTAGGAATCTCGAAACAAGTTCATGTATTCTGGAATCCCCACGAGGAATGAGGAGGGTGGGTGAGTTTCCACGCAATTCCGAGACGTTGAAAAAAGTTCGTCTTCCTCTGCATCAAGTTGTCCTATAGGTTCACGGCACAATCGGAGGAATCTTAAAACAAGTTCATCCATTCTGGAATCCTCACGAGAAATGAGGGGGGTGGGTGGGTTCCACGCAATTCCGAGACGTTGAAAAAAGTTCGTCTTCTTCTGCCTCAAGTTGTCCCATTTGGTTCAGGGCCCAAACGTAGGAATCTTGAAACAAGATCATGCTTTCTGAAATCCTCACAAGAAATGAGGAGGGTGGGTGAGTTTCCACGCAATTCCGAGACGTTGAAAAAAGTTCGTCTTCTTCTTCTTCATGTAGTTCCAAATGGTTCACGGCCCAAACGGAGGAATCTCGAAACAAGTTCAAGCTTTCTGGAATCCTCACGAGAAATGAGGAGGGTGGGTGAGTTTCCACGCAATTCTGAGACGTTGAAAAAAGTTCGTCTTCTTCTTCCTCATGTAGTCCCAAATGGTTCACGGCCCAAACGGAGGAATCTCGAAACAAGTTCATGCATTCTGGAATCCTAACGAGAAATGAGGAGGGTGGGTGAGTTTCCACGCAATTCCGAGACGTAGAAAAAAGTTCGTCTTCCTCTGCCTCAAGTTGTCCTATAGGTTCAAGGCACAATCGGAGGAATCTCAAAAAACGTTCATCCATTCTGGAATCCTCACGAGAAATGAGGAGGGTGGGTGAGTTTCCACGCAATTCCGAGACGTTGAAAATAGTTCGTCTTCTTCTGGCTCAAGGAGGCCCAAATGGTTCAGGGCACAAACGGAGGAATCTCGAAAAGAGTTAATGCATTCTGGAATCCTCAAGAGGAATGAGGAGGGTGGGTGAGTTTCCACGCAATTCCGAGACGTTGAAAAAAGTTTGTCTTCTTCTTCCTCATGTAGTCCCAAATTGTTCACGGCCCAAACGGGGGAATCTCGAAACAAGTTCATGCATTCTGGAATCCTCACGAGAAATGAGGAGGGTGGGTGAGTTTCCACGCAATTCCGAGACGTTGAAAAAAGTTCGTCTTCTTCTTCCTCATGTAGTCCCAAATGGTTCACGGCCCAAACGGAGGAATCTCGAAACACGTTCATGCATTCTGAAATCCTCCCGAGGAATGAGGTGGGTGGGTGAGTTTCCACACAATTCCGAGACGTTGAAAAAAGTTTGTCTTCTTCTTCCTCATGTAGTCCCAAATGGTTCACGGCCCAAACGGTGGAATCTCGAAACAAGTTCATGCATTCTGGAATCCTAAGGAGAAATGAGGAGGGTGGGTGAGTTTCCACGCAATTCCGAGACGTAGAAAAAAGTTCGTCTTCCTCTGCCTCAAGTTGTCCTATAGGTTCAAGGCACAATCGGAGGAATCTCAAAAAACGTTCATCCATTCTGGAATCCTCACGAGAAATGAGGAGGGTGGGTAAGTTTCCACGCAATTCCGAGACGTTGAAAAAAGTTCGTCTTCTTCTTCTTCATGTAGTCCCAAATGGTTCACGGCCCAAACGGACGAATCTGGAAACAAGTTTATGCTTTCTGGAATCCTCACGAGAAATGAGGAGGGTGGGTGAGTTTCCACGCAATTCCGAGACGTTGAAAAAAGTTCGTCTTCTTCTTCCTCATGTGGTCCCAAATGGTTCACGGCCCAAACGGAGGAATCTCGAAACAAGTTCATGCTTTCTGGAATCCTCACGAGAAATGAGGAGGGTGGGTGAGTTTCCACGGAATTCCGAGACGTTGAAAAAAGTTCGTCTTCTTCTTCCTCATGTAGTCCCAATTGGTTCACGGCCCAAACGGAGGAATCTCGAAACAAGTTCATGCTTTCTGCAATCCTCACGAGCAATGAGGAGGGTGGGTGAGTTTCCACGCAATTCCGAGACGTTGAAAAAAGTTCGTCTTCTTCTTCCTCATGTAGTCCCAAATGGTTCACGGCCCAAACGGAGGAATCTCGAAACAAGTTCATGCATTCTGGAATCCTAACGAGAAATGAGGAGGGTGGGTGAGTTTCCACGCAATTCCGAGACGTAGAAAAAAGTTCGTCTTCCTCGGCCTCAAGTTGTCCTATAGGTTCAAGGCACAATCGGAGGAATCTCAAAAAACGTTCATCCATTCTGGAATCCTCACGAGAAATGAGGAGGGTGGGTGAGTTTCCACGCAATTCCGAGACGTTGAAAATAGTTCGTCTTCTTCTGGCTCAAGGAGGCCCAAATGATTCAGGGCACAAACGGAGGAATCTCGAAAAGAGTTAATGCATTCTGGAAGCCTCACGAGGAATGAGGAGGGTGGGTGAGTTTCCACGCAATTCCGAGACGTTGAAAAAAGTTCGTCTTCTTCTTCCTCATGTAGTCCCAAATTGTTCACGGCCCAAACGGGGGAATCTCGAAACGAGTTCATGCATTCTGGAATCCTCACGAGAAATGAGGAGGGTGGGTGAGTTTCCACGCAATTCCGAGACGTTGAAAAAAGTTCGTCTTCTTCTTCCTCATGTAGTCCCAAATGGTTCACGGCCCAAACGGAGGAATCTCGAAACACGTTCATGCATTCTGAAATCCTCCCGAGGAATGAGGTGGGTGGGTGAGTTTCCACACAATTTCGAGACGTTGAAAAAAGTTTGTCTTCTTCTTCCTCATGTAGTCCCAAATGGTTCACGGCCCAAACGGTGGAATCTCGAAACAAGTTCATGCATTCTGGAATCCTAAGGAGAAATGAGGAGGGTGGGTGAGTTTCCACGCAATTCCGAGACGTAGAAAAAAGTTCGTCTTCCTCTGCCTCAAGTTGTCCTATAGGTTCAAGGCACAATCGGAGGAATATCAAAAAACGTTCATCCATTCTGGAATCCTCACGAGAAATGAGGAGGGTGGGTGAGTTTCCACGCAATTCCGAGACGTTGAAAAAAGTTCGTCTTCTTCTTCTTCATGTAGTCCCAAATGGTTCACGGCCCAAACGGACGAATCTGGAAACAAGTTTATGCTTTCTGGAATCCTCACGAGAAATGAGGAGGGTGGGTGAGTTTCCACGCAATTCCGAGACGTTGAAAAAAGTTCGTCTTCTTCTTCCTCATGTGGTCCCAAATGGTTCACGGCCCAAACGGAGGAATCTCGAAACAAGTTCATGCTTTCTGGAATCCTCACGAGAAATGAGGAGGGTGGGTGAGTTTCCACGGAATTCCGAGACGTTGAAAAAAGTTCGTCTTCTTCTTCCTCATGTAGTCCCAATTGGTTCACGGCCCAAACGGAGGAATCTCGAAACAAGTTCATGCTTTCTGCAATCCTCACGAGCAATGAGGAGGGTGGGTGAGTTTCCACGCAATTCCGAGACGTTGAAAAAAGTTCGTCTTCTTCTTCCTCATGTAGTCCCAAATGGTTCACGGCCCAAACGGAGGAATCTCGAAACAAGTTCATGCATTCTGGAATCCTAACGAGAAATGAGGAGGGTGGGTGAGTTTCCACGCAATTCCGAGACGTAGAAAAAAGTTCGTCTTCCTCTGCCTCAAGTTGTCCTATAGGTTCAAGGCACAATCGGAGGAATCTCAAAAAACGTTCATCCATTCTGGAATCCTCACGAGAAATGAGGAGGGTGGGTGAGTTTCCACGCAATTCCGAGACGTTGAAAATAGTTCGTCTTCTTCTGGCTCAAGGAGGCCCAAATGGTTCAGGGCACAAACGGAGGAATCTCGAAAAGAGTTAATACATTCTGGAATCCTCACGAGGAATGAGGAGGGTGTGTGAGTTTCCACGAAATTCCGAGACGTTGAGAAAAGTTCGTCTTCTTCTTCTTCATGTAGTCCCAAATGGTTCACGGCCCAAACGGTGGAATCTGGAAACAAGTTCATGCTTTCTGGAATCCTCACGACAAATGAGGAGGGTGGGTGAGTTTCCACGCAATTCCGAGACGTTGAAAAAAGTTCGTCTTCTTCTTCCTCATGTAGTCCCAAATGGTTCACGGCCCAAACGGAGGAATCTGGAAACACGTTCATGCATTCTGAAATCCTCCCGAGGAATGAGGAGGGTGGGTGAGTTTCCACACAATTCCGAGACGTTGAAAATAGTTCGTCTTCTTCTGCCTCAAGTAGGCCCAAATGGTTCAGGGCACAAACGGAGGAATCTCGAAAAGAGTTCATGCATTCTGGAATCCTCACGAGGAATGAGGAGGGTGGGTGAGTTTCCACGCAATTCCGAGACGTTGAAAAAAGTTCGTCTTCCTCTGCATCAAGTTGTCCTATAGGTTCACGGCACAATCGGAGGAATCTTAAACAAGTTCATCCATTCTGGAATCCTCACGAGAAATGAGGGGGGTGGGTGAGTTCCACGCAATTCCGAGACGTTGAAAAAAGTTCGTCTTCTTCTGCCTCAAGATGTCCCATTTGGTTCAGGGCCCAAACGTAGGAATCTCGAAACAAGATCATGCTTTCTGAAATCCTCACGAGAAATGAGGAGGGTGGGTGAGTTTCCACGCAATTCCGAGACGTTGAAAAAAGTTCGTCTTCTTCTTCTTCATGTAGTCCCAAATGGTTCACGGCCCAAACGGAGGAATCTCGAAAAGAGTTCAAGCTTTCTGGAATCCTCACGAGAAATGAGGAGGGTGGGTGAGTTTCCACGCAATTCCGAGACGTTGAAAAAAGTTCGTCTTCTTCTTCCTCATGTAGTCCCAAATGGTTCACGGCCCAAACGGAGGAATCTCGAAACAAGTTCATGCTTTCTGGAATCCTCACGAGAAATTAGGAGGGTGGGTGAGTTTCCACGGAATTCCGAGACGTTGAAACAAGTTCGTCTTCTTCTTCCTCATGTAGTCCCAAATGGTTCACGGCCCAAACGGAGGAATCTCGAAACAAGTTCATGCTTTCTGGAATCCTCACGAGAAATGAGGAGGGTGGGTGAGTTTCCACGCAATTCCGAGACATTGAAAAAAGTTCGTCTTCTTCTGCCTCAAGTAGGCCCTATGGTTCAGGGCCCAAACGGAGGAATCTCGAAACAAGTTCATGCTTTCTGGAATCCTTACGAGAAATGAGGAGGGTGGGTGAGTTTCCACGCAATTCCGAGACGTTGAAAAAAGTTCGTCTTCTTCTTCTTCATGTAGTCCCAAATGGTTCACGGCCCAAACGGAGGAATCTCGAAACAAGTTCATGCTTTCTGGAATCCTCACGAGAAATGAGGAGGGTGGGTGAGTTTCCATGCAATTCTGAGACGTTGAAAAAAGTTCGTCTTCTTCTTCCTCATGTAGTCCCAAATAGTTCAGGGCCCAAACTGAGGAATCTCGAAAAGAGTTAATCCTCACGAGGAATGAGGAGGGTGGGTGAGTTTCCACGCAATTCCGAGACGTTGAAAAAAGTTCGTCTTCCTCTGCCTCAAGTTGTCCTATAGGTTCAAGGCACAATCGGAGGAATCTCAAAAAACGATCATCCATTCTGGAATCCTCACGAGAAATGAGGAGGGTGGGTGAGTTTCCACGCATTTCCGAGACGGTGAAAAAAGTTCGTCTTCTTCTTCTTCATGTAGTCCCAAATGGTTCACGGCCCAAACGGAGGAATCTTGAAAGAAGTTCATGCTTTCTGGAATCCTCACGAGAAATGAGGAGGGTGGGTCAGTTTCCACGCATTTCCGAGATGTTGAAAAAAGTTCGTCTTCTTCTTCCTCATGTGGTCCCAAATGGTTCACGGCCCAAACGGAGGAATCTCGAAACAAGTTCATGCTTTCTGGAATCCTCACGAGAAATGAGGAGGGTGGGTGAGTTTCCACGGAATTCCGAGACGTTGAAAAAAGTTCGTCTTCTTCTTCCTCATGTAGTCCCAAATGGTTCACGGCCCAAACGGAGGAATCTCGAAACAAGTTCATGTTTTCTGCAATCCTCACGAGCAATAAGGAGGGTGGGTGAGTTTCCACGCAATTCCGAGACGTTGAAAAAAGTTCGTCTTCTTCTTCCTCATGTAGTCCCAAATGGTTCACGGCCCAAACGGCGGAATCTCGAAACAAGTTCATGCTTTCTGGAATCGTCACGAGAAATGAGGAGGGTGGGTGAGTTTCCACGCAATTCCGAGACATTGAAAAAAGTTCGTCTTCTTCTGCCTCAAGTAGGCCCATATGGTTCAGGGCCTAAACGGAGGAATCTCGAAACAAGTTCATGCATTATGAAATCCTCACGAGAAATGAGGAGGGTGGGTGAGTTTCCACGCAATTCCGAGACGTTGAAAAAAGTTCGTCTTCTTCAGCCTCAAGTAGTCCCAAATGGTTCAGGGCCCAAACGGAGGAATCTCGAAACAAGTTCATGCTTTCTGGAATCCTGACGGGAAATGAGGAGGGTGGGTGAGTTTCCACGGAATTCGGAGACGTTGAAAAAAGTTCGTCTTCTTCTTCCTCATGTAGTCCCAAATGGTTCACGGCCCAAATGGAGGAATCTCGAAACAAGTTGCTTTCTGGAATCCTCACGAGAAATGACGTGGGTGGGTCAGTTTCCACGCAATTCCGAGACATTGAAAAAGTTCGTCTTCTTCTGCCTCAAGTAGGCCCATATGGTTCAGGGCCCAAACGGAGGAATCTCGAAACAAGTTCATGCATTCTGAAATCCTCACGAGAAATGAGGAGGGTGGGTGAGTTTCCACGCAATTCCGAGACGTTGAAAAAAGTTCGTCTTCTTCTTCCTCATGTAGTCCCAAATGGTTCACGGCCCAAACGGAGGAATCTCGAAACAAGTTCATGCATTCTGGAATCCTAACGAGAAATGAGGAGGGTGGGTGAGTTTCCACGCAATTCCGAGAAATAGAAAAAAGTTCGTCTTCCTCTGCCTCAAGTTGTCCTATAGGTTCAAGGCACAATCGGAGGAATCTCAAAAAACGTTCATCCATTCTGGAATCCTCACGAGAAATGAGGAGGGTGGGTGAGTTTCCACGCAATTCCGAGACGTTGAAAAAAGTTTGTCTTCTTCTTCCTCATGTGGTCCCAAATGGTTCACGGCCCAAACGGAGGAATCTCGAAACAAGTTCATGCTTTCTGGAATCCTCACGAGAAATGAGGAGGCTGGGTGAGTTTCCACGCAATTCCGAGACGTTGAAAAAAGTTCGTCTTCAACTTCTTCATGTAGGCCCATATGGTTCAGGGCCCAAACGGAGGAATCTCGAAACAAGTTCATGCATTCTGAAATCCTCACGAGAAATGAGGAGGGTGGGTGAGTTTCCACGCAATTCCGAGACATTGAAAAAAGTTCGTCTTCTTCTGCCTCAAGTTGTCCCAAATGGTTCAAGGCCCAGACGGAGGAATCTCGAAACAAGTTCATGCATTCTGAAATCCTCGCGAGAAATGAGGAGGGTGGGTGAGTTTCCACGCAATTCCGAGACGTTGAAAAAAGTTCGTCTTCCTCTGCATCAAGTTGTCTTATAGGTTCACGGCACAGTCGGAGGAATCTCAAAACAAGTTCATCCATTCTGGAATCCTCACGAGAAATGAGGAGGGTGGGTGAGTTTCCACGCAATTACGAGACGTTGAAAAAAGTTCGTCTTCTTCTTCCTCATGTAGTCCCAAATGGTTCAGGGCCCAAACTGAGGAATCTCGAAACAAGTTCATGCTTTCTGGAATCCGCACGAGAAATGAGGAGGGTGGGTGAGTTTCCACGCAATTCCGAGACGTTGAAAAAAGTTCGTCTTCTTCTGCATCAAGTTGTCCTATGTTCACGGCACAATCGGAGGAATCTCAAAACAAGTTCATCCATTCTGGAATCCTCACGAGAAATGAGGGGGTGGGTGAGTTCCATGCAATTCCGAGACGTTGAAAAAAGTTCGTCTTCTTCTGCCTCATGTTGTCCCATTTGGTTCAGGGCCCAAACGTAGGAATCTCGAAACAAGTTCATGCTTTCTGGAATCCGCACGAGAAATGAGGAGGGTGGGTGAGTTTCCAAGCAATTCCGAGACATTGAAAAAAGTTCGTCTTCTTCTGCCTCAAGTTGTCCCACATGGTTCAGGGCCCAAACGGAGGAATCTCGAAACAAGTTCATGCTTTCTGGAATCCGCACGAGAAATGAGGAGGGTGGGTGAGTTTCCATGCAATTCCGAGACATTGAAAAAAGTTCGTCTTCTTCTGCCTCAAGTTGTCCCACATGGTTCAGGGCCCAAACGGAGGAATCTCGAAACAAGTTCATGCATCCTCACGAGAAATGAACAGGGTGGGTGAGTTTCAACGCAATTCCGAGACGTTGAAAAAAGTCTTCGTCTTCCTCATGTAGTCACAAATGGTTCACGGCCCAAACGGAGGAATCTCGAAACAAGTTCATGCTTTCTGGAATCCTCACGAGAAATGAGGAGGGTGGGTGAGTTTCCACGGAATTCTGAGACGTTGAAAAAAGTTCGTCTTCTTCTTCCTCATGTAGTCCCAAATGATTCACGGCCCAAATGGAGGAATCTCGAAACAAGTTGCTTTCTGGAATCCTCACGAGAAATGACGTGGGTGGGTCAGTTTCCACGACATTCCGAGACATTGAAAAAAGTTCGTCTTCGTCTGCCTCAAGTGGTCCCAAATGGTTAAGGGCCCAAACGGAGGAATCTCGAAACAAGTTCATGCATTCTGGAATCCTCACGAGAAATGAGGAAGGTGGTTGAGTTTCCACGCAATTTTGAGACATTGAAAAAAGTTCGTCTTCTTCTGCCTCAAGTTGTCCCATATGGTTCAGGGCCCAAACGGAGGAATCTCGAAACACGTTCATCCATTCTGGAATCCTCACGAGAAATGAGGAGGGTGGGTGAGTTTCCACGCAATTCCAAGACGTTGAAAAAAGTTTGTCTTCTTCTTCCTCATGTGGTCCCAAATGGTTCACGGCCCAAACGGAGGAATCTCGAAACAAGTTCATGCTTTCTGGAATCCTCACGAGAAATGAGGAGGCTGGGTGAGTTTCCACGCAATTCCGAGACGTTGAAAAAAGTTCGTCTTCTTCTTCTTCAGGTAGGCCCATATGGTTCAGGGCCCAAACGGAGGAATCTCGAAACAAGTTCATGCATTCTGAAATCCTCACGAGAAATGAGGAGGGTGGGTGAGTTTCCACGCAATTCCGAGACGTTGAAAAAAGTTTGTCTTCTTCTGCCTCAAGTAGTCCCAAATGGCTCAGGGCCCAGACGGAGGAATCTCGAAACAAGTTCATGCATTCTGACATCCTCGCGAGAAATGAGGAGGGTCGGTGAGTTTCCACGCAATTCCGAGACGTTGAAAAAAGTTCGTCTTCCTCTGCATCAAGTTGTCTTATAGGTTCACGGCACAATCGGAGAAATCTAAAAACAAGTTCATCCATTCTGGAATCCTCACGAGAAATGAGGAGGGTGGGTGAGTTTCCACGCAATTACGAGACGTTGAAAAAAGTTCGTCTTCTTCTTCCTCATGTAGTCCCAAATGGTTCACGGCCCAAACGGAGGAATCTCAAAACAAGTTCATGCATTCTGCAATCCTCACGAGGAATGAGGAGTGTGGTTGAGTTTCCACGCAATTCCGAGACGTTGAAAAAAGTTCGTCTTCTTCTGCATCAAGTTGTCCTATGTTCACGGCAAAATCGGAGGAATCTCAAAACAAGTTCATCCATTCTGGAATCCTCACGAGAAATGAGGGGGGTGGGTGAGTTCCACGCAATTCCGAGACGTTGAAAAAAGTTCGTCTTCTTCTGCCTCAAGTTGTCCCATTTGGTTCAGGGCCCAAACGTAGGAATCTCGAAAAAAGCTCATGCTTTCTGGAATCCGCACGAGAAATGAGGAGGGTGGGTGAGTTTCCAAGCAATTCCGAGACATTGAAAAAAGTTCGTCTTCTTCTGCCTCAAGTTGTCCCACATGGTTCAGGGCCCAAACGGAGGAATCTCGAAACAAGTTCATGCTTTCTGGAATCCGCACGAGAAATGAGGAGGGTGGGTGAGTTTCCATGCAATTCCGAGACATTGAAAAAAGTTCGTCTTCTTCTGCCTCAAGTTGTCCCACATGGTTCAGGGCCCAAACGGAGGAATCTCGAAACAAGTTCATGCATCCTCACGAGAAATGAACAGGGCGGGTGAGTTTCGACGCAATTCCGAGACGTTGAAAAAAGTCTTCTTCTTCCTCATGTAGTCACAAATGGTTCACGGCCCAAACGGAGGAATCTCGAAACAAGTTCATGCTTTCTGGAATCCTCACGAGAAATGAGGAGGGTGGGTAAGTTTCCACACAATTCCGAGACATTGAAAAAAGTTCGTCTTCTTCAGCCTCTAGTCCCAAATGGTTCAGGGCCCAAACGGAGGAATCTCGAAACAAGTTCATGCTTTCTGGAATCCTCACGAGAAATGACGAGGGTGGGTGAGTTTCCACGCAAATCCGAGACGTTGAAAAAAGTTCGTCTTCTTCTTCCTCATGTAGTCCCAAATGGTTCACGGCCCAAATGGAGGAATCTCGAAACAAGTTGCTTTCTGGAATCCTCACGAGAAATGACGTGGGTGGGTCAGTTTCCACGACATTCCGAGACATTGAAAAAAGTTCGTCTTCGTCTGCCTCAAGTGGTCCCAAATGGTTCAGGGCCCAAACGGAGCAATCTCGAAACAAGTTCATGCATTCTGAAATCCTCACGAGAAATGAGGAGGGTGGTTGAGTTTGCACGCAATTTTGAGACATTGAAAAAAGTTCGTCTTCTTCTGCCTCAAGTTGTCCCATATGGTTCACGGCCCAAACGGAGGAATCTCGAAACAAGTTCATGCATTCTGGAATCCTCACGAGAAATGAGGAGGGTGGGTGAGTTTCCACGCAATTCCGAGACGTTGAAAAAAGTTTGTCTTCTTCTTCCTCATGTAGTCCCAAATGGTTCACGGCCCAAACGGAGGAATCTCGAAACAAGTTCATGCTTTCTGGAATCCTCACGAGAAATGAGGAGTGTGGGTGAGTTTCCACGCAATTCCGAGACGTTGAAAAAAGTTCGTCTTCTTCTGCATCAAGTTGTCCTATGTTCACGGCAAAATCGGAGGAATCTCAAAACAAGTTCATCCATTCTGGAATCCTCACGAGAAATGAGGGGGGTGGGTGAGTTCCACGCAATTCCGAGACGTTGAAAAAAGTTCGTCTTCTTCTGCCTCAAGTTGTCCCATTTGGTTCAGGGCCCAAACGTAGGAATCTCGAAAAAAGTTCATGCTTTCTGGAATCCGCACGAGAAATGAGGAGGGTGGGTGAGTTTCCAAGCAATTCCGAGACATTGAAAAAAGTTCGTCTTCTTCTGCCTCAAGTTGTCCCACATGGTTCAGGGCCCAAACGGAGGAATCTCGAAACAAGTTCATGCTTTCTGGAATCCGCACGAGAAATGAGGAGGGTGGGTGAGTTTCCATGCAATTCCGAGACATTGAAAAAAGTTCGTCTTCTTCTGCCTCAAGTTGTCCCACATGGTTCAGGGCCCAAACGGAGGAATCTCGAAACAAGTTCATGCATCCTCACGAGAAATGAACAGGGTGGGTGAGTTTCGACGCAATTCCGAGACGTTGAAAAAAGTCTTCTTCTTCCTCATGTAGTCACAAATGGTTCACGGCCCAAACGGAGGAATCTCAAAACAAGTTCATCCATTCTGGAATCCTCACGAGAAATGAGGGGGGTGGGTGAGTTCCACGCAATTCCGAGACGTTGAAAAAAGTTCGTCTTCTTCTTCCTCAAGTTGTCCCATTTGGTTCAGGGCCCAAACGTAGGAATCTCGAAAAAAGCTAATGCTTTCTGGAATCTGCACGAGAAATGAGGAGGGTGGGTGAGTTTCCAAGCAATTCCGAGACATTGAAAAAAGTTCGTCTTCTTCTGCCTCAAGTTGTCCCACATGGTTCAGGGCCCAAACGGAGGAATCTCGAAACAAGTTCATGCTTTCTGGAATCCGCACGAGAAATGAGGAGGGTGGGTGAGTTTCCATGCAATTCCGAGACATTGAAAAAAGTTCGTCTTCTTCTGCCTCAAGTTGTCCCACATGGTTCAGGGCCCAAACGGAGGAATCTCGAAACAAGTTCATGCATCCTCACGAGAAATGAACAGGGCGGGTGAGTTTCGACGCAATTCCGAGACGTTGAAAAAAGTCTTCTTCTTCCTCATGTAGTCATAAATGGTTCACGGCCCAAACGGAGGAATCTCGAAACAAGTTCATGCTTTCTGGAATCCTCACGAGAAATGAGGAGGGTGGGTAAGTTTCCACACAATTCCGAGACATTGAAAAAAGTTCGTCTTCTTCAGCCTCTAGTCCCAAATGGTTCAGGGCCCAAACGGAGGAATCTCGAAACAAGTTCATGCTTTCTGGAATCCTCACGAGAAATGACGAGGGTGGGTGAGTTTCCACGCAATTCCGAGACGTTGAAAAAAGTTCGTCTTCTTCTTCCTCATGTAGTCCCAAATGGTTCACGGCCCAAATGGAGGAATCTCGAAACAAGTTGCTTTCTGGAATCCTCACGAGAAATGACGTGGGTGGGTCAGTTTCCACGACATTCCGAGACATTGAAAAAAGTTCGTCTTCGTCTGCCTCAAGTGGTCCCAAATGGTTCAGGGCCCAAACGGAGCAATCTCGAAAGAAGTTCATGCATTCTGAAATCCTCACGAGAAATGAGGAGGGTGGTTGAGTTTGCACGCAATTTTGAGACATTGAAAAAAGTTCGTCTTCTTCTGCCTCAAGTTGTCCCATATGGTTCACGGCCCAAACGGAGGAATCTCGAAACAAGTTCATGCATTCTGGAATCCTCACGAGAAATGAGGAGGGTGGGTGAGTTTCCACGCAATTCCGAGACGTTGAAAAAAGTTTGTCTTCTTCTTCCTCATGTAGTCCCAAATGGTTCACGGCCCAAACGGAGGAATCTCGAAACAAGTTCATGCTTTCTGGAATCCTCACGAGAAATGAGGAGTGTGGGTGAGTTTCCACGCAATTCCGAGACGTTGAAAAAAGTTCGTCTTCTTCTGCATCAAGTTGTCCTATGTTCACGGCAAAATCGGAGGAATCTCAAAACAAGTTCATCCATTCTGGAATCCTCACGAGAAATGAGGGGGGTGGGTGAGTTCCACGCAATTCCGAGACGTTGAAAAAAGTTCGTCTTCTTCTGCCTCAAGTTGTCCCATTTGGTTCAGGGCCCAAACGTAGGAATCTCGAAAAAAGTTCATGCTTTTTGGAATCCGCAAGAGAAATGAGGAGGGTGGGTGAGTTTCCAAGCAATTCCGAGACATTGAAAAAAGTTCGTCTTCTTCTGCCTCAAGTTGTCCCACATGGTTCAGGGCCCAAACGGAGGAATCTCGAAACAAGTTCATGCTTTCTGGAATCCGCACGAGAAATGAGGAGGGTGGGTGAGTTTCCATGCAATTCCGAGACATTGAAAAAAGTTCGTCTTCTTCTGCCTCAAGTTGTCCCACATGGTTCAGGGCCCAAACGGAGGAATCTCGAAACAAGTTCATGCATCCTCACGAGAAATGAACAGGGCGAGTGAGTTTCGACGCAATTCCGAGACGTTGAAAAAAGTCTTCTTCTTCCTCATGTAGTCACAAATGGTTCACGGCCCAAACGGAGGAATCTCGAAACAAGTTCATGCTTTCTGGAATCCTCACGAGAAATGAGGAGGGTGGGTAAGTTTCCACACAATTCCGAGACATTGAAAAAAGTTCGTCTTCTTCAGCCTCTAGTCCCAAATGGTTCAGGGCCCAAACGGAGGAATCTCGAAACAAGTTCATGCTTTCTGGAATCCTCACGAGAAATGACGAGGGTGGGTGAGTTTCCACGCAATTCCGAGACGTTGAAAAAAGTTCGTCTTCTTCTTCCTCATGTAGTCCCAAATGGTTCACGGCCCAAATGGAGGAATCTCGAAACAAGTTGCTTTCTGGAATCCTCACGAGAAATGACGTGGGTGGGTCAGTTTCCACGACATTCCGAGACATTGAAAAAAGTTCGTCTTCGTCTGCCTCAAGTGGTCCCAAATGGTTCAGGGCCCAAACGGAGCAATCTCGAAACAAGTTCATGCATTCTGAAATCCTCACGAGAAATGAGGAGGGTGGTTGAGTTTGCACGCAATTTTGAGACATTGAAAAAAGTTCGTCTTCTTCTGCCTCAAGTTGTCCCATATGGTTCACGGCCCAAACGGAGGAATCTCGAAACAAGTTCATGCATTCTGGAATCCTCACGAGAAATGAGGAGGGTGGGTGAGTTTCCACGCAATTCCGAGACGTTGAAAAAAGTTTGTCTTCTTCTTCCTCATGTAGTCCCAAATGGTTCACGGCCCAAACGGAGGAATCTCGAAACAAGTTCATGCTTTCTGGAATCCTCACGAGAAATGAGGAGTGTGGGTGAGTTTCCACGCAATTCCGAGACGTTGAAAAAAGTTCGTCTTCTTCTGCATCAAGTTGTCCTATGTTCACGGCAAAATCGGAGGAATCTCAAAACAAGTTCATCCATTCTGGAATCCTCACGAGAAATGAGGGGGGTGGGTGAGTTCCACGCAATTCCGAGACGTTGAAAAAAGTTCGTCTTCTTCTGCCTCAAGTTGTCCCATTTGGTTCAGGGCCCAAACGTAGGAATCTCGAAAAAAGTTCATGCTTTCTGGAATCCGCACGAGAAATGAGGAGGGTGGGTGAGTTTCCAAGCAATTCCGAGACATTGAAAAAAGTTCGTCTTCTTCTGCCTCAAGTTGTCCCACATGGTTCAGGGCCCAAACGGAGGAATCTCGAAACAAGTTCATGCTTTCTGGAATCCGCACGAGAAATGAGGAGGGTGGGTGAGTTTCCATGCAATTCCGAGACATTGAAAAAAGTTCGTCTTCTTCTGCCTCAAGTTGTCCCACATGGTTCAGGGCCCAAACGGAGGAATCTCGAAACAAGTTCATGCATCCTCACGAGAAATGAACAGGGTGGGTGAGTTTCGACGCAATTCCGAGACGTTGAAAAAAGTCTTCTTCTTCCTCATGTAGTCACAAATGGTTCACGGCCCAAACGGAGGAATCTCAAAACAAGTTCATCCATTCTGGAATCCTCACGAGAAATGAGGGGGGTGGGTGAGTTCCACGCAATTCCGAGACGTTGAAAAAAGTTCGTCTTCTTCTTCCTCAAGTTGTCCCATTTGGTTCAGGGCCCAAACGTAGGAATCTCGAAAAAAGCTAATGCTTTCTGGAATCTGCACGAGAAATGAGGAGGGTGGGTGAGTTTCCAAGCAATTCCGAGACATTGAAAAAAGTTCGTCTTCTTCTGCCTCAAGTTGTCCCACATGGTTCAGGGCCCAAACGGAGGAATCTCGAAACAAGTTCATGCTTTCTGGAATCCGCACGAGAAATGAGGAGGGTGGGTGAGTTTCCATGCAATTCCGAGACATTGAAAAAAGTTCGTCTTCTTCTGCCTCAAGTTGTCCCACATGGTTCAGGGCCCAAACGGAGGAATCTCGAAACAAGTTCATGCATCCTCACGAGAAATGAACAGGGCGGGTGAGTTTCGACGCAATTCCGAGACGTTGAAAAAAGTCTTCTTCTTCCTCATGTAGTCATAAATGGTTCACGGCCCAAACGGAGGAATCTCGAAACAAGTTCATGCTTTCTGGAATCCTCACGAGAAATGAGGAGGGTGGGTAAGTTTCCACACAATTCCGAGACATTGAAAAAAGTTCGTCTTCTTCAGCCTCTAGTCCCAAATGGTTCAGGGCCCAAACGGAGGAATCTCGAAACAAGTTCATGCTTTCTGGAATCCTCACGAGAAATGACGAGGGTGGGTGAGTTTCCACGCAATTCCGAGACGTTGAAAAAAGTTCGTCTTCTTCTTCCTCATGTAGTCCCAAATGGTTCACGGCCCAAATGGAGGAATCTCGAAACAAGTTGCTTTCTGGAATCCTCACGAGAAATGACGTGGGTGGGTCAGTTTCCACGACATTCCGAGACATTGAAAAAAGTTCGTCTTCGTCTGCCTCAAGTGGTCCCAAATGGTTCAGGGCCCAAACGGAGCAATCTCGAAAGAAGTTCATGCATTCTGAAATCCTCACGAGAAATGAGGAGGGTGGTTGAGTTTGCACGCAATTTTGAGACATTGAAAAAAGTTCGTCTTCTTCTGCCTCAAGTTGTCCCATATGGTTCACGGCCCAAACGGAGGAATCTCGAAACAAGTTCATGCATTCTGGAATCCTCACGAGAAATGAGGAGGGTGGGTGAGTTTCCACGCAATTCCGAGACGTTGAAAAAAGTTTGTCTTCTTCTTCCTCATGTAGTCCCAAATGGTTCACGGCCCAAACGGAGGAATCTCGAAACAAGTTCATGCTTTCTGGAATCCTCACGAGAAATGAGGAGTGTGGGTGAGTTTCCACGCAATTCCGAGACGTTGAAAAAAGTTCGTCTTCTTCTGCATCAAGTTGTCCTATGTTCACGGCAAAATCGGAGGAATCTCAAAACAAGTTCATCCATTCTGGAATCCTCACGAGAAATGAGGGGGGTGGGTGAGTTCCACGCAATTCCGAGACGTTGAAAAAAGTTCGTCTTCTTCTGCCTCAAGTTGTCCCATTTGGTTCAGGGCCCAAACGTAGGAATCTCGAAAAAAGTTCATGCTTTTTGGAATCCGCAAGAGAAA
Organism: Acacia crassicarpa; assembly: GCA_034222035.1. Lineage (NCBI taxonomy): Eukaryota > Viridiplantae > Streptophyta > Magnoliopsida > Fabales > Fabaceae > Acacia > Acacia crassicarpa. The sequence goes on along the minus strand of JAWXYG010000021.1, from coordinate 258,225 downwards.
TGAGGAGGGTGGGTGAGTTTCCAAGCAATTCCGAGACATTGAAAAAAGTTCGTCTTCTTCTGCCTCAAGTTGTCCCACATGGTTCAGGGCCCAAACGGAGGAATCTCGAAACAAGTTCATGCTTTCTGGAATCCGCACGAGAAATGAGGAGGGTGGGTGAGTTTCCATGCAATTCCGAGACATTGAAAAAAGTTCGTCTTCTTCTGCCTCAAGTTGTCCCACATGGTTCAGGGCCCAAACGGAGGAATCTCGAAACAAGTTCATGCATCCTCACGAGAAATGAACAGGGCGAGTGAGTTTCGACGCAATTCCGAGACGTTGAAAAAAGTCTTCTTCTTCCTCATGTAGTCACAAATGGTTCACGGCCCAAACGGAGGAATCTCGAAACAAGTTCATGCTTTCTGGAATCCTCACGAGAAATGAGGAGGGTGGGTAAGTTTCCACACAATTCCGAGACATTGAAAAAAGTTCGTCTTCTTCAGCCTCTAGTCCCAAATGGTTCAGGGCCCAAACGGAGGAATCTCGAAACAAGTTCATGCTTTCTGGAATCCTCACGAGAAATGACGAGGGTGGGTGAGTTTCCACGCAATTCCGAGACGTTGAAAAAAGTTCGTCTTCTTCTTCCTCATGTAGTCCCAAATGGTTCACGGCCCAAATGGAGGAATCTCGAAACAAGTTGCTTTCTGGAATCCTCACGAGAAATGACGTGGGTGGGTCAGTTTCCACGACATTCCGAGACATTGAAAAAAGTTCGTCTTCGTCTGCCTCAAGTGGTCCCAAATGGTTCAGGGCCCAAACGGAGCAATCTCGAAACAAGTTCATGCATTCTGAAATCCTCACGAGAAATGAGGAGGGTGGTTGAGTTTGCACGCAATTTTGAGACATTGAAAAAAGTTCGTCTTCTTCTGCCTCAAGTTGTCCCATATGGTTCACGGCCCAAACGGAGGAATCTCGAAACAAGTTCATGCATTCTGGAATCCTCACGAGAAATGAGGATGGTGGGTGAGTTTCCACGCAATTCCGAGACGTTGAAAAAAGTTTGTCTTCTTCTTCCTCATGTAGTCCCAAATGGTTCACGGCCCAAACGGAGGAATCTCGAAACAAGTTCATGCTTTCTGGAATCCTCACGAGAAATGAGGAGTGTGGGTGAGTTTCCACGCAATTCCGAGACGTTGAAAAAAGTTCGTCTTCTTCTGCATCAAGTTGTCCTATGTTCACGGCAAAATCGGAGGAATCTCAAAACAAGTTCATCCATTCTGGAATCCTCACGAGAAATGAGGGGGGTGGGTGAGTTCCACGCAATTCCGAGACGTTGAAAAAAGTTCGTCTTCTTCTGCCTCAAGTTGTCCCATTTGGTTCAGGGCCCAAACGTAGGAATCTCGAAAAAAGTTCATGCTTTCTGGAATCCGCACGAGAAATGAGGAGGGTGGGTGAGTTTCCAAGCAATTCCGAGACATTGAAAAAAGTTCGTTTTCTTCTGCCTCAAGTTGTCCCACATGGTTCAGGGCCCAAACGGAGGAATCTCGAAACAAGTTCATGCTTTCTGGAATCCGCACGAGAAATGAGGAGGGTGGGTGAGTTTCCATGCAATTCCGAGACATTGAAAAAAGTTCGTCTTCTTCTGCCTCAAGTTGTCCCACATGGTTCAGGGCCCAAACGGAGGAATCTCGAAACAAGTTCATGCATCCTCACGAGAAATGAACAGGGTGGGTGAGTTTCGACGCAATTCCGAGACGTTGAAAAAAGTCTTCTTCTTCCTCATGTAGTCACAAATGGTTCACGGCCCAAACGGAGGAATCTCGAAACAAGTTCATGCTTTCTGGAATCCTCACGAGAAATGAGGAGGGTGGGTAAGTTTCCACACAATTCCGAGACATTGAAAAAAGTTCGTCTTCTTCAGCCTCAAGTAGAGTCCCAAATGGTTCAGGGCCCAAACGGAGGAATCTCGAAACAAGTTCATGCTTTCTGGAATCCTCACGAGAAATGAGGAGGGTGGGTGAGTTTCCACGCAATTCCGAGACGTTGAAAAAAGTTCGTCTTCTTCTTCCTCATGTAGTCCCAAATGGTTCACGGCCCAAATGGAGGAATCTCGAAACAAGTTGCTTTCTGGAATCCTCACGAGAAATGACGTGGGTGGGTCAGTTTCCACGACATTCCGAGACATTGAAAAAAGTTCGTCTTCGTCTGCCTCAAGTGGTCCCAAATGGTTCAGGGCCCAAACGGAGCAATCTCGAAACAAGTTCATGCATTCTGAAATCCTCACGAGAAATGAGGAGGGTGGTTGAGTTTGCACGCAATTTTGAGACATTGAAAAAAGTTCGTCTTCTTCTGCCTCAAGTTGTCCCATATGGTTCACGGCCCAAACGGAGGAATCTCGAAACAAGTTCATGCATTCTGGAATCCTCACGAGAAATGAGGATGGTGGGTGAGTTTCCACGCAATTCCGAGACGTTGAAAAAAGTTTGTCTTCTTCTTCCTCATGTAGTCCCAAATGGTTCACGGCCCAAACGGAGGAATCTCGAAACAAGTTCATGCTTTCTGGAATCCTCACGAGAAATGAGGAGTGTGGGTGAGTTTCCACGCAATTCCGAGACGTTGAAAAAAGTTCGTCTTCTTCTGCATCAAGTTGTCCTATGTTCACGGCAAAATCGGAGGAATCTCAAAACAAGTTCATCCATTCTGGAATCCTCACGAGAAATGAGGGGGGTGGGTGAGTTCCACGCAATTCCGAGACGTTGAAAAAAGTTCGTCTTCTTCTGCCTCAAGTTGTCCCATTTGGTTCAGGGCCCAAACGTAGGAATCTCGAAAAAAGTTCATGCTTTCTGGAATCCGCACGAGAAATGAGGAGGGTGGGTGAGTTTCCAAGCAATTCCGAGACATTGAAAAAAGTTCGTGTTCTTCTGCCTCAAGTTGTCCCACATGGTTCAGGGCCCAAACGGAGGAATCTCGAAACAAGTTCATGCTTTCTGGAATCCGCACGAGAAATGAGGAGGGTGGGTGAGTTTCCATGCAATTCCGAGACATTGAAAAAAGTTCGTCTTCTTCTGCCTCAAGTTGTCCCACATGGTTCAGGGCCCAAACGGAGGAATCTCGAAACAAGTTCATGCATCCTCACGAGAAATGAACAGGGTGGGTGAGTTTCGACGCAATTCCGAGACGTTGAAAAAAGTCTTCTTCTTCCTCATGTAGTCACAAATGGTTCACGGCCCAAACGGAGGAATCTCGAAACAAGTTCATGCTTTCTGGAATCCTCACGAGAAATGAGGAGGGTGGGTAAGTTTCCACACAATTCCGAGACATTGAAAAAAGTTCGTCTTCTTCAGCCTCAAGTAGAGTCCCAAATGGTTCAGGGCCCAAACGGAGGAATCTCGAAACAAGTTCATGCTTTCTGGAATCCTCACGAGAAATGAGGAGGGTGGGTGAGTTTCCACGCAATTCCGAGACGTTGAAAAAAGTTCGTCTTCTTCTTCCTCATGTAGTCCCAAATGGTTCACGGCCCAAATGGAGGAATCTCGAAACAAGTTGCTTTCTGGAATCCTCACGAGAAATGACGTGGGTGGGTCAGTTTCCACGACATTCCGAGACATTGAAAAAAGTTCGTCTTCGTCTGCCTCAAGTGGTCCCAAATGGTTCAGGGCCCAAACGGAGGAATCTCGAAACAAGTTCATGCATTCTGAAATCCTCACGAGAAATGAGGAGGGTGGTTGAGTTTGCACGCAATTTTGAGACATTGAAAAAAGTTCGTCTTCTTCTGCCTCAAGTTGTCCCATATGGTTCACGGCCCAAACGGAGGAATCTCGAAACAAGTTCATGCATTCTGGAATCCTCATGAGAAATGAGGAGGGTGGGTGAGTTTCCACGCAATTCCGAGACGTTGAAAAAAGTTTGTCTTCTTCTTCCTCATGTAGTCCCAAATGGTTCACGGCCCAAACGGAGGAATCTCGAAACAAGTTCATGCTTTCTGGAATCCTCGCGAGAAATGAGGAGGGTGGGTGAGTTTCCACGCAATTCGGAGACGTTGAAAAAAGTTCGTCTTCTTCTGCCTCAAGTAGTCCCAAATGGTTCAGGGCCCAAACGGAGGAATCTCGAAACAAGTTCATGCATTCTGAAATCCTCACGAGAAATGAGGAGGGTGGTTGAGTTTGCACGCAATTTTGAGACATTGAAAAAAGTTCGTCTTCTTCTGCCTCAAGTTGTGCCATATGGTTCACGGCCCAAACGGAGGAATCTCGAAACAAGTTCATGCATTCTGGAATCCTCATGAGAAATGAGGAGGGTGGGTGAGTTTCCACGCAATTCCGAGACGTTGAAAAAAGTTCGTCGTCTTCTTCCTCATGTAGTGCCAAATGGTTCACGGCCCAAACGGAGGAATCTCGAAACAAGTTCATTTTTTCTGGAATCCTCACGAGAAATGAGGAGGGTGGGTGAGTTTCCACGCAATTCGGAGACGTTGAAAAAAGTTCGTCTTCTTCTGCCTCAAGTAGTCCCAAATGGTTCAGGGCCCAAACGGAGGAATCTCGAAACAAGTTCATGCATTCTGAAATCCTCGCGAGAAATGAGGAGGGTGGGTGAGTTTCCATGCAATTCCGAGACGTTGAAAAAAGTTCGTCTTCCTCTGCATCAAGTTGTCTTATAGGTTCACGGCACAATCGGAGGAATCTCAAAATAAGTTCATCCATTCTGCAATCCTCACGAGAAATGAGGAGGGTGGGTGAGTTTCCACGCAATTCCGAGACGTTGAAAAAAGTTCGTCTTCTTCTTCCTCATGTAGTCCCAAATGGTTCACGGCCCAAACGGAGGAATCTCGAAACAAGTTCATTCTTTCTGGAATCCTCACGAGAAATGAGGAGGGTGGGTGAGTTTCCACGCAATTCCGAGACGTTGAAAAAAGTTCGTCTTCTTCTGCCTCAAGTAGGCCCATATGGTTCAGGGCCCAAACGGTGGAATCTCGAAACAAGTTCATGCATTCTGAAATCCTCACGAGAAATGAGGAGGGTGGGTGAGTTTCCACGCAATTCCGAGACGTTGAAAAAAGTTCGTCTTCCTCTGCCTCAAGTTGTCCTATAGGTTCAAGGCACAATCGGAGGAATCTCAAAAAACGTTCATCCATTCTGGAATCCTCACGAGAAATGAGGAGGGTGGGTGAGTTTCCACGCAATTCCGAGACGTTGAAAAAAGTTCGTCTTCTTCTGCATCAAGTTGTCCTATGTTCACGGCACAATCGGAGGAATCTCAAAACAAGTTCATCCATTCTGGAATCCTCACGAGAAATGAGGGGGGTGGGTAAGTTCCACCCAATTCCGAGACGTTGAAAAAAGTTCGTCTTCTTCTGCCTCAAGTTGTCTCATTTGGTTCAGGGCCCAAACGTAGGAATCTCGAAACAAGTTCATGCTTTCTGGAATCCGCACGAGAAATGAGGAGGGTGGGTGAGTTTCCAAGCAATTCCGAGACATTGAAAATAGTTCGTCTTCTTCTGCCTCAAGTTGTCCCACATGGTTAGGGCCCAAACGGAGGAATCTCGAAACAAGTTCATGCTTTCTGGAATCCGCACGAGACATGAGGAGGGTGGGTGAGTTTCCATGCAATTCCGAGACATTGAAAAAAGTTCGTCTTCTTCTGCCTCAAGTTGTCCCACATGGTTCAGGGCCCAAACGGAGGAATCTCGAAACAAGTTCATGCATTCTGGAATCCTCACGAGAAATGAACAGGGTGGGTGAGTTTCGACGCAATTCCGAGACGTTGAAAAAAGTCTTCTTCTTCCTCATGTAGTCACAAATGGATCACGGCCCAAACGGAGGAATCTCGAAACAAGTTCATGCTTTCTGGAATCCTCACGAGAAATGAGGAGGGTGGGTAAGTTTCCACACAATTCCGAGGCATTGAAAAAAGTTCGTCTTCTTCAGCCTCAAGTAGTCCCAAATGGTTCAGGGCCCAAACGGAGGAATCTCGAAACAAGTTCATGCATTCTGGAATCCGCACGAGACATGAGGAGGGTGGGTGAGTTTCCATGCAATTCCGAGACATTGAAAAAAGTTCGTCTTCTTCTGCCTCTAGTTGTCCAACATGGTTCAGGGCCCAAACGGAGGAATCTCGAAACAAGTTCATGCATTCTGGAATCCTCACGAGAAATGAACAGGGTGGGTGAGTTTCGACGCAATTCCGAGACGTTGAAAAAAGTCTTCTTCTTCCTCATGTAGTCACAAATGGATCACGGCCCAAACGGAGGAATCTCGAAACAAGTTCATGCTTTCTGGAATCCTCACAAGAAATGAGGAGGATGGGTGAGTTTCCACGCAATTCCGAGACGTTGAAAAAAGTTCGTCTTCTTCTTCCTCATGTAGTCCCAAATGGTTCACGGCCCAAACGGAGGAATCTCGAAACAAGTTCATGCTTTCTGGAATCCTCACGAGAAATGAGGAGGGTGGGTGAGTTTCCACGCAATTCCGAGACGTTGAAAAAAGTTCGTCTTCTTCTGCCTCAAGTAGGCCCATATGGTTCAGGGCCCAAACGGAGGAATCTCGAAACAAGTTCATGCATTCTGAAATCCTCACGAGAAATGAGGAGGGTGGGTGAGTTTCCACGCAATTCCGAGACGTTGAAAAAAGTTCGTCTTCCTCTGCCTCAAGTTGTCCTATAGGTTCAAGGCACAATCGGAGGAATCTCAAAAAACGTTCATCCATTCTGGAATCCTCACGAGAAATGAGGAGGGTGGGTGAGTTTCCACGCAATTCCGAGACATTGAAAAAAGTTTGTCTTCTTCTGCCTCAAGCAGTCCCAAATGGTTCAGGGCCCAAACGGAGGAATCTCGAAACAAGTTCATGCATTCTGAAATCCTCGCGAGAAATGAGGAGGGTGGGTGAGTTTCCATGCAATTCCGAGACGTTGAAAAAAGTTCGTCTTCCTCTGCATCAAGTTGTCTTATAGGTTCACGGCACAATCGGAGGAATCTCAAAACAAGTTCATCCATTCTGGAATCCTCACGAGAAATGAGGAGGGTGGGTGAGTTTCCACGCAATTACGAGACGTTGAAAAAAGTTCGTCTTCTTCTTCCTCATGTAGTCCCAAATGGTTCACGGCCCAAACGGAGGAATCTCGAAACAAGTTCATGCATTCTAGAATCCTCACGAGGAATGAGGAGGGTGGCTGAGTTTCCACGCAATTCCGAGACGTTGAAAAAAGTTCGTGTTCTTCTGCATCAAGTTGTCCCACATGGTTCAGGGCCCAAACGGAGGAATCTCGAAACAAGTTCATGCATTCTGGAATCCTCACGAGAAATGAACAGGGTGGGTGAGTTTCGACGCAATTCCGAGACGTTGAAAAAAGTCTTCTTCTTCCTCATGTAGTCACAAATGGATCACGGCCCAAACGGAGGAATCTCGAAACAAGTTCATGCATTCTGGAATCCTCACGAGAAATGAGGAGGGTGGGTAAGTTTCCACACAATTCCGAGGCATTGAAAAAAGTTCGTCTTCTTCAGCCTCAAGTAGTCCCAAATGGTTCAGGGCCCAAACGGAGGAATCTCGAAACAAGTTCATGCATTCTGGAATCCTCACGAGAAATGAGGAGGGTGGGTGAGTTTCCACGGAATTCCGAGACGTTGAAAAAAGTTCGTCTTCTTCTTCCTCATGTAGTCCCAAATGGTTCACGGCCCAAATGGACGAATCTCGAAACAAGGTTCTTTCTGGAATCCTCACGAGAAATGACGTGGGTGGGTCAGTTTCCACAACATTCCGAGACATTGAAAAAAGTTCGTCTTCGTCTGCCTCAAGTGGTCCCAAATGGTTCAGGGCCCAAACGGAGGAATCTCGAAACAAGTTCATGCATTCTGGAATCTTCACGAGAAATGAGGAGGGTGGTTGAGTTTCCACGCAATTTTGAGACATTGAAAAAAGTTCGTCTTCTTCTGCCTCAAGTTGTCCCATATGGTTCAGGGCCCAAACGGAGGAATCTCGAAACACGTTCATGCATTCTAAAATCCTCGCGAGAAATGTGGAGGGTGGGTGAGTTTCCATGCAATTCCGAGACGTTGAAAAAAGTTTGTCTTCGTCTTCCTCATGTAGTCCCAAATGGTTCACGGCCCAAACGGAGGAATCTCGAAACAAGTTCATGCTTTCTGGTATCCTCACGAGAAATGAGGAGGGTGGGTGAGTTTCCACGCAATTCCGAGACGTTGAAAATAGTTCGACTTCTTCTGCCTCAAGTAGGCCCAAATGGTTCAGGGCCCAAACGGAGGAATCTCGAAACAAGTTCATGCATTCTGGAATCCTCACGAGGAATGAGGAGGGTGGGAGAGTTTCCACGCAATTCCGAGACGTTGAAAAAAGTTCGTCTTCTTCTGCCTCAAGTAGGCCCATATGGTTCAGGGCCCAAACGGAGGAATCTCGAAACAAGTTCATGCATTCTGAAATCCTCACGAGCAATGAGGAGGGTGGGTGACTTTCCACGCAATTCCGAGACGTTGAAAAAAGTTCGTCTTCCTCTGCCTCAAGTTGTCCTATAGGTTCAAGGCACAATCGGAGGAATCTCAAAAAACGTTCATCCATTCTGGAATCCTCACGAGAAATGAGGAGGGTGGGTGAGTTTCCACGCAATTCCGAGACGTTGAAAAAAGTTCGTCTTCTTCTTCCTCATGTAGTCCCAAATGGATCACGGCCCAAACGGAGGAATCTCGAAACAAGTTCATGCATTCTGGAATCCTCACGAGAAATGAGGAGGGTTGGTGAGTTTCCACGCAATTCCGAGACGTTGAAAAAAGTTCGTCTTCTTCTGCCTCAAGTAGGCCCAAGTGGTTCAGGGCCCAAACGGAGGAATCTCGAAACAAGTTCATGCATTCTGGAATCCTCACGAGAAATGAGGAGGGTGGGTGAGTACAATCGGAGGAATCTCAAAACAAGTTCATCCATATTGGAATCCTCACGAGAAATGAGGGGGGTGGGTGAGTTCCACGCAATTCCGAGACGTTGAAAAAAGTTCGTCTTCTTCTGCCTCAAGTTGTCCCATTTGGTTCAGGGCCCAAACGTAGGAATCTCGAAACAAGTTCATGCTTTCTGGAATCAAAAGCACGAGAAATGAGGAGGGTGGGTGAGTTGCCAGGCAATTCCGAGACATTGAAAAAAGTTTGTCTTCTTCTGCCTCAAGTTGTCCCACATGGTTCAGGGCCCAAACGGAGGAATCTCGAAACAAGTTCATGCATTCTGGAATCCTCACCAGAAATGAAAAGGGTGGGTGAGTTTCCACGCAATTCCGAGACGTTGAAAAAAGTCTTCTTCTTCCTCATGTAGTCACAAATGGTTCACCGCCCAAACGGAGGAATCTCGAAACAAGTTCATGCTTTCTGGAATCCTCACGAGAAATGAGGAGGGTGGGTGAGTTTCCACGCAATTCCGAGACTTGAAAAAAGTTCGTCTTCTTCTGCCTCAAGTAGTCCCAATTGGTTCAGGGCCCAAAAGGAGGAATCTCGAAACAAGTTCATGCATTCTGGAATCCTCACGAGAAATGAGGAGGGTGGGTCAGTTTTCATGCAATTTTGAGACATTGAAAAAAGTTCGTCTTCTTCTGCCTCAAGTTGTCCCATATGGTTCAGGGCCCAAACGGAGGAATCTCGAAACACGTTCATGCATTCTGAAATCCTCGCGAGAAATCAGGAGGGTGGGTGAGTTTCCATGCAATTCCGAGACGTTGAAAAAAGTTCGTCTTCCTCTGCCTCAAGTTGTCCTATAGGCTCAACGCACAATCGGAGGAATCTCAAAAAACGTTCATCCATTCTGGAATCCTCAAGAGAAATGAGGAGGGTGGGTGAGTTTCCACGCAATTCCGAGACGTTGAAAAAAGTTCGTCTTCTTCTTCGTCATGTAGTCCCAAATGGTTCACGGCCCAAACGGAGGAATCTCGAAACAAGTTCATGCTTTCTGGAATCCACACGAGAAATGAGGAGGGTGGGTGAGTTTCCACGCAATTCCGAGACGTTGAAAAAAGTTCGTCTTCTTCTACCTCAAGTTGTCCCACATGGTTCAGGGCCCAAATGGAGGAATCTCGAAACAAGTTCATGCATTCTGGAATCCTCACGAGAAATGAAAAGGGTGGGTGAGTTTCCACGCAATTCCGAGACGTTGAAAAAGGTCTTCTTCTTCCTCATGTAGTCACAAATGGTTCACGGCCCAAACGGAGGAATCTCGAAACAAGTTCATGCTTTCTGGAATCCTCACGAGAAATGAGGAGCGGGGTCAGTTTCCACACAATTCCGAGACATTGAAAAAAGTTCATCTTCTTCAACCTCAAGTAGTCCCAAATGGTTCAGGGCCCAAACGGAGGAATCTCTAAACAAGTTCATGCTTTCTGGAATCCTCACGAGAAATGAGGAGGGTCGGTGAGTTTCCACGCAATTCCGAGACGTTGAAAAAAGTTTGTCTTCTTCTGCCTCAAGTTGTCCTATATGGTTAAGGGCCCAAACGGAGGAATCTCGAAACATGTTCATGCATTCTGGAATCGTCACGAGAAATGAAAAGGGTGGGTGAGTTTGCACGCAATTCCGAGACGTTGAAAAAGTCTTCTTCTTCCTTATGTAGTCACAAATGGTTCACGGCCCAAACGGAGGAATCTCGAAACAAGTTCATGCTTTCTGGAATCCTCACGAGAAATGAGGAGGGTGGGTGAGTTTCCACGGAATTCCGAGACGTTGAAAAAAGTTCGTCTTCTTCTGCCTCAAGTAGTCCCAAATGGTTCAGGGCCCAAAAGGAGGAATCTCGAAACAAGTTCATGCATTCTGGAATCCTCACGAGAAATGAGGAGGGTGGGTCAGTTTTCACGCAATTTTGAGACATTGAAAAAAGTTCGTCTTCTTCTGCCTCAAGTTGTCCCATATGGTTCAGGGCCCAAACGGAGGAATCTCGAAACACGTTCATGCATTCTGAAATCCTCGCGAGAAATGAGGAGGGTGGGTGAGTTTCCACGCAATTACGAGACGTTGAAAAAAGTTCGTCTTCCTCTGCCTCAAGTTGTCCTATAGGTTCAACGCACAATCGGAGGAATCTCAAAAAACGTTCATCCATTCTGGAATCCTCACGAGAAATGAGGAGGGTGGGTGAGTTTCCACGCAATTCCGAGACGTTGAAAAAAGTTCGTCTTCTTCTTCCTCGTGTAGTCCCAAATGGTTCACGGCCCAAACGGAGGAATCTCGAAACAAGTTCATGCTTTCTGGAATCCTCACGAGAAATGAGGAGGGTGGGTGAGTTTCCACGCAATTCCGAGACGTTGAAAAAAGTTCGTCTTCTTCTTCCTCAAGTTGTCCCACATGGTTCAGGGCCCAAATGGAGGAATCTCGAAACAAGTTCATGCATTCTGGAATCCTCACGAGGAATGAGGAGGGTGGGTGAGTTTCCACGCAATTCCGAGACGTTGAAAAAAGTTCGTCTTCTTCTTCCTCATGTAGTCCCAAATGGTTCACGGCCCAAACGGAGGAATCTCGAAACAAGTTCATGCTTTCTGGAATCCTCACGAGAAATGAGGAGGGTGGGTGAGTTTCCACGCAATTCCGAGACGTTGAAAAAAGTTCGTCTTCTTCTGCCTCAAGTAGGCCCATATGGTTCAGGGCCCAAACGGAGGAATCTCGAAACAAGTTCATGCATTCTGAAATCCTCACGAGCAATGAGGAGGGTGGGTGACTTTCCACGCAATTCCGAGACGTTGAAAAAAGTTCGTCTTCCTCTGCCTCAAGTTGTCCTATAGGTTCAAGGCACAATCGGAGGAATCTCAAAAAACGTTCATCCATTCTGGAATCCTCACGAGAAATGAGGAGGGTGGGTGAGTTTCCACGCAATTCCGAGACGTTGAAAAAAGTTCGTCTTCCTCTGCCTCAAGTTGTCCTATAGGTTCAAGGCACAATCGGAGGACTCTCAAAAAACGTTCACCCATTCTGGAATCCTCACGAGAAATGAGGAGGGTGGGTGAGTTTCCACGCAATTCCGAGACGTTGAAAAAAGTTCGTGTTCTTTTCTTCCTCATGTAGTCCCAAATGGTTCACGGCCCAAACGGAGGAATCTCGAAACAAGTTCATGCTTTCTGGAATCCTCACGAGAAATGAGGAGGGTGGGTGAGTTTCCACGCAATTCCGAGACGTTGAAAAAGGTCTTCTTCTTCCTCATGTAGTCACAAATGGTTCACGGCCCAAACGGAGGAATCTCGAAACAAGTTCATGCTTTCTTGAATCCTCACGAGAAATGAGGAGGGGGATCAGTTTCCACACAATTCCGAGACATTGAAAAAAGTTCATCTTCTTCAGCCTCAAGTAGTCCCAAATGGTTCAGGGCCCAAACGGAGGAATCTCTAAACAAGTTCATGCTTTCTGGAATCCTCACGAGAAATGAGGAGGGTCGGTGAGTTTCCACGCAATTCCGAGACGTTGAAAAAAGTTCGTCTTCTTCTGCCTCAAGTTGTCCTATATGGTTCAGGGCCCAAACGGAGGAATCTCGAAACAAGTTCATGCATTCTGGAATCGTCACGAGAAATGAAAAGGGTGGGTGAGTTTCCACGCAATTCCGAGACGTTGAAAAAAGTCTTCTTCTTCCTTATGTAGTCACAAATGGTTCACGGCCCAAACGCAGGAATCTCGAAACAAGTTCATGCTTTCTGGAATCCTCACGAGAAATGAGGAGGGTGGGTGAGTTTCCACGGATTTCCGAGACGTTGAAAAAAGTTCGTCTTCTTCTGCCTCAAGTAGTCCCAAATGGTTCAGGGCCCAAAAGGAGGAATCTCGAAACAAGTTCATGCATTCTGGAATCCTCACGAGAAATGAGGAGGGTGGGTGAGTTTCCACGCAATTTTGAGACATTGAAAAAAGTTCGTCTTCTTCTGCCTCAAGTTGTCCCATATGGTTCAGGGCCCAAACGGAGGAATCTCGAAACACGTTCATGCATTCTGAAATCCTCGCGAGAAATGAGGAGGGTGGGTGAGTTTCCATGCAATTCTGAGACGTTGAAAAAAGTTCGTCTTCCTCTGCCTCAAGTTGTCCTATAGGCTCAACGCACAATCGGAGGAATCTCAAAAAACGTTCATCCATTCTGGAATCCTCACGAGAAATGAGGACGGTGGGTGAGTTTCCACGCAATTCCGAGACGTTGAAAAAAGTTCGTCTTCTTCTTCCTCATGTAGTCCCAAATGGTTCACGGCCCAAACGGAGGAATCTCAAAACAAGTTCATGCTTTCTGGAATCCACACGAGAAATGAGGAGGGTGGGTGAGTTTCCACGCAATTCCGAGACGTTGAAAAAAGTTCGTCTTCTTCTACCTCAAGTTGTCCCACATGGTTCAGGGCCCAAATGGAGGAATCTCGAAACAAGTTCATGCATTCTGGAATCCTCACGAGAAATGAAAAGGGTGGGTGAGTTTCCACGCAATTCCGAGACGTTGAAAAAGGTCTTCTTCTTCCTCATGTAGTCACAAATGGTTCACGGCCCAAACGGAGGAATCTCGAAACAAGTTCATGCTTTCTGGAATCCTCACGAGAAATGAGGAGGGGGGTCAGTTTCCACACAATTCCGAGACATTGAAAAAAGTTCATCTTCTTCAGCCTCAAGTAGTCCCAAATGGTTCAGGGCCCAAACGGAGGAATCTCTAAACAAGTTCATGCTTTCTGGAATCCTCACGAGAAATGAGGAGGGTCGGTGAGTTTCCACGCAATTCCGAGACGTTGAAAAAAGTTCGTCTTCTTCTGCCTCAAGTTGTCCTATATGGTTCAGGGCCCAAACGGAGGAATCTCGAAACAAGTTCATGCATTCTGGAATCGTCACGAGAAATGAAAAGGGTGGGTGAGTTTCCACGCAATTCCGAGACGTTGAAAAAAGTCTTCTTCTTCCTTATGTAGTCACAAATGGTTCACGGCCCAAACGCAGGAATCTCGAAACAAGTTCATGCTTTCTGGAATCCTCACGAGAAATGAGGAGGGTGGGTGAGTTTCCACGGATTTCCGAGACGTTGAAAAAAGTTCGTCTTCTTCTGCCTCAAGTAGTCCCAAATGGTTCAGGGCCCAAAAGGAGGAATCTCGAAACAAGTTCATGCATTCTGGAATCCTCACGAGAAATGAGGAGGGTGGGTGAATTTCCACGCAATTTTGAGACATTGAAAAAAGTTCGTCTTCTTCTGCCTCAAGTTGTCCCATATGGTTCAGGGCCCAAACGGAGGAATCTCGAAACACGTTCATGCATTCTGAAGTCCTCGCGAGAAATGAGGAGGGTGGGTGAGTTTCCATGCAATTCTGAGACGTTGAAAAAAGTTCGTCTTCCTCTGCCTCAAGTTGTCCTATAGGCTCAACGCACAATCGGAGGAATCTCAAAAAACGTTCATCCATTCTGGAATCCTCACGAGAAATGAGGACGGTGGGTGAGTTTCCACGCAATTCCGAGACGTTGAAAAAAGTTCGTCTTCTTCTTCCTCATGTAGTCCCAAATGGTTCACGGCCCAAACGGAGGAATCTCGAAACAAGTTCATGCTTTCTGGAATCCACACGAGAAATGAGGAGGGTGGGTGAGTTTCCACGCAATTCCGAGACGTTGAAAAAAGTTCGTCTTCTTCTACCTCAAGTTGTCCCACATGGTTCAGGGCCCAAATGGAGGAATCTCGAAACAAGTTCATGCATTCTGGAATCCTCACGAGAAATGAAAAGGGTGGGTGAGTTTCCACGCAATTCCGAGACGTTGAAAAAGGTCTTCTTCTTCCTCATGTAATCACAAATGGTTCACGGCCCAAACGGAGGAATCTCGAAACAAGTTCATGCTTTCTGGAATCCTCACGAGAAATGAGGAGGGGGGTCAGTTTCCACACAATTCCGAGACATTGAAAAAAGTTCATCTTCTTCAGCCTCAAGTAGTCCCAAATGGTTCAGGGCCCAAACGGATGAATCTCTAAACAAGTTCATGCTTTCTGGAATCCTCACGAGAAATGAGGAGGGTCGGTGAGTTTCCACGCAATTCCGAGACGTTGAAAAAAGTTCGTCTTCTTCTGCCTCAAGTTGTCCTATATGGTTAAGGGCCCAAACGGAGGAATCTCGAAACATGTTCATGCATTTTGGAATCGTCACGAGAAATGAAAAGGGTGGGTGAGTTTGCACGCAATTCCGAGACGTTGAAAAAAGTCTTCTTCTTCCTTATGTAGTCACAAATGGTTCACGGCCCAAACGGAGGAATCTCGAAACAAGTTCATGCTTTCTGGAATCCTCACGAGAAATGAGGAGGGTGGGTGAGTTTCCACGGAATTCCGAGACGTTGAAAAAAGTTCGTCTTCTTCTGCCTCAAGTAGTCCCAAATGGTTCAGGGCCCAAAAGGAGGAATCTCGAAACAAGTTCATGCATTCTGGAATCCTCACGAGAAATGAGGAGGGTGGATCAGTTTTCACGCAATTTTGAGACATTGAAAAAAGTTCGTCTTCTTCTGCCTCAAGTTGTCCCATATGGTTCAGGACCCAAACGGAGGAATCTCGAAACACGTTCATGCATTCTGAAATCCTCGCGAGAAATGAGGAGGGTGGGTGAGTTTCCACGCAATTCCGAGACGTTGAAAAAAGTTCGTCTTCCTCTGCCTCAAGTTGTCCTATAGGTTCAACGCACAATCGGAGGAATCTCAAAAAACGTTCATCCATTCTGGAATCCTCACGAGAAATGAGGAGGGTGGGTGAGTTTGTTGGGATTCGTACACGCAGCGGATTAAAAATTTCTTACGAATCCTTCCGAAGGATCACTCAACGACGTTTAAATCAGAGTTAAGGAAACCGAATCATACCTTTGTTGAACTAGTCCGCGTTCCGTTCCTTTGATCAGGTGGGCTACCTTCTCGAACAACACGTCCGCGTCTCGTTCCTTTGATCAGGTGGGCGATCAACACGTCCGCGTCTTGTTCTTTCGATCAGCAGAAGTCGACTCTTGGATCGGCTTCCTCTACTGGTATCCACACGAACAATCCCCTAAACGGTTGCGGCAGCGTGCTAGCGCTTCTTGTGCGTCTCTCTCTCTCAAATTGCTCTAGGGTTTCTCGCGGCTTTTCTCAATACGCTCGACTGAAAATCCCGTAGGTTTTTTTAAACCCGATAGGCGTATTATATAACCAAAATTAATCCTTTATTAATTTTGGAAATTCGGATTTTGAATCTGGTCAGCATATCAATCACATCTATCTCATAAATGTAATTGAATATACTAAAAGCCAGATTTGGAAATTCGAATTTTTAAATTTAAATCAAATCTAAATTTAAAGCCTTTTGATTTAATTTATCATCATAAATTAAATCCGAGATATGATATCTATCTATTTAATTAAATCTGAGATACCATATCTCAATTTAATATTAAACAGATATACGATATCTTTATTTGAAATTAAATGAGATACAATATCTCTATTTGTTTCAGATATTTAATTTATCAAATAAATTAAATACTAAACAAATATCATATATAATATTATAATCTCAATTTATAATATATATATTAATTTCGAATTATATATATATATATATATATATATATATATAAATCCTAGATCAAATTTAGTATTCATTTAATCTCAGATTAATCTGAGATTCAATGAACCTGGACACCTTCACCCGTGTTGGATTATTCTTGTGTGCGACCCTGCAGGCCCATATGAGATTGGCAGTGGGCCAACACTGTATCAGCCCACAAGTCGCAAGCGGCCTCTAGCAAGACATTGCAACTACCCAATTCACATGGGGATCGATGACACGATACTACCTATCGTACAACCATGTCACGTCCCTTTTGTCACGCGATAATTCGGTCAAGGATGAGGCATGGATAATGTCAACTTCCTTTTCTTGACCAATGCTTTCTCGATTCTCGAGTAGTCTAATAAGTGAAATGGAAACTCCTTTCCATCATAGTATGGCCATACATTTCTTAGACTCACTCATCGAGGGGCCCAGCATTATCTCTCTACATATGTGAGGGACAAATCCCATCTTGACCACTCACATTCCTCCGCATGAAAACCACTGATCCTGGTCCTAGCCTTTATCATCACCCGGTCAAAGGTGACTTTTGACTAGGTCAAAGACCAGTACTCATCATGTAGGAATCTATGATGGTCTCAGGTCATAGGGCGTCGTGACGCGGTTATACATGAGATAAGCTTATGACTTAATCCATGCAGCTTTCTCATAGTGGGTCGGTCCAGCACCTTGTACTCTTACAAGTGCCCATGACTTTGATTCGTATCTCCATACCTCATCAAAGTCATACTGATCTTATTTCATCTTCACTCCCGTGTAGATGACCGACCAGGGACTTTTAGGATAATCTATAAGATTATCCAGGGATGCAGTTATCAATACGAACATGCAAACGAAAATGATAACAAAAGAGAATACTTTAAATAACTTAAATATCCAAAGTACAATGAATTGCCCCTAGGGCATAATTTCCAACAGAGTTTCCACGCAATTCCGAGACGTTGAAAAAAGTTCGTCTTCTTCTTCCTCATGTAGTCCAAATGGTTCACGGCCCAAACGGAGGAATCTCGAAACAAGTTCATGCTTTCTGGAATCCTCACGAGAAATGAGGAGGGTGGGTGAGTTTCCACGCAATTCCGAGACGTTGAAAAAAGTTCGTCTTCTTCTTCCTCAAGTTGTCCCACATGGTTCAGGGCCCAAATGGAGGAATCTCGAAACAAGTTCATGCATTCTGGAATCCTCACGAGAAATGAAAAGGGTGGGTGAGTTTCCACGCAATTCCGAAACGTTGAAAAAAGTCTTCTTCTTCCTCATGTAGTCACAAATGGTTCACGGCCCAAACGGAGGAATCTCGAAACAAGTTCATGCTTTCTGGAATCCTCACGAGAAATGAGGAGGGTGGGTCAGTTTCCACACAATTCCGAGACATTAAAAAAAGTTCATCTTCTTCAGCCTCAAGTAGTCCCAAATGGTTCAGGGCCCAAACGGAGGAATCTCTAAACAAGTTCATGCTTTCTGGAATCCTCACGAGAAATGAGGAGGGTCGGTGAGTTTCCACGCAATTCCGAGACATTGAAAAAAGTTCGTCTTCTTCTGCCTCAAGTTGTCCCATATGGTTCAGGGCCCAAACGGAGGGATCTCGAAACAAGGTCATCCAATCCGTAATCCTCACGAGAAATGAGGAGGGTGGGTGAGTTTCCACGCAATTCCGAGACGTTGAAAAAAGTTCGTCTTCTTCTTCCTCACGTAGTCCTAAATGGTTCACGGCCCAAATGGAGGAATCTCGAAACAAGTTGCTTTCTGGAATCCTCACGAGAAATGAGGAGGGTGGGCGAGTTTCCACGCAATTCCGAGACATTGAAAAAAGTTCGTCTTCTTCTGCCTCAAGTAGTCCAAAATGGTTCAGGGCCCAAACGGAGGAATCTCGAAACAAGTTCATGCATTCTGGAATCCTCACGAGAAATGAGGAGGGTGGGTGAGTTTCCACGCAATTCCGAGACGTTGAAAAAAGTTCGTCTTCTTCTTCCTCATGTAGTCGCAAATGGTTCACGGCCCAAACGGAGGAATCTCGAAACAAGTTCATTCTTTCTGGAATCCTCACGAGAAATGAGGAGGGTGGGTGAGTTTCCACGCAATTCCGAGACGTTGAAAAAAGTTCGTCTTCTTCTTCCTCATGTAGTCCCAAATGGTTCACGGCCCAAACGGAGGAATCTCGAAACAAGTTGATGCTTTCTGGAATCCTCACGAGAAATGAGGAGGGTGGGTGAGTTTCCACGCAATTTTGAGACATTGAAAAAAGTTCGTCTTCTTCTGCCTCAAGTTGTCCCATATGGTTCAGGGCCCAAACGGAGGAATCTCGAAACAAGTTTATGCTTTCTGGAATCCTCACGAGAAATGAGGAGGGTGGGTGAGTTTCCACGCAATTCCGAGACGTTGAAAAAAGTTCGTCTTCTTCTTCCTCATGTAGTCACAAATGGTTCACGGCCCAAACGCAGGAATCTCGAAACAAGTTCATGCTTTCTGGAATCCTCACGAGAAATGAGGAGGGTGGGTGAGTTTCCACGGATTTCCGAGACGTTGAAAAAAGTTCGTCTTCTTCTGCCTCAAGTAGTCCCAAATGGTTCAGGGCCCAAAAGGAGGAATCTCGAAAAAAGTTCATGCATTCTTGAATCCTCACGAGAAATGAGGAGGGTGGGTGAGTTTCCACGCAATTTTGAGACATTGAAAAAAGTTCGTCTTCTTCTGCCTCAAGTTGTCCCATATGGTTCAGGGCCCAAACGGAGGAATCTCGAAACAAGTTCATGCATTCTGGAATCCTCACGAGAAATGAGGAGGGTGGGTGAGTTTCCACGCAATTCCGAGACGTTGAAAAAAGTTCGTCTTCTTCTGCCTCAAGTTGTCCCACATGGTTCAGGACCCAAAAGGAGGAATCTCGAAACAAGTTCATGCATTCTGGAATCCTCACGAGAAATGAAAAGGGTGGGTGAGTTTCCACGCAATTCCGAGACGTTGAAAAAAGTCTTCTTCTTCCTCATGTAGTCATAAATGGTTCACGGCCCAAACGGAGGAATCTCGAAACAAGTTCATGCTTTCTGGAATCCTCACGAGAAATGAGGAGGGTGGGTCAGTTTCCACACAATTCCGAGACATTGAAAAAAGTTCAACTACTTCAGCCTCAAGTAGTCCCAAATGGTTCAGGGCCCAAACGGAGGAATCTCTAAACAAGTTCATGCTTTCTGGAATCCTCACGAGAAATGAGGAGGGACGGTGAGTTTCCAAGCAATTCCGAGACATTGAAAAAAGTTCGTCTTCTTCTGCCTCAAGTTGTCCCATATGGTTCAGGGCCCAAACGGAGGGATCTCGAAACAAGGTCATCCAATCTGGAATCCTCACGAGAAATGAGGAGGGTGGGTGAGTTTCCACGGAATTCCGAGACGTTGAAAAAAGTTCGTCTTCTTCTTCCTCACGTAGTCCCAAATGGTTCACGGCCCAAATGGAGGAATCTCGAAACAAGTTGCTTTCTGGAATCCTCACGAGAAATGAGGAGGGTGGGTGAGTTTCCACGCAATTCCGAGACGTTGAAAAAAGTTCGTCTTCTTCTTCCTCATGTAGTCCCAAATGGTCCACGGCCCAAACGGAGGAATCTCGAAACAAGTTCATTCTTTCTGGAATCCTCACGAGAAATGAGGAGGGTGGGTGAGTTTCCACGCAATTCCGAGACGTTGAAAAAAGTTCGTCTTCTTCTTCCTCATGTAGTCCCAAATGGTTCACGGCCCAAACGGAGGAATCTCGAAACAAGTTGATGCTTTCTGGAATCCTCACGAGAAATGAGGAGGGTGGGTGAGTTTCCACGCAATTTTGAGACATTGAAAAAAGTTCGTCTTCTTCTGCCTCAAGTTGTCCCATATGGTTCAGGGCCCAAACGGAGGAATCTCGAAACACATTCATGCATTCTGAAATCCTCGCGAGAAATGAGGAGGGTGGGTGAGTTTCCACGCAATTCCGAGACGTTGAAAAAAGTTCGTCTTCTTCTGCCTCAAGTTGTCCCATATGGTTCAGGGCCCAAACGGAGGGATCTCGAAAGAAGGTCATCCAATCTGGAATCCTCACGAGAAATGAGGAGGGTGGGTGAGTTTCCACGCAATTCCGAGACGTTGAAAAAAGTTCGTCTTCTTCTTCCTCACGTAGTCCCAAATGGTTCACGGCCCAAATGGAGGAATCTCGAAACAAGTTGCTTTCTGGAATCCTCACGAGAAATGAGGAGGGTGGGCGAGTTTCCACGCAATTCCGAGACATTGAAAAAAGTTCGTCTTCTTCTGCCTCAAGTAGTCCAAAATGGTTCAGGGCCCAAACGGAGGAATCTCGAAACAAGTTCATGCATTATGGAATCCTCACGAGAAATGAGGAGGGTGGGTGAGGTTCCACGCAATTCCGAGACGTTGAAAAAAGTTCGTCTTCTTCTGCCTCAAGTAGTCCTATATGGTTCAGGGCCCAAACGGAGGAATCTCGAAACAAGTTCATGCATTCTGGAATCCTCACGAGAAATGAGGAGGGTGGGTGAGTTTCCACGCAATTCCGAGACGTTGAAAAAAGTTCGTCTTCTTCTGCCTCAAGTTGTCCCACATGGTTCAGGGCCCAAATGGAGGAATCTCGAAACAAGTTCATGCATTCTGGAATCCTCACGAGAAATGAAAAGGGTGGGTGAGTTTCCACGCAATTCCGAGACGTTGAAAAAAGTCTTCTTCTTCCTCATGTAGTCACAAATGGTTCACGGCCCAAACGGAGGAATCTCGAAACAAGTTCATGCTTTCTGGAATCCTCACGAGAAATGAGGAGGGTGGGTCAGTTTCCACACAATTCCGAGACATTTAAAAAAGTTCATCTTCTTCAGCCTCAAGTAGTCCCAAATGGTTCAGGTCCCAAACGGAGGAATCTCTAAACAAGTTCATGCTTTCTGGAATCCTCACGAGAAATGAGGAGGGTCGGTGAGTTTCCACGCAATTCCGAGACATTGAAAAAAGTTCGTCTTCTTCTGCCTCAAGTTGTCCCATATGGTTCAGGGCCCAAACGGAGGGATCTCGAAACAAGGTCATCCAATCCGGAATCCTCACGAGAAATGAGGAGGGTGGGTGTGTTTCCACGCAATTCCTAGACGTTGAAAAAAGTTCGTCTTCTTCTTCCTCACGTAGTCCTAAATGGTTCACGGCCCAAATGGAGGAATCTCGAAACAAGTTGCTTTCTGGAATCCTCACGAGAAATGAGGAGGGTGGGCGAGTTTCCACGCAATTCCGAGACATTGAAAAAAGTTCGTCTTCTTCTGCCTCAAGTAGTCCAAAATGGTTCAGGGCTCAAACGGAGGAATCTCGAAACAAGTTCATGCATTCTGGAATCCTCACGAGAAATGAGGAGGGTGGGTGAGTTTCCACGCAATTCCGAGACGTTGAAAAAAGTTCGTCTTCTTCTTCCTCATGTAGTCGCAAATGGTTCACGGCCCAAACGGAGGAATCTCGAAACAAGTTCATTCTTTCTGGAATCCTCACGAGAAATGAGGAGGGTGGGTGAGTTTCCACGCAATTCCGAGACGTTGAAAAAAGTTCGTCTTCTTCTTCCTCATGTAGTCCCAAATGGTTCACGGCCCAAACGGAGGAATCTCGAAACAAGTTCATTCTTTCTGGAATCCTCACGAGAAATGAGGAGGGTGGGTGAGTTTCGACGCAATTCCGAGACGTTGAAAAAAGTTCGTCTTCTTCTTCCTCATGTAGTCCCAAATGGTTCACGGCCCAAACGGAGGAATCTCGAAACAAGTTGATGCTTTCTGGAATCCTCACGAGAAATGAGGAGGGTGGGTGAGTTTCCACGCAATTTTGAGACATTGAAAAAAGTTCGTCTTCTTCTGCCTCAAGTTGTCCCATATGGTTCAGGGCCCAAACGGAGGAATCTCGAAACACATTCATGCATTCTGAAATCCTCGCGAGAAATGAGGAGGGTGGGTGAGTTTCCACGCAATTCCGAGACGTTGAAAAAAGTTCGTCTTCTTCTGCCTCAAGTTGTCCCATATGGTTCAGGGCCCAAACGGAGGGATCTCGAAACAAGGTCATCCAATCCGGAATCCTCACGAGAAATGAGGAGGGTGGGTGAGTTTCCACGCAATTCCGAGACGTTGAAAAAAGTTCGTCTTCTTCTTCCTCACATAGTCCTAAATGGTTCACGGCCCAAATGGAGGAATCTCGAAACAAGTTGCTTTCTGGAATCCTCACGAGAAATGAGGAGGGTGGGCGAGTTTCCACGCAATTCCGAGACATTGAAAAAAGTTCGTCTTCTTCTGCCTCAAGTAGTCCAAAATGGTTCAGGGCCCAAACGGAGGAATCTCGAAACAAGTTCATGCATTCTGGAATCCTCACGAGAAATGAGGAGGGTGGGTGAGTTTCCATGCAATTCCGAGACGTTGAAAAAAGTTCGTCTTCTTCTTCCTCATGTAGTCCCAAATGGTTCACGGCCCAAACGGAGGAATCTCGAAACAAGTTCATTCTTTCTGGAATCCTCACGAGAAATGAGGAGGGTGGGTGAGTTTCGACGCAATTCCGAGACGTTGAAAAAAGTTCGTCTTCTTCTTCCTCATGTAGTCCCAAATGGTTCACGGCCCAAACGGAGGAATCTCGAAACAAGTTGATGCTTTCTGGAATCCTCACGAGAAATGAGGAGGGTGGGTGAGTTTCCACGCAATTTTGAGACATTGAAAAAAGTTCGTCTTCTTCTGCCTCAAGTTGTCCCATATGGTTCAGGGCCAAAACGGAGGAATCTCGAAACACATTCATGCATTCTGAAATCCTCGCGAGAAATGAGGAGGGTGGGTGAGTTTCCACGCAATTCCGAGACGTTGAAAAAAGTTCGTCTTCTTCTGCCTCAAGTTGTCCCATATGGTTCAGGGCCCAAACGGAGGGATCTCGAAAGAAGGTCATCCAATCTGGAATCCTCACGAGAAATGAGGAGGGTGGGTGAGTTTCCACGGAATTCCGAGACGTTGAAAAAAGTTCGTCTTCTTCTTCCTCACGTAGTCCCAAATGGTTCACGGCCCAAATGGAGGAATCTCGAAACAAGTTGCTTTCTGGAATCCTCACGAGAAATGAGGAGGGTGGGCGAGTTTCCACGCAATTCCGAGACATTGAAAAAAGTTCGTCTTCTTCTGCCTCAAGTAGTCCAAAATGGTTCAGGGCCCAAACGGAGGAATCTCGAAACAAGTTCATGCATTCTGGAATCCTCACGAGAAATGAGGAGGGTGGGTGAGGTTCCACGCAATTCCGAGACGTTGAAAAAAGTTCGTCTTCTTCTGCCTCAAGTAGTCCTATATGGTTCAGGGCCCAAACGGAGGAATCTCGAAACAAGTTCATGCATTCTGGAATCCTCACGAGAAATTAGGAGGGTGGGTGAGTTTCCACGCAATTCCGAGACGTTGAAAAAAGTTCGTCTTCTTCTGCCTCAAGTTGTCCCACATGGTTCAGGGCCCAAATGGAGGAATCTCGAAACAAGTTCATGCATTCTGGAATCCTCACGAGAAATGAAAAGGGTGGGTGAGTTTCCACGCAATTCCGAGACGTTGAAAAAAGTCTTCTTCTTCCTCATGTAGTCACAAATGGTTCACGGCCCAAACGGAGGAATCTCGAAACAAGTTCATGCTTTCTGGAATCCTCACGAGAAATGAGGAGGGTGGGTCAGTTTCCACACAATTCCGAGACATTTAAAAAAGTTCATCTTCTTCAGCCTCAAGTAGTCCCAAATGGTTCAGGTCCCAAACAGAGGAATCTCTAAACAAGTTCATGCTTTCTGGAATCCTCACGAGAAATGAGGAGGGTCGGTGAGTTTCCACGCAATTCCGAGACATTGAAAAAAGTTCGTCTTCTTCTGCCTCAAGTTGTCCCATATGGTTCAGGGCCCAAACGGAGGGATCTCGAAACAAGGTCATCCAATCCGGAATCCTCACGAGAAATGAGGAGGGTGGGTGAGTTTCCACGCAATTCCGAGACGTTGAAAAAAGTTCGTCTTCTTCTTCCTCACGTAGTCCTAAATGGTTCACGGCCCAAATGGAGGAATCTCGAAACAAGTTGCTTTCTGGAATCCTCACGAGAAATGAGGAGGGTGGGCGAGTTTCCACGCAATTCCGAGACATTGAAAAAAGTTCGTCTTCTTCTGCCTCAAGTAGTCCAAAATGGTTCAGGGCCCAAACGGAGGAATCTCGAAACAAGTTCATGCATTCTGGAATCCTCACGAGAAATGAGGAGGGTGGGTGAGTTTCCACGCAATTCCGAGACGTTGAAAAAAGTTCGTCTTCTTCTTCCTCATGTAGTCCCAAATGGTTCACGGCCCAAACGGAGGAATCTCGAAACAAGTTCATTCTCTCTGGAATCCTCACGAGAAATGAGGAGGGTGGGTGAGTTTCCACGCAATTCCGAGACGTTGAAAAAAGTTCGTCTTCTTCTTCCTCATGTAGTCCCAAATGGTTCACGGCCCAAACGGAGGAATCTCGAAACAAGTTGATGCTTTCTGGAATCCTCACGAGAAATGAGGAGGGTGGGTGAGTTTCCACGCAATTTTGAGACATTGAAAAAAGTTCGTCTTCTTCTGCCTCAAGTTGTCCCATATGGTTCAGGGCCCAAACGGAGGAATCTCGAAACACATTCATGCATTCTGAAATCCTCGCGAGAAATGAGGAGGGTGGGTGAGTTTCCACGCAATTCCGAGACGTTGAAAAAAGTTCGTCTTCTTCTGCCTCAAGTTGTCCCATATGGTTCAGGGCCCAAACGGAGGGATCTCGAAAGAAGGTCATCCAATCTGGAATCCTCACGAGAAATGAGGAGGGTGGGTGAGTTTCCACGCAATTCCGAGACGTTGAAAAAAGTTCGTCTTCTTCTTCCTCACGTAGTCCCAAATGGTTCACGGCCCAAATGGAGGAATCTCGAAACAAGTTGCTTTCTGGAATCCTCACGAGAAATGAGGAGGGTGGGCGAGTTTCCACGCAATTCCGAGACATTGAAAAAAGTTCGTCTTCTTCTGCCTCAAGTAGTCCAAAATGGTTCAGGGCCCAAACGGAGGAATCTCGAAACAAGTTCATGCATTCTGGAATCCTCACGAGAAATGAGGAGGGTGGGTGAGGTTCCACGCAATTCCGAGACGTTGAAAAAAGTTCGTCTTCTTCTGCCTCAAGTAGTCCTATATGGTTCAGGGCCCAAACGGAGGAATCTCGAAACAAGTTGCATTCTGGAATCCTCACGAGAAATTAGGAGGGTGGGTGAGTTTCCACGCAATTCCGAGACGTTGAAAAAAGTTCGTCTTCTTCTGCCTCAAGTTGTCCCACATGGTTCAGGGCCCAAATGGAGGAATCTCGAAACAAGTTCATGCATTCTGGAATCCTCACGAGAAATGAAAAGGGTGGGTGAGTTTCCACGCAATTCCGAGACGTTGAAAAAAGTCTTCTTCTTCCTCATGTAGTCACAAATGGTTCACGGCCCAAACGGAGGAATCTCGAAACAAGTTCATGCTTTCTGGAATCCTCACGAGAAATGAGGAGGGTGGGTCAGTTTCCACACAATTCCGAGACATTTAAAAAAGTTCATCTTCTTCAGCCTCAAGTAGTCCCAAATGGTTCAGGTCCCAAACGGAGGAATCTCTAAACAAGTTCATGCTTTCTGGAATCCTCACGAGAAATGAGGAGGGTCGGTGAGTTTCCACGCAATTCCGAGACATTGAAAAAAGTTCGTCTTCTTCTGCCTCAAGTTGTCCCATATGGTTCAGGGCCCAAACGGAGGGATCTCGAAACAAGGTCATCCAATCCGGAATCCTCACGAGAAATGAGGAGGGTGGGTGAGTTTCCACGCAATTCCGAGACGTTGAAAAAAGTTCGTCTTCTTCTTCCTCACGTAGTCCTAAATGGTTCACGGCCCAAATGGAGGAATCTCGAAACAAGTTGCTTTCTGGAATCCTCACGAGAAATGAGGAGGGTGGGCGAGTTTCCACGCAATTCCGAGACATTGAAAAAAGTTCGTCTTCTTCTGCCTCAAGTAGTCCAAAATTGTTCAGGGCCCAAACGGAGGAATCTCGAAACAAGTTCATGCATTCTGGAATCCTCACGAGAAATGAGGAGGGTGGGTGAGTTTCCATGCAATTCCGAGACGTTGAAAAAAGTTCGTCTTCTTCTTCCTCATGTAGTCCCAAATGGTTCACGGCCCAAACGGAGGAATCTCGAAACAAGTTCATTCTTTCTGGAATCCTCACGAGAAATGAGGAGGGTGGGTGAGTTTCCACGCAATTCCGAGACGTTGAAAAAAGTTCGTCTTCTTCTTCCTCATGTAGTCCCAAATGGTTCACGGCCCAAACGGAGGAATCTCGAAACAAGTTGATGCTTTCTGGAATCCTCACGAGAAATGAGGAGGGTGGGTGAGTTTCCACGCAATTTTGAGACATTGAAAAAAGTTCGTCTTCTTCTGCCTCAAGTTGTCCCATATGGTTCAGGGCCCAAACGGAGGAATCTCGAAACACATTCATGCATTCTGAAATCCTCGCGAGAAATGAGGAGGGTGGGTGAGTTTCCACGCAATTCCGAGACGTTGAAAAAAGTTCGTCTTCTTCTGCCTCAAGTTGTCCCATATGGTTCAGGGCCCAAACGGAGGGATCTCGAAAGAAGGTCATCCAATCTGGAATCCTCACGAGAAATGAGGAGGGTGGGCGAGTTTCCACGCAATTCCGAGACATTGAAAAAAGTTCGTCTTCTTCTGCCTCAAGTAGTCCAAAATGGTTCAGGGCCCAAACGGAGGAATCTCGAAACAAGTTCATGCATTCTGGAATCCTCACGAGAAATGAGGAGGGTGGGTGAGTTTCCACGCAATTCCGAGACGTTGAAAAAAGTTCGTCTTCTTCTTCCTCATGTAGTCGCAAATGGTTCACGGCCCAAACGGAGGAATCTCGAAACAAGTTCATTCTTTCTGGAATCCTCACGAGAAATGAGGAGGGTGGGTGAGTGTCCACGCAATTCCGAGACGTTGAAAAAAGTTCGTCTTCTTCTTCCTCATGTAGTCCCAAATGGTTCACGGCCCAAACGGAGGAATCTCGAAAAAAGTTTATGCTTTCTGGAATCCTCACGAGAAATGAGGAGGGTGGGTGAGTTTCCACGCAATTTTGAGACATTGAAAAAAGTTCGTCTTCTTCTGCCTCAAGTTGTCCCATATGGTTCAGGGCCCAAACGGAGGAATCTCGAAACAAGTTTATGCTTTCTGGAATCCTCACGAGAAATGAGGAGGGTGGGTGAGTTTCCACGCAATTTTGAGACATTGAAAAAAGTTCGTCTTCTTCTGCCTCAAGTAGTCCAAAATGGTTCAGGGCCCAAACGGAGGAATCTCGAAACAAGTTCATGCATTCTGGAATCCTCACGAGAAATGAGGAGGGTGGGTGAGTTTCCACGCAATTCCGAGACGTTGAAAAAAGTTCGTCTTCTTCTGCCTCAAGTTGTCCAAAATGGTTCAGGGCCCAAAAGGAGGAATCTCGAAACAAGTTCATGCATTCTGGAATCCTCACGAGAAATGAAAAGGGTGGGTGAGTTTCCACGCAATTCCGAGACGTTGAAAAAAGTCTTCTTCTTCCTCATGTAGTCACAAATGGTTCACGGCCCAAACGGAGGAATCTCGAAACAAGTTCATGCTTTCTGGAATCCTCACGAGAAATGAGGAGGGTGGGTCAGTTTCCACACAATTCCGAGACATTGAAAAAAGTTCAACTACTTCAGCCTCAAGTAGTCCCAAATGGTTCAGGGCCCAAACGGAGGAATCTCTAAACAAGTTCATGCTTTCTGGAATCCTCACGAGAAATGAGGAGGGACGGTGAGTTTCCACGCAATTCCGAGACATTGAAAAAAGTTCGTCTTCTTCTGCCTCAAGTTGTCCCATATGGTTCAGGGCCCAAACGGAGGGATCTCGAAACAAGGTCATCCAATCTGGAATCCTCACGAGAAATGAGGAGGGTGGGTGAGTTTCCACGGAATTCCGAGACGTTGAAAAAAGTTCGTCTTCTTCTTCCTCACGTAGTCCCAAATGGTTCACGGCCCAAATGGAGGAATCTCGAAACAAGTTGCTTTCTGGAATCCTCACGAGAAATGAGGAGGGTGGGCGAGTTTCCACGCAATTCCGAGACATTGAAAAAAGTTCGTCTTCTTCTGCCTCAAGTAGTCCAAAATGGTTCAGGGCCCAAACGGAGGAATCTCGAAACAAGTTCATGCATTCTGGAATCCTCACAAGAAATGAGGAGGGTGGGTGAGTTTCCATGCAATTCCGAGACGTTGAAAAAAGTTCGTCTTCTTCTTCCTCATGTAGTCCCAAATGGTTCACGGCCCAAACGGAGGAATCTCGAAACAAGTTCATTCTTTCTAGAATCCTCACGAGAAATGAGGAGGGTGGGTGAGTTTCCACGCAATTCCGAGACGTTGAAAAAAGTTCGTCTTCTTCTTCCTCATGTAGTCCCAAATGGTTCACGGCCCAAACGGAGGAATCTCGAAACAAGTTGATGCTTTCTGGAATCCTCACGAGAAATGAGGAGGGTGGGTGAGTTTCCACGCAATTTTGAGACATTGAAAAAAGTTCGTCTTCTTCTGCCTCAAGTTGTCCCATATGGTTCAGGGCCCAAACGGAGGAATCTCGAAACACATTCATGCATTCTGAAATCCTCGCGAGAAATGAGGAGGGTGGGTGAGTTTCCACGCAATTCCGAGACGTTGAAAAAAGTTTGTCTTCTTCTACCTCAAGTTGTCCCATATGGTTCAGGGCCCAAACGGAGGGATCTCGAAAGAAGGTCATCCAATCTGGAATCCTCACGAGAAATGAGGAGGGTGGGTGAGTTTCCACGGAATTCCGAGACGTTGAAAAAAGTTCGTCTTCTTCTTCCTCACGTAGTCCCAAATGGTTCACGGCCCAAATGGAGGAATCTCGAAACAAGTTGCTTTCTGGAATCCTCACGAGAAATGAGGAGGGTGGGCGAGTTTCCACGCAATTCCGAGACATTGAAAAAAGTTCGTCTTCTTCTGCCTCAAGTAGTCCAAAATGGTTCAGGGCCCAAACGGAGGAATCTCGAAACAAGTTCATGCATTCTGGAATCCTCACGAGAAATGAGGAGGGTGGGTGAGGTTCCACGCAATTCCGAGACGTTGAAAAAAGTTCGTCTTCTTCTGCCTCAAGTAGTCCTATATGGTTCAGGGCCCAAACGGAGGAATCTCGAAACAAGTTCATGCATTCTGGAATCCTAACGAGAAATGAGGAGGGTGGGTGAGTTTCTACGCAATTCCGAGACGTTGAAAAAAGTTCGTCTTCTTCTGCCTCAAGTTGTCCCATATGGTTCAGGGCCCAAACGGAGGGATCTCGAAACAAGGTCATCCAATCTGGAATCCTCACGAGAAATGAGGAGGGTGGGTGAGTTTCCACGGAATTCCGAGACGTTGAAAAAAGTTCGTCTTCTTCTTCCTCATGTAGTCGCAAATGGTTCACGGCCCAAACGGAGGAATCTCGAAACAAGTTCATTCTTTCTGGAATCCTCACGAGAAATGAGGAGGGTGGGTGAGTTTCCACGCAATTCCGAGACGTTGAAAAAAGTTCGTCTTCTTCTTCCTCATGTAGTCCCAAATGGTTCACGGCCCAAACGGAGGAATCTCGAAACAAGTTTATGCTTTCTGGAATCCTCACGAGAAATGAGGAGGGTGGGTGAGTTTCCACGCAATTTTGAGACATTGAAAAAAGTTCGTCTTCTTCTGCCTCAAGTTGTCCCATATGGTTCAGGGCCCAAACGGAGGAATCTCGAAACACATTCATGCATTCTGAAATCCTCGCGAGAAATGCGGAGGGTGGGTGAGTTTCCACGCAATTCCGAGACGTTGAAAAAAGTTC
Organism: Acacia crassicarpa; assembly: GCA_034222035.1. Lineage (NCBI taxonomy): Eukaryota > Viridiplantae > Streptophyta > Magnoliopsida > Fabales > Fabaceae > Acacia > Acacia crassicarpa. The sequence continues at coordinate 227,861 of JAWXYG010000021.1, read as the reverse complement.
GTCTTCTTCTGCCTCAAGTTGTCCCATATGGTTCAGGGCCCAAACGGAGGGATCTCGAAACAAGGTCATCCAATCTGGAATCCTCACGAGAAATGAGGAGGGTGGGTGAGTTTCCACGGAATTCCGAGATGTTGAAAAAAGTTCGTCTTCTTCTTCCTCACGTAGTCCCAAATGGTTCACGGCCCAAATGGAGGAATCTCGAAACAAGTTGCTTTCTGGAATCCTCACGAGAAATGAGGAGGGTGGGCGAGTTTCCACGCAATTCCGAGACATTGAAAAAAGTTCGTCTTCTTCTGCCTCAAGTAGTCCAAAATGGTTCAGGGCCCAAACGGAGGAATCTCGAAAAACATTCATGCATTTTGGAATCCTCGCGAGAAATGAGGAGGGTGGGTGAGTTTCCACGCAATTCCGAGACGTTGAAAAAAGTTCGTCTTCTTCTGCCTCAAGTTGTCTCACATGGTTCAGGGCCCAAATGGAGGAATCTCGAAACAAGTTCATGCATTCTGGAATCCTCACGAGAAATGAAAAGGGTGGGTGAGTTTCCACGGAATTCCGAGACGTTGAAAAAAGTCTTCTTCTTCCTCATGTAGTCACAAATGGTTCACGGCCCAAACGGAGGAATCTCGAAACAAGTTCATGCTTTCTGGAATCCTCACGAGAAATGAGGAGGGTGGGTCAGTTTCCACACAATTCCGAGACATTGAAAAAAGTTCATCTTCTTCAGCCTCAAGTAGTCCCAAATGGTTCAGGGCCCAAACGGAGGAATCTCTAAACAAGTTCATGCTTTCTGGAATCCTCACGAGAAATGAGGAGGATCGGTGAGTTTCCACGCAATTCCGAGACTTTGAAAAAAGTTCGTCTTCTTCTGCCTCAAGTTGTCCCATATGGTTCAGGGCCCAAACGGAGGGATCTCGAAACAAGGTCATCCAATCTGGAATCCTCACGAGAAATGAGGAGGGTGGGTGAGTTTCCACGGAATTCCGAGACGTTGAAAAAAGTTCGTCTTCTTCTTCCTCATGTAGTCGCAAATGGTTCACGGCCCAAACGGAGGAATCTCGAAACAAGTTCATTCTTTCTGGAATCCTCACGAGAAATGAGGAGGGTGGGTGAGTTTCCACGCAATTCCGAGACGTTGAAAAAAGTTCGTCTTCTTCTTCCTCATGTAGTCCCAAATGGTTCACGGCCCAAACGGAGGAATCTCGAAACAAGTTGATGCTTTCTGGAATCCTCACGAGAAATGAGGAGGGTGGGTGAGTTTCCACGCAATTTTGAGACATTGAAAAAAGTTCGTCTTCTTCTGCCTCAAGTTGTCCCATATGGTTCAGGGCCCAAACGGAGGAATCTCGAAACACATTCATGCATTCTGAAATCCTCGCGAGAAATGAGGAGGGTGGGTGAGTTTCCACGCAATTCCGAGACGTTGAAAAAAGTTCGTCTTCTTCTTCCTCACGTAGTCCCAAATGGTTCACGGCCCAAATGGAGGAATCTCGAAACAAGTTGCTTTCTGGAATCCTCACGAGAAATGAGGAGGGTGGGCGAGTTTCCACGCAATTTTGAGACATTGAAAAAAGTTCGTCTTCTTCTGCCTCAAGTAGTCCAAAATGGTTCAGGGCCCAAACGGAGGAATCTCGAAACAAGTTCATGCATTTTGGAATCCTCACGAGAAATGAGGAGGGTGGGTGAGTTTCCACGCAATTCCGAGACGTTGAAAAAAGTTTGTCTTCTTCTACCTCAAGTTGTCCCATATGGTTCAGGGCCCAAACGGAGGGATCTCGAAAGAAGGTCATCCAATCTGGAATCCTCACGAGAAATGAGGAGGGTGGGTGAGTTTCCACGGAATTCCGAGACGTTGAAAAAAGTTCGTCTTCTTCTGCCTCAAGTTGTCCCAAATGGTTCACGGCCCAAATGGAGGAATCTCGAAACAAGTTGCTTTCTGGAATCCTCACGAGAAATGAGGAGGGTGGGCGAGTTTCCACGCAATTCCGAGACATTGAAAAAAGTTCGTCTTCTTCTGCCTCAAGTAGTCCAAAATGGTTCAGGGCCCAAACGGAGGAATCTCGAAACAAGTTCATGCATTCTGGAATCCTCACGAGAAATGAGGAGGGTGGGTGAGGTTCTACGCAATTCCGAGACGTTGAAAAAAGTTCGTCTTCTTCTGCCTCAAGTAGTCCTATATGGTTCAGGGCCCAAACGGAGGAATCTCGAAACAAGTTCATGCATTCTGGAATCCTCACGAGAAATGAGGAGGGTGGGTGAGTTTCCACGCAATTCCGAGACGTTGAAAAAAGTTCGTCTTCTTCTGCCTCAAGTTGTCCCATATGGTTCAGGGCCCAAACGGAGGGATCTCGAAACAAGGTCATCCAATCTGGAATCCTCACGAGAAATGAGGAGGGTGGGTGAGTTTCCACGGAATTCCGAGACGTTGAAAAAAGTTCGTCTTCTTCTTCCTCATGTAGTCGCAAATGGTTCACGGCCCAAACGGAGGAATCTCGAAACAAGTTCATTCTTTCTGGAATCCTCACGAGAAATGAGGAGGGTGGGTGAGTTTCCACGCAATTCCGAGACGTTGAAAAAAGTTCGTCTTCTTCTTCCTCATGTAGTCCCAAATGGTTCACGGCCCAAACGGAGGAATCTCGAAACAAGTTTATGCTTTCTGGAATCCTCACGAGAAATGAGGAGGGTGGGTGAGTTTCCACGCAATTTTGAGACATTGAAAAAAGTTCGTCTTCTTCTGCCTCAAGTTGTCCCATATGGTTCAGGGCCCAAACGGAGGAATCTCGAAACACATTCATGCATTCTGAAATCCTCGCGAGAAATGAGGAGGGTGGGTGAGTTTCCACGCAATTCCGAGACGTTGAAAAAAGTTCGTCTTCTTCTGCCTCAAGTTGTCCCATATGGTTCAGGGCCCAAACGGAGGGATCTCGAAACAAGGTCATCCAATCTGGAATCCTCACGAGAAATGAGGAGGGTGGGTGAGTTTCCACGGAATTCCGAGATGTTGAAAAAAGTTCGTCTTCTTCTTCCTCACGTAGTCCCAAATGGTTCACGGCCCAAATGGAGGAATCTCGAAACAAGTTGCTTTCTGGAATCCTCACGAGAAATGAGGAGGGTGGGCGAGTTTCCACGCAATTCCGAGACATTGAAAAAAGTTCGTCTTCTTCTGCCTCAAGTAGTCCAAAATGGTTCAGGGCCCAAACGGAGGAATCTCGAAACAAGTTCATGCATTTTGGAATCCTCACGAGAAATGAGGAGGGTGGGTGAGTTTCCACGCAATTCCGAGACGTTGAAAAAAGTTCGTCTTCTTCTGCCTCAAGTTGTCTCACATGGTTCAGGGCCCAAATGGAGGAATCTCGAAACAAGTTCATGCATTCTGGAATCCTCACGAGAAATGAAAAGGGTGGGTGAGTTTCCACGGAATTCCGAGACGTTGAAAAAAGTCTTCTTCTTCCTCATGTAGTCACAAATGGTTCACGGCCCAAACGGAGGAATCTCGAAACAAGTTCATGCTTTCTGGAATCCTCACGAGAAATGAGGAGGGTGGGTCAGTTTCCACACAATTCCGAGACATTGAAAAAAGTTCATCTTCTTCAGCCTCAAGTAGTCCCAAATGGTTCAGGGCCCAAACGGAGGAATCTCTAAACAAGTTCATGCTTTCTGGAATCCTCACGAGAAATGAGGAGGGTCGGTGAGTTTCCACGCAATTCCGAGACTTTGAAAAAAGTTCGTCTTCTTCTGCCTCAAGTTCTCCCATATGGTTCAGGGCCCAAACGGAGGGATCTCGAAACAAGGTCATCCAATCTGGAATCCTCACGAGAAATGAGGAGGGTGGGTGAGTTTCCACGGAATTCCGAGACGTTGAAAAAAGTTCGTCTTCTTCTTCCTCATGTAGTCGCAAATGGTTCACGGCCCAAACGGAGGAATCTCGAAACAAGTTCATTCTTTCTGGAATCCTCACGAGAAATGAGGAGGGTGGGTGAGTTTCCACGCAATTCCGAGACGTTGAAAAAAGTTCGTCTTCTTCTTCCTCATGTAGTCCCAAATGGTTCACGGCCCAAACGGAGGAATCTCGAAACAAGTTTATGCTTTCTGGAATCCTCACGAGAAATGAGGAGGGTGGGTGAGTTTCCACGCAATTTTGAGACATTGAAAAAAGTTCGTCTTCTTCTGCCTCAAGTTGTCCCATATGGTTCAGGGCCCAAACGGAGGAATCTCGAAACACATTCATGCATTCTGAAATCCTCGCGAGAAATGAGGAGGGTGGGTGAGTTTCCACGCAATTCCGAGACGTTGAAAAAAGTTCGTCTTCTTCTGCCTCAAGTTGTCCCATATGGTTCAGGGCCCAAACGGAGGGATCTCGAAACAAGGTCATCCAATCTGGAATCCTCACGAGAAATGAGGAGGGTGGGTGAGTTTCCACGGAATTCCGAGATGTTGAAAAAAGTTCGTCTTCTTCTTCCTCACGTAGTCCCAAATGGTTCACGGCCCAAATGGAGGAATCTCGAAACAAGTTGCTTTCTGGAATCCTCACGAGAAATGAGGAGGGTGGGCGAGTTTCCACGCAATTCCGAGACATTGAAAAAAGTTCGTCTTCTTCTGCCTCAAGTAGTCCAAAATGGTTCAGGGCCCAAACGGAGGAATCTCGAAACAAGTTCATGCATTTTGGAATCCTCACGAGAAATGAGGAGGGTGGGTGAGTTTCCACGCAATTCCGAGACGTTGAAAAAAGTTCGTCTTCTTCTGCCTCAAGTTGTCTCACATGGTTCAGGGCCCAAATGGAGGAATCTCGAAACAAGTTCATGCATTCTGGAATCCTCACGAGAAATGAGGAGGGTGGGTGAGTTTCCACGCAATTCCGAGACGTTGAAAAAAGTTCGTCTTCTTCTTCCTCACGTAGTCCCAAATGGTTCACGGCCCAAATGGAGGAATTTCGAAACAAGTTGCTTTCTGGAATCCTCACGAGAAATGAGGAGGGTGGGCGAGTTTCCACGCAATTCCGAGACATTGAAAAAAGTTCGTCTTCTTCTGCCTCAAGTAGTCCAAAATGGTTCAGGGCCCAAACGGAGGAATCTCGAAACAACTTCATGCATTCTGGAATCCTCACGAGAAATGAGGAGGGTGGGTGAGGTTCCACGCAATTCCGAGACGTTGAAAAAAGTTCGTCTTCTTCTGCCTCAAGTAGTCCTATATGGTTCAGGGCCCAAACGGAGGAATCTCGAAACAAGTTCATGCATTCTGGAATCCTCACGAGAAATGAGGAGGGTGGGTGAGTTTCCACGAAATTCCGAGACGTTGAAAAAAGTTCGTCTTCTTCTGCCTCAAGTTGTCCCACATGGTTCAGGGCCCAAATGGAGGAATCTCGAAACAAGTTCATGCATTCTGGAATCCTCACGAGAAATGAAAAGGGTGGGTGAGTTTCCACGCAATTCCGAGACGTTGAAAAAAGTCTTCTTCTTCCTCATGTAGTCACAAATGATTCACGGCCCAAACGGAGGAATCTCGAAACAAGTTCATGCTTTCTGGAATCCTCACGAGAAATGAGGAGGGTGGGTCAGTTTCCACACAATTCCGAGACATTTAAAAAAGTTCATCTTCTTCAGCCTCAAGTAGTCCCAAATGGTTCAGGGCCCAAACGGAGGAATCTCTAAACAAGTTCATGCTTTCTGGAATCCTCACGAGAAATGAGGAGGGTCGGTGAGTTTCCACGCAATTCCGAGACTTTGAAAAAAGTTCGTCTTCTTCTGCCTCAAGTTGTCCAGGGCCCAAACGGAGGGATCTCGAAACAAGGTCATCCAATCTGGAATCCTCACGAGAAATGAGGAGGGTGGGTGAGTTTCCACGGAATTCCGAGACGTTGAAAAAAGTTCGTCTTCTTCTTCCTCATGTAGTCGCAAATGGTTCACGGCCCAAACAGAGGAATCTCGAAACAAGTTCATTCTTTCTGGAATCCTCACGAGAAATGAGGAAGGTGGGTGAGTTTCCACGCAATTCCGAGACGTTGAAAAAAGTTCGTCTTCTTCTTCCTCATGTAGTCCCAAATGGTTCACGGCCCAAACGGAGGAATCTCGAAACAAGTTCATGCTTTCTGGAATCCTCACGATAAATGAGGAGGGTGGGTGAGTTTCCACGCAATTTTGAGACATTGAAAAAAGTTCGTCTTCTTCTGCCTCAAGTTGTCCCATATGGTTCAGGGCCCAAACGGAGGAATCTCGAAACACATTCATGCATTCTGAAATCCTCGCGAGAAATGAGGAGGGTGGGTGAGTTTCCACGCAATTCCGAGACGTTGAAAAAAGTTCGTCTTCTTCTGCCTCAAGTTGTCCCATATGGTTCAGGGCCCAAACGGAGGGATCTCGAAACAAGGTCATCCAATCTGGAATCCTCACGAGAAATGAGGAGGGTGGGTGAGTTTCCACGGAATTCCGAGACGTTGAAAAAAGTTCGTCTTCTTCTTCCTCACGTAGTCCCAAATGGTTCACGGCCCAAATGGAGGAATCTCGAAACAAGTTGCTTTCTGGAATCCTCACGAGAAATGAGGAGGGTGGGCGAGTTTCCACGCAATTCCGAGACATTGAAAAAAGTTCGTCTTCTTCTGCCTCAAGTAGTCCAAAATGGTTCAGGGCCCAAACGGAGGAATCTCGAAACAAGTTCATGCATTCTGGAATCCTCACGAGAAATGAGGAGGGTGGGTGAGTTTCCACGCAATTCCGAGACGTTGAAAAAAGTTCGTCTTCTTCTGCCTCAAGTTGTCTCACATGGTTCAGGGCCCAAATGGAGGAATCTCGAAACAAGTTCATGCATTCTGGAATCCTCACGAGAAATGAGGAGGGTGAGTGAGTTTCCACGCAATTCCGAGACGTTGAAAAAAGTTCGTCTTCTTCTTCCTCACGTAGTCCCAAATGGTTCACGGCCCAAATGGAGGAATTTCGAAACAAGTTGCTTTCTGGAATCCTCACGAGAAATGAGGAGGGTGGGCGAGTTTCCACGCAATTCCGAGACATTGAAAAAAGTTCGTCTTCTTCTGCCTCAAGTAGTCCAAAATGGTTCAGGGCCCAAACGGAGGAATCTCGAAACAAGTTCATGCATTCTGGAATCCTCACGAGAAATGAGGAGGGTGGGTGAGGTTCCACGCAATTCCGAGACGTTGAAAAAAGTTCGTCTTCTTCTGCCTCAAGTAGTCCTATATGGTTCAGGGCCCAAACGGAGGAATCTCGAAACAAGTTCATGCATTCTGGAATCCTCACGAGAAATGAGGAGGGTGGGTGAGTTTCCACGAAATTCCGAGACGTTGAAAAAAGTTCGTCTTCTTCTGCCTCAAGTTGTCCCACATGGTTCAGGGCCCAAATGGAGGAATCTCGAAACAAGTTCATGCATTCTGGAATCCTCACGAGAAATGAAAAGGGTGGGTGAGTTTCCACGCAATTCCGAGACGTTGAAAAATGTCTTCTTCTTCCTCATGTAGTCACAAATGGTTCACGGCCCAAACGGAGGAATCTCGAAACAAGTTCATGCTTTCTGGAATCCTCACGAGAAATGAGGAGGGTGGGTCAGTTTCCACACAATTCCGAGACATTTAAAAAAGTTCATCTTCTTCAGCCTCAAGTAGTCCCAAATGGTTCAGGGCCCAAACGGAGGAATCTCTAAACAAGTTCATGCTTTCTGGAATCCTCACGAGAAATGAGGAGGGTCGGTGAGTTTCCACGCAATTCCGAGACTTTGAAAAAAGTTCGTCTTCTTCTGCCTCAAGTTGTCCAGGGCCCAAACGGAGGGATCTCGAAACAAGGTCATCCAATCTGGAATCCTCACGAGAAATGAGGAGGGTGGGTGAGTTTCCACGGAATTCCGAGACGTTGAAAAAAGTTCGTCTTCTTCTTCCTCATGTAGTCGCAAATGGTTCACGGCCCAAACAGAGGAATCTCGAAACAAGTTCATTCTTTCTGGAATCCTCACGAGAAATGAGGAAGGTGGGTGAGTTTCCACGCAATTCCGAGACGTTGAAAAAAGTTCGTCTTCTTCTTCCTCATGTAGTCCCAAATGGTTCACGGCCCAAACGGAGGAATCTCGAAACAAGTTCATGCTTTCTGGAACCCTCACGATAAATGAGGAGGGTGGGTGAGTTTCCACGCAATTTTGAGACATTGAAAAAAGTTCGTCTTCTTCTGCCTCAAGTTGTCCCATATGGTTCAGGGCCCAAACGGAGGAATCTCGAAACACATTCATGCATTCTGAAATCCTCGCGAGAAATGAGGAGGGTGGGTGAGTTTCCACGCAATTCCGAGACGTTGAAAAAAGTTCGTCTTCTTCTGCCTCAAGTTGTCCCATATGGTTCAGGGCCCAAACGGAGGGATCTCGAAACAAGGTCATCCAATCTGGAATCCTCACGAGAAATGAGGAGGGTGGGTGAGTTTCCACGGAATTCCGAGACGTTGAAAAAAGTTCGTCTTCTTCTTCCTCACGTAGTCCCAAATGGTTCACGGCCCAAATGGAGGAATCTCGAAACAAGTTGCTTTCTGGAATCCTCACGAGAAATGAGGAGGGTGGGCGAGTTTCCACGCAATTCCGAGACATTGAAAAAAGTTCGTCTTCTTCTGCCTCAAGTAGTCCAAAATGGTTCAGGGCCCAAACGGAGGAATCTCGAAACAACTTCATGCATTCTGGAATCCTCACGAGAAATGAGGAGGGTGGGTGAGGTTCCACGCAATTCCGAGACGTTGAAAAAAGTTCGTCTTCTTCTGCCTCAAGTAGTCATATATGGTTCAGGGCCCAAACGGAGGAATCTCGAAACAAGTTCATGCATTCTGGAATCCTCACGAGAAATGAGGAGGGTGGGTGAGTTTCCACGAAATTCCGAGACGTTGAAAAAAGTTCGTCTTCTTCTGCCTCAAGTTGTCCCACATGGTTCAGGGCCCAAATGGAGGAATCTCGAAACAAGTTCATGCATTCTGGAATCCTCACGAGAAATGAAAAGGGTGGGTGAGTTTCCACGCAATTCCGAGACGTTGAAAAAAGTCTTCTTCTTCCTCATGTAGTCACAAATGGTTCACGGCCCAAACGGAGGAATCTCGAAACAAGTTCATGCTTTCTGGAATCCTCACGAGAAATGAGGAGGGTGGGTCAGTTTCCACACAATTCCGAGACATTTAAAAAAGTTCATCTTCTTCAGCCTCAAGTAGTCCCAAATGGTTCAGGGCCCAAACGGAGGAATCTCTAAACAAGTTCATGCTTTCTGGAATCCTCACGAGAAATGAGGAGGGTCGGTGAGTTTCCACGCAATTCCGAGACTTTGAAAAAAGTTCGTCTTCTTCTGCCTCAAGTTGTCCCATATGGTTCAGGGCCCAAACGGAGGGATCTCGAAACAAGGTCATCCAATCTGGAATCCTCACGAGAAATGAGGAGGGTGGGTGAGTTTCCACGGAATTCCGAGACGTTGAAAAAAGTTCGTCTTCTTCTTCCTCATGTAGTCGCAAATGGTTCACGGCCCAAACGGAGGAATCTCGGAACAAGTTCATTCTTTCTGGAATCCTCACGAGAAATGAGGAGGGTGGGTGAGTTTCCACGCAATTCCGAGACGTTGAAAAAAGTTCGTCTTCTTCTTCCTCATGTAGTCCCAAATGGTTCACGGCCCAAACGGAGGAATCTCGAAACAAGTTCATGCTTTCTGGAATCCTCACGATAAATGAGGAGGGTGGGTGAGTTTCCACGCAATTTTGAGACATTGAAAAAAGTTCGTCTTCTTCTGCCTCAAGTTGTCCCATATGGTTCAGGGCCCAAACGGAGGAATCTCGAAACACATTCATGCATTCTGAAATCCTCGCGAGAAATGAGGAGGGTGGGTGAGTTTCCACGCAATTCCGAGACGTTGAAAAATCTGCCTCAAGTTGTCCCATATGGTTCAGGGCCCAAACGGAGGGATCTCGAAACAAGGTCATCCAATCTGGAATCCTCACGAGAAATGAGGAGGGTGGGTGAGTTTCCACGGAATTACGAGACGTTGAAAAAAGTTCGTCTTCTTCTTCCTCACGAAGTCCCAAATGGTTCACGGCCCAAATGGAGGAATCTCGAAACAAGTTGCTTTCTGGAATCCTCACGAGAAATGAGGAGGGTGGGCGAGTTTCCACGCAATTCCGAGACATTGAAAAAAGTTCGTCTTCTTCTGCCTCAAGTAGTCCAAAATGGTTCAGGGCCCAAACGGAGGAATCTCGAAACAAGTTCATGCATTCTGGAATCCTCACGAGAAATGAGGAGGGTGGGTGAGTTTCCACGCAATTCCGAGACGTTGAAAAAAGTTCTTCTTCTTCTGCCTCAAGTAGTCCTATATGGTTCAGGGCCCAAACGGAGGAATCTCGAAACAAGTTCATGCATTCTGGAATCCTCACGAGAAATTAGGAGGGTGGGTGAGTTTCCACGCAATTCCGAGACGTTGAAAAAAGTTCGTCTTCTTCTGCCTCAAGTTGTCCCACATGGTTCAGGGCCCAAATGGAGCAATCTCGAAACAAGTTCATGCATTCTGGAATCCTCACGAGAAATGAAAAGGGTGGGTGAGTTTCCACGCAATTCCGAGACGTTGAAAAAAGTCTTCTTCTTCCTCATGTAGTCACAAATGGTTCACGGCCCAAACGGAGGAATCTCGAAACAAGTTCATGCTTTCTGGAATCCTCACGAGAAATGAGGAGGGTGGGTCAGTTTCCACACAATTCCGAGACATTTAAAAAAGTTCATCTTCTTCAGCCTCAAGTAGTCCCAAATGGTTCAGGGCCCAAACGGAGGAATCTCTAAACAAGTTCATGCTTTCTGGAATCCTCACGAGAAATGAGGAGGGTCGGTGAGTTTCCACGCAATTCCGAGACTTTGAAAAAAGTTCGTCTTCTTCTGCCTCAAGTTGTCTAGGGCCCAAACGGAGGGATCTCGAAACAAGGTCATCCAATCTGGAATCCTCACGAGAAATGAGGAGGGTGGGTGAGTTTCCACGGAATTCCGAGACGTTGAAAAAAGTTCGTCTTCTTCTTCCTCATGTAGTCGCAAATGGTTCACGGCCCAAACGGAGGAATCTCGAAACAAGTTCATTCTTTCTGGAATCCTCACGAGAAATGAGGAGGGTGGGTGAGTTTCCACGCAATTCCGAGACGTTGAAAAAAGTTCGTCTTCTTCTTCCTCATGTAGTCCCAAATGGTTCACGGCCCAAACGGAGGAATCTCGAAACAAGTTCATGCTTTCTGGAATCCTCACGATAAATGAGGAGGGTGGGTGAGTTTCCACGCAATTTTGAGACATTGAAAAAAGTTCGTCTTCTTCTGCCTCAAGTTGTCCCATATGGTTCAGGGCCCAAACGGAGGAATCTCGAAACACATTCATGCATTCTGAAATCCTCGCGAGAAATGAGGAGGGTGGGTGAGTTTCCACGCAATTCCGAGACGTTGAAAAAAGTTCGTCTTCTTCTGCCTCAAGTTGTCCCATATGGTTCAGGGCCCAAACGGAGGGATCTCGAAACAAGGTCATCCAATCTGGAATCCTCACGAGAAATAAGGAGGGTGGGTGAGTTTCCACGGAATTCCGAGACGTTGAAAAAAGTTCGTCTTCTTCTTCCTCACGTAGTCCCAAATGGTTCACGGCCCAAATGGAGGAATCTCGAAACAAGTTCATTCTTTCTGGAATCCTCACGAGAAATGAGGAGGGTGGGCGAGTTTCCACGCAATTCCGAGACATTGAAAAAAGTTCGTCTTCTTCTGCCTCGAGTAGTCCAAAATGGTTCAGGGCCCAAACGGAGGAATCTCGAAACAAGTTCATGCATTCTGGAATCCTCACGAGAAATGAGGAGGGTGGGTGAGTTTCCTTGGAATTCCGAGACGTTGAAAAAAGTTCGTCTTCTTCTTCCTCACGTAGTCCCAAATGGTTCACGGCCCAAACGGAGGAATCTCGAAACAAGTTCATTCTTTCTGGAATCCTCACGAGAAATGAGGAGGGTGGGCGAGTTTCCACGCAATTCCGAGACATTGAAAAAAGTTCGTCTTCTTCTGCCTCAAGTAGTCCAAAATGGTTCAGGGCCCAAACGGAGGAATCTCGAAACAACTTCATGCATTCTGGAATCCTCACGAGAAATGAGGAGGGTGGGTGAGGTTCCACGCAATTCCGAGACGTTGAAAAAAGTTCGTCTTCTTCTGCCTCAAGTAGTCATATATGGTTCAGGGCCCAAACGGAGGAATCTCGAAACAAGTTCATGCATTCTGGAATCCTCACGAGAAATGAGGAGGGTCGGTGAGTTTCCACGCAATTCCGAGACTTTGAAAAAAGTTCGTCTTCTTCTGCCTCAAGTTGTCCCATATGGTTCAGGGCCCAAACGGAGGGATCTCGAAACAAGGTCATCCAATCTGGAATCCTCACGAGAAATGAGGAGGGTGGGTGAGTTTCCACGGAATTCCGAGACGTTGAAAAAAGTTCGTCTTCTTCTTCCTCATGTAGTCGCAAATGGTTCACGGCCCAAACGGAGGAATCTCGGAACAAGTTCATTCTTTCTGGAATCCTCACGAGAAATGAGGAGGGTGGGTGAGTTTCCACGCAATTCCGAGACGTTGAAAAAAGTTCGTCTTCTTCTTCCTCATGTAGTCCCAAATGGTTCACGGCCCAAACGGAGGAATCTCGAAACAAGTTCATGCTTTCTGGAATCCTCACGATAAATGAGGAGGGTGGGTGAGTTTCCACGCAATTTTGAGACATTGAAAAAAGTTCGTCTTCTTCTGCCTCAAGTTGTCCCATATGGTTCAGGGCCCAAACGGAGGAATCTCGAAACACATTCATGCATTCTGAAATCCTCGCGAGAAATGAGGAGGGTGGGTGAGTTTCCACGCAATTCCGAGACGTTGAAAAAAGTTCGTCTTCTTCTGCCTCAAGTTGTCCCATATGGTTCAGGGCCCAAACGGAGGGATCTCGAAACAAGGTCATCCAATCTGGAATCCTCACGAGAAATGAGGAGGGTGGGTGAGTTTCCACGGAATTACGAGACGTTGAAAAAAGTTCGTCTTCTTCTTCCTCACGAAGTCCCAAATGGTTCACGGCCCAAATGGAGGAATCTCGAAACAAGTTGCTTTCTGGAATCCTCACGAGAAATGAGGAGGGTGGGCGAGTTTCCACGCAATTCCGAGACATTGAAAAAAGTTCGTCTTCTTCTGCCTCAAGTAGTCCAAAATGGTTCAGGGCCCAAACGGAGGAATCTTGAAACAAGTTCATGCATTCTGGAATCCTCACGAGAAATGAGGAGGGTGGGTGAGTTTCCACGCAATTCCGAGACGTTGAAAAAAGTTCTTCTTCTTCTGCCTCAAGTAGTCCTATATGGTTCAGGGCCCAAACGGAGGAATCTCGAAACAAGTTCATGCATTCTGGAATCCTCACGAGAAATTAGGAGGGTGGGTGAGTTTCCACGCAATTCCGAGACGTTGAAAAAAGTTCGTCTTCTTCTGCCTCAAGTTGTCCCACATGGTTCAGGGCCCAAATGGAGGAATCTCGAAACAAGTTCATGCATTCTGGAATCCTCACGAGAAATGAAAAGGGTGGGTGAGTTTCCACGCAATTCCGAGACGTTGAAAAAAGTCTTCTTCTTCCTCATGTAGTCACAAATGGTTCACGGCCCAAACGGAGGAATCTCGAAACAAGTTCATGCTTTCTGGAATCCTCACGAGAAATGAGGAGGGTGGGTCAGTTTCCACACAATTCCGAGACATTTAAAAAAGTTCATCTTCTTCAGCCTCAAGTAGTCCCAAATGGTTCAGGGCCCAAACGGAGGAATCTCTAAACAAGTTCATGCTTTCTGGAATCCTCACGAGAAATGAGGAGGGTCGGTGAGTTTCCACGCAATTCCGAGACTTTGAAAAAAGTTCGTCTTCTTCTGCCTCAAGTTGTCTAGGGCCCAAACGGAGGGATCTCGAAACAAGGTCATCCAATCTGGAATCCTCACGAGAAATGAGGAGGGTGGGTGAGTTTCCACGGAATTCCGAGACGTTGAAAAAAGTTCGTCTTCTTCTTCCTCATGTAGTCGCAAATGGTTCACGGCCCAAACGGAGGAATCTCGAAACAAGTTCATTCTTTCTGGAATCCTGACGAGAAATGAGGAGGGTGGGTGAGTTTCCACGCAATTCCGAGACGTTGAAAAAAGTTCGTCTTCTTCTTCCTCATGTAGTCCCAAATGGTTCACGGCCCAAACGGAGGAATCTCGAAACAAGTTCATGCTTTCTGGAATCCTCACGATAAATGAGGAGGGTGGGTGAGTTTCCACGCAATTTTGAGACATTGAAAAAAGTTCGTCTTCTTCTGCCTCAAGTTGTCCCATATGGTTCAGGGCCCAAACGGAGGAATCTCGAAACACATTCATGCATTCTGAAATCCTCGCGAGAAATGAGGAGGGTGGGTGAGTTTCCACGCAATTCCGAGACGTTGAAAAAAGTTCGTCTTCTTCTGCCTCAAGTAGTCATATATGGTTCAGGGCCCAAACGGAGGAATCTCGAAACAAGTTCATGCATTCTGGAATCCTCACGAGAAATGAGGAGGGTGGGTGAGTTTCCACGAAATTCCGAGACGTTGAAAAAAGTTCGTCTTCTTCTGCCTCAAGTTGTCCCACATGGTTCAGGGCCCAAATGGAGGAATCTCGAAACAAGTTCATGCATTCTGGAATCCTCACGAGAAATGAAAAGGGTGGGTGAGTTTCCACGCAATTCCGAGACGTTGAAAAAAGTCTTCTTCTTCCTCATGTAGTCACAAATGGTTCACGGCCCAAACGGAGGAATCTCGAAACAAGTTCATGCTTTCTGGAATCCTCACGAGAAATGAGGAGGGTGGGTCAGTTTCCACACAATTCCGAGACATTTAAAAAAGTTCATCTTCTTCAGCCTCAAGTAGTCCCAAATGGTTCAGGGCCCAAACGGAGGAATCTCTAAACAAGTTCATGCTTTCTGGAATCCTCACGAGAAATGAGGAGGGTCGGTGAGTTTCCACGCAATTCCGAGACTTTGAAAAAAGTTCGTCTTCTTCTGCCTCAAGTTGTCCCATATGGTTCAGGGCCCAAACGGAGGGATCTCGAAACAAGGTCATCCAATCTGGAATCCTCACGAGAAATGAGGAGGGTGGGTGAGTTTCCACGGAATTCCGAGACGTTGAAAAAAGTTCGTCTTCTTCTTCCTCATGTAGTCGCAAATGGTTCACGGCCCAAACGGAGGAATCTCGGAACAAGTTCATTCTTTCTGGAATCCTCACGAGAAATGAGGAGGGTGGGTGAGTTTCCACGCAATTCCGAGACGTTGAAAAAAGTTCGTCTTCTTCTTCCTCATGTAGTCCCAAATGGTTCACGGCCCAAACGGAGGAATCTCGAAACAAGTTCATGCTTTCTGGAATCCTCACGATAAATGAGGAGGGTGGGTGAGTTTCCACGCAATTTTGAGACATTGAAAAAAGTTCGTCTTCTTCTGCCTCAAGTTGTCCCATATGGTTCAGGGCCCAAACGGAGGAATCTCGAAACACATTCATGCATTCTGAAATCCTCGCGAGAAATGAGGAGGGTGGGTGAGTTTCCACGCAATTCCGAGACGTTGAAAAAAGTTCGTCTTCTTCTGCCTCAAGTTGTCCCATATGGTTCAGGGCCCAAACGGAGGGATCTCGAAACAAGGTCATCCAATCTGGAATCCTCACGAGAAATGAGGAGGGTGGGTGAGTTTCCACGGAATTACGAGACGTTGAAAAAAGTTCGTCTTCTTCTTCCTCACGAAGTCCCAAATGGTTCACGGCCCAAATGGAGGAATCTCGAAACAAGTTGCTTTCTGGAATCCTCACGAGAAATGAGGAGGGTGGGCGAGTTTCCACGCAATTCCGAGACATTGAAAAAAGTTCGTCTTCTTCTGCCTCAAGTAGTCCAAAATGGTTCAGGGCCCAAACGGAGGAATCTCGAAACAAGTTCATGCATTCTGGAATCCTCACGAGAAATGAGGAGGGTGGGTGAGTTTCCACGCAATTCCGAGACGTTGAAAAAAGTTCTTCTTCTTCTGCCTCAAGTAGTCCTATATGGTTCAGGGCCCAAACGGAGGAATCTCGAAACAAGTTCATGCATTCTGGAATCCTCACGAGAAATTAGGAGGGTGGGTGAGTTTCCACGCAATTCCGAGACGTTGAAAAAAGTTCGTCTTCTTCTGCCTCAAGTTGTCCCACATGGTTCAGGGCCCAAATGGAGGAATCTCGAAACAAGTTCATGCATTCTGGAATCCTCACGAGAAATGAAAAGGGTGGGTGAGTTTCCACGCAATTCCGAGACGTTGAAAAAAGTCTTCTTCTTCCTCATGTAGTCACAAATGGTTCACGGCCCAAACGGAGGAATCTCGAAACAAGTTCATGCTTTCTGGAATCCTCACGAGAAATGAGGAGGGTGGGTCAGTTTCCACACAATTCCGAGACATTTAAAAAAGTTCATCTTCTTCAGCCTCAAGTAGTCCCAAATGGTTCAGGGCCCAAACGGAGGAATCTCTAAACAAGTTCATGCTTTCTGGAATCCTCACGAGAAATGAGGAGGGTCGGTGAGTTTCCACGCAATTCCGAGACTTTGAAAAAAGTTCGTCTTCTTCTGCCTCAAGTTTTCTAGGGCCCAAACGGAGGGATCTCGAAACAAGGTCATCCAATCTGGAATCCTCACGAGAAATGAGGAGGGTGGGTGAGTTTCCACGGAATTCCGAGACGTTGAAAAAAGTTCGTCTTCTTCTTCCTCATGTAGTCGCAAATGGTTCACGGCCCAAACGGAGGAATCTCGAAACAAGTTCATTCTTTCTGGAATCCTGACGAGAAATGAGGAGGGTGGGTGAGTTTCCACGCAATTCCGAGACGTTGAAAAAAGTTCGTCTTCTTCTTCCTCATGTAGTCCCAAATGGTTCACGGCCCAAACGGAGGAATCTCGAAACAAGTTCATGCTTTCTGGAATCCTCACGATAAATGAGGAGGGTGGGTGAGTTTCCACGCAATTTTGAGACATTGAAAAAAGTTCGTCTTCTTCTGCCTCAAGTTGTCCCATATGGTTCAGGGCCCAAACGGAGGAATCTCGAAACACATTCATGCATTCTGAAATCCTCGCGAGAAATGAGGAGGGTGGGTGAGTTTCCACGCAATTCCGAGACGTTGAAAAAAGTTCGTCTTCTTCTGCCTCAAGTTGTCCCATATGGTTCAGGGCCCAAACGGAGGGATCTCGAAACAAGGTCATCCAATCTGGAATCCTCACGAGAAATAAGGAGGGTGGGTGAGTTTCCACGGAATTCCGAGACGTTGAAAAAAGTTCGTCTTCTTCTTCCTCACGTAGTCCCAAATGGTTCACGGCCCAAATGGAGGAATCTCGAAACAAGTTCATTCTTTCTGGAATCCTCACGAGAAATGAGGAGGGTGGGCGAGTTTCCACGCAATTCCGAGACATTGAAAAAAGTTCGTCTTCTTCTGCCTCGAGTAGTCCAAAATGGTTCAGGGCCCAAACGGAGGAATCTCGAAACAAGTTCATGCATTCTGGAATCCTCACGAGAAATGAGGAGGGTGGGTGAGTTTCCTTGGAATTCCGAGACGTTGAAAAAAGTTCGTCTTCTTCTTCCTCACGTAGTCCCAAATGGTTCACGGCCCAAACGGAGGAATCTCGAAACAAGTTCATTCTTTCTGGAATCCTCACGAGAAATGAGGAGGGTGGGCGAGTTTCCACGCAATTCCGAGACATTGAAAAAAGTTCGTCTTCTTCTGCCTCAAGTAGTCCAAAATGGTTCAGGGCCCAAACGGAGGAATCTCGAAACAACTTCATGCATTCTGGAATCCTCACGAGAAATGAGGAGGGTGGGTGAGGTTCCACGCAATTCCGAGACGTTGAAAAAAGTTCGTCTTCTTCTGCCTCAAGTAGTCATATATGGTTCAGGGCCCAAACGGTGGAATCTCGAAACAAGTTCATGCATTCTGGAATCCTCACGAGAAATGAGGAGGGTGGGTGAGTTTCCACGAAATTCCGAGACGTTGAAAAAAGTTCGTCTTCTTCTGCCTCAAGTTGTCCCACATGGTTCAGGGCCCAAATGGAGGAATCTCGAAACAAGTTCATGCATTCTGGAATCCTCACGAGAAATGAAAAGGGTGGGTGAGTTTCCACGCAATTCCGAGTCGTTGAAAAAAGTCTTCTTCTTCCTCATGTAGTCACAAATGGTTCACGGCCCAAACGGAGGAATCTCGAAACAAGTTCATGCTTTCTGGAATCCTCACGAGAAATGAGGAGGGTGGGTCAGTTTCCACACAATTCCGAGACATTTAAAAAAGTTCATCTTCTTCAGCCTCAAGTAGTCCCAAATGGTTCAGGGCCCAAACGGAGGAATCTCTAAACAAGTTCATGCTTTCTGGAATCCTCACGAGAAATGAGGAGGGTCGGTGAGTTTCCACGCAATTCCGAGACTTTGAAAAAAGTTCGTCTTCTTCTGCCTCAAGTTGTCCCATATGGTTCAGGGCCCAAACGGAGGGATCTCGAAACAAGGTCATCCAATCTGGAATCCTCACGAGAAATGAGGAGGGTGGGTGAGTTTCCACGGAATTCCGAGACGTTGAAAAATGTTCGTCTTCTTCTTCCTCATGTAGTCGCAAATGGTTCACGGCCCAAACGGAGGAATCTCGAAACAAGTTCATTCTTTCTGGAATCCTCACGAGAAATGAGGAGGGTGGGTGAGTTTCCACGCAATTCCGAGACGTTGAAAAAAGTTCGTCTTCTTCTTCCTCATGTAGTCCCAAATGGTTCACGGCCCAAACGGAGGAATCTCGAAACAAGTTCATGCTTTCTGGAATCCTCACGATAAATGAGGAGGGTGGGTGAGTTTCCACGCAATTTTGAGACATTGAAAAAAGTTCGTCTTCTTCTGCCTCAAGTTGTCCCATATGGTTCAGGGCCCAAACGGAGGAATCTCGAAACACATTCATGCATTCTGAAATCCTCGCGAGAAATGAGGAGGGTGGGTGAGTTTCCACGCAATTCCGAGACGTTGAAAAAAGTTCGTCTTCTTCTGCCTCAAGTTGTCCCATATGGTTCAGGGCCCAAACGGAGGGATCTCGAAACAAGGTCATCCAATCTGGAATCCTCACGAGAAATGAGGAGGGTGGGTGAGTTTCCACGGAATTACGAGACGTTGAAAAAAGTTCGTCTTCTTCTTCCTCACGTAGTCCCAAATGGTTCACGGCCCAAATGGAGGAATCTCGAAACAAGTTGCTTTCTGGAATCCTCACGAGAAATGAGGAGGGTGGGCGAGTTTCCACGCAATTCCGAGACATTGAAAAAAGTTCGCCTTCTTCTGCCTCAAGTAGTCCAAAATGGTTCAGGGCCCAAACGGAGGAATCTCGAAACAAGTTCATGCATTCTGGAATCCTCACGAGAAATGAGGAGGGTGGGTGAGTTTCCACGCAATTCCGAGACGTTGAAAAAAGTACTTCTTCTTCTGCCTCAAGTAGTCCTATATGGTTCAGGGCCCAAACGGAGGAATCTCGAAACAAGTTCATGCATTCTGGAATCCTCACGAGAAATTAGGAGGGTGGGTGAGTTTCCACGCAATTCCGAGACGTTGAAAAAAGTTCGTCTTCTTCTGCCTCAAGTTGTCCCACACGGTTCAGGGCCCAAATGGAGGAATCTCGAAACAAGTTCATGCATTCTGGAATCCTCACGAGAAATGAAAAGGGTGGGTGAGTTTCCACGCAATTCCGAGACGTTGAAAAAAGTCTTCTTCTTCCTCATGTAGTCACAAATGGTTCACGGCCCAAACGGAGGAATCTCGAAACAAGTTCATGCTTTCTGGAATCCTCACGAGAAATGAGGAGGGTGGGTCAGTTTCCACACAATTCCGAGACATTGAAAAAAGTTCATCTTCTTCAGCCTCAAGTAGTCCCAAATGGTTCAGGGCCCAAACGGAGGAATCTCTAAACAAGTTCATGCTTTCTGGAATCCTCACGAGAAATGAGGAGGGTCGGTGAGTTTCCACGCAATTCCGAGACTTTGAAAAAAGTTCGTCTTCTTCTGCCTCAAGTTGTCCCATATGGTTCAGGGCCCAAACGGAGGGATCTCGAAACAAGGTCATCCAATCTGGAATCCTCACGAGAAATGAGGAGGGTGGGTGAGTTTCCACGGAATTCCGAGACGTTGAAAAAAGTTCGTCTTCTTCTTCCTCATGTAGTCGTAAATGGTTCACGGCCCAAACGGAGGAATCTCGAAACAAGTTCATTCTTTCTGGAATCCTCACAAGAAATGAGGAGGGTGGGTGAGTTTCCACGCAATTCCGAGACGTTGAAAAAAGTTCGTCTTCTTCTTCCTCATGTAGTCCCACATGGTTCAGGGCCCAAAAGGAGGAATCTCGAAACAAGTTCATGCATTCTGCAATCCTCACGAGAAATGAAAAGGGTGGGTGAGTTTCCCCGCAATTCCGAGACGTTGAAAAAAGTCTTCTTCTTCCTCTTGTAGTCACAAATGGTTCACGGCCCAAACGGAGGAATCTCGAAACAAGTTCATGCTTTCTGGAATCCTCACGAGAAATGAGGAGGGTGGGTCAGTTTCCACACAATTCCGAGACATTGAAAAAAGTTCAACTTCTTCAACCTCAAGTAGTCCCAAATGGTTCAGGGCCCAAACGGAGGAATCTCTAAACAAGTTCATGCTTTCTGGAATCCTCACGAGAAATGAGGAGGGTCGGTGAGTTTCCACGCAATTCCGAGACATTGAAAAAAGTTCGACTTCTTCTGCCTCAAGTTGTCCCATATGGTTCAGGGCCCAAACGGAGGGATCTCGAAAAAAGGTCATCCAATCTGGAATCCTCACGAGAAATGAGGAGGGTGGGTGAGTTTCCACGGAATTCCGAGACTTTGAAAAAAGTTCGTCTTCTTCTTCCTCACGTAGTCCCAAATGGTTCACGGCCCAAATGGAGGAATCTCGAAACAAGTTGCTTTCTGGAATCCTCACGAGAAATGAGGAGGGTGGGCGAGTTTCCACGCAATTCCGAGACATTGAAAAAAGTTCGTCTTCTTCTGCCTCAAGTAGTCCAAAATGGTTCAGGGCCCAAACGGAGGAATCTCGAAACAAGTTCATGCATTCTGGAATCCTCACGAGAAATGAGGAGGGTGGGTGAGTTTCCACGAAATTCCGAGACGTTGAAAAAAGTTCGTCTTCTTCTTCCTCATGTAGTCCCAAATGGTTCACGGCCCAAACGGAGGAATCTCGAAAGAAGTTCATTCTTTCTGGAATCCTCACGAGAAATGAGGAGGGTGGGTGAGTTTCCACGCAATTCCGAGACGTTGAAAAAAGTTCGTCTTCTTCTTCCTCATGTAGTCCCAAATGGTTCACGGCCCAAACGGAGGAATCTCGAAACAAGTTGATGCTTTCTGGAATCCTCACGAGAAATGAGGAGGGTGGGTGAGTTTCCACGCAATTTTGAGACATTGAAAAAAGTTCGTCTTCTTCTGCCTCAAGTTGTCCCATATGGTTCAGGGCCCAAACGGAGGGATCTCGAAACAAGGTCATCCAATCTGGAATCCTCACGAGAAATGAGGAGGGTGGGTGAGTTTCCACGCAATTCCGAGACGTTGAAAAAAGTTCGTCTTCTTCTGCCTCAAGTAGTCCTATATGGTTCAGGGCCCAAACGGAGGAATCTCTAAACAAGTTCATGCTTTCTGGAATCCTCACGAGAAATGAGGAGGGTCGGTGAGTTTCCACGCAATTCCGAGACATTGAAAAAAGTTCGACTTCTTCTGCCTCAAGTTGTCCCATATGGTTCAGGGCCCAAACGGAGGGATCTCGAAAAAAGGTCATCCAATCTGGAATCCTCACGAGAAATGAGGAGGGTGGGTGAGTTTCCACGGAATTCCGAGACTTTGAAAAAAGTTCGTCTTCTTCTTCCTCACGTAGTCCCAAAAGGTTCACGGCCCAAATGGAGGAATCTCGAAACAAGTTGCTTTCTGGAATCCTCACGAGAAATGAGGAGGGTGGGCGAGTTTCCACGCAATTCCGAGACATTGAAAAAAGTTCGTCTTCTTCTGCCTCCAGTAGTCCAAAATGGTTCAGGGCCCAAACGGAGGAATCTCGAAACAAGTTCATGCATTCTGGAATCCTCACGAGAAATGAGGAGGGTGGGTGAGTTTCCACGAAATTCCGAGACGTTGAAAAAAGTTCGTCTTCTTCTTCCTCATGTAGTCCCAAATGGTTCACGGCCCAAACGGAGGAATCTCGAAAGAAGTTCATTCTTTCTGGAATCCTCACGAGAAATGAGGAGGGTGGGTGAGTTTCCACGCAATTCCGAGACGTTGAAAAAAGTTCGTCTTCTTCTTCCTCATGTAGTCCCAAATGGTTCACGGCCCAAACGGAGGAATCTCGAAACAAGTTGATGCTTTCTGGAATCCTCACGAGAAATGAGGAGGGTGGGTGAGTTTCCACGCAATTTTGAGACATTGAAAAAAGTTCGTCTTCTTCTGCCTCAAGTTGTCCCATATGGTTCAGGGCCCAAACGGAGGAATCTCGAAACACATTCATGCATTCTGAAATCCTCGCGAGAAATGAGGAGGGTGGGTGAGTTTCCACGCAATTCCGAGACGTTGAAAAAAGTTCGTCTTCTTCTGCCTCAAGTAGTCCTATATGGTTCAGGGCCCAAACGGAGGAATCTCGAAACAAGTTCATGCATTCTTTAATCCTCACGAGAAATGAGGAGGGTGGGTGAGTTTCCACGCAATTCCGAGACGTTGAAAAAAGTTCGTCTTCTTCTGCCTCAAGTAGTCCTATATGGTTCAGGGCCCAAACGGAGGAATCTCGAAACAAGTTCATGCATTCTGGAATCCTCACGAGAAATTAGGAGGGTGGGTGAGTTTCCACGCAATTCCGAGACGTTGAAAAAAGTTCGTCTTCTTCTGCCTCAAGTTGTCCCACATGGTTCAGGGCCCAAATGGAGGAATCTCGAAACAAGTTCATGCATTCTGGAATCCTCACGAGAAATGAAAAGGGTGGGTGAGTTTCCACGCAATTCCGAGACGTTGAAAAAAGTCTTCTTCTTCCTCATGTAGTCACAAATGGTTCACGGCCCAAACGGAGGAATCTCGAAACAAGTTCATGCTTTCTGGAATCCTCACGAGAAATGAGGAGGGTGGGTCAGTTTCCACACAATTCCGAGACATTGAAAAAAGTTCATCTTCTTCAGCCTCAAGTAGTCCCAAATGGTTCAGGGCCCAAACGGAGGAATCTCTAAACAAGTTCATGCTTTCTGGAATCCTCACGAGAAATGAGGAGGGTCGGTGAGTTTCCACGCAATTCCGAGACTTTGAAAAAAGTTCGTCTTCTTCTGCCTCAAGTTGTCCCATATGGTTCAGGGCCCAAACGGAGAAATCTCGAAACAAGGTCATCCAATCTGGAATCCTCACGATAAATGAGGAGGGTGGGTGAGTTTCCACGGAATTCCGAGACGTTGAAAAAAGTTCGTCTTCTTCTTCCTCATGTAGTCGCAAATGGTTCACGGCCCAAACGGAGGAATCTCGAAACAAGTTCATTCTTTCTAGAATCCTCACAAGAAATGAGGAGGGTGGGTGAGTTTCCACGCAATTCCGAGACGTTGAAAAAAGTTCGTCTTCTTCTTCCTCATGTAGTCCCAAATGGTTCACGGCCCAAACGGAGGAATCTCGAAACAAGTTTATGCTTTCTGGAATCCTCACGAGAAATGAGGAGGGTGGGTGAGTTTCCACGCAATTGTGAGACATTGAAAAAAGTTCGTCTTCTTCTGCCTCAAGTTGTCCCATATGGTTCAGGGCCCAAACGGAGGAATCTCGAAACAAGTTTATGCTTTCTGGAATCCTCACGAGAAATGAGGAGGGTGGGTGAGTTTCCACGCAATTTTGAGACATTGAAAAAAGTTCGTCTTCTTCTGCCTCAAGTAGTCCAAAATGGTTCAGGGCCCAAACGGAGGAATCTCGAAACAAGTTCATGCATTCTGGAATCCTAACGAGAAATGAGGAGGGTTGGTGAGTTTCCACGCAATTCCGAGACGTTGAAAAAAGTTCGTCTTCTTCTGCCTCAAGTAGTCCAAAATGGTTCATGGCCCAAACGGAGGAATCTCGAAACAAGTTCATGCATTCTGGAATCCTCACGAGAAATGAGGAGGGTGGGTGAGTTTCCACGCAATTCCGAGACGTTGAAAAAAGTTCGTCTTCTTCTTCCTCATGTAGTCCCAAATGGTTCACGGCCCAAACGGAGGAATCTCGAAACAAGTTCATTCTTTCTGGAATCCTCACGAGAAATGAGGAGGGTGGGTGAGTTTCCACGCAATTCCGAGACGTTGAAAAAAGTTCGTCTTCTTCTTCCTCATGTAGTCCCAAATGGTTTAGGGCCCAAATGGAGGAATCTCGAAACAAGTTCATGCATTCTGGAATCCTCACGAGAAATGAGGAGGGTGGGTGAGTTTCCACGCAATTCCGAGACGTTGAAAAAAGTTCGTCTTCTTCTGCCTCAAGTTGTCCCATATGGTTCCGGGCCCAAACGGAGGGATCTCGAAACAAGGTCATCCAATCTGGAATCCTCACGAGAAATGAGGAGGGTGGGTGAGTTTCCACGGAATTCCGAGACGTCGAAAAAAGTTCGTCTTCTTCTTCCTCACGTAGTCCCAAATGGTTCATGGCCCAAATGGAGGAATCTCGAAACAAGTTGCTTTCTGGAATCCTCACGAGAAATGAGGAGGGTGGGCGAGTTTCCACGCAATTCCGAGACATTGAAAAAAGTTCGTCTTCTTTTGCCTCAAGTAGTCCTATATGGTTCAGGGCCCAAACGGAGGAATCTCGAAACAAGTTCATGCATTCTGGCATCCTCACGAGAAATGAGGAGGGTGGGTGAGTTTCCACGCAATTCCGAGACGTTGAAAAAAGTTCGTCTTCTTCTTCCTCATGTAGTCGCAAATGGTTCACGGCCCAAACGGAGGAATCTCGAAACAAGTTCATTCTTTCTAGAATCCTCACAAGAAATGAGGAGGGTGGGTGAGTTTCCACGCAATTCCGAGACGTTGAAAAAAGTTCGTCTTCTTCTTCCTCATGTAGTCCCAAATGGTTCACGGCCCAAACGGAGGAATCTCGAAACAAGTTTATGCTTTCTGGAATCCTCACGAGAAATGAGGAGGGTGGGTGAGTTTCCACGCAATTGTGAGACATTGAAAAAAGTTCGTCTTCTTCTGCCTCAAGTTGTCCCATATGGTTCAGGGCCCAAACGGAGGAATCTCGAAACAAGCTTATGCTTTCTGGAATCCTCACGAGAAATGAGGAGGGTGGGTGAGTTTCCACGCAATTTTGAGACATTGAAAAAAGTTCGTCTTCTTCTGCCTCAAGTAATCCAAAATGGTTCAGGGCCCAAACGGAGGAATCTCGAAACAAGTTCATGCATTCTGGAATCCTAACGAGAAATGAGGAGGGTTGGTGAGTTTCCACGCAATTCCGAGACGTTGAAAAAAGTTCGTCTTCTTCTGCCTCAAGTAGTCCAAAATGGTTCATGGCCCAAACGGAGGAATCTCGAAACAAGTTCATGCATTCTGGAATCCTCACGAGAAATGAGGAGGGTGGGTGAGTTTCCACGCAATTCCGAGACGTTGAAAAAAGTTCGTCTTCTTCTTCCTCATGTAGTCCCAAATGGTTCACGGCCCAAACGGAGGAATCTCGAAACAAGTTCATTCTTTCTGGAATCCTCACGAGAAATGAGGAGGGTGGGTGAGTTTCCACGCAATTCCGAGACGTTGAAAAAAGTTCGTCTTCTTCTTCCTCATGTAGTCCCAAATGGTTTAGGGCCCAAATGGAGGAATCTCGAAACAAGTTCATGCATTCTGGAATCCTCACGAGAAATGAGGAGGGTGGGTGAGTTTCCACGCAATTCCGAGACGTTGAAAAAAGTTCGTCTTCTTCTGCCTCAAGTTGTCCCATATGGTTCCGGGCCCAAACGGAGGGATCTCGAAACAAGGTCATCCAATCTGGAATCCTCACGAGAAATGAGGAGGGTGGGTGAGTTTCCACGGAATTCCGAGACGTCGAAAAAAGTTCGTCTTCTTCTTCCTCACGTAGTCCCAAATGGTTCATGGCCCAAATGGAGGAATCTCGAAACAAGTTGCTTTCTGGAATCCTCACGAGAAATGAGGAGGGTGGGCGAGTTTCCACGCAATTCCGAGACATTGAAAAAAGTTCGTCTTCTTTTGCCTCAAGTAGTCCTATATGGTTCAGGGCCCAAACGGAGGAATCTCGAAACAAGTTCATGCATTCTGGCATCCTCACGAGAAATGAGGAGGGTGGGTGAGTTTCCACGCAATTCCGAGACGTTGAAAAAAGTTCGTCTTCTTCTGCCTCAAGTTGTCCCACATGGTTCAGGGCCCAAATGGAGGAATCTCGAACAAGTTCATGCATTCTGGAATCCTCACGAGAAATGAAAAGGGTGGGTGAGTTTCCACGCAATTCCGAGACGTTGAAAAAAGTCTTCTTCTTCCTCATGTAGTCACAAATGGTTCACGGCCCAAACGGAGGAATCTCGAAACAAGTTCATGCTTTCTGGAATCCTCACGAGAAATGAGGAGGGTGGGTCAGTTTCCACACAATTCCGAGACATTGAAAAAAGTTCATCTTCTTCAGCCTCAAGTAGTCCCAAATGGTTCAGGGCCCAAACGGAGGAATCTCTAAACAAGTTCATGCTTTCTGGAATCCTCACGAGAAATGAGGAGGGTCGGTGAGTTTCCACGCAATTCCGAGACTTTGAAAAAAGTTCGTCTTCTTCTGCCTCAAGTTGTCCCATATGGTTCAGGGCCCAAACGGAGGGATCTCGAAACAAGGTCATCCAATCTGGAATCCTCACGAGAAATGAGGAGGGTGGGTGAGTTTCCACGGAATTCCGAGACGTTGAAAAAAGTTCGTCTTCTTCTTCCTCATGTAGTCGCAAATGGTTCACGGCCCAAACGGAGGAATCTCGAAACAAGTTCATTCTTTCTAGAATCCTCACAAGAAATGAGGAGGGTGGGTGAGTTTCCACGCAATTCCGAGACGTTGAAAAAAGTTCGTCTTCTTCTTCCTCATGTAGTCCCAAATGGTTCACGGCCCAAACGGAGGAATCTCGAAACAAGTTTATGCTTTCTGGAATCCTCACGAGAAATGAGGAGGGTGGGTGAGTTTCCACGCAATTGTGAGACATTGAAAAAAGTTCGTCTTCTTCTGCCTCAAGTTGTCCCATATGGTTCAGGGCCCAAACGGAGGAATCTCGAAACAAGCTTATGCTTTCTGGAATCCTCACGAGAAATGAGGAGGGTGGGTGAGTTTCCACGCAATTTTGAGACATTGAAAAAAGTTCGTCTTCTTCTGCCTCAAGTAATCCAAAATGGTTCAGGGCCCAAACGGAGGAATCTCGAAACAAGTTCATGCATTCTGGAATCCTAACGAGAAATGAGGAGGGTTGGTGAGTTTCCACGCAATTCCGAGACGTTGAAAAAAGTTCGTCTTCTTCTGCCTCAAGTAGTCCAAAATGGTTCATGGCCCAAACGGAGGAATCTCGAAACAAGTTCATGCATTCTGGAATCCTCACGAGAAATGAGGAGGGTGGGTGAGTTTCCACGCAATTCCGAGACGTTGAAAAAAGTTCGTCTTCTTCTTCCTCATGTAGTCCCAAATGGTTCACGGCCCAAACGGAGGAATCTCGAAACAAGTTCATTCTTTCTGGAATCCTCACGAGAAATGAGGAGGGTGGGTGAGTTTCCACGCAATTCCGAGACGTTGAAAAAAGTTCGTCTTCTTCTTCCTCATGTAGTCCCAAATGGTTTAGGGCCCAAATGGAGGAATCTCGAAACAAGTTCATGCATTCTGGAATCCTCACGAGAAATGAGGAGGGTGGGTGAGTTTCCACGCAATTCCGAGACGTTGAAAAAAGTTCGTCTTCTTCTGCCTCAAGTTGTCCCATATGGTTCCGGGCCCAAACGGAGGGATCTCGAAACAAGGTCATCCAATCTGGAATCCTCACGAGAAATGAGGAGGGTGGGTGAGTTTCCACGGAATTCCGAGACGTCGAAAAAAGTTCGTCTTCTTCTTCCTCACGTAGTCCCAAATGGTTCATGGCCCAAATGGAGGAATCTCGAAACAAGTTGCTTTCTGGAATCCTCACGAGAAATGAGGAGGGTGGGCGAGTTTCCACGCAATTCCGAGACATTGAAAAAAGTTCGTCTTCTTTTGCCTCAAGTAGTCCTATATGGTTCAGGGCCCAAACGGAGGAATCTCGAAACAAGTTCATGCATTCTGGCATCCTCACGAGAAATGAGGAGGGTGGGTGAGTTTCCACGCAATTCCGAGACGTTGAAAAAAGTTCGTCTTCTTCTGCCTCAAGTTGTCCCACATGGTTCAGGGCCCAAATGGAGGAATCTCGAACAAGTTCATGCATTCTGGAATCCTCACGAGAAATGAAAAGGGTGGGTGAGTTTCCACGCAATTCCGAGACGTTGAAAAAAGTCTTCTTCTTCCTCATGTAGTCACAAATGGTTCACGGCCCAAACGGAGGAATCTCGAAACAAGTTCATGCTTTCTGGAATCCTCACGAGAAATGAGGAGGGTGGGTCAGTTTCCACACAATTCCGAGACATTGAAAAAAGTTCATCTTCTTCAGCCTCAAGTAGTCCCAAATGGTTCAGGGCCCAAACGGAGGAATCTCTAAACAAGTTCATGCTTTCTGGAATCCTCACGAGAAATGAGGAGGGTGGGTGAGTTTCCACGCAATTTTGAGACATTGAAAAAAGTTCGTCTTCTTCTGCCTCAAGTAGTCCAAAATGGTTCAGGGCCCAAACGGAGGAATCTCGAAACAAGTTCATGCATTCTGGAATCCTCACGAGAAATGAGGAGGGTGGGTGAGTTTCCACGCAATTCCGAGACGTTGAAAAAAGTTCGTCTTCTTCTTCCTCATGTAGTCCCAAATGGTTCACGGCCCAAACGGAGGAATCTCGAAACAAGTTCATTCTTTCTGGAATCCTCACTAGAAATGAGGAGGGTGGGTGAGTTTCCACACAATTCCGAGACGTTGAAAAAAGTTCGTCTTCTTCTTCCTCATGTAGTCCCAAATGGTTCACGGCCCAAACGGAGGAATCTCGAAAGAAGTTCATTCTTTCTGGAATCCTCACGAGAAATGAGGAGGGTGGGTGAGTTTCCACGCAATTCCGAGACGTTGAAAAAAGTTCGTCTTCTTCTGCCTCAAGTTGTCCCATATGGTTCCGGGCCCAAACGGAGGGATCTCGAAACAAGGTCATCCAATCTGGAATCCTCACGAGAAATGAGGAGGGTGGGTGAGTTTCCACGGAATTCCGAGACGTTGAAAAAAGTTCGTCTTCTTCTTCCTCACGTAGTCCCAAATGGTTCACGGCCCAAATGGAGGAATCTCGAAACAAGTTGCTTTCTGGAATCCTCACGAGAAATGAGGAGGGTGGGCGAGTTTCCACGCAATTCCGAGACATTGAAAAAAGTTCGTCTTCTTCTGCCTCAAGTAGTCCAAAATGGTTCAGGGCCCAAACGGAGGAATCTCGAAACAAGTTCATGCATTCTGGAATCCTCACGAGAAATGAGGAGGGTCGGTGAGTTTCCATGCAATTCCGAGACGTTGAAAAAAGTTCGTCTTCTTTTGCCTCAAGTAGTCCTATATGGTTCAGGGCCCAAACGGAGGAATCTCGAAACAAGTTCATGCATTCTGGAATCCTCACGAGAAATTAGGAGGGTGGGTGAGTTTCCACGCAATTCCGAGACGTTGAAAAAAGTTCGGCTTCTTCTGCCTCAAGTTGTCCCACATGGTTCAGGGCCCAAATGGAGGAATCTCGAAACAAGTTCATGCATTCTGGAATCCTCACGAGAAATGAAAAGGGTGGGTGAGTTTCCACGCAATTCCGAGACGTTGAAAAAAGTCTTCTTCTTCCTCATGTAGTCACAAATGGTTCACGGCCCAAACGGAAGAATCTCGAAACAAGTTCATGCTTTCTGGAATCCTCACGAGAAATGAGGAGGGTGGGTCAGTTTCCACACAATTCCGAGACATTGAAAAAAGTTCATCTTCTTCAGCCTCAAGTAGTCCCAAATGGTTCAGGGCCCAAACGGAGGAATCTCTAAACAAGTTCATGCTTTCTGGAATCCTCACGAGAAATGAGGAGGGTCGGTGAGTTTCCACGCAATTCCGAGACATTGAAAAAAGTTCGTCTTCTTCTGCCTCAAGTTGTCCCATATGGTTCAGGGCCCAAACGGAGGGATCTCGAAACAAGGTCATCCAATCTGGAATCCTCACGAGAAATGAGGAGGGTGGGTGAGTTTCCACGGAATTCCGAGACGTTGAAAAAAGTTCGTCTTCTTCTTCCTCACGTAGTCCCAAATGGTTCACGGCCCAAATGGAGGAATCTCGAAACAAGTTGCTTTCTGGAATCCTCACGAGAAATGAGGAGGGTGGGCGAGTTTCCACGCAATTCCGAGACATTGAAAAAAGTTCGTCTTCTTCTGCCTCAAGTAGTCCAAAATGGTTCAGGGCCCAAACGGAGGAATCTCGAAACAAGTTCATGCATTCTGGAATCCTCACGAGAAATGAGGAGGGTCGGTGAGTTTCCATGCAATTCCGAGACGTTGAAAAAAGTTCGTCTTCTTTTGCCTCAAGTAGTCCTATATGGTTCAGGGCCCAAACGGAGGAATCTCGAAACAAGTTCATGCATTCTGGAATCCTCACGAGAAATTAGGAGGGTGGGTGAGTTTCCACGCAATTCCGAGACGTTGAAAAAAGTTCGGCTTCTTCTGCCTCAAGTTGTCCCACATGGTTCAGGGCCCAAATGGAGGAATCTCGAAACAAGTTCATGCATTCTGGAATCCTCACGAGAAATGAAAAGGGTGGGTGAGTTTCCACGCAATTCCGAGACGTTGAAAAAAGTCTTCTTCTTCCTCATGTAGTCACAAATGGTTCACGGCCCAAACGGAAGAATCTCGAAACAAGTTCATGCTTTCTGGAATCCTCACGAGAAATGAGGAGGGTGGGTCAGTTTCCACACAATTCCGAGACATTGAAAAAAGTTCATCTTCTTCAGCCTCAAGTAGTCCCAA
Organism: Acacia crassicarpa; assembly: GCA_034222035.1. Lineage (NCBI taxonomy): Eukaryota > Viridiplantae > Streptophyta > Magnoliopsida > Fabales > Fabaceae > Acacia > Acacia crassicarpa. The sequence continues at coordinate 196,778 of JAWXYG010000021.1, read as the reverse complement.
ATGGTTCAGGGCCCAAACGGAGGAATCTCTAAACAAGTTCATGCTTTCTGGAATCCTCACGAGAAATGAGGAGGGTCGGTGAGTTTCCACGCAATTCCGAGACATTGAAAAAAGTTCGTCTTCTTCTGCCTCAAGTTGTCCCATATGGTTCAGGGCCCAAACGGAGGGATCTCGAAACAAGGTCATCCAATCTGGAATCCTCACGAGAAATGAGGAGGGTGGGTGAGTTTCCACGGAATTCCGAGACGTTGAAAAAAGTTCGTCTTCTTCTTCCTCACGTAGTCCCAAATGGTTCACGGCCCAAATGGAGGAATCTCGAAACAAGTTGCTTTCTGGAATCCTCACGAGAAATGAGGAGGGTGGGCGAGTTTCCACGCAATTCCGAGACATTGAAAAAAGTTCGTCTTCTTCTGCCTCAAGTAGTCCAAAATGGTTCAGGGCCCAAACGGAGGAATCTCGAAACAAGTTCATGCATTCTGGAATCCTCACGAGAAATGAGGAGGGTGGGTGAGTTTCCACGCAATTCCGAGACGTTGAAAAAAGTTCGTGTTCTTCTTCCTCATGTAGTCCCAAATGGTTCACGGCCCAAACGGAGGAATCTCGAAACAAGTTCATTCTTTCTGGAATCCTCACGAGAATTGAGGAGGGTGGGTGAGTTTCCACGCAATTCCGAGACGTTGAAAAAAGTTCGTCTTCTTCTTCCTCATGTAGTCCCAAATGGTTCACGGCCCAAACGGAGGAATCTCGAAACAAGTTGATGCTTTCTGGAATCCTCACGAGAAATGAGGAGGGTGGGTGAGTTTCCACGCAATTTTGAGACATTGAAAAAAGTTCGTCTTCTTCTGCCTCAAGTTGTCCCATATGGTTCAGGGCTCAAACGGAGGAATCTCGAAACACATTCATGCATTCTGAAATCCTCGCGAGAAATGAGGAGGTGGGTGAGTTTCCACGCAATTCCGAGACGTTGAAAAAAGTTCGTCTTCTTCTGCCTCAAGTTGTCCCATATGGTTCAGGGCCCAAACGGAGGGATCTCGAAACAAGGTCATCCAATCTGGAATCCTCACGAGAAATGAGGAGGGTGGGTGAGTTTCCACGGAATTCCGAGACGTTGAAAAAAGCTCGTCTTCTTCTTCCTCACGTAGTCCCAAATGGTTTACGGCCCAAATGGAGGAATCTCGAAACAAGTTGCTTTCTGGAATCCTCACGAGAAATGAGGAGGGTGGGCGAGTTTCCACGCAATTCCGAGACGTTGAAAAAAGTCTTCTTCTTCCTCATGTAGTCACAAATGGTTCACGGCCCAAACGGAGGAATCTCGAAACAAGTTCATGCTTTCTGGAATCCTCACGAGAAATGAGGAGGGTGGGTCAGTTTCCACACAATTCCGAGACATTGAAAAAAGTTCATCTTCTTCAGCCTCAAGTAGTCCCAAATGGTTCAGGGCCCAAACGGAGGAATCTCTAAACAAGTTCATGCTTTCTGGAATCCTCACGAGAAATGAGGAGGGTCGGTGAGTTTCCACGCAATTCCGAGACATTGAAAAAAGTTCGTCTTCTTCTGCCTCAAGTTGTCCCATATGGTTCAGGGCCCAAACGGAGGGATCTCGAAACAAGGTCATCCAATCTGGAATCCTCACGAGAAATGAGGAGGGTGGGTGAGTTTCCACGGAATTCCGAGACGTTGAAAAAAGTTCGTCTTCTTCTTCCTCACGTAGTCCCAAATGGTTCACGGCCCAAATGGAGGAATCTCGAAACAAGTTGCTTTCTGGAATCCTCACGAGAAATGAGGAGGGTAGGCGAGTTTCCACGCAATTCCGAGACATTGAAAAAAGTTCGTCTTCTTCTGCCTCAAGTAGTCCAAAATGGTTCAGGGCCCAAACGGAGGAATCTCGAAACAAGTTCATGCATTCTGGAATCCTCACGAGAAATGAGGAGGGTGGGTGAGTTTCCACGCAATTCCGAGACGTTGAAAAAAGTTCGTGTTCTTCTTCCTCATGTAGTCCCAAATGGTTCACGGCCCAAACGGAGGAATCTCGAAACAAGTTGATGCTTTCTGGAATCCTCACGAGAAATGAGGAGGGTGGGTGAGTTTCCACGCAATTTTGAGACATTGAAAAAAGTTCGTCTTCTTCTGCCTCAAGTTGTCCCATATGGTTCAGGGCCCAAACAGAGGAATCTCGAAACAAGTTCATGCTTTCTGGAATCCTCACGAGAAAAGGGGAGGGTGGGTGAGTTTCCACGCAATTCCGAGACTTTGAAAAAAGTTCGTCTTCTTCTTCCTCAAGTTGTCCCATAAGGTTCAGGTCCCAAATGGAGGAATCTCGAAACAAGTTCATGCATTCTAGAATCCTCACGAGAAATGAGGAGGGTGGGTGAGTTTCCACGCAATTCCGAGACGTTGAAAAAAGTTCGTCTTCCTCTGCATCAAGTTGTCCTATAGGTTCACGGCACAATCGGAGGAATCTCAAAACAAGTTCATCCATTCTGGAATCCTCACGAGAAATGAGGGGGGTGGGTGAGTTCCACGCAATTCCGAGATGTTGAAAAAAGTTCGTCTTCTTCTGCCTCAAGGTTTACCATTTGGTTCAAGGCCCAAACGGGGGAATCTCGAAACAAGTTCATGCTTTCTGGAATCCTCACGAGAAATGAGGAGGGTGGGTGAGTTTCCACGCAATTCCGAGACGTTGAAAAAAGTTCGTGTTCTTCTTCCTCATGTAGTCCCAAATGGTTCACGGCCCAAACGGAGGAATCTCGAAACAAGTTCATTCTTTCTGGAATCCTCACGAGAATTGAGGAGGGTGGGTGAGTTTCCACGCAATTCCGAGACGTTGAAAAAAGTTCGTCTTCTTCTTCCTCATGTAGTCCCAAATGGTTCACGGCCCAAACGGAGGAATCTCGAAACAAGTTGATGCTTTCTGGAATCCTCACGAGAAATGAGGAGGGTGGGTGAGTTTCCACGCAATTTTGAGACATTGAAAAAAGTTCGTCTTCTTCTGCCTCAAGTTGTCCCATATGGTTCAGGGCGCAAACGGAGGAATCTCGAAACACATTCATGCATTCTGAAATCCTCGCGAGAAATGAGGAGGTGGGTGAGTTTCCACGCAATTCCGAGACGTTGAAAAAAGTTCGTCTTCTTCTGCCTCAAGTTGTCCCATATGGTTCAGGGCCCAAACGGAGGGATCTCGAAACAAGGTCATCCAATCTGGAATCCTCACGAGAAATGAGGAGGGTGGGTGAGTTTCCACGGAATTCCGAGACGTTGAAAAAAGCTCGTCTTCTTCTTCCTCACGTAGTCCCAAATGGTTTACGGCCCAAATGGAGGAATCTCGAAACAAGTTGCTTTCTGGAATCCTCACGAGAAATGAGGAGGGTGGGCGAGTTTCCACGCAATTCCGAGACGTTGAAAAAAGTCTTCTTCTTCCTCATGTAGTCACAAATGGTTCACGGCCCAAACGGAGGAATCTCGAAACAAGTTCATGCTTTCTGGAATCCTCACGAGAAATGAGGAGGGTGGGTCAGTTTCCACACAATTCCGAGACATTGAAAAAAGTTCATCTTCTTCAGCCTCAAGTAGTCCCAAATGGTTCAGGGCCCAAACGGAGGAATCTCTAAACAAGTTCATGCTTTCTGGAATCCTCACGAGAAATGAGGAGGGTCGGTGAGTTTCCACGCAATTCCGAGACATTGAAAAAAGTTCGTCTTCTTCTGCCTCAAGTTGTCCCATATGGTTCAGGGCCCAAACGGAGGGATCTCGAAACAAGGTCATCCAATCTGGAATCCTCACGAGAAATGAGGAGGGTGGGTGAGTTTCCACGGAATTCCGAGACGTTGAAAAAAGTTCGTCTTCTTCTTCCTCACGTAGTCCCAAATTTTTCACGGCCCAAATGGAGGAATCTCGAAACAAGTTGCTTTCTGGAATCCTCACGAGAAATGAGGAGGGTAGGCGAGTTTCCACGCAATTCCGAGACATTGAAAAAAGTTCGTCTTCTTCTGCCTCAAGTAGTCCAAAATGGTTCAGGGCCCAAACGGAGGAATCTCGAAACAAGTTCATGCATTCTGGAATCCTCACGAGAAATGAGGAGGGTGGGTGAGTTTCCACGCAATTCCGAGACGTTGAAAAAAGTTCGTGTTCTTCTTCCTCATGTAGTCCCAAATGGTTCACGGCCCAAACGGAGGAATCTCGAAACAAGTTGATGCTTTCTGGAATCCTCACGAGAAATGAGGAGGGTGGGTGAGTTTCCACGCAATTTTGAGACATTGAAAAAAGTTCGTCTTCTTCTGCCTCAAGTTGTCCCATATGGTTCAGGGCCCAAACAGAGGAATCTCGAAACAAGTTCATGCTTTCTGGAATCCTCACGAGAAATGGGGAGGGTGGGTGAGTTTCCACGCAATTCCGAGACTTTGAAAAAAGTTCGTCTTCTTCTTCCTCAAGTTGTCCCATAAGGTTCAGGTCCCAAATGGAGGAATCTCGAAACAAGTTCATGCATTCTAGAATCCTCACGAGAAATGAGGAGGGTGGGTGAGTTTCCACGCAATTCCGAGACGTTGAAAAAAGTTCGTCTTCCTCTGCATCAAGTTGTCCTATAGGTTCACGGCACAATCGGAGGAATCTCAAAACAAGTTCATCCATTCTGGAATCCTCACGAGAAATGAGGGGGGTGGGTGAGTTCCACGCAATTCCGAGATGTTGAAAAAAGTTCGTCTTCTTCTGCCTCAAGGTTTACCATTTGGTTCAAGGCCCAAACGGGGGAATCTCGAAACAAGTTCATGCTTTCTGGAATCCTCACGAGAAATGAGGAGGGTGGGTGAGTTTTAACGCAATTCCGAGACATTGAAAAAAGTTCGTCTTTTTCTTCCTCAAGTTGTCCCATAAGGTTCAGGTCCCAAACGGAGGAATCTCGAAACAAGTTCATGCTTTCTAGAATCCTCACGAGAAATGAGGAGGGTGGGTGAGTTTCCACGCAATTCCGAGACGTTGAAAAAAGTTCGTCTTCTTCTTCCTCATGTAGTCCCAAATGGTTCACGGCCCAAACGGAGGAATCTCGAAACAAGTTGATGCTTTCTGGAATCCTCACGAGAAATGAGGAGGGTGGGTGAGTTTCCACGCAATTTTGAGACATTGAAAAAAGTTCGTCTTCTTCCGCCTCAAGTTGTCCCATATGGTTCAGGGCCCAAACGGAGGAATCTCGAAACACATTCATGCATTCTGAAATCCTCGCGAGAAATGAGGAGGGTGGGTGAGTTTCCACGCAATTCCGAGACGTTGAAAAAAGTTCGTCTTCTTCTGCCTCAAGTTGTCCCATATGGTTCAGGGCCCAAACGGAGGGATCTCGAAACAAGGTCATCCAATCTGGAATCCTCACGAGAAATGAGGAGGGTGGGTGAGTTTCCACGGAATTACGAGACGTTGAAAAAAGTTCGTCTTCTTCTTCCTCACGTAGTCCCAAATGGTTCACGGCCCAAATGGAGGAATCTCGAAACAAGTTGCTTTCTGGAATCCTCACGAGAAATGGGGAGGGTCGGTGAGTTTCCACGCAATTCCGAGACATTGAAAAAAGTTCGTCTTCTTCTGCCTCAAGTAGTCCAAAATGGTTCAGGGCCCAAACGGAGGAATCTCGAAACAAGTTCATGCATTCTGGAATCCTCATGAGAAATGAGGAGGGTGGGTGAGTTTCCACGCAATTCCGAGACGTTGAAAAAAGTTCGTCTTCTTCTGCCTCAAGTTGTCCCACATGGTTCAGGGCCCAAATGGAGGAATCTCGAAACAAGTTCATGCATTCTGGAATCCTCACGAGAAATGAAAAGGGTTGGTGAGTTTCCACGCAATTCCGAGACGTTGAAAAAAGTCTTCTTCTTCCTCATGTAGTCACAAATGGTTCACGGCCCAAACGGAGGAATCTCGAAACAAGTTCATGCTTTCTGGAATCCTCACGAGAAATGAGGAGGGTGGGTCAGTTTCCACACAATTCCGAGACATTGAAAAAAGTTCATCTTCTTCAGCCTCAAGTAGTGCCAAATGGTTCAGGGCCCAAACGGAGGAATCTCTAAACAAGTTCATGCTTTCTGGAATCCTCACGAGAAATGAGGAGGGTCGGTGAGTTTCCACGCAATTCCGAGACATTGAAAAAAGTTCGTCTTCTTGGGCCTCAAGTTGTCCCATATGGTTCAGGGCCCAAACGGAGGGATCTCGAAACAAGGTCATCCATTTTGGAATCCTCACGAGAAATGAGGAGGGTGGGTGAGTTTCCATGGAATTCCGAGACGTTGAAAAAAGTTCGTCTTCTTCTTCCTCACATAGTCCCAAATGGTTCATGGCCCAAATGGAGGAATCTCGAAACAAGTTGCTTTCTGGAATCCTCACGAGAAATGAGGAGGGTGGGCGAGTTTCCACGCAATTCTGAGACATTGAAAAAAGTTCGTCTTCTTCTGCCTCAAGTAGTCCAAAATGGTTCAGGGCCCAAACGGAGGAATCTCGAAACAAGTTCATGCATTCTGGAATCCTCACGAGAAATGAGGAGGGTGGGTGAGTTTCCACGCAATTTCGAGACATTGAAAAAAGTTCGTCTTCTTCTTCCTCATGTAGTCGCAAATGGTTCACGGCCCAAACGGAGGAATCTCGAAACAAGTTCATTCTTTCTGGAATCCTCACGAGAAATGAGGAGGGTGGGTGAGTTTCCACGCAATTCCGAGACGTTGAAAAAAGTTCGTCTTCTTCTTCCTCATGTAGTCCCAAATGGTTCACGGCCCAAACGGAGGAATCTCGAAACAAGTTGATGCTTTCTGGAATCCTCACGAGAAATGAGGAGGGTGGGTGAGTTTCCACGCAATTTTGAGACATTGAAAAAAGTTCGTCTTCTTCTGCCTCAAGTTGTCCCATATGGTTCAGGGCTCAAACGGAGGAATCTCGAAACACATTCATGCATTCTGAAATCCTCGCGAGAAATGAGGAGGTTGGGTGAGTTTCCACGCAATTCCGAGACGTTGAAAAAAGTTCGTCTTCTTCTGCCTCAAGTTGTCCCATATGGTTCAGGGCCCAAACGGAGGGATCTCGAAACAAGTTCATGCATTCTGGAATCCTCACGAGAAATGAGGAGGGTGGGTGAGTTTCCACGAAATTCCGAGACGTTGAAAAAAGTTCGTCTTCTTCTTCCTCATGTAGTCCCAAATGGTTCACGGCCCAAACGGAGGAATCTCGAAACAAGTTCATTCTTTCTGGAATCCTCACGAGAAATGAGGAGGGTGGGTGAGTTTCCACGCAATTCCGAGACGTTGAAAAAAGTTCGTCTTCTTCTTCCTCATGTAGTCCCAAATGGTTCACGGCCCAAACGGAGGAATCTCGAAACAAGTTGATGCTTTCTGGAATCCTCACGAGAAATGAGGAGGGTGGGTGAGTTTCCACGCAATTTTGAGACATTGAAAAAAGTTCGTCTTCTTCTGCCTCAAGTTGTCCCATATGGTTCAGGGCCCAAACGGAGGAATCTCGAAACACATTCATGCATTCTGAAATCCTCGCGAGAAATGAGGAGGGTGGGTGAGTTTCCACGCAATTCCGAGACGTTGAAAAAAGTTCGTCTTCTTCTGCCTCAAGTTGTCCCATATGGTTCAGGGCCCAAACGGAGGGATCTCGAAACAAGGTCATCCAATCTGGAATTCTCACGAGAAATGAGGAGGGTGGGTGAGTTTCCACGGAATTACGAGACGTTGAAAAAAGTTCGTCTTCTTCTTCCTCACGTAGTCCCAAATGGTTCACGGCCCAAATGGAGGAATCTCGAAACAAGTTGCTTTCTGGAATCCTCACGAGAAATGGGGAGGGTCGGTGAGTTTCCACGCAATTCCGAGACATTGAAAAAAGTTCGTCTTCTTCTGCCTCAAGTAGTCCAAAATGGTTCAGGGCCCAAACGGAGGAATCTCGAAACAAGTTCATGCATTCTGGAATCCTCATGAGAAATGAGGAGGGTGGGTGAGTTTCCACGCAATTCCGAGACGTTGAAAAAAGTTCGTCTTCTTCTGCCTCAAGTTGTCCCACATGGTTCAGGGCCCAAATGGAGGAATCTCGAAACAAGTTCATGCATTCTGGAATTCTCACGAGAAATGAAAAGGGTTGGTGAGTTTCCACGCAATTCCGAGACGTTGAAAAAAGTCTTCTTCTTCCTCATGTAGTCACAAATGGTTCACGGCCCAAACGGAGGAATCTCGAAACAAGTTCATGCTTTCTGGAATCCTCACGAGAAATGAGGAGGGTGGGTCAGTTTCCACACAATTCCGAGACATTGAAAAAAGTTCATCTTCTTCAGCCTCAAGTAGTGCCAAATGGTTCAGGGCCCAAACGGAGGAATCTCTAAACAAGTTCATGCTTTCTGGAATCCTCACGAGAAATGAGGAGGGTCGGTGAGTTTCCACGCAATTCCGAGACATTGAAAAAAGTTCGTCTTCTTGTGCCTCAAGTTGTCCCATATGGTTCAGGGCCCAAACGGAGGGATCTCGAAACAAGGTCATCCATTTTGGAATCCTCACGAGAAATGAGGAGGGTGGGTGAGTTTCCACGGAATTCCGAGACGTTGAAAAAAGTTCGTCTTCTTCTTCCTCACATAGTCCCAAATGGTTCATGGCCCAAATGGAGGAATCTCGAAACAAGTTGCTTTCTGGAATCCTCACGAGAAATGAGGAGGGTGGGCGAGTTTCCACGCAATTCTGAGACATTGAAAAAAGTTCGTCTTCTTCTGCCTCAAGTAGTCCAAAATGGTTCAGGGCCCAAACGGAGGAATCTCGAAACAAGTTCATGCATTCTGGAATCCTCACGAGAAATGAGGAGGGTGGGTGAGTTTCCACGCAATTTCGAGACATTGAAAAAAGTTCGTCTTCTTCTTCCTCATGTAGTCGCAAATGGTTCACGGCCCAAACGGAGGAATCTCGAAACAAGTTCATTCTTTCTGGAATCCTCACGAGAAATGAGGAGGGTGGGTGAGTTTCCACGCAATTCCGAGACGTTGAAAAAAGTTCGTCTTCTTCTTCCTCATGTAGTCCCAAATGGTTCACGGCCCAAACGGAGGAATCTCGAAACAAGTTGATGCTTTCTGGAATCCTCACGAGAAATGAGGAGGGTGGGTGAGTTTCCACGCAATTTTGAGACATTGAAAAAAGTTCGTCTTCTTCTGCCTCAAGTTGTCCCATATGGTTCAGGGCTCAAACGGAGGAATCTCGAAACACATTCATGCATTCTGAAATCCTCGCGAGAAATGAGGAGGTTGGGTGAGTTTCCACGCAATTCCGAGACGTTGAAAAAAGTTCGTCTTCTTCTGCCTCAAGTTGTCCCATATGGTTCAGGGCCCAAACGGAGGGATCTCGAAACAAGTTCATGCATTCTGGAATCCTCACGAGAAATGAGGAGGGTGGGTGAGTTTCCACGAAATTCCGAGACGTTGAAAAAAGTTCGTCTTCTTCTTCCTCATGTAGTCCCAAATGGTTCATGGCCCAAACGGAGGAATCTCGAAACAAGTTCATTCTTTCTGGAATCCTCACGAGAAATGAGGAGGGTGGGTGAGTTTCCACGCAATTCCGAGACGTTGAAAAAAGTTCGTCTTCTTCTTCCTCATGTAGTCCCAAATGGTTCACGGCCCAAACGGAGGAATCTCGAAACAAGTTGATGCTTTCTGGAATCCTCACGAGAAATGAGGAGGGTGGGTGAGTTTCCACGCAATTTTGAGACATTGAAAAAAGTTCGTCTTCTTCTGCCTCAAGTTGTCCCATATGGTTCAGGGCCCAAACGGAGGAATCTCGAAACACATTCATGCATTCTGAAATCCTCGCGAGAAATGAGGAGGGTGGGTGAGTTTCCACGCAATTCCGAGACGTTGAAAAAAGTTCGTCTTCTTCTGCCTCAAGTTGTCCCATATGGTTCAGGGCCCAAACGGAGGGATCTCGAAACAAGGTCATCCAATCTGGAATTCTCACGAGAAATGAGGAGGGTGGGTGAGTTTCCACGGAATTACGAGACGTTGAAAAAAGTTCGTCTTCTTCTTCCTCACGTAGTCCCAAATGGTTCACGGCCCAAATGGAGGAATCTCGAAACAAGTTGCTTTCTGGAATCCTCACGAGAAATGGGGAGGGTGGGTGAGTTTCCACGCAATTCCGAGACATTGAAAAAAGTTCGTCTTCTTCTGCCTCAAGTAGTCCAAAATGGTTCAGGGCCCAAACGGAGGAATCTCGAAACAAGTTCATGCATTCTGGAATCCTCATGAGAAATGAGGAGGGTGGGTGAGTTTCCACGCAATTCCGAGACGTTGAAAAAAGTTCGTCTTCTTCTGCCTCAAGTTGTCCCACATGGTTCAGGGCCCAAATGGAGGAATCTCGAAACAAGTTCATGCATTCTGGAATCCTCACGAGAAATGAAAAGGGTTGGTGAGTTTCCACGCAATTCCGAGACGTTGAAAAAAGTCTTCTTCTTCCTCATGTAGTCACAAATGGTTCACGGCCCAAACGGAGGAATCTCGAAACAAGTTCATGCTTTCTGGAATCCTCACGAGAAATGAGGAGGGTGGGTCAGTTTCCACACAATTCCGAGACATTGAAAAAAGTTCATCTTCTTCAGCCTCAAGTAGTGCCAAATGGTTCAGGGCCCAAACGGAGGAATCTCTAAACAAGTTCATGCTTTCTGGAATCCTCACGAGAAATGAGGAGGGTCGGTGAGTTTCCACGCAATTCCGAGACATTGAAAAAAGTTCGTCTTCTTGTGCCTCAAGTTGTCCCATATGGTTCAGGGCCCAAACGGAGGGATCTCGAAACAAGGTCATCCATTTTGGAATCCTCACGAGAAATGAGGAGGGTGGGTGAGTTTCCACGGAATTCCGAGACGTTGAAAAAAGTTCGTCTTCTTCTTCCTCACATAGTCCCAAATGGTTCATGGCCCAAATGGAGGAATCTCGAAACAAGTTGCTTTCTGGAATCCTCACGAGAAATGAGGAGGGTGGGCGAGTTTCCACGCAATTCTGAGACATTGAAAAAAGTTCGTCTTCTTCTGCCTCAAGTAGTCCAAAATGGTTCAGGGCCCAAACGGAGGAATCTCGAAACAAGTTCATGCATTCTGGAATCCTCACGAGAAATGAGGAGGGTGGGTGAGTTTCCACGCAATTTCGAGACATTGAAAAAAGTTCGTCTTCTTCTTCCTCATGTAGTCGCAAATGGTTCACGGCCCAAACGGAGGAATCTCGAAACAAGTTCATTCTTTCTGGAATCCTCACGAGAAATGAGGAGGGTGGGTGAGTTTCCACGCAATTCCGAGACGTTGAAAAAAGTTCGTCTTCTTCTTCCTCATGTAGTCCCAAATGGTTCACGGCCCAAACGGAGGAATCTCGAAACAAGTTTATGCTTTCTGGAATCCTCACGAGAAATGAGGAGGGTGGGTGAGTTTCCACGCAATTTTGAGACATTGAAAAAAGTTCGTCTTGTTCTGCCTCAAGTCGTCCCATATGGTTCAGGGCCCAAACGGAGGAATCTCGAAACACGTTCATGCATTCTGAAATCCTCGCGAGAAATGAGGAGGGTGGGTGAGTTTCCACGCAATTCCGAGACCTTGAAAAAAGTTCGTCATCTTCTTCCTCATGTAGTACCAAATGGTTCACGGCCCAAACGGAGGAATCTCGAAACAAGTTCATGCATTCTGGAATCCTCACGAGCTTTGAGGAGGGTGGGTGAGTTTCCACGGAATTCCGAGACGTTGAAAAAAGTTCGTCTTCTTCTTCCTCATGTAGTCGCAAATGGTTAACGGCCCAAACGGAGGAATCTCGAAACAAGTTCATTCTTTCTGGAATCCTCACGAGAAATGAGGAGGGTGGGTGGGTTTCCACGCAATTCCGAGACGTTGAAAAAAGTTCGTCTTCTTCTTCCTCATGTAGTCCCAAATGGTTCACGGCCCAAACGGAGGAATCTCGAAACAAGTTCATGCTTTCTGGTATCCTCACGAGAAATGAGGAGGGTGGGTGAGTTTCCACGCAATTCCAAGACGTTGAAAAAAGTTCGTCTTCTTCTGCCTCAAGTTGTCCCACATGGTTCAGGGCCCAAATGGGGGAATCTCGAAACAAGTTCATGCATTCAGGAATCCTCACGAGAAATGAAAAGGGTGGGTGAGTTTCCACGCAATTCCGAGACGTTGAAAAAAGTCTTCTTCTTCCTCATTAAGTGACAAATGGTTAAACATATCTAGAATCAATATAGAATAATCATGGAAAGCATTGAGATCAAACAAGAAGGTATTGCAGATTTCCCAAATTTGAAATTGCACCAACGGTCACAAACCTTGAGGCCAACCTCGAGGTTAGCCTGAAGGTTTCAGGCAAGTACTGGTTTTAAAACATGTAACCTCGAGGTTACAATGTGAACCTCAAGGTTGGAAGCTATTTTCAAACCTTCATTTTTCACTGGAGCCTGACAACCTCGAGGTTGGAAATCCATACTCGAGGTTGGCCTTTGAAAATGTAAAGTTCAGTTTTTGAAAACAAGGCTTAGCCTCGAGGTTGGAAACTTAACCTCGAGGTTTTCAATATTTTGAAAACCAGTTTGCTCTCTGTAAGCCATAATACTCGAGGTTGAAACTCCATACTCGAGGTTCAAAGTATTTTCATGAAATCTCAAGTTTAAAACAGAATACCCAACCTCAAACTCAATTTTACATGTCCAACCTCGATGTAAGAATCCAATGCAAGAAGAATCAGCTCCAAACTCATTGTATTATGTCCATTAAGATCGGATGAATGAAGGCTGTTCTTGATCAGCCCTTTTCGCGTTGTCCTGAACTGATTGTCAACTTCCAAAAGCCATATCTCCCTGGTCTAAAATCCGTTTTGGTCCGTTCAAGTCTTGTTGGAAAGCTATGTGTGTCTGCTTTCCAATGGCACCGGTTTGAGCTCAATTGGATTTGTGGTTTGTGATTTTCACCCAAAACATTGAAGCTTGGTTCTGACTGTGACGGTGATGTTTGTGTAAATTTGTAAAATTCATATCTCCTTGTTCTGAACTCCTTTGGACTTGAATCTTTGTCAAAAGTACGTGTTGGGAGTCTAGTTTCCAATGCTTTTGGTTTCGTCTCAATCCGATCTCTGGTTTGGAAGATATTATCAAATTACCAAAGGTTGCCAGAAGCTGAACGTGGAACAGAGTGCACCAGAGTTGCTGATAGTGCTGAAACCTTGAGGTTATGACTACAACCTCGAGGTTGGCACTTGCAACCTCGAGTTTGCACTTGCAACCTCGAGGTTGGCTAGTCTAGAGACACCAAAAATGCTGAAGACACTCAAACCTCGAGGTTTATACCCAAACCTCGAGTTTACTCGTCCTGGACCTCATATTTGCTTGATTTAACTCTGAATTGAGCCATTCCAACTTCCATATGACCTTGGAGACTTCTAGCATCAATATAAGAACTTGAATAATGATCTCTTCATTAAATTCAACAAGTTGTTCCTTCTTCCATCTCCCAACTTGATCATTCTTCATCAATTAACTTCGGCTCATCATTATTTGCAGCTTCTGCCTTCTTCAACATTCAGAACATGATGAAGCTTCATTTCAACTTCTGCAAATGCTTTCTTTCTTCCATCTCTTATCTCCTTCTTGATTATTCTTCTTAATTTAACTTCAAATAATCTACATTAAATATAGCAGGTAGTCAATGTAGGAGATAACAATATTACTCAATCTTTTTGCTATTAATAATGGAATCTATATAAGACATCATCAAAACTAATCAAAACTAACATTCTCCCCCTTTTTGATGATGGCAAATACCTTAAGAAAAATATGTATGAATATGAAAATATATAAGTATAAGGCCCAACATATTTTTCTTGCCATTTCTCTCCCCCTTATTTGTCATTAGCAAAAAGTTGAATGAAAATGACCAATTTTGCATTTCAACACAAGTTAATCAGAGGATTATAGCAGATAAACAGATTAGTATCATAAGCAACTAGAAATGTATCCATTGAGCAATCTTCATACAAGTAGAACTGATATTAGAAAGAATAAACACTCTGATAATCACTGATATCAGAACCAATTACTACAAAATCAACAAAATACAATGAAATGCAATGAGACACAACACCTAGAACCTATGCACCTTATGCATGTTTAAAAAAACATATGAAACCAGATTAGAAGAGACAAACAAACTGATGTTCTCTCCTCGATTGAAAGTGCTTTCATTTTAAATATGATGCAATTTAGAATGGTTTTATGAAAGCAACTTTGAGAAAATTTGGAGAGGTTTTCAAGACATCTTTCACATTTAAAACATATAGATACCAAACATGTGCAAAATTTCTACTGAAAATAAAAAGATAGGGATTAGAAATGCTCATGTTGGTTTTGCAAATTGATGAACGATCTGTGAAGTCCATTTGCTAGCTTTGAGATCTGTGATGTGCCCTGAATAACCTCTGAAATGAGTCTAAAGTACTGGCTTCTTTAGTTGTATCTCATATGAATGAACATGATCATCAGTACTTCAGGTTCCATCCTTTCCTTTTCTTCATGTAGCTATTCTTATAGGGCATTAAGGAAATTCCTAGCACATAACATAATCTCCTGCTACAAATTGAAAACATTCTTTCCAAAAGATTTGTTAGTGCAAGTTAAATATCAAAGTACCCCTTTCTATGTGATATTTTTCAAATGAAGATAATGAAAGGAAAATATGATATTAACTCATCATCAAAACTAATAAAAGATAATGAATGCAGATGAGTATACTTATAATGGTTTTTCTTCAAATATAGAAGGTGAGCTTTTAAAGTATAAAGCATATATGAATGTGAAGCTCCCCCTTAATGAATGCATGACTAAAATGTGAAGTTCCCTTTTATGATACCAAATAATAATGATGCACTAAATGTTATGAGGTTTGGAAATATCTTTGCTCACAACATGGTACCTCAGAATTGAAAGACTTTCAAGTTCACTTGGGTGGACTTGAAATAGGTATAACCAAATCACTTATGCTTTTTATGATGATAAAAGAGTTTTAAAGCATAAGGATCATTTTAAAAATGATTTGCTTAGGCTAAACTTCATGAAAAATTTGAGTGAATAAAATCAAGTTAGCCTGAAGAGTGATATGAGAATAGAGGAATGATTATGATATATGTATATTATTGCAAAATACAATACCTCACTCAAGTAATGTCGTAATTACTTGAGTCATAATCGTTTGTAGTCCATAGATGCATCACTGGCTAGCTTTTATCTAATAATGTGATCAATACTGAAGCTCTCCCAGATGTGACTAAGCTTCAAGATGAAGAGTCACTATAACCATCAGTTGTTCTGAATGCATCTTAGACGCTGAAATCCCAAATGGGCTTTGTATAGGATTAGCTTCTGCTCATAGCTTGTCATCAAGCTAGCATGCTCCTTATCATCTTGGTTCCTTGAATGATATACCCTTTTTCTTGCCCTTTGAAGGTGGTGAAGGTGAAGGATCATTCATAACTCCCCAAACCTCGAGGTTTTCTCCAAAACCTCGAGGTTTTGCTGTCTGTCATTTGTGAGTTGCTCTCTGTGTCATCCAAAACTCGAGGTTTTCACTGAAAACTCGAGGTTTCTCCATTCTGACACACTTCAGTGGTGAACATACACCTCCAAACCTCGAGGTTTGCTCATGAACCTCGAGGTTCTGCCTTCTGACAGCAAAACCAGATCCTGCAATAAGATGAATGTTCTTTGGTACTCAATGATTCTTGAGTCCTCACAAGATTAGACATGACAACTCTTACACTCTTATAGGATTAAACCATATGACGTTTGAGCAAAGAGTATAATAAGTCAATCATAGATTAAGAACATAATTTTACCCAATCAAATAAATTCAGGCCAATGAATCCAAAGGGTAATAACTAAATGATACCAAAAATGTTGTTTCTCAATGACAATTTGTAAGCATATTTTATGTAGAAGAGATGTCATTGATAAAAATGAGTATAGAAAACCTTATCTATAACGATAAGCATTTATCAATTTGAATTTCAGATTTTTCAAGAAAGATAATCAAATATGCAAAGTATTTCAAATCTTGAATGATCTTTCAAAAATGTAATTACACATTATGAAATCAATACTTTTCATACATGAAAGATTTTTTTTTTTTTTTTAAAAAACAATGCTCATTATAAATATGATGGAAGTCAACAAGTTTAATGAATATATCAATATGCTTCAGATTTGAAGAGCATGTTGAACATTGAAGTTAACATGTGGAAGAATTTTCTGAAAAGCCAAAGTCATGAAAGTAAAGCATTGTCAAGACATGCTTAGCTTAACATATATAAGCTTAATAACTTTGCTATTGACCAAGAGATAATCTTGCCTTAGAGAGTAGAGTCTTGAAAATATAAGAACATTCAAGGCAAGAGTATGAATATGCAGAGATAGTTACTCAGAATATAGATGAACACGAATGCTGATGTATTTGAGTAACACAAGAAGTACTAGGATTCATAGACAATGAAGTACAAACTCATTAATCCAAATGATTAGAGTTCCAAAATATTATCCTAGTAAGTTATTCCATATAATGGTTAATGCATTAGTGAACATTCATAATGCTTGGAGTAACTTGACCAATAAGAATTTATCCAATAAGCATGAGATTTTCACAAATTGGATTCTTTTATGGAAATAAGCTTGAGACTCATATAGATAATCAATTTGTTAGATATAAGATCTAACTTAATAAAGAATAAAGAATGAGGAGTTCAAGCATCACATTGAATACCAAAGATCAATATGTAAATAATAGGGAAAGCTCAACTGGACAAATTTGAAGCATATCCATCATTCAATATACAATATTAACTTCCAATTTGAAACATTATTTGAATGCAATCAAATTATGGATATGTTTTCAAAGCATTTGTATGCATTTTCTCAAAACAATGAGTTAAAATCCAAAAGAGTTTTTAAAAAAAATGTGCATTTCAGAAACATGAACTTAGAAAGTTATGCACAAATTCATTTATGGTCCATTTAGCAATCTGAAAACACTTTGAAAAATATAAATGATTGATTGCTAACGGAATGCAACGATGGACAAGTATTCATTACCCAAAAATGAATTTCATATAATCACAATATGGGGTAGGGATTAGATATCACCGTAATTCCCCTTGTCCTCATAGAAACTTGCTTGGTTGAGATGGATTGGTGTAGATAACTCCTTCTTCGGTTGTTCACCATCAACATCAAGCATAGCTTGTTGAGCTTTCTCAAGACTTGAATCATTTCTCTATATTGCATTCTTGAGAAGCTTTCTTTCATCCTACAAAACTTTATAAATCTTTTTCTTTCTTGGTATCCAATCTTACTTGGATCCAATCATCGTTAGCTTGTAGGAACCAAAATTCACATGCTCTTATGAATATATTCAATTCAGAATAATTGAACACAATGAATTAATCATGAATTTATGCATAAAAGAAATAATTTCTTTTCAAATCATCATGTATGCATAAAGCGTTAAGCTCTTGAACATTGCAAAATATATATATAAATAAATCTATCGAGTAGATTTTCAATTTCAAAGATAATTTTCAATGTTCATTCCTACTATCCAATGTGTAAAACCTCAATAAATATTCTAGATAATAGAGTAGGAGGTTTTACCAACATGCACCCTTTCCTTAGGTACTTGGAGGATTGGCTTTGCATACCCATTGACTCTTCTTATCACATTGACTCGTCATATGTCTTTCAATGGGTGTCTGCAAAGCTCTCCTAGAGGGCATGGACTTCAAGTGTCTTCTGTTTGATACTTGAGAGATTCTTCTCTTCTTGTTCTCCTCAAGATAATTGAGTGGTACTCTATGGAGATTTGTTCTTGAGGTAGATGACGCTCTTCTTGCTTGTATCCATTGCTTCTTATGAATCAGCTTTGTAGTTTCAGCAATGGGTGCCATAGGAGTTCTCTTGCTTGATATGGATTCTATGATCTCCTTCTTTAGTGCATGAGGGACTCTTGGCTTCTTCTTCCTCTTCTTTGTACCTTGATGTCCATTGATATTCAAATCATCCTGCGCACATAGAGTACTAGATGGACATTTCGGTACCCACTTATACTTGGGTCCTTGACTATTAGTATTGGACCTTGATTGTCCTTTAGGAACCCAAACCAACTTATTTCTTACATTGAAATTTCTTCTAATACAACATGTGTAAGAAATATGTCCAGATTTTCCACAATAATTGCAAGTAATATAATCATGCTTGTTATGAACAACTTTGCAAGAATTATATGGTTCTAGTGGATGCAATTTCAAATGACTCATATTTGTGTATTCTTTCTTCCCATATGATTTTCCAGCATCATTTTCGAAATTATTTTTGTTTTTCAAAATAGAATCAGTAAATGGTTGAAAAACACTTCCATGCAATTGTTTGAAAACATTTTTCTTGCCTACACAAGAAGAATTGGAATTGTTTACCTCATGTGCATCTTGAGCTCTAACTAATGATTGATCACAATCGTCTATGAGTTCATCTTGGAAATTCTCTTCCTCTTGTTCTTTTGTGTTGACTAGATCATGGAAGAACTCAATAATTTCTCCTTCTTCATTCTCCACTTCCAATTGTTCATCAATTGTGGATACACAACTTATAGTTTCAGATGAGCTGTCAACACTTTCAACTTCAACAAAATTGTTAGAAGCATATATAGAATCAAGAGTATCCCAAATTTCTTTAGCACTAGAGCAAAACTTGATTTTCTGAAAATCATTTTCAGTTAAAGCAGAATGAAGGATTTTCATTGCTCTAATGTTCAAAGAAAACATCTTCATTTCTTTTTCTGTCCAATCCTTTCTTGGTTTGAAATCAAAAGCATTTGTAAAAACATTCCACATATAAAAATCAGTTGCTTTGATAAAACTAGTCATTCTAGCTTTCCAAAACCAAAAATCAATATCTTTAAAAAGAGGTGGAATGGTAAAATCAAAACCCTCAGAAAACGAAGAACAACTGAAATCAGCCATTGAAACTCTTGAGACGGTTAAGTCCTTCAAACAAGAGCCTGGCTCTGATACCAAATGTAAGTTCCGGCTATCACCCAAGAGGGGGGGTGAATTGGGTGATATATAAAAATTTCCTCTCTTTAAAACATTTTTGCAATTCAGTGTTTTCATCTTGAGTAACAAAAGTAAGTTTTCAAACAATTGATAATTGCTCAAATGTAAATGCTGGAAATGTAAAGGATAAGGAAGAAGAGCTTGCAAACAGATTTATACTGGTTCGGCCCTCCTTGACCTACGTCCAGTCCCCAAGCCACACTTGGGATTTTCAATCCACTATCTTCAATAAGCTTGATTACACGATCTGTAACTGAAGCAATCCTCTCTCTAGGATTCACTCCCCCTTACAATCTGTAATCAATACACTGCTTGATTACACACTCTGCACTCGAAGCAATCCTCTCACTAGGATTCACTCCCCCTTACAAGTTGTAATCAACACAATGTATATCCCACTCAAGATTACCCAATCTTGAGTAACTCTCAGAAAGATAATGTGTTTACAATAAGTTTCCTCTCAAAGGAATGGATAAGTAATCACTGAAGTACAGATACAATTCATTTCACACTCTTAAGCTATTTAGATATGAAAAACAGAGTGAGAATGATGTAGAAGCAGAGCATCAGCATTTTGGCATGGTAATCATATGTCTCCACGTTTTTCTGCTTCAATCCATGTCTTTTATAGGTAGGGAAGAGTCTGTGACCGTTTTCGACCGTTGAAGAGTCAATCAGACCGTTGTAGCTGATTAACTTTAAGTGTGGTCAGCTTCTCTCTCTAATCTCCAACTAATCCAGTTGTATAATTGATCTGAGTTGGCTTTCTGGCAATAGATCCGTTAGAGAGGATGTTTCTTGTTGTAGTAAACTTCCTTTAATCCTTTTGCAGTCGTGTATCAGTGGATTAACCAAAGGAAGCAACTTTCTGGGCTGAGCATTAAATGTTCTGACAGCTTTTTGCTCTTGGCTCTAATCCTTCAATAAACCTTCGTTAATCTGTCTGAAACTCACTAGAAAGTTGGTTAAACATATCTAGAATCAATATAGAATAATCATGGAAAGCATTGAGATCAAACAAGAAGGTATTGCAGATTTCCCAAATTTGAAATTGCACCAACGGTCACAAACCTTGAGGCCAACCTCGAGGTTAGCCTGAAGGTTTCAGGCAAGTACTGGTTTTAAAACATGTAACCTCGAGGTTACAATGTGAACCTCAAGGTTGGAAGCTATTTTCAAACCTTCATTTTTCACTGGAGCCTGACAACCTCGAGGTTGGAAATCCATACTTGAGGTTGGCCTTTGAAAATGTAAAGTTCAATTTTTGAAAACAAGGCTTAGCCTCGAGGTTGGAAACTTAACCTCGAGGTTTTCAATATTTTGAAAACCAGTTTGCTCTCTGTAAGCCATAATACTCGAGGTTGAAACTCCATACTCGAGGTTCAAAGTATTTTCATGAAATCTCAAGTTTAAAACAGAATACCCAACCTCAAACTCAATTTTACATGTCCAACCTCGATGTAAGAATCCAATGCAAGAAGAATCAGCTCCAAACTCATTGTATTATGTCCATTAAGATCGGATGAATGAAGACTGTTCTTGATCAGCCCTTTTCGCGTTGTCCTGAACTGATTGTCAACTTCCAAAAGCCATATCTCCCTGGTCTGAAATCCGTTTTGGTCCGTTCAAGTCTTGTTGGAAAGCTATGTGTGTCTGCTTTCCAATGGCACCGGTTTGAGCTCAATTGGATTTGTGGTTTGTGATTTTCACCCAAAACATTGAAGCTTGGTTCTGATTGTGACGGTGATGTTTGTGTAAATTTGTAAAATTCATATCTCCTTGTTCTGAACTCCTTTGGACTTGAATCTTTGTCCAAAGTACGTGTTGGGAGTCTAGTTTCCAATGCTTTTGGTTTCGTCTCAATCCGATCTCTGGTTTGGAAGATATCATCAAATTACCAAAGGTCGCCAGAAGCTGAACGTGGAACAGAGTGCACCAGAGTTGCTGATAGTGCTGAAACCTTGAGGTTATGACTACAACCTCGAGGTTGGCACTTGAAACCTCGAGTTTGCACTTGCAACCTCGAGGTTGGCTACACCAAAAATGCTGAAGACACTCAAACCTCGAGGTTTATACCCAAACCTCGAGTTTACTCGTCCTGAACCTCATATTTGCTTGATTTAACTCTGAATTGAGCCATTCCAACTTCCATATGACCTTGGAGACTTCTAGCATCAATATAAGAACTTGAATAATGATCTCTTCATTAAATTCAACAAGTTGTTCCTTCTTCCATCTCCCAACTTGATCATTCTTCATCAATTAACTTCGGCTCATCATTATTTGCAGCTTTTGCCTTCTTCAACATTCAGAACATGATGAAGCTTCATTTCAACTTCTGCAAATGCTTTCTTTCTTCCATCTCTTATCTCCTTCTTGATTATTCTTCTTAATTTAACTTCAAATAATCTACATTAAATATAGCAGGTAGTCAATGTAGGAGATAACAATATTACTCAATCTTTTTGCTATTTATAATGGAATCTATATAAGACATCATCAAAACTAATCAAAACTAACACTTCTGCCTCAACTTGTCCCATATGGTTCAGGGCCCAAACTGAGGGATCTCGAAACAAGGTCATGCATTCTGGAATCCTCACAAGAAATGAGGAGGGTGGGTGAGTTTCCACGGAATTCCGAGACGTTGAAAAAAGTTCGTCTTCTTCTTCCTCATGTAGTCCCAAATGGTTCACGGCCCAAATGGAGGAATCTCGAAACAAGTTGCTTTCTGGAATCCTCACGAGAAATGAGGAGGGTGGGTGAGTTTCCCAGCAATTCCGAGACCTTGAAAAAAGTTCGTCTTCTTCTGCCTCAAGTAGTCCAAAATGGTTCAGGGCCCAAACGGAGGGATCTCGAAACAAGTTCATGCATTCTGGAATCCTCACAAGAAATGAACAGGGTGGGTGAGTTTCCACGCAATTCCGAGACGTTGAAAAAAGTCTTCTTCTTCCTCATGTAGTCACAAATGGTTCACGGCCCAAACGGAGGAATCTCGAAACAAGTTCATGCTTTCTGGAATCCTCACGAGAAATGAGGAGGGTGGGTCAGTTTCCACACAATTCCGAGACATTGAAAAAAGTTCATCTTCTTCAGCCTCAAGTAGTCCCAAATGGTTCAGGGCCCAAACGGAGGAATCTCTTAACAAGTTCATGCTTTCTGGAATCCTCACGAGAAATGAGGAGGGTCGGTGAGTTTCCACGCAATTCCAAGACATTGAAAAAAGTTCGTCTTCTTCTGCCTGAAGTTGTCCCATATGGTTCAGGGCCCAAACGGAGGGATCTCGAAACAAGGTCATGCATTCTGGATTCCTCACGGGAAATGAGGAGGGTGGGTGAGTTTTGCACGGAATTCCGAGACGTTGAAAAAAGTTCGTCTTCTTCTTCCTCATGTAGTCCCAAATGGTTCACGGCCCAAATGGAGGAATCTCGAAACAAGTTGCTTTCTGGAATCCTCACGAGAAATGTGGAGGGTGGGTGAGTTTCCCAGCAATTCCGAGACATTGAAAAAAGTTCGTCTTCTTCTGCCTCAAGTAGTCCAAAATGGTTCAGGGCCCAAACGGAGGAATCTCGAAACAAGTTCATGCATTTTGGAATCCTCACGAGAAATGAGGAGGGTGGGTGAGTTTCCACGCAATTCCGAGACGTTGAAAAAAGTTCGTCTTCTTCTTCCTCATGTAGTCGCAAATGGTTCACTGCCCAAACGGAGGAATCTCGAAACAAGTTCATTCTTTCTGGAATCCTCACGAGAAATGAGGAGGGTGGGTGAGTTTCCACGCAATTCCGAGACGTTGAAAAAAGTTCGTCTTCTTCTTCCTCATGTAGTCCCAAATGGTTCACGGCCCAAACGGAGGAATCTCGAAACAAGTTCATGCTTTCTGGAATCCTCACGAGAAATGAGGAGGGTGGGTGAGTTTCCACGCAATTTTGAGACATTGAAAAAAGTTCGTCTTCTTCTTCCTCAAGTTGTCCCATATGGTTCAGGGCCCAAACGGAGGAATCTCTAAACAAGTTCATGCTTTCTGGAATCCTCACGAGAAATGAGGAGGGTCGGTGAGTTTCCACGCAATTCCGAGACATTGAAAAAAGTTCGTCTTCTTCTGCCTCAAGTTGTCCCATATGGTTCAGGGCCCAAACGGAGGGATCTCGAAACAAGGTCATGCATTCTGGAATCCTCACGAGAAATGAGGAGGGTGGGTGAGTTTCCACGAAATTCCGAGACGTTGAAAAAAGTTCGTCTTCTTCTTCCTCATGTAGTCCCAAATGGTTCACGGCCCAAATGGAGGAATCTCGAAACAAGTTGCTTTCTGGAATCCTCACGAGAAATGAGGAGGGTGGGTGAGTTTCCCAGCAATTCCGAGACATTGAAAAAAGTTCGTCTTCTTCTGCCTCAAGTAGTCCAAAATGGTTCAGGGCCCAAACGGAGGAATCTCGAAACAAGTTCATGCATTTTGGAATCCTCACGAGAAATGAGGAGGGTGGGTGAGGTTCCACGCAATTCCGAGACGTTGAAAAAAGTTCGTCTTCTTCTTCCTCATGTAGTCGCAAATGGTTCACGGCCCAAACGGAGGAATCTCGAAACAAGTTCATTCTTTCTGGAATCCTCACGAGAAATGAGGAGGGTGGGTGAGTTTCCACGCAATTCCGAGACGTTGAAAAAAGTTCGTCTTCTTCTTCCTCATGTAGTCCCAAATGGTTCACGGCCCAAACGGAGGAATCTCGAAACAAGTTCATGCTTTCTGGAATCCTCACGAGAAATGAGGAGGGTGGGTGAGTTTCCACGCAATTTTGAGACATTGAAAAAAGTTCGTCTTCTTCTTCCTCAAGTTGTCCCATATGGTTCAGGGCCCAAACGGAGGAATCTCTAAACAAGTTCATGCTTTCTGGAATCCTCACGAGAAATGAGGAGGGTCGGTGAGTTTCCACGCAATTCCGAGACATTGAAAAAAGTTCGTCTTCTTCTGCCTCAAGTTGTCCCATATGGTTCAGGGCCCAAACGGAGGGATCTCGAAACAAGGTCATGCATTCTAGAATCCTCACGAGAAATGAGGAGGGTGGGTGAGTTTCCACGGAATTCCGAGACGTTGAAAAAAGTTCGTCTTCTTCTTCCTCATGTAGTCCCAAATGGTTCACAGCCCAAATGGAGGAATCTCGAAACAAGTTGCTTTCGGGAATCCTCACGAGAAATGAGGAGGGTGGGTGAGTTTCCCCGCAATTCCGAGACATTGAAAAAAGTTCGTCTTCTTCTGCCTCAAGTAGTCCAAAATGGTTCAGGGCCCAAACGGAGGAATCTCGAAACAAGTTCATGCATTTTGGAATCCTCACGAGAAATGAGGAGGGTGGGTGAGTTTCCACGCAATTCCGAGACGTTGAAAAAAGTTCGTCTTCTTCTTCCTCATGTAGTCGCAAATGGTTCACGGCCCAAACGGAGAGGAATCTCGAAACAAGTTCATTCTTTCTGGAATCCTCACGAGAAATGAGGAGGGTGGGTGAGTTTCCACGCAATTCGGAGACGTTGAAAAAAGTTCGTCTTCTTCTTCCTCATGTAGTCCCAAATGGTTCACGGCCCAAACGGAGGAATCTCGAAACAAGTTCATGCTTTCTGGAATCCTCACGAGAAATGAGGAGGGTGGGTGAGTTTCCCCGCAATTTTGAGACATTCAAAAAAGTTCGTGTTCTTCTGCCTCAAGTTTTCCCATATGGTTCAGGGCCCAAACGGAGGAATCTCGAAACACGTTCATGCATTCTGAAATCCAAGCGAGAAATGAGGACGGTGGGTGAGTTTCCACGCAATTCCGAGACGTTGAAAAAAGTTCGTCTTCTTCTTCCTCATGTAGTCGCAAATGGTTCACGGCCCAAACAGAGGAATCTCGAAACAAGTTCATTCTTTCTGGAATCCTCACGAGAAATGAGGAGGGTGGGTGAGTTTCCACGCAATTCCGAGACGTTGAAAAAAGTTCGTCTTCTTCTTCCTCAAGTAGTCCCAAATGGTTCAAGGCCCAAACGGAGGGATCCCGAAACAAGTTCATGCATTCTGGAATCCTCACGAGAAATGAGGAGGGTGGGTGAGTTTCCACGGAATACCGAGACGTTGAAAAAAGTTCGTCTTCTTCTTCCTCATGTAGTCTCAAATGGTTCACGGCCCAAACGGAGGAATCTCGAAACAAGTTCATTCTTTCTGGAATCCTCACGAGAAATGAGGAGGGTGGATGAGTTTCCACGCAATTCCGAGACGTTGAAAAAAGTTCGTCTTCTTCTTCCTCATGTAGTCCCAAATGGTTCACGGCCCAAACGGAGGAATCTCGAAACAAGTTCATGCTTTCTGGAATCCTCACGAGAAATGAGGAGGGTGGGTGAGTTTCCACGCAATTTTGAGACATTGAAAAAAGTTCGTCTTCTTCTGCCTCAAGTTGTCCCATATGGTTCAGGGCCCAAACGGAGGAATCTCGAAACACGTTCATGCATTCTGAAATCCTCGCGAGAAATGAGGAGGGTGGGTGAGTTTCCACGCAATTCCGAGACGTTGAAAAAAGTTCGTCTTCTTCTTCCTCATGTAGTCCCAAATGGTTCACGGCCCAAACGGAGGAATCTCGAAACAAGTTCATGCTTTCTGGAATCCTCACGAGAAATGAGGAGGGTGGGTGAGTTTCCACGCAATTTTGAGACATTGAAAAAAGTTCGTCTTCTTCTGCCTCAAGTTGTCCCATATGGTTCAGGGCTCAAGCGGAGGAATCTCAAAACACGTTCAAGCATTCTGAAATCCTCGCGAGAAATGAGGAGGGTGGGTGTGTTTCCACGCAATTCCGAGACGTTGAAAAAAGCTCGTCTTGTACTTCCTCATGTAGTCGCAAATGGTTAACGGCCCAAACGGAGGAATCTCGAAACAAGTTCATTCTTTCTGGAATCCTCACGAGAAATGAGGAGGGTGGGTGAGTTTCCACGCAATTCCGAGACGTTGAAAAAAGTTCGTCTTCTTCTTCCTCATGTAGTCCCAAATGGTTCACGGCCCAAACGGAGGAATCTCGAAACAAGTTCATTCTTTCTGGAATCCTCGCGAGAAATGAGGAGGGTGGGTGAGTTTCCACGCAATTCCGAGACGTTGAAAAAAGTTCGTCTTCTTCTTCCTCATGTAGTCGCAAATGGTTCGCGGCCCAAACGGAGAGGAATCTCGAAACAAGTTCATTCTTTCTGGAATCCTCACGAGAAATGAGGAGGGTGGGTGAGTTTCCACGGAATTCGGAGACGTTGAAAAAAGTTCGTCTTCTTCTTCCTCATGTAGTCCCAAATGGTTCACGGCCCAAACGGAGGAATCTCGAAACAAGTTCATGCTTTCTGGAATCCTCACGAGAAATGAGGAGGGTGGGTGAGTTTCCCCGCAATTTTGAGACATTCAAAAAAGTTCGTGTTCTTCTGCCTCAAGTTTTCCCATATGGTTCAGGGCCCAAACGGAGGAATCTCGAAACACGTTCATGCATTCTGAAATCCAAGCGAGAAATGAGGACGGTGGGTGAGTTTCCACGCAATTCCGAGACGTTGAAAAAAGTTCGTCTTCTTCTTCCTCATGTAGTCGCAAATGGTTCACGGCCCAAACGGAGAGGAATCTCGAAACAAGTTCATTCTTTCTGGAATCCTCACGAGAAATGAGGAGGGTGGGTGAGTTTCCACGCAATTCGGAGACGTTGAAAAAAGTTCGTCTTCTTCTTCCTCATGTAGTCCCAAATGGTTCACGGCCCAAACGGAGGAATCTCGAAACAAGTTCATGCTTTCTGGAATCCTCACGAGAAATGAGGAGGGTGGGTGAGTTTCCCCGCAATTTTGAGACATTCAAAAAAGTTCGTGTTCTTCTGCCTCAAGTTTTCCCATATGGTTCAGGGTCCAAACGGAGGAATCTCGAAACACGTTCATGCATTCTGAAATCCAAGCGAGAAATGAGGACGGTGGGTGAGTTTCCACGCAATTCCGAGACGTTGAAAAAAGTTCGTCTTCTTCTTCCTCATGTAGTCGCAAATGGTTCACGGCCCAAACAGAGGAATCTCGAAACAAGTTCATTCTTTCTGGAATCCTCACGAGAAATGAGGAGGGTGGGTGACTTTCCACGCAATTCCGAGACGTTGAAAAAAGTTCGTCTTCTTCTTCCTCAAGTAGTCCCAAATGGTTCAGGGCCCAAACGGAGGGATCTCGAAACAAGTTCATGCATTCTGGAATCCTCACGAGAAATGAGGAGGGTGGGTGAGTTTCCACGGAATTCCGAGACGTTGAAAAAAGTTCGTCTTCTTCTTCCTCATGTAGTCTCAAATGGTTCACGACCCAAACAGAGGAATCTCGAAACAAGTTCATTCTTTCTGGAATCCTCACGAGAAATGAGGAGGGTGGGTGAGTTTCCACGCAATTTTGAGACATTGAAAAAAGTTCGTCTTCTTCTGCCTCAAGTTGTCCCATATGGTTCAGGGCCCAAACGGAGGAATCTCGAAACACGTTCATGCATTCTGAAATCCTCGCGAGAAATGAGGAGGGTGGGTGAGTTTCCACGCAATTCCGAGACGTTGAAAAAAGTTCGTCTTCTTCCTCATGTAGTCCCAAATGGTTCACGGCCCAAACGGAGGAATCTCGAAACAAGTTCATGCTTTCTGGAATCCTCACGAGAAATGAGGAGGGTGGGTGAGTTTCCACGCAATTGTGAGACATTGAAAAAAGTTCGTCTTCTTCTTCCTCATGTAGTCCCAAATGGTTCACGGCCCAAACGGAGGAATCTCGAAACAAGTTCATGCTTTCTGGAATCCTCACGAGAAATGAGGAGGGTGGGTGAGTTTCCACGCAATTTTGAGACATTGAAAAAAGTTCGTCTTCTTCTGCCTCAAGTTGTCCCATATGGTTCAGGGCTCAAGCGGAGGAATCTCAAAACACGTTCATGCATTCTGAAATTCTCGCGAGAAATGAGGAGGGTGGGTGTGTTTCCACGCAATTCCGAGACGTTGAAAAAAGTTCGTCTTGTACTTCCTCATGTAGTCGCAAATGGTTAACGGCCCAAACGGAGGAATCTCGAAACAAGTTCATTCTTTCTGGAATCCTCACGAGAAATGAGGAGGGTGGGTGAGTTTCCACGCAATTCCGAGACGTTGAAAAAAGTTCGTCTTCTTCTTCCTCATGTAGTCCCAAATGGTTCACGGCCCAAACGGAGGAATCTCGAAACAAGTTCATTCTTTCTGGAATCCTCGCGAGAAATGAGGAGGGTGGGTGAGTTTCCACGCAATTCCGAGACGTTGAAAAAAGTTCGTCTTCTTCTTCCTCATGTAGTCGCAAATGGTTCACGGCCCAAACGGAGAGGAATCTCGAAACAAGTTCATTCTTTCTGGAATCCTCACGAGAAATGAGGAGGGTGGGTGAGTTTCCACGCAATTCGGAGACGTTGAAAAAAGTTCGTCTTCTTCTTCCTCATGTAGTCCCAAATGGTTCACGGCCCAAACGGAGGAATCTCGAAACAAGTTCATGCTTTCTGGAATCCTCACGAGAAATGAGGAGGGTGGGTGAGTTTCCCCGCAATTTTGAGACATTCAAAAAAGTTCGTGTTCTTCTGCCTCAAGTTTTCCCATATGGTTCAGGGCCCAAACGGAGGAATCTCGAAACACGTTCATGCATTCTGAAATCCAAGCGAGAAATGAGGACGGTGGGTGAGTTTCCACGCAATTCCGAGACGTTGAAAAAAGTTCGTCTTCTTCTTCCTCATGTAGTCGCAAATGGTTCACGGCCCAAACAGAGGAATCTCGAAACAAGTTCATTCTTTCTGGAATCCTCACGAGAAATGAGGAGGGTGGGTGACTTTCCACGCAATTCCGAGACGTTGAAAAAAGTTCGTCTTCTTCTTCCTCAAGTAGTCCCAAATGGTTCAGGGCCCAAACGGAGGGATCTCGAAACAAGTTCATGCATTCTGGAATCCTCACGAGAAATGAGGAGGGTGGGTGAGTTTCCACGGAATACCGAGACGTTGAAAAAAGTTCGTCTTCTTCTTCCTCATGTAGTCTCAAATGGTTCACGGCCCAAATGGAGGAATCTCGAAACAAGTTCATTCTTTCTGGAATCCTCACGAGAAATGAGGAGGGTGGGTGAGTTTCCACGCAATTCCGAGACGTTGAAAAAAGTTCGTCTTCTTCTTCCTCATGTAGTCCCAAATAGTTCACGGCCCAAACGGAGGAATCTCGAAACAAGTTCATGCTTTCTGGAATCCTCACGAGAAATGAGGAGGGTGGGTGAGTTTCCACGCAATTTTGAGACATTGAAAAAAGTTCGTCTTCTTCTGCCTCAAGTTGTCCCATATGGTTCAGGGCCCAAACGGAGGAATCTCGAAACACGTTCATGCATTCTGAAATCCTCGCGAGAAATGAGGAGGGTGGGTGAGTTTCCACGCAATTCCGAGACGTTGAAAAAAGTTCGTCTTCTTCTTCCTCATGTAGTCCCAAATGGTTCACGGCCCAAACGGAGGAATCTCGAAACAAGTTCATGCTTTCTGGAATCCTCACGAGAAATGAGGAGGGTGGGTGAGTTTCCACGCAATTTTGAGACATTGAAAAAAGTTCGTCTTCTTCTGCCTCAAGTTGTCCCATATGGTTCAGGGCTCAAGCGGAGGAATCTCAAAACACGTTCATGCATTCTGAAATTCTCGCGAGAAATGAGGAGGGTGGGTGTGTTTCCACGCAATTCCGAGACGTTGAAAAAAGTTCGTCTTCTTCTTCCTCATGTAGTCGCAAATGGTTAACGGCCCAAACGGAGGAATCTCGAAACAAGTTCATTCTTTCTGGAATCCTCACGAGAAATGAGGAGGGTGGGTGAGTTTCCACGCAATTCCGAGACGTTGAAAAAAGTTCGTCTTCTTCTTCCTCATGTAGTCCCAAATGGTTCACGGCCCAAACGGAGGAATCTCGAAACAAGTTCATTCTTTCTGGAATCCTCGCGAGAAATGAGGAGGGTGGGTGAGTTTCCACGCAATTCCGAGACGTTGAAAAAAGTTCGTCTTCTTCTTCCTCATGTAGTCGCAAATGGTTCACGGCCCAAACGGAGAGGAATCTCGAAACAAGTTCATTCTTTCTGGAATCCTCACGAGAAATGAGGAGGGTGGGTGAGTATCCACGCAATTCGGAGACGTTGAAAAAAGTTCGTCTTCTTCTTCCTCATGTAGTCCCAAATGGTTCACGGCCCAAACGGAGGAATCTCGAAACAAGTTCATGCTTTCTGGAATCCTCACGAGAAATAAGAAGGGTGGGTGAGTTTCCCCGCAATTTTGAGACATTCAAAAAAGTTCGTGTTCTTCTGCCTCAAGTTTTCCCATATGGTTCAGGGCCCAAACGGAGGAATCTCGAAACACGTTCATGCATTCTGAAATCCAAGCGAGAAATGAGGACGGTGGGTGAGTTTCCACGCAATTCCGAGATGTTGAAAAAAGTTCGTCTTCTTCTTCCTCATGTAGTCGCAAATGGTTCACGGCCCAAACAGAGGAATCTCGAAACAAGTTCATTCTTTCTGGAATCCTCACGAGAAATGAGGAGGGTGGGTGACTTTCCACGCAATTCCGAGACGTTGAAAAAAGTTCGTCTTCTTCTTCCTCAAGTAGTCCCAAATGGTTCAGGGCCCAAACGGAGGGATCTCGAAACAAGTTCATGCATTCTGGAATCCTCACGAGAAATGAGGAGGGTGGGTGAGTTTCCACGGAATACCGAGACGTTGAAAAAAGTTCGTCTTCTTCTTCCTCATGTAGTCTCAAATGGTTCACGGCCCAAACGGAGGAATCTCGAAACAAGTTCATTCTTTCTGGAATCCTCACGAGAAATGAGGAGGGTGGGTGAGTTTCCACGCAATTCCGAGACGTTGAAAAAAGTTCGTCTTCTTCTTCCTCATGTAGTCCCAAATGGTTCACGGCCCAAACGGAGGAATCTCGAAACAAGTTCATGCTTTCTGGAATCCTCACGAGAAATGAGGAGGGTGGGTGAGTTTCCACGCAATTTTGAGACATTGAAAAAAGTTCGTCTTCTTCTGCCTCAAGTTGTCCCATATGGTTCAGGGCCCAAACGGAGGAATCTCGAAACACGTTCATGCATTCTGAAATCCTCGCGAGAAATGAGGAGGGTGGGTGAGTTTCCACGCAATTCCGAGACGTTGAAAAAAGTTCGTCTTCTTCTTCCTCATGTAGTCCCAAATGGTTCACGGCCCAAACGGAGGAATCTCGAAACAAGTTCATGCTTTCTGGAATCCTCACGAGAAATGAGGAGGGTGGGTGAGTTTCCACGCAATTTTGAGACATTGAAAAAAGTTCGTCTTCTTCTGCCTCAAGTTGTCCCATATGGTTCAGGGCTCAAGCGGAGGAATCTCAAAACACGTTCATGCATTCTGAAATTCTCGCGAGAAATGAGGAGGGTGGGTGTGTTTCCACGCAATTCCGAGACGTTGAAAAAAGTTCGTCTTGTACTTCCTCATGTAGTCGCAAATGGTTAACGGCCCAAACGGAGGAATCTCGAAACAAGTTCATTCTTTCTGGAATCCTCACGAGAAATGAGGAGGGTGGGTGAGTTTCCACGCAATTCCGAGACGTTGAAAAAAGTTCGTCTTCTTCTTCCTCATGTAGTCCCAAATGGTTCACGGCCCAAACGGAGGAATCTCGAAACAAGTTCATTCTTTCTGGAATCCTCGCGAGAAATGAGGAGGGTGGGTGAGTTTCCACGCAATTCCGAGACGTTGAAAAAAGTTCGTCTTCTTCTTCCTCATGTAGTCGCAAATGGTTCACGGCCCAAACGGAGAGGAATCTCGAAACAAGTTCATTCTTTCTGGAATCCTCACGAGAAATGAGGAGGGTGGGTGAGTATCCACGCAATTCGGAGACGTTGAAAAAAGTTCGTCTTCTTCTTCCTCATGTAGTCCCAAATGGTTCACGGCCCAAACGGAGGAATCTCGAAACAAGTTCATGCTTTCTGGAATCCTCACGAGAAATAAGAAGGGTGGGTGAGTTTCCCCGCAATTTTGAGACATTCAAAAAAGTTCGTGTTCTTCTGCCTCAAGTTTTCCCATATGGTTCAGGGCCCAAACGGAGGAATCTCGAAACACGTTCATGCATTCTGAAATCCAAGCGAGAAATGAGGACGGTGGGTGAGTTTCCACGCAATTCCGAGATGTTGAAAAAAGTTCGTCTTCTTCTTCCTCATGTAGTCGCAAATGGTTCACGGCCCAAACAGAGGAATCTCGAAACAAGTTCATTCTTTCTGGAATCCTCACGAGAAATGAGGAGGGTGGGTGACTTTCCACGCAATTCCGAGACGTTGAAAAAAGTTCGTCTTCTTCTTCCTCAAGTAGTCCCAAATGGTTCAGGGCCCAAACGGAGGGATCTCGAAACAAGTTCATGCATTCTGGAATCCTCACGAGAAATGAGGAGGGTGGGTGAGTTTCCACGGAATACCGAGACGTTGAAAAAAGTTCGTCTTCTTCTTCCTCATGTAGTCTCAAATGGTTCACGGCCCAAACGGAGGAATCTCGAAACAAGTTCATTCTTTCTGGAATCCTCACGAGAAATGAGGAGGGTGGGTGAGTTTCCACGCAATTCCGAGACGTTGAAAAAAGTTCGTCTTCTTCTTCCTCATGTAGTCCCAAATGGTTCACGGCCCAAACGGAGGAATCTCGAAACAAGTTCATGCTTTCTGGAATCCTCACGAGAAATGAGGAGGGTGGGTGAGTTTCCACGCAATTTTGAGACATTGAAAAAAGTTCGTCTTCTTCTGCCTCAAGTTGTCCCATATGGTTCAGGGCCCAAACGGAGGAATCTCGAAACACGTTCATGCATTCTGAAATCCTCGCGAGAAATGAGGAGGGTGGGTGAGTTTCCACGCAATTCCGAGACGTTGAAAAAAGTTCGTCTTCTTCTTCCTCATGTAGTCCCAAATGGTTCACGGCCCAAACGGAGGAATCTCGAAACAAGTTCATGCTTTCTGGAATCCTCACGAGAAATGAGGAGGGTGGGTGAGTTTCCACGCAATTCGGAGACGTTGAAAAAAGTTCGCCTTCTTCTTCCTCATGTAGTCCCAAATGGTTCACGGCCCAAACGGAGGAATCTCGAAACAAGTTCATGCTTTCTGGAATCCTCACGAGAAATGAGGAGGGTGGGTGAGTTTCCCCGCAATTTTGAGACATTCAAAAAAGTTCGTGTTCTTCTGCCTCAAGTTTTCCTATATGGTTCAGGGCCCAAACGGAGGAATCTCGAAACACGTTCATGCATTCTGAAATCCAAGCGAGAAATGAGGACGGTGGGTGAGTTTCCACGCAATTCCGAGACGTTGAAAAAAGTTCGTCTTCTTCTTCCTCATGTAGTCGCAAATGGTTCACGGCCCAAACGGAGGAATCTCGAAACAAGTTCATTCTTTCTGGAATCCTCACGAGAAATGAGGAGGGTGGGTGAGTTTCCACGCAATTCCGAGACGTTGAAAAAAATTCGTCTTCTTCTTCCTCATGTAGTCCCAAATGGTTCACGGCCCAAACGGAGGAATCTCGAAACAAGTTCATGCTTTCTGGAATCCTCACGAGAAATGAGGAGAGTGGGTGAGTTTCCACGCAATTTTGAGACATTGAAAAAAGTTCGTCTTCTTCTGCCTCAAGTTGTCCCATATGGTTCAGGGCTCAAGCGGAGGAATCTCGAAACACGTTCATGCATTCTGAAATCCTCGCGAGAAATGAGGAGGGTGGGTGTGTTTCCACGCAATTCCGAGACGTTGAAAAAGTTCGTCTTGTACTTCCTCATGTAGTCGCAAATGGTTAACGTCCCAAACGGAGGAATCTCGAAACAAGTTCATTCTTTCTGGAATCCTCACGAGAAATGAGGAGGGTGGGTGAGTTTCCACGCAATTCCGAGACGTTGAAAAAAGTTCGTCTTCTTCTTCCTCATGTAGTCCCAAATGGTTCACGGCCCAAACGGAGGAATCTCGAAACAAGTTCATTCTTTCTGGAATCCTCGCGAGAAATGAGGAGGGTGGGTGAGTTTCCACGCAATTCCGAGACGTTGAAAAAAGTTCGTCTTCTTCTTCCTCATGTAGTCGCAAATGGTTCACGGCCCAAACGGAGAGGAATCTCGAAACAAGTTCATTCTTTCTGGAATCCTCACTAGAAATGAGGAGGGTGGGTGAGTTTCCACGCAATTCGGAGACGTTGAAAAAAGTTCGTCTTCTTCTTCCTCATGTAGTCCCAAATGGTTCACGGCCCAAACGGAGGAATCTCGAAACAAGTTCATGCTTTCTGGAATCCTCACGAGAAATGAGGAGGGTGGGTGAGTTTCCCCGCAATTTTGAGACATTCAAAAAAGTTCGTGTTCTTCTGCCTCAAGTTTTCCCATATGGTTCAGGGCCCAAACGGAGGAATCTCGAAACACGTTCATGCATTCTGAAATCCAAGCGAGAAATGAGGACGGTGGGTGAGTTTCCACGCAATTCCGAGACGTTGAAAAAAGTTCGTCTTCTTCTTCCTCATGTAGTCGCAAATGGTTCACGGCCCAAACAGAGGAATCTCGAAACAAGTTCATTCTTTCTGGAATCCTCACGAGAAATGAGGAGGGTGGGTGACTTTCCACGCAATTCCGAGACGTTGAAAAAAGTTCGTCTTCTTCTTCCTCAAGTAGTCCCAAATGGTTCAGGGCCCAAACGGAGGGATCTCGAAACAAGTTCATGCATTCTGGAATCCTCACGAGAAATGAGGAGGGTGGGTGAGTTTCCACGGAATTCCGAGACGTTGAAAAAAGTTCGTCTTCTTCTTCCTCATGTAGTCTCAAATGGTTCACGACCCAAACAGAGGAATCTCGAAACAAGTTCATTCTTTCTGGAATCCTCACGAGAAATGAGGAGGGTGGGTGAGTTTCCACGCAATTTTGAGACATTGAAAAAAGTTCGTCTTCTTCTGCCTCAAGTTGTCCCATATGGTTCAGGGCCCAAACGGAGGAATCTCGAAACACGTTCATGCATTCTGAAATCCAAGCGAGAAATGAGGACGGTGGGTGAGTTTCCACGCAATTCCGAGACGTTGAAAAAAGTTCGTCTTCTTCTTCCTCATGTAGTCGCAAATGGTTCACGGCCCAAACAGAGGAATCTCGAAACAAGTTCATTCTTTCTGGAATCCTCACGAGAAATGAGGAGGGTGGCTGACTTTCCACGCAATTCCGAGACGTTGAAAAAAGTTCGTCTTCTTCTTCCTCAAGTAGTCCCAAATGGTTCAGGGCCCAAACGGAGGGATCTCGAAACAAGTTCATGCATTCTGGAATCCTCACGAGAAATGAGGAGGGTGGGTGAGTTTCCACGGAATTCCGAGACGTTGAAAAAAGTTCGTCTTCTTCTTCCTCATGTAGTCTCAAATGGTTCACGACCCAAACAGAGGAATCTCGAAACAAGTTCATTCTTTCTGGAATCCTCACGAGAAATGAGGAGGGTGGGTGAGTTTCCACGCAATTTTGAGACATTAAAAAAAGTTCGTCTTCTTCTGCCTCAAGTTGTCCCATATGGTTCAGGGCCCAAACGGAGGAATCTCGAAACACGTTCATGCATTGTGAAATCCTCGCGAGAAATGAGGAGGGTGGGTGAGTTTCCACGCAATTCCGAGACGTTGAAAAAAGTTCGTCTTCTTCTTCCTCATGTAGTCCCAAATGGTTCACGGCCCAAACGGAGGAATCTCGAAACAAGTTCATGCTTTCTGGAATCCTCACGAGAAATGAGGAGGGTGGGTGAGTTTCCACGCAATTCCGAGACGTTGAAAAAAGTTCGTCTTCTTCTTCCTCATGTAGTCCCAAATGGTTCACGGCCCAAATGGAGGAATCTCGAAACAAGTTGCTTTCTGGAATCCTCACGTGAAATGAGGAGGGTGGGTGAGTTTCCCCGCAATTCCGAGACGTTGAAAAAAGTCTTCTTCTTCCTCATGTAGTCACAAATGGTTCACGGCCCAAACGGAGGAATCTCGAAACAAGTTCATGCTTTCTGGAATCCTCACGAGAAATGAGGAGGGTGGGTCAGTTTCCACACAATTCCGAGACATTAAAAAAAGTTCCTCTTCTTCAGCCTCAAGTAGTCCCAAATGGTTCAGGGCCCAAACGGAGGAATCTCTAAACAAGTTCATGCTTTCTGGAATCCTCACGAGAAATGAGGAGGGTCGGTGAGTTTCCACGCAATTCCGAGACATTGAAAAAAGTTCGTCTTCTTCTGCCTCAAGTTGTCCCATATGGTTCAGGGCCCAAGCGGAGGGATCTCGAAACAAGGTCATGCATTCTGGAATCCTCACGAGAAATGAGGAGGGTGGGTGAGTTTCCACGGAATTCCAAGACGTTGAAAAAAGTTCGTCTTCTTCTTCCTCATGTAGTCCCAAATGGTTCACGGCCCAAATGGAGGAATCTCGAAACAAGTTGCTTTCTGGAATCCTCACGTGAAATGAGGAGGGTGGGTGAGTTTCCCCGCAATTCCGAGACATTGAAAAAAGTTCGTCTTCTTCTGCCTCAAATAGTCCAAAATGGTTCAGGGCCCAAACGGAGGAATCTCGAAACAAGTTCATGCTTTCTGGAATCCTCACGAGAAATGAGGAGGGTGGGTGAGTTTCCACGCAATTTTGAGACATTGAAAAAAGTTCGTCTTCTTCTGCCTCAAGTTGTCCCATATGGTTAAGGGCCCAAACGGAGGAATCTCGAAACACGTTCATGCATTCTGAAATCCTCGCGAGAAATGAGGAGGGTGGGTGAGTTTCCACGCAATTCCGAGACGTTGAAAAAAGTTCGTCTTCTTCTTCCTCATGTAGTCCCAAATGGTTCACGGCCCAAACGGAGGAATCTCGAAACAAGTTCATGCTTTCTGGAATCCTCACGAGAAATGAGGAGGGTGGGTGAGTTTCCACGCAATTTTGAGACATTGAAAAAAGTTCGTCTTCTTCTGCCTCAAGTTGTCCCATATGGTTCAGGGCTCAAGCGGAGGAATCTCGAAACACGTTCATGCATTCTGAAATCCTCGCGAGAAATGAGGAGGGTGGGTGTGTTTCCACGCAATTCCGAGACGTTGACAAAAGTTCGTCCTGTACTTCCTCATGTAGTCGCAAATGGTTAACGGCCCAAACGGAGGAATCTCGAAACAAGTTCATTCTTTCTGGAATCCTCACGAGAAATGAGGAGGGTGGGTGAGTTTCCACGCAATTCCGAGACGTTGAAAAAAGTTCGTCTTCTTCTTCCTCATGTAGTCCCAAATGGTTCACGCCCAAACGGAGGAATCTCGAAACAAGTTCATTCTTTCTCGAATCCTCGCGAGAAATGAGGTGGGTGGGTGAGTTTCCACGCAATTCCGAGACGTTGAAAAAAGTTCGTCTTCTTCTTCCTCATGTAGTCGCAAATGTTTCACGGCCCAAACGGAGAGGAATCTCGAAACAAGTTCATTCTTTCTGGAATCCTCACGAGAAATGAGGAGGGTGGGTGAGTTTCCACGCAATTCGGAGACGTTGAAAAAAGTTCGTCTTCTTCTTCCTCATGTTGTCCCAAATGGTTCACGGCCCAAACGGAGGAATCTCGAAACAAGTTCATGCTTTCTGGAATCCTCACGAGAAATGAGGAGGGTGGGTGAGTTTCCCCGCAATTTTGAGACATTCAAAAAAGTTCGTGTTCTTCTGCCTCAAGTTTTCCCATATGGTTCAGGGCCCAAAC
Source organism: Acacia crassicarpa (assembly GCA_034222035.1). Classification (NCBI taxonomy): domain Eukaryota; kingdom Viridiplantae; phylum Streptophyta; class Magnoliopsida; order Fabales; family Fabaceae; genus Acacia; species Acacia crassicarpa. The sequence goes on along the minus strand of JAWXYG010000021.1, from coordinate 158,998 downwards.
GGAGGAATCTCGAAACACATTCATGCATTCTGAAATCCAAGCGAGAAATGAGGACGGTGGGTGAGTTTCCACGCAATTCCGAGACGTTGAAAAAAGTTCGTCTTCTTCTTCCTCATGTAGTCGCAAATGGTTCACGGCCCAAACAGAGGAATCTCGAAACAAGTTCATTCTTTCTGGAATCCTCACGAGAAATGAGGAGGGTGGGTGAGTTTCCACGCAATTCCGAGACGTTGAAAAAAGTTCGTCTTCTTCTGCCTCAAGTTGTCCCACATGGTTCAGGGCCCAAATGGGGGAATCTCGAAACAAGTTCATGCATTCTGGAATCCTCACGAGAAATGAGGAGGGTGGGTGAGTTTCCACGGAATTCCGAGACGTTGAAAAAAGTTCGTCTTCTTCCTCATGTAGTCTCAAATGGTTCACGGCCCAAACAGAGGAATCTCGAAACAAGTTCATTCTTTCTGGAATCCTCACGAGAAATGAGAAGGGTGGGTGAGTTTCCACGCAATTCCGAGACGTTGAAAAAAGTTCGTCTTCTTCTTCCTCATGTAGTCCCAAATGGTTCACGGCCCAAACGGAGGAATCTCGAAACAAGTTCATGCTTTCTGGAATCCTCACGAGAAATGAGGAGGGTGGGTGAGTTTCCACGCAATTTTGAGACATTGAAAAAAGTTCGTCTTCTTCTGCCTCAAGTTGTCCCATATGGTTCAGGGCCCAAACGGAGGAATCTCGAAACACGTTCATGCATTCTGAAATCCTCGCGAGAAATGAGGAGGGTGGGTGAGTTTCCACGCAATTCCGAGACGTTGAAAAAAGTTCGTCTTCTTCTTCCTCATGTAGTCCCAAATGGTTCACGGCCCAAACGGAGGAATCTCGAAACAAGTTCATGCTTTCTGGAATCCTCACGAGAAATGAGGAGGGTGGGTGAGTTTCCACGCAATTTTGAGACATTGAAAAAAGTTCGTCTTCTTCTGCCTCAAGTTGTCCCATATGGTTCAGGGCTCAAGCGGAGGAATCTCGAAACACGTTCATGCATTCTGAAATCCTCGCGAGAAATGAGGTGGGTGGGTGTGTTTCCACGCAATTCCGAGACGTTGAAAAAAGTTCGTCTTGTACTTCCTCATGTAGTCGCAAATGGTTAACGGCCCAAACGGAGGAATCTCGAAACAAGTTCATGCTTTCTGGAATCCTCACGAGAAATGAGGAGGGTGGGTGAGTTTCCCCGCAATTTTGAGACACTCAAAAAAGTTCGTGTTCTTCTGCCTCAAGTTTTCCCATATGGTTCAGGGCCCAAACGGAGGAATCTCGAAACACGTTCATGCATTCTGAAATCCAAGCGAGAAATGAGGACGGTGGGTGAGTTTCCACGCAATTCCGAGACGTTGAAAAAAGTTCGTCTTCTTCTTCCTCATGTAGTCTCAAATGGTTCACGGCCCAAACAGAGGAATCTCGAAACAAGTTCATTCTTTCTGGAATCCTCATGAGAAATGAGAAGGGTGGGTGAGTTTCCACGCAATTCCGAGACGTTGAAAAAAGTTCGTCTTCTTCTTCCTCATGTAGTCCCAAATGGTTCACGGCCCAAACGGAGGAATCTCGAAACAAGTTCATGCTTTCTGGAATCCTCACGAGAAATGAGGAGGGTGGGTGAGTTTCCACGCAATTTTGAGACATTGAAAAAAGTTCGTCTTCTTCTGCCTCAAGTTGTCCCATATGGTTTAGGGCCCAAACGGAGGAATCTCGAAACACGTTCATGCATTCTGAAATCCTCGCGAGAAATGAGGAGGGTGGGTGAGTTTCCACGCAATTCCGAGACGTTGAAAAAAGTTCATCTTCTTCTTCCTCATGTAGTCCCAAATGGTTCACGGCCCAAACGGAGGAATCTCGAAACAAGTTCATGCTTTCTGGAATCTGTTGGGATTCGTACACGCAGCGGATTAAAAATTTCTTACGAATCCTTCCGAAGGATCACTCAACAACGTTTAAATCAGAGTTAAGGAAACCGAATCATACCTTTGTTGAACTAGTCCGCGTTCCGTTCCTTTGATCCGGTGGGCTACCTTCTCGAACAACACGTCCGCGTCTCGTTTCTTTGATCAGGTGGGCGATCAACACGTCCGCGTCTCGTTCTTTCGATCAGCAGAAGTCGACTCTTGGATCGGCTTCCTCTACTGGTATCCACACGAACAATCCCCAAAACACAGTTGCGGCAGCGTGCTAGCGCTTCTTGTGCGTCTCTCTCTCTCAAGTTGCTCTAGGGTTTCTCGCGGCTTTTCTGAATACGCTTGACTGAAAATCCCGTAGGTTTTTCTAAACCCGATAGGCGTATTATATAACCAAAATTAATCCTTTATTAATTTTGGAAATTCGGATTTTGAATCTGGTCAGCATATCAATCACATCTATCTCATAAATGTAATTGAATATATTAAAAGCCAGATTTGGAAATTCGAATTTTAAATTTAAATCAAATCTAAATTTAAAGCCTTTTGATTTTAATTTATCATCATAAATTAAATCCGAGATATGATATCTATCTATTTAATTAAATCTGAGATACCATATCTCAATTTAACATTAAACAGATATACGATATCTTTATTCGAAATTAAATGAGATACAATATCTCTATTTGTTTCAGATATTTAATTTATCAAATAAATTAAATACTAAACAAATATCATATATAATATTATAATCTCAATTTATAATATATATATTAATTTCGAATTATATATATATATATATATATATATATATATATATAAATCCTAGATCAAATTTAGCATTCATTTAATCTCAGATTAATCTGAGATTCAATGAACCTGGACACCTTCACCCGTGTTGGATTATTCTTGTGTGCGACCCTGCAGGCCCATATGAGATTGACAGTGGGCCAACACTGTATCAGCCCACAAGTCGCAAGCGGCCTCTAGCAAGACATTGCGACTACCCAATTCACATGGGGATCGATGACACGATACTACCTATCGTACAACCATGTCACGTCCCTTTTGTCACGCGATAATTCGGTCAAGGATGAGGCATGGATAATGTCAACTTCCTTTTCTTGACCAATGCTTTCTCGATTCTCGAGTAGTCTAATTAGTGAAATGGAAACTCCTTTCCATCACAGTATGGCCATACATTTCTTAGACTCACTCATCGAGGGGCCCAACATTATCTCTCTACATATGTGAGGGACAAATCCCATCTTGACCACTCACATTCCTCCGCATGAAAACCACTGATCCTGGTCCTAGCCTTTATCATCACCCGGTCAAAGGTGACTTTTGACTAGGTCAAAGACCAGTACATCATGTAGGAATCTATGATGGTCTCAGGTCATAGGGCGTCGTGACGCGGTTATACATGAGATAAGCTTATGACTAAATCCATGCAGCTTTCTCATAGTGGGTCGGTCCAGCACCTTGTACTCTTACAAGTGCCCATGACTTTGATTCGTATCTCCATACCTCATCAAAGTCATACTGATCTTATTTCATCTTCACTCCCGTGTAGATGACCGACCAGGGACTTTTAGGATAATCTATAAGATTATCCAGGGATGCAGTTATCAATACGAACATGCAAACGAAAATGATAACAAAAGAGAATACTTTAAATAACTTAAATATCCAAAGTACAGTGAATTGCCCCTAGGGCATAATTTCCAACAGAATCCTCACGAGAAATGAGGAGGGTGGGTGAGTTTCCACGCAATTTTGAGACATTGAAAAAAGTTCGTCTTCTTCTGCCTCAAGTTGTCAGCGGAGGAATCTCGAAACACGTTCATGCATTCTGAAATCCTCGCGAGAAATCAGGAGGGTGGGTGTGTTTCCACGCAATTCCGAGACGTTGAAAAAAGTTCGTCTTGTACTTCCTCATGTAGTCGCAAATGGTTAACGGCCCAAACGGAGGAATCTCGAAACAAATTCATTCTTTCTGGAATCCTCACGAGAAATGAGGAGGGTGGGTGAGTTTCCCCGCAATTTTGAGACATTCAAAAAAGTTCGTGTTCTTCTGCCTCAAGTTTTCCCATATGGTTCAGGGCCCAAACGGAGGAATCTCGAAACACGTTCATGCATTCTGAAATCCAAGCGAGAAATGAGGACGGTGGGTGAGTTTCCACGCAATTCCGAGACGTTGAAAAAAGTTCGTCTTCTTCTTCCTCATGTAGTCCCAAATGGTTCACGGCCCAAACAGAGGAATCTCGAAACAAGTTCATTCTTTCTGGAATCCTCACGAGAAATGAGGAGGGTGGGTGAGTTTCCACGCAATTCCGAGACGTTGAAAAAAGTTCGTCTTCTTCTGCCTCAAGTTGTCCCACATGGGGGCCCAAATGGGGGAATCTCGAAACAAGTTCATGCATTCTGGAATCCTCACGAGAAATGAACAGGGTGAGTGAGTTTCCACGCAATTCCGAGACGTTGAAAAAAGTTCGTGTTCTTCAGCCTCAAGTAGTCCCAAATGGTTCAGGGCCCAAACGGAGGAATCTCGAAACGAGTTCATGCTTTCTGGAATCCTCACGAGAAATGAGGAGGGTGGGTGAGTTTCCACGCAATTCCGAGACGTTGAAAAAAGTTCCTCTTCTTCTGCCTCAAGTAGTCCCAAATTGTTCAGGGCCCAAACGGAGGAATCTCGAAACAAGTTCATGCATTCTGGAATCCTCACGAGAAATGACGAGGGTGGGTGAGTTTCCACGCAATTCCGAGACGTTGAAAAAAGTTCGTCTTCTTCTCCCTCATGTAGTCGCAAATGGTTTAGGGCCCAAACGGAGGAATCTAGAAACAAGTTCATGCTTTCTGGAATCCTCACGAGAAATGAGGAGGGTGGGTGAGTTTCCAAGCAATTCCGAGACGTTGAAAAAAGTTCATCTTCTTCTGCCTCAAGTAGTCCCAAATGGTTCAAGGCCCAAACGGGGGAATCTCGAAACAAGTTCGTGCTTTTTTGAATCCTCACGAGAAATGAGGAGGGTGGGTGAGTTTCCACGCAATTCCGAGACATTGAAAAAAGTTCGTCTTCTTCTGCCTCAAGTAGTCCAAAATGGTTCAGGGCCCAAACGGAGGAATCTCGAAACAAGTTCATGCTTTCTGGAATCCTCACGAGAAATGAGGAGGGTGGGTGAGTTTCCACGCAATTTTGAGACATTGAAAAAAGTTCGTCTTCTTCTGCCTCAAGTTGTCCCATATGGTTCAGGGCCCAAACGGAGGAATCTCGAAACACGTTCATGCATTCTGAAATCCTCGCGAGAAATGAGGAGGGTGGGTGTGTTTCCACGCAATTCCGAGACGTTGAAAAAAGTTCGTCTTGTACTTCCTCATGTAGTCGCAAATGGTTAACGGCCCAAACGGAGGAATCTCGAAACAAGTTCATTCTTTCTGGAATCCTCACGAGAAATGAGGAGGGTGGGTGAGTTTCCACGCAATTCCGAGACGTTGAAAAAAGTTCGTCTTCTTCTTCCTCATGTAGTCCCAAATGGTTCACGACCCAAACGGAGGAATCTCGAAACAAGTTCATTCTTTCTGGAATCCTCGCGAGAAATGAGGAGGGTGGGTGAGTTTCCACGCAATTCCGAGACGTTGAAAAAAGTTCGTCTTCTTCTTCCTCATGTAGTCGCAAATGGTTCACGGCCCAAACGGAGAGGTATCTCGAAACAAGTTCATTCTTTCTGGAATCCTCACGAGAAATGAGGAGGGTGGGTGAGTTTCCACGCAATTCGGAGACGTTGAAAAAAGTTCGTCTTCTTCTTCCTCATGTAGTCCCAAATGGTTCACGGCCCAAACGGAGGAATCTCGAAACAAGTTCATGCTTTCTGGAATCCTCACGAGAAATGAGGAGGGTGGGTGAGTTTCCCCGCAATTTTGAGACATTCAAAAAAGTTCGTGTTCTTCTGCCTCAAGTTTTCCCATATGGTTCAGGGCCCAAACGGAGGAATCTCGAAACACGTTCTTGCATTCTGAAATCCAAGCGAGAAATGAGGACGGTGGGTGAGTTTCCACGCAATTCCGAGACGTTGAAAAAAGTTCGTCTTCTTCTTCCTCATGTAGTCGCAAATGGTTCACGGCCCAAACAGAGGAATCTCGAAACAAGTTCATTCTTTCTGGAATCCTCACGAGAAATGAGGAGGGTGGGTGAGTTTCCACGCAATTCCGAGACGTTGAAAAAAGTTCGTCTTCTTCTGCCTCAAGTTGTCCCACATGGTTCAGGGCCCAAATGGGGGAATCTCGAAACAAGTTCATGCATTCTGGAATCCTCACGAGAAATGAACAGGGTGAGTGAGTTTCCACGCAATTCCGAGACGTTGAAAAAATTTTTCTTCTTCCTCATGTAGTCACAAATGGTTCACGGCCCAAACGGAGGAATCTCGAAACAAGTTCATGCTTTCTGGAATCCTCACGAGAAATGAGGAGGGTGGGTCAGTTTCCACACAATTCCGAGACATTGAAAAAAGTTCCTCTTCTTCAGCATCAAGTAGTCCCAAATGGTTCAGGGCCCAAACGGAGGAATCTCTAAACAAGTTCATGCTTTCTGGAATCCTCACGAGAAATGAGGAGGGTCGGTGAGTTTCCACGCAATTCCGAGACATTGAAAAAAGTTCGTCTTCTTCTGCCTCAAGTTGTCCCATATGGTTCAGGGCCCAAGCGGAGGGATCTCGAAACAAGGTCATGCATTCTGGAATCCTCACGAGAAATGAGGAGGGTGGGTGAGTTTCCACGGAATTCCAAGACGTTGAAAAAAGTTCGTCTTCTTCTTCCTCATGTAGTCCCAAATGGTTCACGGCCCAAATGGAGGAATCTCGAAACAAGTTCATGCTTTCTGGAATCCTCACGAGAAATGAGGAGGGTGGGTGAGTTTCCCCGCAATTCCGAGACATTGAAAAAAGTTCGTCTTCTTCTGCCTCAAGTAGTCCAAAATGGTTCAGGGCCCAAACGGAGGAATCTCGAAACAAGTTCATGCTTTCTGGAATCCTCACGAGAAATGAGGAGGGTGGGTGAGTTTCCACGCAATTTTGAGACATTGAAAAAAGTTCGTCTTCTTCTGCCTCAAGTTGTCCCATATGGTTCAGGGCCCAAACGGAGGAATCTCGAAACACGTTCATGCATTCTGAAATCCTCGCGAGAAATGAGGAGGGTGGGTGAGTTTCCACGCAATTCCGAGACGTTGAAAAAAGTTCGTCTTCTTCTTCCTCATGTAGTCCCAAATGGTTCACGGCCCAAACGGAGGAATCTCGAAACAAGTTCATGCTTTCTGGAATCCCCACGAGAAATGAGGAGGGTGGGTGAGTTTCCACGCAATTTTGAGACATTGAAAAAAGATCGTCTTCTTCTGCCTCAAGTTGTCCCATATGGTTCAGGGCTCAAGCGGAGGAATCTCAAAACACGTTCATGCATTCTGAAATCCTCGCGAGAAATGAGGAGGGTGGGTGTGTTTCCACGCAATTCCGAGACGTTGAAAAAAGTTCGTCTTGTACTTCCTCATGTAGTCGCAAATGGTTAACGGCCCAAACGGAGGAATCTCGAAACAAGTTCATTCTTTCTGGAATCCTCACGAGAAATGAGGAGGGTGGGTGAGTTTCCACGCAATTCCGAGACGTTGAAAAAAGTTCGTCTTCTTCTTCCTCATGTAGTCCCAAATGGTTCACGACCCAAACGGAGGAATCTCGAAACAAGTTCATTCTTTCTGGAATCCTCGCGAGAAATGAGGAGGGTGGGTGAGTTTCCACGCAATTCCGAGACGTTGAAAAAAGTTCGTCTTCTTCTTCCTCATGTAGTCGCAAATGGTTCACGGCCCAAACGGAGAGGAATCTCGAAACAAGTTCATTCTTTCTGGAATCCTCACGAGAAATGAGGAGGGTGGGTGAGTTTCCACGCAATTCGGAGACGTTGAAAAAAGTTCGTCTTCTTCTTCCTCATGTAGTCCCAAATGGTTCACGGCCCAAACGGAGGAATCTCGAAACAAGTTCATGCTTTCTGGAATCCTCACGAGAAATGAGGAGGGTGGGTGAGTTTCCCCGCAATTTTGAGACATTCAAAAAAGTTCGTGTTCTTCTGCCTCAAGTTTTCCCATATGGTTCAGGGCCCAAACGGAGGAATCTCGAAACACGTTCATGCATTCTGAAATCCAAGCGAGAAATGAGGACGGTGGGTGAGTTTCCACGCAATTCCGAGACGTTGAAAAAAGTTCGTCTTCTTCTTCCTCATGTAGTCGCAAATGGTTCACGGCCCAAACAGAGGAATCTCGAAACAAGTTCATTCTTTCTGGAATCCTCACGAGAAATGAGGAGGGTGGGTGAGTTTCCACGCAATTCCGAGACGTTGAAAAAAGTTCGTCTTCTTCTGCCTCAAGTTGTCCCACATGGTTCAGGGCCCAAATGGGGGAATCTCGAAACAAGTTCATGCATCCTGGAATCCTCACGAGAAATGAACAGGGTGAGTGAGTTTCCACGCAATTCTGAGACGTTGAAAAAAGTCTTCTTCTTCCTCATGTAGTCACAAATGGTTCACGGCCCAAACGGAGGAATCTCGAAACAAGTTCATGCTTTCTGGAATCCTCACGAGAAATGAGGAGGGTGGGTCAGTTTCCACAGAATTCCGAGACATTGAAAAAAGTTCCTCTTCTTCAGCCTCAAGTAGTCCCAAATGGTTCAGGCCCCAAACGGAGGAATCTCTAAACAAGTTCATGCTTTCTGGAATCCTCACGAGAAATGAGGAGGGTCGGTGAGTTTCCACGCAATTCCGAGACATTGAAAAAAGTTCGTCTTCTTTAGCCTCAAGTTGTCCCATATGGTTCAGGGCCCAAGCGGAGGGATCTCGAAACAAGGTCATGCATTTTGGAATCCTCACGAGAAATGAGGAGGGTGGGTGAGTTTCCACGGAATTCCAAGACGTTGAAAAATGTTCGTCTTCTTCTTCCTCATGTAGTCCCAAATGGTTCACGGCCCAAAAGGAGGAATCTCGAAACAAGTTCATGCTTTCTGGAATCCTCACGAGAAATGAGGAGGGTGGGTGAGTTTCCCCGCAATTCCGAGACATTGAAAAAAGTTCGTCTTCTTCTGCCTCAAGTAGTCCAAAATGGTTCAGGGCCCAAACGGAGGAATCTCGAAACAAGTTCATGCTTTCTGGAATCCTCACGAGAAATGAGGAGGGTGGGTGAGTTTCCACGCAATTTTGAGACATTGAAAAAAGTTCGTCTTCTTCTGCCTCAAGTTGTCCCATATGGTTCAGGGCCCAAACGGAGGAATCTCGAAACACGTTCATGCATTCTGAAATCCTCGCGAGAAATGAGGAGGGTTGGTGAGTTTCCACGCAATTCCGAGACGTTGAAAAAAGTTCGTCTTCTTCTTCCTCATGTAGTCCCAAATGGTTCACGGCCCAAACGGAGGAATCTCGAAACAAGTTCATGCTTTCTGGAATCCCCACGAGAAATGAGGAGGGTGGGTGAGTTTCCACGCAATTTTGAGACATTGAAAAAAGATCGTCTTCTTCTGCCTCAAGTTGTCCCATATGGTTCAGGGCTCAAGCGGAGGAATCTCAAAACACGTTCATGCATTCTGAAATTCTCGCGAGAAATGAGGAGGGTGGGTGTGTTTCCACGCAATTCCGAGACGTTGAAAAAAGTTCGTCTTGTACTTCCTCATGTAGTCGCAAATGGTTAACGGCCCAAACGGAGGAATCTCGAAACAAGTTCATTCTTTCTGGAATCCTCACGAGAAATGAGGAGGGTGGGTGAGTTTCCACGCAATTCCGAGACGTTGAAAAAAGTTCGTCTTCTTCTTCCTCATGTAGTCCCAAATGGTTCACGACCCAAACGGAGGAATCTCGAAACAAGTTCATTCTTTCTGGAATCCTCGCGAGAAATCAGGAGGGTGGGTGAGTTTCCACGCAATTCCGAGACGTTGAAAAAAGTTCGTCTTCTTCTTCCTCATGTAGTCGCAAATGGTTCACGGCCCAAACGGAGGAATCTGGAAACAAGTTCATGCTTTCTGGAATCCTCACGAGAAATGAGGAGGGTGGGTGAGTTTCCACGCAATTCCGAGACGTTGAAAAAAGTTCGTCTTCTTCTTCCTCATGTAGTCGCAAATGGTTCACGGCCCAAACAGAGGATTCTCGAAACAAGTTCATTCTTTCTGGAATCCTCACGAGAAATGAGGAGGGTGGGTGAGTTTCCACGCAATTCCGAGACGTTGAAAAAAGTTCGTCTTCTTCTTCCTCATGTAGTCGCAAATGGTTCACGGCCCAAACAGAGGATTCTCGAAACAAGTTCATTCTTTCTGGAATCCTCACGAGAAATGAGGAGGGTGGGTGAGTTTCCACGCAATTCCGAGACGTTGAAAAAAGTTCGTCTTCTTCTGCCTCAAGTTGTCCCACATGGTTCAGGGCCCAAACGGAGGAATCTCGAAACAAGTTCATGCATTCTGGAATCCTCACGAGAAATGAGGAGGGTGGGTGAGTTTCCACGCAATTCCGAGACGTTGAAAAAAGTTCGTCTTCTTCTTCCTCATGTAGTCGCAAATGGTTCACGGCCCAAACAGAGGATTCTCGAAACAAGTTCATTCTTTCTGGAATCCTCACGAGAAATGAGGAGGGTGGGTGAGTTTCCACGCAATTCCGAGACGTTGAAAAAAGTTCGTCTTCTTCTGCCTCAAGTTGTCCCACATGGTTCAGGGCCCAAACGGAGGAATCTCGAAACAAGTTCATGCATTCTGGAATCCTCACGAGAAATGAGGAGGGTGGGTGAGTTTCCACGCAATTTTGAGACATTGAAAAAAGTTCGTCTTCTTCTGCCTCAAGTTGTCCCACATGGTTCAGGGCCCAAACGGAGGAATCTCGAAACAAGGTCATGCATTCTGGAATCCTCACGAGAAATGAGGAGGGTGGGTGAGTTTCCACGGAATTCCAAGACGTTGAAAAAAGTTCGTCTTCTTCTTCCTCATGTAGTCCCAAATGGTTCACGGCCCAAAAGGAGGAATCTCGAAACAAGTTCATGCTTTCTGGAATCCTCACGAGAAATGAGGAGGGTGGGTGAGTTTCCCCGCAATTCCGAGACATTGAAAAAAGTTCGTCTTCTTCTGCCTCAAGTAGTCCAAAATGGTTCAGGGCCCAAACGGAGGAATCTCGAAACAAGTTCATGCTTTCTGGAATCCTCACGAGAAATGAGGAGGGTGGGTGAGTTTCCACGCAATTTTGAGACATTGAAAAAAGTTCGTCTTCTTCTGCCTCAAGTTGTCCCATATGGTTCAGGGCCCAAACGGAGGAATCTCGAAACACGTTCATGCATTCTGAAATCCTCGCGAGAAATGAGGAGGGTTGGTGAGTTTCCACGCAATTCCGAGACGTTGAAAAAAGTTCGTCTTCTTCTTCCTCATGTAGTCCCAAATGGTTCACGGCCCAAACGGAGGAATCTCGAAACAAGTTCATGCTTTCTGGAATCCCCACGAGAAATGAGGAGGGTGGGTGAGTTTCCACGCAATTTTGAGACATTGAAAAAAGATCGTCTTCTTCTGCCTCAAGTTGTCCCATATGGTTCAGGGCTCAAGCGGAGGAATCTCAAAACACGTTCATGCATTCTGAAATTCTCGCGAGAAATGAGGAGGGTGGGTGTGTTTCCACGCAATTCCGAGACGTTGAAAAAAGTTCGTCTTGTACTTCCTCATGTAGTCGCAAATGGTTAACGGCCCAAACGGAGGAATCTCGAAACAAGTTCATTCTTTCTGGAATCCTCACGAGAAATGAGGAGGGTGGGTGAGTTTCCACGCAATTCCGAGACGTTGAAAAAAGTTCGTCTTCTTCTTCCTCATGTAGTCCCAAATGGTTCACGACCCAAACGGAGGAATCTCGAAACAAGTTCATTCTTTCTGGAATCCTCGCGAGAAATGAGGAGGGTGGGTGAGTTTCCACGCAATTCCGAGACGTTGAAAAAAGTTCGTCTTCTTCTTCCTCATGTAATCGCAAATGGTTCACGGCCCAAACGGAGAGGAATCTCGAAACAAGTTCATTCTTTCTGGAATCCTCACGAGAAATGAGGAGGGTGGGTGAGTTTCCACGCAATTCGGAGACGTTGAAAAAAGTTCGTCTTCTTCTTCCTCATGTAGTCCCAAATGGTTCACGGCCCAAACGGAGGAATCTCGAAACAAGTTCATGCTTTCTGGAATCCTCACGAGAAATGAGGAGGGTGGGTGAGTTTCCCCGCAATTTTGAGACATTCAAAAAAGTTCGTGTTCTTCTGCCTCAAGTTTTCCCATATGGTTCAGGGCCCAAACGGACGAATCTCGAAACACGTTCATGCATTCTGAAATCCAAGCGAGAAATGAGGACGGTGGGTGAGTTTCCACGCAATTCCGAGACGTTGAAAAAAGTTCGTCTTCTTCTTCCTCATGTAGTCGCAAATGGTTCACGGCCCAAACAGAGGATTCTCGAAACAAGTTCATTCTTTCTGGAATCCTCACGAGAAATGAGGAGGGTGGGTGAGTTTCCAAGCAATTTTGAGACAAAAAGTTCGTCTTCTTCTGCCTCAAGTTGTCCCATATGGTTCAGGGCCCAAACGGAGGAATCTCGAAACACGTTCATGCATTCTGAAATCATCGCGAGAAATGAGGAGGGTGGGTGAGTTTCCACGCAATTCCGAGACGTTGAAAAAAGTTCGTCTTCCTCTGCATCAAGTTGTCCTATAGGTTCAAGGCACCATCGGAGGAATCTCAAAAAACGTTCATCCATTCTGGAATCCTCACGAGAAACGTGGAGGGTGGGTGAGTTTCCACGCAATTCCAAGACGTTGAAAAAAGTTTGTCTTCTTCTGCCTCAAGTAGTCCCAAAAGGTTCACGGCCCAAACGGAGGAATCTCGAAACAAGTTCATGCTTTCTGGAATCCTCACGAGAAATGAGGAGGGTGGGCGAGTTTCCACGCAATTCCGAGACGTTGAAAAAAGTTCGTCTTCTTCTTCCTCATGTAGTCCTAAATGGTTTACAGCCCAAACGGAGGAATCTCGAAACAAGTTCATGCTTTCTGGAATCCTCACGAGAAATGAGGAGGGTGGGTCAGTTTCCACGACATTCCGAGACATTGAAAAAAGTTCGTCTTCTTCTGCCTCAAGTAGTCCCAAATGGTTCAGGGCCCAAACGGAGGAATCTCGAAACAAGTTCATGCATTCTGGAATCCTCACGAGAAATGAGGAGGGTGGGTGAATTTCCACGCAATTTTGAGACATTGAAAAAAGTTCGTCTTCTTCTGCCTCAAGTTGTCCCATATGGTTCAGGGCCCAAACGGAGGAATCTCGAAACACGTTCATGCAATCTGAAATCCTTGCGAGAAATGAGGAGGGTGGGTGAGTTTCCACGCAATTCCGAGACGTTGAAAAAAGTTCGTCTTCTTCTTCCTCATGTAGTCCTAAATGGTTCACGGCCCAAACGGAGGAATCTCGAAACAAGTTCATGCTTTCTGGAATCCTCACGAGAAATGAGGAGGGTGGGTGAGTTTCCAAGCAATTTTGAGACAAAAAGTTCGTCTTCTTCTGCCTCAAGTTGTCCCATATGGTTCAGGGCCCAAACGGAGGAATCTCGAAACACGTTCATGCATTCTGAAATCATCGCGAGAAATGAGGAGGGTGGGTGAGTTTCCACGCAATTCCGAGACGTTGAAAAAAGTTCGTCTTCCTCTGCATCAAGTTGTCCTATGGGTTCAAGGCACCATCGGAGGAATCTCAAAAAACGTTCATCCATTCTGGAATCCTCACGAGAAACGAGGAGGGTGGGTGAGTTTCCACGCAATTCCAAGACGTTGAAAAAAGTTTGTCTTCTTCTGCCTCAAGTAGTCCCAAATGGTTCACGGCCCAAACGGAGGAATCTCGAAACAAGTTCATGCTTTCTGGAATCCTCACGAGAAATGAGGAGGGTGGGTGAGTTTCCACGCAATTCCGAGACGTTGAAAAAAGTACGTCTTCTTCTTCCTCATGTAGTCCTAAATGGTTTACGGCCCAAACGGAGGAATCTCGAAACAAGTTCATGCTTTCTGGAATCCTCACGAGAAATGAGGAGGGTGGGTGAGTTTCCACGCAATTTTGAGACATTGAAAAAAGTTCGTCTTCTTCTGCCTCAAGTTGTCCCATATGGTTCAGGGCCCAAACGGAGGAATCTCGAAACACGTTCATGCATTCTGAAATCCTCGCGAGAAATGAGGAGGGTGGGTGAGTTTCCACGCAATTCCGAGACGTTGAAAAAAGTTCGTCTTCCTCTGCATCAAGTTGTCCTATAGGTTCAAGGCACAATCGGAGGAATCTCAAAAAACGTTCATCCATTCTGGAATCCTCACGAGAAACGAGGAGGGTGGGTGAGTTTCCACGCAATTCCGAGACGTTGAAAAAAGTTTGTCTTCTTCTGCCTCAAGTAGTCCCAAAAGGTTCACGGCCCAAACGGAGGAATCTCGAAACAAGTTCATGCTTTCTGGAATCCTCACGAGAAATGAGGAGGGTGGGTGAGTTTCCACGCAATTCCGAGACGTTGAAAAAAGTTCGTCTTCTTCTTCCTCATGTAGTCCTAAATGGTTTACGGCCCAAACGGAGGAATCTCGAAACAAGTTCTTGCTTTCTGGAATCCTCACGAGAAATGAGGAGGGTGGGTCAGTTTCCACGACATTCCGAGACATTGAAAAAAGTTCGTCTTCTTCTGCCTCAAGTAGTCCCAAATGGTTCAGGGCACAAACGGAGGAATCTCGAAACAAGTTCATGCATTCTGGAATCCTCACGAGAAATGAGGAGGTGGGTGAATTTCCACGCAATTTTGAGACATTGAAAAAAGTTCGTCTTCTTCTGCCTCAAGTTGTCCCATATGGTTCAGGGCCCAAACGGAGGAATCTCGAAACACGTTCATGCAATCTGAAATCCTCGCGAGAAATGAGGAGGGTGGGTGAGTTTCCACGCAATTCCGAGACGTTGAAAAAAGTTCGTCTTCTTCTTCCTCATGTAGTCCCAAATGGTTCACGGCCCAAACGCAGGAATCTCGAAACAAGTTCATGCTTTCTGGAATCCTCACGAGAAATGAGGAGGGTGGGTGAGTTTCCACGCAATTTTGAGACATTGAAAAAAGTTCGTCTTCTTCTGCCTCAAGTTGTCCCATATGGTTCAGGGCCCAAACGGAGGAATCTCGAAACACGTTCATGCATTCTGAAATCCTCGCGAGAAATGAGGAGGGTGGGTGAGTTTCCACGCAATTCCGAGACGTTGAAAAAAGTTCGTCTTCCTCTGCATCAAGTTGTCCTATAGGTTCAAGGCACAATCGGAGGAATCTCAAAAAACGTTCATCCATTCTGGAATCCTCACGAGAAACGTGGAGGGTGGGTGAGTTTCCACGCAATTCCAAGACGTTGAAAAAAGTTTGTCTTCTTCTGCCTCAAGTAGTCCCAAATTGTTCACGGCCCAAACGGAGGAATCTCGAAACAAGTTCATGCTTTCTGGAATCCTCACGAGAAATGAGGAGGGTGGGTGAGTTTCCACGCAATTCCGAGACGTTGAAAAAAGTACGTCTTCTTCTTCCTCATGTAGTCCTAAATGGTTTACGGCCCAAACGGAGGAATCTCGAAACAAGTTAATGCTTTCTGGAATCCTCACGAGAAATGAGGAGGGTGGGTGAGTTTCCACGCAATTTTGAGACATTGAAAAAAGTTCGTCTTCTTCTGCCTCAAGTTGTCCCATATGGTTCAGGGCCCAAACGGAGGAATCTCGAAACACGTTCATGCATTCTGAAATCCTCGCGAGAAATGAGGAGGGTGGGTGAGTTTCCACGCAATTCCGAGACGTTGAAAAAAGTTCGTCTTTCTCTGCAACAAGTTGTCCTATAGGTTCAAGGCACAATCGGAGGAATCTCAAAAAACGTTCATCCATTCTGGAATCCTCACGAGAAACGAGGAGGGTGGGTGAGTTTCCACGCAATAATGAGACGTTGAAAAAAGTTTGTCTTCTTCTGCCTCAAGTAGTCCCAAAAGGTTCACGGCCCAAACGGAGGAATCTCGAAACAAGTTCATGCTTTCTGGAATCCTCACGAGAAATGAGGAGGGTGGGTGAGTTTCCACGCAATTCTGAGACGTTGAAAAAAGTACGTCTTCTTCTTCCTCATGTAGTCCTAAATGGTTTACCGGCCAAACGGAGGAATCTCGAAACAAGTTTATGCTTTCTGGAATCCTCTCGAGAAATGAGGAGGGTGGGTGAGTTTCCACGCCATTCCGAGACATTGAAAAAAGTTCGTCTTCTTCTGCCTCAAGTAGTCCCAAATGGTTCAGGGCCCAAACGGAGGAATCTCGAAACAAGTTCATGCATTCTGGAATCCTCACGAGAAATGAGGAGGGTGGGTGAGTTTCCACGCAATTTTGAGACATTGAAAAAAGTTCGTCTTCTTCTGCCTCAAGTTGTCCCATATGGTTAAGGGCCCAAACGGAGGAATCTCGAAACACGTTCATGCAATCTAAAATCCTCGCGAGAAATGAGGAGGGTGGGTGAGTTTCCACGCAATTCCGAGACGTTGAAAAAAGTTCGTCTTCTTCTTCCTCATGTAGTCCCAAATGGTTCACGGCCCAAACGGAGGAATCTCGAAACAAGTTCAGGCTTTCTGGAATCCCCACGAGAAATGAGGAGGGTGGGTGAGTTTCCACGCAATTCCGAGATGTTGAAAAAAGTTCGTCTTCTTCTTCCTCATGTAGTCCTAAATGGTTTACGGGCCAAACGGAGGAATCTCGAAACAAGTTCATGCTTTCTGGAATCCTCATGAGAAATGAGGAGGGTGGGTCAGTTTCCACGACATTCCGAGACATTGAAAAAAGTTCGTCTTCTTCTGCCTCAAGTAGTCCCAAATGGTTCAGGGCCCAAACGGAGGAATCTCGAAACAAGTTCATGCATTCTGGAATCCTCACGAGAAATGAGGAGGGTGGGTGAATTTCCACGCAATTTTGAGACATTGAAAAAAGTTCGTCTTCTTCTGCCTCAAGTTGTCCCATATGGTTCAGGGCCCAAACGGAGGAATCTCGAAACACGTTCATGCAATCTGAAATCCTCGCGAGAAATGAGGAGGGTGGGTGAGTTTCCACGCAATTCCGAGACGTTGAAAAAAGTTCGTCTTCTTCTTCCTCATGTAGTCCCAAATGGTTCACGGCCCAAACGGAGGAATCTCGAAACAAGTTCATGCTTTCTGGAATCCTCACGAGAAATGAGGAGGGTAGGTGAGTTTCCACGCAATTTTGAGACATTGAAAAAAGTTCGTCTTCTTCTGCCTCAAGTTGTCCCATATGGTTCAGGTCCCAAACGGAGGAATCTCGAAACACGTTCATGCATTCTGAAATCCTCGCGAGAAATGAGGAGGGTGGGTGAGTTTCCACGCAATTCCGAGACGTTGAAAAAAGTTCGTCTTCCTCTACATCATGTTGTCCTATAGGTTCAAGGCACAATCGGAGGAATCTCAAAAAACGTTCATCCATTCTGGAATCCTCACGAGAAACGTGGAGGGTGGGTGAGTTTCCACGCAATTCCGAGACGTTGAAAAAAGTTCGTCTTCCTCTGCAACAAGTTGTCCTATAGGTTCAAGGCACAATCGGAGGAATCTCAAAAAACGTTCATCCATTCTGGAATCCTCACGAGAAACGAGGAGGGTGGGTGAGTTTCCACGCAATTCCGAGACGTTGAAAAAAGTTTGTCTTCTTCTGCCTCAAGTAGTCCCAAAAGGTTCACGGCCCAAACGGAGGAATCTCGAAACAAGTTCATGCTTTCTGGAATCCTCACGAGAAATGAGGAGGGTGGGTGAGTTTCCACGCAATTCCGAGACGTTGAAAAAAGTTCGTCTTCTTCTTCCTCATGTAGTCCTAAATGGATTACGGCCCAAACGGAGGAATCTCGAAACAAGTTCATGCTTCCTGGAATCCTCACGAGAAATGAGGAGGGTGGGTCAGTTTCCACGACATTC
This sequence comes from Acacia crassicarpa, assembly GCA_034222035.1. NCBI lineage: Eukaryota > Viridiplantae > Streptophyta > Magnoliopsida > Fabales > Fabaceae > Acacia > Acacia crassicarpa. The sequence continues at coordinate 141,065 of JAWXYG010000021.1, read as the reverse complement.
CAAGACGTTGAAAAAAGTTCGTCTTCTTCTGCCTCAAGTAGTCCCAAATGGTTCAGGGCCCAAACGGAGGAATCTCGAAACAAGTTCATGCATTCCGGACTCCTCACGAGAAATGAGGAGGGTGGGTGAATTTCCACGCAATTTTGAGACATTGAAAAAAGTTCGTCTTCTTCTGCCTCAAGTTGTCCCATATGGTTCAGGGCCCAAACGGAGGAATCTCGAAACACGTTCATGCAATCTGAAATCCTCGCGAGAAATGAGGAGGGTGGGTGAGTTTCCACGCAATTCCGAGACGTTGAAAAAAGTTCGTCTTCTTCTTCCTCATGTAGTCCCAAATGGTTCACGGCCCAAACGGAGGAATCTCGAAACAAGTTCATGCTTTCTGGAATCCCCACGAGAAATGAGGAGGGTAGGTGAGTTTCCACGCAATTTTGAGACATTGAAAAAAGTTCGTCTTCTTCTGCCTCAAGTTGTCCCATATGGTTCAGGTCCCAAACGGAGGAATCTCGAAACACGTTCATGCATTCTGAAATCCTCGCGAGAAATGAGGAGGGTGGGTGAGTTTCCACGCAATTCCGAGACGTTGAAAAAAGTTCGTCTTCCTCTACATCATGTTGTCCTATAGGTTCAAGGCACAATCGGAGGAATCTCAAAAAACGTTCATCCATTCTGGAATCCTCACGAGAAACGTGGAGGGTGGGTGAGTTTCCACGCAATTCCGAGACGTTGAAAAAAGTTCGTCTTCCTCTGCAACAAGTTGTCCTATAGGTTCAAGGCACAATCGGAGGAATCTCAAAAAACGTTCATCCATTCTGGAATCCTCACGAGAAACGAGGAGGGTGGGTGAGTTTCCACGCAATTCCGAGACGTTGAAAAAAGTTTGTCTTCTTCTGCCTCAAGTAGTCCCAAAAGGTTCACGGCCCAAACGGAGGAATCTCGAAACAAGTTCATGCTTTCTGGAATCCTCACGAGAAATGAGGAGGGTGGGTGAGTTTCCACGCAATTCCGAGACGTTGAAAAAAGTTCGTCTTCTTCTTCCTCATGTAGTCCTAAATGGATTACGGCCCAAACGGAGGAATCTCGAAACAAGTTCATGCTTCCTGGAATCCTCACGAGAAATGAGGAGGGTGGGTCAGTTTCCACGCAATTCCGAGACGTTGAAAAAAGTTCGTCTTTCTCTGCAACAAGTTGTCCTATTGGTTCAAGGCACAATCGGAGGAATCTCAAAAAACGTTCATCCATTCTGGAATCCTCACGAGAAACGAGGAGGGTGGGTGAGTTTCCACGCAATAATGAGACGTTGAAAAAAGTTTGTCTTCTTCTGCCTCAAGTAGTCCCAAAAGGTTCACGGCCCAAACGGAGGAATCTCGAAACAAGTTCATGCTTTCTGGAATCCTCACGAGAAATGAGGAGGGTGGGTGAGTTTCCACGCAATTCTGAGACGTTGAAAAAAGTACGTCTTCTTCTTCCTCATGTAGTCCTAAATGGTTTACCGGCCAAACGGAGGAATCTCGAAACAAGTTTATGCTTTCTGGAATCCTCTCGAGAAATGAGGAGGGTGGGTGAGTTTCCACGCCATTCCGAGACATTGAAAAAAGTTCGTCTTCTTCTGCCTCAAGTAGTCCCAAATGGTTCAGGGCCCAAACGGAGGAATCTCGAAACAAGTTCATGCATTCTGGAATCCTCACGAGAAATGAGGAGGGTGGGTGAGTTTCCACGCAATTTTGAGACATTGAAAAAAGTTCGTCTTCTTCTGCCTCAAGTTGTCCCATATGGTTCAGGGCCCAAACGGAGGAATCTCGAAACACGTTCATGCTTTCTGGAATCCTCACGAGAAATGAGGAGGGTGGACGAGTTTCCACGCAATTCCGAGACGTTGAAAAAAGTTCGTCTTCTTCTTCCTCATGTAGTCCTAAATGGTTTACGGCCCAAACGGAGGAATCTCGAAACAAGTTCATGCTTTCTGGAATCCTCACGAGAAATGAGGAGGGTGGGTGAGTTTCCACGCCATTCCGAGACATTGAAAAAAGTTCGTCTTCTTCTGCCTCAAGTAGTCCCAAATGGTTCAGGGCCCAAACGGAGGAATCTCGAAACAAGTTCATGCATTCTGGAATCCTCAGGAGAAATGGGGAGGGTGGGTGAGTTTCCACGCAATTTTGAGACATTGAAAAAAGTTCGTCTTCTTCTGCCTCAAGTTGTCCCATATGGTTCAGGGCCCAAACGGAGGAATCTCGAAACACGTTCATGCAATCTGAAATCCTCGCGAGAAATGAGGAGGGTGGGTGAGTTTCCACGCAATTCCGAGACGTTGAAAAAAGTTCGTCTTCTTCTTCCTCATGTAGTCCCAAATGGTTCACGGCCCAAACGGAGGAATCTCGAAACAAGTTCAGGCTTTCTGGAATCCTCACGAGAAATGAGGAGGGTGGGTGAGTTTCCACGCAATTTTGAGATATTGAAAAAAGTTCGTCTTCTTCTGCCTCAAGTTGTCCCATATGGTTCAGGGCCCAAACGGAGGAATCTCGAAACACGTTCATGCAATCTGAAATCCTCGCGAGAAATGAGGAGGGTGGGTGAGTTTCCACGCAATTCCGAGACGTTGAAAAAAGTTCGTCTTCTTCTGCCTCAAGTAGTCCCAAATGGTTCAGGGCCCAAACGGAGGAATCTCGAAACAAGTTCATGCATTCTGGAATCCTCACGAGAAATGAGGAGGGTGGGTGAGTTTCCACGCAATTTTGAGACATTGAAAAAAGTTCGTCTTCTTCTGCCTCAAGTTGTCCCATATGGTTCAGGGCCCAAACGGAGGAATCTCGAAACACGTTCATGCATTCTGAAATCCTCGCGAGAAATGAGGAGGGTGGGTGAGTTTCCACGCAATTCCGAGACGTTGAAAAAAGTTCGTCTTCTTCTTCCTCATGTTGTCCCAAATGGTTCACGGCCCAAACGGAGTAATCTCGAAACAAGTTCAGGCTTTCTGGAATCCTCACGAGAAATGAGGAGGGTGGGTGAGTTTCCACGCAATTTTGAGACATTGAAAAAAGTTCGTCTTCTTCTGCCTCAAGTTGTCCCATATGGTTCAGGGCCCAAACGGAGGAATCTCGAAACACGTTCATGCAATCTGAAATCCTCGCGAGAAATGAGGAGGGTGGGTGAGTTTCCACGCAATTCCGAGACGTTGAAAAAAGTTCGTCTTCTTCTTCCTCATGTAGTCCCAAATGGTTCACGGCCCAAACGGAGGAATCTCGAAACAAGTTCATGCTTTCTGGAATCCTCACGAGAAATGAGGAGGGTGGGTGAGTTTCCACGCAATTTTGAGACATTGAAAAAAGTTCGTCTTCTTCTGCCTCAAGTTGTCCCATATGGTTCAGGGCCCAAACGGAGGAATCTCGAAACACGTTCATGCATTCTGAAATCATCGCGAGAAATGAGGAGGGTGGGTGAGTTTCCACGCAATTCCGAGACGTTGAAAAAAGTTCGTCTTCCTCTGCATCAAGTTGTCCTATAGGTTCAAGGCACAATCGGAGGAATCTCAAAAAATGTTCATCCATTCTGGAATCCTCACGAGAAACGTGGAGGGTGGGTGAGTTTCCACGCACTTCCAAGACGTTGAAAAAAGTTTGTCTTCTTCTGCCTCAAGTAGTCCCAAATGGTTCACGGCCCAAACAGAGGAATCTCGAAACAAGTTCATGCTTTCTGGAATCCTCTCGAGAAATGAGGAGGGTGGGTCAGTTTCCACGACATTCCGAGACATTGAAAAAAGTTCGTCTTCTTCTGCCTCAAGTAGTCCCAAATGGTTCAGGGCCCAAACGGAGGAATCTCGAAACAAGTTCATGCATTCTGGAATCCTCACGAGAAATGAGGAGGGTTTGTGAGTTTCCACGCAATTTTGAGACATTGAAAAAAGTTCGTCTTCTTCTGCCTCAAGTTGTCCCATATGGTTCAGGGCCCAAACGGAGGAATCTCGAAACACGTTCATGCATTATGAAATCCTCGCGAGAAATGAGGAGGGTGGGTGAGTTTCCACGCAATTCCGAGACGTTGAAAAAAGTTCGTCTTCTTCTTCCTCATGTAGTCCCAAATGGTTCACGGCCCAAACGGAGGAATCTCGAAACAAGTTCAGGCTTTCTGGAATCCCCACGAGAAATGAGGAGGGTGGGTGAGTTTCCACGCAATTTTGAGACATTGAAAAAAGTTCGTCTTCTTCTGCCTCAAGTTGTCCCATATCGTTCAGGGCCCAAACGGAGGAATCTCGAAACACGTTCATGCATTCTGAAATCCTCGCGAGAAATGAGGAGGGTGGGTGAGTTTCCACGCAATTCCGAGACGTTGAAAAAAGTTCGTCTTCCTCTGCATCAAGTTGTCCTATAGGTTCAAGGCACCATCGGAGGAATCTCAAAAAACGTTCATCCATTCTGGAATCCTCACGAGAAACGAGGAGGGTGGGTGAGTTTCCACGCAATTCCAAGACGTTGAAAAAAGTTTGTCTTCTTCTGCCTCAAGTAGTCCCAAATGGTTCACGGCCCAAACGGAGGAATCTCGAAACAAGTTCATGCTTTCTGGAATCCTCACGAGAAATGAGGAGGGTGGGTGAGTTTCCACGCAATTCCGAGACGTTGAAAAAAGTTCGTCTTCTTCTTCCTCATCTAGTCCTAAATTGTTTACGGGCCAAACGGAGGAATCTCGAAACAAGTTCATGCTTTCTGGAATCCTCACGAGAAATGAGGAGGGTGGGTCAGTTTCCACGACATTCCGAGACATTGAAAAAAGTTCGTCTTCTTCTGCCTCAAGTAGTCCCAAATGGTTCAGGGCCCAAACGGAGGAATCTCGAAACAAGTTCATGCATTCTGGAATCCTCATGAGAAATGAGGAGGGTGGGTGACTTTCCACGCAATTTTGAGACATTGAAAAAAGTTCGTCTTCTTCTGCCTCAAGTTGTCCCATATGGTTAAGGGCCCAAACGGAGGAATCTCGAAACACGTTCATGCAATCTAAAATCCTCGCGAGAAATGAGGAGGGTGGGTGAGTTTCCACGCAATTCCGAGACGTTGAAAAAAGTTCGTCTTCTTCTTCCTCATGTAGTCCCAAATGGTTCACGGCCCAAACGGAGGAATCTCGAAACAAGTTCAGGCTTTCTGGAATCCCCACGAGAAATGAGGAGGGTGGGTGAGTTTCCACGCAATTCCGAGATGTTGAAAAAAGTTCGTCTTCTTCTTCCTCATGTAGTCCTAAATGGTTTACGGGCCAAACGGAGGAATCTCGAAACAAGTTCATGCTTTCTGGAATCCTCACGAGAAATGAGGAGGGTGGGTCAGTTTCCACGACATTCCGAGACATTGAAAAAAGTTCGTCTTCTTCTGCCTCAAGTAGTCCCAAATGGTTCAGGGCCCAAACGGAGGAATCTCGAAACAAGTTCATGCATTCTGGAATCCTCACGAGAAATGAGGAGGGTGGGTGAATTTCCACGCAATTTTGAGACATTGAAAAAAGTTCGTCTTCTTCTGCCTCAAGTTGTCCCATATGGTTCAGGGCCCAAACGGAGGAATCTCGAAACACGTTCATGCAATCTGAAATCCTCGCGAGAAATGAGGAGGGTGGGTGAGTTTCCACGCAATTCCAAGACGTTGAAAAAAGTTCGTCTTCTTCTTCCTCATGTAGTCCCAAATGGTTCACGGCCCAAACGGAGGAATCTCGAAACAAGTTCATGCTTTCTGGAATCCTCACGAGAAATGAGGAGGGTAGGTGAGTTTCCACGCAATTTTGAGACATTGAAAAAAGTTCGTCTTCTTCTGCCTCAAGTTGTCCCATATGGTTCAGGTCCCAAACGGAGGAATCTCGAAACACGTTCATGCATTCTGAAATCCTCGCGAGAAATGAGGAGGGTGGGTGAGTTTCCACGCAATTCCGAGACGTTGAAAAAAGTTCGTCTTCCTCTACATCATGTTGTCCTATAGGTTCAAGGCACAATCGGAGGAATCTCAAAAAACGTTCATCCATTCTGGAATCCTCACGAGAAACGTGGAGGGTGGGTGAGTTTCCACGCAATTCCGAGACGTTGAAAAAAGTTCGTCTTCCTCTGCAACAAGTTGTCCTATAGGTTCAAGGCACAATCGGAGGAATCTCAAAAAACGTTCATCCATTCTGGAATCCTCACGAGAAACGAGGAGGGTGGGTGAGTTTCCACGCAATTCCGAGACGTTGAAAAAAGTTTGTCTTCTTCTGCCTCAAGTAGTCCCAAAAGGTTCACGGCCCAAACGGAGGAATCTCGAAACAAGTTCATGCTTTCTGGAATCCTCACGAGAAATGAGGAGGGTGGGTGAGTTTCCACGCAATTCCGAGACGTTGAAAAAAGTTCGTCTTCTTCTTCCTCATGTAGTCCTAAATGGATTACGGCCCAAACGGAGGAATCTCGAAACAAGTTCATGCTTCCTGGAATCCTCACGAGAAATGAGGAGGGTGGGTCAGTTTCCACGACATTCCAAGACGTTGAAAAAAGTTCGTCTTCTTCTGCCTCAAGTAGTCCCAAATGGTTCAGGGCCCAAACGGAGGAATCTCGAAACAAGTTCATGCATTCCGGACTCCTCACGAGAAATGAGGAGGGTGGGTGAATTTCCACGCAATTTTGAGACATTGAAAAAAGTTCGTCTTCTTCTGCCTCAAGTTGTCCCATATGGTTCAGGGCCCAAACGGAGGAATCTCGAAACACGTTCATGCAATCTGAAATCCTCGCGAGAAATGAGGAGGGTGGGTGAGTTTCCACGCAATTCCGAGACGTTGAAAAAAGTTCGTCTTCTTCTTCCTCATGTAGTCCCAAATGGTTCACGGCCCAAACGGAGGAATCTCGAAACAAGTTCATGCTTTCTGGAATCCCCACGAGAAATGAGGAGGGTAGGTGAGTTTCCACGCAATTTTGAGACATTGAAAAAAGTTCGTCTTCTTCTGCCTCAAGTTGTCCCATATGGTTCAGGTCCCAAACGGAGGAATCTCGAAACACGTTCATGCATTCTGAAATCCTCGCGAGAAATGAGGAGGGTGGGTGAGTTTCCACGCAATTCCGAGACGTTGAAAAAAGTTCGTCTTCCTCTACATCATGTTGTCCTATAGGTTCAAGGCACAATCGGAGGAATCTCAAAAAACGTTCATCCATTCTGGAATCCTCACGAGAAACGTGGAGGGTGGGTGAGTTTCCACGCAATTCCGAGACGTTGAAAAAAGTTCGTCTTCCTCTGCAACAAGTTGTCCTATAGGTTCAAGGCACAATCGGAGGAATCTCAAAAAACGTTCATCCATTCTGGAATCCTCACGAGAAACGAGGAGGGTGGGTGAGTTTCCACGCAATTCCGAGACGTTGAAAAAAGTTTGTCTTCTTCTGCCTCAAGTAGTCCCAAAAGGTTCACGGCCCAAACGGAGGAATCTCGAAACAAGTTCATGCTTTCTGGAATCCTCACGAGAAATGAGGAGGGTGGGTGAGTTTCCACGCAATTCCGAGACGTTGAAAAAAGTTCGTCTTCTTCTTCCTCATGTAGTCCTAAATGGATTACGGCCCAAACGGAGGAATCTCGAAACAAGTTCATGCTTTCTGGAATCCTCACGAGAAATGAGGAGGGTGGGTAAGTTTCCACGACATTCCGAGACATTGAAAAAAGTTCGTCTTCTTCTGCCTCAAGTAGTCCCAAATGGTTCAGGGCCCAAACGGAGGAATCTCGAAACAAGTTCATGCATTCTGGAATCCTCACGAGAAATGAGGAGGGTGGGTGAATTTCCACGCAATTTTGAGACATTGAAAAAAGTTCGTCTTCTTCTGCCTCAAGTTGTCCCATATGGTTCAGGGCCCAAACGGAGGAATCTCGAAACACGTTCATGCAATCTGAAATCCTCGCGAGAAATGAGGAGGGTGGGTGAGTTTCCACGCAATTCCGAGACGTTGAAAAAAGTTCGTCTTCTTCTTCCTCATGTAGTCCTAAATGGTTTACGGGCCAAACGGAGGAATCTCGAAACAAGTTCATGCTTTCTGGAATCCTCACGAGAAATGAGGAGGGTGGGTGAGTTTCCACGCAATTCCGAGACGTTGAAAAAAGTTCGTCTTCTTCTGCCTCAAGTAGTCCCAAATGGTTCAGGGCCCAAACGGAGGAATCTCGAAACAAGTTCATGCATTCTGGAATCCTCACGAGAAATGAGGAGGGTGGGTGAGTTTCCACGCAATTCCGAGACGTTGAAAAAAGTTCGTCTTCCTCTACATCATGTTGTCCTATAGGTTCAAGGCACAATCGGAGGAATCTCAAAAAACGTTCATCCATTCTGGAATCCTCACGAGAAACGTGGAGGGTGGGTGAGTTTCCACGCAATTCCGAGACGTTGAAAAAAGTTCGTCTTCCTCTGCAACAAGTTGTCCTATAGGTTCAAGGCACAATCGGAGGAATCTCAAAAAACGTTCATCCATTCTGGAATCCTCACGAGAAACGAGGAGGGTGGGTGAGTTTCCACTCAATTTCGAGACGTTGAAAAAAGTTTGTCTTCTTCTGCCTCAAGTAGTCCCAAAAGGTTCACGGCCCAAACGGAGGAATCTCGAAACAAGTTCATGCTTTCTGGAATCCTCACGAGAAATGAGGAGGGTGGGTGAGTTTCCACGCAATTCCGAGACGTTGAAAAAAGTTCGTCTTCTTCTTCCTCATGTAGTCCTAAATGGTTTACGGCCCAAACGGAGGAATCTCGAAACAAGTTCATGCTTCCTGGAATCCTCACGAGAAATGAGGAGGGTGGGTCAGTTTCCACGACATTCCAAGACGTTGAAAAAAGTTCGTCTTCTTCTGCCTCAAGTAGTCCCAAATGGTTCAGGGCCCAAACGGAGGAATCTCGAAACAAGTTCATGCATTCCGGAATCCTCACGAGAAATGAGGAGGGTGGGTGAATTTCCACGCAATTTTGAGACATTGAAAAAAGTTCGTCTTCTTCTGCCTCAAGTTGTCCCATATGGTTCAGGGCCCAAACGGAGGAATCTCGAAACACGTTCATGCAATCTGAAATCCTCGCGAGAAATGATGAGGGTGGGTGAGTTTCCACGCAATTCCGAGACGTTGAAAAAAGTTCGTCTTCTTCTTCCTCATGTAGTCCCAAATGGTTCACGGCCCAAACGGAGGAATCTCGAAACAAGTTCATGCTTTCTGGAATCCTCACGAGAAATGAGGAGGGTGGGTGAGTTTCCACGCAATTTTGAGACATTGAAAAAAGTTCGTCTTCTTCTGCATCAAGTTGTCCCATATGGTTCAGGGCCCAAACGGAGGAATCTCGAAACACGTTCATGCATTCTGAAATCCTCGCGAGAAATGAGGAGGGTGGGTGAGTTTCCACGCAATTCCGAGACGTTGAAAAAAGTTCGTCTTCCTCTGCATCAAGTTGTCTTATAGGTTCAAGGCACAATCGGAGGAATCTCAAAAAACGTTCATCCATTCTGGAATCCTCACGAGAAACGTGGAGGGTGGGTGAGTTTCCACGCAATTCCAAGACGTTGAAAAAAGTTTGTCTTCTTCTGCCTCAAGTAGTCCCAAATGGTTCAGGGCCCAAACGGAGGAATCTCGAAACAAGTTCATGCATTCTGGAATCCTCAGGAGAAATGGGGAGGGTGGGTGAGTTTCCACGCAATTTTGAGACATTGAAAAAAGTTCGTCTTCTTCTGCCTCAAGTAGTCCCAAATGGTTCAGGGCCCAAACGGAGGAATCTCGAAACAAGTTCATGCATTCTGGAATCCTCACGAGAAATGAGGAGGGTGGGTGAGTTTCCACGCAATTCCGAGACGTTGAAAAAAGTTCGTCTTCCTCTACATCATGTTGTCCTATAGGTTCAAGGCACAATCGGAGGAATCTCAAAAAACGTTCATCTATTCTGGAATCCTCACGAGAAACGTGGAGGGTGGGTGAGTTTCCACGCAATTCCGAGACGTTGAAAAAAGTTCGTCTTCCTCTGCAACAAGTTGTCCTATAGGTTCAAGGCACAATCGGAGGAATCTCAAAAAACGTTCATCCATTCTGGAATCCTCACGAGAAACGAGGAGGGTGGGTGAGTTTCCACGCAATTTCGAGACGTTGAAAAAAGTTTGTCTTCTTCTGCCTCAAGTAGTCCCAAAAGGTTCACGGCCCAAACGGAGGAATCTCGAAACAAGTTCATGCTTTCTGGAATCCTCACGAGAAATGAGGAGGGTGGGTGAGTTTCCACGCAATTCCGAGACGTTGAAAAAAGTTCGTCTTCTTCTTCCTCATGTAGTCCTAAATGGTTTACGGCCCAAACGGAGGAATCTCGAAACAAGTTCATGCTTCCTGGAATCCTCACGAGAAATGAGGAGGGTGGGTCAGTTTCCACGACATTCCAAGACGTTGAAAAAAGTTCGTCTTCTTCTGCCTCAAGTAGTCCCAAATGGTTCAGGGCCCAAACGGAGGAATCTCGAAACAAGTTCATGCATTCCGGAATCCTCACGAGAAATGAGGAGGGTGGGTGAATTTCCACGCAATTTTGAGACATTGAAAAAAGTTCGTCTTCTTCTGCATCAAGTTGTCCCATATGGTTCAGGGCCCAAACGGAGGAATCTCGAAACACGTTCATGCATTCTGAAATCCTCGCGAGAAATGAGGAGGGTGGGTGAGTTTCCACGCAATTCCGAGACGTTGAAAAAAGTTCGTCTTCCTCTGCATCAAGTTGTCTTATAGGTTCAAGGCACAATCGGAGGAATCTCAAAAAACGTTCATCCATTCTGGAATCCTCACGAGAAACGTGGAGGGTGGGTGAGTTTCCACGCAATTCCAAGACGTTGAAAAAAGTTTGTCTTCTTCTGCCTCAAGTAGTCCCAAATGGTTCAGGGCCCAAACGGAGGAATCTCGAAACAAGTTCATGCATTCTGGAATCCTCAGGAGAAATGGGGAGGGTGGGTGAGTTTCCACGCAATTCCGAGACGTTGAAAAAAGTACGTCTTCTTCTTCCTCATGTAGTCCTAAATGGTTTACGGGCCAAACAGAGGAATCTCGAAACAAGTTCATGCTTTCTGGAATCCTCTCGAGAAATGAGGAGGGTGGGTCAGTTTCCACGACATTCCGAGACATTGAAAAAAGTTCGTCTTCTTCTGCCTCAAGTAGTCCCAAATGGTTCAGGGCCCAAACGGAGGAATCTCGAAACAAGTTCATGCATTCTGGAATCCTCACGAGAAATGAGGAGGGTGGGTGAGTTTCCACGCAATTTTGAGACATTGAAAAAAGTTCGTCTTCTTCTGCCTCAAGTTGTCCCATATGGTTCAGGGCCCAAACGGAGGAATCTCGAAACACGTTCATGCATTCTGAAATCCTCGCGAGAAATAAGGAGGGTGGGTGAGTTTCCACGCAATTCCGAGACGTTGAAAAAAGTTCGTCTTCTTCTTCCTCATGTAGTCCCAAATGGTTCACGGCCCAAACGGAGGAATCTCGAAACAAGTTCAGGCTTTCTGGAATCCTCACGAGAAATGAGGAGGGTGGGTGAGTTTCCACGCAATTTTGAGACATTGAAAAAAGTTCGTCTTCTTCTGCCTCAAGTTGTCCCATATGGTTCAGGGCCCAAACGGAGGAATCTCGAAACACGTTCATGCAATCTGAAATCCTCGCGAGAAATGAGGAGGGTGGGTGAGTTTCCACGCAATTCCGAGACGTTGAAAAAAGTTCGTCTTCTTCTTCCTCATGTAGTCCCAAATGGTTCACGGCCCAAACGGAGGAATCTCGAAACAAGTTCATGCTTTCTGGAATCCTCACGAGAAATGAGGAGGGTGGGTGAGTTTCCACGCAATTTTGAGACATTGAAAAAAGTTCGTCTTCTTCTGCCTCAAGTTGTCCCATATGGTTCAGGGCCCAAACGGAGGAATCTCGAAACACGTTCATGCATTCTGAAATCATCGCGAGAAATGAGGAGGGTGGGTGAGTTTCCACGCAATTCCGAGACGTTGAAAAAAGTTCGTCTTCCTCTGCATCAAGTTGTCCTATAGGTTCAAGGCACAATCGGAGGAATCTCAAAAAACGTTCATCCATTCTGGAATCCTCACGAGAAACGTGGAGGGTGGGTGAGTTTCCACGCAATTCCAAGACGTTGAAAAAAGTTTGTCTTCTTCTGCCTCAAGTAGTCCCAAATGGTTCACGGCCCAAACGGAGGAATCTCGAAACAAGTTCATGCTTTCTGGAATCCTCACGAGAAATGAGGAGGGTGGGTGAGTTTCCACGCAATTCCGAGACGTTGAAAAAAGTTCGTCTTCTTCTTCCTCATGTTGTCCCGAATGGTTCACGGCCCAAACGGAGGAATCTCGAAACAAGTTCATGCTTTCTGGAATCCTCTCGAGAAATGAGGAGGGTGGGTCAGTTTCCACGACATTCCGAGACATTGAAAAAAGTTCGTCTTCTTCTTCCTCATGTAGTCCCAAATGGTTCACGGCCCAAACGGAGGAATCTCGAAACACGTTCATGCATTCTGAAATCCTCGCGAGAAATGAGGAGGGTGGGTGAGTTTCCACGCAATTCCGAGACGTTGAAAAAAGTTCGTCTTCCTCTGCATCAAGGTGTCCTATAGGTTCAAGGCACCATCGGAGGAATCTGAAAAAACGTTCATCCATTCTGGAATCCTCACGAGAAACGAGGAGGGTGGGTGAGTTTCCACGCAATTCCAAGACGTTGAAAAAAGTTTGTCTTCTTCTGCCTCAAGTAGTCCCAAATGGTTCACGGCCCAAACGGAGGAATCTCGAAACAAGTTCATGCTTTCTGGAATCCTCACGAGAAATGAGGAGGGTGGGTGAGTTTCCACGCAATTCCGAGACGTTGAAAAAAGTTCGTCTTCTTCTTCCTCATGTAGTCCTAAATGGTTTACGGGCCAAACGGAGGAATCTCGAAACAAGTTCATGCTTTCTGGAATCCTCACGAGAAATGAGGAGGGTGGGTCAGTTTCCACGACATTCCGAGACATTGAAAAAAGTTCGTCTTCTTCTGCCTCAAGTAGTCCCAAATGGTTCAGGGCCCAAACGGAGGAATCTCGAAACAAGTTCATCCATTCTGGAATCCTCACGAGAAATGAGGAGGGTGGGTGAGTTTCCACGCAATTCCGAGACGTTGAAAAAAGTTCGTCTTCCTCTGCATCAAGTTGTCCTATAGGTTCAAGGCACAATCGGAGGAATCTCAAAAAACGTTCATCCATTCTGGAATCCTCACGAGAAACGTGGAGGGTGGGTGAGTTTCCACGCAATTCCAAGACGTTGAAAAAAGTTTGTCTTCTTCTGCCTCAAGTAGTCCCAAATGGTTCACGGCCCAAACGGAGGAATCTCGAAACAAGTTCATGCTTTCTGGAATCCTCACGAGAAATGAGGAGGGTGGGTGAGTTTCCACGCAATTCCGAGACGTAGAAAAAAGTACGTCTTCTTCTTCCTCATGTAGTCCTAAATGGTTTACGGCCCAAACAGAGGAATCTTGAAACAAGTTCATGCTTTCTGAAATCCTCTCGAGAAATGAGGAGGGTGGGTCAGTTTCCACGACATTCCGAGACATTGAAAAAAGTTCGTCTTCTTCTGCCTCAAGTAGTCCCAAATGGTTCAGGGCCCAAACGGAGGAATCTCGAAACAAGTTCATGCATTCTGGAATCCTCACGAGAAATGAGGAGGGTTTGTGAGTTTCCACGCAATTTTGAGACATTGAAAAAAGTTCGTCTTCTTCTGCCTCAAGTTGTCCCATATGGTTCAGGGCCCAAACGGAGGAATCTCGAAACACGTTCATGCATTATGAAATCCTCGCGAGAAATGAGGAGGGTGGGTGAGTTTCCACGCAATTCCGAGACGTTGAAAAAAGTTCGTCTTCTTCTTCCTCATGTAGTCCCAAATGGTTCACGGCCCAAACGGAGGAATCTCGAAACCAGTTCAGGCTTTCTGGAATCCCCACGAGAAATGAGGAGGGTGGGTGAGTTTCCACGCAATTTTGAGACATTGAAAAAAGTTTGTCTTCTTCTGCCTCAAGTTGTCCCATATCGTTCAGGGCCCAAACGGAGGAATCTCGAAACACGTTCATGCATTCTGAAATCCTCGCGAGAAATGAGGAGGGTGGGTGAGTTTCCACGCAATTCCGAGACGTTGAAAAAAGTTCGTCTTCCTCTGCATCAAGTTGTCCTATAGGTTCAAGGCACCATCGGAGGAATCTGAAAAAACGTTCATCCATTCTGGAATCCTCACGAGAAACGAGGAGGGTGGGTAAGTTTCCACGCAATTCCAAGACGTTGAAAAAAGTTTGTCTTCTTCTGCCTCAAGTAGTCCCAAATGGTTCACGGCCCAAACGGAGGAATCTCGAAACAAGTTCATGCTTTCTGGAATCCTCACGAGAAATGAGGAGGGTGGGTGAGTTTCCACGCAATTCCGAGACGTTGAAAAAAGTTCGTCTTCTTCTTCCTCATGTAGTCCTAAATGGTTTACGGGCCAAACGGAGGAATCTCGAAACAAGTTCATGCTTTCTGGAATCCTCACGAGAAATGAGGAGGGTGGGTGAATTTCCACGCAATTTTGAGACATTGAAAAAAGTTCGTCTTCTTCTGCCTCAAGTTGTCCCATATGGTTCAGGGCCCAAACGGAGGAATCTCGAAACACGTTCATGCAATCTGAAATCCTCGCGAGAAATGAGGAGGGTGGGTGAGTTTCCACGCAATTCCGAGACGTTGAAAAAAGTTCGTCTTCTTCTTCCTCATGTAGTCCCAAATGGTTCACGGCCCAAACGGAGGAATCTCGAAACAAGTTCATGCTTTCTGGAATCCTCACGAGAAATGAGGAGGGTGGGTGAGTTTCCACGCAATTTTGAGACATTGAAAAAAGTTCGTCTTCTTCTGCCTCAAGTAGTCCCAAATGGTTCAGGGCCCAAACGGAGGAATCTCGAAACAAGTTCATGCATTCTGGAATCCTCACGAGAAATGAGGAGGGTTTGTGAGTTTCCACGCAATTTTGAGACATTGAAAAAAGTTCGTCTTCTTCTGCCTCAAGTTGTCCCATATGGTTCAGGGCCCAAACGGAGGAATCTCGAAACACGTTCATGCATTATGAAATCCTCGCGAGAAATGAGGAGGGTGGGTGAGTTTCCACGCAATTCCGAGACGTTGAAAAAAGTTCGTCTTCTTCTTCCTCATGTAGTCCCAAATGGTTCACGGCCCAAACGGAGGAATCTCGAAACCAGTTCAGGCTTTCTGGAATCCCCACGAGAAATGAGGAGGGTGGGTGAGTTTCCACGCAATTTTGAGACATTGAAAAAAGTTCGTCTTCTTCTGCCTCAAGTTGTCCCATATCGTTCAGGGCCCAAACGGAGGAATCTCGAAACACGTTCATGCATTCTGAAATCCTCGCGAGAAATGAGGAGGGTGGGTGAGTTTCCACGCAATTCCGAGACGTTGAAAAAAGTTCGTCTTCCTCTGCATCAAGTTGTCCTATAGGTTCAAGGCACCATCGGAGGAATCTGAAAAAACGTTCATCCATTCTGGAATCCTCACGAGAAACGAGGAGGGTGGGTGAGTTTCCACGCAATTCCAAGACGTTGAAAAAAGTTTGTCTTCTTCTGCCTCAAGTAGTCCCAAATGGTTCACGGCCCAAACGGAGGAATCTCGAAACAAGTTCATGCTTTCTGGAATCCTCACGAGAAATGAGGAGGGTGGGTGAGTTTCCACGCAATTCCGAGACGTTGAAAAAAGTTCGTCTTCTTCTTCCTCATGTAGTCCTAAATGGTTTACGGGCCAAACGGAGGAATCTCGAAACAAGTTCATGCTTTCTGGAATCCTCACGAGAAATGAGGAGGGTGGGTGAATTTCCACGCAATTTTGAGACATTGAAAAAAGTTCGTCTTCTTCTGCCTCAAGTTGTCCCATATGGTTCAGGGCCCAAACGGAGGAATCTCGAAACACGTTCATGCAATCTGAAATCCTCGTGAGAAATGAGGAGGGTGGGTGAGTTTCCACGCAATTCCGAGACGTTGAAAAAAGTTCGTCTTCTTCTTCCTCATGTAGTCCCAAATGGTTCACGGCCCAAACGGAGGAATCTCGAAACAAGTTCATGCTTTCTGGAATCCTCACGAGAAATGAGGAGGGTGGGTGAGTTTCCACGCAATTTTGAGACATTGAAAAAAGTTCGTCTTCTTCTGCCTCAAGTTGTCCCATATGGTTCAGGGCCCAAACGGAGGAATCTCGAAACACGTTCATGCATTCTGAAATCCTCGCGAGAAATGAGGAGGGTGGGTGAGTTTCCACGCAATTCCGAGACGTTGAAAAAAGTTCGTCTTCTTCTTCCTCATGTAGTCCCAAATGGTTCACGGCCCAAACGGAGGAATCTCGAAACAAGTTCATGCTTTCTGGAATCCTCACGAGAAATGAGGAGGGTGGGTGAGTTTCCACGCAATTTTGAGACATTGAAAAAAGTTCGTCTTCTTCTGCCTCAAGTTGTCCCATATGGTTCAGGTCCCAAACGGAGGAATCTCGAAACACGTTCATGCATTCTGAAATCCTCGCGAGAAATGAGGAGGGTGGGTGAGTTTCCACGCAATTCCGAGACGTTGAAAAAAGTTCGTCTTCCTCTGCATCAAGTTGTCCTATAGGTTCAAGGCACAATCGGAGGAATCTCAAAAAACGTTCATCCATTCTGGAATCCTCACGAGAAACGTGGAGGGTGGGTGAGTTTCCACGCAATTCCAAGACGTTGAAAAAAGTTTGTCTTCTTCTGCCTCAAGTAGTCCCAAATTGTTCACGGCCCAAACGGAGGAATCTCGAAACAAGTTCATGCTTTCTGGAATCCTCACGAGAAATGAGGAGGGTGGGTGAGTTTCCACGCAATTCCGAGACGTTGAAAAAAGTACGTCTTCTTCTTCCTCATGTAGTCCTAAATGGTTTACGGCCCAAACGGAAGAATCTCGAAACAAGTTCATGCTTTCTGGAATCCTCACGAGAAATGAGGAGGGTGGGTGAGTTTCCACGCAATTTTGAGACATTGAAAAAAGTTCGTCTTCTTCTGCCTCAAGTTGTCCCATATCGTTCAGGGCCCAAACGGAGGAATCTCGAAACACGTTCATGCATTCTGAAATCCTCGCGAGAAATGAGGAGGGTGGGTGAGTTTCCACGCAATTCCGAGACGTTGAAAAAAGTTCGTCTTCCTCTGCATCAAGTTGTCCTATAGGTTCAAGGCACCATCGGAGGAATCTGAAAAAACGTTCATCCATTCTGGAATCCTCACGAGAAACGAGGAGGGTGGGTGAGTTTCCACGCAATTCCAAGACGTTGAAAAAAGTTTGTCTTCTTCTGCCTCAAGTAGTCCCAAATGGTTCACGGCGCAAACGGAGGAATCTCTAAACAAGTTCATGCTTTCTGGAATCCTCACGAGAAATGAGGAGGGTGGGTGAGTTTCCACGCAATTCCGAGACGTTGAAAAAAGTTCGTCTTCTTCTTCCTCATGTAGTCCTAAATGGTTTACGGGCCAAACGGAGGAATCTCGAAACAAGTTCATGCTTTCTGGAATCCTCACGAGAAATGAGGAGGGTGGGTCAGTTTCCACGACATTCCGAGACATTGAAAAAAGTTCGTCTTCTTCTGCCTCAAGTAGTCCCAAATGGTTCAGGGCCCAAACGGAGGAATCTCGAAACAAGTTCATGCATTCTGGAATCCTCACGAGAAATGAGGAGGGTGGGTGAATTTCCACGCAATTTTGAGACATTGAAAAAAGTTCGTCTTCTTCTGCCTCAAGTTGTCCCATATGGTTCAGGGCCCAAACGGAGGAATCTCGAAACACGTTCATGCAATCTGAAATCCTCGCGAGAAATGAGGAGGGTGGGTGAGTTTCCACGCAATTCCGAGACGTTGAAAAAAGTTCGTCTTCTTCTTCCTCATGTAGTCCCAAATGGTTCACGGCCCAAACGGAGGAATCTCGAAACAAGTTCATGCTTTCTGGAATCCTCACGAGAAATGAGGAGGGTGGGTGAGTTTCCACGCAATTTTGAGACATTGAAAAAAGTTCGTCTTCTTCTGCCTCAAGTTGTCCCATATGGTTCAGGTCCCAAACGGAGGAATCTCGAAACACGTTCATGCATTCTGAAATCCTCGCGAGAATTGAGGAGGGTGGGTGAGTTTCCACGCAATTCCGAGACGTTGAAAAAAGTTCGTCTTCCTCTGCATCAAGTTGTCCTATAGGTTCAAGGCACAATCGGAGGAATCTCAAAAAACGTTCATCCATTCTGGAATCCTCACGAGAAACGTGGAGGGTGGGTGAGTTTCCACGCAATTCCAAGACGTTGAAAAAAGTTTGTCTTCTTCTGCCTCAAGTAGTCCCAAATTGTTCACGGCCCAAACGGAGGAATCTCGAAACAAGTTCATGCTTTCTGGAATCCTCACGAGAAATGAGGAGGGTGGGTGAGTTTCCACGCAATTCCGAGACGTTGAAAAAAGTACGTCTTCTTCTTCCTCATGTAGTCCTAAATGGTTTACGGCCCAAACGGAGGAATCTCGAAACAAGTTCATGCTTTCTGGAATCCTCACGAGAAATGAGGAGGGTGGGTGAGTTTCCACGCAATTTTGAGACATTGAAAAAAGTTCGTCTTCCTCTTCCTCAAGTTGTCCCATATCGTTCAGGGCCCAAACGGAGGAATCTCGAAACACGTTCATGCATTCTGAAATCCTCGCGAGAAATGAGGAGGGTGGGTGAGTTTCCACGCAATTCCGAGACGTTGAAAAAAGTTCGTCTTCCTCTGCATCAAGTTGTCCTATAGGTTCAAGGCACAATCGGAGGAATCTCAAAAAACGTTCATCCATTCTGGAATCCTCACGAAAAACGAGGAGGGTGGGTGAGTTTCCACGCAATTCCGAGACGTTGAAAAAAGTTTGTCTTCTTCTGCCTCAAGTAGTCCCAAAAGGTTCACGGCCCTAACGGAGGAATCTCGAAACAAGTTCATGCTTTCTGGAATCCTCACGAGAAATGAGGAGGGTGGGTGAGTTTCCACGCAATTCCGAGACGTTGAAAAAAGTTCGTCTTCTTCTTCCTCATGTAGTCCTAAATGGTTTACGGCCCAAACGGAGGAATCTCGAAACAAGTTCATGCTTCCTGGAATCCTCACGAGAAATGAGGAGGGTGGGTCAGTTTCCACGACATTCCGAGACATTGAAAAAAGTTCGTCTTCTTCTGCCTCAAGTAGTCCCAAATGGTTCAGGGCCCAAACGGAGGAATCTCGAAACAAGTTCATGCATTCTGGAATCCTCACGAGAAATGAGGAGGGTGGGTGAATTTCCACGCAATTTTGAGACATTGAAAAAAGTTCGTCTTCTTCTGCCTCAAGTTGTCCCATATGGTTCAGGGCCCAAACGGAGGAATCTCGAAACACGTTCATGCAATCTGAAATCCTCGCGAGAAATGAGGAGGGTGGGTGAGTTTCCACGCAATTCCGAGACGTTGAAAAAAGTTCGTCTTCTTCTTCCTCATGTAGTCCCAAATGGTTCACGGCCCAAACGGAGGAATCTCGAAACAAGTTCATGCTTTCTGGAATCCTCACGAGAAATGAGGAGGGTGGGTGAGTTTCCACGCAATTTTGAGACATTGAAAAAAGTTCGTCTTCTTCTGCCTCAAGTTGTCCCATATGGTTCAGGTCCCAAACGGAGGAATCTCGAAACACGTTCATGCATTCTGAAATCCTCGCGAGAAATGAGGAGGGTGGGTGAGTTTCCACGCAATTCCGAGACGTTGAAAAAAGTTCGTCTTCCTCTGCATCAAGTTGTCCTATAGGTTCAAGGCACAATCGGAGGAATCTCAAAAAACGTTCATCCATTCTGGAATCCTCACGAGAAACGTGGAGGGTGGGTGAGTTTCCACGCAATTCCAAGACGTTGAAAAAAGTTTGTCTTCTTCTGCCTCAAGTAGTCCCAAATTGTTCACGGCCCAAACGGAGGAATCTCGAAACAAGTTCATGCTTTCTGGAATCCTCACGAGAAATGAGGAGGGTGGGTGAGTTTCCACGCAATTCCGAGACGTTGAAAAAAGTACGTCTTCTTCTTCCTCATGTAGTCCTAAATGGTTTACGGCCCAAACGGAGGAATCTCGAAACAAGTTCATGCTTTCTGGAATCCTCACGAGAAATGAGGAGGGTGGGTGAGTTTCCACGCAATTTTGAGACATTGAAAAAAGTTCGTCTTCCTCTTCCTCAAGTTGTCCCATATCGTTCAGGGCCCAAACGGAGGAATCTCGAAACACGTTCATGCATTCTGAAATCCTCGCGAGAAATGAGGAGGGTGGGTGAGTTTCCACGCAATTCCGAGACGTTGAAAAAAGTTCGTCTTCCTCTGCATCAAGTTGTCCTATAGGTTCAAGGCACAATCGGAGGAATCTCAAAAAACGTTCATCCATTCTGGAATCCTCACGAGAAACGAGGAGGGTGGGTGAGTTTCCACGCAATTCCGAGACGTTGAAAAAAGTTTGTCTTCTTCTGCCTCAAGTAGTCCCAAAAGGTTCACGGCCCTAACGGAGGAATCTCGAAACAAGTTCATGCTTTCTGGAATCCTCACGAGAAATGAGGAGGGTGGGTGAGTTTCCACGCAATTCCGAGACGTTGAAAAAAGTTCGTCTTCTTCTTCCTCATGTAGTCCTAAATGGTTTACGGCCCAAACGGAGGAATCTCGAAACAAGTTCATGCTTCCTGGAATCCTCACGAGAAATGAGGAGGGTGGGTCAGTTTCCACGACATTCCGAGACATTGAAAAAAGTTCGTCTTCTTCTGCCTCAAGTAGTCCCAAATGGTTCAGGGCCCAAACGGAGGAATCTCGAAACAAGTTCATGCATTCTGGAATCCTCACGAGAAATGAGGAGGGTGGGTGAATTTCCACGCAATTTTGAGACATTGAAAAAAGTTCGTCTTCTTCTGCCTCAAGTTGTCCCATATGGTTCAGGGCCCAAACGGAGGAATCTCGAAACACGTTCATGCAATCTGAAATCCTCGCGAGAAATGAGGAGGGTGGGTGAGTTTCCACGCAATTCCGAGACGTTGAAAAAAGTTCGTCTTCTTCTTCCTCATGTAGTCCCAAATGGTTCACGGCCCAAACGGAGGAATCTCGAAACAAGTTCATGCTTTCTGGAATCCTCACGAGAAATGAGGAGGGTGGGTGAGTTTCCACGCAATTTTGAGACATTGAAAAAAGTTCGTCTTCTTCTGCCTCAAGTTGTCCCATATGGTTCAGGTCCCAAACGGAGGAATCTCGAAACACGTTCATGCATTCTGAAATCCTCGCGAGAAATGAGGAGGGTGGGTGAGTTTCCACGCAATTCCGAGACGTTGAAAAAAGTTCGTCTTCCTCTGCATCAAGTTGTCCTATAGGTTCAAGGCACAATCGGAGGAATCTCAAAAAACGTTCATCCATTCTGGAATCCTCACGAGAAACGTGGAGGGTGGGTGAGTTTCCACGCAATTCCAAGACGTTGAAAAAAGTTTGTCTTCTTCTGCCTCAAGTAGTCCCAAATTGTTCACGGCCCAAACGGAGGAATCTCGAAACAAGTTCATGCTTTCTGGAATCCTCACGAGAAATGAGGAGGGTGGGTGAGTTTCCACGCAATTCCGAGACGTTGAAAAAAGTACGTCTTCTTCTTCCTCATGTAGTCCTAAATGGTTTACGGCCCAAACGGAGGAATCTCGAAACAAGTTCATGCTTTCTGGAATCCTCACGAGAAATGAGGAGGGTGGGTGAGTTTCCACGCAATTTTGAGACATTGAAAAAAGTTCGTCTTCCTCTTCCTCAAGTTGTCCCATATCGTTCAGGGCCCAAACGGAGGAATCTCGAAACACGTTCATGCATTCTGAAATCCTCGCGAGAAATGAGGAGGGTGGGTGAGTTTCCACGCAATTCCGAGACGTTGAAAAAAGTTCGTCTTCCTCTGCATCAAGTTGTCCTATAGGTTCAAGGCACAATCGGAGGAATCTCAAAAAACGTTCATCCATTCTGGAATCCTCACGAGAAACGAGGAGGGTGGGTGAGTTTCCACGCAATTCCGAGACGTTGAAAAAAGTTTGTCTTCTTCTGCCTCAAGTAGTCCCAAAAGGTTCACGGCCCTAACGGAGGAATCTCGAAACAAGTTCATGCTTTCTGGAATCCTCACGAGAAATGAGGAGGGTGGGTGAGTTTCCACGCAATTCCGAGACGTTGAAAAAAGTTCGTCTTCTTCTTCCTCATGTAGTCCTAAATGGTTTACGGCCCAAACGGAGGAATCTCGAAACAAGTTCATGCTTCCTGGAATCCTCACGAGAAATGAGGAGGGTGGGTCAGTTTCCACGACATTCCGAGACATTGAAAAAAGTTCGTCTTCTTCTGCCTCAAGTAGTCCCAAATGGTTCAGGGCCCAAACGGAGGAATCTCGAAACAAGTTCATGCATTCTGGAATCCTCACGAGAAATGAGGAGGGTGGGTGAATTTCCACGCAATTTTGAGACATTGAAAAAAGTTCGTCTTCTTCTGCCTCAAGTTGTCCCATATGGTTCTGGGCCCAAACGGAGGAATCTCGAAACACGTTCATGCAATCTGAAATCCTCGCGAGAAATGAGGAGGGTGGGTGAGTTTCCACGCAATTCCGAGACGTTGAAAAAAGTTCGTCTTCTTCTTCCTCATGTAGTCCCAAATGGTTCACGGCCCAAACGGAGGAATCTCGAAACAAGTTCATGCTTTCTGGAATCCTCACGAGAAATGAGGAGGGTGGGTGAGTTTCCACGCAATTTTGAGACATTGAAAAAAGTTCGTCTTCTTCTGCCTCAAGTTGTCCCATATGGTTCTGGGCCCAAACGGAGGAATCTCGAAACACGTTCATGCAATCTGAAATCCTCGCGAGAAATGAGGAGGGTGGGTGAGTTTCCACGCAATTCCGAGACGTTGAAAAAAGTTCGTCTTCTTCTTCCTCATGTAGTCCCAAATGGTTCACGGCCCAAACGGAGGAATCTCGAAACAAGTTCATGCTTTCTGGAATCCTCACGAGAAATGAGGAGGGTGGGTGAGTTTCCACGCAATTTTGAGACATTGAAAAAAGTTCGTCTTCTTCTGCCTCAAGTTGTCCCATATGGTTCTGGGCCCAAACGGAGGAATCTCGAAACACGTTCATGCAATCTGAAATCCTCGCGAGAAATGAGGAGGGTGGGTGAGTTTCCACGCAATTCCGAGACGTTGAAAAAAGTTCGTCTTCTTCTTCCTCATGTAGTCCCAAATGGTTCACGGCCCAAACGGAGGAATCTCGAAACAAGTTCATGCTTTCTGGAATCCTCACGAGAAATGAGGAGGGTGGGTGAGTTTCCACGCAATTTTGAGACATTGAAAAAAGTTCGTCTTCTTCTGCCTCAAGTTGTCCCATATGGTTCAGGTCCCAAACGGAGGAATCTCGAAACACGTTCATGCATTCTGAAATCCTCGCGAGAAATGAGGAGGGTGGGTGAGTTTCCACGCAATTCCGAGACGTTGAAAAAAGTTCGTCTTCCTCTGCATCAAGTTGTCCTATAGGTTCAAGGCACAATCGGAGGAATCTCAAAAAACGTTCATCCATTCTGGAATCCTCACGAGAAACGTGGAGGGTGGGTGAGTTTCCACGCAATTCCGAGACGTTGAAAAAAGTTTGTCTTCTTCTGCCTCAAGTAGTCCCAAATTGTTCACGGCCCAAACGGAGGAATCTCGAAACAAGTTCATGCTTTCTGGAATCCTCACGAGAAACGAGGAGGGTGGGTGAGTTTCCACGCAATTCCGAGACGTTGAAAAAAGTACGTCTTCTTCTTCCTCATGTAGTCCTAAATGGTTTACGGGCCAAACGGAGGAATCTCGAAACAAGTTCATGCTTTCTGGAATCCTCTCGAGAAATGAGGAGGGTGGGTCAGTTTCCACGCCATTCCGAGACATTGAAAAAAGTTCGTCTTCTTCTGCCTCAAGTAGTCCCAAATGGTTCAGGGCCCAAACGGAGGAATCTCGAAACAAGTTCATGCATTCTGGAATCCTCACGAGAAATGAGGAGGGTGGGTTAGTTTCCACGCAATTTTGAGACATTGAAAAAAGTTCGTCTTCTTCTGCCTCAAGTTGTCCCATATGGTTCAGGGCCCAAACGGAGGAATCTCGAAACACGTTCATGCATTCTGAAATCCTCACGAGAAATGAGGAGGGTGGGTGAGTTTCCACGCAATTCCGAGACGTTGAAAAAAGTTCGTCTTCTTCTTCCTCATGTAGTCCCAAATGGTTCACGGCCCAAACGGAGGAATCTCGAAACAAGTTCAGGCTTTCTGGAATCCCCACGAGAAATGAGGAGGGTGGGTGAGTTTCCGCGCAATTTTGAGACATTGAAAAAAGTTCGTCTTCTTCTGTCTCAAGTTGTCCCATATGGTTCAGGGCCCAAACGGAGGAATCTCGAAACACGTTAGTGCATTCTGAAATCCTCGCGAGAAATGAGGAGGGCGGGTGAGTTTCCACGCAATTCCGAGACGTTGAAAAAAGTTCGTCTTCCTCTGCATCAAGTTGTCCTATAGGTTCAAGGCACCATCGGAGGAATCTGAAAAAACGTTCATCCATTCTGGAATCCTCACGAGAAACGAGGAGGGTGGGTGAGTTTCCACGCAATTCCAAGACGTTGAAAAAAGTTTGTCTTCTTCTGCCTCAAGTAGTCCCAAATGGTTCACGGCCCAAACGGAGGAATCTCGAAACAAGTTCATGCTTTCTGGAATCCTCACGAGAAATGAGGAGGGTGGGTGAGTTTCCACGCAATTCCGAGACGTTGAAAAAAGTACGTCTTCTTCTTCCTCATGTAGTCCTAAATGGTTTACGGCCCAAACGGAGGAATCTCGAAACAAGTTCATGCTTTCTGGAATCCTCACGAGAAATGAGGAGGGTGGGTGAGTTTCCACGCAATTTTGAGACATTGAAAAAAGTTCGTCTTCTTCTGCCTCAAGTTGTCCCATATGGTTCAGGGCCCAAACGGAGGAATCTCGAAACACGTTCATGCATTCTGAAATCCTCGCGAGAAATGAGGAGGGTGGGTGAGTTTCCACGCAATTCCGAGACGTTGAAAAAAGTTCGTCTTCCTCTGCATCAAGTTGTCCTATAGGTTCAAGGCACAATCGGAGGAATCTCAAAAAACGTTCATCCATTCTGGAATCCTCACGAGAAACGAGGAGGTTGGGTGAGTTTCCACGCAATTCCGAGGCGTTGAAAAAAGTTTGTCTTCTTCTGCCTCAAGTAGTCCGAAAAGGTTCACGGCCCAAACGGAGGAATCTCGAAACAAGTTCATGCTTTCTGGAATCCTCACGAGAAATGAGGAGGGTGGGTGAGTTTCCACGCAATTCCGAGACGTTGAAAAAAGTTCGTCTTCTTCTTCCTCATGTAGTCCTAAATGGTTTACGGGCCAAACGGAGGAATCTCGAAACAAGTTCATGCTTCCTGGAATCCTCACGAGAAATGAGGAGGGTGGGTCAGTTTCCACGACATTCCGAGACGTTGAAAAAAGTTCGTCTTCTTCTGCCTCAAGTAGTCCCAAATGGTTCAGGGCCCAAACGGAGGAATCTCGAAACAAGTTCATGCATTCCGGACTCCTCACGAGAAATGAGGAGGGTGGGTGAATTTCCACGCAATTTTGAGACATTGAAAAAAGTTTGTCTTCTTCTGCCTCAAGTAGTCCGAAAAGGTTCACGGCCCAAACGGAGGAATCTCGAAACAAGTTCATGCTTTCTGGAATCCTCACGAGAAATGAGGAGGGTGGGTGAGTTTCCACGCAATTCCGAGACGTTGAAAAAAGTTCGTCTTCTTCTTCCTCATGTAGTCCTAAATGGTTTACGGGCCAAACGGAGGAATCTCGAAACAAGTTCATGCTTTCTGGAATCCTCACGAGAAATGAGGAGGGTGGGTGAGTTTCCGCGCAATTTTGAGACATTGAAAAAAGTTCGTCTTCTTCTGTCTCAAGTTGTCCCATATGGTTCAGGGCCCAAACGGAGGAATCTCGAAACACGTTAGTGCATTCTGAAATCCTCGCGAGAAATGAGGAGGGCGGGTGAGTTTCCACGCAATTCCGAGACGTTGAAAAAAGTTCGTCTTCCTCTGCATCAAGTTGTCCTATAGGTTCAAGGCACCATCGGAGGAATCTGAAAAAACGTTCATCCATTCTGGAATCCTCACGAGAAACGAGGAGGGTGGGTGAGTTTCCACGCAATTCCAAGACGTTGAAAAAAGTTTGTCTTCTTCTGCCTCAAGTAGTCCCAAATGGTTCACGGCCCAAACGGAGGAATCTCGAAACAAGTTCATGCTTTCTGGAATCCTCACGAGAAATGAGGAGGGTGGGTGAGTTTCCACGCAATTTTGAGACATTGAAAAAAGTTCGTCTTCTTCTGCCTCAAGTTGTCCCATATGGTTCTGGGCCCAAACGGAGGAATCTCGAAACACGTTCATGCAATCTGAAATCCTCGCGAGAAATGAGGAGGGTGGGTGAGTTTCCACGCAATTCCGAGACGTTGAAAAAAGTTCGTCTTCTTCTTCCTCATGTAGTCCCAAATGGTTCACGGCCCAAACGGAGGAATCTCGAAACAAGTTCATGCTTTCTGGAATCCTCACGAGAAATGAGGAGGGTGGGTGAGTTTCCACGCAATTTTGAGACATTGAAAAAAGTTCGTCTTCTTCTGCCTCAAGTTGTCCCATATGGTTCAGGTCCCAAACGGAGGAATCTCGAAACACGTTCATGCATTCTGAAATCCTCGCGAGAAATGAGGAGGGTGGGTGAGTTTCCACGCAATTCCGAGACGTTGAAAAAAGTTCGTCTTCCTCTGCATCAAGTTGTCCTATAGGTTCAAGGCACAATCGGAGGAATCTCAAAAAACGTTCATCCATTCTGGAATCCTCACGAGAAACGTGGAGGGTGGGTGAGTTTCCACGCAATTCCGAGACGTTGAAAAAAGTTTGTCTTCTTCTGCCTCAAGTAGTCCCAAATTGTTCACGGCCCAAACGGAGGAATCTCGAAACAAGTTCATGCTTTCTGGAATCCTCACGAGAAACGAGGAGGGTGGGTGAGTTTCCACGCAATTCCGAGACGTTGAAAAAAGTACGTCTTCTTCTTCCTCATGTAGTCCTAAATGGTTTACGGGCCAAACGGAGGAATCTCGAAACAAGTTCATGCTTTCTGGAATCCTCTCGAGAAATGAGGAGGGTGGGTCAGTTTCCACGCCATTCCGAGACATTGAAAAAAGTTCGTCTTCTTCTGCCTCAAGTAGTCCCAAATGGTTCAGGGCCCAAACGGAGGAATCTCGAAACAAGTTCATGCATTCTGGAATCCTCACGAGAAATGAGGAGGGTGGGTTAGTTTCCACGCAATTTTGAGACATTGAAAAAAGTTCGTCTTCTTCTGCCTCAAGTTGTCCCATATGGTTCAGGGCCCAAACGGAGGAATCTCGAAACACGTTCATGCATTCTGAAATCCTCACGAGAAATGAGGAGGGTGGGTGAGTTTCCACGCAATTCCGAGACGTTGAAAAAAGTTCGTCTTCTTCTTCCTCATGTAGTCCCAAATGGTTCACGGCCCAAACGGAGGAATCTCGAAACAAGTTCAGGCTTTCTGGAATCCCCACGAGAAATGAGGAGGGTGGGTGAGTTTCCGCGCAATTTTGAGACATTGAAAAAAGTTCGTCTTCTTCTGTCTCAAGTTGTCCCATATGGTTCAGGGCCCAAACGGAGGAATCTCGAAACACGTTAGTGCATTCTGAAATCCTCGCGAGAAATGAGGAGGGCGGGTGAGTTTCCACGCAATTCCGAGACGTTGAAAAAAGTTCGTCTTCCTCTGCATCAAGTTGTCCTATAGGTTCAAGGCACCATCGGAGGAATCTGAAAAAACGTTCATCCATTCTGGAATCCTCACGAGAAACGAGGAGGGTGGGTGAGTTTCCACGCAATTCCAAGACGTTGAAAAAAGTTTGTCTTCTTCTGCCTCAAGTAGTCCCAAATGGTTCACGGCCCAAACGGAGGAATCTCGAAACAAGTTCATGCTTTCTGGAATCCTCACGAGAAATGAGGAGGGTGGGTGAGTTTCCACGCAATTCCGAGACGTTGAAAAAAGTACGTCTTCTTCTTCCTCATGTAGTCCTAAATGGTTTACGGCCCAAACGGAGGAATCTCGAAACAAGTTCATGCTTTCTGGAATCCTCACGAGAAATGAGGAGGGTGGGTGAGTTTCCACGCAATTTTGAGACATTGAAAAAAGTTCGTCTTCTTCTGCCTCAAGTTGTCCCATATGGTTCAGGGCCCAAACGGAGGAATCTCGAAACACGTTCATGCATTCTGAAATCCTCGCGAGAAATGAGGAGGGTGGGTGAGTTTCCACGCAATTCCGAGACGTTGAAAAAAGTTCGTCTTCCTCTGCATCAAGTTGTCCTATAGGTTCAAGGCACAATCGGAGGAATCTCAAAAAACGTTCATCCATTCTGGAATCCTCACGAGAAACGAGGAGGTTGGGTGAGTTTCCACGCAATTCCGAGGCGTTGAAAAAAGTTTGTCTTCTTCTGCCTCAAGTAGTCCGAAAAGGTTCACGGCCCAAACGGAGGAATCTCGAAACAAGTTCATGCTTTCTGGAATCCTCACGAGAAATGAGGAGGGTGGGTGAGTTTCCACGCAATTCCGAGACGTTGAAAAAAGTTCGTCTTCTTCTTCCTCATGTAGTCCTAAATGGTTTACGGGCCAAACGGAGGAATCTCGAAACAAGTTCATGCTTCCTGGAATCCTCACGAGAAATGAGGAGGGTGGGTCAGTTTCCACGACATTCCGAGACGTTGAAAAAAGTTCGTCTTCTTCTGCCTCAAGTAGTCCCAAATGGTTCAGGGCCCAAACGGAGGAATCTCGAAACAAGTTCATGCATTCCGGACTCCTCACGAGAAATGAGGAGGGTGGGTGAATTTCCACGCAATTTTGAGACATTGAAAAAAGTTTGTCTTCTTCTGCCTCAAGTAGTCCGAAAAGGTTCACGGCCCAAACGGAGGAATCTCGAAACAAGTTCATGCTTTCTGGAATCCTCACGAGAAATGAGGAGGGTGGGTGAGTTTCCACGCAATTCCGAGACGTTGAAAAAAGTTCGTCTTCTTCTTCCTCATGTAGTCCTAAATGGTTTACGGGCCAAACGGAGGAATCTCGAAACAAGTTCATGCTTTCTGGAATCCTCACGAGAAATGAGGAGGGTGGGTGAGTTTCCACGCAATTCCGAGACGTTGAAAAAAGTTCGTCTTCTTCTGCCTCAAGTAGTCCCAAATGGTTCAGGGCCCAAACGGAGGAATCTCGAAACAAGTTCATGCATTCTGGAATCCTCACGAGAAATGAGGAGGGTGGGTGAATTTCCACGCAATTTTGAGACATTGAAAAAAGTTCGTCTTCTTCTGCCTCAAGTTGTCCCATATGGTTCAGGGCCCAAACGGAGGAATCTCGAAACACGTTCATGCAATCTGAAATCCTCGCGAGAAATGAGGAGGGTGGGTGAGTTTCCACGCAATTCCGAGACGTTGAAAAAAGTTCGTCTTCTTCTTCCTCATGTAGTCCCAAATGGTTCACGGCCCAAACGGAGGAATCTCGAAACAAGTTCATGCTTTCTGGAATCCTCACGAGAAATGAGGAGGGTGGGTGAGTTTCCACGCAATTTTGAGACATTGAAAAAAGTTCGTCTTCTTCTGCCTCAAGTTGTCCCATATGGTTCAGGGCCCAAACGGAGGAATCTCGAAACACGTTCATGCATTCTGAAATCCTCGCGAGAAATGAGGAGGGTGGGTGAGTTTCCACGCAATTCCGAGACGTTGAAAAAAGTTCGTCTTCCTCTGCATCAAGTTGTCCTATAGGTTCAAGGCACCATCGGAGGAATCTGAAAAAACGTTCATCCATTCTGGAATCCTCACGAGAAACGAGGAGGGTGGGTGAGTTTCCACGCAATTCCAAGACGTTGAAAAAAGTTTGTCTTCTTCTGCCTCAAGTAGTCCCAAATGGTTCACGGCCCAAACGGAGGAATCTCGAAACAAGTTCATGCTTTCTGGAATCCTCACGAGAAATGAGGAGGGTGGGTGAGTTTCCACGCAATTCCGAGACGTTGAAAAAAGTACGTCTTCTTCTTCCTCATGTAGTCCTAAATGGTTTACGGCCCAAACGGAGGAATCTCGAAACAAGTTCATGCTTTCTGGAATCCTCACGAGAAATGAGGAGGGTGGGTGAGTTTCCACGCAATTTTGAGACATTGAAAAAAGTTCGTCTTCTTCTGCCTCAAGTTGTCCCATATGGTTCAGGGCCCAAACGGAGGAATCTCGAAACACGTTCATGCATTCTGAAATCCTCGCGAGAAATGAGGAGGGTGGGTGAGTTTCCACGCAATTCCGAGACGTTGAAAAAAGTTCGTCTTCCTCTGCATCAAGTTGTCCTATAGGTTCAAGGCACAATCGGAGGAATCTAAAAACGTTCATCCATTCTGGAATCCTCACGAGAAACGAGGAGGTTGGGTGAGTTTCCACGCAATTCCGAGGCGTTGAAAAAAGTTTGTCTTCTTCTGCCTCAAGTAGTCCGAAAAGGTTCACGGCCCAAACGGAGGAATCTCGAAACAAGTTCATGCTTTCTGGAATCCTCACGAGAAATGAGGAGGGTGGGTGAGTTTCCACGCAATTCCGAGACGTTGAAAAAAGTTCGTCTTCTTCTTCCTCATGTAGTCCTAAATGGTTTACGGGCCAAACGGAGGAATCTCGAAACAAGTTCATGCTTTCTGGAATCCTCACGAGAAATGAGGAGGGTGGGTAAGTTTCCACGACATTCCGAGACATTGAAAAAAGTTCGTCTTCTTCTGCCTCAAGTAGTCCCAAATGGTTCAGGGCCCAAACGGAGGAATCTCGAAACAAGTTCATGCATTCTGGAATCCTCACGAGAAATGAGGAGGGTGGGTGAATTTCCACGCAATTCCGAGACGTTGAAAAAAGTTCGTCTTCTACTTCCTCATGTAGTCATAAATGGTTCACGGCCCAAACGGAGGAATCTCGAAACAAGTTCATGCTTTCTGGAATCCTCACGAGAAATGAGGAGGGTGGGTGAGTTTCCACGCAATTTTGAGACATTGAAAAAAGTTCGTCTTCT
The DNA here is from genome assembly GCA_034222035.1 of Acacia crassicarpa. Classification (NCBI taxonomy): domain Eukaryota; kingdom Viridiplantae; phylum Streptophyta; class Magnoliopsida; order Fabales; family Fabaceae; genus Acacia; species Acacia crassicarpa. Next base: position 109,973 of record JAWXYG010000021.1, on the reverse strand, counting down.
TCTGCCTCAAGTTGTCCCATATGGTTCAGGGCCCAAACGGAGGAATCTCGAAACAAGTTCATGCATTCTGGAATCCTCACGAGAAATGAGGAGGGTGGGTGAATTTCCACGCAATTTTGAGACATTGAAAAAAGTTCGTCTTCTTCTGCCTCAAGTTGTCCCATATGGTTCAGGGCCCAAACGGAGGAATCTCGAAACACGTTCATGCAATCTGAAATCCTCGCGAGAAATGAGGAGGGTGGGTGAGTTTCCACGCAATTCCGAGACGTTGAAAAAAGTTCGTCTTCTTCTTCCTCATGTAGTCCCAAATGGTTCACGGCCCAAACGGAGGAATCTCGAAACAAGTTCATGCTTTCTGGAATCCTCACGAGAAATGAGGAGGGTGGGTGAGTTTCCACGCAATTTTGAGACATTGAAAAAAGTTCGTCTTCTTCTGCCTCAAGTTGTCCCATATGGTTCAGGGCCCAAACGGAGGAATCTCGAAACACGTTCATGCATTCTGAAATCCTCGCGAGAAATGAGGAGGGTGGGTGAGTTTCCACGCAATTCCGAGACGTTGAAAAAAGTTCGTCTTCCTCTGCATCAAGTTGTCCTATAGGTTCAAGGCACAATCGGAGCAATCTCAAAAAACGTTCATCCATTCTGGAATCCTCACGAGAAACGAGGAGGGTGGGTGAGTTTCCATGCAATTCCGAGACGTTGAAAAAAGTTTGTCTTCTTCTGCCTCAAGTAGTCCCAAAAGGTTCACGGCCCAAACGGAGGAATCTCGAAACAAGTTCATGCTTTCTGGAATCCTCACGAGAAATGAGGAGGGTGGGTGAGTTTCCACGCAATTCCGAGACGTTGAAAAAAGTTCGTCTTCTTCTTCCTCATGTAGTCCCAAATGGTTCAGGGCCCAAACGGAGGAATCTCGAAACAAGTTCATGCATTCTGGAATCCTCACGAGAAATGAGGAGGGTGGGTCAGTTTCCACGCAATTTTGAGACATTGAAAAAAGTTCGTCTTCTTCTGCCTCAAGTAGTCCCAAATGGTTCAGGGCCCAAACGGAGGAATCTCGAAACAAGTTCATGCATTCTGGAATCCTCACGAGAAATGAGGAGGGTGGGTAAGTTTCCACGACATTCCGAGACATTGAAAAAAGTTCGTCTTCTTCTTCCTCATGTAGTCCCAAATGGTTCACGGCCCAAACGGAGGAATCTCGAAACAAGTTCATGCTTTCTGGAATCCTCACGAGAAATGAGGAGGGTGGGTGAGTTTCGACGCAATTTTGAGACATTGAAAAAAGTTCGTCTTCTTCTGCCTCAAGTTGTCCCATATGGTTCAGGGCCCAAACGGAGGAATCTCGAAACACGTTCATGCATTCTGAAATCCTCGCGAGAAATGAGGAGGGTGGGTGAGTTTCCACGCAATTCCGAGACGTTGAAAAAAGTTCGTCTTCCTCTGCATCAAGTTGTCCTATAGGTTCAAGGCACAATCGGAGGAATCTCAAAAAACGTTCATCCATTCTGGAATCCTCACGAGAAACGAGGAGGGTGGGTGAGTTTCCATGCAATTCCGAGACGTTGAAAAAAGTTTGTCTTCTTCTGCCTCAAGTAGTCCCAAAAGGTTCACGGCCCAAACGGAGGAATCTCGAAACAAGTTCATGCTTTCTGGAATCCTCACGAGAAATGAGGAGGGTGGGTGAGTTTCCACGCAATTCCGAGACGTTGAAAAAAGTTCGTCTTCTTCTTCCTCATGTAGTCCCAAATGGTTCAGGGCCCAAACGGAGGAATCTCGAAACAAGTTCATGCATTCTGGAATCCTCACGAGAAATGAGGAGGGTGGGTGAGTTTCCACGCAATTCCGAGACGTTGAAAAAAGTTCGTCTTCCTCTGCATCAAGTTGTCCTATAGGTTCAAGGCACAATCGGAGGAATCTCAAAAAACGTTCATCCATTCTGGAATCCTCACGAGAAACGAGGAGGGTGGGTGAGTTTCCATGCAATTCCGAGACGTTGAAAAAAGTTTGTCTTCTTCTGCCTCAAGTAGTCCCAAAAGGTTCACGGCCCAAACGGAGGAATCTCGAAACAAGTTCATGCTTTCTGGAATCCTCACGAGAAATGAGGAGGGTGGGTGAGTTTCCACGCAATTCCGAGACGTTGAAAAAAGTTCGTCTTCTTCTTCCTCATGTAGTCCCAAATGGTTCAGGGCCCAAACGGAGGAATCTCGAAACAAGTTCATGCATTCTGGAATCCTCACGAGAAATGAGGAGGGTGGGTCAGTTTCCACGCAATTTTGAGACATTGAAAAAAGTTCGTCTTCTTCTGCCTCAAGTAGTCCCAAATGGTTCAGGGCCCAAACGGAGGAATCTCGAAACAAGTTCATGCATTCTGGAATCCTCACGAGAAATGAGGAGGGTGGGTGAGTTTCCACGCAATTCCGAGACGTTGAAAAAAGTTCGTCTTCCTCTGCATCAAGTTGTCCTATAGGTTCAAGGCACAATCGGAGGAATCTCAAAAAACGTTCATCCATTCTGGAATCCTCACGAGAAATGAGGAGGGTGGGTGAGTTTCCACGCAATTTTGAGACATTGAAAAAAGTTCGTCTTCTTCTGCCTCAAGTTGTCCCATATGGTTCAGGGCCCAAACGGAGGAATCTAGAAACACGTTCATGCATTCTGAAATCCTCGCGAGAAATGAGGAGGGTGGGTGAGTTTCCACGCAATTCCGAGACGTTGAAAAAAGTTCGTCTTCCTCTGCATCAAGTTGTCCTATAGGTTCAAGGCACAATCGGAGGAATCTCAAAAAACGTTCATCCATTCTGGAATCCTCACGAGAAACGAGGAGGGTGGGTGAGTTTCCTCGCAATTCCAAGACGTTGAAAAAAGTTTGTCATCTTCTGCCTCAAGTAGTCCCAAATGGTTCACGGCCCAAACGGAGGAATCTCGAAACAAGTTCATGCTTTCTGGAATCCTCTCGAGAAATGAGGAGGGTGGGTCAGTTTCCACGACATTCCGAGACATTGAAAAAAGTTCGTCTTCTTCTGCCTCAAGTAGTCCCAAATGGTTCAGGGCCCAAACGGAGGAATCTCGAAACAAGTTCATGCATTCTGGAATCCTCACGAGAAATGAGGAGGGTGGGTGAGTTTCCACGCAATTCCGAGACGTTGAAAAAAGTACGTCTTCTTCTTCCTCATGTAGTCCTAAATGGTTTACGGCCCAAACGGAGGAATCTCGAAACAAGTTCATGCTTTCTGGAATCCTCTCGAGAAATGAGGAGGGTGGGTCAGTTTCCCCGACATTCCGAGACATTGAAAAAACTTCGTCTCCTTCTGCCTCAAGTAGTCCCAAATGGTTCAGGGCCCAAACGGAGGAATCTCGAAACAAGTTCATGCATCTGGAATCCTAATGAGAAATGAGGAGGGTGGGTGAGTTTCCACGCAATTTTGAGACCTTGAAAAAAGTTCGTCTTCTTCTGCCTCAAGTTGTCCCATATGGTTCAGGGCCCAAACGGAGGAATCTCGAAACACGTTCATGCATTATGAAATCCTCGCGAGAAATGAGGAGGGTGGGTGAGTTTCCACGCAATTCCGAGATGTTGAAAAAAGTTCGTCTTCTTCTTCCTCATGTAGTCCCAAATGGTTCACGGCCCAAACGGAGGAATCTCGAAACAAGTTCATGCTTTCTGGAATCCTCTCGAGAAATGAGGAGGGTGGGTCAGTTTCCCCGACATTCCGAGACATTGAAAAAAGTTCGTCTTCTTCTGCCTCAAGTAGTCCCAAATGGTTCAGGGCCCAAACGGAGGAATCTCGAAACAAGTTCATGCATTCTGGAATCCTCACGAGAAATGAGAAGGGTGGGTGAGTTTCCACGCAATTTTGAGACATTGAAAAAAGTTCGTCTTCTTCTGCCTCAAGTTTACCCATATGATTCAGGGCCCAAACGGAGGAATCTCGAAACACGTTCATGCATTCTGAAATCCTCGCGAGAAATGAGGAGGGTGGGTGAGTTTCCACGCAATTCCGAGATGTTGAAAAAAGTTCGTCTTCTTCTTCCTCATGTAGTCCCAAATAGTTCATGGCCCAAACGGAGGAATCTCGAAACAAGTTCAGGCTTTCTGGAATCCTCACGAGAAATGAGGAGGGTGGGGGAGTTTCGACGCAATTTTGAGACATTGAAAAAGTTCGTCTTCTTCTGCCTCAAGTTGTCCCATATGGTTCAGGGCCCAAACGGAGGAATCTCGAAACACGTTCATGCATTCTGAAATCCTCGCGAGAATTGAGGAGGGTGGGTGAGTTTCCACGTAATTCCGAGACGTTGAAAAAAGTTCGTCTTCCTCTGCATCAAGTTGTCCTATAGGTTCAAGGCACAATCGGAGGAATCTCAAAAAACGTTCATCCATTCTGGAATCCTCACGACAAACGAGGAGGGTGGGTGAGTTTCCACGCAATTCCGAGACGTTGAAAAAAGTTAGTCTTCCTCTGGCTCAAGTTGTCCTATAGGTTCAAGGCACAATCGGAGGAATCTCAAAACAAGTTCATCCATTCTGGAATCCTCACGAGAAATGAGGAGGGTGCGTGCGTTTTCACCCAATTCCGAGACGTTGAAAAAAGTTTGTCTTCTTCTGCCTCAAGTAGTCCCAAATGGTTCACGGCCCAAACTGAGGAATCTCGTAACAAGTTCATGCTTTCTGGAATCCTCACGAGAAATGAGGAGGGTGGGTGAGTTTCCACGCAATTCCGAGACGTTGAAAAAAGTTCGTCTTCTTCTTCCTCAAGTAGTCCTAAATGGTTCACGGCCCAAACGGAGGAATCTCGAAACAAGTTCATGCTTTCTGGAATCCTCACGAGAAATGAGGAGGGTGGGTCAGTTTCCACGACATTCCGAGACATTGAAAAAAGTTCTTCTTCTTCTGCCTCAAGTAGTCCCAAATGGTTCAGGGCCCAAACGGAGGAATCTTGAAACAAGTTCATGCATTCTGAAATCCTCGCGAGAAATAAGGAGGGTGGGTGAGTTTCCATGCAATTCCGAGACGTTGAAAAAAGTTCGTCTTCCTCTGCATCAAGTTGTCCTATAGGTTCAAGGCACAATCGGAGGAATCTCAAAAAACGTTCATCCATTCTAGAATCCTCACGACAAACGAGGAGGGTGGGTGAGTTTCCACGCAATTCCAAGACGTTGAAAAAAGTTCGTCTTTTTCTTCCTCATGTAGTCCCAAATGGTTCACGGCCCAAACGGAGGAATCTCGAAACAAGTTCATGCTTTCTGGAATCCTCACGAGAAATGAGGAGGGTGGATGAGTTTCCAAGCAATTCCGAGACGTTGAAAAAAGTTCGTCTTCTTCTGCCTCAAGTAGGCCCAAATGGTTCAGGGCCCAAACGGAGGAATCTCGAAACAAATTCATGCATTCTGGAATCCTCACGAGGAATGAGGAGGGTGGGTGAGTTTCCACGCAATTCCGAGACATTGAAAAAAGTTCGTCTTCCTCTGCATCAAGTTGTCCTATAGGTTCAAGGCACAATCGGAGGAATCTCAAAACAAGTTCATCCATTCTAGAATCCTCACGAGAAATGAGGAGGGTGGGTGCGTTTCCACGCAATTCCGAGACGTTCTAAAAAGTTTGTCTTCTTCTGCCTCAAGTAGTCCCAAATGGTTCAGGGCCCAAGTGGAGGAATCTCGAAACAAGTTCATGCATTCTGGAATCCTCACGAGAAATGACGAGGGTGGGTGAGTTTCCACGCAATTCCGAGACGTTGAAAAGAGTTCGTCGTCTTCTTCCTCATGTAGTCCCAAATGGTTCAGGGCCCAAACGGAGGAATCTCGAAACAAGTTCATGCATTCTGGAATCCTCACGAGAAATGACGAGGGTGGGTGAGTTTCCACGCAATTCCGAGATGTTGAAAAAAGTTCGTCGTCTTCTTCCTCTTGTAGTCCCACATGGTTCGCGGCCCAAACGGAGGAATCTCGAAACAAGTTCATGCTTTCTTGAATCCTCACGAGAAATGAGGAGCGTGGGTGAGTTTCCACGCAATTCCGAGACGTTGAAAAAAGTTCGTCTTCCTTTGCCTCAAGTTGTCCTATAGGTTCAAGGCATAATCGGAGGAATCTCAAACAAGTTCATCCATTCTGGAATCCTCACGAGAAATGAGGAGGGTGCGTGCGTTTCCACGCAATTCCGAGACGTTGAAAAAAGTTCGTCTTCTTCTGCCTAAAGTAGGCCCAAATGGTTCAGGGCCCAAACGGAGGAATCTCGAAACAAGTTCATGCATTCTGGAATCCTCACGAGGAATGAGGAGGGTGGGTGAGTTTCCACGCAATTCCGAGACGTTGAAGAAAGTTCGCCTTCCTCTGCCTCAAGTTGTCCTATAGGTTCAAGGCACAATCGGAGGAATCTCAAAAAACGTTCATCCATTCTGGAATCCTCACGAGAAATGAGGAGGGTGGGTGAGTTTCCACGCAATTACGAGACTTTGAAAAAAGTTCGTCTTCTTCATCTTCAAGTTGTCCCATAAGGTACAGGTCCCAAACGGAGGAATCTCGAATCAAGTTCATGCATTCTGGAATCCTCACGAGAAATGAGGAGGGTAGGTGAGTTTCCACGCAATTCCGAGACGTTGAAAAAAGTTCGTCTTCTTCTGCCTCAAGTAGGCCCAAATGGTTCAGGGCCCAAACGGAGGAATCTCGAAACAAGTTCATGCATTCTGGAATCCTCACGAGGAATGAGGAGGGTGGGTGAGTTTCCACGCAATTCCGAGACGTTGAAGAAAGTTCGTCTTCCTCTGCCTCAAGTTGTCCTATAGGTTCAAGGCACAATCGGAGGAATCTCAAAAAACGTTCATCCATTCTGGAATCCTCACGAGAAATGAGGAGGGTGGGTGAGTTTCCACGCAATTCCGAGACGTTGAAAAAAGTTCGTCTTCTTCTGCCTCAAGTAGGCCCAAATGGTTCAGGGCCCAAACGGAGGAATCTCGAAACAAGTTCATCCATTCTGGAATCCTCACGAGAAATGAGGAGGGTGGGTGAGTTTCCACGCAATTCCGAGACATTGAAAAAAGTTCGTCTTCTTCTTCCTCATGTAGTCCCAAATGGTTACAGCACAATCGGAGGAATCTCAAAACAAGTTCATCCATTCTGGAATCCTCACGAGAAATGAGGGGGGTGGGTGAGTTCCACGCAATTCCGAGACGTTGAAAAAAGTTCGTCTTCTTCTTCCTTATGTAGTCCCAAATGGTTCACGGCCCAAACGGAGGAATCTCGAAACAAGTTCATGCTTTCTAGTATCCTAACGAGAAATAAGGAGGGTGGGTGAGTTTCCACGCAATTCCGAGACTTTGAAAAAAGTTCGTCTTCTTCTTCCTCAAGTTGTCCCATAAGGTTCAGGTCCCAAACGGAGGAATCTCGAAACAAGTTCATGCATTCTGGAATCCTCACGAGGAATGAGGAGGGTGGGTGAGTTTCCACGCAATTCCGAGACGTTGAAGAAAGTTCGTCTTCCTCTGCCTCAAGTTGTCCTTTAGGTTCAAGGCACAATTGGAGGAATCTCAAAAAACGTTCATCCATTCTGGAATCCTCACGAGAAATGAGGAGGGTGGGTGAGTTTCCACGCAATTCCGAGACGTTGAAAAAAGTTTGTCTTCTTCTGCCTCAAGTAGTCCCAAATGGTTCAGGGCCCAAACGGAGGAATCTCGAAACAAGTTCATGCATTCTGAAATCCTCGCGAGAAATGTGGAGGGTGGGTGAGTTTCCACGCAATTCTGAGACGTTGAAAAAAGTTAGTCTTCCTCCGCCTCAATTTGTCCTATAGGTTCAAGGCACAATCGGAGGAATCTCAAAAAACGTTCTGAAAGCAGGAGCTTTATAGCCAAGAGGGGGGGTGAATTGGGTATCTTTAAAATTTTCGTAACTGGTTCTGTTTTCGATTACTCAAAACAGAGCACAACAGAGAGGATAAGGAGAAGAAGCTAAACACAATGCAATTTATACTGGTTCGGTCCTTTCCTGACCTACATCCAGTCCCCAAGCCTCACTTGGGATTTTCAATCCACTATGTTCAACTATTGATTACACACTCTGTACTAAGAGTTGTTCTCTCACTAGAACACACTCCCCCTTACAAGTTGTAATCAATACACCCAACTACCAAGTCCCCTGACTTGTAGTTATCTCAATCAATAAATGATTTACAAGTATTTAACTCTCTTACAGAGTAGATATGATGAACACTGAAGTACTTGTATCAAGTATGATACTCTATAAGTGAAAGCTGATACACAATAAATGAATTTAGTAGAAATTCGCTCAGAGTAGTTGTATCTCCTTCTGAAGATGTTAATGAACTCTATTTATAGCTAGAGAACATTAAATGACTGTTGTAGCTTGAATCAGACTGTTGGAGAAGTTGCCCAAGTGTTCTGAAGTGGTTTTGGGGTCTTCTCTCTCTTGTTTTCCCTTAATCTAGTTGGTCAAGACATCAGGGCTGACTTTCTGCGAATTAATCCGTTGGAGAGGAGTTTTCTTGTTTCAGCTAACATCCTTAAATACTTTGTAAGCGTGTGCAGAAGGATTTGGGTAGAAGGAGTAACTTTTGTGCTTTGCAATAAATGCTCTGAGGTGCTTTTTGCTTTATACTCTAACCTCTCACCAAACATTCTTTAATGCTCTGAAATCCACTAATAAATACGTTAAACATAGCAGGGAATATCAGAGAATAATATTGGAAGAAGATAGAATCAAATAACATTGATTTCTGAAATGCCCAAATTCAAAAATTCTGAACCAGCGTCACGAACTCGAGTTCAGTTCTTACAGGCTCGAGTTCGAGGCTTTAGTGTTCAAAACTGTGCAAGTTCAAAAAGTGTAAACCTGAGGTTTGCTTTATAAACCTGAGGTTTGCAGATCATTGAAAAACTAAAATGCTCTCGGGTTGAAATGAACTCGAGTTTATTAAAGTTAGGCTCGAGTTCGAGGCTTCAGTGTTTAAAAGCATGTAAGTTCAAAATGAACAAACCTGAGGTTTGTCTTTTAAACTGGAGGTTTTCAAGTCATTGAAAAACTAAGAAGCTCTCGGGTTGAAATGAACTCGAGTTCATTAATGTCAGGCTCGAGTTCGAGACACTTTTTGAAACAGACTTCGTTTTAGCTTGAAAGCACAAACCTGAGGTTTGCAAAACACACTCTCGAGTTTAAAAACATATCCAAAAGTTCTTTGCTCTCTGGAACTTTTAGGCTCGAGTTTGAAAGTCTCAGTCTCGAGTTTAAATAGCTTAAAAGCAGTTCTTTGCTCTTGGCCAAAACTAGGCTCGAGTTTGAATATGTTAGGCTCGAGTTTGAGCATTGGTGAACTTTTCAAACCGAAAAACTTTTCTTTTAATGGAACAGTGCAGAGCTTGAAAATATCTTTAAGTTTCAAACAACTTGTCCCGCCAGAGATGAACTCGAGTTTGCCATGACAGGCTCGAGTTCATGCTCTTAAAACTTTCTTGGGATTCTTTCAAACCTGGGGTTTGAAGAAAGCAAGTGTAAGGTTTAACATGTTTTTCAAAGTTCAAAAACTTTCTGGAAACAATGAACTCGAGTTTGACCTTAGTAGGCTCGAGTTCATGTGAACTTTTTCAAAAGTTTAACTTTAAACTTCAGGTTCATTCTCGAGTTTGGAAATCAACTGAACAAGTTTGAGTTCTCTGTCAAATCCAGGCTCGAGTTCAACACTAACAGGCTCGAGTTTGGTTTTGACAGATTGAAAGATACAAGTTTAACTTTGTCTCACCTTATCAGTAGTATTTACAATTGTTAGTAATCATCAAAACACACAGGGAACTAACACGTTCATCCATTCTGGAATCCTCACGAGAAATGAGGAGGGTTGGTGAGTTTCCACGCAATTCCGAGACGTTGAAAAAAGTTTGTCTTCTTCTGCCTCAAGTAGTCCCAAATGGTTCAGGGCCCAAACGGAGGAATCTCGAAACAAGTTCATGCATTCTGAAATCCTCGCGAGAAATGAGGAGGGTGGGTGAGTTTCCACGCAATTCAGAGACGTTGAAAAAAGTTCGTCTTCCTCTGCATCAAGTTGTCCTATAGGTTCACGGCACAATCAGAGGAATCTCAAAACAAGTTCATCCATTCTGGAATCCTCACGAGAAATGAGGAGGGTGGGTGAGTTTCCACGCAATTACGAGACGTTGAAAAAAGTTCGTCTTCTTCTTCCTCATGTAGTCCCAAATGGTTCACGGCCCAAACGGAGGAATCTCGAAACAAGTTCATGCTTTCTGGAACCCTCACGAGAAATGAGGAGGGTGGGTGAGTTTCCACGCAATTCCGAGACGTTGAAAAAAGTTCGTCTTCTTCTGCCCCAAGTAGGCCCAAATGGTTCAGGGCCCAAACGGAGGAATCTCGAAACAAGTTCATGCATTCTGGAATCCTCACGAGGAATGAGGAGGGTGGGTGAGTTTCCACGCAATTCCGAGACGTTGAAGAAAGTTCGTCTTCCTCTGCCTCAACTTGTCCTATAGGTTCAAGGCACAATCGGAGGAATCTCAAAACAAGTTCATCCATTCTGGAATCCTCACGAGAAATGAGGAGGGTGGGTGAGTTTCCACGCAATTCCGAGACGTTGAAAAAAGTTCGTCTTCTTCTGCCTCAAGTTGTCCCATATGGTTCAAGGCCCAAACGGAGGAATCTCGAAACAAGTTCATGCATTCTGAAATCCTCACGAGAAATGAGGAGGGTGGGTGAGTTTCCACGCAATTCCGAGACGTTGAAAAAAGTTCGTCTTCTTCTTCCTCATGTAGTCCCAAATGGTTCACGGCCCAAACGGAGGAATCTCGAAACAAGTTCGTGCTTTCTGGAATCCTCACGAGAAATGAGGAGGGGGGTGAGTTTCCACGCAATTCCGAGACGTTGAAAAAAGTTCGTCTTCTTCTGCCTCAAGTAGGCCCAAATGGTTCAGGGCCCAAACGGAGGAATCTCGAAACAAGTTCATGCATTCTGGAATCCTCACAAGGAATTAGGAGGGTGGGTGAGTTTCCACGCAATTCCGAGACGTTGAAAAAAGTTCGTCTTCCTCTGCATCAAGTTGTCCTACAGGTTCACGGCACAATCGGAGGAATCTCAAAACAAGTTCATCCATTCTGGAATCCACACGAGAAATGAGGGGGGTGGGTGAGTTCCACGCAACTCGGAGACGTTGAAAAAAGTTCGTCTTCTTCTTCCTCATGTAGTCCCAAATGGTTCACGGCCCAAACGGAGGAATCTCGAAACAAGTTCATGCTTTCTAGTATCCTCACGAGAAATGAGGAGGGTGGTTGAGTTTCCACGCAATTGCGAGACTTTGAAAAAAGTTCGTCTTCTTCATCCTCAAGTTGTCCCATAAGGTTCAGGTCCCAAACGGAGGAATCTCGAATCAAGTTCATGCATTCTGGAATCCTCACGAGAAATGAGGAGGGTAGGTGAGTTTCCACGCAATTCCGAGACGTTGAAAAAAGTTCGTCTTCTTCTGCCTCAAGTAGGCCCAAATGGTTCAGGGCCCAAACGGAGGAATCTCGAAACAAGTTCATGCATTCTGGAATCCTCACGAGGAATGAGGAGGGTGGGTGAGTTTCCACGCAATTCCGAGACGTTGAAGAAAGTTCGTCTTCCTCTGCCTCAAGTTGTCCTATAGGTTCAAGGCACAATCGGAGGAATCTCAAAACAAGTTCATCCATTCTGGAATCCTCACGAGAAATGAGGAGGGTGGGTGAGTTTCCACGCAATTCCGAGACGTTGAAAAAAGTTCGTCTTCTTCTGCCTCAAGTTGTCCCATATGGTTCAAGGCCCAAACGGAGGAATCTCGAAACAAGTTCATGCATTCTGAAATCCTCACGAGAAATGAGGAGGGTGGGTGAGTTTCCACGCAATTCCGAGACGTTGAAAAAAGTTCGTCTTCTTCTTCCTCATGTAGTCCCAAATGGTTCACGACCCAAACGGAGGAATCTCGAAACAAGTTCATGCTTTCTGTAATCCTGACGAGAAATGAGGAGGGTGGGTGAGTTTTCACGCAATTCCGAGACTTTGAAAAAAGTTCGTCTTCTTCTTCCTCAAGTTGTCCCATAAGGTTCAGGTCCCAAACGGAGGAATCTCGAAACAAGTTCATGCCTTCTGGAATCCTCACGAGAAATGAGGAGGGTGGGTGAGTTTCCACGCAATTCCGAGACGTTGAAAAAAGTTCGTCTTCTTCTGCCTCAAGTTGTCCCATATGGTTCAGGGCCCAAACGGAGGAATCTCGAAACAAGTTCATGCATTCTGAAATCCTCACGAGAAATGAGGAGGGTGGGTGAGTTTCCACGCAATTCCGAGACGTTGAAAAAAGTTCGTCTTCTTCTTCCTCATGTAGTCCCAAATGGTTCACGGCCCAAACGGAGGAATCTCGAAACAAGTTCGTGCTTTCTGGAATCCTCACGAGAAATGAGGAGGGTGGGTGAGTTTCCACGCAATTCCGAGACGTTGAAAAAAGTTCGTCTTCTTCTGCCTCAAGTAGGCCCAAATGGTTCAGGGCCCAAACGGAGGAATCTCGAAACAAGTTCATGCATTCTGGAATCCTCACGAGGAATTAGGAGGGTGGGTGAGTTTCCACGCAATTCCGAGACGTTGAAAAAAGTTCGTCTTCCTCTGCATCAAGTTGTCCTATAGGTTCACGGCACAATCGGAGGAATCTCAAAACAAGTTCATCCATTCTGGAATCCACACGAGAAATGAGGGGGGTGGGTGAGTTCCACGCAATTCGGAGACGTTGAAAAAAGTTCGTCTTCTTCTTCCTCATGTAGTCCCAAATGGTTCACGGCCCAAACGGAGGAATCTCGAAACAAGTTCATGCTTTCTAGTATCCTCACGAGAAATGAGGAGGGTGGTTGAGTTTCCACGCAATTGCGAGACTTTGAAAAAAGTTCGTCTTCTTCATCCTCAAGTTGTCCCATAAGGTTCAGGTCCCAAACGGAGGAATCTCGAATCAAGTTCATGCATTCTGGAATCCTCACGAGAAATGAGGAGGGTAGGTGAGTTTCCACGCAATTCCGAGACGTTGAAAAAAGTTCGTCTTCTTCTGCCTCAAGTAGGCCCAAATGGTTCAGGGCCCAAACGGAGGAATCTCGAAACAAGTTCATGCATTCTGGAATCCTCACGAGGAATGAGGAGGGTGGGTGAGTTTCCACGCAATTCCGAGACGTTGAAGAAAGTTCGTCTTCCTCTGCCTCAAGTTGTCCTATAGGTTCAAGGCACAATCGGAGGAATCTCAAAACAAGTTCATCCATTCTGGAATCCTCACGAGAAATGAGGAGGGTGGGTGAGTTTCCACGCAATTCCGAGACGTTGAAAAAAGTTCGTCTTCTTCTGCCTCAAGTTTTCCCATATGGTTCAAGGCCCAAACGGAGGAATCTCGAAACAAGTTCATGCATTCTGAAATCCTCACGAGAAATGAGGAGGGTGGGTGAGTTTCCACGCAATTCCGAGACGTTGAAAAAAGTTCGTCTTCTTCTGCCTCAAGTAGGCCCAAATGGTTCAGGGCCCAAACGGAGGAATCTCGAAACAAGTTCATGCATTCTGGAATCCTCACGAGGAATGAGGAGGGTGGGTGAGTTTCCACGCAATTCCGAGACTTTGAAAAAAGTTCGTCTTCTTCTTCCACAAGTTGTGCCATAAGGTTCAGGTCCCAAACGGAGGAATCTCGAAACAAGTTCATGCATTCTAGAATCCTCACGAGAAATGAGGAGGGTGGGTGAGTTTCCACGCAATTCCGAGACGTTGAAGAAAGTTCGTCTTCCTCTGCCTCAACTTGTCCTATAGGTTCAAGGCACAATCGGAGGAATCTCAAAACAAGTTCATCCATTCTGGAATCCTCACGAGAAATGAGGAGGGTGGGTGAGTTTCCACGCAATTCCGAGACGTTGAAAAAAGTTCGTCTTCTTCTGCCTCAAGTTGTCCCATATGGTTCAAGGCCCAAACGGAGGAATCTCGAAACAAGTTCATGCATTCTGAAATCCTCACGAGAAATGAGGAGGGTGGGTGAGTTTCCACGCAATTCCGAGACGTTGAAAAAAGTTCGTCTTCTTCTTCCTCATGTAGTCCCAAATGGTTCACGACCCAAACGGAGGAATCTCGAAACAAGTTCATGCTTTCTGTAATCCTGACGAGAAATGAGGAGGGTGGGTGAGTTTTCACGCAATTCCGAGACTTTGAAAAAAGTTCGTCTTCTTCTTCCTCAAGTTGTCCCATAAGGTTCAGGTCCCAAACGGAGGAATCTCGAAACAAGTTCATGCCTTCTGGAATCCTCACGAGAAATGAGGAGGGTGGGTGAGTTTCCACGCAATTCCGAGACGTTGAAAAAAGTTCGTCTTCTTCTGCCTCAAGTTGTCCCATATGGTTCAGGGCCCAAACGGAGGAATCTCGAAACAAGTTCATGCATTCTGAAATCCTCACGAGAAATGAGGAGGGTGGGTGAGTTTCCACGCAATTCCGAGACGTTGAAAAAAGTTCGTCTTCTTCTTCCTCATGTAGTCCCAAATGGTTCACGGCCCAAACGGAGGAATCTCGAAACAAGTTCGTGCTTTCTGGAATCCTCACGAGAAATGAGGAGGGTGGGTGAGTTTCCACGCAATTCCGAGACGTTGAAAAAAGTTCGTCTTCTTCTGCCTCAAGTAGGCCCAAATGGTTCAGGGCCCAAACGGAGGAATCTCGAAACAAGTTCATGCATTCTGGAATCCTCACGAGGAATTAGGAGGGTGGGTGAGTTTCCACGCAATTCCGAGACGTTGAAAAAAGTTCGTCTTCCTCTGCATCAAGTTGTCCTATAGGTTCACGGCACAATCGGAGGAATCTCAAAACAAGTTCATCCATTCTGGAATCCACACGAGAAATGAGGGGGGTGGGTGAGTTCCACGCAATTCGGAGACGTTGAAAAAAGTTCGTCTTCTTCTTCCTCATGTAGTCCCAAATGGTTCACGGCCCAAACGGAGGAATCTCGAAACAAGTTCATGCTTTCTAGTATCCTCACGAGAAATGAGGAGGGTGGTTGAGTTTCCACGCAATTGCGAGACTTTGAAAAAAGTTCGTCTTCTTCATCCTCAAGTTGTCCCATAAGGTTCAGGTCCCAAACGGAGGAATCTCGAATCAAGTTCATGCATTCTGGAATCCTCACGAGAAATGAGGAGGGTAGGTGAGTTTCCACGCAATTCCGAGACGTTGAAAAAAGTTCGTCTTCTTCTGCCTCAAGTAGGCCCAAATGGTTCAGGGCCCAAACGGAGGAATCTCGAAACAAGTTCATGCATTCTGGAATCCTCACGAGGAATGAGGAGGGTGGGTGAGTTTCCACGCAATTCCGAGACGTTGAAGAAAGTTCGTCTTCCTCTGCCTCAAGTTGTCCTATAGGTTCAAGGCACAATCGGAGGAATCTCAAAACAAGTTCATCCATTCTGGAATCCTCACGAGAAATGAGGAGGGTGGGTGAGTTTCCACGCAATTCCGAGACGTTGAAAAAAGTTCGTCTTCTTCTGCCTCAAGTTTTCCCATATGGTTCAAGGCCCAAACGGAGGAATCTCGAAACAAGTTCATGCATTCTGAAATCCTCACGAGAAATGAGGAGGGTGGGTGAGTTTCCACGCAATTCCGAGACGTTGAAAAAAGTTCGTCTTCTTCTGCCTCAAGTAGGCCCAAATGGTTCAGGGCCCAAACGGAGGAATCTCGAAACAAGTTCATGCATTCTGGAATCCTCACGAGGAATGAGGAGGGTGGGTGAGTTTCCACGCAATTCCGAGACGTTGAAGAAAGTTCGTCTTCCTCTTCCAGTTGTCCTATAGGTTCAAGGCACAATCGGAGGAATCTCAAAACAAGTTCATCCATTCTGGAATCCTCACGAGAAATGAGGAGGGTGGGTGAGTTTCCACGCAATTCCGAGACGTTGAAAAAAGTTTGTCTTCTTCTGCCTCAAGTTGTCCCATATGGTTCAGGGCCCAAACGGAGGAATCTCGAAACAAGTTCATGCATTCTGAAATCCTCACGAGAAATGAGGAGGGTGGGTGAGTTTCCACGCAATTCCGAGACGTTGAAAAAAGTTCGTCTTCTTCTGCCTCAAGTTGTCCCATATGGTTCAAGGCCCAAACGGAGGAATCTCGAAACAAGTTCATGCATTCTGGAATCCTCACGAGGAATGAGGAAGGTGGGTGAGTTTCCACGCAATTCCGAGACGTTGAAAAAAGTTCGTCTTCTTCTGCCTCAAGTTTTCCCATATGGTTCAAGGCCCAAACGGAGGAATCTCGAAACAAGTTCATGCATTCTGAAATCCTCACGAGAAATGAGGAGGGTGGGTGAGTTTCCACGCAATTCCGAGACGTTGAAAAAAGTTCGTCTTCTTCTGCCTCAAGTAGGCCCAAATGGTTCAGGGCCCAAACGGAGGAATCTCGAAACAAGTTCATGCATTCTGGAATCCTCACGAGGAATGAGGAGGGTGGGTGAGTTTCCACGCAATTCCGAGACGTTGAAGAAAGTTCGTCTTCCTCTTCCAGTTGTCCTATAGGTTCAAGGCACAATCGGAGGAATCTCAAAACAAGTTCATCCATTCTGGAATCCTCACGAGAAATGAGGAGGGTGGGTGAGTTTCCACGCAATTCCGAGACGTTGAAAAAAGTTCGTCTTCTTCTGCCTCAAGTTTTCCCATATGGTTCAAGGCCCAAACGGAGGAATCTCGAAACAAGTTCATGCATTCTGAAATCCTCACGAGAAATGAGGAGGGTGGGTGAGTTTCCACGCAATTCCGAGACGTTGAAAAAAGTTCGTCTTCTTCTGCCTCAAGTAGGCCCAAATGGTTCAGGGCCCAAACGGAGGAATCTCGAAACAAGTTCAAGCATTCTGGAATCCTCACGAGGAATGAGGAGGGTGGGTGAGTTTCCACGCAATTCCGAGACGTTGAAGAAAGTTCGTCTTCCTCTTCCAGTTGTCCTATAGGTTCAAGGCACAATCGGAGGAATCTCAAAACAAGTTCATCCATTCTGGAATCCTCACGAGAAATGAGGAGGGTGGGTGAGTTTCCACGCAATTCCGAGACGTTGAAAAAAGTTTGTCTTCTTCTGCCTCAAGTTGTCCCATATGGTTCAGGGCCCAAACGGAGGAATCTCGAAACAAGTTCATGCATTCTGAAATCCTCACGAGAAATGAGGAGGGTGGGTGAGTTTCCACGCAATTCCGAGACGTTGAAGAAAGTTCGTCTTCCTCTGCCTCAAGTTGTCCTATAGGTTCAAGGCACAATCGGAGGAATCTCAAAACAAGTTCATCCATTCTGGAATCCTCACGAGAAATGAGGAGGGTGGGTGAGTTTCCACGCAATTCCGAGATGTTGAAAAAAGTTCGTCTTCTTCTGCCTCAAGTTTTCCCATATGGTTCAAGGCCCAAACGGAGGAATCTCGAAACAAGTTCATGCATTCTGAAATCCTCACGAGAAATGAGGAGGGTGGGTGAGTTTCCACGCAATTCCGAGACGTTGAAAAAAGTTCGTCTTCTTCTGCCTCAAGTAGGCCCAAATGGTTCAGGGCCCAAACGGAGGAATCTCGAAACAAGTTCATGCATTCTGGAATCCTCACGAGGAATGAGGAGGGTGGGTGAGTTTCCACGCAATTCCGAGACGTTGAAGAAAGTTCGTCTTCCTCTTCCAGTTGTCCTATAGGTTCAAGGCACAATCGGAGGAATCTCAAAACAAGTTCATCCATTCTGGAATCCTCACGAGAAATGAGGAGGGTGGGTGAGTTTCCACGCAATTCCGAGACGTTGAAAAAAGTTCGTCTTCTTCTGCCTCAAGTTTTCCCATATGGTTCAAGGCCCAAACGGAGGAATCTCGAAACAAGTTCATGCATTCTGAAATCCTCACGAGAAATGAGGAGGGTGGGTGAGTTTCCACGCAATTCCGAGACGTTGAAAAAAGTTCGTCTTCTTCTGCCTCAAGTAGGCCCAAATGGTTCAGGGCACAAACGGAGGAATCTCGAAACAAGTTCATGCATTCTGGAATCCTCACGAGGAATGAGGAGGGTGGGTGAGTTTCCACGCAATTCCGAGACGTTGAAGAAAGTTCGTCTTCCTCTTCCAGTTGTCCTATAGGTTCAAGGCACAATCGGAGGAATCTCAAAACAAGTTCATCCATTCTGGAATCCTCACGAGAAATGAGGAGGGTGGGTGAGTTTCCACGCAATTCCGAGACGTTGAAAAAAGTTTGTCTTCTTCTGCCTCAAGTTGTCCCATATGGTTCAGGGCCCAAACGGAGGAATCTCGAAACAAGTTCATGCATTCTGAAATCCTCACGAGAAATGAGGAGGGTGGGTGAGTTTCCACGCAATTCCGAGACGTTGAAGAAAGTTCGTCTTCCTCTGCCTCAAGTTGTCCTATAGGTTCAAGGCACAATCGGAGGAATCTCAAAACAAGTTCATCCATTCTGGAATCCTCACGAGAAATGAGGAGGGTGGGTGAGTTTCCACGCAATTCCGAGACGTTGAAAAAAGTTCGTCTTCTTCTGCCTCAAGTTTTCCCATATGGTTCAAGGCCCAAACGGAGGAATCTCGAAACAAGTTCATGCATTCTGAAATCCTCACGAGAAATGAGGAGGGTGGGTGAGTTTCCACGCAATTCCGAGACGTTGAAAAAAGTTCGTCTTCTTCTGCCTCAAGTAGGCCCAAATGGTTCAGGGCCCAAACGGAGGAATCTCGAAACAAGTTCATGCATTCTGGAATCCTCACGAGGAATGAGGAGGGTGGGTGAGTTTCCACGCAATTCCGAGACGTTGAAGAAAGTTCGTCTTCCTCTGCCTCAAGTTGTCCTATAGGTTCAAGGCACAATCGGAGGAATCTCAAAACAAGTTCATCCATTCTGGAATCCTCACGAGAAATGAGGAGGGTGGGTGAGTTTCCACGCAATTCCGAGACGTTGAAAAAAGTTCGTCTTCTTCTGCCTCAAGTTTTCCCATATGGTTCAAGGCCCAAACGGAGGAATCTCGAAACAAGTTCATGCATTCTGAAATCCTCACGAGAAATGAGGAGGGTGGGTGAGTTTCCACGCAATTCCGAGACGTTGAAAAAAGTTCGTCTTCTTCTGCCTCAAGTAGGCCCAAATGGTTCAGGGCCCAAACGGAGGAATCTCGAAACAAGTTCATGCATTCTGGAATCCTCACGAGGAATGAGGAGGGTGGGTGAGTTTCCACGCAATTCCGAGACGTTGAAGAAAGTTCGTCTTCCTCTTCCAGTTGTCCTATAGGTTCAAGGCACAATCGGAGGAATCTCAAAACAAGTTCATCCATTCTGGAATCCTCACGAGAAATGAGGAGGGTGGGTGAGTTTCCACGCAATTCCGAGACGTTGAAAAAAGTTTGTCTTCTTCTGCCTCAAGTTGTCCCATTTGGTTCAGGGCCCAAACGGAGGAATCTCGAAACAAGTTCATGCATTCTGAAATCCTCACGAGAAATGAGGAGGGTGGGTGAGTTGCCACGCAATTCCGAGACGTTGAAAAAAGTTCGTCTTCTTCTTCCTCATGTAGTCCCAAATGGTTCACGGCCCAAACGGAGGAATCTCGAAACAAGTTCGTGCTTTCTGGAATCCTCACGAGAAATGAGGAGGGTGGGTGAGTTTCCACGCAATTCCGAGACGTTGAAAAAAGTTCGTCTTCTTCTGCCTCAAGTAGGCCCAAATGGTTCAGGGCCCAAACGGAGGAATCTCGAAAAAATTTCATGCATTCTGGAATCCTCACGAGGAATTAGGAGGGTGGGTGAGTTTCCACGCAATTCCGAGACGTTGAAAAAAGTTCGTCTTCCTCTGCATCAAGTTGTCCTATAGGTTCACGGCACAATCGGAGGAATCTCAAAACAAGTTCATCCATTCTGGAATCCACACGAGAAATGAGGGGAGTGGGTGAGTTCCACGCAATTCGGAGACGTTGAAAAAAGTTCGTCTTCTTCTTCCTCATGTAGTCCCAAATGGTTCACGGCCCAAACGGAGGAATCTCGAAACAAGTTCATGCTTTCTAGTATCCTCACGAGAAATGAGAAGGGTGGTTGAGTTTCCACGCAATTCCGAGACGTTGAAGAAAGTTCGTCTTCCTCTGCCTCAAGTTGTCCTATAGGTTCAAGGCACAATCGGAGGAATCTCAAAACAAGTTCATCCATTCTGGAATCCTCACGAGAAATGAGGAGGGTGGGTGAGTTTCCACGCAATTCCGAGACGTTGAAAAAAGTTCGTCTTCTTCTGCCTCAAGTTTTCCCATATGGTTCAAGGCCCAAACGGAGGAATCTCGAAACAAGTTCATGCATTCTGAAATCCTCACGAGAAATGAGGAGGGTGGGTGAGTTTCCACGCAATTCCGAGACGTTGAAAAAAGTTCGTCTTCTTCTGCCTCAAGTAGGCCCAAATGGTTCAGGGCCCAAACGGAGGAATCTCGAAACAAGTTCATGCATTCTGGAATCCTCACGAGGAATGAGGAGGGTGCGTGAGTTTCCACGCAATTCCGAGACGTTGAAGAAAGTTCGTCTTCCTCTTCCAGTTGTCCTATAGGTTCAAGGCACAATCGGAGGAATCTCAAAACAAGTTCATCCATTCTGGAATCCTCACGAGAAATGAGGAGGGTGGGTGAGTTTCCACGCAATTCCGAGACGTTGAAAAAAGTTTGTCTTCTTCTGCCTCAAGTTGTCCCATATGGTTCAGGGCCCAAACGGAGGAATCTCGAAACAAGTTCATGCATTCTGAAATCCTCACGAGAAATGAGGAGGGTGGGTGAGTTTCCACGCAATTCCGAGACGTTGAAAAAAGTTCGTCTTCTTCTGCCTCAAGTTGTCCCATATGGTTCAAGGCCCAAACGGAGGAATCTCGAAACAAGTTCATGCATTCTGGAATCCTCACGAGGAATGAGGAAGGTGGGTGAGTTTCCACGCAATTCCGAGACGTTGAAAAAAGTTCGTCTTCTTCTGCCTCAAGTTTTCCCATATGGTTCAAGGCCCAAACGGAGGAATCTCGAAACAAGTTCATGCATTCTGAAATCCTCACGAGAAATGAGGAGGGTGGGTGAGTTTCCACGCAATTCCGAGACGTTGAAAAAAGTTCGTCTTCTTCTGCCTCAAGTAGGCCCAAATGGTTCAGGGCCCAAACGGAGGAATCTCGAAACAAGTTCATGCATTCTGGAATCCTCACGAGGAATGAGGAGGGTGGGTGAGTTTCCACGCAATTCCGAGACGTTGAAGAAAGTTCGTCTTCCTCTTCCAGTTGTCCTATAGGTTCAAGGCACAATCGGAGGAATCTCAAAACAAGTTCATCCATTCTGGAATCCTCACGAGAAATGAGGAGGGTGGGTGAGTTTCCACGCAATTCCGAGACGTTGAAAAAAGTTCGTCTTCTTCTGCCTCAAGTTTTCCCATATGGTTCAAGGCCCAAACGGAGGAATCTCGAAACAAGTTCATGCATTCTGAAATCCTCACGAGAAATGAGGAGGGTGGGTGAGTTTCCACGCAATTCCGAGACGTTGAAAAAAGTTCGTCTTCTTCTGCCTCAAGTAGGCCCAAATGGTTCAGGGCCCAAACGGAGGAATCTCGAAACAAGTTCATGCATTCTGGAATCCTCACGAGGAATGAGGAGGGTGGGTGAGTTTCCACGCAATTCCGAGACGTTGAAGAAAGTTAGTCTTCCTCTTCCAGTTGTCCTATAGGTTCAAGGCACAATCGGAGGAATCTCAAAACAAGTTCATCCATTCTGGAATCCTCACGAGAAATGAGGAGGGTGGGTGAGTTTCCACGCAATTCCGAGACGTTGAAAAAAGTTTGTCTTCTTCTGCCTCAAGTTGTCCCATATGGTTCAGGGCCCAAACGGAGGAATCTCGAAACAAGTTCATGCATTCTGAAATCCTCACGAGAAATGAGGAGGGTGGGTGAGTTTCCACGCAATTCCGAGACGTTGAAGAAAGTTCGTCTTCCTCTGCCTCAAGTTGTCCTATAGGTTCAAGGCACAATCGGAGGAATCTCAAAACAAGTTCATCCATTCTGGAATCCTCACGAGAAATGAGGAGGGTGGGTGAGTTTCCACGCAATTCCGAGACGTTGAAAAAAGTTCGTCTTCTTCTGCCTCAAGTTTTCCCATATGGTTCAAGGCCCAAACGGAGGAATCTCGAAACAAGTTCATGCATTCTGAAATCCTCACGAGAAATGAGGAGGGTGGGTGAGTTTCCACGCAATTCCGAGACGTTGAAAAAAGTTCGTCTTCTTCTGCCTCAAGTAGGCCCAAATGGTTCAGGGCCCAAACGGAGGAATCTCGAAACAAGTTCATGCATTCTGGAATCCTCACGAGGAATGAGGAGGGTGGGTGAGTTTCCACGCAATTCCGAGACGTTGAAGAAAGTTCGTCTTCCTCTTCCAGTTGTCCTATAGGTTCAAGGCACAATCGGAGGAATCTCAAAACAAGTTCATCCATTCTGGAATCCTCACGAGAAATGAGGAGGGTGGGTGAGTTTCCACGCAATTCCGAGACGTTGAAAAAAGTTTGTCTTCTTCTGCCTCAAGTTGTCCCATTTGGTTCAGGGCCCAAACGGAGGAATCTCGAAACAAGTTCATGCATTCTGAAATCCTCACGAGAAATGAGGAGGGTGGGTGAGTTGCCACGCAATTCCGAGACGTTGAAAAAAGTTCGTCTTCTTCTTCCTCATGTAGTCCCAAATGGTTCACGGCCCAAACGGAGGAATCTCGAAACAAGTTCGTGCTTTCTGGAATCCTCACGAGAAATGAGGAGGGTGGGTGAGTTTCCACGCAATTCCGAGACGTTGAAAAAAGTTCGTCTTCTTCTGCCTCAAGTAGGCCCAAATGGTTCAGGGCCCAAACGGAGGAATCTCGAAAAAATTTCATGCATTCTGGAATCCTCACGAGGAATTAGGAGGGTGGGTGAGTTTCCACGCAATTCCGAGACGTTGAAAAAAGTTCGTCTTCCTCTGCATCAAGTTGTCCTATAGGTTCACGGCACAATCGGAGGAATCTCAAAACAAGTTCATCCATTCTGGAATCCACACGAGAAATGAGGGGGGTGGGTGAGTTCCACGCAATTCGGAGACGTTGAAAAAAGTTCGTCTTCTTCTTCCTCATGTAGTCCCAAATGGTTCACGGCCCAAACGGAGGAATCTCGAAACAAGTTCATGCTTTCTAGTATCCTCACGAGAAATGAGAAGGGTGGTTGAGTTTCCACGCAATTGCGAGACTTTGAAAAAAGTTCGTCTTCTTCATCCTCAAGTTGTCCCATAAGGTTCAGGTCCCAAACGGAGGAATCTCGAATCAAGTTCATGCATTCTGGAATCCTCACGAGAAATGAGGAGGGTAGGTGAGTTTCCACGCAATTCCGAGACGTTGAAAAAAGTTCGTTTTCTTCTGCCTCAAGTAGGCCCAAATGGTTCAGGGCCCAAACGGAGGAATCTCGAAACAAGTTCATGCATTCTGGAATCCTCACGAGGAATGAGGAGGGTGGGTGAGTTTCCACGCAATTCCGAGACGTTGAAGAAAGTTCGTCTTCCTCTGCCTCAAGTTGTCCTATAGGTTCAAGGCACAATCGGAGGAATCTCAAAACAAGTTCATCCATTCTGGAATCCTCACGAGAAATGAGGAGGGTGGGTGAGTTTCCACGCAATTCCGAGACGTTGAAAAAAGTTCGTCTTCTTCTGCCTCAAGTTTTCCCATATGGTTCAAGGCCCAAACGGAGGAATCTCGAAACAAGTTCATGCATTCTGAAATCCTCACGAGAAATGAGGAGGGTGGGTGAGTTTCCACGCAATTCCGAGACGTTGAAAAAAGTTCGTCTTCCTCTGCATAGTGTTGTCCTATAGGTTCACGGCACAATCGGAGGAATCTCAAAACAAGTTCATCCATTCTGGAATCCTCACGAGAAATGAGGGGGGTGGGTGAGTTCCACGCAATTCCGAGACGTTGAAAAAAGTTCGTCTTGTTCTTCCTCATGTAGTCCGAAATGGTTCACGGCCCAAACGGAGGAATCTCGAAACAAGTTCATGCCTTCTAGTATCCTCACGAGAAATGAGGAGGGTGGGTGAGTTTCCACGCAATTCCGAGACTTTGAAAAAAGTTCGTCTTCTTCATCCTCAAGTTGTCCCATAAGGTTCAGGTCCCAAACGGAGGAATCTCGAATCAAGTTCATGCATTCTGGAATCCTCAAGAGAAATGAGGAGGGTAGGTGAGTTTCCACGCAATTCCGAGACGTTGAAAAAAGTTCGTCTTCTTCTGCCTCAAGTAGGCCCAAATGGTTCAGGGCCCAAACGGAGGAATCTCGAAACAAGTTCATGCATTCTGGAATCCTCACGAGGAATGAGGAAGGTGGGTGAGTTTCCACGCAATTCCGAGACGTTTAAGAAAGTTCGTCTTCCTCTGCCTCATGTTGTCCTATAGGTTCAAGGCACAATCGGAGGAATCTCAAAAGAAGTTCATCCATTCTGGAATCCTCACGAGAAATGAGGAGGGTGGGTGAGTTTCCTCGCAATTCCGAGACGTTGAAAAAAGTTCGTCTTCTTCTGCCTCAAGTTGTCCCATATGGTTCAGGGCCCAAACGGAGGAATCTCGAAACAAGTTCATGCATTCTGAAATCCTCACGAGAAATGAGGAGGGTGGGTGAGTTTCCACGCAATTCCGAGACGTTGAAAAAATTTCGTCTTCTTCTTCCTCATGTAGTCCCAAATGGTTCACGGCCCAAACGGAGGAATCTCGAAACAAGTTCATGCTTTCTGTAATCCTGACGAGAAATGAGGAGGATGGGTGAGTTTCCACGCAATTCCGAGACTTTGAAAAAAGTTCGTCTTCTTCTTCCTCAAGTTGTCCCATAAGGTTCAGGTCCCAAACGGAGGAATCTCGAAACAAGTTCATGCCTTCTGGAATCCTCACGAGAAATGAGGAGGGTGGGTGAGTTTCCACGCAATTCTGGGACGTTGAAAAAAGTTCGTCTTCCTCTGCCTCAAGTTGTCCTATAGGTTCAAGGCACAATCGGAGGAATCTCAAAAAACGTTCATCCATTCTGGAATCCTCACGAGAAATGAGGAGGGTGGGTGAGTTTCCACGCAATTCCGAGACGTTGAAAAAAGTTTTTTTTCTTCTGCCTCAAGTAGTCCCAAATGGTTCAGGGCCCAAACGGAGGAATCTCGAAACAAGTTCATGCATTCTGAAATCCTCGCGAGAAATGAGGAGGGTGGGTGAGTTTCCACGCAATTCTGAGACGTTGAAAAAGTTCGTCTTCCTCTGCCTCAAGTTGTCCTATAGGTTCAAGGCACAATCAGAGGAATCTAAAAAAACGTTCATCCATTCTGGAATCCTCACGAGAAATGAGGAGGGTTGGTGAGTTTCCACGCAATTCCGAGACGTTGAAAAAAGTTCGTCTTCTTCTTCCTCATGTAGTCCAAATTGTTCACGGCCCAAACGGAGGAATCTCGAAAAAAGTTCATGATTTCTGGAATCCTCACGAGAAATGAGGAGGGTGGGTGAGTTTCCATGCAATTCCGAGACGTTGAAAAAAGTTCATCTTCTTCTGCCTCAAGTAGGCCCAAATGGTTCAGGGCCCAAACGGAGGAATCTCGAAACAGGTTCATGCATTCTGGAATCCTCACGAGGAATGAGGAGGGTGGGTGAGTTTCCACGCAATTCCGAGATGTAGAAAAAATTTCGTCTTCTTCTGCCTCAAGTTGTACCATATGATTCAGGGCCCAAATGGAGGAATCTCAAAACAAGTTCTTGCATTCTGAAATCCTCACGAGAAATGAGGAGGGTGGGTGAGTTTCCACGCAATTCCAAGACGTTGAAAAAAGTTCGTCTTCTTCTGCCTCAAGTAGGCCCAAATGGTTCAGGGCCCAAACGGAGGAATCTCGAAACAAGTTCATGCATTCTGGAATCCTCACGAGGAATTAGGAGGGTGGGTGAGTTTCCACGCAATTCCGAGACGTTGAAAAAAGTTCGTCTTCCTCTGCATCAAGTTGTCCTATAGGTTCACGGCACAATCGGAGGAATCTCAAAACAAGTTCATCCATTCTGGAATCCACACGAGAAATGAGGGGGGTGGGTGAGTTCCACGCAATTCGGAGACGTTGAAAAAAGTTCGTCTTCTTCTTCCTCATGTAGTCCCAAATGGTTCACGGCCCAAACGGAGGAATCTCGAAACAAGTTCATGCTTTCTAGTATCCTCACGAGAAATGAGGAGGGTGGTTGAGTTTCCACGCAATTCCGAGACTTTGAAAAAAGTTCGTCTTCTTCATCCTCAAGTTGTCCCATAAGGTTCAGGTCCCAAACGGAGGAATCTCGAATCAAGTTCATGCATTCTGGAATCCTCACGAGAAATGAGGAGGGTAGGTGAGTTTCCACGCAATTCCGAGACGTTGAAAAAAGTTCGTCTTCTTCTGCCTCAAGTAGGCCCAAATGGTTCAGGGCCCAAACGGAGGAATCTCGAAACAAGTTCATGCATTCTGGAATCCTCACGAGGAATGAGGAGGGTGGGTGAGTTTCCACGCAATTCCGAGACGTTGAAGAAAGTTCGTCTTCCTCTTCCTCAAGTTGTCCTATAGGTTCAAGGCACAATCGGAGGAATCTCAAAACAAGTTCATCCATTCTGGAATCCTCACGAGAAATGAGGAGGGTGGGTGAGTTTCCACGCAATTCCGAGACGTTGAAAAAAGTTCGTCTTCTTCTGCCTCAAGTTCTCCCATATGGTTCAAGGCCCAAACGGAGGAATCTCGAAACAAGTTCATGCATTCTGAAATCCTCACGAGAAATGAGGAGGGTGGGTGAGTTTCCACGCTATTCCGAGACGTTGAAAAAAGTTCGTCTTCCTCTGCATAGTGTTGTCCTATAGGTTCACGGCACAATCGGAGGAATCTCAAAACAAGTTCATCCATTCTGGAATCCTCACGAGAAATGAGGGGGGTGGGTGAGTTCCAAGCAATTCCGAGACGTTGAAAAAAGTTCGTCTTCTTCTTCCTCATGTAGTCCGAAATGGTTCACGGCCCAAACGGAGGAATCTCGAAACAAGTTCATGCCTTCTAGTATCCTCACGAGAAATGAGGAGGGTAGGTGAGTTTCCACGCAATTCCGAGACTTTGAAAAAAGTTCGTCTTCTTCATCCTCAAGTTGTCCCATAAGGTTCAGGTCCCAAACGGAGGAATCTCGAATCAAGTTCATGCATTCTGGAATCCTCACGAGAAATGAGGAGGGTAGGTGAGTTTCCACGCAATTCCGAGACGTTGAAAAAAGTTCGTCTTCTTCTGCCTCAAGTAGGCCCAAATGGTTCAGGGCCCAAACGGAGGAATCTCGAAACAAGTTCATGCATTCTGGAATCCTCACGAGGAATGAGGAAGGTGGGTGAGTTTCCACGCAATTCCGAGACGTTGAAGAAAGTTCGTCTTGTTCTTCCTCATGTAGTCCCAAATGGTTCACGGCCCAAACGGAGGAATCTCGAAACAAGTTCATGCATTCTGGAATCCTCACGAGAAATGAGGAGGGTAGGTGAGTTTCCACGCAATTCCGAGACGTTGAAAAAAGTTCGTCTTCTTCTGCCTCAAGTAGGCCCAAATGGTTCAGGGCCCAAACGGAGGAATCTCGAAACAAGTTCATGCATTCTGGAATCCTCACGAGGAATTAGGAGGGTGGGTGAGTTTCCACGCAATTCCGAGACGTTGAAAAAAGTTCGTCTTCCTCTGCATCAAGTTGTCCTATCGGTTCACGGCACAATCGGAGGAATCTCAAAACAAGTTCATCCATTCTGGAATCCACACGAGAAATGGGGGGGGGGGTGGGTGAGTTCCACGCAATTCGGAGACGTTGAAAAAAGTTCGTCTTCTTCTTCCTCATGTAGTCCCAAATGGTTCACGGCCCAAACGGAGGAATCTCGAAACAAGTTCATGCTTTCTAGTATCCTCACGAGAAATGAGGAGGGTGGTTGAGTTTCCACGCAATTCCGAGACTTTGAAAAAAGTTCGTCTTCTTCATCCTCAAGTTGTCCCATAAGGTTCAGGTCCCAAACGGAGGAATCTCGAATCAAGTTCATGCATTCTGGAATCCTCACGAGAAATGAGGAGGGTAGGTGAGTTTCCACGCAATTCCGAGACGTTGAAAAAAGTTCGTCTTCTTCTGCCTCAAGTAGGCCCAAATGGTTCAGGGCCCAAACGGAGGAATCTCGAAACAAGTTCATCCATTCTGGAATCCTCACGAGGAATGAGGAGAGTAGGTGAGTTTCCACGCAATTCCGAGACGTTGAAGAAAGTTCGTCTTCCTCTGCCTCCAGTTGTCCTATAGGTTCAAGGCACAATCGGAGGAATCTCAAAACAAGTTCATCCATTCTGAAATCCTCGCGAGAAATGAGGAGGGTGGGTGAGTTTCCACGCAATTCCGAGACGTTGAAAAAAGTTCGTCTTCTTCTTCCTCATGTAGTCCCAAATGGTTCACGGCCCAAACGGAGGAATCTCGAAACAAGTTCGTGCTTTCTGGAATCCTCACGAGAAATGAGGAGGGTGGGTGAGTTTCCACGCAATTCTGGGACGTTGAAAAAAGTTCGTCTTCCTCTGCCTCAAGTTGTCCTATAGGTTCAAGGCACAATCGGAGGAATCTCAAAAAACGTTCATCCATTCTGGAATCCTCACGAGAAATGAGGAGGGTGGGTGAGTTTCCACGCAATTCCGAGACGTTGAAAAAAGTTTTTTTTTCTTCTGCCTCAAGTAGTCCCAAATGGTTCAGGGCCCAAACGGAGGAATCTCGAAACAAGTTCATGCATTCTGAAATCCTCGCGAGAAATGAGGAGGGTGGGTGAGTTTCCACGCAATTCTGAGACGTTGAAAAAGTTCGTCTTCCTCTGCCTCAAGTTGTCCTATAGGTTCAAGGCACAATCAGAGGAATCTAAAAAAACGTTCATCCATTCTGGAATCCTCACGAGAAATGAGGAGGGTAGGTGAGTTTCCACGCAATTCCGAGACGTTGAAAAAAGTTCGTCTTCTTCTTCCTCATGTAGTCCAAATTGTTCACGGCCCAAACGGAGGAATCTCAAAACAAGTTCATGATTTCTGGAATCCTCACGAGAAATGAGGAGGGTGGGTGATGTTGGGATTCGTACACGCAGCGGATTAAAATTTTTTTTACGAATCCTTCCGAAGGATCACTCAACGACGTTTAAATCAGAGTTAAGGAAACCGAATCATACCTTTGTTGAACCAGTCCGCGTTCCGTTCCTTTGATCAGGTGGGCTACCTTCTCGAACAACACGTCCGCGTCTCGTTCCTTTGATCAGGTGGGCGATCAACACGTCCGCGTCTCGTTCTTTCGATCAGCAGAAGTCGACTCTTGGATCGGCTTCCTCTACTGGTATCCACACGAACAATCCCCTAAACGGTTGCGGCAGCGTGCTAGCGCTTCTTGTGCGTCTCTCTCTCTCAAATTGCTCTAGGGTTTCTCGCGGCTTTTCTCAATACGCTCTACTGAAAATCCCGTAGGTTTTTCTAAACCCGATAGGCGTATTATATAACCAAAATTAATCCTTTATTAATTTTGGAAATTCGGATTTTGAATCTGGTCAGCATATCAATCACATCTATCTCATAAATGTAATTGAATATATTAAAAGCCAGATTTGGAAATTCGAATTTTTTTAAATTTAAATCAAATCTAAATTTAAAGCCTTTTGATTTAATTTATCATCATAAATTAAATCCGAGATATGATATCTATCTATTTAATTAAATCTGAGATACCATATCTCAATTTAACATTAAACAGATATACGATATCTTTATTCGAAATTAAATGAGATACAATATCTCTATTTGTTTCAGATATTTAATTTATCAAATAAATTAAATACTAAACAAATATCATATATAATATTATAATCTCAATTTATAATATATATATTAATTTCGAATTATATATATATATATATATATATATATATATATAAATCCTAGATCAAATTTAGCATTCATTTAATCTCAGATTAATCTGAGATTCAATGAACCTGGACACCTTCACCCGTGTTGGATTATTCTTGTGTGCGACCCTGCAGGCCCATATGAGATTGGCAGTGGGCCAACACTGTATCAGCCCACAAGTCGCAAGCGGCCTCTAGCAAGACATTGCGACTGCCCAATTCACATGGGGATCGATGACACGATACTACCTACCGTACAACCATGTCACGTCCCTTTTGTCACGCGATAATTCGGTCAAGGATGAGGCATGGATAATGTCAACTTCCTTTTCTTGACCAATGCTTTCTCGATTCTCGAGTAGTCTAATTAGTGAAATGGAAACTCCTTTCCATCACAGTATGGCCATACATTTCTTAGACTCACTCATCGAGGGGCCCAACATTATCTCTCTACATATGTGAGGGACAAATCCCATCTTGACCACTCACATTCCTCCGCATGAAAACTACTGATCCTGGTCCTAGCCTTTATCATCACCCGGTCAAAGGTGACTTTTGACTAGGTCAAAGACCAGTACTCATCATGTAGGAATCTATGATGGTCTCAGGTCATAGGGCGTCGTGACGCGGTTATACATGAGATAAGCTTATGACTAAATCCATGCAGCTTTCTCATAGTGGGTCGGTCCAGCACCTTGTACTCTTACAAGTGCCCATGACTTTGATTCGTATCTCCATACCTCATCAAAGTCATACTGATCTTATTTCATCTTCACTCCCGTGTAGATGACCGACCAGGGACTTTTAGGATAATCTATAAGATTATCCAGGGATGCAGTTATCAATACGAACATGCAAACGAAAATGATAACAAAAGAGAATACTTTAAATAACTTAAATATCCAAAGTACAATGAATTGCCCCTAGGGCATAATTTCCAACAGACTCCCACTTGCACTAGGTGCAATCATTGATTACTCTAATTCCCATTACCCTAACATGACGCTCATGTGCCGCTTGTGCAAGCGGCTTAGTGAGAGGATCTGCTACGTTGTCTTCTCCTGGTACTTTGCATATGTTTGTATCACCTCTTTCATTGATTTCTCTGATGAGATGAAAACGCCTGAGTATGTGCTTGGTCCTTTGATGTGACCTAGGCTCCTTTGTCTGTGCAATGACGCCATTATTGTCACAGAACAAGTTTATTGGATCTGAGATGGTAGGAACCACCCCCAGTTCAGTGATGAACTTTCTGATCCAAACGGCTTCCTTAGCTGCATCCGATGCTGCTATATACTCAGCTTCCGTTGCAGAATCAGCTACAGTGCTCTGCTTAGAGCTTTTCCAACTCACCGCACCACCATTCAACAGGAATACATATCCTGATTGCGATCTTGAATCATCTTGGTCAGTTTGGAAACTCGCATCTGTGTAACCAGTCACACAGAGCTCATCCTCCAAGCCACCATATACCAAGAATAAGTCCTTAGTCCTTCTTAAGTACTTAAGGATATTCTTGACAGCAGTCCAATGACCCTCACCAGGATCTTGTTGATATCTGCTGGTCATACTCAAGGCAAATGACACATCCGGTCGAGTACATAACATAGCATACATGATAGATCCAATGGCAGAGGCATATGGAATCTTACTCATGCGGTCTCTTTGATCTTGTGTACTAGGACACAGATCCTTACTGAGATGAATGCCATGAGACATGGGCACGTTACCCCTTTTGGAATCCTGCATACTGAACCTATTCAGTATCTTGTCTATGTATGTGCTCTGACTTAGGCCCAACAGTCTCTTGGATCTATCTCTATAGATCCTTATCCCAAGGATATAAGTGGCTTCGCCTAAATCTTTCATTGAGAAAGACTTTCCTAACCAAGATTTGACCTTCTGCAAGGTAGGAATGTCATTCCCAATGAGTAGGATGTCATCAACATAAAGCACTAGAAATACAACTGTGCTCCCACTAACCTTCTTGTAAACACAAGGTTCATCCATGTTCTGAATGAAGCCAAACTCTTTGACTACTTCATCAAAACGATGATTCCAGCTCCGAGATGCCTGCTTCAATCCATAAATGGATCTTTGAAGCTTACATACTTTACCAGTGTCCTCTGGACGCACAAAACCCTCAGGTTGTGTCATGTACACATCCTCAAGCAGCTTTCCATTAAGGAAGGCCGTTTTGACGTCCATCTGCCATATCTCATAGTCATAATATGATGCAATGGCAAGAAGGATTCTGATTGACTTGGCCATTGCAACTGGGGAAAAGGTCTCATCATAGTCCACACCATGAGTTTGAGTGAATCCTTTTGCAACCAGCCGTGCCTTGAAGACACTTACTTTGCCATCCATGTCGGTTTTCTCTTTGAAAACCCACTTGCACCCAACGGTTTTTACTCCCTCAGGTGGATCAACTAAGGTCCATACCTTATTGTCGTACATGGATTGCATTTCAGACTTCATGGCATCAAGCCATTTTTCGGAGTTAGGTCCCACTAAAGCGTCTCGATAGGTTGTTGGCTCATTCTGCTCAATGAGCAAAACATCACGACTTCCAGTAATCAGAAATCCATATCTCTGAGGCTGTAGCCGTGATCTATCGGACCTTCGTGGGCCTTGTGTTACTTGAGTAGGCTCAACAACTTGTTGTGAGTCTTCTCTAGTTTCCATCTGTGGTTCTACATAATCCTGTGACTCTCGAACTTCTTCGAGGTTCACCTTACTCCCACTGGTTCTTTTAGAGATAAACTCCTTTTCCAGAAAGACACCATTCCGAATGACAAACACCTTGTGATCGGTGGGATTGTAGACGTAGTATCCTTTAGTTTCCTTAGGATACCCCACAAAAAGGCATTTTGAGGATCTAGATGATAATTTATCAGAGGCATGTTGTTTAACATAAACCTCACATCCCCAAATTTTAAGAAATGACAAACTGGGTTTCTTCCCAGTCCATATCTCATATGGTGTCATTTCAACTGCCTTTGACGGAACACGATTTAGTGTGAATGCAGCTGTTTCCAGGGCATGGCCCCAAAAGGAAGGTGGAAGGTCTGTTTGACTCATCATAGATCGAACCATATCCAGTAGAGTTCGATTCCTCCGTTCAGAAACACCATTCCATTGAGGTGTTCCTGGAGGAGTAAGTTGTGAGATAATCCCACAACTCCTAAGATGGTCAATGAACTCTTGGCTCAAATATTCACCACCTCGATCAGATCGAAGTGCCTTAATTGTTTTGCCAAGTTGGTTTTGTACTTCATTCTGGAATATTTTGAACATTTCAAAAGATTCAGACTTATGCTTCATTAGATAGATATAGCCATATCTACTAAAATCGTCTATGAATGTAATGAAATACAAATGACCTCCTCTGGCAGAGATATTCATTGGTCCACATACATCAGTATGAATGAGGCCCAATAAATCAGTGGCCCTTTCACTATGTCCAGTAAAAGGAGCCTTTGTCATCTTGCCCAATAAACAAGACTCACATGTATCAAATGATTCAAAATCAAATGAATTCAGAAATCCATCTTGATGGAGTTTCGAAATGCGTTTCTCATTTATATGGCCTAGACGACAATGCCATAGGTAGGTTGGATTCAAGTCATTTGACCTGAACCTTTTAGTAGTTATGTCATAGATTCGTCCATTATTAGGATGTTCTAAATTTAATACATAATGACCAGCATGCAAATCTCCATGAGCATAAAAAACATCATTAAGATAAATTGAACATTTACGGTTCCCAGTAATGGAAGTGAAACCTTCCTTATCCAAATAAGAAAGTGAAATAATGTTACTACTCAAAGCAGGAACATAAAAGCAATTGTTCAAAATTAACAAAAGCCCATTGGGCAGAACTAATTCATAAGTGCCTACGACTAAAGCAGCAACTCTTGCTCGGTTTCCAACTCGTAGGTCAACTTCGCCCTTCTTCAATCTTCTACTTTCCTTGAGACCCTGCACATTGGTACAAATGTGAGATCCACATGCAGTATCTAATACCCATGTAGAGGAAGTAGAAAAATGAATATCCATGACATAGATACCTGAAGCGATAGCCTCGCTATCCTTCTTGTTCTTTTTCAGACCTTCTAGATAGAGTTTGCAGTTCCTCTTCCAATGACCCGGTTCATTGCAGAAATAGCAGACCCCATCCTTTGGAGGCTTTGCCTTCTTGGCTGCAGGCTTAGATTCAGGTTTGTTCGACTCTTTGGTCTTACCAGCTGAGCCTTTACCCCATTTCTTGCCCTTGCCTTTCTTTTTCATACCCTTTCCTTTCTGAACCATCAAAACAGTGCTAGGCTTTTTCTTAATGCTCTGCTCAGCTGTTTTAAGCATCCCATGCAGTTCAGAAATTGATTTCTCCATGTTGTTCATGTTATAGTTCATGACAAACTGGTCATAACTATCCGGGAGTGAGTTTAAGATCATATCTGTGGCTAACTCTGGAAGCATGGGAAATCCCAGCCTCTCAAGGTGATCAATGTAGCCTTTCATCTTCAAAACATGAGGGCTAACTGACGCACCTTCAGCCATCTTGCAGGAATTTAAGGCTTTCATGGTTTCATACCTTTCTTGCCTTGCTTGTTGCTGGAACATTTCCTTGAGATGAGCAATCATCTCAAAAGCCTCCACATGTTCCAGATCTCTTTGGAGCTCTGGAACCATGGTGCCAAGCATCAAACATCCTACATCCACAGAGTCACGAGAATGCTTCGTGTAAGCATCTTTCTCAGCTCTTGGAGCATTGGCTGCAGGCTCCTCAGGAATGGGTCGATCAAGGACATATTGCTTTCCTTCCTGCTTGAGAACAATTCTCAAGTTTCTAAACCAGTCAAGAAAGTTTGTCCCATTCAGTTTTTCCTTCTCAAGGAGTGATCGCATTGATGTTGTTGCGGTGTTAGTGGTCGACATGATTCTACAATTAAAAGATATGCAAAGTCAGTTAATATTCTCCCACTAAATTAACAACCCTCATTATAATTAGTGGGCTAAGATCCATATTTAGCTTAAATTTAAGTCCGCTTTGGCAGGACGCTTAAAATAAGTTATTTAGGTAGGCAACTGCTTTGCCAATTACATCACGTGTAACTCTTAGATCTTTATGGGATTCGATCATCATATGATCTGGCATGTTTAATCCCATCCAATGCCTTGAGATCCAAAACCGTTTTGATGATCTCAATTAAGTCAAGACAACAATGAATGTTGAGTATCACCATTACTCTCTTGCCTCATCAAGATTACTCAAATGCATCCACTTTAGTGGAACATACAAATGGGTGATCGAGATTTTGGCAAGTATTCATTAATTGACGGCATTGTGACTTAAGATTTTATTTTGAGGGTATTATTTCATTTGTGAATTAAATCTCCTATTATTCCTTCCTATATGAATGCAATCATTTATTGTATATCATATAAGGTCTAAACTAATTATGCAATGATCATATCAAAACATAATTAAAACTCGTGAACAATATGGCTCATCTAACCTGTAGTCCCCTCAAGCCAATGAGAGGACTTCTCTAAATAATATAAAAGAAAGTACATAATTAGAAACCTCGTTTCACATACGAGGGGAGTGAGATGAGAAGAGAACGTACATCAAGAATATTTAGAGAGAGGCATGGCACGCAGGCCATATTTAAAACTTCCAATCCTAGAGCCATCTTGTTCACCATACCCAAACAACACTTTGAAAGGTAAATTAAAACCATATTTTAATTCATACATTTATGAAATAAAATATTGCTTATGATAAAATTCTCTAATTTATATCACTTTGATTTGATTACTCGCGCTACGACAATCAGCCGGTCCCTACGGCGGTCCCGCTAGCCGGTTAGCGGGCGGGGTCAAGGGGCAGCGCCCTTGCGGGGGGTGCAGGGGGGCAGCGCCCCCTGGAACTTTTGAAAACAACATATTTTTAAAAGAAAATTTCTTTCATAAAATCAAATTTTAACCCCAAAAGGCGATATCCGAATCGAATTCTTCCATCTGCCGTCATGAACGTCCGAGTCGTCATAGGTCTCCGACGCGTAATCGACGTTCGAACCTTTCAGAACGTGATCTATGGGACCAGAAACATATGACGTCTCCGATCATGATTGACCCCTATGTTATCATCTTCTGATCTCATCAAGATCATCCGACCTCTACGATTCAGAACCACAAGAATAACGGCCGTGAAACCCTAACGCGAATTATCAAAATAGAACATTCAAGATTTAATTTCTTGATTCAAAATTCGGTTTATTACATACATATCACATATATCGGCATGTAGAGAAACCCAATTTAAACGTACGCTGAGTTGGCTCTGATACCACTGTTGGGATTCGTACACGCAGCGGATTAAAATTTTTTTTACGAATCCTTCCGAAGGATCACTCAACGACGTTTAAATCAGAGTTAAGGAAACCGAATCATACCTTTGTTGAACCAGTCCGCGTTCCGTTCCTTTGATCAGGTGGGCTACCTTCTCGAACAACACGTCCGCGTCTCGTTCCTTTGATCAGGTGGGCGATCAACACGTCCGCGTCTCGTTCTTTCGATCAGCAGAAGTCGACTCTTGGATCGGCTTCCTCTACTGGTATCCACACGAACAATCCCCTAAACGGTTGCGGCAGCGTGCTAGCGCTTCTTGTGCGTCTCTCTCTCTCAAATTGCTCTAGGGTTTCTCGCGGCTTTTCTCAATACGCTCTACTGAAAATCCCGTAGGTTTTTCTAAACCCGATAGGCGTATTATATAACCAAAATTAATCCTTTATTAATTTTGGAAATTCGGATTTTGAATCTGGTCAGCATATCAATCACATCTATCTCATAAATGTAATTGAATATATTAAAAGCCAGATTTGGAAATTCGAATTTTTTTAAATTTAAATCAAATCTAAATTTAAAGCCTTTTGATTTAATTTATCATCATAAATTAAATCCGAGATATGATATCTATCTATTTAATTAAATCTGAGATACCATATCTCAATTTAACATTAAACAGATATACGATATCTTTATTCGAAATTAAATGAGATACAATATCTCTATTTGTTTCAGATATTTAATTTATCAAATAAATTAAATACTAAACAAATATCATATATAATATTATAATCTCAATTTATAATATATATATTAATTTCGAATTATATATATATATATATATATATATATATATATAAATCCTAGATCAAATTTAGCATTCATTTAATCTCAGATTAATCTGAGATTCAATGAACCTGGACACCTTCACCCGTGTTGGATTATTCTTGTGTGCGACCCTGCAGGCCCATATGAGATTGGCAGTGGGCCAACACTGTATCAGCCCACAAGTCGCAAGCGGCCTCTAGCAAGACATTGCGACTGCCCAATTCACATGGGGATCGATGACACGATACTACCTACCGTACAACCATGTCACGTCCCTTTTGTCACGCGATAATTCGGTCAAGGATGAGGCATGGATAATGTCAACTTCCTTTTCTTGACCAATGCTTTCTCGATTCTCGAGTAGTCTAATTAGTGAAATGGAAACTCCTTTCCATCACAGTATGGCCATACATTTCTTAGACTCACTCATCGAGGGGCCCAACATTATCTCTCTACATATGTGAGGGACAAATCCCATCTTGACCACTCACATTCCTCCGCATGAAAACTACTGATCCTGGTCCTAGCCTTTATCATCACCCGGTCAAAGGTGACTTTTGACTAGGTCAAAGACCAGTACTCATCATGTAGGAATCTATGATGGTCTCAGGTCATAGGGCGTCGTGACGCGGTTATACATGAGATAAGCTTATGACTAAATCCATGCAGCTTTCTCATAGTGGGTCGGTCCAGCACCTTGTACTCTTACAAGTGCCCATGACTTTGATTCGTATCTCCATACCTCATCAAAGTCATACTGATCTTATTTCATCTTCACTCCCGTGTAGATGACCGACCAGGGACTTTTAGGATAATCTATAAGATTATCCAGGGATGCAGTTATCAATACGAACATGCAAACGAAAATGATAACAAAAGAGAATACTTTAAATAACTTAAATATCCAAAGTACAATGAATTGCCCCTAGGGCATAATTTCCAACAGGTGAGTTTCCATGCAATTCCGAGACGTTGAAAAAAGTTCATCTTCTTCTGCCTCAAGTAGGCCCAAATGGTTCAGGGCCCAAACGGAGGAATCTCGAAACAAGTTCATGCATTCTGGAATCCTCACGAGGAATGAGGAGGGTGGGTGAGTTTCCACGCAATTCCGAGATGTAGAAAAAATTTCGTCTTCTTCTGCCTCAAGTTGTCCCATATGATTCAGGGCCCAAATGGAGGAATCTCAAAACAAGTTCTTGCATTCTGAAATCCTCACGAGAAATGAGGAGGGTAGGTGAGTTTCCACGCAATTCCGAGACGTTGAAAAAAGTTCGTCTTCTTCTGCCTCAAGTAGGCCCAAATGGTTCAGGGCCCAAACGGAGGAATCTCGAAACAAGTTCATGCATTCTGGAATCCTCACGAGGAATGAGGAGGGTGGGTGAGTTTCCACGCAATTCCGAGACGTTGAAGAAAGTTCGTCTTCCTCTTCCTCAAGTTGTCCTATAGGTTCAAGGCACAATCGGAGGAATCTCAAAACAAGTTCATCCATTCTGGAATCCTCACGAGAAATGAGGAGGGTGGGTGAGTTTCCACGCAATTCCGAGACGTTGAAAAAAGTTCGTCTTCTTCTGCCTCAAGTTCTCCCATATGGTTCAAGGCCGAAACGGAGGAATCTCGAAACAAGTTCATGCATTCTGAAATCCTCACGAGAAATGAGGAGGGTGGGTGAGTTTCCACGCTATTCCGAGACGTTGAAAAAAGTTCGTCTTCCTCTGCATAGTGTTGTCCTATAGGTTCACGGCACAATCGGAGGAATCTCAAAACAAGTTCATCCATTCTGGAATCCTCACGAGAAATGAGGGGGGTGGGTGAGTTCCAAGCAATTCCGAGACGTTGAAAAAAGTTCGTCTTCTTCTTCCTCATGTAGTCCGAAATGGTTCACGGCCCAAACGGAGGAATCTCGAAACAAGTTCATGCCTTCTAGTATCCTCACGAGAAATGAGGAGGGTAGGTGAGTTTCCACGCAATTCCGAGACTTTGAAAAAAGTTCGTCTTCTTCATCCTCAAGTTGTCCCATAAGGTTCAGGTCCCAAACGGAGGAATCTCGAATCAAGTTCATGCATTCTGGAATCCTCACGAGAAATGAGGAGGGTAGGTGAGTTTCCACGCAATTCCGAGACGTTGAAAAAAGTTCGTCTTCTTCTGCCTCAAGTAGGCCCAAATGGTTCAGGGCCCAAACGGAGGAATCTCGAAACAAGTTCATGCATTCTGGAATCCTCACGAGGAATGAGGAAGGTGGGTGAGTTTCCACGCAATTCCGAGACGTTGAAGAAAGTTCGTCTTGTTCTTCCTCATGTAGTCCCAAATGGTTCACGGCCCAAACGGAGGAATCTCGAAACAAGTTCATGCTTTCTGGAATCCTCACGAGAAATGAGGAGGGTGGGTGAGTTTCCACGCAATTCCGAGACGTTGAAAAAAGTTCGTCTTCTTCTGCCTCAAGTAGGCCCAAATGGTTCAGGGCCCAAACGGAGGAATCTCGAAACAAGTTCATGCATTCTGGAATCCTCACGAGGAATTAGGAGGGTGGGTGAGTTTCCACGCAATTCCGAGACGTTGAAAAAAGTTCGTCTTCCTCTGCATCAAGTTGTCCTATAGGTTCACGGCACAATCAGAGGAATCTCAAAACAAGTTCATCCATTCTGGAATCCACACGAGAAATGGGGGGGGGTGGGTGAGTTCCACGCAATTCCGAGACGTTGAAAAAAGTTCGTCTTCTTCTTCCTCATGTAGTCCCAAATGGTTCACGGCCCAAACGGAGGAATCTCGAAACAAGTTCATGCTTTCTAGTATCCTCACGAGAAATGAGGAGGGTGGTTGAGTTTCCACGCAATTCCGAGACTTTGAAAAAAGTTCGTCTTCTTCATCCTCAAGTTGTCCCATAAGGTTCAGGTCCCAAACGGAGGAATCTCGAATCAAGTTCATGCATTCTGGAATCCTCACGAGAAATGAGGAGGGTAGGTGAGTTTCCACGCAATTCCGAGACGTTGAAAAAAGTTCGTCTTCTTCTGCCTCAAGTAGGCCCAAATGGTTCAGGGCCCAAACGGAGGAATCTCGAAACAAGTTCATCCATTCTGGAATCCTCACGAGGAATGAGGAGGGTGGGTGAGTTTCCACGCAATTCCGAGACGTTGAAGAAAGTTCGTCTTCCTCTGCCTCCAGTTGTCCTATAGGTTCAAGGCACAATCGGAGGAATCTCAAAACAAGTTCATCCATTCTGGAATCCTCACGAGAAATGAGGAGGGTGGGTGAGTTTCCACGCAATTCCGAGACGTTGAAAAAAGTTTGTCTTCTTCTGCCTCAAGTTGTCCCATATGGTTCAGGGCCCAAACGGAGGAATCTCGAAACAAGTTCATGCATTCTGAAATCCTCACGAGAAATGAGGAGGGTGGGTGAGTTTCCACGCAATTCCGAGACGTTGAAAAAAGTTCGTCTTCTTCTTCCTCATGTAGTCCCAAATGGTTCACGGCCCAAACGGAGGAATCTCGAAACAAGTTCGTGCTTTCTGGAATCCTCACGAGAAATGAGGAGGGTGGGTGAGTTTCCACGCAATTCCGAGACGTTGAAAAAAGTTCGTCTTCTTCTGCCTCAAGTAGGCCCAAATGGTTCAGGGCCCAAACGGAGGAATCTCGAAACAAGTTCATGCATTCTGGAATCCTCACGAGGAATTAGGAGGGTGGGTGAGTTTCCAAGCAATTCCGAGACGTTGAAAAAAGTTCGTCTTCCTCTGCATCAAGTTGTCCTATAGGTTCACGGCACAATCGGAGGAATCTCAAAACAAGTTCATCCATTCTGGAATCCACACGAGAAATGAGGGGGGTGGGTGAGTTCCACGCAATTCGGAGACGTTGAAAAAAGTTCGTCTTCTTCTTCCTCATGTAGTCCCAAATGGTTCACGGCCCAAACGGAGGAATCTCGAAACAAGTTCATGCTTTCTAGTATCCTCACGAGAAATGAGGAGGGTGGTTGAGTTTCCACGCAATTGCGAGACTTTGAAAAAAGTTCGTCTTCTTCATCCTCAAGTTGTCCCATAAGGTTCAGGTCCCAAACGGAGGAATCTCGAATCAAGTTCATGCATTCTGGAATCCTCACGAGAAATGAGGAGGGTAGGTGAGTTTCCACGCAATTCCGAGACGTTGAAAAAAGTTCGTCTTCTTCTACCTCAAGTAGGCCCAAATGGTTCAGGGCCCAAACGGAGGAATCTCGAAACAAGTTCATGCATTCTGGAATCCTCACGAGGAATGAGGAGGGTGGGTGAGTTTCCACGCAATTCCGAGACGTTGAAGAAAGTTCGTCTTCCTCTGCCTCAAGTTGTCCTATAGGTTCAAGGTACAATCGGAGGAATCTCAAAACAAGTTCATCCATTCTGGAATCCTCACGAGAAATGAGGAGGGTGGGTGAGTTTCCACGCAATTCCGAGACGTTGAAAAAAGTTCGTCTTCTTCTGCCTCAAGTTGTCCCATATGGTTCAAGGCCCAAACGGAGGAATCTCGAAACAAGTTCATGCATTCTGAAATCCTCACGAGAAATGAGGAGGGTGGGTGAGTTTCCACGCAATTCCGAGACGTTGAAAACAGTTCGTCTTCCTCTGCATAGTGTTGTCCTATAGGTTCACGGCACAATCGGAGGAATCTCAAAACAAGTTCATCCATTCTGGAATCCTCACGAGAAATGAGGGGGGTGGGTGAGTTCCACGCAATTCCGAGACGTTGAAAAAAGTTCGTCTTGTTCTTCCTCATGTAGTCCGAAATGGTTCACGGCCCAAACGGAGGAATCTCGAAACAAGTTCATGCCTTCTAGTATCCTCACGAGAAATGAGGAGGGTGGGTGAGTTTCCACGCAATTCCGAGACTTTGAAAAAAGTTCGTCTTCTTCATCCTCAAGTTGTCCCATAAGGTTCAGGTCCCAAACGGAGGAATCTCGAATCAAGTTCATGCATTCTGGAATCCTCACGAGGAATGAGGAAGGTGGGTGAGTTTCCACGCAATTCCGAGACGTTGAAGAAAGTTCGTCTTCCTCTGCCTCATGTTGTCCTATAGGTTCAAGGCACAATCGGAGGAATCTCAAAAGAAGTTCATCCATTCTGGAATCCTCACGAGAAATGAGGAGGGTGGGTGAGTTTCCACGCAATTCCGAGACGTTGAAAAAAGTTCGTCTTCTTCTGCCTCAAGTTGTCCCATATGGTTCAGGGCCCAAACATAGGAATCTCGAAACAAGTTCATGCATTCTGAAATCCTCACGAGAAATGAGGAGGGTGGGTGAGTTTCCACGCAATTCCGAGACGTTGAAAACAGTTCGTCTTCCTCTGCATAGTGTTGTCCTATAGGTTCACGGCACAATCGGAGGAATCTCAAAACAAGTTCATCCATTCTGGAATCCTCACGAGAAATGAGGGGGGTGGGTGAGTTCCACGCAATTCCGAGACGTTGAAAAAAGTTCGTCTTGTTCTTCCTCATGTAGTCCGAAATGGTTCACGGCCCAAACGGAGGAATCTCGAAACAAGTTCATGCCTTCTAGTATCCTCACGAGAAATGAGGAGGGTGGGTGAGTTTCCACGCAATTCCGAGACTTTGAAAAAAGTTCGTCTTCTTCATCCTCAAGTTGTCCCATAAGGTTCAGGTCCCAAACGGAGGAATCTCGAATCAAGTTCATGCATTCTGGAATCCTCACGAGAAATGAGGAGGGTAGGTGAGTTTCCACGCAATTCCGAGACGTTGAAAAAAGTTCGTCTTCTTCTGCCTCAAGTAGGCCCAAATGGTTCAGGGCCCAAACGGAGGAATCTCGAAACAAGTTCATGCATTCTGGAATCCTCACGAGGAATGAGGAAGGTGGGTGAGTTTCCACGCAATTCCGAGACGTTGAAGAAAGTTCGTCTTCCTCTGCCTCATGTTGTCCTATAGGTTCAAGGCACAATCGGAGGAATCTCAAAAGAAGTTCATCCATTCTGGAATCCTCACGAGAAATGAGGAGGGTGGGTGAGTTTCCACGCAATTCCGAGACGTTGAAAAAAGTTCGTCTTCTTCTGCCTCAAGTTGTCCCATATGGTTCAGGGCCCAAACATAGGAATCTCGAAACAAGTTCATGCATTCTGAAATCCTCACGAGAAATGAGGAGGGTGGGTGAGTTTCCACGCAATTCCGAGACGTTGAAAACAGTTCGTCTTCCTCTGCATAGTGTTGTCCTATAGGTTCACGGCACAATCGGAGGAATCTCAAAACAAGTTCATCCATTCTGGAATCCTCACGAGAAATGAGGGGGGTGGGTGAGTTCCACGCAATTCCGAGACGTTGAAAAAAGTTCGTCTTGTTCTTCCTCATGTAGTCCGAAATGGTTCACGGCCCAAACGGAGGAATCTCGAAACAAGTTCATGCCTTCTAGTATCCTCACGAGAAATGAGGAGGGTGGGTGAGTTTCCACGCAATTCCGAGACTTTGAAAAAAGTTCGTCTTCTTCATCCTCAAGTTGTCCCATAAGGTTCAGGTCCCAAACGGAGGAATCTCGAATCAAGTTCATGCATTCTGGAATCCTCACGAGAAATGAGGAGGGTAGGTGAGTTTCCACGCAATTCCGAGACGTTGAAAAAAGTTCGTCTTCTTCTGCCTCAAGTAGGCCCAAATGGTTCAGGGCCCAAACGGAGGAATCTCGAAACAAGTTCATGCATTCTGGAATCCTCACGAGGAATGAGGAAGGTGGGTGAGTTTCCACGCAATTCCGAGACGTTGAAGAAAGTTCGTCTTCCTCTGCCTCATGTTGTCCTATAGGTTCAAGGCACAATCGGAGGAATCTCAAAAGAAGTTCATCCATTCTGGAATCCTCACGAGAAATGAGGAGGGTGGGTGAGTTTCCACGCAATTCCGAGACGTTGAAAAAAGTTCGTCTTCTTCTGCCTCAAGTTGTCCCATATGGTTCAGGGCCCAAACATAGGAATCTCGAAACAAGTTCATGCATTCTGAAATCCTCACGAGAAATGAGGAGGGTGGGTGAGTTTCCACGCAATTCCGAGACGTTGAAAAAATTTCGTCTTCTTCTTCCTCATGTAGTCCCAAATGGTTCACGGCCCAAACGGAGGAATCTCGAAACAAGTTCATGCTTTCTGTAATCCTGACGAGAAATGAGGAGGATGGGTGAGTTTCCACGCAATTCCGAGACTTTGAAAAAAGTTCGTCTTCTTCTTCCTCAAGTTGTCCCATAAGGTTCAGGT
Source organism: Acacia crassicarpa (assembly GCA_034222035.1). Classification (NCBI taxonomy): domain Eukaryota; kingdom Viridiplantae; phylum Streptophyta; class Magnoliopsida; order Fabales; family Fabaceae; genus Acacia; species Acacia crassicarpa. The sequence continues at coordinate 65,705 of JAWXYG010000021.1, read as the reverse complement.
CCCAAACGGAGGAATCTCGAAACAAGTTCATGCCTTCTGGAATCCTCACGAGAAATGAGGAGGGTGGGTGAGTTTCCACGCAATTCTGGGACGTTGAAAAAAGTTCGTCTTCCTCTGCCTCAAGTTGTCCTATAGGTTCAAGGCACAATCGGAGGAATCTCAAAAAACGTTCATCCATTCTGGAATCCTCACGAGAAATGAGGAGGGTGGGTGAGTTTCCACGCAATTCCGAGACGTTGAAAAAAGTTTTTTTTCTTCTGCCTCAAGTAGTCCCAAATGGTTCAGGGCCCAAACGGAGGAATCTCGAAACAAGTTCATGCATTCTGAAATCCTCGCGAGAAATGAGGAGGGTGGGTGAGTTTCCACGCAATTCTGAGACGTTGAAAAAGTTCGTCTTCCTCTGCCTCAAGTTGTCCTATAGGTTCAAGGCACAATCAGAGGAATCTAAAAAAACGTTCATCCATTCTGGAATCCTCACGAGAAATGAGGAGGGTTGGTGAGTTTCCACGCAATTCCGAGACGTTGAAAAAAGTTCGTCTTCTTCTTCCTCATGTAGTCCAAATTGTTCACGGCCCAAACGGAGGAATCTCGAAACAAGTTCATGATTTCTGGAATCCTCACGAGAAATGAGGAGGGTGGGTGAGTTTCCATGCAATTCCGAGACGTTGAAAAAAGTTCATCTTCTTCTGCCTCAAGTAGGCCCAAATGGTTCAGGGCCCAAACGGAGGAATCTCGAAACAAGTTCATGCATTCTGGAATCCTCACGAGGAATGAGGAGGGTGGGTGAGTTTCCACGCAATTCCGAGATGTAGAAAAAATTTCGTCTTCTTCTGCCTCAAGTTGTCCCATATGATTCAGGGCCCAAATGGAGGAATCTCAAAACAAGTTCTTGCATTCTGAAATCCTCACGAGAAATGAGGAGGGTGGGTGAGTTTCCACGCAATTCCGAGACGTTGAAAAAAGTTCGTCTTCTTCTTCCTCATGTAGTCCCAAATGGTTCACGGCCCAAACGGAGGAATCTCGAAACAAGTTCATGCTTTCTGTAATCCTGACGAGAAATGAGGAGGGTGGGTGAGTTTCCACGCAATTCCGAGACTTTGAAAAAAGTTCGTCTTCTTCTTCCTCTAGTTGTCCCATAAGGTTCAGGTCCCAAACGGAGGAATCTCGAAAAAAGTTCATGCCTTCTAGAATCCTCACGAGAAATGAGGAGGGTGGGTGAGTTTCCACGCAATTCTGGGACGTTGAAAAAAGTTCGTCTTCCTCTGCCTCAAGTTGTCCTATAGGTTCAAGGCACAATCGGAGGAATCTCAAAAAACGTTCATCCATTCTGGAATCCTCACGAGAAATGAGGAGGGTGGGTGAGTTTCCACGCAATTCCGAGACGTTGAAAAAAGTTTTTTTTCTTCTGCCTCAAGTAGTCCCAAATGGTTCAAGGCCCAAACGGAGGAATCTCGAAACAAGTTCATGCATTCTGAAATCCTCGCGAGAAATGAGGAGGGTGGGTGAGTTTCCACGCAATTCTGAGACGTTGAAAAAAGTTCGTCTTCCTCTGCCTCAAGTTGTCCTATAGGTTCAAGGCACAATCAGAGGAATCTAAAAAAACGTTCATCCATTCTGGAATCCTCACGAGAAATGAGGAGTGTTGGTGAGTTTCCACGCAATTCCGAGACGTTGAAAAAAGTTTGTCTTCTTCTGCCTCAAGTAGTCCCAAATGGTTCAGGGCCCAAACGGAGGAATCTCGAAACAAGTTCATGCATTCTGAAATCCTCGCGAGAAATGAGGAGGGTGGGTGAGTTTCCACGCAATTCTGAGACGTTGAAAAAAGTTCGTCTTCCTCTGCCTCAAGTTGTCCTATAGGTTCAAGGCACAATCAGAGGAATCTCAAAACAAGTTCATCCATTCTGGAATCCACACGAGAAATGAGGAGGGTGGGTGAGTTTCCACGCAATTACGAGACGTTGAAAAAAGTTCGTCTTCTTCTTCCTCATGTAGTCCCAAATTGTTCACGGCCCAAACGGAGGAATCTCGAAACAAGTTCATGCTTTCTGGAATCCTCACGAGAAATGAGGAGGGTGGGTGAGTTTCCACGCAATTCCGAGACGTTGAAAAAAGTTCCTCTTCTTCTGCCTCAAGTAGGCCCAAATGGTTCAGGGCCCAAACGGAGGAATCTCGAAACAAGTTCATGCATTCTGGAATCCTCACGAGGAATGAGCAGGGTGGGTGAGTTTCCACGCAATTCCGAGATGTAGAAAAAATTTCGTCTTCTTCTGCCTCAAGTTGTCCCATATGATTCAGGGCCCAAATGGAGGAATCTCAAAACAAGTTCTTGCATTCTGAAATCCTCACGAGAAATGAGGAGGGTGGGTGAGTTTCCACGCAATTCCGAGACGTTGAAAAAAGTTCGTCTTCTTCTTCCTCATGTAGTCCCAAATGGTTCACGGCCCAAACGGAGGAATCTCGAAACAAGTTCATGCTTTCTGTAATCCTGACGAGAAATGAGGAGGGTGGGTGAGTTTCCACGCAATTCCGAGACTTTGAAAAAAGTTCGTCTTCTTCTTCCTCTAGTTGTCCCATAAGGTTCAGGTCCCAAACGGAGGAATCTCGAAACAAGTTCATTCATTCTGGAATCCTCACGAGGAATGAGGAGGGTGGGTGAGTTTCCACGCAATTCCGAGACGTTGAAGAAAGTTCGTCTTCCTCTGCCTCAAGTTGTCCTATAGGTTCAATGCACAATCGGAGGAATCTCAAAACAAGTTCAACCATTCTGGAATCCTCACGAGAAATGAGGAGGGTGGGTGAGTTTCCACGCAATTCCGAGACGTTGAAAAAAGTTCGTCTTCTTCTGCCTCAAGTGGTCCCATATGGTTCAGGGCCCAAACGGAGGAATCTAGAAACAAGTTCATGCATTCTGAAATCCTCACGAGAATTGGGGAGGGTGGGTGAGTTTCCACGCAATTCCGAGATGTTGAAAAAAGTTCGTCTTCTTCTTCCTCATGTAGTCCCAAATGGTTCACGGCCCAAACGGAGGAATCTCGAAACAAGTTCATGCTTTCTAGTATCCTCACGAGAAATGAGGAGGGTGGGTGAGTTTCCACGCAATTCCGAGACTTTGAAAAAAGTTCGTCTTCTTCATCCTCAAGTTGTCCCATAAGGTTCAGGTCCCAAATGGAGGAATCTCGAATCAAGTTCATGCATTCTGGAATCCTCACGAGAAATGAGGAGGGTAGGTGAGTTTCCACGCAATTCCGAGACGTTGAAAAAAGTTCGTCTTCTTCTGCCTCAAGTAGGCCCAAATGGTTCAGGGCCCAAACGGAGGAATCTCGAAACAAGTTCATGCATTCTGGAATCCTCACGAGCAATGAGGAGGGTGGGTGAGTTTCCACGCAATTCCGAGACGTTGAAAAAAGTTCGTCTTCTTCTTCCTCATGTAGTCCCAAATGGTTCACGGCCCAAACGGAGGAATCTCGAAACAAGTTCATGCTTTCTCGAATCCTCACGAGAAATGAGGAGGGTGGGTGAGTTTCCACGCAATTCCGAGACTTTGAAAAAAGTTCGTCTTCTTCTGCCTGAAGTTGTCCCATAAGGTTCAGGTCCCAAACCGAGGAATCTCGAAACAAGTTTATGCCTTCTGGAATCCTCACGAGAAATGAGGAGGGTGGGTGAGTTTCCACGCAATACTGAGACGTTGAAAAAAGTTCGTCTTCCTCTGCCTCAAGTTGTCCTATAGGTTCAAGGCACAATCGGAGGAATCTCAAAATACGTTCAGCCATTCTGGAATCCTCACGAGAAATGAGGAGGGTGGGTGAGTTTCCACGCACTTCCGAGACGTTGAAAAAAGTTCGTCTTCTTCTGCCTCAAGTAGGCCCAAATGGTTCAGGGCCCAAACGGAGCAATCTCGAAACAAGTTCATGCATTCTGGAATCCTCACGAGGAATGAGGAGGGTGGGTGAGTTTCCACGCAATTCCGAGACGTTGAAAAAAGTTCGTCTTCCTCTGCATCAAGTTGTCCTATAGGTTCACGGCACAATCGGAGGAATCTCAAAACAAGTTCATCCATTCTGGAATCCTCACGAGAAATGAGGGGGGTGGGTGACTTCCACGCAATTCCGAGACGTTGAAAAAAGTTCGTCTTCTTCTGCCTCAAGGTTTCCCATTTGGTTCACGGCCCAAACGGAGGAATCTCGAGACAAGTTCATGCTTTCTGGAATCCTCACGAGAAATGAGGAGGGTGGATGAGTTTTGACGCAATTCCGAGACATTGAAAAAAGTTCGTCTTCTTCTTCCTCAAGTTGTCCCATAAGGTTCAGGTCCCAAACGGAGGAATCTCGAAACAAGTTCATGCATTCTAGAATCCTCACGAGAAATGAGGAGGGTGGGTGAGTTTCCACGCAATTCCGAGACGTTGAAAAAAGTTCGTCTTCTTCTTCCTCATGTAGTCCCAAATGGTTCGCGGCCCAAACGGAGGAATCTCGAAACAAGTTCATGCTTTATGGTATCCTCACGAGAAATGAGGAGGGTGGGTGAGTTTCCACGCAATTCCGAGACTTTGAAAAAAGTTCGTCTTCTTCTTCCTCAAGTTGTCCCATAAGGTTTAGGTCCCAAACGGAGGAATCTCGAAACAAATTCATGCATTCTGGAATCCTCTCGAGAAATGAGGAGGGTGGGTGAGTTTCCACGCAATTCCGAGACGTTGAAAAAAGTTTGTCTTCTTCTGCCTCAAGTTGTCCCTTATGGTTCAGGGCCCAAACGGAGGAATCTCGAAACATGTTCATGCATTCTGAAATCCTCACGAGAATTGAGGAGGGTGGGTGTGTTTCCAAGCAATTCCGAGACGTTGAAAAAAGTTCGTCTTCTTCTTCCTCATGTAGTCCCAAAAGGTTCACGGCCCAAACGGGGGAATCTCGAAACAATTTCATGCTTTCTGTAATCCTGACGAGAAATGAGGAGGGTGGGTGAGTTTTCACGCAATTCCGAGACTTTGAAAAAAGTTCGTCTTCTTCTTCCTCAAGTTGTCCCATAAGGTTCAGGTCCCAAACGGAGGAATCTCGAAACAAGTTCATGCCTTCTGGAATCCTCACGAGAAATGAGGAGGGTGGGTGAGTTTCCACGCAATTCGGAGACGTTGAAAAAAGTTCGTCTTCCTCTGCCTCAAGTTGTCCTATAGGTTCAAGGCACAATCGGAGGAATCTCAAAAAACGTTCATCCATTCTGGAATCCTCACGAGAAATGAGGAGGGTGGGTGAGTTTCCACGCAATTACGAGACGTTGAAAAAAGTTCGTCTTCTTCTTCCTCATGTAGTCCCAAATGGTTCACGGCCCAAACGGAGGAATCTCGAAACAAGTTCATGCTTTTTCGAATCCTCACGAGAAACGAGGAGGGTGGGTGAGTTTCCACGCAATTCCGAGACGTTGAAAAAAGTTCGTCTTCTTCTGCCTCAAGTAGGCCCAAATGGTTCAGGGCCCAAACGGAGGAATCTCGAAACAAGTTCATGCATTCTGGAATCCTCACGAGGAATGAGGAGGGTGGGTGAGTTTCCACGCAATTCCGAGACGTAGAAAAAAGTTCGTCTTCCTCTGCATCAAGTTATCCTATAGGTTCACGGCACAATCGCAGGAATCTCAAAACAAGTTCATCCATTCTGGAATCCGCAAGAGAAATGAGGGGGGTGGGTGAGTTCCACGCAATTCCGAGACGTTGAAAAAAGTTCGTCTTCTTCTTCCTCATGTAGTCCCAAATGGTTCACGGCCCAAACGGAGGAATCTCGAAACAAGTTCATGCTTTCTAGTATCCTCACGAGAAATGAGGAGGGTGGGTGAGTTTCCACGCAATTCCGAGACTTTGAAAAAAGTTCGTCTTCTTCATCCTCAAGTTGTCCCATAAGGTTCAGGTCCCAAATGGAGGAATCTCGAATCAAGTTCATGCATTCTGGAATCCTCACGAGAAATGAGGAGGGTAGGTGAGTTTCCACGCAATTCCGAGACGTTGAAAAAAGTTCGTCTTCTTTTGCCTCAAGTAGGCCCAAATGGTTCAGGGCCCAAACGGAGGAATCTCGAAACAAGTTCATGCATTCTGGAATCCTCACGAGCAATGAGGAGGGTGGGTGAGTTTCCACGCAATTCCGAGACGTTGAAGAAAGTTCGTCTTCCTCTGCCTCAAGTTGTCCTATAGGTTCAAGGCACAATCGGGGGAATCTCAAAACAAGTTCATTCATTCTGGAATGCTCACGAGAAATGAGGAGGGTGGGTGAGTTTCCACGCAATTCCGAGGCGTTGAAAAAAGTTCGTCTTCTTCTGCATCAAGTTGTCCCATTTGGTTCAGGGCCCAAGCGTAGGAATCTCGAAACACGTTCATGCTTTCTGGAATCCTCACGAGAAATGAGGAGGGTGGGTGAGTTTCCAAGCAATTCCGAGACATTGAAAAAAGTTCGTCTTCTTCTGCCTCAAGTTGACCCATATGGTTCAGGGCCCAAACGGAGGAATCTCGAAACAAGTTCATGCATTCTGGAATCCTCACGAGAAATGAGGAGGGTGGGTGAGTTTCCACGCAATTCCGAGACATTGAAAAAAGTTCGTCTTCTTCTGCCTCAAGTTGTCCTATAGGTTCACGGCACAATCGGAGGAATCTCGAAACAAGTTCATGCATTCTGGAATCCTCACGAGAAATGAGGAGGGTGGGAGAGTTTCCACGCAATTCCGAGACGTTGAAAAAAGTTCATCTTCTTCTTCCTCATGTAGTCCCAAATGGTTCACGGCCCAAACGGAGGAATCTCGAAACAAGTTCATGCTTTCTCGAATCCTCACGAGAAATGAGGAGGGTGGGTGAGTTTCCACGCAATTCCGAGACTTTGAAAAAAGTTCGTCTTCTTCTGCCTGAAGTTGTCCCAAAAGGTTCAGGTCCCAAACCGAGGAATCTCGAAACAAGTTTATGCCTTCTGGAATCCTCACGAGAAATGAGGAGGGTGGGTGAGTTTCCACGCAATTCTGAGACGTTGAAAAAAGTTCGTCTTCCTCTGCCTCAAGTAGGCCCAAATGGTTCAGGGCCCAAACGGAGGAATCTCGAAACAAGTTCATGCATTCTGGAATCCTCACGAGGAATGAGGAGGGTGGGTGAGTTTCCACGCAATTCCGAGACGTTGAAGAAAGTTCGTCTTCCTCTGCCTCAAGTTGTCCTATAGGTTCAAGGCACAATCGGGGGAATCTCAAAACAAGTTCATTCATTCTGGAATGCTCACGAGAAATGAGGAGGGTGGGTGAGTTTCCACGCAATTCCGAGGCGTTGAAAAAAGTTCGTCTTCTTCTGCATCAAGTTGTCCCATTTGGTTCAGGGCCCAAGCGTAGGAATCTCGAAACACGTTCATGCTTTCTGGAATCCTCACGAGAAATGAGGAGGGTGGGTGAGTTTCCAAGCAATTCCGAGACATTGAAAAAAGTTCGTCTTCTTCTGCCTCAAGTTGACCCATATGGTTCAGGGCCCAAACGGAGGAATCTCGAAACAAGTTCATGCATTCTGGAATCCTCACGAGAAATGAGGAGGGTGGGTGAGTTTCCACGCAATTCCGAGACATTGAAAAAAGTTCGTCTTCTTCTGCCTCAAGTTGTCCTATAGGTTCACGGCACAATCGGAGGAATCTCGAAACAAGTTCATGCATTCTGGAATCCTCACGAGAAATGAGGAGGGTGGGAGAGTTTCCACGCAATTCCGAGACGTTGAAAAAAGTTCATCTTCTTCTTCCTCATGTAGTCCCAAATGGTTCACGGCCCAAACGGAGGAATCTCGAAACAAGTTCATGCTTTCTCGAATCCTCACGAGAAATGAGGAGGGTGGGTGAGTTTCCACGCAATTCCGAGACTTTGAAAAAAGTTCGTCTTCTTCTGCCTGAAGTTGTCCCAAAAGGTTCAGGTCCCAAACCGAGGAATCTCGAAACAAGTTTATGCCTTCTGGAATCCTCACGAGAAATGAGGAGGGTGGGTGAGTTTCCACGCAATTCTGAGACGTTGAAAAAAGTTCGTCTTCCTCTGCCTCAAGTTGTCCTATAGGTTCAAGGCACAATCGGAGGAATCTCAAAATACGTTCAGCCATTCTGGAATCCTCACGAGAAATGAGGAGGGTGGGTGAGTTTCCACGCAATTCCGAGACGTTGAAAAAAGTTCGTCTTCTTCTTCCTCATGTAGTCCTAAATGGTTCACGGCCCAAACGGAGGAATCTCGAAACAAGTTCATGCTTTCTGGTATCCTCACGAGAAATGAGGAGGGTGGGTGAGTTTCCACGCAATTCCGAGACTTTGAAAAAAGTTCGTCTTCTTCTTCCTCAAGTTGTCCCATAAGGTTTAGGTCCCAAACGGAGGAATCTCGAAACAAATTCATGCATTCTGGAATCCTCTCGAGAAATGAGGAGGGTGGGTGAGTTTCCACGCAATTCCGAGACGTTGAAAAAACTTTGTCTTCTTCTGCCTCAAGTTGTCCCTTATGGTTCAGGGCCCAAACGGAGGAATCTCGAAACATGTTCATGCATTCTGAAATCCTCACGAGAATTGAGGAGGGTGGGTGTGTTTCCAAGCAATTCCGAGACGTTGAAAAAAGTTCGTCTTCTTCTTCCTCATGTAGTCCCAAAAGGTTCACGGCCCAAACGGGGGAATCTCGAAACAATTTCATGCTTTCTGTAATCCTGACGAGAAATGAGGAGGGTGGGTGAGTTTTCACGCAATTCCGAGACTTTGAAAAAAGTTCGTCTTCTTCTTCCTCAAGTTGTCCCATAAGGTTCAGGTCCCAAACGGAGGAATCTCGAAACAAGTTCATGCCTTCTGGAATCCTCACGAGAAATGAGGAGGGTGGGTGAGTTTCCACGCAATTCGGAGACGTTGAAAAAAGTTCGTCTTCCTCTGCCTCAAGTTGTCCTATAGGTTCAAGGCACAATCGGAGGAATCTCAAAAAACGTTCATCCATTCTGGAATCCTCACGAGAAATGAGGAGGGTGGGTGAGTTTCCACGCAATTACGAGACGTTGAAAAAAGTTCGTCTTCTTCTTCCTCATGTAGTCCCAAATGGTTCACGGCCCAAACGGAGGAATCTCGAAACAAGTTCATGCTTTTTCGAATCCTCACGAGAAACGAGGAGGGTGGGTGAGTTTCCACGCAATTCCGAGACGTTGAAAAAAGTTCGTCTTCTTCTGCCTCAAGTAGGCCCAAATGGTTCAGGGCCCAAACGGAGGAATCTCGAAACAAGTTCATGCATTCTGGAATCCTCACGAGGAATGAGGAGGGTGGGTGAGTTTCCACGCAATTCCGAGACGTAGAAAAAAGTTCGTCTTCCTCTGCATCAAGTTGTCCTATAGGTTCACGGCACAATCGGAGGAATCTCAAAACAAGTTCATCCATTCTGGAATCCGCAAGAGAAATGAGGGGGGTGGGTGAGTTCCACGCAATTCCGAGACGTTGAAAAAAGTTCGTCTTCTTCTTCCTCATGTAGTCCCAAATGGTTCACCGCCCAAACGGAGGAATCTCGAAATAAATTCATGCTTTCTAGTATCCTCACGAGAAATGAGGAGGGTGGGTGAGTTTCCATGTAATTCCGAGACTTTGAAAAAAGTTCGTCTTCTTCATCCTCAAGTTGTCCCATAAGGTTCAGGTCCCAAACGGAGGAATCTCGAATCAAGTTCATGCATTCTGGAATCCTCACGAGAAATGAGGAGGGTAGGTGAGTTTCCACGCAATTCCGAGACGTTGAAAAAATTTCGTCTTCTTCTGCCTCAAGTAGGCCCAAATGGTTCAGGGCCCAAATGGAGGAATCTCGAAACAAGTTCATGCATTCTGGAATCCTCACGAGGAATGAGGAGGGTGGGTGAGTTTCCACGCAATTCCGAGACGTAGAAAAAAGTTCGTCTTCTTCTGCATCAAGTTGTCCCATTTGGTTCAGGGCCCAAGCGTAGGAATCTCGAAACACGTTCATGCTTTCTGGAATCCTCACGAGAAATGAGGAGGGTGGGTGAGTTTCCAAGCAATTCCGAGACATTGAAAAAAGTTCGTCTTCTTCTGCCTCAAGTTGACCCATATGGTTCAGGGCCCAAACGGAGGAATCTCGAAACAAGTTCATGCATTCTGGAATCCTCACGAGAAATGAGGAGGGTGGGTGAGTTTCCACGCAATTCCGAGGCGTTGAAAAAAGTTCGTCTTCTTCTGCATCAAGTTGTCCCATTTGGTTCAGGGCCCAAGCGTAGGAATCTCGAAACACGTTCATGCTTTCTGGAATCCTCACGAGAAATGAGGAGGGTGGGTGAGTTTCCAAGCAATTCCGAGACATTGAAAAAAGTTCGTCTTCTTCTGCCTCAAGTTGACCCATATGGTTCAGGGCCCAAACGGAGGAATCTCGAAACAAGTTCATGCATTCTGGAATCCTCACGAGAAATGAGGAGGGTGGGTGAGTTTCCACGCAATTCCGAGACATTGAAAAAAGTTCGTCTTCTTCTGCCTCAAGTTGTCCTATAGGTTCACGGCACAATCGGAGGAATCTCGAAACAAGTTCATGCATTCTGGAATCCTCACGAGAAATGAGGAGGGTGGGAGAGTTTCCACGCAATTCCGAGACGTTGAAAAAAGTTCATCTTCTTCTTCCTCATGTAGTCCCAAATGGTTCACGGCCCAAACGGAGGAATCTCGAAACAAGTTCATGCTTTCTCGAATCCTCACGAGAAATGAGGAGGGTGGGTGAGTTTCCACGCAATTCCGAGACTTTGAAAAAAGTTCGTCTTCTTCTGCCTGAAGTTGTCCCAAAAGGTTCAGGTCCCAAACCGAGGAGTCTCGAAACAAGTTTATGCCTTCTGGAATCCTCACGAGAAATGAGGAGGGTGGGTGAGTTTCCACGCAATTCTGAGACGTTGAAAAAAGTTCGTCTTCCTCTGCCTCAAGTTGTCCTATAGGTTCAAGGCACAATCGGAGGAATCTCAAAATACGTTCAGCCATTCTGGAATCCTCACGAGAAATGAGGAGGGTGGGTGAGTTTCCACGCAATTACGAGACGTTGAAAAAAGTTCGTCTTCTTCTTCCTCATGTAGTCCTAAATGGTTCACGGCCCAAACGGAGGAATCTCGAAACAAGTTCATGCTTTCTGGAATCCTCACGAGAAATGAGGAGAGTGGGTGAGTTTCCACGCAATTCCGAGACGTTGAAAAAAGTTCGTCTTCTTCTGCCTCAAGTAGGCCCAAATGGTTCAGGGCCCAAATGGAGGAATCTCGAAACAAGTTCATGCATTCTGGAATCCTCACGAGGAATGAGGAGGGTGGGTGAGTTTCCACGCAATTCCGAGACGTAGAAAAAAGTTCGTCTTCCTCTGCATCAAGTTGTCCTATAGGTTCACGGCACAATCGGAGGAATCTCAAAACAAGTTCATCCTTTCTGGAATCCGCAAGAGAAATGAGGGGGGTGGGTGAGTTCCACGCAATTCCGAGACGTTGAAAAAAGTTCGTCTTCTTCTTCCTCATGTAGTCCCAAATGGTTCACGGCCCAAACGGAGGAATCTCGAAACAAGTTCATGCTTTCTAGTATCCTCACGAGAAATGAGGAGGGTGGGTGAGTTTCCACGCAATTCCGAGACTTTGAAAAAAGTTCGTCTTCTTCATCCTCAAGTTGTCCCATAAGGTTCAGGTCCCAAACGGAGGAATCTCGAAACAAGTTCATGCATTCTGGAATCCTCTCGAGAAATGAGGAGGGTGGGTGAGTTTCCACGCAATTCCGAGACGTTGAAAAAAGTTCGTCTTCTTCTGCCTAAAGTAGGCCCAAATGGTTCAGGGCCCAAACGGAGCAATCTCGAAACAAGTTCATGCATTCTGGAATCCTCACGAGGAATGAGGAGGGTGGGGTGAGTTTCCACGCAATTCCGAGACGTTGAAAAAAGTTCCACTTCCTCTGCATCAAGTTGTCCTATAGGTTCACGGCACAATCGGAGGAATCTCAAAACAAGTTCATCCATTCTGGAATCCTCACGAGAAATGAGGGGGGTGGGTGAGTTCCACGCAATTCCGAGACGTTGAAAAAAGTTCGTCTTCTTCTGCCTCAAGGTTTCCCATTTGGTTCACGGCCCAAACGGAGGAATCTCGAGACAAGTTCATGCTTTCTGGAATCCTCACGAGAAATGAGGAGGGTGGATGAGTTTTGACGCAATTCCGAGACATTGAAAAAAGTTCGTCTTCTTCTTCCTCAAGTTGTCCCATAAGGTTCAGGTCCCAAACGGAGGAATCTCGAAACAAGTTCATGCATTCTAGAATCCTCACGAGAAATGAGGAGGGTGGGTGAGTTTCCACGCAATTCCGAGACGTTGAAAAAAGTTCGTCTTCTTCTTCCTCATGTAGTCCCAAATGGTTCGCGGCCCAAACGGAGGAATCTCGAAACAAGTTCATGCTTTCTGGTATCCTCACGAGAAATGAGGAGGGTGGGTGAGTTTCCACGCAATTCCGAGACTTTGAAAAAAGTTCGTCTTCTTCTTCCTCAAGTTGTCCCATAAGGTTTAGGTCCCAAACGGAGGAATCTCGAAACAAGTTCATGCATTCTGGAATCCTCTCGAGAAATGAGGAGGGTGGGTGAGTTTCCACGCAATTCCGAGACGTTGAAAAAAGTTTGTCTTCTTCTGCCTCAAGTTGTCCCTTATGGTTCAGGGCCCAATCGGAGGAATCTCGAAACATGTTCATGCATTCTGAAATCCTCACGAGAATTGAGGAGGGTGGGTGTGTTTCCAAGCAATTCCGAGACGTTGAAAAAAGTTCGTCTTCTTCTTCCTCATGTAGTCCCAAAAGGTTCACGTCCCAAACGGGGGAATCTCGAAACAATTTCATGCTTTCTGTAATCCTGACGAGAAATGAGGAGGGTGGGTGAGTTTTCACGCAATTCCGAGACTTTGAAAAAAGTTCGTCTTCTTCTTCCTCAAGTTGTCCCATAAGGTTCAGGTCCCAAACGGAGGAATCTCGAAACAAGTTCATGCCTTCTGGAATCCTCACGAGAAATGAGGAGGGTGGGTGACTTTCCACGCAATTCGGAGACGTTGAAAAAAGTTCGTCTTCCTCTGCCTCAAGTTGTCCTATAGGTTCAAGGCACAATCGGAGGAATCTCAAAAAACGTTCATCCATTCTGGAATCCTCACGAGAAATGAGGAGGGTGGGTGAGTTTCCACGCAATTCCGAGACGTTGAAAAAAGTTCGTCTTCTTCTGCCTCAAGTAGGCCCAAATGGTTCAGGGCCCAAACGGAGGAATCTCGAAACAAGTTCATGCTTTTTGGAATCCTCACGAGAAATGAGGAGGGTGGGTGAGTTTCCACGCAATTCCGAGACGTTGAATAAAGTTCGTCTTCTTCTGCCTAAAGTAGGCCCAAATGGTTCAGGGCCCAAACGGAGCAATCTCGAAACAAGTTCATGCATTCTGGAATCCTCACGAGGAATGAGGAGGGTGGGTGAGTTTCCACGCAATTCCGAGACGTTGAAAAAAGTTCGTCTTCCTCTGCATCAAGTTGTCCTATAGGTTCACGGCACAATCGGAGGAATCTCAAAACAAGTTCATCCATTCTGGAATCCTCACGAGAAATGAGGGGGGTGGGTGAGTTCCACGCAATTCCGAGACGTTGAAAAAAGTTCGTCTTCTTCTGCCTCAAGGTTTCCCATTTGGTTCACGGCCAAAACGGAGGAATCTCGAGACAAGTTCATGCTTTCCGGAATCCTCACGAGAAATGAGGAGGGTGGATGAGTTTTGACGCAATTCCGAGACGTTGAAAAAAGTTCGTCTTCTTCTTCCTCAAGTTGTCCCATAAGGTTCAGGTCCCAAACGGAGGAATCTCGAAACAAGTTCATGCTTTCTGGTATCCTCACGAGAAATGAGGAGGGTGGGTGAGTTTCCACGCAATTCCGAGACTTTGAAAAAAGTTCGTCTTCTTCTTCCTCAAGTTGTCCCATAATGTTTAGGTCCCAAACGGAGGAATCTCGAAACAAGTTCATGCATTCTGGAATCCTCTCGAGAAATGAGGAGGGTGGGTGAGTTTCCACGCAATTCCGAGACGTTGAAAAAAGTTTGTCTTCTTCTGCCTCAAGTTGTCCCTTATGGTTCAGGGCCCAAACGGAGGAATCTCGAAACATGTTCATGCATTCTGAAATCCTCACGAGAATTGAGGAGGGTGGGTGTGTTTCCAAGCAATTCCGAGACGTTGAAAAAAGTTCGTCTTCTTCTTCCTCATGTAGTCCCAAAAGGTTCACGGCCCAAACGGGGGAATCTCGAAACAATTTCATGCTTTCTGTAATCCTGACGAGAAATGAGGAGGGTGGGTGAGTTTTCACGCAATTCCGAGACTTTGAAAAAAGTTCGTCTTCTTCTTCCTCAAGTGGGCCCAAATGGTTCAGGGCCCAAACGGAGGAATCTCGAAACAAGTTCATGCATTCTGGAATCCTCACGAGGAATGAGGAGGGTGGGTGAGTTTCCACGCAATTCCGAGACGTAGAAAAAAGTTCGTCTTCCTCTGCATCAAGTTGTCCTATAGGTTCACGGCACAATCGGAGGAATCTCAAAACAAGTTTATCCATTCTGGAATCCGCAAGAGAAATGAGGGGGGTGGGTGAGTTCCACGCAATTCCGAGACGTTGAAAAAAGTTCGTCTTCTTCTTCCTCATGTAGTCCCAAATGGTTCACGGCCCAAACGGAGGAATCTCGAAATAACTTCATGCTTCCTAGTATCCTCACGAGAAATGAGGAGGGTGGGTCAGTTTCCACGCAATTCCGAGACTTGGAAAAAAGTTCGTCTTCTTCATCCTCAAGTTGTCCCATAAGGTTCAGGTCCCAAACGGAGGAATTCGAATCAAGTTCATGCATTCTGGAATCCTCACGAGAAATGAGGAGGGTAGGTGAGTTTCCACGCAATTCCGAGACGTTGAAAAAATTTCGTCTTCTTCTGCCTCAAGTAGGCCCAAATGGTTCAGGGCCCAAACGGAGCAATCTCGAAACAAGTTCATGCATTCTGGAATCCTCACGAGGAATGAGGAGGGTGGGTGAGTTTCCACGCATTTCCGAGACGTTGAAAAAAGTTCGTCTTCCTCTGCATCAAGTTGTCCTATAGGTTCAAGGCACAATCGGAGGAATCTCAAAAAACGTTCAGCCATTCTGGAATCCTCACGAGAAATGAGGAGGGTGGGTGAGTTTCCACGCAATTCCGAGACGTTGAAAAAAGTTCGTCTTCTTCTGCCTCAAGTAGGCCCAAATGGTTCAGGGCCCAAACGGAGCAATCTCGAAACAAGTTCATGCATTCTGGAATCCTCACGAGGAATGAGGAGGGTGGGTGAGTTTCCACGCAATTCCGAGACGTTGAAAAAAGTTCGTCTTCCTCTGCATCAAGTTGTCCTATACATTCACGGCACAATCGGAGGAATCTCAAAACAAGTTCATCCATTCTGGAATCCTCACGAGAAATTAGGGGGGTGGGTGAGTTCCACGCAATTCCGAGACGTTGAAAAAAGTTCGTCTTCTTCTTCCTCATGTAGTCCCAAATGGTTCACGGCCCAAACGGAGGAATCTCGAAACAAGTTCATGCTTTCTAGCATCCTCACGAGAAATGAGGAGGGTGGGTGAGTTTCCACGCAATTCCGAGACGTTGAAAAAAGTTCGTCTTCTTCTTCCTCATGTCGTCGCAAATGGTTCACGGCCCAAACGGAGGAATCTCGATACAAGTTCATGCATTCTGAAATCCTCGCGAGAAATGAGGAGGGTGGGTGAGTTTCCACGCAATTCCGAGACGTTGAAAAAAGTTCATCTTCCTCTGCATCAAGTTGTCCTATAGGTTCACGGCACAATCAGAGGAATCTTAAAACAAGTTCATCCATTCTTGAATCCTCACGAGAAATGAGCAGGGTGGGTGACTTTCCACGCAATTACGAGACGTTGAAAAAAGTTCGTCTTCTTCTTCCTCATGTAGTCCCAAATGGTTCACGGCCCAAACGGAGGAATCTCGAAACAAGTTCATGCTTTCTGGAATCCTCACGAGAAATGAGGAGGGTGGGTGAGTTTCCACGCAATTCCGAGACGTTGAAAAAAGTTCGTCTTCCTCTGCATCAAGTTGTCCTATAGGTTCACGGCACAATAAGAGGAATCTCCAAACAAGTTCATCCATTCGGGAATCCTCACGAGAAATGAGGAGGGTGGGTGAGTTTCCACGCAATTACGAGACGTTGAAAAAAGTTCGTCTTCTTCTTCCTCATGTAGTCCCAAATGGTTCACGGCCCAAACGGAGGAATCTCGAAACAAGTTCATGCTTTCTGGACTCCTCACGAGAAATGAGGAGGGTGGGTGAGTTTCCACGCAATTCCGAGACGTTGAAAAAAGTTCGTCTTCTTCTGCCTCAAGTAGGCCCAAATGGTTCAGGGCCCAAACGGAGGAATCTCGAAACAAGTTCATGCATTCTGGAATCCTCACGAGGAATGAGGAGGGTGGGTGAGTTTCCACGCAATTCCGAGACGTTGAAAAAAGTTTGTCTTCGTCTGCCTCAAGTAGTCCCAAACGGTTCAGGGCCCAAACGGAGGAATCTCGAAACAAGTTCATGCATTCTGAAATCCTCGCGAGAAATGAGGAGGGTGGGTGAGTTTCCACGCAATTCCGAGACGTTGAAAAAAGTTCGTCTTCCTCTGCATCAAGTTGTCCTATAGGTTCACGGCACAATAAGAGGAATCTCCAAACAAGTTCATCCATTCGGGAATCCTCACGAGAAATGAGGAGGGTGGGTGAGTTTCCACGCAATTACGAGACGTTGAAAAAAGTTCGTCTTCTTCTTCCTCATGTAGTCCCAAATGGTTCACGGCCCAAACGGAGGAATCTCGAAACAAGTTCATGCTTTCTGGACTCCTCACGAGAAATGAGGAGGGTGGGTGAGTTTCCACGCAATTCCGAGACGTTGAAAAAAGTTCGTCTTCTTCTGCCTCAAGTAGGCCCAAATGGTTCAGGGCCCAAACGGAGGAATCTCGAAACAAGTTCATGCATTCTGGAATCCTCACGAGGAATGAGGAGGGTGGGTGAGTTTCCACGCAATTCCGAGACGTTGAAAAAAGTTTGTCTTCTTCTGCCTCAAGTAGTCCCAAACGGTTCAGGGCCCAAACGGAGGAATCTCGAAACAAGTTCATGCATTCTGAAATCCTCGCGAGAAATGAGGAGGGTGGGTGAGTTTCCACGCAATTCCGAGACGTTGAAAAAAGTTCGTCTTCCTCTGCATCAAGTTGTCCTATAGGTTCACGGCACAATCAGAGAAATCTCAAAACAAGTTCATCCATTCTGAAATCCTCACGAGAAATGAGGAGGGTGGGTGAGTTTCCACGCAATTACGAGACGTTGAAAAAAGTTCGTCTTCTTCTTCCTCAAGTAGTCCCAAATGGTTCACGGCCCAGACGGAGGAATCTCGAAACAAGTTCATGCTTTCTGGAATCCTCACGAGAAATGAGGAGGGTGGGTGAGTTTCCACGCAATTCCGAGACGTTGAAAAAAGTTCGTCTTCTTCTTCCTCATGTAGTCGCAAATGGTTCACGGCCCAAACGGAGGAATCTCGAAACAAGTTCATGCATTCTGAAATCCTCGCGAGAAATGAGGAGGGTGGGTGAGTTTCCACGCAATTCCGAGACGTTGAAAAAAGTTCGTCTTCCTCTGCATCAAGTTGTCCTATAGGTTCACGGCACAATCAGAGGAATCTCCAAACAAGTTCATCCATTCTGGAATCCTCACGAGAAATGAGGAGGGTGGGTGAGTTTCCACGCAATTACGAGACGTTGAAAAAAGTTCGTCTTCTTCTTCCTCATGTAGTCCCAAATGGTTCACGGCCCAAACGGAGGAATCTCGAAACAAGTTCATGCTTTCTGGAATCCTCACGAGAAATGAGGAGGGTGGGTGAGTTTCCACGCAATTCGGAGACGTTGAAAAAAGTTCGTCTTCTTCTGCCTCAAGTAGGCCCAAATGGTTCAGGGCCCAAACGGAGGAATCTCGAAACAAGTTCATGCATTCTGGAATCCTCACGAGGAATGAGGAGGGTGGGTGAGTTTCCACGCAATTCCGAGACGTTGAAAAAAGTTTGTCTTCTTCTGCCTCAAGTAGTCCCAAATGGTTCAGGGCCCAAACGGAGGAATCTCGAAACAAGTTCATGCATTCTGAAATCCTCGCGAGAAATGAGGAGGGTGGGTGAGTTTCCACGCAATTCCGAGACATTGAAAAAAGTTCGTCTTCCTCTGCATCAAGTTGTCCTATAGGTTCACGGCACAATCAGAGAAATCTCAAAACAAGTTCATCCATTCTGGAATCCTCACGAGAAACGAGGAGGGTGGGTGAGTTTCCACGCAATTACGAGACGTTGAAAAAAGTTCGTCTTCTTCTTCCTCATGTAGTCCCAAATGGTTCACGGCCCAGACGGAGGAATCTCGAAACAAGTTCATGCTTTCTGGAATCCTCATTAGAAATGAGGAGGGTGGGTGAGTTTCCACGCAATTCCGAGACGTTGAAAAAAGTTAGTCTTCTTCTGCCTCAAGTAGGCCCAAATGGTTCAGGGCCCAAACGGAGCAATCTCGAAACAAGTTCATGCATTCTGGAATCCTCACGAGGAATGAGGAGGGTGGGTGAGTTTCCACGCAATTCCGAGACGTTGAAAAAAGTTCGTCTTCCTCTGCATCAAGTTGTCCTATACATTCACGGCACAATCGGAGGAATCTCAAAACAAGTTCATCCATTCTGGAATCCTCACGAGAAATTAGGGGGGTGGGTGAGTTCCACGCAATTCCGAGACGTTGAAAAAAGTTCGTCTTCTTCTTCCTCATGTAGTCCCAAATGGTTCACGGCCCAAACGGAGGAATCTCGAAACAAGTTCATGCTTTCTAGCATCCTCACGAGAAATGAGGAGGGTGGGTGAGTTTCCACGCAATTCCGAGACGTTGAAAAAAGTTCGTCTTCTTCTTCCTCATGTAGTCGCAAATGGTTCACGGCCCAAACGGAGGAATCTCGATACAAGTTCATGCATTCTGAAATCCTCGCGAGAAATGAGGAGGGTGGGTGAGTTTCCACGCAATTCCGAGACGTTGAAAAAAGTTCATCTTCCTCTGCATCAAGTTGTCCTATAGGTTCACGGCACAATCAGAGGAATTTCAAAACAAGTTCATCCATTCTGGAATCCTCACGAGAAATGAGGAGGGTGGGTGACTTTCCACGCAATTACGAGATGTTGAAAAAAGTTCGTCTTCTTCTTCCTCATGTAGTCCCAAATGGTTCACGGCCCAAACGGAGGAATCTCGAAACAAGTTCATGCTTTCTGGAATCCTCACGAGAAATGAGGAGGGTGGGTGAGTTTCCACGCAATTCCGAGACGTTGAAAAAAGTTCGTCTTCTTCTGCCTCAAGTTGTCCTATAGGTTCAAGGCACAATCGGAGGAATCTCAAAAAACGTTCAGCCATTCGGGAATCCTGACGAGAAATGAGGAGGGTGGGTGAGTTTCCACGCAATTCCGAGACGTTGAAAAAAGTTCGTCTTCTTCTGCCTCAAGTAGGCCCAAATGGTTCAGGGCCCAAACGGAGGAATCTCGAAACAAGTTCATGCATTCTGGAATCCTCATGAGGAATGAGGAGGGTGGGTGAGTTTCCACGCAATTCCGAAATGTTGAAAAAAGTTTGTCTTCTTCTGCCTCAAGTAGTCCCAAATGGTTCAGGGCCCAAACGGAGGAATCTCGAAACAAGTTCATGCATTCTGAAATCCTCGCGAGAAATGAGGAGGGTGGGTGAGTTTCCACGCAATTCCGAGACGTTGAAAAAAGTTCGTCTTCCTCTGCATCAAGTTGTCCTATAGGTTCACGGCACAATCAGAGGAATCTCAAAACAAGTTCATCCATTCTGGAATCCTCACGAGAAATGAGGAGGGTGGGTGAGTTTCCACGCAATTACGAGACGTTGAAAAAAGTTCGTCTTCTTCTTCCTCATGTAGTCCCAAATGGTTCACGGCCCAAACGGAGGAATCTCGAAACAAGTTCATGCTTTCTGGAATCCTCACGAGAAATGAGGAGGGTGGGTGAGTTTCCACGCAATTCCGAGACGTTGAAAAAAGTTCGTGTTCTTCTGCCTCAAGTAGGCCCAAATGGTTCAGGGCCCAAACGGAGGAATCTCGAAACAAGTTCATGCATTCTGGAATCCTCACGAGGAATGAGGAGGGTGGGTGAGTTTCCACGCAATTCCGAGACTTTGAAAAAAGTTCGTCTTCTTCTTCCTCAAGTTGTCCCATAAGGTTCAGGTCCCAAACGGAGGAATCTCGAAACAAGTTTATGCCTTCGGGAATCCTCACGAGAAATGAGGAGGGTGGGTGAGTTTCCACACAATTCGGAGACGTTGAAAAAAGTTCGTCTTCCTCTGCCTCAAGTTGTCCTATAGGTTCAAGGCACAATCGGAGGAATCTCAAAAAACGTTCAGCCATTCTGGAATCCTCACGAGAAATGAGGAGGGTGGGTGAGTTTCCACGCAATTCCGAGACGTTGAAAAAAGTTCGTCTTCTTCTGCCTCAAGTAGGCCCAAATGGTTCAGGGCCCAAACGGAGCAATCTCGAAACAAGTTCATGCATTCTGGAATCCTCACGAGGAATGAGGAGGGTGGGTGAGTTTCCACGTATTTCCGAGACGTTGAAAAAAGTTCGTCTTCTTCTTCCTCATGTAGTCCCAAATGGTTCACGGCCCAAACGGAGGAATCTCGAAACAAGTTCATGCTTTCTAGCATCCTCACGAGGAATGAGGAGGGTGGGTGAGTTTCCACGCGATTCCGAGACGTTGAAAAAAGTTCGTCTTCCTCTGCCTCAAGTTGTCCTATAGGTTCACGGCACAATCGGAGGAATCTCAAAACAAGTTCATCCATTCTGGAATCCTCACTACAAATGAGGGGGGTGGGTGAGTTCCACGCAATTTCGAGACGTTGAAAAAAGTTCGTCTTCTTCTTCCTCATGTAGTCCCAAATGGTTCACGGCCCAAACGGAGGAATCTCGAAACAAGTTCATGCTTTCTAGTATCCTCACGAGAAATGAGGAGGGTGGGTGAGTTTCCACGCAATTCCGAGACGTTGAAAAAAGTTCGTCTTCTTCTTCCTCATGTAGTCGCAAATGATTCACGGCCCAAACGGAGGAATCTCGAAACAAGTTCATGCATTCTGAAATCCTCGCGAGAAATGAGGAGGGTGGGTGAGTTTCCACGCAATTCCGAGACGTTGAAAAAAGTTCGTCTTCCTCTGCATCAAGTTGTCCTATAGGTTCACGGCACAATCAGAGAAATCTCAAAACAAGTTCATCCATTCTGGAATCCTCACGAGAAACGAGGAGGGTGGGTGAGTTTCCACGCAATTACGAGACGTTGAAAAAAGTTCGTCTTCTTCTTCCTCATGTAGTCCCAAATGGTTCACGGCCCAAACGGAGGAATCTCGAAACAAGTTCATGCTTTCTGGAATCCTCACGAGAAATGAGGAGGGTGGGTGAGTTTCCACGCAATTCCGAGACGTTGAAAAAAGTTCGTCTTCTTCTGCCTCAAGTAGGCCCAAATGGTTCAGGGCCCAAACGGAGGAATCTCGAAACAAGTTCATGCATTCTGGAATCCTCATGAGGAATGAGGAGGGTGGGTGAGTTTCCACGCAATTCCGAAACGTTGAAAAAAGTTTGTCTTCTTCTGCCTCAAGTAGTCCCAAATGGTTCAGGGCCCAAACGGAGGAATCTCGAAACAAGTTCATGCATTCTGAAATCCTCGCGAGAAATGAGGAGGGTGGGTGAGTTTCCACGCAATTCCGAGACGTTGAAAAAAGTTCGTCTTCCTCTGCATCAAGTTGTCCTATAGGTTCACGGCACAATCAGAGGAATCTCAAAACAAGTTCATCCATTCTGGAATCCTCACGAGAAATGAGGAGGGTGGGTGAGTTTCCACGCAATTACGAGACGTTGAAAAAAGTTCGTCTTCTTCTTCCTCATGTAGTCCCAAATGGTTCACGGCCCAAACGGAGGAATCTCGAAACAAGTTCATGCTTTCTGGAATCCTCACGAGAAATGAGGAGGGTGGGTGAGTTTCCACGCAATTCCGAGACGTTGAAAAAAGTTCGTGTTCTTCTGCCTCAAGTAGGCCCAAATGGTTCAGGGCCCAAACGGAGGAATCTCGAAACAAGTTCATGCATTCTGGAATCCTCACGAGGAATGAGGAGGGTGGGTGAGTTTCCACGCAATTCCGAGACTTTGAAAAAAGTTCGTCTTCTTCTTCCTCAAGTTGTCCCATAAGGTTCAGGTCCCAAACGGAGGAATCTCGAAACAAGTTTATGCCTTCGGGAATCCTCACGAGAAATGAGGAGGGTGGGTGAGTTTCCACACAATTCGGAGACGTTGAAAAAAGTTCGTCTTCCTCTGCCTCAAGTTGTCCTATAGGTTCAAGGCACAATCGGAGGAATCTCAAAAAACGTTCAGCCATTCTGGAATCCTCACGAGAAATGAGGAGGGTGGGTGAGTTTCCACGCAATTCCGAGACGTTGAAAAAAGTTCGTCTTCTTCTGCCTCAAGTAGGCCCAAATGGTTCAGGGCCCAAACGGAGCAATCTCGAAACAAGTTCATGCATTCTGGAATCCTCTCACGAGGAATGAGGAGGGTGGGTGAGTTTCCACGTATTTCCGAGACGTTGAAAAAAGTTCGTCTTCTTCTTCCTCATGTAGTCCCAAATGGTTCACGGCCCAAACGGAGGAATCTCGAAACAAGTTCATGCTTTCTAGCATCCTCACGAGGAATGAGGAGGGTGGGTGAGTTTCCACGCGATTCCGAGACGTTGAAAAAAGTTCGTCTTCCTCTGCCTCAAGTTGTCCTATAGGTTCACGGCACAATCGGAGGAATCTCAAAACAAGTTCATCCATTCTGGAATCCTCACTACAAATGAGGGGGGTGGGTGAGTTCCACGCAATTTCGAGACGTTGAAAAAAGTTCGTCTTCTTCTTCCTCATGTAGTCCCAAATGGTTCACGGCCCAAACGGAGGAATCTCGAAACAAGTTCATGCTTTCTAGTATCCTCACGAGAAATGAGGAGGGTGGGTGAGTTTCCACGCAATTCCGAGACGTTGAAAAAAGTTCGTCTTCTTCTTCCTCATGTAGTCGCAAATGATTCACGGCCCAAACGGAGGAATCTCGAAACAAGTTCATGCATTCTGAAATCCTCGCGAGAAATGAGGAGGGTGGGTGAGTTTCCACGCAATTCCGAGACGTTGAAAAAAGTTCGTCTTCCTCTGCATCAAGTTGTCCTATAGGTTCACGGCACAATCAGAGAAATCTCAAAACAAGTTCATCCATTCTGGAATCCTCACGAGAAACGAGGAGGGTGGGTGAGTTTCCACGCAATTACGAGACGTTGAAAAAAGTTCGTCTTCTTCTTCCTCATGTAGTCCCAAATGGTTCACGGCCCAAACGGAGGAATCTCGAAACAAGTTCATGCTTTCTGGAATCCTCACGAGAAATGAGGAGGGTGGGTGAGTTTCCACGCAATTCCGAGACGTTGAAAAAAGTTCGTCTTCTTCTGCCTCAAGTAGGCCCAAATGGTTCAGGGCCCAAACGGAGGAATCTCGAAACAAGTTCATGCATTCTGGAATCCTCACGAGGAATGAGGAGGGTGGGTGAGTTTCCACGCAATTCCGAGACTTTGAAAAAAGTTCGTCTTCTTCTTCCTCAAGTTGTCCCATAAGGTTCAGGTCCCAAACGGAGGAATCTCGAAACAAGTTTATGCCTTCGGGAATCCTCACGAGAAATGAGGAGGGTGGGTGAGTTTCCACGCAATTCGGAGACGTTGAAAAAAGTTCGTCTTCCTCTGCCTCAAGTTGTCCTATAGGTTCAAGGCACAATCGGAGGAATCTCAAAAAACGTTCAGCCATTCTGGAATCCTCACGAGAAATGAGGAGGGTGGGTGAGTTTCCACGCAATTCCGAGACGTTGAAAAAAGTTCGTCTTCTTCTGCCTCAAGTAGGCCCAAATGGTTCAGGGCCCAAACGGAGCAATCTCGAAACAAGTTCATGCTTTCTAGCATCCTCACGAGGAATGAGGAGGGTGGGTGAGTTTCCACGCGATTCCGAGACGTTGAAAAAAGTTCGTCTTCCTCTGCCTCAAGTTGTCCTATAGGTTCACGGCACAATCAGAGAAATCTCAAAAAAAGTTCATCCATTCTGGAATCCTCACGAGAAATGAGGAGGGTGGGTGAGTTTCCACGCAATTACGAGACGTTGAAAAAAGTTCGTCTTCTTCTTCCTCATGTAGTCCCAAATGGTTCACGGCCCAGACGGAGGAATCTCGAAACAAGTTCATGCTTTCTGGAATCCTCACGAGAAATGAGGAGGGTGGGTGAGTTTCCACGCAATTCCGAGACGTTGAAAAAAGTTCGTCTTCTTCTTCCTCATGTAGTCGCAAATGGTTCACGGCCCAAACGGAGGAATCTCGAAACAAGTTCATGCATTCTGAAATCCTCGCGAGAAATGAGGAGGGTGGGTGAGTTTCCACGCAATTCCGAGACGTTGAAAAAAGTTCGTCTTCCTCTGCATCAAGTTGTCCTATAGGTTCACGGCACAATAAGAGGAATCTCCAAACAAGTTCATCCATTCTGGAATCCTCACGAGAAATGAGGAGGGTGGGTGAGTTTCCACGCAATTACGAGACGTTGAAAAAAGTTCGTCTTCTTCTTCCTCATGTAGTCCCAAATGGTTCACGGCCCAAACGGAGGAATCTCGAAACAAGTTCATGCTTTCTGGACTCCTCACGAGAAATGAGGAGGGTGGGTGAGTTTCCACGCAATTCCGAGACGTTGAAAAAAGTTCGTCTTCTTCTGCCTCAAGTAGGCCCAAATGGTTCAGGGCCCAAACGGAGGAATCTCGAAACAAGTTCATGCATTCTGGAATCCTCACGAGGAATGAGGAGGGTGGGTGAGTTTCCACGCAATTCCGAGACGTTGAAAAAAGTTTGTCTTCTTCTGCCTCAAGTAGTCCCAAATGGTTCAGGGCCCAAACGGAGGAATCTCGAAACAAGTTCATGCATTCTGAAATCCTCGCGAGAAATGAGGAGGGTGGGTGAGTTTCCACGCAATTCCGAGACGTTGAAAAAAGTTCGTCTTCCTCTGCATCAAGTTGTCCTATAGGTTCACGGCACAATCAGAGAAATCTCAAAAAAAGTTCATCCATTCTGGAATCCTCACGAGAAATGAGGAGGGTGGGTGAGTTTCCACGCAATTCCGAGACGTTGAAAAAAGTTTGTCTTCTTCTGCCTCAAGTAGTCCCAAATGGTTCAGGGCCCAAACGGAGGAATCTCGAAACAAGTTCATGCATTCTGAAATCCTCGCGAAAAATGAGGAGGGTGGGTGAGTTTCCACGCAATTCCGAGACGTTGAAAAAAGTTCGTCTTCCTCTGCATCAAGTTGTCCTATAGGTTCACGGCACAATCAGAGAAATCTCAAAAAAAGTTCATCCATTCTGGAATCCTCACGAGAAATGAGGAGGGTGGGTGAGTTTCCACGCAATTCCGAGACGTTGAAAAAAGTTTGTCTTCTTCTGCCTCAAGTAGTCCCAAATGGTTCAGGGCCCAAACGGAGGAATCTCGAAACAAGTTCATGCATTCTGAAATCCTCGCGAGAAATGAGGAGGGTGGGTGAGTTTCCACGCAATTCCGAGACGTTGAAAAAAGTTCGTCTTCCTCTGCATCAAGTTGTCCTATAGGTTCACGGCACAATCAGAGAAATCTCAAAAAAAGTTCATCCATTCTGGAATCCTCACGAGAAATGAGGAGGGTGGGTGAGTTTCCACGCAATTACGAGACGTTGAAAAAAGTTCGTCTTCTTCTTCCTCATGTAGTCCCAAATGGTTCACGGCCCAGACGGAGGAATCTCGAAACAAGTTCATGCTTTCTGGACTCCTCACGAGAAATGAGGAGGGTGGGTGAGTTTCCACGCAATTCCGAGACGTTGAAAAAAGTTCGTCTTCCTCTGCATCAAGTTGTCCTATAGGTTCACGGCACAATCAGAGGAATCTCCAAACAAGTTCATCCATTCTGGAATCCTCACGAGAAATGAGGAGGGTGGGTGAGTTTCCACGCAATTACGAGACGTTGAAAAAAGTTCGTCTTCTTCTTCCTCATGTAGTCCCAAATGGTTCACGGCCCAAACGGAGGTATCTCGAAACAAGTTCATGCTTTCTGGAATCCTCACGAGAAATGAGGAGGGTGGGTGAGTTTCCACGCAATTCGGAGACGTTGAAAAAAGTTCGTCTTCTTCTGCCTCAAGTAGGCCCAAATGGTTCAGGGCCCAAACGGAGGAATCTCGAAACAAGTTCATGCATTCTGGAATCCTCACGAGGAATAAGGAGGGTGGGTGAGTTTCCACGCAATTCCGAGACGTTGAAAAAAGTTTGTCTTCTTCTGCCTCAAGTAGTCCCAAATGGTTCAGGGCCCAAACGGAGGAATCTCGAAACAAGTTCATGCATTCTGAAATCCTCGCGAGAAATGAGGAGGGTGGGTGAGTTTCCACGCAATTCCGAGACGTTGAAAAAAGTTCGTCTTCCTCTGCATCAAGTTGTCCTATAGGTTCACGGCACAATCAGAGAAATCTCAAAACAAGTTCATCCATTCTGGAATCCTCACGAGAAACGAGGAGGGTGGGTGAGTTTCCACGCAATTACGAGACGTTGAAAAAAGTTCGTCTTCTTCTTCCTCATGTAGTCCCAAATGGTTCACGGCCCAGACGGAGGAATCTCGAAACAAGTTCATGCTTTCTGGAATCCTCATGAGAAATGAGGAGGGTGGGTGAGTTTCCACGCAATTCCGAGACGTTGAAAAAAGTTAGTCTTCTTCTGCCTCAAGTAGGCCCAAATGGTTCAGGGCCCAAACGGAGCAATCTCGAAACAAGTTCATGCATTCTGGAATCCTCACGAGGAATGAGGAGGGTGGGTGAGTTTCCACGCAATTCCGAGACGTAGAAAAAAGTTCGTCTTCCTCTGCATCAAGTTGTCCTATAGGTTCACGGCACAATCGGAGGAATCTCAAAACAAGTTCAACCATTCTGGAATCCGCAAGAGAAGTGAGGGGGGTGGGTGAGTTCCACGCAATTCCGAGACGTTGAAAAAAGTTCGTCTTCTTCTTCCTCATGTAGTCCCAAAGGTTCACGGCCCAAACGGAGGAATCTCGAAACAAGTTCATGCATTCTGAAATCCTCACGAGAAATGAGGAAGGTGGGTGAGTTTCCACGCAACTCCGAGACGTTGAAAAAAGTTCGTCTTCTTCTTCCTCATGTAGTCCCAAATGGTTCACGGCCCAAACGGAGGAATCTCGAAACAAGTTCATGCTTTCTCGAATCCTCACGAGAAATGAGGAGGCTGGGTGACTTTCCACGCAATTCCGAGACTTTGAAAAAAGTTCGTCTTCTTCTTCCTCAAGTTGTCCCATAAGGTTCAGGTCCGAAACGGAGGAATCTCGAAACAAGTTCATGCCTTCTGGAATCCTCACGAGAAATGAGGAGGATGGGTGAGTTTCCACGCACTTCTGAGACGTTGAAAAAAGTTCGTCTTCCTCTGCCTCAAGTTGTCCTATAGGTTCAAGGCACAATCGGAGGAGTCTCAAAAAACGTTCAGCCATTCTGGAATCCTCACGAGAAATGAGGAGGGTGGGTGAGTTTCCACGCAATTCCGAGACGTTGAAAAAAGTTCGTCTTCTTCTTCCTCATGTAGTCCCAAATGGTTGACGGCCCAGACAGAGGAATCTCGAAACAAGTTCATGCTTTCTGGAATCCTCACGAGAAATGAGGAGGGTGGGTGAGTTTCCATGCAATTCCGAGACGTTGAAAAAAGTTCGTCTTCTTCTGCCTCAAGTAGGCCCAAATGGTTCAGGGCCCAAACGGAGCAATCTCGAAACAAGTTCATGAATTCTGGAATCCTCACAAGGAATGAGGAGGGTGGGTGAGTTTCCACGCAATTCCGAGACGTAGAAAAAAGTTCGTCTTCCTCTGCATCAAGTTATCCTATAGGTTCACGGCACAATCGGAGGAATCTCAAAACAAGTTCATCCATTCTGGAATCCGCAAGAGAAATGAGGGGGGAGGGTGAGTTCCACGCAATTCCGAGACGTTGAAAAAAGTTCGTCTTCTTCTTCCTCATGTAGTCCCAAATGGTTCACGGCCCAAACGGAGGAATCTCGAAACAAGTTCATGCATTCTGAAATCCTCATGAGAAATGAGGAAGGTGGGTGAGTTTCCACGCAATTCCGAGACGTTGAAAAAAGTTCGTCTTCTTCTTCCTCATGTAGTCCCAAATGGTTCACGGCCCAAACGGAGGAATCTCGAAACAAGTTCATGCTTTCTGGAATCCTCACGAGGAATGAGGAGGGTGGGTGAGTTTCCACGCAATTCCGAGACGTTGAAAAAAGTTCGTCTTCTTCTGCCTCAAGTTGTCCTATAGGTTCAAGGCACAATCGGAGGAATCTCAAAAAACGTTCAGCCATTCGGGAATCCTGACGAGAAATGAGGAGGGTGGGTGAGTTTCCACGCAATTCCGAGACGTTGAAAAAAGTTCGTCTTCTTCTGCCTCAAGTAGGCCCAAATTGTTCAGGGCCCAAACGGAGGAATCTCGAAACAAGTTCATGCATTCTGGAATCCTCACGAGGAATGAGGAGGGTGGGTGAGTTTCCTCGCAATTCCGAGACGTTGAAAAAAGTTCGTCTTCTTCTGCCTCAAGTAGTCCCAAATGGTTCAGGGCCCAAACGGAGGAATCTCGAAACAAGTTCATGCATTCTGAAATCCTCGCGAGAAATGAGGAGGGTGGGTGAGTTTCCACGCAATTCCGAGACGTTGAAAAAAGTTCGTCTTCCTCTGCATCAAGTTGTCCTATAGGTTCACGGCACAATCAGAGGAATCTCAAAACAAGTTCATCCATTCTGGAATCCTCACGAGAAATGAGGAGGGTGGGTGAGTTTCCACGCAATTACGAGACGTTGAAAAAAGTTCGTCTTCTTCTTCCTCATGTAGTCCCAAATGGTTCACGGCCCAAACGGAGGAATCTCGAAACAAGTTCATGCTTTCTGGAATCCTCACGAGAAATGAGGAGGGTGGGTGAGTTTCCACGCAATTCCGAGACGTTGAAAAAAGTTCGTCTTCTTCTTCCTCAAGTAGGCCCAAATGGTTCAGGGCCCAAACGGAGGAATCTCGAAACAAGTTCATGCATTCTGGAATCCTCACGAGGAATGAGGAGGGTGGGTGAGTTTCCACGCAATTCCGAGACTTTGAAAAAAGTTCGTCTTCTTCTTCCTCAAGTTGTCCCATAAGGTTCAGGTCCCAAACGGAGGAATCTCGAAACAAGTTTATGCCTTCGGGAATCCTCACGAGAAATGAGGAGGGTGGGTGAGTTTCCACGCAATTCGGAGACGTTGAAAAAAGTTCGTCTTCCTCTGCCTCAAGTTGTCCTATAGGTTCAAGGCACAATCGGAGGAATCTCAAAAAACGTTCAGCCATTCTGGAATCCTCACGAGAAATGAGGAGGGTGGGTGAGTTTCCACACAATTCCGAGACGTTGAAAAAAGTTCGTCTTCTTCTTCCTCATGTAGTCCCAAATGGTTGACGGCCCAGACAGAGGAATCTCGAAACAAGTTCATGCTTTCTGGAATCCTCACGAGAAATGAGGAGGGTGGGTGAGTTTCCATGCAATTCCGAGACGTTGAAAAAAGTTCGTCTTCTTCTTCCTCATGTAGTCCCAAATGGTTGACGGCCCAGACAGAGGAATCTCGAAACAAGTTCATGCTTTCTGGAATCCTCACGAGAAATGAGGAGGGTGGGTGAGTTTCCATGCAATTCCAAGACGTTGAAAAAAGTTCGTCTTCTTCTGCCTCAAGTAGGCCCAAATGGTTCAGGGCCCAAACGGAGCAATCTCGAAACAAGTTCATGCATTCTGGAATCCTCACGAGGAATGAGGAGGGTGGGTGAGTTTCCACGCATTTCCGAGACGTTGAAAAAAGTTCGTCTTCTTCTTCCTCATGTAGTCCCAAATGGTTCACGGCCCAAACGGAGGAATCTCGAAACAAGTTCATGCTTTCTAGCATCCTCACGAGGAATGAGGAGGGTGGGTGAGTTTCCACGCGATTCCGAGACGTTGAAAAAAGTTCGTCTTCCTCTGCCTCAAGTTGTCCTATAGGTTCACGGCACAATCGGAGGAATCTCAAAACAAGTTCATCCATTCTGGAATCCTCACTACAAATGAGGGGGGTGGGTGAGTTCCACGCAATTCCGAGACGTTGAAAAAAGTTCGTCTTCTTCTTCCTCATGTAGTCCCAAATGGTTCACGGCCCAAACGGAGGAATCTCGAAACAAGTTCATGCTTTCTAGTATCCTCACGAGAAATGAGGAGGGTGGGTGAGTTTCCACGCAATTCCGAGACGTTGAAAAAAGTTCGTCTTCTTCTTCCTCATGTAGTCGCAAATGGTTCACGGCCCAAACGGAGGAATCTCGAAACAAGTTCATGCATTCTGAAATCCTCGCGAGAAATGAGGAGGGTGGGTGAGTTTCCACGCAATTCCGAGACGTTGAAAAAAGTTCGTCTTCCTCTGCATCAAGTTGTCCTATAGGTTCACGGCACAATCAGAGGAATCTCCAAACAAGTTCATCCATTCTGGAATCCTCACGAGAAATGAGGAGGGTGGGTGAGTTTCCACGCAATTACGAGACGTTGAAAAAAGTTCGTCTTCTTCTTCCTCATGTAGTCCCAAATGGTTCACGGCCCAAACGGAGGAATCTCGAAACAAGTTCATGCTTTCTGGACTCCTCACGAGAAATGAGGAGGGTGGGTGAGTTTCCACGCAATTCCGAGACGTTGAAAAAAGTTCGTCTTCCTCTGCATCAAGTTGTCCTATAGGTTCACGGCACAATCGGAGGAATCTCAAAACAAGTTCATCCATTCTGGAATCCGCAAGAGAAATGAGGGGGGTGGGTGAGTTCCACGCAATTCCGAGACGTTGAAAAAAGTTCGTCTTCTTCTTCCTCATGTAGTCCCAAAGGTTCACGGCCCAAACGGAGGAATCTCGAAACAAGTTCATGCATTCTGAAATCCTCACGAGAAATGAGGAAGGTGGGTGAGTTTCCACGCAACTCCGAGACGTTGAAAAAAGTTCGTCTTCTTCTTCCTCATGTAGTCCCAAATGGTTCACGGCCCAAACGGAGGAATCTCGAAACAAGTTCATGCTTTCTCGAATCCTCACGAGAAATGCGGAGGATGGGTGACTTTCCACGCAATTCCGAGACTTTGAAAAAAGTTCGTCTTCTTCTTCCTCAAGTTGTCCCATAAGGTTCAGGTCCGAAACGGAGGAATCTCGAAACAAGTTCATGCCTTCTGGAATCCTCACGAGAAATGAGGAGGATGGGTGAGTTTCCACGCAATTCTGAGACGTTGAAAAAAGTTCGTCTTCCTCTGCCTCAAGTTGTCCTATAGGTTCAAGGCACAATCGGAGGAATCTCAAAAAACGTTCAGCCATTCTGGAATCCTCACGAGAAATGAGGAGGGTGGGTGAGTTTCCACGCAATTCCGAGACGTTGAAAAAAGTTCGTCTTCTTCTTCCTCATGTAGTCCCAAATGGTTGACGGCCCAGACAGAGGAATCTCGAAACAAGTTCATGCTTTCTGGAATCCTCACGAGAAATGAGGAGGGTGGGTGAGTTTCCATGCAATTCCGAGACGTTGAAAAAAGTTCGTCTTCTTCTGCCTCAAGTAGGCCCAAATGGTTCAGGGCCCAAACGGAGCAATCTCGAAACAAGTTCATGAATTCTGGAATCCTCACAAGGAATGAGGAGGGTGGGTGAGTTTCCACGCAATTCCGAGACGTAGAAAAAAGTTCGTCTTCCTCTGCATCAAGTTATCCTATAGGTTCACGGCACAATCGGAGGAATCTCAAAACAAGTTCATCCATTCTGGAATCCGCAAGAGAAATGAGGGGGGAGGGTGAGTTCCACGCAATTCCGAGACGTTGAAAAAAGTTCGTCTTCTTCTTCCTCATGTAGTCCCAAATGGTTCACGGCCCAAACGGAGGAATCTCGAAACAAGTTCATGCATTCTGAAATCCTCATGAGAAATGAGGAAGGTGGGTGAGTTTCCACGCAATTCCGAGACGTTGAAAAAAGTTCGTCTTCTTCTTCCTCATGTAGTCCCAAATGGTTCACGGCTCAAACGAAGGAATCTCGAAACAAGTTCATGCTTTCTCGAATCCTCACGAGAAATGAGGAGGATGGGTGACTTTCCACGCAATTCCGAGACTTAGAAAAAAGTTCGTCTTCTTCTTCCTCAAGTTGTCCCATAAGGTTCAGGTCCGAAACGGAGGAATCTCGAAACAAGTTCATGCCTTCTGGAATCCTCACGAGAAATGAGGAGGGTGGGTGAGTTTCCACGCAATTCCGAGACGTTGAAAAAAGTTCGTCTTCCTCTGCCTCAAGTAGGCCCAAATGGTTCAGGGCCCAAACGGAGCAATCTCGAAACAAGTTCATGAATTCTGGAATCCTCACGAGGAATGAGGAGGGTGGGTGAGTTTCCACGCAATTCCGAGACGTTGAAAAAAGTTCGTCTTCCTCTGCATCAAGTTGTCCTATAGGTTCACGGCACAATCAGAGGAATCTCAAAACAAGTTCATCCATTCTGGAATCCTCACGAGAAATTAGGAGGGTGGGTGAGTTTCCACGCAATTACGAGACGTTGAAAAAAGTTTGTCTTCTTCTTCCTCATGTAGTCCCAAATGGTTCACGGCCCAAACGGAGGAATCTCGAAACAAGTTCATGCTTTCTGGAATCCTCACGAGAAATGAGGAGGGTGGGTGAGTTTCCACGCAATTCCAAGACGTTGAAAAAAGTTCGTCTTCTTCTGCCTCAAGTAGGCCCAAATGGTTCAGGGCCCAAACGGAGGAATCTCGAAACAAGTTCATGCATTCTGAAATCCTCGCGAGAAATGAGGAGGGTGGGTGAGTTTCCACGCAATTCCGAGACGTTGAAAAAAGTTCGTCTTCCTCTGCATCAAGTTGTCCTATAGGTTCACGGCACAATCAGAGGAATCTCAAAACAAGTTCATCCATTCTGGAATCCTCACGAGAAATGAGGAGGGTGGGTGAGTTTCCACGCAATTACGAGACGTTGAAAAAAGTTCGTCTTCTTCTTCCTCATGTAGTCCCAAATGGTCCACGGCCCAAACGGAGGAATCTCGAAACAAGTTCATGCTTTCTGGAATCCTCACGAGAAATGAGGAGGGTGGGTGAGTTTCCACGCAATTCCGAGACGTTGAAAAAAGTTCGTCTTCTTCTGCCTCAAGTAGGCCCAAATGGTTCAGGGCCCAAACGGAGGAATCTCGAAACAAGTTCATGCATTCTGGAATCCTCACGAGGAATGAGGAGGGTGGGTGAGTTTCCACGCAATTCCGAGACTTTGAAAAAAGTTCGTCTTCTTCTTCCTCAAGTTGTCCCATAAGGTTCAGGTCCCAAACGGAGGAATCTCGAAACAAGTTTATGCCTTCGGGAATCCTCACGAGAAATGAGGAGGGTGGGTGAGTTTCCACGCAATTCGGAGACGTTGAAAAAAGTTCGTCTTCCTCTGCCTCAAGTTGTCCTATAGGTTCAAGGCACAATCGGAGGAATCTCAAAAAACGTTCAGCCATTCTGGAATCCTCACGAGAAATGAGGAGGGTGGGTGAGTTTCCACGCAATTCCGAGACGTTGAAAAAAGTTCGTCTTCTTCTTCCTCATGTAGTCCCAAATGGTTGACGGCCCAGACAGAGGAATCTCGAAACAAGTTCATGCTTTCTGGAATCCTCACGAGAAATGAGGAGGGTGGGTGAGTTTCCATGCAATTCCGAGACGTTGAAAAAAGTTCGTCTTCTTCTTCCTCATGTAGTCCCAAATGGTTGACGGCCCAGACAGAGGAATCTCGAAACAAGTTCATGCTTTCTGGAATCCTCACGAGAAATGAGGAGGGTGGGTGAGTTTCCATGCAATTCCAAGACGTTGAAAAAAGTTCGTCTTCTTCTGCCTCAAGTAGGCCCAAATGGTTCAGGGCCCAAACGGAGCAATCTCGAAACAAGTTCATGCATTCTGGAATCCTCACGAGGAATGAGGAGGGTGGGTGAGTTTCCACGCATTTCCGAGACGTTGAAAAAAGTTCGTCTTCTTCTTCCTCATGTAGTCCCAAATGGTTCACGGCCCAAACGGAGGAATCTCGAAACAAGTTCATGCTTTCTAGCATCCTCACGAGGAATGAGGAGGGTGGGTGAGTTTCCACGCGATTCCGAGACGTTGAAAAAAGTTCGTCTTCCTCTGCCTCAAGTTGTCCTATAGGTTCACGGCACAATCGGAGGAATCTCAAAACAAGTTCATCCATTCTGGAATCCTCACTACAAATGAGGGGGGTGGGTGAGTTCCACGCAATTCCGAGACGTTGAAAAAAGTTCGTCTTCTTCTTCCTCATGTAGTCCCAAATGGTTCACGGCCCAAACGGAGGAATCTCGAAACAAGTTCATGCTTTCTAGTATCCTCACGAGAAATGAGGAGGGTGGGTGAGTTTCCACGCAATTCCGAGACGTTGAAAAAAGTTCGTCTTCTTCTTCCTCATGTAGTCGCAAATGGTTCACGGCCCAAACGGAGGAATCTCGAAACAAGTTCATGCATTCTGAAATCCTCGCGAGAAATGAGGAGGGTGGGTGAGTTTCCACGCAATTCCGAGACGTTGAAAAAAGTTCGTCTTCCTCTGCATCAAGTTGTCCTATAGGTTCACGGCACAATCAGAGGAATCTCCAAACAAGTTCATCCATTCTGGAATCCTCACGAGAAATGAGGAGGGTGGGTGAGTTTCCACGCAATTACGAGACGTTGAAAAAAGTTCGTCTTCTTCTTCCTCATGTAGTCCCAAATGGTTCACGGCCCAAACGGAGGAATCTCGAAACAAGTTCATGCTTTCTGGACTCCTCACGAGAAATGAGGAGGGTGGGTGAGTTTCCACGCAATTCCGAGACGTTGAAAAAAGTTCGTCTTCCTCTGCATCAAGTTGTCCTATAGGTTCACGGCACAATCGGAGGAATCTCAAAACAAGTTCATCCATTCTGGAATCCGCAAGAGAAATGAGGGGGGTGGGTGAGTTCCACGCAATTCCGAGACGTTGAAAAAAGTTCGTCTTCTTCTTCCTCATGTAGTCCCAAAGGTTCACGGCCCAAACGGAGGAATCTCGAAACAAGTTCATGCATTCTGAAATCCTCACGAGAAATGAGGAAGGTGGGTGAGTTTCCACGCAACTCCGAGACGTTGAAAAAAGTTCGTCTTCTTCTTCCTCATGTAGTCCCAAATGGTTCACGGCCCAAACGGAGGAATCTCGAAACAAGTTCATGCTTTCTCGAATCCTCACGAGAAATGCGGAGGATGGGTGACTTTCCACGCAATTCCGAGACTTTGAAAAAAGTTCGTCTTCTTCTTCCTCAAGTTGTCCCATAAGGTTCAGGTCCGAAACGGAGGAATCTCGAAACAAGTTCATGCCTTCTGGAATCCTCACGAGAAATGAGGAGGATGGGTGAGTTTCCACGCAATTCTGAGACGTTGAAAAAAGTTCGTCTTCCTCTGCCTCAAGTTGTCCTATAGGTTCAAGGCACAATCGGAGGAATCTCAAAAAACGTTCAGCCATTCTGGAATCCTCACGAGAAATGAGGAGGGTGGGTGAGTTTCCACGCAATTCCGAGACGTTGAAAAAAGTTCGTCTTCTTCTTCCTCATGTAGTCCCAAATGGTTGACGGCCCAGACAGAGGAATCTCGAAACAAGTTCATGCTTTCTGGAATCCTCACGAGAAATGAGGAGGGTGGGTGAGTTTCCATGCAATTCCGAGACGTTGAAAAAAGTTCGTCTTCTTCTGCCTCAAGTAGGCCCAAATGGTTCAGGGCCCAAACGGAGCAATCTCGAAACAAGTTCATGAATTCTGGAATCCTCACAAGGAATGAGGAGGGTGGGTGAGTTTCCACGCAATTCCGAGACGTAGAAAAAAGTTCGTCTTCCTCTGCATCAAGTTATCCTATAGGTTCACGGCACAATCGGAGGAATCTCAAAACAAGTTCATCCATTCTGGAATCCGCAAGAGAAATGAGGGGGGAGGGTGAGTTCCACGCAATTCCGAGACGTTGAAAAAAGTTCGTCTTCTTCTTCCTCATGTAGTCCCAAATGGTTCACGGCCCAAACGGAGGAATCTCGAAACAAGTTCATGCATTCTGAAATCCTCATGAGAAATGAGGAAGGTGGGTGAGTTTCCACGCAATTCCGAGACGTTGAAAAAAGTTCGTCTTCTTCTTCCTCATGTAGTCCCAAATGGTTCACGGCTCAAACGAAGGAATCTCGAAACAAGTTCATGCTTTCTCGAATCCTCACGAGAAATGAGGAGGATGGGTGACTTTCCACGCAATTCCGAGACTTAGAAAAAAGTTCGTCTTCTTCTTCCTCAAGTTGTCCCATAAGGTTCAGGTCCGAAACGGAGGAATCTCGAAACAAGTTCATGCCTTCTGGAATCCTCACGAGAAATGAGGAGGGTGGGTGAGTTTCCACGCAATTCCGAGACGTTGAAAAAAGTTCGTCTTCCTCTGCCTCAAGTAGGCCCAAATGGTTCAGGGCCCAAACGGAGCAATCTCGAAACAAGTTCATGAATTCTGGAATCCTCACGAGGAATGAGGAGGGTGGGTGAGTTTCCACGCAATTCCGAGACGTTGAAAAAAGTTCGTCTTCCTCTGCATCAAGTTGTCCTATAGGTTCACGGCACAATCAGAGGAATCTCAAAACAAGTTCATCCATTCTGGAATCCTCACGAGAAATTAGGAGGGTGGGTGAGTTTCCACGCAATTACGAGACGTTGAAAAAAGTTCGTCTTCTTCTTCCTCATGTAGTCCCAAATGGTTCACGGCCCAAACGGAGGAATCTCGAAACAAGTTCATGCTTTCTGGAATCCTCACGAGAAATGAGGAGGGTGGGTGAGTTTCCACGCAATTCCAAGACGTTGAAAAAACTTCGTCTTCTTCTGCCTCAAGTAGGCCCAAATGGTTCAGGGCCCAAACGGAGGAATCTCGAAACAAGTTCATGCATTCTGGAATCCTCACGAGGAATGAGGAGGGTGGGTGAGTTTCCACGCAATTCCGAGACGTAGAAAAAAGTTCGTTTTCCTCTGCATCAAGTTGTCCTATAGGTTCACGGCACAATCGGAGGAATCTCAAAACAAGTTCATCCATTCTGGAATCCGCAAGAGAAATGAGGGGGGTGGGTGAGTTCCACGCAATTCCGAGACGTTGAAAAAAGTTCGTCTTCTTCTTCCTCATATAGTCCCAAATGGTTCACGGCCCAAACGGAGGAATCTCGAAACAAGTTCATGCATTCTGCAATCCTCACGAGAAATGAGGAAGGTGGGTGAGTTTGCACGCAATTCCGAGACGTTGAAAAAAGTTCGTCTTCTTCTTCCTCATGTAGTCCCAAATGGTTCACGGCCCAAACGGAGGAATCTCGAAACAAGTTCATGCTTTCTCGAATCCTCACGAGAAATGAGGAGGGTGGGTGACTTTCCACGCAATTCCGAGACTTTGAAAAAAGTTCGTCTTTCTTCCTCAAGTTGTTCAGGTCCCAAACGGAGGAATCTCGAAACAAGTTCACGCTTTCTGGAATCCTCACGAGAAATGAGGAGGGTGGATGAGTTTTCACGCAATTCCGAGACATTGAAAAAAGTTCGTCTTCTTCTTCCTCAAGTTGTCCCATAAGGTTCAGGTCCCAAACGGAGGAATCTCGAAACAAGTTCATGCTTTCTGGAATCCTCACGAGAAATGAGGAGGGTGGATGAGTTTTCACGCAATTCCGAGACATTGAAAAAAGTTCGTCTTCTTCTTCCTCAAGTTGTCCCATAAGGTTCAGGTCCCAAACGGAGGAATCTCGAAACAAGTTCATGCATTCTAGAATCCTCACGAGAAATGAGGAGGGTGGGTGAGTTTCCACGCAATTCCGAGACGTTGAAAAAAGTTCGTCTTCTTCTTCCTCATGTAGTCCCAAATGGTTCACGGCCCAAACGGAGGAATCTCGAAACAAGTTCATGCTTTCTGGAATCCTCACGAGAAATGAGGAGGGTGGGTGAGTTTCCACGCAATTCCGAGACGTTGAAAAAAGTTCGCCTTCTTCTGCCTCAAGTAGGCCCAAATGGTTCAGGGCCCAAACGGAGGAATCTCGAAACAAGTTCATGCTTTCTGGAATCCTCACGAGAAATGAGGAGGGTGGGTGAGTTTCCACGCAATTCCGAGACGTTGAAAAAAGTTCGTCTTCTTCTTCCTCATGTAGTCCCAAATGGTTCGCGGCCCAAACGGAGGAATCTCGAAACAAGTTCATGCTTTCTGGTATCCTCACGAGAAATGAGGAGGGTGGGTGAGTTTCCACGCAATTCCGAGACTTTGAAAAAAGTTCGTCTTCTTCTTCCTCAAGTTGTCCCATAAGGTTTAGGTCCCAAACGGAGGAATCTCGAAACAAGTTCATGCATTCTGGAATCCTCTCGAGAAATGAGGAGGGTGGGTGAGTTCCCACGCAATTCCGAGACGTTGAAAAAAGTTTGTCTTCTTCTGCTTCAAGTTGTCCCGTATGGTTCAGGGCCCAAACGGAGGAATCTCGAAACAAGTTCATGCATTCTGAAATCCTCACGAGAAATGAGGAGGGTGGGTGAGTTTCCACGCAATTCCGAGACGTTGAAAAAAGTTCGTCTTCTTCTTCCTCATGTAGTCCCAAATGGTTCACGGCCCAAACGGAGGAATCTCGAAACAAGTTCATCCTTTCTCGAATCCTCACGAGAAATGAGGAGGGTGGGTGAGTTTCCACGCAATTCCGAGACTTTGAAAAAAGTTCGTCTTCTTCTTCCTCAAGTTGTCCCATAAGGTTCAGGTCCCAAACGGGGAAATCTTGAAACATGTTCTTGCCTTCTGGAATCCTCAAGAGAAATGAGGAGGGTGGGTGAGTTTCCACGCAATTCCGAGACTTTGAAAAAAGTTCGTCTTCTTCTTCCTCAAGTTGTCCCATAAGGTTCAGGTCCCAAACGGGGGAATCTTGAAACATGTTCTTGCCTTCTGGAATCCTCAAGAGAAATGAGGAGGGTGGGTGAGTTTCCACGCAATTCTGGAATCCTCACGAGAAATGAGGGGGGTGAGTGAGTTCCACGCAATTCCGAGACGTTGAAAAAAGTTCGTCTTCCTCTGCCTCAAGTTGTCCTATAGGTTCAAGGCACAATCGGAGGAATCTCAAAAAACGTTCAGCCATTCTGGAATCCTCACGAGAAATGAGGAGGGTGGGTGAGTTTCCACGCAATTCCGAGACGTTGAAAAAAGTTCGTCTTCCTCTGCATCAAGTTGTCCTTTAGGTTCACGGCACAATCGGAGGAATCTCAAAACAAGTTCATCCATTCTGGAATCCTCACGAGAAATGAGGGGGGTGGGTGAGTTCCACGCAATTCCGAGACGTTGAAAAAAGTTCGTCTTCTTCTGCCTCAAGGTTTCCCATTTGGTTCACAACCCAAACGGAGGAATCTCGAAACAAGTTCATGCTTTCTGGAATCCTCACGAGAAATGAGGAGGGTGGATGAGTTTTCACGCAATTCGGAGACATTGAAAAAAGTTCGTCTTCTTCTTCCTCAAGTTGTCCCATAAGGTTCAGGTCCCAAACGGAGGAATCTCGAAACAAGTTCATGCATTCTAGAATCCTCACGAGAAATGAGGAGGGTGGGTGAGTTTCCACGCAATTCCGAGACGTTGAAAAAAGTTCGTCTTCCTCTGCCTCAAGTTGTCCTATAGGTTCAAGGCACAATCGGAGGAATCTCAAAAAACGTTCAGCCATTCTGGAATCCTCACGAGAAATGAGGAGGGTGGGTGAGTTTCCACGCAATTCCGAGACTTTGAAAAAAGTTCGTCTTCTTCTTCCTCAAGTTGTCCCATAAGGTTCAGGTCCCAAACGGAGGAATCTCGAAACAAGTTCATGCATTCTGGAATCCTCTCGAGAAATGAGGAGGGTGGGTGAGTTTCCACGCAATTCCGAGACGTTGAAAAAAGTTCGTCTTCCTCTGCCTCAAGTTGTCCTATAGGTTCGAGGCACAATCGGAGGACTCTCAAAAAACGTTCACCCATTCTGGAATCCTCACGAGAAATGAGGAGGGTGGGTGAGTTTCCACGCAATTCCGAGACGTTGAAAAAAGATCGTCTTCTTCTTCCTCATGTAGTCCCAAATGGTTCACGGCCCAAACGGAGGAATCTCGAAACAAGTTCATGCTTTCTGGAATCCTCACGAGCAATGGGGAGGGTGGGTGAGTTTGCACGCAATTCCGAGACTTTGAAAAAAGTTCGTCTTCTTCTTTCTCAAGTTGTCCCATAAGGTTCAGGTCCCAAACGGAGGAATCTCGAAACAAGTTCATGCATTCTAGAATCCTCACGAGAAATGAGGTGGGTGGGTGAGTTTCCACGCAATTCCGAGACGTTGAAAAAAGTTCGTCTTCCTCTGCCTCAAGTTGTCCTAAAGGTTCAAGGCACAATCGGAGGACTCTCAAAAAACGTTCACCCATTCTGGAATCCTCACGAGAAATGAGGAGGGTGGGTGAGTTTCCACGCAATTCCGAGACGTTGAAAAAAGTTCGTCTTCTTCTGCCTCAAGTAGTCCCAAATGGTTCAGGGCCCAAACGGAGGAATCTCGAAACAAGTTCATGCATTCTGAAATCCTCGCGAGAAATGAGGAGGGTGCGTGAGTTTCCACGCAATTCCGAGACGTTGAAAAAAGTTCGTCTTCTTCTTCCTCATGTAGTCCCAAATGGTTCACGGCCCAAACGGAGGAATCTCGAAACAAGTTCATGCTTTCTCGAATCCTCACGAGAAATGAGGAGGGAGGGTGACTTTCCACGCAATTCCAAGACGTTGAAAAAAGTTTGTCTTCTTCTGCCTCAAGTAGTCCCAAATGGTTCAGGACCCAAACGGAGGAATCTCGAAATAAGTT
Source organism: Acacia crassicarpa (assembly GCA_034222035.1). Taxonomy (NCBI): domain Eukaryota; kingdom Viridiplantae; phylum Streptophyta; class Magnoliopsida; order Fabales; family Fabaceae; genus Acacia; species Acacia crassicarpa. The sequence goes on along the minus strand of JAWXYG010000021.1, from coordinate 24,702 downwards.
CATGCATTCTGAAATCCTCGCGAGAATTGTGGAGGGTGGGTGAGTTTCCACGCAATTCGGAGACGTTGAAAAAAGTTCGTCTTCCTTTGCATCAAGTTTCCCTATAGGTTCACGGCACAATCGGAGGAATCTCAAAACAAGTTCATCCATTCTGGAATCCTCACGAGAAATGAGGGGGGTGGGTGAGTTCCACGCAATTCCGAGACGTTGAAAAAAGTTCGTCTTCTTCTTCCTCATGTAGTCCCAAATGGTTCACGGCCCAAACGGAGGAATCTCGAAACAAGTTCATGCTTTCTCGAATCCTCACGAGAAATGAGGAGGGAGGGTGACTTTCCACGCAATTCCAAGACGTTGAAAAAAGTTTGTCTTCTTCTGCCTCAAGTAGTCCCAAATGGTTCAGGTCCCAAACGGAGGAATCTCGAAACAAGTTCATGCATTCTGAAATCCTCGCGAGAATTGTGGAGGGTGGGTGAGTTTCCACGCAATTCCGAGACGTTGAAAAAAGTTCGTCTTCCTTTGCATCAAGTTTCCCTATAGGTTCACGGCACAATCGGAGGAATCTCAAAACAAGTTTATCCATTCTGGAATCCTCACGAGAAATGAGGGGGGTGGGTGAGTTCCACGCAATTCCGAGACGTTGAAAAAAGTTCGTCTTCTTCTGCCTCAAGGTTTCCCATTTGGTTCACGGCCCAAACGGAGGAATCTCGAAACAAGTTCATGCTTTCTGGAATCCTCACGAGAAATGAGGAGGGTGGGTGAGTTTTCACGCAATTCGGAGACATTGAAAAAAGTTCGTCTTCTTCTTCCTCAAGTTGTCCCATAAGGTTCAGGTCCCAAACGGAGGAATCTCGAAACAAGTTCATGCATTCTAGAATCCTCACGAGAAATGAGGAGGGTGGGTGAGTTTCCACGCAATTCCGAGACGTTGAAAAAAGTTCGTCTTCTTCTTCCTCATGTAGTCCCAAATGGTTCGCGGCCCAAACGGAGGAATCTCGAAACAAGTTCATGCTTTCTGGTGTCCTCACGAGAAATGAGGAGGGTGGGTGAGTTTCCACGCAATTCCGAGACTTTGAGAAAAGTTCGTCTTCTTCTTCCTCAAGTTGTCCCATAAGGTTCAGGTCCCAAACGGAGGAATCTCGAAACAAGTTCATGCATTCTGGAATCCTCTCGAGAAATGAGGAGGATGGGTGAGTTTCCACGCAATTCCGAGACGTTGAAAAAAGTTCGTCTTCCTCTGCCTCAAGTTGTCCTATAGGTTCGAGGCACAATCGGAGGACTCTCAAAAAACGTTCACCCATTCTGGAATCCTCACGAGAAATGAGGAGGGTGGGTGAGTTTCCACGCAATTCCGAGACGTTGAAAAAAGATCGTCTTCTTCTTCCTCATGTAGTCCCAAATGGTTCACGGCCGAAACGGAGGAATCTCGAAACAAGTTCATGCTTTCTGGAATCCTCACGAGAAATGGGGAGGGTGGGTGAGTTTGCACGCAATTCCGAGACTTTGAAAAAAGTTCGTCTTCTTCTTCCTCAAGTTGTCCCATAAGGTTCAGGTCCCAAACGGAGGAATCTCGAAACAAGTTCATGCATTCTAGAATCCTCACGAGAAATGAGGTGGGTGGGTGAGTTTCCACGCAATTCCGAGACGTTGAAAAAAGTTCGTCTTCCTCTGCCTCAAGTTGTCCTATAGGTTCCAGGCACAATCGGAGGACTCTCAAAAAACGTTCACCCATTCTGGAATCCTCACGAGAAATGAGGAGGGTGGGTGAGTTTCCACGCAATTCCGAGACGTTGAAAAAAGTTCGTCTTCTTCTGCCTCAAGTAGTCCCAAATGGTTCAGGGCCCAAACGGAGGAATCTCGAAACAAGTTCATGCATTCTGAAATCCTCGCGAGAAATGAGGAGGGTGCGTGAGTTTCCACGCAATTCCGAGACGTTGAAAAAAGTTCGTCTTCTTCTTCCTCATGTAGTCCCAAATGGTTCACGGCCCAAACGGAGGAATCTCGAAACAAGTTCATGCTTTCTCGAATCCTCACGAGAAATGAGGAGGGAGGGTGACATTCCACGCAATTCCAAGACGTTGAAAAAAGTTTGTCTTCTTCTGCCTCAAGTAGTCCCAAATGGTTCAGGGCCCAAACGGAGGAATCTCGAAACAAGTTCATGCATTCTGAAATCCACGCGAGAATTGTGGAGGGTGGGTGAGTTTCCACGCAATTCCGAGACGTTGAAAAAAGTTCGTCTTCCTTTGCATCAAGTTTCCCTATAGGTTCACGGCACAATCGGAGGAATCTCAAAACAAGTTCATCCATTCTGGAATCCTCACGAGAAATGAGGGGGGTGGGTGAGTTCCACGCAATTCCGAGACGTTGAAAAAAGTTCGTCTTCTTCTGCCTCAAGGTTTCCCATTTGGTTCACGGCCCAAACGGAGGAATCTCGAAACAAGTTCATGCTTTCTGGAATCCTCACGAGAAATGAGGAGGGTGGGTGAGTTTTCACGCAATTCGGAGACATTGAAAAAAGTTCGTCTTCTTCTTCCTCAAGTTGTCCCATAAGGTTCAGGTCCCAAACGGAGGAATCTCGAAACAAGTTCATGCATTCTAGAATCCTCACGAGAAATGAGGAGGGTGGGTGAGTTTCCACGCAATTCCGAGACGTTGAAAAAAGTTCGTCTTCCTCTGCCTCAAGTTGTCCTATAGGTTCAAGGCACAATCGGAGGACTCTCAAAAAACATTCACCCATTCTGGAATCCTCACGAGAAATGAGGAGGGTGGGTGAGTTTCCACGCAATTCCGAGACGTTGAAAAAAGATCGTCTTCTTCTTCCTCATGTAGTCCCAAATGGTTCACGGCCAAAACGGAGGAATCTCGAAACAAGTTCATGCTTTCTGGAATCCTCACGAGAAATGGGGAGGGTGGGTGAGTTTGCACGCAATTCCGAGACTTTGAAAAATGTTCGTCTTCTTCTTCCTCAAGTTGTCCCATAAGGTTCAGGTCCCAAACGGAGGAATCTCGAAACAAGTTCATGCATTCTAGAATCCTCACGAGAAATGAGGTGGGTGGGTGAGTTTCCACGCAATTCCGAGACGTTGAAAAAAGTTCGTCTTCCTCTGCCTCAAGTTGTCCTATAGGTTCCAGGCACAATCGGAGGACTCTCAAAAAACGTTCACCCATTCTGGAATCCTCACGAGAAATGAGGAGGGTGGGTGAGTTTCCACGCAATTCCGAGACGTTGAAAAAAGTTCGTCTTCTTCTGCCTCAAGTAGTCCCAAATGGTTCAGGGCCCAAACGGAGGAATCTCGAAACAAGTTCATGCATTCTGAAATCTTCGCGAGAAATGAGGAGGGTGCGTGAGTTTCCACGCAATTCCGAGACGTTGAAAAAAGTTCGTCTTCTTCTTCCTCATGTAGTCCCAAATGGTTCACGGCCCAAACGGAGGAATCTCGAAACAAGTTCATGCTTTCTCGAATCCTCACGAGAAATGAGGAGGGAGGGTGACATTCCACGCAATTCCAAGACGTTGAAAAAAGTTTGTCTTCTTCTGCCTCAAGTAGTCCCAAATGGTTCAGGGCCCAAACGGAGGAATCTCGAAACAAGTTCATGCATTCTGAAATCCTCGCGAGAATTGTGGAGGGTGGGTGAGTTTCCACGCAATTCCGAGACGTTGAAAAAAGTTCGTCTTCCTTTGCATCAAGTTTCCCTATAGGTTCACGGCACAATCGGAGGAATCTCAAAACAAGTTCATCCATTCTGGAATCCTCACGAGAAATGAGGGGGGTGGGTGAGTTCCACGCAATTCCGAGACGTTGAAAAAAGTTCGTCTTCTTCTGCCTCAAGGTTTCCCATTTGGTTCACGGCCCAAACGGAGGAATCTCGAAACAAGTTCATGCTTTCTGGAATCCTCACGAGAAATGAGGAGGGTGGGTGAGTTTTCACGCAATTCGGAGACATTGAAAAAAGTTCGTCTTCTTCTTCCTCAAGTTGTCCCATAAGGTTCAGGTCCCAAACGGAGGAATCTCGAAACAAGTTCATGCATTCTAGAATCCTCACGAGAAATGAGGAGGGTGGGTGAGTTTCCACGCAATTCCGAGACGTTGAAAAAAGTTCGTCTTCCTCTGCCTCAAGTTGTCCTATAGGTTCAAGGCACAATCGGAGGACTCTCAAAAAACGTTCACCCATTCTGGAATCCTCACGAGAAATGAGGAGGGTGGGTGAGTTTCCACGCAATTCCGAGACGTTGAAAAAAGATCGTCTTCTTCTTCCTCATGTAGTCCCAAATGGTTCACGGCCAAAACAGAGGAATCTCGAAACAAGTTCATGCTTTCTGGAATCCTCACGAGAAATGGGGAGGGTGGGTGAGTTTGCACGCAATTCCGAGACTTTGAAAAATGTTCGTCTTCTTCTTCCTCAAGTTGTCCCATAAGGTTCAGGTCCCAAACGGAGGAATCTCGAAACAAGTTCATGCATTCTAGAATCCTCACGAGAAATGAGGAGGGTGGGTGAGTTTCCACGCAATTCCGAGATGTTGAAAAAAGTTCGTCTTCTTCTTCCTCATGTAGTCCCAAATGGTTCATGGCCCAAACGGAGGAATCTCGAAACAAGTTCATGCATTCTAGAATCCTCACGATAAATGAGGTGGGTGGGTGAGTTTCCACGCAATTCCGAGACGTTGAAAAAAGTTTGTCTTCTTCTTCCTCATGTAGTCCCAAATGGTTCGCGGCCCAAACGGAGGAATCTCGAAACAAGTGCATGCATTCTGGAATCCTCACGATAAATGAGGTGGGTGGGTGAGTTTCCACGCAATTCCGAGACGTTGAAAAAAGTTTGTCTTCTTCTGCCTCAAGTAGTCCCAAATGGTTCAGGGCCCAAACGGAGGAATCTCGAAACAAGTTCATGCATTCTGAAATCCTCGCGAGAAATGAGGAGGGTGGGTGAGTTTCCACGCAATTCCGAGACGTTGAAAAAAGTTCGTCTTCCTTTGCATCAAGTTTCCCTATAGGTTTACGGCACAATCGGAGGAATCTCAAAACAAGTTCATCCATTCTGGAATCCTCACGAGAAATGAAGGGGTGGGTGAGTTCCACGCAATTCCGAGACGTTGAAAAAAGTTCGTCTTCTTCTGCCTCAAGGTTTACCATTTGGTTAACGGCCCAAACGGAGGAATCTTGAAACAAGTTCATGCTTTCTGATATCCTCACGAGAAATGAGGAGGGTGGGTGAGTTTCCACGCAATTCCGAGACTTTGACAAAAGTTCGTCTTCTTCTTCCTCAAGTTGTCCCATAAGGTTCAGGTCCCAGACGGAGGAATATCGAAACAAGTTCATGCATTCTGGAATCCTCTCGAGAAATGAGGAGGGTGGGTGAGTTTCCACGCAATTCTGAGACGTTGAAAAAAGTTCGACTTCCTCTGCCTCAAGTTGTCCTATAGGTTCAAGGCACAATCGGAGGACTTTCAAAAAACGTTCACCCATTCTGGAATCCTCACGAGAATTGAGGAGTGTGGGTGAGTTTCCACGCAATTCCGAGACGTTGAAAAAAGTTCGTCTTCTTCTTCCTCATGTAGTCCCGAATGGTTCACAGCCCAAACGGAGGAATCTCGAAACAAGTTCATGCTTTCTGGAATCCTCACGAGAAATGGGGAGGGTGGGTGAGTTTGCACGCAATTCCGAGACTTTGAAAAAAGTTCGTCTTCTTCTTCCTCAAGTTGTCCCATAAGGTTCAGGTCCCAAACGGAGGAATCTCGAAACAAGTTCATGCATTCTAGAATCCTCACGAGAAATGAGGTGGGTGGGTGAGTTTCCACGCAATTCCGAGACGTTGAAAAAAGTTCGTCTTCCTCTGCCTCAAGTTGTCCTATAGGTTCAAGGCACAATCGGAGGACTCTCAAAAAATGTTCACCCATTCTGGAATCCTCACGAGAAATGAGGAGGGTGGGTGAGTTTCCACGCAATTCCGAGACGTTGAAAACAGTTCGTCATCTTCTGCCTCAAGTAGTCCCAAATGGTTCAGGGCCCAAATGGAGGAATCTCGAAACAAGTTCATGCATTCTGCAATCCTCGCGAGAAATGAGGAGGGTGCGTGAGTTTCCACGCAATTCCGAGACTTTGAAAAAAGTTCGTCTTCTTCTTCCTCATGTAGTCCCAAATGGTTCACGGCCCAAACGGAGGAATCTCGAAACAAGTTCATGCTTTCTCGATTCCTCACGAGAAATGAGGAGGGAGGGTGAGTTTCCACGCAATTCCAAGACGTTGAAAAAAGTTCGTCTTCTTCTTCCTCAAGTTGTCCCATAAGGTTCAGGTCCCAAACGGAGGAATCTCGAAACAAGTTCATGCATTCTAGAATCCTCACGAGGAATGAGGAGGGTGGGTGAGTTTCCACGCAATTCCGAGACGTTGAAAAAAGTTCGTCTTCCTCTGCATCAAGTTGTCCTATAGGTTCACGGCACAATCGGAGGAATCTCAAAACAAGTTCATCCATTCTGGAATCCTCACGAGAAATGAAGGGGTGGGTGAGTTCCACGCAATTCCGAGACGTTGAAAAAAGTTCGTCTTCTTCTGCCTCAAGGTTTACCATTTGGTTAACGGCCCAAACGGAGGAATCTTGAAACAAGTTCATGCTTTCTGGTATCCTCGCGAGAAATGAGGAGGGTGGGTGAGTTTCCACGCAATTCCGAGACGTTGAAAAAAGTTCGTCTTCCTTTGCATCAAGTTTCCCTATAGGTTTACGGCACAATCGGAGGAATCTCAAAACAAGTTCATCCATTCTGGAATCCTCAAGAGAAATGAGGAGGGTGGGTGAGTTTCCACGCAATTACGAGACGTTGAAAAAAGTTCGTCTTCTTCTTCCTCATGTAGCCCCAAATGGTTCACGGCCCAAACGGAGGAATCTCGAAACAAGTTCATGCTTTCTGGAATCCTCACGAGAAATGAGGAGGGTGGGTGAGTTTTCACGCAATTCCGAGACATTGAAAAAAGTTCGTCTTCTTCTTCCTCAAGTTGTCCCATAAGGTTCAGGTCCCAAACGGAGGAATCTCGAAACAAGTTCATGCATTCTAGAATCCTCACGAGGAATGAGGAGGGTGGGTGAGTTTCCACGCAATTCCGAGACGTTGAAAAAAGTTCGTCTTCCTCTGCATCAAGTTGTCCTATAGGTTCACGGCACAATCGGAGGAATCTCAAAACAAGTTCATCCATTCTGGAATCCTCACGAGAAATGAGGGGGTGGGTGAGTTCCACGCAATTCCGAGACGTTGAAAAAAGTTCGTCTTCTTCTGCCTCAAGGTTTACCATTTGGTTCACGGCCCAAACGGAGGAATCTCGAAACAAGTTCATGCATTCTGGAATCCTCACGAGAAATGAGGAAGGTGGGTGAGTTTCCACGCAATTCCGAGACGCTGAAAAAAGTTCGTCTTCTTCTTCCTCATGTAGTCCCAAATGGTTCGCGGCCCAAACGGAGGAATCTTGAAACAAGTTCATGCTTTCTGGTATCCTCACGAGAAATGAGGAGGGTGGGTGAGTTTCCACGCAATTCCGAGACTTTGAAAAAAGTTCGTCTTCTTCTTCCTCAAGTTGTCCCATAAGGTTCAGGTCCCAAACGGAGGAATATCGAAACAAGTTCATGCATTCTGGAATCCTCTCGAGAAATGAGGAGGGTGGGTGAGTTTCCACGCAATTCTGAGACGTTGAAAAAAGTTCGACTTCCTCTGCCTCAAGTTGTCCTATAGGTTCAAGGCACAATCGGAGGACTTTCAAAAAACATTCACCCATTCTGGAATCCTCACGAGAATTGAGGAGTGTGGGTGAGTTTCCACGCAATTCCGAGACGTTGAAAAAAGTTTGTCTTCTTCTTCCTCATGTAGTCCCGAATGGTTCACAGCCCAAACGGAGGAATCTCGAAACAAGTTCATGCTTTCTGGAATCCTCACGAGAAATGGGGAGGGTGGGTGAGTTTGCACGCAATTCCGAGACTTTGAAAAAAGTTCGTCTTCTTCTTCCTCAAGTTGTCCCATAAGGTTCAGGTCCCAAACGGAGGAATCTCGAAACAAGTTCATGCATTCTAGAATCCTCACGAGAAATGAGGTGGGTGGGTGAGTTTCCACGCAATTCCGAGACGTTGAAAAAAGTTCGTCTTCCTCTGCCTCAAGTTGTCCTATAGGTTCAAGGCACAATCGGAGGACTCTCAAAAAATGTTCACCCATTCTGGAATCCTCACGAGAAATGAGGAGGGTGGGTGAGTTTCCACGCAATTCCGAGACGTTGAAAACAGTTCGTCATCTTCTGCCTCAAGTAGTCCCAAATGGTTTAGGGCCCAAATGGAGGAATCTCGAAACAAGTTCATGCATTCTGAAATCCTCGCGAGAAATGAGGAGGGTGCGTGAGTTTCCACGCAATTCCGAGACGTTGAAAAAAGTTCGTCTTCTTCTTCCTCATGTAGTCCCAAATGGTTCACGGCCCAAACGGAGGAATCTCGAAACAAGTTCATGCTTTCTCGATTCCTCACGAGAAATGAGGAGGGAGGGTGAGTTTCCACGCAATTCCAAGACGTTGAAAAAAGTTCGTCTTCTTCTTCCTCATGTAGCCCCAAATGGTTCACGGCCCAAACGGAGGAATCTCGAAACAAGTTCATGCTTTCTGGAATCCTCACGAGAAATGAGGAGGGTGGGTGAGTTTTCACGCAATTTCGAGACATTGAAAAAAGTTCGTCTTCTTCTTCCTCAAGTTGTCCCATAAGGTTCAGGTCCCAAACGGAGGAATCTCGAAACAAGTTCATGCATTCTAGAATCCTCACGAGAAATGAGGAGGGTGGGTGAGTTTCCACGCAATTCCGAGACGTTGAAAAAAGTTCGTCTTCTTCTTCCTCATGTAGTCCCAAATGGTTCACGGCCCAAACGGAGGAATCTCGAAACAAGTTCATGCATTCTGAAATCCTCGCGAGAAATGAGGAGGGTGCGTGAGTTTCCACGCAATTCCGAGACGTTGAAAAAAGTTCGTCTTCCTCTGCTTCAAGTTGTCCTATAGGTTTACGGCACAATCGGAGGAATCTCAAAACAAGTTCATCCATTCTGGAATCCTCAAGAGAAATGAGGAGGGTGGGTGAGTTTCCACGCAATTCCGAGACGTTGAAAAAAGATCGTCTTCTTCTTCCTCATGTAGTCCCAAATGGTTCACGGCCGAAACGGAGGAATCTCGAAACAAGTTCATGCTTTCTGGAATCCTCACGAGAAATGGGGAGGGTGGGTGAGTTTCCACGCAATTCCGAGACTTTGAAAAAAGTTCGCCTTCTTCTTCCTCAAGTTGTCCCATAAGGTTCAGGTCCCAAACGGAGGAATCTCGACACAAGTTCATGCATTCTAGAATCCTCACGAGAAATGAGGAGGGTGGGTGAGTTTCCACGCAATTCCGAGACGTTGAAAAAAGTTCGTCTTCCTCCGCATCAAGTTGTCCTATAGGTTCACGGCACAATCGGAGGAATCTCAAAACAAGTTCATCCATTCTGGAGTCCTCACGAGAAATGAGGGGGGTGGGTGAGTTCCACGCAATTCCGAGACGTTGAAAAAAGTTCGTCTTCTTCTTCCTCAAGGTTTCCTATTTGGTTCACGGCCCAAACAGAGGAATCTCGAAACAAGTTCATGCTTTCTGGAATCCTCACGAGAAATGAGGAGGGTGGGTGAGTTTTCACGCAATTCCGAGACATTGAAAAAAGTTCGTCTTCTTCTTCCTCAAGTTGTCCCATAAGGTTCAGGTCCCAAATGGAGGAATCTCGAACCAAGTTCATGCTTTCTAGAATCCTCACGAGAAATGAGGAGGGTGGGTGAGTTTCCACGCAATTCCGAGACGTTGAAAAAAGTTCGTCTTCCTCTGCCTCAAGTTGTCCTATAGGTTCAAGGCACAATCGGAGGACTCTCAAAAAACGTTCACCCATTCTGGAATCCTCACGAGAAATGAGGAGGGTGGGTGAGTTTCCACGCAATTCCGAGACGTTGAAAAAAGTTCGTCTTCTTCTTCCTCATGTAGTCCCAAATGGTTCACGGCCCAAACAGAGGAATCTCGAAACAAGTTCATGCTTTCTGGAATCCTCACGAGAAATGGGGAGGGTGGGTGAGTTTCCACGCAATTCCGAGACTTTGAAAAAAGTTCGTCTTCTTCTTCCTCAAGTTGTCCCATAAGGTTCAGGTCCCAAACGGAGGAATCTCGAAACAAGTTCATGCATTCTAGAATCCTCACGAGAAATGAGGAGGGTGGGTGAGTTTCCACGCAATTCCGAGACGTTGAAAAAAGATCGTCTTCTTCTTCCTCATGTAGTCCCAAATGGTTCACGGCCTAAACGGAGGAATCTCGAAACAAGTTCATGCTTTCTGGAATCCTCACGAGAAATGGGGAGGGTGGGTGAGTTTGCACGCAATTCCGAGACTTTGAAAAAAGTTCGTCTTCCTCTACCTCAAGTTGTCCTATAGGTTCAAGGCACAATCGGAGGACTCTCAAAAAACGTTCACCCATTCTGGAATCCTCACGAGAAATGAGGAGGGTGGGTGTGTTTCCACGCAATTCCGAGACGTTGAAAAAAGTTCGTCTTCTTCTGCCTCAAGTAGTCCCAAATGGTTCAGGGCCAAAACGGAGGAATCTCGAAAGAAGTTCATGCATTCTGAAATCCTCGCGAGAAATGAGGAGGGTGGGTGAGTTTCCACGCAATTCCGAGACGTTGAAAAAAGTTCGTCTTCTTCTACCTCATGTAGTCCCAAATGGTTCACGGCCCAAACGGAGGAATCTCGAAACAAGTTCATGCTTTCTGGAATCCTCACGAGAAATGGGGAGGGTGGGTGAGTTTCCACGCAATTCCGAGACTTTGAAAAAAGTTCGTCTTCTTCTTCCACAAGTTGTCCCATAAGGTTCAGGTCCCAAACGGAGGAATCTCGAAACAGGTTCATGCATTCTAGAATCCTCACGAGAAATGAGGAGGGTGGGTGAGTTTCCACGCAATTCCGAGACGTTGAAAAAAGTTCGTCTTCCTCAGCCTCAAGTTGTCCTATAGGTTCAAGGCACAATCGGAGGACTCTCAAAAAACGTTCACCCATTCTGGAATCCTCACGAGAAATGAGGAGGGTGGATGAGTTTCCACGAAATTCCGAGACGTTGAAAAAAGTTTGTCTTCTTCTGCCTCAAGTAGTCCCAAATGGTTCAGGGCCCAAACGGAGGAATCTCGAAACAAGTTCATGCATTCTGAAATCCTCGCGAGAAATGAGGAGGGTGGGTGAGTTTCCACGCAATTCCGAGACGTTGAAAAAAGTTCGTCTTCTTCTTCCTCATGTTGTCCCAAATGGTTCACGGCCCAAACGGAGGAATCTCGAAACAAGTTCATGCATTCTGAAATCCTCGCGAGAAATGAGGAGGGTGCGTGAGTTTCCACGCAATTCCGAGACGTTGAAAAAAGTTCGTCTTCCTCTGCTTCAAGTTGTCCTACAGGTTTACGGCACAATCGGAGGAATCTCAAAACAAGTTCAACCATTCTGGAATCCTCAAGAGAAATGAGGAGGGTGGGTGAGTTTCCACGCAATTCCGAGACGTTGAAAAAAGTTCATCTTCTTCTTCCTCATGTAGTCCCCAATGGTTCACGGCCCAAACGGAGGAATCTCGAAACAAGTTCATGCTTTCTGGAATCCTCACGAGAAATGAGGAGGGTGGGTGAGTTTTCACGCAATTCCGAGACATTGAAAAAAGTTCGTCTTCTTCTTCCTCAAGTTGTCCCATAAGGTTCAGGTCCCAAACGGAGGAATCTCGAACCAAGTTCATGCTTTCTAGAATCCTCACGAGAAATGAGGAGGGTGGGTGAGTTTCCACGCAATTCCGAGACGTTGAAAAAAGTTCGTCTTCCTCTGCCTCAAGTTGTCCTATAGGTTCAAGGCACAATCGGAGGACTCTCAAAAAACGTTCACCCATTCTGGAATCCTCACGAGAAATGAGGAGGGTGGGTGAGTTTCCACGCAATTCCGAGACGTTGAAAAAAGTTCGTCTTCTTCTTCCTCATGTAGTCCCAAATGGTTCACGGCCCAAACAGAGGAATCTCGAAACAAGTTCATGCTTTCTGGAATCCTCACGAGAAATGGGGAGGGTGGGTGAGTTTCCACGCAATTCCGAGACTTTGAAAAAAGTTCGTCTTCTTCTTCCTCAAGTTGTCCCATAAGGTTCAGGTCCCAAACGGAGGAATCTCGAAACAAGTTCATGCATTCTAGAATCCTCACGAGAAATGAGGACGGTGGGTGAGTTTCCACGCAATTCCGAGACGTTGAAAAAAGTTCGTCTTCCTCTGCATCAAGTTGTCCTATAGGTTCACGGCACAATCGGAGGAATCTCAAAACAAGTTCATCCATTCTGGAATCCTCACGAGAAATGAGGGGGGTGGGTGAGTTCCACGCAATTCCGAGACGTTGAAAAAAGTTCGTCTTCTTCTGCCTCAAGGTTTCCCATTTGGTTCACGGCCCAAACGGAGGAATCTCGAAACAGGTCATGCTTTCTGGAATGCTCACGAGAATTGAGGACGGTGGGTGAGTTTTCACGCAATTCCGAGACATTGAAAAAAGTTCGTCTTCTTCTTCCTCAAGTTGTCCCAAAAGGTTCAGGTCCCAAACGGAGGAATCTCGAAACAAGTTCATGCATTCTAGAATCCTCACGAGAAATGAGGACGGTGGGTGAGTTTCCACGCAATTCCGAGACGTTGAAAAAAGTTCGTCTTCTTCTTCCTCATGTAGTCCCAAATGGTTCACGGCCTAAACGGAGGAATCTCGAAACAAGTTCATGCTTTCTGGAATCCTCACGAGAAATGGGGAGGGTGGGTGAGTTTGCACGCAGTTCCGAGACTTTGAAAAAAGTTCGTCTTCTTCTTCCTCAAGTTGTCCCATAAGGTTCAGGTCCCAAACGGAGGAATCTCGAAACAAGTTCATGCATTCTAGAATCCTCACGAGAAATGAGGTGGGTGGGTGAGTTTCCACGCAATTCCGAGACGTTGAAAAAAGTTCGTCTTCCTCTACCTCAAGTTGTCCTATAGGTTCAAGGCACAATCGGAGGACTCTCAAAAAACGTTCACCCATTCTGGAATCCTCACGAGAAATGAGGAGGGTGGGTGTGTTTCCACGCAATTCCGAGACGTTGAAAAAAGTTCGTCTTCTTCTGCCTCAAGTAGTCCCAAATGGTTCAGGGCCCAAACGGAGGAATCTCGAAAGAAGTTCATGCATTCTGAAATCCTCGCGAGAAATGAGGAGGGTGGGTGAGTTTCCACGCAATTCCGAGACGTTGAAAAAAGTTCGTCTTCTTCTTCCTCATGTAGTCCCAAATGGTTCACGGCCCAAACGGAGGAATCTCGAAACAAGTTCATGCTTTCTGGAATCCTCACGAGAAATGGGGAGGGTGGGTGAGTTTCCACGCAATTCCGAGACTTTGAAAAAAGTTCGTCTTCTTCTTCCACAAGTTGTCCCATAAGGTTCAGGTCCCAAACGGAGGAATCTCGAAACAGGTTCATGCATTCTAGAATCCTCACGAGAAATGAGGAGGGTGGGTGAGTTTCCACGCAATTCCGAGACGTTGAAAAAAGTTCGTCTTCCTCAGCCTCAAGTTGTCCTATAGGTTCAAGGCACAATCGGAGGACTCTCAAAAAACGTTCACCCATTCTGGAATCCTCACGAGAAATGAGGAGGGTGGATGAGTTTCCACGCAATTCCGAGACGTTGAAAAAAGTTTGTCTTCTTCTGCCTCAAGTAGTCCCAAATGGTTCAGGGCCCAAACGGAGGAATCTCGAAACAAGTTCATGCATTCTGAAATCCTCGCGAGAAATGAGGAGGGTGGGTGAGTTTCCACGCAATTCCGAGACGTTGAAAAAAGTTCGTCTTCTTCTTCCTCATGTAGTCCCAAATGGTTCACGGCCCAAACGGAGGAATCTCGAAACAAGTTCATGCATTCTGAAATCCTCGCGAGAAATGAGGAGGGTGCGTGAGTTTCCACGCAATTCCGAGACGTTGAAAAAAGTTCGTCTTCCTCTGCTTCAAGTTGTCCTATAGGTTCACGGCACAATCGGAGGAATCTCAAAACAAGTTCATCCATTCTGGAATCCTCAAGAGAAATGAGGAGGGTGGGTGAGTTTCCACGCAATTCCGAGACGTTGAAAAAAGTTCGTCTTCTTCTTCCTCATGTAGTCCCCAATGGTTCACGGCCCAAACGGAGGAATCTCGAAACAAGTTCATGCTTTCTGGAATCCTCACGAGAAATGAGGAGGGTGGGTGAGTTTTCACGCAATTTCGAGACATTGAAAAAAGTTCGTCTTCTTCTTCCTCAAGTTGTCCCATAAGGTTCAGGTCCCAAACGGAGGAATCTCGAACCAAGTTCATGCTTTCTAGAATCCTCACGAGAAATGAGGAGGGTGGGTGAGTTTCCACGCAATTCCGAGACGTTGAAAAAAGTTCGTCTTCCTCTGCCTCAAGTTGTCCTATAGGTTCAAGGCACAATCGGAGGACTCTCAAAAAACGTTCACCCATTCTGGAATCCTCACGAGAAATGAGGAGGGTGGGTGAGTTTCCACGCAATTCCGAGACGTTGAAAAAAGTTCGTCTTCTTCTTCCTCATGTAGTCCCAAATGGTTCACGGCCCAAACAGAGGAATCTCGAAACAAGTTCATGCTTTCTGGAATCCTCACGAGAAATGGGGAGGGTGGGTGAGTTTCCACGCAATTCCGAGACTTTGAAAAAAGTTCGTCTTCTTCTTCCTCAAGTTGTCCCATAAGGTTCAGGTCCCAAACGGAGGAATCTCGAAACAAGTTCATGCATTCTAGAATCCTCACGAGAAATGAGGAGGGTGGGTGAGTTTCCACGCAATTCCGAGACGTTGAAAAAAGTTCGTCTTCCTCTGCATCAAGTTGTCCTATAGGTTCACGGCACAATCGGAGGAATCTCAAAACAAGTTCATCCATTCTGGAATCCTCACGAGAAATGAGGGGGGTGGGTGAGTTCCACGCAATTCCGAGACGTTGAAAAAAGTTCGTCTTCTTCTGCCTCAAGGTTTCCCATTTGGTTCACGGCCCAAACGGAGGAATCTCGAAACAGGTCATGCTTTCTGGAATGCTCACGAGAATTGAGGACGGTGGGTGAGTTTTCACGCAATTCCGAGACATTGAAAAAAGTTCGTCTTCTTCTTCCTCAAGTTGTCCCAAAAGGTTCAGGTCCCAAACGGAGGAATCTCGAAACAAGTTCATGCATTCTAGAATCCTCACGAGAAATGAGGAGGGTGGGTGAGTTTCCACGAAATTCCGAGACGTTGAAAAAAGTTCGTCTTCTTCTTCCTCATGTAGTCCCAAATGGTTCACGGCCTAAACGGAGGAATCTCGAAACAAGTTCATGCTTTCTGGAATCCTCACGAGAAATGGGGAGGGTGGGTGAGTTTGCACGCAATTCCGAGACTTTGAAAAAAGTTCGTCTTCTTCTTCCTCAAGTTGTCCCATAAGGTTCAGGTCCCAAACAGAGGAATCTCGAAACAAGTTCATGCATTCTAGAATCCTCACGAGAAATGAGGTGGGTGGGTGAGTTTCCACGCAATTCCGAGACGTTGAAAAAAGTTCGTCTTCCTCTACCTCAAGTTGTCCTATAGGTTCAAGGCACAATCGGAGGACTCTCAAAAAACGTTCACCCATTCTGGAATCCTCACGAGAAATGAGGAGGGTGGGTGTGTTTCCACGCAATTCCGAGACGTTGAAAAAAGTTCGTCTTCTTCTGCCTCAAGTAGTCCCAAATGGTTCAGGGCCCAAACGGAGGAATCTCGAAAGAAGTTCATGCATTCTGAAATCCTCGCGAGAAATGAGGAGGGTGGGTGAGTTTCCACGCAATTCCGAGACGTTGAAAAAAGTTCGTCTTCTTCTTCCTCATGTAGTCCCAAATGGTTCACGGCCCAAACGGAGGAATCTCGAAACAAGTTCATGCTTTCTGGAATCCTCACGAGAAATGGGGAGGGTGGGTGAGTTTCCACGCAATTCCGAGACTTTGAAAAAAGTTCGTCTTCTTCTTCCACAAGTTCTCCCATAAGGTTCAGGTCCCAAACGGAGGAATCTCGAAACAGGTTCATGCATTCTAGAATCCTCACGAGAAATGAGGAGGGTGGGTGAGTTTCCACGCAATTCCGAGACGTTGAAAAAAGTTCGTCTTCCTCAGCCTCAAGTTGTCCTATAGGTTCAAGGCACAATCGGAGGACTCTCAAAAAACGTTCACCCATTCTGGAATCCTCACGAGAAATGAGGAGGGTGGATGAGTTTCCACGCAATTCCGAGACGTTGAAAAAAGTTTGTCTTCTTCTGCCTCAAGTAGTCCCAAATGGTTCAGGGCCCAAACGGAGGAATCTCGAAACAAGTTCATGCATTCTGAAATCCTCGCGAGAAATGAGGAGGGTGGGTGAGTTTCCACGCAATTCCGAGACGTTGAAAAAAGTTCGTCTTCTTCTTCCTCATGTAGTCCCAAATGGTTCACGGCCCAAACGGAGGAATCTCGAAACAAGTTCATGCATTCTGAAATCCTCGCGAGAAATGAGGAGGGTGCGTGAGTTTCCACGCAATTCCGAGACGTTGAAAAAAGTTCGTCTTCCTCTGCTTCAAGTTGTCCTATAGGTTTACGGCACAATCGGAGGAATCTCAAAACAAGTTCATCCATTCTGGAATCCTCAAGAGAAATGAGGAGGGTGGGTGAGTTTCCACGCAATTCCGAGACGTTGTAAAAAGTTCGTCTTCTTCTTCCTCATGTAGTCCCCAATGGTTCACGGCCCAAACGGAGGAATCTCGAAACAAGTTCATGCTTTCTGGAATCCTCACGAGAAATGAGGAGGGTGGGTGAGTTTTCACGCAATTCCGAGACATTGAAAAAAGTTCGTCTTCTTCTTCCTCAAGTTGTCCCATAAGGTTCAGGTCCCAAATGGAGGAATCTCGAAACAAGTTCATGCATTCTAGAATCCTCACGAGAAATGAGGAGGGTGGGTGAGTTTCCACGCAATTCCGAGACGTTGAAAAAAGTTCGTCTTCCTCTGCCTCAAGTTGTCCTATAGGTTCAAGGCACAATCGGAGGACTCTCAAAAATCGTTCACCCATTCTGGAATCCTCACGAGAAATGAGGAGGGTGGGTGAGTTTCCACGCAATTCCGAGACGTTGAAAAAAGTTCGTCTTCTTCTTCCTCATGTAGTCCCAAATGGTTCACGGCCCAAACAGAGGAATCTCGAAACAAGTTCATGCTTTCTGGAATCCTCACGAGAAATGGGGAGGGTGGGTGAGTTTCCACGCAATTCCGAGACTTTGAAAAAAGTTCGTCTTCTTCTTCCTCAAGTTGTCCCATAAGGTTCAGGTCCCAAACGGAGGAATCGCGAAACAAGTTCATGCATTCTAGAATCCTCACGAGAAATGAGGACGGTGGGTGAGTTTCCACGCAATTCCGAGACGTTGAAAAAATTTCGTCTTCCTCTGCATCAAGTTGTCCTATAGGTTCACGGCACAATCGGAGGAATCTCAAAACAAGTTCATCCATTCTGGAATCCTCACGAGAAATGAGGGGGGTGGGTGAGTTCCACGCAATTCCGAGACGTTGAAAAAAGTTCGTCTTCTTCTGCCTCAAGGTTTCCCATTTGGTTCACGGCCCAAACGGAGGAATCTCGAAACAGGTCATGCTTTCTGGAATGCTCACGAGAATTGAGGACGGTGGGTGAGTTTTCACGCAATTCCGAGACATTGAAAAAAGTTCGTCTTCTTCTTCCTCAAGTTGTCCCAAAAGGTTCAGGTCCCAAACGGAGGAATCTCGAAACAAGTTCATGCATTCTAGAATCCTCACGAGAAATGAGGAGGGTGGGTGAGTTTCCACGCAATTCCGAGACGTTGAAAAAAGTTCGTCTTCCTCTGCATCAAGTTGTCCTATAGGTTCACGGCACAATCGGAGGAATCTCAAAACAAGTTCATCCATTCTGGAATCCTCACGAGAAATGAGGGGGGTGGGTGAGTTCCACGCAATTCCGAGACGTTGAAAAAAGTTCGTCTTCTTCTGCCTCAAGGTTTCCCATTTGGTTCACGGCCCAAACGGAGGAATCTCGAAACAAGTTCATGCTTTCTGGAATGCTCACGAGAATTGAGGAGGGTGGGTGAGTTTTCACGCAATTCCGAGACATTGAAAAAAGTTCGTTTTCTTCTTCCTCAAGTTGTCCCAAAAGGTTCAGGTCCCAAACGGAGGAATCTCGAAACAAGTTCATGCATTCTAGAATCCTCACGAGAAATGAGGAGGGTGGGTGAGTTTCCACGCAATTCCGAGACGTTGAAAAAAGTTCGTCTTCTTCTGCCTCAAGTAGTCCCAAATGGTTCACGGCCCAAACGGAGGAATCTCGAAACAAGTTCATGCTTTCTCGAATCCTCACGAGAAATGAGGAGGGTGGGTGAGTTTTCACGCAATTCCGAGACATTGAAAAAAGTTCGTCTTCTTCTTCCTCAAGTTGTCCCATAAGGTTCAGGTCCCAAACGGAGGAATCTCGAACCAAGTTCATGCTTTCTAGAATCCTCACGAGAAATGAGGAGGGTGGGTGAGTTTCCACGTAATTCCGAGACGTTGAAAAAAGTTCGTCTTCCTCTGCCTCAAGTTGTCCTATAGGTTCAAGGCACAATCGGAGGACTCTCAAAAAACATTCACCCATTCTGGAATCCTCACGAGAAATGAGGAGGGTGGGTGAGTTTCCACGCAATTCCGAGACTTTGAAAAAAGTTCGTCTTCTTCTTCCTCAAGTAGTCCCAAATGGTTCACGGCCCAAACAGAGGAATCTCGAAACAAGTTCATGCTTTCTGGAATCCTCACGAGAAATGGGGAGGGTGGGTGAGTTTCCACGCAATTCCGAGACTTTGAAAAAAGTTCGTCTTCTTCTTCCTCAAGTTGTCCCATAAGGTTCAAGTCCCAAACGGAGGAATCTCGAAACAAGTTCATGCATTCTAGAATCCTCACGAGAAATGAGGAGGGTGGGTGAGTTTCCACGCAATTCCGAGACGTTGAAAAAAGTTCGTCTTCCTCTGCATCAAGTTGTCCTATAGGTTCACGGCACAATCGGAGGAATCTCAAAACAAGTTCATCCATTCTGGAATCCTCACGAGAAATGAGGGGGGTGGGTGAGTTCCACGCAATTCCGAGACGTTGAAAAAAGTTCGTCTTCTTCTGCCTCAAGGTTTCCCATTTGGTTCACGGCCCAAACGGAGGAATCTCGAAAGCGGTTCATGCTTTCTGGAATGCTCACGAGAATTGAGGACGGTGGGTGAGTTTTCACGCAATTCCGAGACATTGAAAAAAGTTCGTCTTCTTCTTCCTCAAGTTGTCCCAAAAGGTTCAGGTCCCAAACGGAGGAATCTCGAAACAAGTTCATGCATTCTAGAATCCTCACGAGAAATGAGGAGCGTGGGTGAGTTTCCACGCAATTCCGAGACGTTGAAAAAAGTTCGTCTTCTTCTTCCTCATGTAGTCCCAAATGGTTCGCGGCCCAAACGGAGGAATCTCGAAACAAGTTCATGCTTTCTGGTATCCTCACGAGAAATGAGGAGGGTGGGTGAGTTTCCCCGCAATTCCGAGACTTTGAAAAAAATTCGTCTTCTTCTTCCTCAAGTTGTCCCATAAGGTTCAGGTCCCAAACGGAGGAATCTCGAAACAAGTTCATGCATTCTAGAATCCTCACGAGAAATGAGGTGGGTGGGTGAGTTTCCACGCAATTCCGAGACGTTGAAAAAAGTTCGTCTTCCTCTGCCTCAAGTTGTCCTATAGGTTCAAGGCACAATCGGAGGTCTCTCAAAAAACGTTCACCCATTCTGGAATCCTCACGAGAAATGAGGAGGGTGGGTGAGTTTCCACGCAATTCCGAGACGTTGAAAAAAGTTCGTCTTCTTCTGCCTCAAGTAGTCCCAAATGGTTCAGGGCCCAAACGGAGGAATCTCGAAACATGTTCATGCATTCTGAAATCCTCGCGAGAAATGAGGAGGGTGGGTGAGTTTCCACGCAATTCCGAGACGTTGAAAAAAGTTCGTCTTCTTCTTCCTCAAGTTGTCCCATAAGGTTCAGGTCCCAAACGGAGGAATCTCGAAACAAGTTCATGCATTCTCGAATCCTCCCGAGAAATGAGGTGGGTGGGTGAGTTTCCACGCAATTCCGAGACGTTGAAAAAAGCTCGTCTTCCTCTGCCTCAAGTTGTCCTATAGGTTCAAGGCACAATCGGAGGACTCTCAAAAAACGTTCACCCATTCTGGAATCCTCACGAGAAATGAGGAGGGTGGGTGAGTTTTCACGCAATTCCGAGACGTTGAAAAAAGTTCGTCTTCTTCTGCCTCAAGGTTTCCCATTTGGTTCACGTCCCAAACGGAGGAATCTCGAAAGCGGGGCATGCTTTCTGGAATGCTCACGAGAACTGAGGACGGTGGGTGAGTTTCCACGCAATTCCGAGACGTTGAAAAAAGTTCGTCTTCTTCTTCCTCATGTTGTCCCAAATGGTTCACGGCCCAAACGGAGGAATCTCGAAACAAGTTCATGCTTTCTGGAATCCTCACGAGAAATGGGGAGGGTGGGTGAGTTTCCACGCAATTCCGAGACTTTGAAAAAAGTTCGTCTTCTTCTTCCACAAGTTGTCCCATAAGGTTCAGGTCCCAAACGGAGGAATCTCGAAACAAGTTCATGCATTCTAGAATCCTCACGAGAAATGAGGAGGGTGGGTGAGTTTCCACGCAATTCCGAGACGTTGAAAAAAGTTCGTCTTCCTCGGCCTCAAGTTGTCCTATAGGTTCAAGGCACAATCGGAGGACTCTCAAAAAACGTTCACCCATTCTTGAATCCTCACGAGAAATGAGGAGGGTGGATGAGTTTCCACGCAATTCCGAGACGTTGAAAAAAGTTTGTCTTCTTCTGCCTCAAGTAGTCCCAAATGGTTCAGGGCCCAAACGGAGGAATCTCGAAACAAGTTCATGCATTCTGAAATCCTCGCGAGAAATGAGGAGGGTGGGTGAGTTTCCACGCAATTCCGAGACGTTGAAAAAAGTTCGTCTTCTTCTTCCACATGTAGTCCCAAATGGTTCACGGCCCAAACGGAGGAATCTCGAAACAAGTTCATGCTTTCTCGAATCCTCACGAGAAATGAGGAGGGAGGGTGAGTTTCCACGCAATTCCGAGACGTTGAAAAAAGTTTGTCTTCTTCTGCCTCAAGTAGACCCAAATGGTTCAGGGCCCAAACGGAGGAATCTCGAAACAAGTTCATGCATTCTGAAATCCTCGCGAGAAATGGGGAGGGTGGGTGAGTTTCCACGCAATTCCGAGACTTTGAAAAAAGTTCGTCTTCTTCTTCCTCAAGTTGTCCCATAAGGTTCAGGTCCCAAACGGAGGAATCTCGAAACAAGTTCATGCATTCTCGAATCCTCACGAGAAATGAGGTGGGTGGGTGAGTTTCCACGCAATTCCGAGACGTTGAAAAAAGTTCGTCTTCCTCTGCCTCAAGTTGTCCTATAGGTTCAAGGCACAATCGGAGGACTCTCAAAAAACGTTCACCCATTCTGGAATCCTCACGAGAAATGAGGAGGGTGGGTGAGATTCCACGCAATTCCGAGACGTTGAAAAAAGTTCGTCTTCTTCTGCCTCAAGTAGTCCCAAATGGTTCAGGGCCCAAACGGAGGAATCTCGAAACAAGTTCATGCATTCTGAAATCCTCGCGAGAAATGAGGAGGGTGGGTGAGTTTCCACGCAATTCCGAGACGTTGAAAAAAGTTCGTCTTCTTCTTCCTCATGTAGTCCCAAATGGTTCACGGCCCAAACGGAGGAATCTCGAAACAAGTTCATGCATTCTGAAATCCTCGCGACAAATGAGGATGGTGCGTGAGTTTCCACGCAATTCCGAGACGTTGAAAAAAGTTCGTCTTCCTCTGCATCAAGTTGTCCTATAGGTTTACGGCACAATCGGAGGAATCTCAAAACAAGTTCATCCATTCTGGAATCCTCAAGAGAAATGAGGAGGGTGGGTGAGTTTCCACGCAATTCCGAGACGTTGAAAAAAGTTCGTCTTCTTCTTCCTCATGTAGTCCCCAATGGTTCACGGCCCAAACGGAGGAATCTCGAAACAAGTTCATGCTTTCTGGAATCCTCACGAGAAATGGGGAGGGTGGGTGAGTTTCCACGCAATTCCGAGACTTTGAAAAAAGTTCGTCTTCTTCTTCCTCAAGTTGTCCCATAAGGTTCAGGTCCCAAACGGAGGAATCTCGAAACAAGTTCATGCATTCTAGAATCCTCACGAGAAATGAGGAGGGTGGGTGAGTTTCCACGCAATTCCGAGACGTTGAAAAAAGTTCGTCTTCCTCTGCCTCAAGTTGTCCTATAGGTTCAAGGCACAATCGGAGGACTCTCAAAAAACGTTCACCCATTCTGGAATCCTCACGAGAAATGAGGAGGGTGGGTGAGTTTCCACGCAATTCCGAGACGTTGAAAAAAGTTCGTCTTCTTCTGCCTCAAGTAGTCCCAAATGGTTCAGGGCCCAAACGGAGGAATCTCGAAACAAGTTCATGCATTCTGAAAACCTCGCGAGAAATGAGGAGGGTGGGTGAGTTTCCACGCAATTCCGAGACGTTGAAAAAAGTTCGTCTTCTTCTTCCTCATGTAGTCCCAAATGGTTCACGGCCCAAACGGAGGAATCTCGAAACAAGTTCATGCTTTCTGGAATCCTCACGAGAAATGGGGAGGGTGGGTGAGTTTCCACGCAATTCCGAGACTTTGAAAAAAGTTCATCTTCTTCTTCCACAAGTTGTCCCATAAGGTTCAGGTCCCAAACGGAGGAATCTCGAAACAAGTTCATGCATTCTAGAATCCTCACGAGAAATGAGGAGGGTGGGTGAGTTTCCACGCAATTCCGAGACGTTGAAAAAAGTTCGTCTTCCTTGGCCTCAAGTTGTCCTATAGGTTCAAGGCACAATCGGAGGACTCTCAAAAAACGTTCACCCATTCTTGAATCCTCACGAGAAATGAGGAGGGTGGATGAGTTTCCACGCAATTCCGAGACGTTGAAAAAAGTTTGTCTTCTTCTGCCTCAAGTAGTCCCAAATGGTTCAGGGCCCAAACGGAGGAATCTCGAAACAAGTTCATGCATTCTGAAATCCTCGCGAGAAATGAGGAGGGTGGGTGAGTTTCCACGCAATTCCGAGACGTTGAAAAAAGTTCGTCTTCTTCTTCCTCATGTAGTCCCAAATGGTTCACGGCCCAAACGGAGGAATCTCGAAACAAGTTCATGCTTTCTCGAATCCTCACGAGAAATGAGGAGGGAGGGTGAGTTTCCACGCAATTCCGAGACGCTGAAAAAAGTTTGTCTTCTTCTGCCTCAAGTAGTCCCAAATGGTTCAGGGCCCAAACGGAGGAATCTCGAAACAAGTTCATGCATTCTGAAATCCTCGCGAGAAATGGGGAGGGTGGGTGAGTTTCCACGCAATTCCGAGACTTTGAAAAAAGTTCGTCTTCTTCTTCCTCAAGTTGTCCCATAAGGTTCAGGTCCCAAACGGAGGAATCTCGAAACAAGTTTATGCATTCTCGAATCCTCACGAGAAATGAGGTGGGTGGGTGAGTTTCCACGCAATTCCGAGACGTTGAAAAAAGTTCGTCTTCCTCTGCCTCAAGTTGTCCTATAGGTTCAAGGCACAATCGGAGGACTCTCAAAAAACGTTCACCCATTCTGGAATCCTCACGAGAAATGAGGAGGGTGGGTGAGTTTCCACGCAATTCCGAGACGTTGAAAAAAGTTCGTCTTCTTCTGCCTCAAGTAGTCCCAAATGGTTCAGGGCCCAAACGGAGGAATCTCGAAACAAGTTCATGCATTCTGAAATCCTCGCGAGAAATGAGGAGGGTGGGTGAGTTTCCACGCAATTCCGAGACGTTGAAAAAAGTTCGTCTTCTTCTTCCTCATGTAGTCCCAAATGGTTCAGGGCCCAAACGGAGGAATCTCGAAACAAGTTCATGCATTCTGAAATCCTCGCGACAAATGAGGATGGTGCGTGAGTTTCCACGCAATTCCGAGACGTTGAAAAAAGTTCGTCTTCCTCTGCATCAAGTTGTCCTATAAGTTTACGGCACAATCGGAGGAATCTCAAAACAAGTTCATCCATTCTGGAATCCTCAAGAGAAATGAGGAGGGTGGGTGAGTTTCCACGCAATTCCGAGACGTTGAAAAAAGTTCGTCTTCTTCTTCCTCATGTAGTCCCCAATGGTTCACGGCCCAAACGGAGGAATCTCGAAACAAGTTCATGCTTTCTGGAATCCTCACGAGAAATGGGGAGGGTGGGTGAGTTTCCACGCAATTCCGAGACTTTGAAAAAAGTTCGTCTTCTTCTTCCTCAAGTTGTCCCATAAGGTTCAGGTCCCAAACGGAGGAATCTCGAAACAAGTTCATGCATTCTAGAATCCTCACGAGAAATGAGGAGGGTGGGTGAGTTTCCACGCAATTCCGAGACGTTGAAAAAAGTTCGTCTTCCTCCGCATCAAGTTGTCCTATAGGTTCACGGCACAATCGGAGGAATCTCAAAACAAGTTCATCCATTCTGGAGTCCTCACGAGAAATGAGGGGGGTGGGTGAGTTCCACGCAATTCCGAGACGTTGAAAAAAGTTCGTCTTCTTCTTCCTCAAGGTTTCCTATTTCGTTCACGGCACAAACGGAGGAATCTCGAAACAAGTTCA